>OZ023300.1:16841121-18318257 GCA_964007245.1 Hypomecis atomaria | reverse complement strand
AAAATCTGAGAATTTAAAAGTCCATCTTTAAGCTGTTTTTCCATCAGAAATGTGCTAGAATGGTAGCGAGGGGTGTGTTTGTTGAGAACCAATAGAATGGCTTCATTTACCTAGGCTAGCTCCAATAACCCGTTTCCACAGAAGCACTGAGCGAGGCTAGGTATTGGCCGAAACATACAAGACGTGAAGTTAACTACAAGTTGAGCAATGTCTAAACGCGTGGCTTTATGTGAGCTTCAGTCAGGATTTGATGTTGTGCAGCTTGTAGCTAAGTTTACATCCGCCGACTTGTATCATTCGACGTATAAGTGAAGTGATTTTATTAGTCTTTATCAACAGATCCATAGGCGTAGTCAGCATTGGGCTCAGGGTGGGGCAGCAGTCAAAAATAATATATAATTAGCAAATTATTCGCGCGGTTTAATCCAGTTTAATTTGTTCATACTAACCTAGATAGTACCTAGATAATTTAGTTTTTTAGGTTTGGATATGTACCTCACAGAGGGCTAAGTGGAAGTTTTGCAAATCAAATCGAATTACTTTTACGTCGCGTTGACCGAGCGCGCCGAGCACACACGCGAGCACATTGACACACACGCTTGAGTTAGCCAATCACTGACGTTGCCGCGCTTGTGTTGGATCGGTTTGGCGCTCGTTACCGTAAAAAATTCTCACACTTATCTAGTCAGTTTTCTGTACGTGACACAAGATGGCGCTGTGCCATTTCCATAGAAATCACATCAAACCAACGCGATCGAGTTCGAGCAAGAAACTCCAACTTAGCCCTCCGGTCAGGGTGGGGCGAGCGCCCCCACCTGCCGTGGCTACGCCCATGAACAGATTTCTCACTACATATCCTCACACATTTTTGTTGGAATGTCAACCTTAGTGAATACGCAGTTAGGTTCAAACCGCGGTCCAGTCCCTTGTAAGACAGTCGTACCGAATGCGCACAGTGGACTAGTCGACGAGGTCGATTCTGTCGAGCCGGCGGTGCGCGGGCCGGCCCGGCTCGCGGCCCGGCGCCGGGCCCGGCTCGCCCCGGCCCGGCGCCGGGCCCGCGCGCGCCGGCCGCGCCCACGTGGACACGCAGCCGTCCGCGCACGCCGTCACCAGATACTCCGCCCGGAACAGTAGCGCCGTCAGCCTCTCATGCGCTATCTTCTTGCAAACCAGCGGCTCTAGGACCGGACACTCGTCGAACCTTGGACACGCGGCAGTTCCTATCAACCGGAGAGGATCGTACGAGTCATTAGACTGAGTCCCGGCCGATTTCCCTCTCAATGCGACACTATTCGACGCGGAGCTCTTCGTCTCCGCCGGCTTAGTCAGACTGAAGTTCCGTCGATGCTCCGATCGCCTCTCTCCAAAAGAAAAAGCCAGCCGCTGCGTTAGGGAGTTGACTCCGAGCGATCCCGAGCTCTCCTCCTTCGCTTTCCCAACACTAATGTTTAACGTCGAAACGTTGTTCGTTTTGGTTTTCTGTTTGGCTCCGGACGGTTCGCCTGCCGCGTTGTTGCTCAACTCGGCGTGTTTGTGTCCGATTTTGTTGCTTTTCGCGGGTTTCGGGGGAGGTTTCCCTGGCACACCGTTGGGGGATAACGCGGCGCTGTTGGGGGACAAGTGCGCGGAGGCTCGCGCTCTCACCGGCGGCCTTAAAACATCCTCAGTCAAATCCCACAAGCAAAGCTGCGTATCCTGCGACACGCTGCCCAATCTATAGCACTGCTGCTCCGTCCGATCCTTTTCATCTTCAATACCCTCTTCATCCGGGTCGGTAAAGCTCACCACATACGGATCGAACGCCACCACCGACACCCACGATTTATGTCCCTCTCCCCGCGCCACTACGCGTCTCTCACTGAACGACCACACTGTCACTAAATCGTCTTCACCACCGACCACTACGTATTTCCCGTCCGGGGACCAACAGACGCACAGGAACCCTCCGAAGTAAGAGCGCGCTCGGCCGATGAGCTCCATGGTGTTGTAGTGGAATACTCGGAGGAAGCCGTCCTGCGACACTAGCGCCAGGTTGGCCCCGCACGGCGAGAACGCGAACTCATTGATGCAGGAACCATCGCCGAGCAGCCAGCGGTAGAGCGGGTTGCGCGTGCTCTTCGTCCGACACGTGTGGATGGAGTAACCGTCGCCCTGAAGAAAAAACCAAGGCACAAGTTGTATAGGCATGACGACTAAAAAAAATATAATTAGTCCGTCAGATAGATTTAAAAAATATTAGACTCTTTTTTGAAATGAATGAATTTTTTTATTCAGTCAATTAAACAAAAATTGACGAATATGGCCCGTTTTAGTTCCGCGTGACATCACAAGTGCGCTACAAATGTACTCACTACGTCGCACTAGTGACGTCACGAGCCCCCACACCCAAACTTTGACAAGGTTTATCTTTGTCATTTATTGTTTGATTGACAAAGGAAAAAATACGTGTGCAATATTTTTTAATAATCTAACTAACGGACTAATTATAATAATGATTTTTTTACCCAGTTATCATTCCTATTCCAGGATATAGAGTTAACATCATAAAGTGTGAAATTAACAACCCGTATCAACATCTGACATTGGATTTTTTCCTGTTCATCACGTTCTCGGAACATGGCAATTGTTATCATTTCGACCGTAACTTGCCCACTGCTAAACAAATGTCTTCCTTATAGATTTCCATTAAGACGTGTTGGAGCAGGCATACATATCTGATACGTGGATTCATCTAGAACCGAGTCAGTCAAACTTAAATAGGTACTGCAATGTTTGTACATTAACACTTGACGGTTCATCGACTTTTCACTCTACCGCAAAATATAAGCATCCTTCCTGTTCCGTCAATATTTCTGATATTATTTTAGAACAAGAACAATGTTCACAAAAATAACTCTGGAGATAAACCTAGTATGAGATGCACTATAAAATTAAAAAATCATTTCATTGATTTACAAATAAAAAAAAATCATTTATTGCAAGCACAGAGACACAAAAAATTGTTGAGTAAAATCATATAAAATAAAATGTTACACCTGTATAAGGGGTGTAACGTCCAGTCTTATAAATAGTTATACATAAAATTATACCGCACAATAGTGCCGAGTCGATATAGGTAGTAGGTACATATATTCATTTCTTATTCGCGTCCATGTGGACAGAAACCCAATGCTCAAACAAAGGGCTCCGGAAATCGTCAGAGACAGCCACAAGAATTGCATTGTCGGAATGACGTTTTTGCAGTGCGCCATCTCTCGTCAATATTCAGAAGTTCTTATAACTTCCATTGAGTCCTGTCTAATACGGGTATCACAGGTGGCGCCGCCAACGCTATAAGTAGTTGGTTAAAATGATAAACACTTCACAAATTCGACGCAAAGTCAGGACAGCGAATTAGCTCAGTTAGGAGAGCGTCGGGCTAGTGATCCGAAGTGAGACGCAGGTTCAAGTCCTGCATTCGCAACGAATTTTTGAAATGTTTATCACAAAAATAACTCTTTAAGAACAAAGTTATTCATGTAATTAACGTGTTGCTGCCAAAAAAAATTAAAAATATTTTACCTGTTTAAATAGCTGGTAGTGAGGCGCTGCAGAGCCACAAGCCAGCTCCTCATTATAAACATATAGCTGTCCCGAGGCGTGTGACGTCACGAACAGGTTGCTAGAGCCCGGCACCCAGCGGATACACGTCACACGCGATTTGTCTATCAGCCTCTGAAATGTACCGGAAATGTGGTCACTCAATCTCAAAAAAAAAGTAAAAAGAAAAGACGTGGTCGCAGACTTAGTTTAATGGTTGTGGTATCTTATCGTGAAAAATAAAAGAGCAATCAGTTCAGTGGCCGTATTGTGTACGCATAAATGCCAAAGTTACCGACATAACCCAGCGGATTGGCAAGTTGAAGTAGCAATGGGCAGGGCACATAGAGCGAAGGACTGGTGGCCGATGGGGTCGAAAAGTTCTCGAGTGGAGACCACGCACCGGCAAGAACAGCGTAGGACGTCCACCCACAAGGTGGATGGATGACCTCACAGATGACCGCAGGATCGCGCTGGATGCAAGCCGCTACCAACCGGTCTTATTGGAGATCTAACAATGTTTAGATTTTAGATTCAACAATGTTTTCTTTCTTATGACGTTAGGACTTAAATTATAGTCCGTAAACTGACTTTACATACTATTTTATTCAGTTTTTTTTTTTAAGAATCACGTAGACAATTTTTTTATAAAAATCTGCATTTTTAAATATGAAATTAAGTCTTAATAACTTTGACGTTAATTGCAGTCTCAATAATAATTGCTTTATTCATTTATTTTAATCACACCTAGATTCACTCTTAAGCGGTTAAAAACCTGGCGACGCGCTAGCCTCCTTCAATTGTTTGAAAATAAAAATGATAATATCATAACAATTTCGAGAATCTCAAGTCTCGGCACGAAAGTCCCGGTACTCGAGACAGCTAAAATTACGAAAATTCCCGAGACTCCGAAACACAGGACGACACAAACCTTAGTACCCACTACCATTCTACATAATATGTAAAAATGGCATATTATTATTATGCCATTTTTCGAAGGGCAAATTCAATTCAATTCGTTTATTTACAAAAAATGTAACTTACAGCACTTAATACTAGGCGTTACATTTTTTATGCTCAAAGACTACGAATAAAAATATGACATAAAAATAGAATAGAATATACAAACATGAAATAAAATTAATAGGAATAACAACGTATTATTATAATTTTTATACATTTTTACGCTAACTATACTTCCATCCATCCATCAGCCATAAGAAGTCCACTGCTGGACATAGGCCTCCCCTATGGATCTCCAATAAAACCGGTTGGAAGCGGCTTGCATCCAGCGTGATCCTGCGGTCTTAATGAGGTCATCCGTCCACCTTGCGGGTGGACGTCCTACGCTGCGCTTGCCGATACGTGGTCTCCACTCGAGAACTTTCCGACCCCATCGGTCATCAGTCCTCCGCGCTATGTGCCCTGCCCATTGCCATTTCAACTTGCCAATCCGTTGGGCTATGTCGGTAACTTTGGTTCTTCTACGGATCTCCTCATTTCTGATTCGATCTCGCAGAGAGACTCCGAGCATAGCCCTCTCCATAGCTCGTTGGGCTACTTGGAGCTTACTAATAAGGCCCATAGTGAGAGACCACGTTTCTGTGCCATAAGTCATCACTGGCAACACACACTGGTCGAAAACTTTCGACTTGAGGCACTGAGGTATGTCGGACGAGAAGACGCTACGCAATTTTCCGAACGCTGCCCAGCCGAGTTGGATTCGGCGATTGGCCTCTTTCCTGAAGTCGGACCTACCTAACTGGACTACTTGTCCTAGGTAGACGTACGAGTCAACGACTTCAAGAACCGAGTTCCCAACAGAGATCGGGGTGGGTACAACATGGGAATTACACATGACTTTCGTCTTGTCCATGTTCATCTTAAGACCCACCTGTTGAGAAACCCGATTGAGGCCTTCGAGCATCGTGCTGAGCTCTTCCATCGATTTTGCCATGACTACTATATCGTCGGCAAACCGAAGGTGAGTGAGGTATTCGCCATTGACATTGATGCCGAATCCTTTCCATTCCAGGAGCTTGAAGGCGTTCTCCAAAGTAGCCGTAAACAGTTTCGGAGAAATTACGTCTCCCTGTCTTACGCCTCTTTTTAAAGGGATCGCCTTGGAGCTCTCTTCCTGTACTCGGACCGACATAGTGGCGTTATTATACAAGCACTTCAACACTTCGATGTACCGATAGTCAATACGGCATCGTTGGAGAGACTCGAGCACAGCCCAAGTCTCGACCGAATCAAAGGCTTTCTCATAGTCCACAAACGCTAAGCAAAGAGGCAAGTTATACTCTTCGGTCTTCTGTATTACCTGCCGCAGCGTATGAATGTGGTCCATGGTGCTAAAGCCCTTTCGGAAACCGGCTTGTTCGGAAGGCTGGAAGTCATCAAGCCTGCGCTCGAGACGGTTCGTAATGACCCTTGAAAACAGCTTATAAACATGGCTCAGAAGCGAGATGGGTCTGTAGTTCTTCAATAAGGTGTTGTCACCTTTCTTGAAAAACAACACCACCACGCTTCTGTTCCATGCTTCTGGCGTCATGCCCTCGAGGACGACGGTGTTGAAAAGCTTCTGGAGGACTTTTAGTACCGGTGTTCCACCCGCTCTCAGAAGCTCAGATGTGATACCGTCATCACCCGGCGCCTTGTTGTTCTTAAGCTGATTCAGGGCCATTCTAATCTCGTACAGGCTGATGTCCGGGATATCTTCGGTGAAGTGTCGGGTCAGCTTGGCTCTTGGATCTTTGGCCGCGCTGCTAACAGGCTTAGCGACCGAAGCGTACAGCTGTCCATAGAACCTTTCGATCTCCTCCAATACCTCTGCCTTGGTCGACGCTATACTTCCATCTTCTCTCTTCAGCTTTGACAATTGGCTTTGCCCAATAGACAAATCTCTTGCGAACACTTTGGAGCCTTTGTTCCGCTCTATTGTCTTTTTAATATGATTAGTATTAAAAAGACGGATGTCGTGCCGCAAGGATTTCGAAATTTGTCTATTGAGCCGCCTATATGACTTTGCATCATCGGAAGACTGCAATCTTAGCGAGCGTCGTTCGGCCATGAGATTTACAGTGTGATCGGAGAATTTCTGCGGTTTATTTGAACGGCGGGGTCTAAAGAACTTAGCACCCACCGTTTGGACAGTTTCCACGAGCCCGTTGTTGATCTCGTCCACCGACGCAAGGTTCTCTAGGCAAGCAAAACGATTCGAGAGCTCGAGCTGGAAGTCATCGGTGTTTTGGATATGTTCACGAGTAGGTCGGAGCGTGGACTTCATCAAGCGGGATCTTTCGAGCTTAACATTAATATCTAATGTGCCTCGTACAATTCTGTGATCGCTGCCGGTTTTCACCCTGTGGATCACGGAGACATCATTAAATATTCGTCTCTCGGTGGTCATGATGAAGTCTATCTCGTTTCTCGTGGAACCATCAGGGCTCATCCAGGTCCATTTCCTATGAGGCGGCTTCTGGAAGAAAGAGTTCATCATAAAGAGTTCCTCTCTCTCCAGAAAATCAGCCAGCCTCTGGCCCCTAGGGTTCCGTTGCCCATATCCAAATAACTATACTTACCTACCGTTAAATGTTAGGAATAAAATTTGAGATCATAATTTGACTTCTTCGCAATATGAAAGAATATTTTTAGCAATGGTTGTCCATTCGTCGGCAAAGATGTCTACTAGCGGGTGGGAGGCGCTGAGGGCGTTAAGATGGTGGTGTGCACGACAGATGGGGGACTGCTGGCGCGCGACAGTGCGCGCGGGTGCCGGTGAGAATAGAGGAAGACGCGCACTGAGCACTGCGTGAGTTCCATTCCGAAATTTGGCTCGCTGTTCGGGCACATTTAGGCGAGTGACTTCGCAGAGTAAGTCAGGGCAGTCTAGTTTTGCATGAAATATTCTGTGGACCGTTTGTAGGTTGTCGTATAGTCTTCTTGTTTCTAGTGAATTGAAACCTAATGTCCCCTGTAGGTAGCTAGTTGGATACATGTACGGGTAATAAACGTATTTTTTCTTAAATAAGAAACGGAGGAAGCGTTTTTGAACTTTTTCTAGCATGTGTGCGTATGTCTTTTCATAAGGGCTCCAAACAATAGAACTAGCTTCCAGTTTGGATCTAATGAGAGCGTTGATGGGCCAAGTCCACTACGCTCTAGCCCACTATTGATTCCAATTTTTTTGAAGTTAAACTTCTAATGCGATTTCCAACAAGGTTGCGTTAAACGTTTAACGCTATCATGGAGGGGGTATGAAAGCACTGTTGCGTCGAAGTTTCACTTCTTCCGCGCGGAGGGGCTTTTTTTTCTACTAATATACCTACGCAACTTTCATCACATCTTCCGAATGGTATTTTAAGTATTTTAATATTTTACCGATAAGCCAGTAAAATATAACAATACCTCACATCAACCTTGACAGCAAAGGAGTAGCGAGCCGTGGGCGAAGCGACGCCTACACTCCGGACTTAAAGGAGCCTAACGTCACGGTAATGGTAATCTAACAGTATTCCGTCTTCATACGAGTACAAACGGTCGGAACACGAATCATAGCAATGCGCCTATGAGTTCGGTTCAGAGGAGTTCGGTATACACAAGGTACACTAACACTCGCAGATGCGCCGTAGCGACGAACGAACGTGTGGGTTTGTAATAAGTAAGCGTACGACGTAACTACCAGGCGTACCTAAGCCCTAGCGCGTGTTCCGTACTAAAGTAAGTTCGTATAGGCCGGGTGGCTAGCCCTAGTGTCAGAGTTTTTAGGCCGCCTAAAGGCCTCTGACATGGCTAAACGGTTAAAACAACCGGGGCCTACATTTTAACATGTCAACCGAGCCACGGTAGCGCTCAGTTGGAAAATGACACCCGGGGTCACCCATCCAAGTACTGACCGTGCGGAACGTTGCTTAATTTCGGTGATCGCTGACAATCACCTAGTCAAACTACGCTACGAGCGCTACGATGTTCCGTACTGCTGAGTGGGCACGCGGGGCTGTAGATATTTGTTTCAATATAGGTTTCGACAGATATTTTCATAACGATGACCTTAATCATGCCCTGACAGCTTAGTACAAGGCTAGCAGATAATCCTGTATGGTACCTCCTTCCTGTGTATTTTTTTTTTGTTGTAACTCGTTACGTATTTTGCGCAATGTTAATAAAAACCCCCCGCCCCTAGGAATGCTAGTTCAGAGGTAAGGAGGTGTTTTAGGCGATGCCAGAGGCACCGCACTGGGACCCTCCCCAAGGATTGCTGCCACTGCATAAGATTCTATAGTCTGCTGCTGCTGCTGCGTTCTGTCGGCTACAGAATCGTATCTTTAGACGCTGAATTTGTTAAAGCCAAGCTCTACCGATAACGATTCTTTCGTGTTGTAATATTAGTCAATGACACCCATATATAGGAAAATACAGACATGGGAATCCCACATGATGATAACATATTTGATGAAATATCACAGGAAGTGGGTTGATAACAGGTTACCTAAGAGTATAATCTTTATTTTGAACTACAAGTTATCAACCATCATTACAACTTTTACTACGGGCCAACTAAGAATTCAAGAAAAAAAACTCCTTTTTCATACATTTTGTCGATTCCGAGTTGCAATTTTGTATGGAACAGCTGATTTTTTTCCTCGAATTCTGAACAAGATAAAATTGTTTAAAAAGAAAAAACTCACCTCTTCATTGTACAATTTACTTAATTCCTTCTTAATAGGGTCTATAAGCTGTATTTGTCCGGTGGAGAAGCCTATGGCCAGCGAGACGCTGTCGGGGGTCATCGTGACCGTGTTGAAGTCGTGGCACGTCGGGTTCGTGCCTTTGTACATCTTCTTGTCCACAGGCTTTGTGAGATCAGCCGCCTGGAGACAATTTAGGGATTTATTAAAAATAAATAAAATAGCCCTTATTAACTAACTAGCGACCCGCCCTGCACAGATGTATTATACACATATAAACCTACCTCTTTAATCACTCTATCTGTTAAAAAACCGCATCAAAATCCGTTACAGTTTTAATGATATAAGCATTGGACAGACAGCGAGAAGCAACTTTGTTTTATACTATGTAGTTATAGTGATATATAACCTAATACATATAACAGTGTTCTTATTTCTATTTCTTAAATACTAGGTTGTCCACCCTGGACATAGGCCTCCTCTAGAAGTTGCCAGTGCTCCCTATTTCTGGCTTTCCTGCACCAACCTAGTGGCGGGTCATCTTCCCATCTTTTCTGTGGTCGTCCCCTGATCCGCTTCCTGTCTCATGGGTACCAGAGCTTGACCTATTTAGTCCATTTGTTTTTCTGGCTTTTCAGTACATGCCCAACCCAACGCCATTTTAATTTTTTAATATCATTAATATCAAGGATTTACTACTAACTTAATAACTAAATCTCAGAAGCCCATTTCAAACTTTCTGTTACATACTGAACATAGGAATATTATCCAAGATGTTAATATATTACATACCCATATGAAGAAGGCCAGTAGACTAATCCAACTAATAGTATAAACGCAAAAGTTTGTATGTATGGATGTTTGTTCCTCTTTCACACAAAAACTACTGAACAGATTGAGATGAAACTTTGCAATAGTAATGCTTATACATCAGAATAACACATAGACTATAATTTATTAAAAAAAACTAGACGACCCGCCCCGGCTTCGCACAGGTGTATTATACATTTAAACCTTCCTCTTGAATCACTCTATCCATTAAAAAAACCGCATCAAAATCCGTTGCGTAGTTTTAAAGATTTAAGCATACAGACAAACAAACAAACAAAAATAGCGACTTTTTTTATACTATGTAAGGATGCGTGAAACGAAGTTCGCGGGGTCAGCTAGTTAAAAATAGTTTTATTATGCAACAAGTTGGCAAATACAGTGACATAATATTCAAGCAATACAGACAAATAATTAATTATTGCCAATAATTTCATGAAATCAATTGAGGTATCATAATTTTGAACAGAGCATGCTACAATAATTTGATAGCAAACAGTCAGTCCATTGTTAGTTTACATTATAGATAAAAGCTGTCCATATAGTAGTTGGCTATCAACAGTTGGTTAATGAATATTGATCTAATCAGCCCACATCTGGCTTGAATGCAATTAATTGTTTGACTAATGTTTAAATAAGCAATACCACTTTATAAGCTAAAAAAACAACATACACTACAACTACATAATAATCGGCCAAGTGCGTGTCGGTCTCGCGCACGATGGTTTCTATACAGTATGGATGCTCTCCCCTTAGTATATTTTATTTTAATATAGTTATTTATTTTTGAAGGGTATATACAACTTAATATTCTGTGAATATTTCAAGCATCTTCCTGTTGCCATTAAGCAATTGGATCATCCACAGACCCTTGAAACTCTATAATCCAAATGCTCAAGCCCACAAACCTGTTATGTATTCATTTTTATAAATGTTAAAAGACTAACAAACACACCTAAAAATGCACTTAAATTTTGGCTAAATTACCTTTTCACAATATTAGCAAGAATAATAATTATATAAATTCAATTTCTGTATCTCGGAAACTGCTTGAACAATTTTAACAAATCATTATGTGTTGCTGGGTATCTTGCATTTAACATTTAATATGAGTTGCAAACAACCAAGAGTTGTCATGGTTTAGTTGACACATAAAACTGTAGGCCTGGTTATTATACCTACCACTCAATTATAACAGGCATGCAGATACTTTAAAAACTTGCAGGTCATTTGGCATATACAGAGTGTACCTGAACTCAACATCAAGCCGGAAATGCTGAATCACCCTGTATATATGGGCTTTAAAACCGGTAAGATTGGAAACCCCACAATCTTGGCTTTTGAGTTATGGTCAATTTTAAATATGTGACCAGAAATGCCACCTTGCAGCACTCCAGTTCTCCAGCCTTGCCTTAAGTTTTCAACATTATTAAATTTTTATGTTTGTAAAGTATTGTTTTTTATTTGTTATGTATTGTAAATCGAGATAAACAAGCAACCAGTCATAATTTCAGTTCCGTAGTTTTTCTAAAAAATATTTTTTGATAAACTAAACTAAAAGTTTGTTTTAGTTAGTAAAATAGTTAGTTTAGGTATTGGGTCCTTTCAATTTGCGACAATCTACATGGCCACAAATGTAGGTTATGAGGATAATGTTTAAGATGAAAGTGTATTGACAGTCAGCAATTTATTGAACATTCTTTCTATGCCACTTCTGCAGATCACAATTTGCCAATATCACAAATAAATGTAGTCCATATGGGTTCCATTTTGGGAGGCTTTTTATGACATCTATATTTAACACTCCAGTCTAAAAGTTATCTTGCCAACAAAGTACACAAAATCAAGGTTTCAATGCTTACTTTAGTGAAAGTAAGATAGTTATAAACCATCTCAAGCCCTCTGATATTATCTCTATGAGAACATTCTCTTTGAATACAATAAACTAGATATTTGAAGAAATTCTTGCAGCTATCATACTAGAATATTGTAGCAGAGACAAGGAACAGTATATACAACATTACTTTTGCCATAAAAACTAGGAAGACAAGTGATAGAAGCAAGATTTACCTTCTTAATGCCTCTGTAAACATAAACATAAACCTCCTTTCCATGGTTGAAGCATATCCTGTCTTCGGGCGGCAGGGGCTCGGCGCCGGGCTCGTGCGCGCCGGGCGGCGGCGGGAGGGTCACCAGCGACACCCGAACCTGCGAGGAGCCCGGGCCACTGTTGTATCCCACTCGGTTAGGCCGCGAGTACTCCGAGAGAGTCATCAATCGATACGTCCCTTCCCGCGTCGCAAACTGTGTCTTCACCTCGTCTTTCCCTCCAGAGTCGGCCTGCACAGCCATGTTAACATATTATCCTGTTATTATTCATGGAGACCGCCGCCAGAGAAGCCCCGATTGGACGTGACAGATCACTCGAACTTTAATAGCGGTTTGGGGCTATTTTACATTAATCTCATCATTGTACTGCGCATAGACGTGAACCTGATTTATCCACTTGTCGAGTGATAACCATTAAAATGCTAGTTTTTCATTAAAAATCGTCAAATTAGATAAAATTTTGTATTTAGCTAAAAATTCAGGTGCAATGTCAATCAGACAACATGACGGATTGTTGTTTATGGTGTTTTTTTTTCTTAAGAGATAGCCACAGACCATAGACAGCTTTATGTATACTACACGACACGAAAAAAGAGTCATATTATTTCGTAGCTTAGTAGGTAGTACCTTAAGCTATCATTACACTGCTGCAGCTGGTACAGTACAAGGACGAAAATCTAAGTAATCTCCACGTAGGCTCTTAGGGATGATTTATATTGGGACTGGGCCGGGCACGGGGCGTACCCCGTTCGTGCCATGAACGGGTCACTAATGTGAGACGCTGCATACATTTCGTATGAATTACACCGTAGCTAGCTGACCGTGGCGTCCGGACGGGGCAGGTCTACGCTACGTACGTTACGCTGAAACATTAACAGTTTCATACGAAATGTACCTGTGCAACGTCTCACATTAGTGGCCCGCCCACGGCACGGACGTCCCCTGTTCATGTCTATACAATATAAATCATCCCTTTTACCGTCAAGATGATAAAAAGATGGTTTATTACCAATCTTACTACCAGTATTAAGAACGGTAAATGGGTACTTCTTCGAGTAAGACATTCTTTGGTGATTTTCGTGGCAATTTTCGAATTCAATTTTTTTTTCAAATCCTTGTCAGAATCTTAAAATATATGTAAAAGTAATATGTTATATAGAAGAGGCACCTCATAGAGCGATATACTTACAAAGATAATCGAGGTTAAAAAAATGGAGGCCACGCAAATCATAAAACACTCCACGAAAATGATAATTTTAAATTGACTTTCTCAGATGAGTTACTTACTGTTACTTCATATTGAAAATAAGTTATTATGTTATGATAAGGTAAAAAATAGGTAGGTTACTAAAGCAGAAAACGTTTTTAGTGGTATCAGTCCAACATTATTTATTACTAGCTGACGCGCTGCTAAACGAACTCTGCGGTCAGAAGATGGTACTGGTGAATCAGCACGTGACAATAGCAATGGAGTAAGAGTTTCTTCCAATGGATCACGGTTTTCTTTGTAATGAGTTTCTGGTACTTGTATGAGTTCCTCAACAAGGCAACGTTTAGCTTGATTTTTTTTTCTTTACGTTATATTTTCGGGAACATATTCTACTTTTCTTTCGTTTTGCTTTTTGCTCGTGGCGGTTTAAGTCATGAATATAAGTTTTTTCTTTCGGTTTTCGTTTCATAATATCTCGTTCGGTTTTTTGCTTTGAACTCTTCCTTATGTTTAAGCCTCTCTCTTCTTCTCTCGGATAACTTTTTTCTTTCTATTTTTTCTTATCTTGTTAATGGCATTTTTGGTCTAAAATGTTGATAATCCATTATAATTTTACTAAACTTGAATATAGGTATCTAATCTAAAGCTATTTTCAATTGTTTTTTTTATTTATACATGCATGATTAATGTGACAACGCGAACTTAATGGTATATGGAATTCTCAGCCAGTTAAGTCAGAAACCCACAGAACGTGACATTATAAGTTTGATTTAAACTAAGTTACATTTAACTTAAGTAATATAAAATATTATCATTCATAACTAATACAAAACTCAAAGTGGTTTTATTTGAATGGGCAAAAATTGATTTGCGTGGGTCAAAACTACCAACTAAACCACGCAAATCACGACCACGAAAATCAAAATAAATACTTTATGTTAAAAATATACAAAAACCTTTAATACAAATAAACTGTGTTTTGATTATAAGTTACGTTACTTTCTACTTGTTCGCTACAATATTTTACTAAATAAATAAATTCACAGACTCCGGAGATAATTAAACCACGCAAATCAAAGTTTTGAGAAACCAAACCCACGCAACAATGTTATTACCTCTATTTTTTTTAAACTCGACGCACCATCACACAAGCACTCTGCCCAGCAGTCGGAGCGCAATTAGTTGTTAACTTGAAGTAGGATTACGCAACATTAGGTCGCGAATTTAGAGATGTGCTAGTGAAATTATAATAATCCACGCAAATCAGGAACTACCTTAGGACAGTTACATTTAATTTTTTTTCAGGCAATATAGTTCTTTCAGAACTATGGTCTAATTTTTTATAGTATTTTAAACTTTTTAGGACTTAGTGTTTTTTTTTTGGTAACGAAGTAGCGTTTAGTTTAAAATATATAATTCACTATGTGATCAGATCGGGGCTTGGGACACTCCACGAAAATCAAAGAATGGGGGTATTTCATTTTTTTATCATATTTATTTACAAATATAATTGAATAATAATCAGTATCCCAGTTTAGAGAGGTTTTAAGCTTTGCACGAAAAAAAAAACTGGCTCGCTGACTTTAAAATTTCTACTAGATTTTAGTAAAGCCGCTTGAAAACTGTGACCAAAAGAATGACCCAAATGAATTACCGTTGTGATTCAAGTGAAGTTCATTTTGAAATGTAAAATATGCTCAAATTATAGCTAGCTATATGCTTTTATCCTGTTGAGTCTCAAGTCCTCGAGACTCGAAGGAATAGTGAAAAGTTGAAATGTTGCACATACTTATTTGCCATCTTTGTCTCCTTTGGGAGACACAATTTTTCTCTTCGTGTAGCAAAAGGCCTATGTTTAGCAGATAACCAATAAAAAGCCAGTACATTTATCAAGAAGATACCTAATTATGAAAGTAGATTTATCTAAAAGTCTTGGAGAACGGCTACTACATGAAAAAAAAAACAAGTCAATAAAATAAAATAGTTTTAATCATTATTAAATATTTAAAATCAAGTTACTATGCACTATTCACTTAACAGTACTTGATCTTTCCTTC
Source organism: Hypomecis atomaria (assembly GCA_964007245.1). Classification (NCBI taxonomy): domain Eukaryota; kingdom Metazoa; phylum Arthropoda; class Insecta; order Lepidoptera; family Geometridae; genus Hypomecis; species Hypomecis atomaria. The sequence goes on along the minus strand of OZ023300.1, from coordinate 18,302,781 downwards.
TACCATCTGAAGTTGTCTAATTGTTTAATTTACTACCATGGGCACCTCGGCTGATACTTCAATATCCTTCGACTTAGAAGCATTATCATCAATAGGCTTGTCTTCTGTTGAACCTGCAATATCCTCAGACTTAGCACTATTTTCATCAGTAAGTTTATCCAGACCTACATTTGGAACTGAACTAGATTCGTCTACAGATGTTTTTTCCAAATCTTTATTGATGTCCTTCGCTTCAGTGGTCTTACTCTTGTCTCCGTCTTCCTTATCCTCTTTCCCTTCAAGAAACTTGTCCCACTTATCAATTCTTTTGCTGATATCGGCATCCGTTTCAGCGATCCTGTACTTAGTCCTGCCGTCCCATATTTCAGCTGTAATCTGCCTTTTACCAAACCATCTCCCATTCATAAGTTCGATGACCGCGTCAGCCTGCTCAGGCTCTTTCATAGTAATTTGTGCTACGCCTTCTGGATGTCTATCGTAGAGGACCACTTTCCGAACCTCTCCACATTTCCCCGCCTCCTCTCTCAAATCCTGCTGGTAATCCAGTATCAACTGTACTTCCTTGTCGAAATCTGTAGGATGAAACAAATTTTTCAATATAACTACCCTTTCATGCTTAGACCGTTCTCCGATAAACTTCTCTGGTCTCCAGTCAAACAACTTCTGTTGCATTTTCTTTAATTTTTCCAGTTCTTTCTTTTTCTTCTTCTTCGGCTTCAAAGCTGGATTGTATTCGCCTTTCAGCTCAAAATGAGCTTTTTCTACTTTAACCTTCTTGCCTTTAAGATCACTGCCATCTAGCAGCTTCAGGGCTAAGTCTACAGACTCAATTTTAATATATGTACATAGTGCATCACCCTTGAAGCAATTTTGTTCTTTATCCATGTACAGTTTAACTTTCATTTTCTGTGAACGAGGATCTCTTTCTACGAGTCCACATTTCTGCATGAAATTCACAAACTCTTCTTCAGTTAGGTCCAGCGGTAGGTTAGACACATAAACTTTAGTATTTTTATCTTCGGACGGCTCAAACCATTGTGGGTCATTTTTACGCTTGACTCCTGCTTTTGCAGTGTCTGATTTTTGGGTTGCTTCTTTCGTTTTTACATCTTCTTTTTTCTCTGTGGGCTTATTATCAACAAAACCATATGACATCTGGTAGAAAGCTAAAAAGTCATCATCTACTTTTGGTATCCAAGCTTTTTTCTCATCATCCCAAAAGAACTTTGAGCCATCCGCTTCTGTATACACATGAGTATCATCTTCGTAACTATAAACTCTATTAGTGTCAGTTTCCTTCGCATCCCATGAGTTAGTGTCTTTATTCCATAAATACCTTTGTTTGGTTGACGGGTCAGTGTATATGGCTTCTTCACCTTCGTAAGTAATATATGGGGTATATTCACCCCATGATGCATTAGTTGTGTCTGTTGATGTATCATCAGCTGGCTTGTCCAAGGCCTTTTCAGAGCTACTGTCAAGCTTTGCATTGCTGGGTTCACTTTCCATCGACTCTGGTGTCGTGCTCTCAGTAATTTTCAGAGCTGCGGAGACGTTTGCTTCCGATTTTTCATCTGTTCTAACCTTGACGCTAGAATCCTGAACATTGCTAGAAAGTGAGGTATCTATTTTTTCTTCCGAGTTTATATCATCATTTTGGCCCTTAGCACCTTCATTTCCTTTAGTTCCTTCAGCTTTAGATTTTGCCTGCTGTTCTTCTTCAGCTAATTTCTGCGCTGTTTCATTGGATAGTTTGATCACAAACCCAGACCTAATGCTTTTGTCTTGTTTAGCCATTTTGTCAATAACCCATAGCGAAGAATATGATTGTAAAAGATGAAGTATATTTTCTACAGCATTCTTTAATCCCTTTTATACATAAAAGCAATTAATTTAGCAAAAGAATAAGTAAAATAACTTAGAAATATGTACTTGAAAACATCAATTGACAAATTATTCATTTCACAGACTAAATCAGTGTTGCCGTTTTGTGTTTGGAAAAAATGCTCATCTGGCGAAATTAATGCTAATTTTTTTTTAGCATAATTTATTAAGTGTCGTCTTGTAGCACTTAAAAAGTTATGCTGAAAAAATGTCATCTGCCAAGCAGCGTTGTTATTGATACGGCAATTGCCGTAATATACGGTAATCCACGTTTTATTTTCACAAAATACGGTATACGGCAGGCCTTTCAGTGCCGTATCAAAAAATACGGCAAATGGCTGTAAGTGAAAAGAAACGTTTTTTAACCAGCGCGTAGCGCAGCGAAACGTATGAAACGAAACGTTTTTAAACGTGCCACTTATAGCCGATGGCCGGGGAAATCCCGACTCGCAACTAAGTTCATATCGTCGTATAGTGCCATCTCCTTTGCTTTAGTTAAAAATAAAAAAGACAACGTATTGAACTAAAGTAGGAATTGGGTTTATCTTTGAATCTATGAGTCGAATAGCTGAATAGCTCAAACATAATACTCGAGCTCATTCGTTTGTTACGGTTTTGAGATAAATAATTCATTAATTACTTAGTGTTTATTTGTGAATTAAATTAATAACATGAGTGATTGTGACTCTGAAGGACCTTCTTCGCCAAAAAAGACTAAAAAGGGTAAACACATAAAACAAAAATATCGACAACAGTGGGAGAGTGACGACGTTTTCAAAGACTGGATTGCTCCTGTTGAAGATGATCTGTATAGGGCAAAGTGCACCGTATGCGACGTTAAATTATCGTGACTATGAAATTTAAACTTTGCGACGACATGTGACAAATGACCAAAAAAAATTAAGGACATCGACTGTAAATAAAACTCTATTAGCAAGACAACTTATTCAAAATCAAGGGAACTGTACGAAGTTTAAGGTGTCGCGCGACATGTGTGACAAAATGAGAAGCAAGGACAAGTACACACTAGATAAACATGAATCTGAAGTTATAGAAACGATAAGAAACCTTTATGGAGAAGAATTAAATGAGGAATAATCATTTTTAAATTATATACGGCATTTTAGTTATTTTTCCCTTAAAATAGGGCAAATCAGAATGTGACATACGGCAACCCAGATTTTTACGATAACAACACTGCTGCCAAGTTTTGTCATATACTGTGTTTGTTTCATGCTATGGCCACATCTGCGCCCTACGGCGAAGTTATCGTCACTGGAGGCTCATTCACTAATTCAAACTGTAGTAATTGGTTGTTCACGATTTGAACTACTACCTGAAGCTGGGCACACACGCTGCGATGATCGCATCTATTCATCAGATCAGTCCAGCGAGGTCCTGATATGGTTGCATTGCCAGTAGGTAGTTATTGAGGAATCAAAATGAAACCCTTATTTTAATCGAAAAATATTGATTTAACAACAAAAATATTGGCATCAATGTTGTAGAAAATCAAATTTTAAACAACTTTTGTTCCTAAAACTTCTGCTGTAAAATTGAAATAACACAAGTTATTGAAGAAATGAAATGGTACAACCAACTATTTAAAAAAAATATCGATCCTACAAAAAGTTGATGGGAATCAAAGTTATAGAAAATCAAATTTTAAACAACTTTGATTCCCATCAACTTTTTGTAGCATCGATATTTTTTTTAAATAGTTGGTTGTGCCATTTTGTTTCTTCAATAACTTGTGTTATTTTAGTTTTTTAACAGAAGTTATGGGAACAAAAGTTGTTTAAAATTTGATTTTCTACAACTTTGATTGCCATCAACTTTTTGTAGGATCGATATTTTTTTTAAAAAGTTGGTTGTACCATTCCATTTCTTCAATCACTTGTCTTATTTCAATTTTTCAGCAGAAATTATGGGAACAAAAGTTGTTTAAAATTTGATTTTCTACAACTTTGATTCCCATTAACTTTTTGTAGGATCGATATTTATTTCAAATAGCCGGTTGTGCCATTTCATTTCTTCAATAACTTGTGTTATTTCAATTTTTCAGCAGAAATCGATCGATCCTACAAAAAGTTGATGGGAATCAAAGTTGTTTAAAATTTGTTTTTCTATAACTTTAATTCCTTCCAATTTTTTTAGGATCGATATTTTTTTAAATAGTTGGTTGTACCATTTCATTTCTTCAATAACTTGTTATTTCAATTTTACAGCAGAAGTTTTAGGAACAAAAGTTGTTTAAAATTTGATTTTCTACAACATTGATGCCAATATTTTTGTTGTTAAATCAATATTTTTCGATTAAAATAAGGGTTTCATTTTGATTCCTCAATAACTACCTACTGGCAATGCAACTATATTAGGACCTCGCTGGACTGATCTGATGAATAGATGCGATCATCGCAGCGTGTGTGCCCAGCTTCAGGTAGTAGTTCAAATCGTGAACAACCAATTACTACAGTTTGAATTAGTGAATGAGCCTCCAGTGACGATAACTTCGCCGTAGGGCGCAGATGTGGCCATAGCATTAGCCATAGACGTTCCGCACACAAATGCGCGTGTAGCGACCGTGCGTATGTGTGTTGTCTGTGAGTAAGTACTGTGTAGGTGTGCGTAATGGACCGGCCACACATTCGCGCTATGGCGAAGCTATCGTCACTGGGGCTCATTCATCTAATTCAAACGGTAGTAATTGGTTGTTCACGATTTGAACTACTACCTGAAGCTGGGCACACACGCTGCGATGATCGCATCTATTCATCAGATCAGTCCAGCGAGGTCCTAATATAGTTACATTGCCGGTAGGTAGTTATTGAGGAATCAAAATGACACCCCTATTTTAATCGAAAAATATTGATTTAACAAAAAAATTATTGGTATCAAAGTTGTAGAAAATCAAATTTTAAACAACTTTTGTTCCCTTAACTTCTGCTGAAAAATTGAAATAACACAAGTTATTGAAGAAATGAAATGGCACAACCGGCTATTTGAAAAAAATATCGATCCTACAAAAAGTTAATGGGAACTAAAGTTGTAGAAAATCAAATTTTAACTATTTTTTGTTCCCATAACTTCTGCTGGAAAATTGAAATAACACAAGTTATTGAAGAAATGAAATGGCAACAATAATAGACACAGAAGGAATTTCGCACATGCAATTGAGTGACTATTATAGGCTGCATAGGCTGCATTGTTGATAAAAATATTTATTGTTTTCAAATTATTAGGCTTACCCCAAGGTAAGGATCAAAGCTTTATCGGTTTTTACATACATCTTACAATCAAAGGTTTAAAATTTGATTTTCTACAACTTTGATTCCCATCAACTTTTTGTAGGATCGATATTTTTTTAAATAGTTGGTTGTACCATTTCATTTCTTCAATAACTTGTGTTATTTCAATTTTTCAGCAGAAGTTATAGGAACAAAAGTTGTTTAAAATTTGATTTTCTACAACTTTGATGCCAATTTTTTTTTGTTAAATCAATATTTTTCGATTAAAATAGGGGTGTCATTTTGATTCCTCAATAACTACCTACTGGCAATGCAACTATATTAGGACCTCGCTAGACTGATCTGATGAATAGATGCGATCATCGCAGCGTGTGTGCCCAGCTTCAGGTAGTAGTTCAAATCGTGAACAACCAATTACTACCGTTTGAATTAGATGAATGAGCCCCCAGTGACGAAAACTTCGCCGTAGGGCGCAGATGTGGCCATAGCATTACAACTTGAGATATAGCGCCGTTGTCGCTTGAGGCAATTCTAAACCACAAAAATGTGTAGAAAATCTTGCCCAGAGCTGTCAAAACTATCAAATATGAATTGAAATTTGACACTACTGAGAGAAAAACACGGCAATGCACTAATGGCGTGGCCACATTATCGCCCTACGGCGAAGTTTTCGTCACTGGGGGCTCATTCATCTAATTCAAACGGTAGTAATTGGTTGTTCACGATTTGAACTACTACCTGAAGCTGGGCACACACGCTGCGATGATCGCATCTATTCATCAGATCAGTCCAGCGAGGTCCTAATATAGTTGCATTGCCAGTAGGTAGTTATTGAGGAATCAAAATGACACCCCTATTTTAATCGAAAAATATTGATTTAACAAAAAAAAATTGGCATCAAAGTTGTAGAAAATCAAATTTTAAACAACTTTTGTTCCTATAACTTCTGCTGAAAAATTGAAATAACACAAGTTATTGAAGAAATGAAATGGTACAACCAACTATTTAAAAAAATATCGATCCTACAAAAAGTTGATGGGAATCAAAGTTGTAGAAAATCAAATTTCAAACAACTACTTTGTTTCTTCAATAACTTGTGTTATTTCAATTTTTCAGCAGAAGTTATGGGAACAAAAGTTGTTTGAAATTTGATTTTCTACAACTTTAGTTCCCATTAACTTTTTGTAGGATCGATATTTTTTTCAAATAGCCGGTTGTGCCATTTCATTTCTTCAATAACTTGTGTTATTTCAATTTTTCAGCAGAAGTTATAGGAACAAAAGTTGTTTGAAATTTGATTTTCTACAACTTTGATGCCAATTTTTTTTTGTTAAATCAATATTTTTCGATTAAAATAGGGGTGTCATTTTGATTCCTCAATAACTACCTACTGGCAATGCAACTATATTAGGACCTCGCTGGACTGATCTGATGAATAGATGCGATCATCGCAGCGTGTGTGCCCAGCTTCAGGTAGTAGTTCAAATCGTGAACAACCAATTACTACCGTTTGAATTAGATGAATGAGCCCCCAGTGACGAAAACTTCGCCGTAGGGCGATAATGTGGCCACGCCATCAGAGGTGAACGTTATACAATCCTAAAAACTGTACACTAATTAATACAGTATTTCATTAGACACCGTACAAATTATCTACTATTGATGGCAGTATCACACAAGACATTGGCGAAATTGTGAAACAATTTCACAGAAGCCACAAACAAGAATTAAATCGATTGAATAACAAATGAATATAATTTAAGTGCGAAGTGTAATTTAATATTCAGTGCTATTTTTAAAGTAAAAAATCAACTATTTACACCAAATAATATTTTCTAAATTATCAAAATCAGCTTCGTCTTGCGCTTGTAATGTTGTTAAGCCATCTATCTATAGAATCAATAGTCATTGGCATCACATTAGGCGACTCTTTAACCCCTCTAATCTGTTTCAGTCAGGGATATTTTATCTCTATGATATATCTCTTCCAAGGTTTTAGTACATCTTCGGGAACGCCATATGAAAAAACATTTTCCTGATCTTTTAGGGCTATTTGATGTATCTCACAGAGGACGCAACAAAAACTATTCCAAGTATCGGTACATACCTACTTACTCATATGTTTATTGCTTACTTGAAAACTAAACATTATCTTTAAATGTTTGGGAAAGTCCCTGATTTCTGTAAAAGTTACCACAATTGCGTAATAAAATGCCAAAATTTAGAAAAATGACAGAACATGCAAAATGCTGAACGCAATTTTTTCATGCACACAGGTTTAAAATAATGCCTAATTTAGCATTAAAAATGCCAAATCGGCAACACTGGCCACAATGAAAGATGTCATGTCTGACAGTGATTAGATGTCAGTAATGGCATTGTCATTTTTTTTTTGCACTTATTTATCTAATACGCCACCACATAAGCTACGGATTTGCCAAAATAAATAATAATAAACTCTATGAGTCACGGAAACAGCCGCAAGCGTGACCGCGGGCGCTACTGCGGCCAAGTCGGTCAAGTTACGGGCTCATTCTGGATTGGTCAAACATTAGGCCACAGTAGCACCCGCGCTTACGGCTGGTTGCGGGACATTTTATTGATTCACACATACATAACACACATATGTACAGGGTTACAAAAGCTTACACGTGAGTGAAACATCCTGGCTGCCTTATCACTAGAAGTGATGTAGAATTATGTATTTGTAGCACATTGGGAAGTCTGTGATTTGTAGATGTAACCGATGTAACTGCCATATTTACATTATCTTCTCTTTGATAATGACTATAATTATGCCTGTCATTTTTAAGATAATTTGTTTTTATGATTTTGATTTTTATCCCTTTTATTTTTACAAATAATTTAATAGATTTGTTAAAATCTGGTTTAGCACGTACCAAACATCACATAACTCGCAATTTATTTGAGGTAACAATGGAAAAAGTAAACGATATAACCTTTGGTCCTAATTCAGTTTCTAAGTTCGTGAAGCTCTTGAGATGTACTTACACTCAAAACGAAATTGAAAAATATTGGGATCTGTTAGAAAGCCGAAACAGCGTTTATATCTTGGTGTTTAATGCAACCCGAAGAGTTATTGTTTTCGTAAAGCAATTCCGACCAGCCCCCCGACCGCCTAAGCAATAGCAATCGTAATAGCAATCGTTTATGACTTCATTTTAGACATTTGGCACCGCCTATGTGACGTTAGCCATCAATTGCTTTGCGCGGATTGCGAAAGCAATCGTTGAATGAACAATTTTGATGGCTAACGTCACATAGGCGGTGCCAAATGTCTAAAATGAAGTCATAAACGATTGCTATTACGATTGCTATTGCTTAGGCGGTCGGGGGGCAGGTAGGATTATAATTTTAGGTTTTTGAAGTGAAACTTCTAATGCGACTTCCAACAAGGTTGCTTTAAACGTATGGAGGGAGTATGAAAGCACTGTTGCGTCGAAGTTTCACTTCTTCCGCGCGGAGGGACTCTACTTGCACTTTTTTCTTCCTTCTACCATACATAAAAGTAAGTACCTACTTTACTTACGTACCGTACATAGTAATAATATACATATAGATATAATAGGTACATAATATCTTCTGTGTTTCCACCTACCAAGTCAGTAGCATGTACCTACTTAAGTAGGTATTAACCTAGAATTTTAAGTATTTAGAAATGTAGATACCTAGGTACATACGTTTTGAAAAAAAAAGTGTAAGCGAGCAGTCACAGCACCAAAGAGAATGTAATAGCACAGCACTGCAAGCAGTTGTTTGAGCATGGTTCTATTTTTATTTTGGCATTAGCTTATCTCGGCCATTCTCTGACATGGGGCTTTTTACCTAATTACCGTACCTTTTATTATTTTTCATTGCTATGAATTGACATCCTTTTTCCCCTAAGCCAATTTTTTCACGTATCGCCGGGCTTGCATAGTCAGTAATAATACTAACAAATTAGAATTTTCAGTTTGCGTCAAATAAACGAAAAAAAGGAAGGGTGCGCTAACTATAACAGAAAAAAAACTAAATTGGAGAATGATCGATCTAACCAGCATTTGAAGAAAAAATAAAAATCATTTAAATTCTATTATAAAAAAATACTTATGATTACATATATCACTACATAGTATAAAACAAAGTCGCTTATTATTGTACCTAAATGAGAATAAATGAACTGAACTGAACTGCTTCCCTGTCTGTCTATCCCTATCATATCAGCATATGATAGGAATAGACAGACTTATATTTATAATACTACTTTTTTACGTTGAATTTTTTGGTGAAAATGATCTTACTGAATTGGACATTACGAAAAGGCATTTCACCCACAGATTTACAAAGGGAAGATTTCACCCCTAAGTTTTTGGCAGTCGTTTAGATATTTACGGTGTTTAGGTTATTCTATCAAGTTGGTAGTAGCAACACTTAAGTAAATAACTGTCATTTCGTTAGCAATTGTCATAGTCAATGAACTCAGTTTGTTGATTGATTCTGTCAATTGTCAATTCTGTCATTAGTGTCATTCTCATTGTCTTGTGTCGAATCGAATTGTCGAATTTGATTTGATGGTGCGAGTTGTGTCACACTTCTGTGAAGTTTTAGTTTTACTGAAATAATCTAATTATTATTATTCAAATGCAGTCTTAATGAAGGACTTGTTCATATTCTAATTTCTATTAAGTTATATCGTGCAATCAAAATCGTTATTAATTTAATCTCATCTAAAAAACTAATAATGGAAGACCTGAAAAACGTGTACTTCAGCCCATTACCGGACTCCCCGTACGTGAAGCCTTTCCGTTTTAATTACACTCAGAATGGAAAGGAAAAATCGTGGGATCTTTTGGAAGTCCACGACAGTGTTGCTATCGTGGTTTTTAATGTTACAAGAAATGTTATGGTATTTGTGAAGCAGTTCCGACCAGGTGCGTTAGTTTTACTGAAAACTAGTGTTGTGGTTCTTGAACGGTGGATAGAGTGTTAAGTCCTCCCCTAAACCATCGAGGTTCTCTCCAAAATTCAGTGTTGACCTTGTTAAATCTGTCTATAAGCCTCCTTAACCCGGCGAGGATGTGGAGGGGTCATAATGACCCTGTTCATTTTGTTACGTGCACAACTTCTTATTCTGCGGTCATATGTTTCTGAAAGGCGTAGTAGCTGTAGGTAATGAACCCGTCTTTATGTTAGAAAACACCATTTGGTTGTAGGAGTCCTGGTTTGGGAGGTAGGTGAGTACAAACGCCGCAAAGGGTCATCTTGACCCTTCCCCATACGCGACGTAGCGCTTTTGTGCCACATTTTCGTGACCATTTTTTCTAAATATATGTTAATTTTAGTTAATAATTAACATATATAATAATTAGCCATGTCAGAGGCCTTTAGGCGGCCTAAAAACTCTGACACCAGGGCTAGCCACCCGGCCTATACGAACTTACTTACTTTAGTTAATAATTATTACAAATGTAGCCAAGACGACAGTAGTTGAGCATATATGCAGTTGGCTAGTAAATCAAAGCAACCGCAGAGAAAATGAAAATCATTAAAAAAAAATATGTGAGCGAAGTAAAGAAAACGAAAATTAGCAAAAAACATCTGTTTACAAAATACGATTTGTAATCATTAGCTAAAGGAAAACAAAAAAATTATTGGACATAATTTAATTAAAACGGGTAAAATGCAGCTAAATAGTAAAATAAGTTTCTTGATGAAGTAAGCTGCTTGACTAATTTTAATGACTTACTTATTAATTTATTTCTTGTAAACATTTAATAATCAGGTATATAAGTACTAAAAAATCTAAATAATATGATCAAAAATATTAATTTGTTGGTTTTATGACGCTTTTAACCCATTGTACCACAAAAACGAACTGTACAATTAATATAGTAAATAAGGACATAATATATTCATTAAATAGAGATGTATTATTAAGAATCTTGTAAAACCATAGCTAAATGTTATACAATCGTTATCTTTTGTTTTAAAATATATCACAATAATTTTAGGCTCTTTCGTGGATTCGCCCCACAAGCTATTCGGCCCGCGGGGCGAATCAACGAAGCCTCTTTTTGAATGCCCTCTTTCGCCCCGTGGGGCGAATCGCCGAGAACGATAAAAGAAGAGGCCGTTTCGGTCCACGTTGATAAAGATCAATTTCCCGCATCAGTATTACGTATTTCTTATGGTACAGCCACGCATAAAATTACATAAGATAAAATAAAAATCACACTAAAAGTAATCAACAGATATGCAACGCTACAAAAAAACTAAACAAGAAAAACAAACTACCAAAAACTTACTATATTGATATAACATATTGTCTTCTGTGGCTTTGCAATGCCACAGAACATGCTATACAGTTTTGTTTTCTTCCAAACAGCCACGACAAAGTGGGCTGTCAGTGGCTCCCAGTTTATACAGAGTTTATACGAATACAGTTATTGTTTATACCAATATTATAAAGAAAAAAGATTTGACTGTTTGTTTGCATTGAATAGGCTCCGAAATTACTGAACCGATTTGAAAAATTCTTTCACTGTTGGGAAGCTACACAATCCCGGGTGACATAGGCTATATTATATTTTATTTTTAAATTAGGGAGGCTGCTAGTAAAAAATAAAATTTTAGATTTTACTAAAATTTTTCACTTAAAATTACCAAAGTCGGAGAAAATAAGTAACTTTTAGTCCTAGTACCAAAAGATAACAGTCCGTCTGTCTGGCCGTCTTCCCATCTGCCCGCCCTTCCATCGAATGAAAACAATGTGCCAAAATGGTATTGATTTAGATAGCATATTCAAGGTGAAGGAAACTCCTTTTTTTCTTCACCTTGTACGCGGAAAGGTTTGACATTTCTCATTTTTTAAGCTTGATAACGATCATCAATCAATCATCAATAAACAATTGCATTTTTGTTCATACACCCCCATAGGACTCATAGAATGATGCCCTTGATATAATGCAATTGTTTTTTTTTCCCCATTAACTACTTTTCTACTTAAATGTACAGATAAAAAAGTGAATCGCGGGGCGAATCAACGAAGCCTCTTTTTGAATGCCCTCTTTCGCCCCGCTCCAAACAATGCGGGGCGAAAGAGGGCCTTCAAAAAGAGGCTTCGTTGATTCGCCCCGCGGACCGAACCGCTTGCGGGGCGAAACCACGAAAGAGCCTAATTTTAACATATTGTTTTTAAAAACAGGGTCATAATGACCCTCCACATCCTCGACATATACCTTTTGTACCACATCCTCGCCAGGTTAATAAATCAAAATTGAACCCCATCTAAACTACTCAGAAAAAAATTACATATAAAAAAGAAGCTTACAGCAGTGGAACCTCTGCAGGAAAAGAAACCCTTTTCTTCTGTTTTATATTGCTTATTTTTTAGGGTTCCATACACAAAAGGTAACAACAAGACCCTATTACTAAGACTCCGCTGTCCGTTCCTCATACTTCATGAACTGTAAAAGCTAGAATGTTGAAATTTTCACAGATGATGTATTTCTGTTGCCGCTATAACAACAAATAATAAACTGAAATAAATACATATTTAAAGGGGGCTGTCATACAAAACATGTAATTTTTAGAAGTTTTATCATGTAATATCAAGTTTTTGTCATTTATTATTATTATAATACATATTTTTCCTCTTTTTTATTCCTTTTTAGGGTTCCGTACCTCAAAAGGAAAAAACGGAACCCTTATAGGATCACTTTGTTGTCCGTCTGTCCGTCTGTCAAGACCCTTTTTCTCAGGAACACGTGGAGGTATGAAGCTGAAATTTATATCAATTACTCAGGTCTACTGTCCCTTGAAGCTGTGAAAAAATCAAACTTCTAAGCCAACGCAATCAAAAGATACAGCCGTTTATGCCGCAAATTTTGAAACTCGCAAGTACTCGCAAGGGAATCAAAACCTAAAGGGTACTTCCAGTCGACCTAGAATCTTGAAATTTGGCATGAAGCAACGTTTTATAGCACACATAAAGGAAAAATTCCGAAAACCTTAAATTTTTAGTTACATTACAAAATATATATTTTTTTAATAAATATAAACTTATTACTTTTTTTGTCGTAATGAACGAACTTTGTAAACCTTGCAGGTTTGTACGGAACCCTCGGTGCGCGAGTCCGACTCGCACTTGGCCGGTTTTTTTAAAATTCTATCATGTAATGTCATGTTTAATTAATTATGTAAATGTATTTTTTTTTGTCTTTTATGATATACTAGCGACCCGCCCCGGCTTCGCACACTTCGCACAGGTGTATTATACATATAAACCTTCCTCTTGAATCACTCTATCCATTAAAAAAAACCGCATCAAAATCCATTGCGTAGTTTTAAAGATTTAAGCATACAGACAAAAATAGCGACTTTATTTTATACTATGTAAGGATTATTAGTTTTCATTTACTTATTAATATTAGTTTTTATCAGTGACATCAGAACTTAACTCAAATTATTAAAACTTATTTTTCAACCTTCAGCTTTCCTTCCATAGGCCTCTTCCTGGGATTTCCATTTTATTCGATCTTGTGTCATTTATTTCCAATTAGAACCAGCAACTTTTTTGAGATCATCTTCCCATCTGAGTTGTTGTCTCCCCTTTTTTCTTTTTCCATCTCTAGGGTACCATTTAACTACATCTCTATTTCACTTTCCTTTCCTGTCCCTCATCATATGGCCTGCCCAGCACCATTTTTGACATTTTATTAAATAACTTATGTTTTGGGTTATTGTCTTCTCTTTGATTTTTTCCAGCCTCACTTTATCAATCAGTTTTACATTTAGTATACTTCTTTCCATTTGTTTTGGCACACTTGCAGTTTATTAAGGTAAAACACCTAATGCTAGACACATTAAGGACAACACAAATTTCAGTATTCAATATTAATATATTTTGTTACCATATTGCAGTTAAAACTTTTTTAATCTACTAAAGCAATACTTAGATCTATTATTTCACATAAAACATTGTAATTATTAACATATTTCAATTATAAGTTTGTATTTTTTTAAACTTTGTCATATTAACCAATAGATGACATCTCAAAAAATCGTTACCACTAATAATAGACAGCACTTAGCACCAATACTAGACATGGCTTTAAATCAAAGTTGGTTTGTCAAAGTCTTAAAGTTGGTTTTCAAATCAAAATACTAAGGAAATACTCTGTCTTTAAACAGAGAATCTATCTTTGGGCCATCTATCTATATTTACTTATCACCTATTGTAATACAATCGTCATTTATATAATTATGTTGAAGTTATTAATCGGTACTTCTGCTTATCCATCAACCTGCAGTGCAAAATCAAATTTATACTTAATTCTATCACCAGCAATTATCATTTTTGGCGCGTCGACGATTTCAGCGATTTGACATTCTCTTATAATACTAATAACTTTATCGTTTTCCTCGACAGTAGTCTTGGTTTGATCACAGCTTACCATTGCCATAACTTCGATTTCACCATCTTGGCTAATATTTTGGACAATACAGAGATACCTGTGATATTTCTTTATACCACGAAAATTGACAAACACATAGTTGATCTTGCTTTTCTCAAAGTTATTTTCTTCTGCATTTCCCATTTCTAATACATCGTCAGATATATCATCTAAACTATCTCCAGAATCTTGCCACTCTTCTTCAGAACTTGAGTCGCTATAATCATCAGTCTTAACAGTTTTTTTTACAGACTTAATGGTATTCTTAGCCAATTTCTTAGCAGCCTTTACGTTAGTTTAGTTTACGTTCCTCTTCAATTTGCTCTTTCTTTCCTCTATTCTTCTTTTCTTTTTCTAATTCATTTTTTTCGGCTCTTTTTATTTTCTTGCTACAGTAGCTGTTGCGACACCTCTTCTGCATTCTGCTATGGCAGTTTCTATATTATATTATCAGCTTCACTGTATCTAAACATCTGACTTTTTATGGGCTGCATCACGCTCGACCAAATCTGAAATCGATGAAACCAATAGTTGACACATACCTTACCCAATAATTGACATCCTGTCTACTATTGGGCAGAGTAAAGTAAAAGTAACAAAATTGATACAGCATTTTATACACTTGAAATAGAAGCAATTTTTGTTCAAATTTTGAACATTTTGATGCAACCTACTAGATGACACTTGTGTCATCTTTTAGGTTTTCACATATTTTGGTACCTAATAGTAGACACAGCAACAATTGTCATAAAAACTAAACTAAACATGAAAACAATAGCCCTTGTTTACTAATGAATCTTTCATATTTCTAAAATCAACACTAAATCGTAAATATGTATAACAAAATCTTACCTGCCCAATGTCAACCTCCTTACGAAAATGTTCAAGAATCACAGAGCATGTGTCTACTTTTCCGCGTTGTTACCTGGCAACTGGCGCCATTTTAAAATTTCGCTAGGAAGGTGTTATAAGTTTTTAACTATGTATCATAGATGATGCTAGGCGTCTATAAGATCAATAGTCAAATAGATTTAAGGTTTATTATTCTTAGGAGGAAGGATTTTTTCGAAGGTGTCATCCTTTAGTTCAGTGTCTGGCATTAGGTGTTTTACCTTAGAATGATGTTTTGTCAGAGACCATGTGGGGCAGCCATATGACAGAATTGGGACGATGCAGCTGTTGAGTACTCTTGTTAATAATTGTAATTTGCTATAATGTCAATGTACTTTTTCTTCCTACAGCAATCTACTTCAACTGCATTGCTCCAGAAGACCGTTTCAAGCCAATAGACACGGAGAAGTATCCGGCCAAGCTCGGCCTCGCTTTAGAGATGTGCGCCGGCATTATTGATAAGAAGAAATCTGTTGAACAGATTGCAAAAGAGGAGGTTCTGGAGGAATGTGGATATGATGTTCCTTTGAACAGCTTGGAGAAGATCACTTCGTATCGGTTAGTATTTTGTTTTTTTTTTTAAAAATAAGGCCGTTCAAGTATTACGTAAGCAGATTTATTACAATTATTAACCCCCCCTCCCCCCTTGTCGGCATAAGTAAGCAAAGCTCTTACCCGATTCTTTCGTAAAAATTGGTACCTGTATGCATTTTTCTTTTTTTTTCTTTAGCAAAGGATAAACCCCCACACCCCCCTATAGTGCTTACGTAATACTTAAACGGCCCCTAAGTCAGCACTTGACCACTGATTAGCCTGATGGTAAGCAATATAGTCAATGATGAAGCATGCATACTTAGGAGATTCCTATATCTTTTTGATGGTAATTTGCATGCATAGAAATCTTTGTGTAAAATCCTTCGAGCAAATATCTACAGAGCCACAGTCTCTAAGTGAAAGTAGTAAAAAAATATCCAAGCGCCGTCATACATACCGATTTAGATATTTACATTAAATAATGACCTGTTTTCTTAAATCTCGACGATATATCACCTAATTTGTGCTTATAATCAAGCACTTTGGCATCGCGCGGCGTTGTAGTCGGCTTGGAATCGCCTTACGAAGTTACGACTAACTAAAAAGCTTGTCCACTACGTAGCTTGGGCAGGGTTTTGGCAGTTTTTTACATGATTGTGACTCTATAGATATTTGCTTGGTTGCCTGGAAGAAATTGCTATGGGTGATAAGGCCGCCAGTTTATAATAATGTTTAGTCCTTAGTGTGTACATATTGTTTAATTATTGTTTGTGGTTATGAATAAAGAGTTTTATCTGTCTGTCTGTCTGCTTGAAGGTAAAATCTGAGAAATTCGTACTCCTTACGTGTGTGTGTAGCTTGGGGCATGGGTTGGTGGTGTTTTCCCTAGAAATTTCTTTGTCCACCCCAGAAAACTCAGTAGTCAAAACAGTCTATTTATCAGGTGGCGAAATTAGGCAACTACCACCCCTAGAAATATCTCTGGCTATGTCTAAGCCTTTATGTTACCATAGCAGATGCAATATCAGATTTTTGAAATGCTTATCACAAAGATTCTATAAGAATTTTCTAAGAAGAATTCTTTAAGAAGATTCTTTAATAGAAACTCTTTGAGATAAAACCTAGTGTGGAAAGCACTGTAAATATTTTTTTTTTATCATTGATTTAGCAGTGCGCCATCTCTCGTCTTTCGTCTTCAGAAGTTCTAATAACTTCTATTTGAGTGATAACCTGTCTAATACGGGTATCACAGGTGGCGCCGCCAACGCTATAAATGGTGGTAATGATAAGCAAAAATTTTTTTTTTGCGTAAGAGGCGTGCTAGCTCAGTTGGGAGAGCGTTGGGGTAGTGATCCGAAGGGGCAGGTTCAAATCCTCCGTTCGCTTCAGATTTTTGAAATGCTTATCACAAAGATAACTCTTTGAGATGCAATAATTTTTGATAACATGTACAAATACATAAGTTTATTTATGTGTTGAGTTTGTTACATTTTACTAAGTATAATATTAGAGATAAGAATAAATAAAGTTGATAATCCCTCCTTTCTTTTTTTCTTATGGCTTCAATAGTTACTACTTAAGAATCAGCATATCAGTTAATTAGGAAGTGCTGACTTAATTTTATTCATTGTCACCTATAAATAAAAGGCCTCAAGTTCATGAGACGTCAATAGATAACAACTAGTTTTTGGTACAATGTTTATGATAAGATATATTTTAACTGTGATGGTTTGTGGTATGTGGTTGTTTATTTTTTCTTCTCTATAGTAAAGTAAAAACTGATAGTACAAGTTTATGTATTTCAAAATTTGCTTTTTAAACTTTATTACTTTCATAGCAATCCTTCCCCACAGTCTATCAGACACCTAGCTACATATTGTTATGAATCTTTTTCGTGTTTTTAGGGTTCCGTACCCAAAGGGAAAAACGGGACCCTATTACTAAGACTTCGATGTCCGTCTGTCTGTCTGTCACCGGGCTGTATCTCATGAACCATGATAGCTAGGCAGCTGAAATTTTCACAGATGATGTATTTCTGTTGCCGCTATAACAACAAATACTAAAAAGAGAATAAAATAAATATTTAAGGGGGGCTCCCATACAACAAACCTGATTTTTTTGACGTTTTTCGCTCTATATTAATAATGGTAACAGGTAGATGCTTGAAATTTTTACAGAATATTTTGTTTTATATTAACTTCTAAAATAAATAATAAAATTAATATAAAATAAATATTTAAGGAGGGCTCCCATACAGTACGGAACCCTCCGTGCGCGAGTCCGACTCGTGCTTAGCCGATTATTTTCTGTATTTTTTATGTTTATAAAAATTTGATAAAACTGAATTGTAATTATATTTCAGACATGTTGTCTGTATATCAATATTAACTAATAAGTCACTATAAAAATAATTGATGTATATTTAATAATTATTACAAACCGCTATAAAAGTAGTCGTGTATAAATAGTATATTTGAACCATGGCCCTGTCCTCTAGCCTATGATGCGTTAATATTATATTATGTTCCTAATATCTTAATATGCTATAAAGTATCGTAATTATTTATTATTATAAAATCTGGATGATCACCACTAGTGATAACTGTAACAGAAAATTATTTTTCGCCAAAAATGGCACAGCCGTTTACATAATGCGAATAGTTCACACAAATTAATGTAGTAATTTTTACTATTGTTGACTTTTGTAAAACGGCTCAGCCTATTTCGACAAAATTTAAATGGGAACAACACTGGAGTATGATCTATCCAACAAAAACATTTTCATGTGAAATGAAGCCAAGTCACAGTTCCCACTATCAAAAAGTTGTCAGATCTTATGTAAAGCCAAGCTTCTAACTCTACACGCCTTACTCACAAGCCCTTACTCCACAAACTCTACAGCTTAGTCAATATATGTGACTTGGCCTACCTTGATGCCAAATATCAAGTTTCTAGGTCATCTGGAAGTGGGTTAGGTTTTTGATCTATAAGTCAGTGAGTCAGTGAGTGAATCAGTCAATGAAACCCCGGTTTTTAAACGTTAAACTTTCATTAACCGTCAAAGCAAAGTTAATAAATTTTTTATTGTAGATAAGCTCGATAACTTTAATAAATGTGTTAAGTTTCATACATATAGGTTAAATAGTTTTCGAGTTATGAAGGGGTCAAAAGTGGCTCGAAATGGTTCGTGTAATATTATACACGTCGCGTCGCCAGTTCATTTTTTTTTGACTTGGCTGGACACGCTTCCGCGTGTCTAGATCAAACAAAAATAAAATCATCAGAATCGGTTCATCAATGGCGGAGTAATCGCGTGACATACTTACATACAAAAAAAAAAACAGTCAGTCGAATTGAGAACCTTCTTTTTTGAAGTCGGTTAAAAGAAGAAGTCTCTCTTTGTACAGTATAATCAAACAATTGTAATTTTAGTTAACAAAGGGCACAGACCCTAGAGTCTGTGGTTTGTAATTTTTTCAGTAAAAAAAAAAGTCGGTTGAAAATATCTACAGAATCTAGTAAAGAGCACGACAACCAATCGTGTCGTCCTAGCAAAATGCAATTACATACGCGATTATTGCACGACAAATCGATATGATTCGCACGAATACGTACCAATTCGACATACTGTAATTGTTCGCGAAAACATAACATTGCATCGCGTAGGTATTACACAATACTATGCTTTATATATGTAATGCATGTTCAAGATGTTTGTATTTACGCGCATTCCCTATCACGTGTAGTTCGCTCGAATCGAGAGCTGCGAACAGGTTTACACGAAAATTGAAACTACAGTTATTTCCGTAAGGCTCTGTCAATTCTGTCATAGCAAAGAATATAAAACTTAAATTAAAAATTTAAAAAACCCCCGACTCACCCAGACGGACTCCTCAGGCTAGACAGAGTCCTACCACTGATAAAATATCTTATCTTTCATTTGACAACCATTTTGGACACATTTATAGAATTTTGGTTCTTCCATCCCCACTTTAACGCACCATAACTCTTAAACGGCTCAATCGATTTTTATAAAACATAGCTAAGAACACTCTCGATTAAGTCTCCTTTCATCCAAAAAAAACTAAACTGAAATCGGTTCAGTGGTTCGGGCGCTATGATGCCACTGACAGACACACAGACAAACAGACACGTCAAACTTATAACACCCCTCTTTTGCGTCGGGGGTTAATAATAATACTACGGTCATAGTCAAAGTATTAACTAGACAGGGCGCTAAATAATAATTACAAAAGTAAGAGAGGGCGAGATGTGCAAGTATTAAAGTGTGAACAGGACGAAACTAATATCTTTTGTCTCTATATGCGTATACGTTTTTTTTTGCCTGACTACTACGCACGGCCTAGGCGTAATAGTCAGACAAAATTTCGCGCCAAAAACTACTGTTGAATTTTTAATGAGATACTTAAGTAAATCAACATATTTATAAAGTATTATCTATTTTCTATCACTTCTATTTTGCAGGTTTTTACTATTATCTAGAGTCTAAATACGATAAAATCATAACAACGTATTTAAAGCTATCTAAGTATGTATAGCACATCTTTTTTCTCACATTCTATACGCAATCGAGGATTCTAGTCATACTTATCTATGGGCTCTGTACATTTTTGTACAGCGCCCCTGGCGGAAACGAGGAAGAACTAACTGAAATGTATGGAACTACACGCGAAAACGAAAGTTTAAGTAAATTACGCAAAACCTGGATTAGTAAGTCAATTAGCTGACTCAGACCATAATTATGAACAACTTTTACTATGAGTCCACCTCGGAATTCGATAAAAAAATATCAGCTGTCAAATACAAAATTACAACTCCGAATCAACAAAATGTATGAAACAGCTGATTTTTAAAGTAAAAACTTCTTAAGAGGCGTTGTGAACTTTTTAGGAGGGGTAAAAAATTTTAACCTCACGTCGGATCGTAACCTGATCGGAAAATCGTAAGACGGATGACGTGTGTTCAAGTTTTCACTTCTGCCGGCACTCCCGGAGTGCAGCCCGTTGTTTTTTTTATCGAATTCTGAGTTGGCTTCATTGTAAAAGTTGTTCGTAATGATTGTGTGAATCACCTCTTTGCCGCTTAGGTCTAATCACACAAGTCGTCAGACATGAAGTTAGCTACAAGCTGTGCGAAGCCCAATCAATGCTCAGCTTTATGTGAGCTTCAGTCAGGCTTGGATATTGCGTAGCTTGTAGCTAACTTTACATCTGCCGACTTGTATGATTCAGCTTATATACCGCTTATCTTATTTTTCCATTTTTATTAACCAACTTCCAAAAAGGAGGAGGTACTATGTTCTGTATGTATTATTTTTTGTGTATGTTCATCGATATTTTCGCCAAATGTGAAACGGATCAAAAAATGTTTTTAGTTGGAATGAGTATAAATGGTATACTCCCGAGGTGGTCCCATTTAAATTTTATCGAAATCGGCTGAGCCGTTTTTGAAAAATCAACAATAGTGGAAAAATGGTACACATTAATTCAAGCGAACTAATAAAATTTTGTACACGATGGAAATCGGTTTTGCCATTTTTTGCGAAAAATAATTATGTTTTTTTTATCTTTACTTTCATTTTCAAATTGGTTGGGGAATAATTTTTTATTATAATTTTTTTCAATGTTACTTGTTACTTTAATTTGCGAATTGGTTAGAGTTCATTTACAATTTTTGTTTGTTTATAATTTTAGATCTGGGGTAGGCGTCGAAGGTGCCGTACAAACGTTTTACTATTGCGAAGTCAATGACGATATGAAATCTGAAGGAGGCAAGTATAATTTGATATTTTATGTTGTATTTGTATGATTTTAGATCAGGAGTAGGAGTGCAGGCGTCGTTACAGACACTTTACTATTGCGAAGTGACTGATGACCTGAAGTCTGCAACAGGCAAGTATCAAGAATGTTGGAACTGCAAGAGTTCTATAGTAGACTTTTTTTCATTGTGAAAATTTATTTTTTCGTTACATGCTTTTGAATGGATTTTTTGCCTTTAAATTTTTCAATATGCTGACACAAAATGCTAACGTTAATGACAGCATTTTGTGATTTTATGCTCAGTAAGTGATCATAAACTGTATAAAAAAAAATTGCATCGGAAATTTAGTACAAAGTTAAATTCTTTTTTTCTTGTACCTACAATTAATATAATACCTACCTAAAATTTTTTTACAAAATAATTTTTTTAGTTTTTTTCTTTTAAAATTGTACCCAATGGTTTTTATGGTGTAGTTTTTTACCGTACTACCAAGGAAGGGCATTGTTTTTTTTATTTTATTTTATGATATACTAGCGACCCGCCCCGGCTTCGCACAGGTGTATTATACATATAAACCTTCCTCTTGAATCACTCTATCCTTTAAAAAAAACCGCATCAAAATCCGTTGCGTAGTTTTAAAGATTTAAGCATACAGACAAACAAACAAACAAACGAAAATAGCGACTTTATTTTATACTATGTAAGGATGCATGATTAATTTTGAACCTTTAACTTCAACAAATATTGGAATGATTAAATTATATATTTATCAAAATTGTCTTGTTAAAAGTTTAAAAACATAAACAAAGTATGTGACTTTAGCATATATGTGTAGTGTATTTTGATGTAGTTGTTAAAAGCACTTGCCCTTGTAAAAAAATGAATCAAACTACATATTTGTTTGTTTGACTTAACTGACTCATAATCGTTAATCAGATAAAAGTAAACTGATCAGATAACACAAGAACACTGATCAGAAACATGATAAAAACTGTTTTTGTTGTTATAAATTAGCTGTTATTGTATAATGTACTAGCGACCCGCACCGGCTTCGCTACGGTGTATTATACATATAAACATTCCTCTTGAATCACTCTATCTACGAGTATTAAAAAAAACGCATCAAAATCCGTTGCGTAGTTTTAAAGATATAAGCATACATGGGGATAGACAGCGGGCAGCGACTTTGTTTTATACTATGTATTATTATGTATTCTTCTTTACATAGTCCTTACATAGTATAAAATAAAGTCGCTATTTTCGTTTGTTTGTTTATTTGTTTGTCTGTATGCTTAAATCTTTAAAACTACGCAACGGATTTTGATGCGGTTTTTTTAACGAATAGAGTGATTCAAGAGGAAGGTTTATAATTGTATAAAAATTCCCGAAATTCCCACGGGAACGGGCACAACGCGGGTAAAACCGCGGGGCGCTGCTAGTATAAAATAAAGTCGCTATTTTTGTTTGTTTGTATGCTTAAATCTTTAAAACTACGCAAAGGATTTTGATGCGGTTTTTTTAATGGATAGAGTGATTCAAGAGGAAGGTTTATATGTATAATACACCTGTGCGAAGCCGGGGCGGGTCGTCTAGTTGACTATGTAGTGATAGCAAAGAATATATAATAGTGATAGTGATGACATTTGCGGAAACTTGACTGGCTTTGTTCTAGCCGTATTGTTTATCAATTAATTAAAATATTGTCGTTTTTAGATTTTTTTTTAATTTCACACTTGATATAACATATCACTTACTTTCCAAAAGTTTGTCATCCAAGGTTCTTTATATGTTTGAAAAATCTACATTCTACAGGGTTATCACAAAACTAGCACTATGCTAAAAGTGCACACACTTTCATATATTCTAGACTAGTTTTTGCCTGCGGCTTCGCCCGCGTGATATTTCCGTGCGATCCCACAGGAACCTTTTATTTTTGCGGGATAAAAAGAAGCCTATGCCGCTTTCCGTCTTTCAAAATGTGTTCATGCTAAAAATAAAGTCAATCTGTTGCTCCGTTGCTGCGTAGAGGAACAAAACAACAATTATACTTTTGGATTTAATAATATTCGTAATGACGTTATGGGCCCTCTCTGAGTAACCAAAGCAAGACATAACTAAGCGTCCAAACTTTTTCTTAAAGTGGTCACGCCTGTTTTTAACCGTTTTCCAAAAAGGAGGTTCTATGTTCGTTTGTATGTTTTTTTTGTGTATGTTCATCGATAATTTCGCCAATTGTGAACCGAATCGAAAAAATATTTTTTAGTTCGAAAGGGTATAGGTATATACTCCCGAGATAATCCCATTTAAATTTTCAAGAAATCGGCTGAGCCGTTTTTAAAAAATCAACACTAATGTAAACAATTCGAGCGAAATGTTCGAATTTTGTACACGATGGAAGGCGGTTTTGCAATTTTTTGCGAAAAATAATTATCTGTACTTACTAATAACGTGTAGTTATTTCTTTTTTTTTTTAGTTTTACATTTTAATCAACGCTGTCCTGATGATGATAGCGGAGAGGGTGGACTGTACTTTTCTTCGGCATTGTTGTGATAGACATGTCTCTGTACCGATGCCGAAGAGAAGATACTAAAATAATCTGCATTTAAAAATAATTTAATAATTATGCTGAAATTGACATTCTTATTGATTTTGGAATTTATGATAATTGTGACAAAAATTTAATTAAGTGTATTGTAATTAATTTTATGGGCCAATGGCCTGAAATAAATGAATTTTATTTTTTTTAATTTTTAACATAATAATTGTCATAAACATTTTTAGATGGAGGCGGCGTCGACGATGAAATCATCGACTTAGTAGAGATGACGATCCCCGAGATCGAGAAGTACGTGGCGTCTCCTGGACCGCTGGCGAGCCCTCCGAGCTGCCTGTTCGCGCTCATGTGGTTCCTCCACAATAAGGCTGACAAGTTCAGAAAGTGAGCTAGCTGGTTACAGGCCGCGTCACGTAAAAAAAACGCTGGAGCATCAAGCTGAACACAAGGAAATTTAACTCCTATTGCACAGTCAGTAGGAGTTAAATCTCCTAGTAACTGCAGCAAGGAGATTTAACTCCTCTGTGATGTGTGCAATAGAAGTTAAATTTCATTGTGCGCAGCTGGAGACTAGCGTTCTTTTTAAGTGACGCGACGTATACCTACGTAGCAAAATGTTTGTTTACACTTAAAGGTGACTGCAGACGAGCGTTCCATCACAGCCACGATCGCTGCCACAAAAGCTGTAACATACATAAGTTTCAAGTTTATAATAGAATTATGCCTTTTATGATTGATCAAGTGTTAATGGTTAGTGGTTGGAAGCGGCGTTTAACGCCTCCTTATCGACAAAACGTAACGTACCTTTTTAACATGTTTTTTTTTTACTTTCGCTGATTTCGTTTGAAATAATATTTTTAAGTCTTTTATGACGTTAAAATAAAACCAAATTCAAGTTATTGGAAATAGAAATATATTTCATGCATTTTTTTTTAAACTTGGGTTCCTGCTGGAGATGCTACTGCCTAGTAGCAAGTGTGAAATTGCATAAAAACGGCCGTGTTTGTGACTCTCGTATGTTTAGACTTACTAAATTAAAGTATCATCACAGTCACTTGACTCCACCGATGTTTTTCGCATAATTTGACGAAATTCACCGCACGCGGCGATTGCCTGTGGCCACTTTTTTCTAGTTTCGGCGGTTGTGGCTGCAATGATACGTTCGTCTGCGATCACCCTTAAGTGTAAATAATTTAGTATGTAGTGTAGAACTGTTATGTTCAATTTGGCACGTGTTTTGCACAAAGTTGATCCTCTTAATAGATTTAAAACGTTATTACATGCTGGATCAAGAAAAGGAAAAAATATCTGTTGGAATCCTTTTGAATTTACTGTAAACTTGTTATACAAAATCTTTCTACAGAATGTTCGTAAAAATGTGAAAATACACTACTTTTTATTTCTACGAGGAGCAAACTTGTGTGAAATTGTACCGCTGCTTATTTTATGGACTTGCACGTAGATTTATTGATAAATCACCTATTATTTATTTATGACCAACCAAATAGATTAACAATAATTTATATTTCATTACAATGTGTCAGGGAAGAATGTCTATAATTTTAGAGCTGGGACGGCTATACGGGGTTCTAATTCTAATTTGAAGTAGGGGCGATAAGTCCTGCACTGACGTCCCGCATGGGGTGTTTTGTGCATTTCCCCCTCCAGCGTCTACCCGAGCCAGCCCAGCTCCTTAAAGTAACGGAGCGTGGCTCTGGGCCGCTTGCATAACTGCTCCAGTAGCTTAGATGGTAAGGCTATACGGGGTTATTCGGAAAGGATTTACTAAGTGGAAAGGACGTGATTTTTCAACTCGGAATCGAAAACGTATGACGCGGGTTATTTCTTTTTAGGGCCCGAGTTGGCCCCATAGTAAAATTTCTCTATTATGATGATCTAAATGATCTCTTTTCAGCTTGGTACACCCTTCCTATATGTATAATATTTCTATTCATATATGGCAAGAAATTATTTATATTAATAAATATTTTGGACAGCAGTCATATTATTTTTGTCATCTTTGGTGTTGGTCGAATATTAGTTACGAATAATTTTGTAAGATTTATTATGTATACTCGTATTTATTATTTTTTGACCAATATTTTATAATTACATTAAATTGTCACTGTCTAGATTGCTCGATTAATTTAGTGAAATTTTCTGAGGGCTAAGTGGGAGTTTCTCGCTCGAACTCGATCGTGTTAACGTTTGATGTGATTTCTATGGAAATGGCACAGCGCCATCTTGTGTCATGTACAGAAAACTGAATAGCTAAGTGTGACACAAGACAAAACAAGACAAAACAAAACTCTTTATTTACAACCTCAATTTAAAAATAAAAATTATTTTCACATATACGACAAAAAAAAACAAATATGATTATAAATTGGCGGCCTTATCACCCATGGCGATTTCTTCCAGGCAACCTTGTGTGAGTATTTTTTACGGTAATGTAACGAGCGCCAAACCGATCCAACACAAGCGCGGCAACGTCAGTGTACTCTTTCAGAGTGAAGGCGGGCGCGGGTGCTAGCGCGGGCGCGTGTAATTCAAAATGTATGTAGACGCCAGTTGCGTTCACAGTGCTCCAGCGAGCCGCGCGCCATCATGAGGCGGGCGCGGGCGCGGGTGGCGCGGGTGTTTCCAATGGCTCAGTCCGTCCGTATCGTTCACACTGATATAGCGTCTGCTATGTGACTACGCGTGTGGTTCTAAACCATTTTGATTTACTCGCCGAAGCGTCGTCAATCGTCCGTCATGGATATCAATACGGAAGAATTTATATCTGCAGTACAACATCGCACTGCTATTTGGCAAGCCTCATATATTGCAATTTCCATTTCAAGTATGAATTTTCCATTAATAAAATCAAATCTTCATCCATGTCTTCTAAATACGTAACAAAGTTTGAGAACGACCAAACACACATGCGATGACACTCGTAGCGTGTCCGGCACTGTGAACACGCAGACGCCAAGACCCGAGCGCCCGCGCCCGCCTCCGCACCCGCTAGTGCAGTCTGATTGAACACAGTGATTGGCTAACTCAAGCGTGTGTGTCAATGTGCTCGCGTGTGTGCTCGGCGCGCTCGGTCAACGCGACGTAAAAGTAATTCGATTTGATTTGCAAAACTCCCACTTGACACTCAGTATATTTTGTACAATTCATCGCTCAACATTCTATCTCTAATCATTAATCATCTCATGCATCCTTAGGATCGGGAATGGTCATAAAACAAAAGGTCACAGCTAGTAAAGTTACTATTTAACAATTTCAATTTCATAGTAGTTAGCGTAGTTTGATTTAGAGCTCCTAAACGATCACTGAAGTTAACATTTTGGCCGGCAAATTCGCCTATCTTGACTGGCACTTCCGTGCGCAAACCATGTCATTAGTTGACAACAAACCAAGTCATGATATGAAATAAAAAATCAATGCATGGCAAAAGGTTAAGCAACCATAGGCACGGTCAGTCTTCTGAAGGGTGACCGTTAGGCACGGTCAGTCTCCGGAAAGGTGACCGCAGGTGATATTTATAACTGAGCGTTGCCTTGGCTCGAATAACACATTTAATCCAGTTAGATACCACCAGAGGCATTTTGACGTCTTAAAAACTTTTGACACCGGGTTGGCCAAGCATGCGACCACGAAAAGAACTCTTTTCGACGTGTGAAAAAGTGACAAATACTTTGCCATAACTCTGTCTCGTTCTGATACGTCGAAAGAAATATTTCGTGGTTCGCATCCTAGCCCGCCTAAGCTATAGTCACCGAGCGAACTTTTAACACAGTAGTTTGTGATTTTTTGGATTTAGATTTTTTACTTTTTCAATGCACAGGAGCTTTGAAAATACTTGCGGAGAATGCAAGGCAGTCGAAATAGCGGAAAAAGAGAAGAATTTTTCAAATATGGCTTGAATTATCTCTGGAGTGTGGTATTTAATTTTTTTAATGTGAAATAAAAAATAGCTCAACTACTGGTTACCTTTTTGTACTTAGTATTTCACCAGTCCGGCGAGAGTAGCGAAGGACTACCGCCCACAAAGTGAAGTGACGATCTCATTAAGATCGCAGATTGCGCAGGATGCAAGAACCAACCGGCCTTATTAGGATGTAAAGGGAAGGCCTATGTCCAGCAGTGGACGTTCTATGCCTGTATGCCGGGGCGCCAAGGGATTAAAAATAAGACACTAGTCTGACTAAGTCTGTTTCTCGATCTCACTATATTCTACCTTATTATCGAATAACAACAGCTTATATACTAAATAATATCTATACATTGTGATTTATCTAAGTCACGTAAAACATCTTAATCACGAACTAGTTAATCACGCTATACTTATCTAAAACATTCCATCGAGCTGCAACAGTACTTCCCCCTTGGAAAAAAATGTAATATATACATATTCACAAACAATTATTACCTAAAACTAGTCAAACCAAAATTAACAAAAATCCTATCATTCATGTTGCAGCGATCTTGCTTACGTCTGTTTGCTTACAGTTGCAATTTATAGTTTGCTTATCATTGCAGTTTAAAACGTGCTTGCGTCAGTGAATTTGAAACGTAGTACTACTTGGCCTAGTCAGCTCCGTAGGTACGTGCTTCTACTGTCTTTACTTTTTTGCGCAGGCGGCACGATCACTGATTCACTATCGATAACGAACGAAGTAAAATATTCTAAAAATTCCGCATAACTACGCATTATTGGCCAAATCGTTTGCATTCCTTTGATTTGCAGTATGAAGCTACTCGAAATGTGATGACAAAGCTCTAACTAAGCGAATAATTACTACCAGTGTTCTAATAATCTAGTAAACAGAGTTTGCAAAACAATTAAACTGAATGTAACAATACAAATTGTATAAAAATATTTTGCAAAATTCGCACAAAAATACTACCGATCCTATCACTTAATTAAGTTGGACTTCGACATTTTTGGGCAATACACAATTTCCGTCTATTCCTACCTATTCATGGCCTTCCTCGATCTAGAAAAAGCGTTCGACAGAGTACCTCGTCGACTTGTTTGGCAAGCCTTAAGGAGCCAAAAAGTACCTGAAGCCTACATAAAGCTCATACAAGATATGTACGCTAACGTCAATACTTCAGTCAGAAGCCCGGCAGGGACAAGTCGCCCCATCCCTGTCAAAGTAGGAGTCCAACAAGGCTCAGCTCTCAGTCCTCTCATTTTCATCATCGTGATGGACTATCTCACCAAAAGTATACAGCAAGCAGTGCCTTGGTGCCTTTTGTACGCCGATGACATAGTTCTGGTCGCGGAATCACTGGAAGAGCTCCAGCTTAATCTTAATAAATGGCAAATAGCACTAGAAGGTAATGGTTTAAAGATCAGTAGAACAAAATCCGAGTACATGAAGTTCATTTTCGGAGAACCGTGTACCTCTATATTAAATATAGAAAATACCCCTATACCCCTGGTAAACCAATTTAAATACTAAGGCTCCGTTATAAATGAGACTGCCGAATGTGATGCTGACATTGTGCAAAGAGTGAATACCGGCTGGATGAAATGGCGATCGTTGTCAGGTGTACTCTGCGACCGTAGGATGCCCATTAAAACCAAAGGGAAAGTTTACAAAACCTGCGTAAGACCTGCTCTACTTTACGGTGCAGAGTGTTGGACAACTAAACACGACCATCAAGCCAAACTCCATACAGCTGAGATGAAAATGCTACGTTGGGCAGGCGGCGTGACTAAGCTAGATAAAGTAAGAAATGAACATGTCAGAGGCAGTTTCAAAGTTGCACCAATTCTAGACAAACTCCTTGAAACACAACTTCGATGGTATGGACACATAATGCGCCGAGAAGATGAACACCCCGTTAAAATCGCACTAAAAATTGACACAGGAAAACAACCCCGAGGCCGCCCCAAAGCCACCTGGTGGAGAAACCTGGAAAAACTCTCTAATAATATACCAGCTGACATAAATGACAGAGCCGAATGGCGTAAACATATTCAGAGGGCCGACCCCAAATGATATGGGAAGAGGCACGGAGAAAGAAGACACAATTTCCGTCTAATTTCACGCTCCTATATACCGATTTCACTTATTTTATCCTGAATTTGCACAAAAGACTAAAACAATGTTGTCACAACACACTTTTTCCGTAATATCTGAACATTTCAAATATCTTCACGCGTTCGCAGCTTCAGCCATATTTCCATTTCACATATTCTCTATAATATATCACTGACCAGTCGTTTGGCAATGGAAACAAGTCTGGGCAAATCCTTCAGTACTACGCAATTTTCCGCCACCTTCGATTTGTCCTCGTACGGTGGTGCCAACTTCGAAAAAATACTTGCAGATCCAACCTGAATTTTCGGCGGCAGCATTGGCATCTCAAGTTCCTGTGGTCCTATACTGGCTGCTGGCGACTGCTGATTCGATTTCATCAATTCACACGTAAACAAAATACCAAGGGTTATTCGCGTTCCATTGCAGCTACAGAACCCTGGATTTGGCGTTTACTCATAACTTCAAAAATTGCGTGACAAACCGCTTTTCGTCAACCATGTGATTTGCGCTGTTGTCTGTACATTTTTCTTTGCTGAATTATGCGTATTCACCGTCTCAATTCGTCGAAGTGAGTTGTTCATAAAATTTCTTCAAATTCTCGAAATCAATCAAAGCTTCCATAAGTTTTCCTTGTCGTTGCCCAGGTGTCGCTGTCGATGTCCCGTACAAAATGTCCTCGAATTCCAAAATAAGCTTCCAGAGTCTTCATCGCGCTCGCCAAGTTGTGATGACTGTGGGGGTCATCCAGACCAGGAGTCAGACGTCATCCAGAGGATTAATCGTCAACCCCCAAATCTTCTTGCGTTCTCACTACATTTCGCGTCACTTGGGTCGGCAGTGGGACCCCAAACTGATACTGCACTCGGGGTCACCAATATGCCGGGGCGCCAAGGGATTAAAAATAAGACACTAGTCTGACTAAGTCTGTTTCTCGATCTCACTATATTCTACCTTATTATCGAATAACAACAGCTTATATACTAAATAATATCTATACATTGTGATTTATCTAAGTCACGTAAAACATCTTAATCACGAACTAGTTAATCACGCTATACTTATCTAAAACATTCCATCGAGCTGCAACACCTGTATTTGAACGGTTCATTAAAATATCTTAGTAGTTTGTGGATCACTGGTATACTAAGCGCCACACAAGTCGGCGGATGGGAAGTTATGCGCAAAAGCTGAAATATACGTATGCGCGGGAGCCAGAAATACTCGCGCCGGGGCACACCCGCCCTCCAACCTCATGCCTCCCGCGCGCTCCCTACGCCTGTGCTCACCACTACGCCACGCGTCGTCGGCATTGTGCACACATGCGCAATAATTAGCGAATCACGGCGAAGTGTCGTCTGCGGCTAACTTCTCATCCGCCGACTTGTGTAGCGCTTAGTAAAAGAAGACAATGGATCAATGTTTTTCTCTTTCTTAGCAGCATTCCGTTCTATTTGATAAATGTATAATTTTTTTGTAATAATTATTCATAGTTCTGGCAAATTCTCATTAGGTTCTATTAATAAAATATAGCACCACAACTCTATTCGACTTAGCTCCATCATTACAAGTGTCTCTCTGAACTCGCCACATAATAATGTAATCAAATAAAACTGGGTCCCAGTTGTTTCAACAGTTCAGCTTTGTCAGTGGCCTTAAGGCACGGCTAGCATACGCACCCCGACATAACTTTATCAATGTGTGAACACGACACAATTTTATGTCACATTTTTGCACTTCGGTAAAATTATATCATGATTGCTTATGATAGCTACGCATACATATACGCTATGCTAGCGTAGATGCGTAGCACCCTTCGTGGGTAGGCCTACGTCCTGCAGTGTACTATTATAAAGGCTGTTATAATTATACAGCGTATGGTAGCCGTGCTGGGCTAACCACCTGGCCATTTTTTTTATAAGCCCTTTATTCAGATTCACATAGTTTAATCTTAATCTAAGTAAATATTTTAACTATAATTAAGTATTTCCTTCTTTGTGATTTTTTGTAAATCTGTTTGCCTGTTGGCAAAGGCCTCCTGCAACCTTTTCCATTCCTGTCTTTCTTCTGCCACTCTGTTCCACGTGGTTCCTGCCACGTGACTAATATCGTCATTCCATCTTTTCTGAGGTTTTCCTCTTTTCCTTTTTCCTTCCCAGCCCGGGTAGCACGGCAAGGGGAAAAACCATTTTATCCACTCTTAATGTCAGATGTAATTGTCAATCCATACTTTATTTCCTCTTCGAGGGGATATAATGGTGGAAAGACTATTAGTCCCTTTGCCATACGTGCTGGGGTACCATTGGGAGACTTTTTCACTCCATTATACAAATTACTTAATCTAATTTAATTTACTTCCATGAAAAACATTTCAAACTATAAAATTAGTACCTACTAATTCCTCAGATTTACTTCCATGAAAAACATTTCAAACTATAAATAATTCCTCAGAGTCACAAAGGCATATCGGTTATCGTGAATTGTAACGTTAAGTACTAAATACAATTAATTACCCTTGAGCTATCGCGGCCGTAACGCATATTTTAGCTAATGAATTTCATGCGAATAACATACATAAGTTAATCAAGTTAATAATAGAATTATGCCTTTTATGAATGCTCAAGTGTTAATGGTTAGTGGTTGGAAGCGGCGTTTAACGCCTCCTTATCGACAAAACGTAACGTACCTTTTTAACATGTTTTTTTTTTACTTTCGCTGATTTCGTTTGAAATAATATTTTTAAGTCTTTTATGACGTTAAAATAAAACCAAATTCAAGTTATTGGAAATAGAAATATATTTCATGCATTTTTTTTTAAACTTGGGTTCCTGCTGGAGATGCTACTGCCTAGTAGCAAGTGTGAAATTGCATAAAAACGGCCGTGTTTGTGACTCTCGTATGTTTAGACTTACTAAATTAAAGTATCATCACAGTCACTTGACTCCACCGATGTTTTTCGCATAATTTGACGAAATTCACCGCACGCGGCGATTGCCTGTGGCCACTTTTTTCTAGTTTCGGCGGTTGTGGCTGCAATGATACGTTCGTCTGCGATCACCCTTAAGTGTAAATAATTTAGTATGTAGTGTAGAACTGTTATGTTCAATTTGGCACGTGTTTTGCACAAAGTTGATCCTCTTAATAGATTTAAAACGTTATTACAAGCTGGATCAAGAAAATGAAAAAATAACTGTTGGAATCCTTTTGAATTTACTGTAAACTTGTTATACAAAATCTTTCTACAGAATGTTCGTAAAAATGTGAAAATACACTACTTTTTATTTCTATGAGGAGCAAACTTGTGTGAAATTGCACCGCTGCTTATTTTACGGACTTACGCGTAGATTTATTTTGATAAATCATCTATTATTTATATAAGACCAACAAAATAGATAAACAATAATTTAAATTTCGTTACAATGTGTAATTTATATTTTGTTACAATTTTAGAGATGTCCAATAATACGGGGTATTTCGTAATATTTCGTTACAATGTGTAAGGGAAGAATGTCTATAATTTTAGAGCTGGGATAGCTAAACGGGGTTATTCGGAAAGGATTTACTAAGTGGAAAGGAAGTGATTTTTCAACTCGGAATCGAAAACGTGTATGACGCGGGTTATTTCTTTTTAGGGCCCGAGTTGGCCCCATAGTAAAATTTCTCTATTATGATGATCTAAATGATCTCTTTTCAGCTTGGTACACCCTTCCTATATGTGTAATGTTTCTATTCATATATGGCAAGAAATTATTTATATTAATAAATATTTTGGACAGCAGTCATATTATTTTTGTCATCTTTGGTGTTGGTCGAATATTAATTACGAATAATTTTGTAAGATTTTATTATTTTTATTTATTAGTTTTTGACCAATATTTTATAATTACATTAAATTGTCACTGTCTCGACTGCTCGATTAATTTAGTGAAATTTTCTGAGGGCTAAGTGGGAGTTTCTCGCTCGAACTCGATCGTGTTAACGTTTGATGTGATTTCTATGGAAATGGCACAGCGCCATCTTGTGTCATGTACAGAAAACTGAATAGCTAAGTGTGACACAAGACAAGACAAGACAAAACTCTTTATTTACAACCTCAATTTAAAAATAAAAATAATTTTCACATATACGACAAAAAAAACAAATATGATTATAAATTGGCGGCCTTATCACCCATGGCGATTTCTTCCAGGCAACCTTGTGTGAGTATTTTTTACGGTAATGTAACGAGCGCCAAACCGATCCAACACAAGCGCGGCAACGTCAGTGATTGGCTAACTCAAGCGTGTGTGTCAATGTGCTCGCGTGTGTGCTCGGCGCGCTCGGTCAACGCGACGTAAAAGTAATTCGATTTGATTTGCAAAACTCCCACTTGACACTCAGTATATTTTGTACAATTCATCGCTCAACATTCTATCCCTAATCATTAATCATCTCATGCATCCTTAGGATCGGGAATGGTCATGAAACAAAAGGTCACAGCTAGTAAAGTTACTATTTAACAATTTCAATTTCATAGTAGTTAGCGTAGTTTGATTTAGAGCTCCTAAACGATCACTGAAGTTAACATTTTGACCGTCAAATTCGCCTATCTTGACTGGCACTTCCGTGCGCAAACCATGTCATTAGTTGACAACAAACCAAGTCATGATATGAAATTAAAAATCAATGCATGGCAAAAGGTTAAGCAACCATAGGCACGGTCAGTCTACTGAAGGGTGACCGTTAGGCACGGTCAGTCTCCGGAAAGGTGACCGCAGGTGATATTTATTACTAAGCGTTGCCTTGGCTCGAATAACACATTTAATCAAGCTAGATACCACCAGAGGCATTTTGACGTCTTAAAAACTTTTGACACCGGGTTGGCCAAGCATGCGACCACGAAAAGAACTCTTTTCGACGTGTGAAAAAGTGACAGATACTTTGCCATAACTCTGTTTCGTTCTGATACGTCGAAAGAAATATTTCGTGGTTCGCATCCTAGCCCGGCTAGGCTATAGTCACCGAGCGAACTTTTAACACAGTAGTTTGTAATTTTATGGATTAATTTACTTTTTCAATGCACAGGAGCTTTGACAATACTTGCGGAGAATGCAAGGCAGTCGAAATAGCGGAAAAAGAGAAGAATTTTTCAAATATGGCTTGAATTATCTCTGGAGTGTAGGTATTTAATTTTTTTAATGTGAAATAAAAAATAGCTCAACTACTGGTTACCTTTTTGTACTTAGTATTTCACCAGTCCGGCGAGAGTAGCGAAGGACTACCGCCCACAAAGTGAAGTGACGATCTCATTAAGATCGCAGATTGCGCAGGATGCAAGAACCAACCGGGCTTATTAGGATGCAAAGGGAAGGCCTATGTCCAGCAGTGGACGTTCTATGGCTGTATTTGAATAGTTCATTAAAATATCTTAGTAGTTTGTGGATCACTGGTATACTAAGCGCCACACAAGTCGGCGGATGGGAAGTTATGCGCAGAACGCTGCGCAAAAGCTGAAATATAGGTATGCGCGGGAGCCAGAAATACTCGCGCCGGGGCACACCCGCCCTCCAACCTCATGCCTCCCGCGCGCTCCCTACGCCTGTGCTCACCACTACGCCGCGCGGAGTCGGCATTGTGCACACATGCGCAATAATTAGCGAATCACGGCGAAGTGTCGTCTGCGGCTAACTTCTCATCCGCTGACTTGTGTAGCGCTTAGTAAAAGAAGACAATGGATCAATGTTTTTCTCTTTCTCAGCAGCATTCCGTTCTATTTGATAAATGTATAATTTTTTGTAACAATTATTCATAGTTCTGGCAATTTCTCATTAGGTTCTATTGATAAAATATAGCACCACAACTCTGTTCGACTTAGCTCCATCATTACAAGTGTCTCTCTGAACTCGCCACATAACAATGTAATCAAATAAAACTGGGTCCCAGTTGTTTCAACAGTTCAGCTTTGTCAGTGGCCTTAAGGCACGGCTAGCATACGCACCGCGACATAATTTTATCAATGTGTGCACACGAGACAATGTCATGTCACATTTTTGCTCTTCGGTAAAATTATATCATGATGCTTATGATAGCTACGCATACATATACGCTATGCTAGCGTAGATGCGTATCACCCTTCGTGGGTAGGCCTACGTCCTGCAGTGTACTATTATAAAGGCTGTTCTAATTATACAGCGTATGGTAGCCGTGCTGGGCTAACCACCCGGCCATTTTTTTTTATAAGCCCTTTATTCAGATTCACATAGTTTTGACTTAAGTTTAATCTTGATCTAAGTAAATATTATAATTAAGTATTTCCTTCTTTGTGATTTTTTGTAAATCTGTTTGCCTGTTGGCAAAGGCCTCCTGCAACCTTTTCCATTCCTGTCTTTCTTCTGCCACTCTGTTCCACGTGGTTCCTGCCACCTGACTAATACTCGTATCGTCATTCCATCTTTTCTGAGGTTTTCCTCTTTTCCTTTTTAACTCCAACGCAAAAGAGGGGTGTTATAAGTTTGACGTGTCTGTTTGTCTGTGTGTCTGTCTGTCTGTCTGTGGCATCATAGCGCCCGAACCACTGAACCGATTTCAGTTTAGTTTTTTTGGATGAAAGGAGACTTAGTCGAGAGTGTTCTTAGCTATGTTTTATAAAAATCGATTGAGCCGTTTAAGAGTTATGGTGGGTTAAAGTGGGGATGGAAGAACCAAAATTCTACAAATGTGCCCAAAATGGTTGTCAATATTTTATCAGTGGTAGGACTCTGTCTAGCCTGAGGAGTCCGTCTGGGTGAGTACCACTGCCTTATCTATTTCTGCCGCTTTCGTACTTTTTTTTGGGTAGGTTTTTGTGTCGGGGGTTTTTTTAAATTTTTAATTTAAGTTTTTATTCCTTCCCTGGGGTACCATTGGGAGACTTTTTTACTCCATTATACAAATTACTTAAACTAATTTAATTTACTTCCATGAAAAACATTTCAAACTATAAAATTAGTACCTACTAATTCCTCAGTCACAAAGGCATATCGGTTATCGTGAATAGTAACGTTACTATCTGCAATTAATTACCCTTGAGCTATCGCGGCCGTAAGCCGTAACGCATGTTTTAGCTAATGAATTTCATGCGTACGTTTCGTTTTAATTACATACTACTGATAGTCGGATAGCTTTATCTTTTGACTAACATGTTGACAGAATTTAACCATTATTTATTGAGAGCTGTTTGGTTGTTATTTGTAGCTTATGAGGGCTGTGTTACATGAGTATCGTATGAATAAGATGATAAAATGACTATTGTAGCCTAATTTGTAGCTATTTGTATTAGTTACGGGTCAGGCCGTAGATTT
This sequence comes from Hypomecis atomaria, assembly GCA_964007245.1. NCBI lineage: Eukaryota > Metazoa > Arthropoda > Insecta > Lepidoptera > Geometridae > Hypomecis > Hypomecis atomaria. The sequence continues at coordinate 18,265,070 of OZ023300.1, read as the reverse complement.
TGCCACTTTTTAGATCATTTAACGTACAGGGTTATCTGCTTGCCCTATATTATTATATATTCTTTGCCTATACTATGCCGAAAGGGGACGATTAAGAATTTTTATTATGATCCTAGTCAGGAGTTTCGAGAAAAACATTGGTTGTTCCATACATTTTGTCCAATCCGTGTTGAAATGTTGTGCGGGACACCCTTCGAGCAAATATCTAAAGTCACAATCGTGCAAATAAGTGTCCGAGCCAAAACCCTGCCCAAGCTACCTACGTAGTGGGCAGGCTTTTTAGTTAGTCCTAAGGCGATTGCAAACCGACTACAACGCCGCGCGATGCCATAGTGCTCGGTTACTAGCACTAATTAGGTGACATAACGACGAGATTCGAGAAAACGGGTCATTGTGAATTATTTAATGTAAATATCGAAGTCGGTATGTATGACGGCGCTCGGACATTTTTTACTACTTTCACTTAGGGACTGTGGCTCTGTAGATATTTGCTCGAAGGGGACACCTGATTATTTTTTCTCGTATCACGGGTAGGCTCTATAGTAAAAGTTAATCATTGCGATGGTCTGAAGCACCGTTCGGCTTTGTACACACGTTCTGAATAACCTTTTATACTGCTTTTTTACTAGCTGGTGAAAGAAACAGTGCAAGCTGACGATTCTTCTGGCTCAGTTAAGAGTACCTCTATCTTCGTGCCTGCATGCAGGGGGTCCCGGGTTCGATTCTAGGCCAGGCAGATATCCATTATTTTTAAATCGATTGCTACGACCTGCGTATGGCATGAGACTATTCCTGTGAAATTTTATACATAATATGTAAATTGTATTGGTGTATGTTCTTACTATAATAGTAGTCTAATAAAAAGATTATTTCCGTGATTCATTATAGTACCATTATATGTTATTCCTTTAATTCGCACGAATCAGTGTAAAATTAATGTTATTGAGCACCATAGTTATGATAAATTACTTTTATTTATTGAAACATATTTATGGGTATTGTACACAATAATCTGTGATTATGATTGCCTTTCTGTGATTAAATCATAGAAGTATGCTTATGTGTCGTTTTGTTATCCCTAAAATCGATAATTAATCTTTATCGAAGTCGGTGAACTTTTTGTATGGAACACTGATTTCTTGTAGCAATTATTATTTTAGTCATAATATTATGAGTACAGTGCCCCTCCAACAGCAAGTCTGTACAAAAAAGTTCGCTTTACGCTCATTTGCTATCGCGCGATAGTCCTGGGGTTGGTCCAGGTTTACACGAAAATTGAAACTACTGCTGTTTCCGTATGGCTCTAAAACATTTTTGTACAGCGCCCCTGGCAGAAACGAGGAAGAACTAACCAAAATGTATGGAGTCACAAGCGAACGCGAAAGTTTAAGTAAACTACGCAAAACATGGACTAAGGGCTCTGAAGCGCACATTTTACACGTGAGTCGAGCGTCCACGTACATCAGAGGTTTTACGCGCGACCGATGAGCATATATGAATAGTAGAAATGGGCAGTGCACCTATCCCTACCAGAGATAGCTCGGTAGGGATAAGTGCACTACAGAAATGGATAGTGCACTTATCCCTACTGGTATAACTATATCTACAACAAGCACTAATCCCTACCAGGGGGATAGCTCGATATAAGTGTACGATATAAGTGTACCAGCCGAAGTATCTATGTGACAAAAGCTCGTATATTGCTCTTTCTGAACAATCTCCGAAGCTTATATATATAACCCAGAATAACAAAGAAAGCAGTCTTTCTTTGCTTAGATAACCAGCCAGTCGCGTTTTGGAGCGAGCCACAACGCTTCTTTAGCAATGATCTTGCACGAGTGTAGAACAGTCCACTGATATAGTCATCATCTTAAGCAGCCGTAGGACGTCTATTGCTGGACATAGGCCTCCCCTATGGATTCCCAATAAGCCCGGTTGGAAGCGGCCTGCATCCAGCGTGTTCCTGCGGTCATAATAATATCGTCGGTCCATCTGGTCGGCTGACGTCCTTGCCAGTGCGTGGTCTCTACTTGAGAACTGATATAGTACGAGTGTCTAAGTTCGTGATCTATTACTATGGTTATCGTAGAATAGACTGAACCAAACTACTTGCCGGCTTTGAAGTTAGCTACAAGCTGTGCAAAACCTAATCCTGACTGAAGTTCACTTAGCAGCTGCGCCAGGATTGGGTTCCGCGCATCTTGTAGCTTACATCACATGCTGCGGTTTTGATTCAGCCTATACTAGATCAATAATTATGTTCTTCCGTAATATCACGGTAATGATATAATATCTACGTTATTGTGACTCGGACCTGTCCTTGAAACATATATCTACAGCGCCACGAGGCCACAAAGAACGGATCACGTGCTAGGGCTGCCCGCCTTCAGTATTTTAATTGCATCTACTTACTCTTTACCTCCTTGAGTTTCTTTTAGTTATCTATTATAAAAATTATTACATTTATTCATACGTAGTATCTATAGTAGTCTGTGCATTTATTTCAAAAAAGAATTTCGTTGAATGAACAAGGAAAACGTACAATAAAATACATAGTCTTTTTTGGTGTATTTAGGGTTCAGTAGTAAAACGAGGAACCATTAAAACGTAAATCGCACGCTCACTAGTTACAAATACACACGTTCATTCATCACTACGGCGCGCCGCGGCTGACTAGCATACCGAGAGCATACCCCGCTCCGAGGCGCGTAGGTATGATTCGCGTTCCGAACGTTTGTATGAAGACGGTTAGATATAATTACCGTGGTAATATATTCCTCCATTCTCGCTGCTAGTGCGATGAAGAATTAATTGAAACCAAGTGTTAAAATGCATAATATTTAATTCCTTAACAAATGAACTAGTGTATCCTGGTGAGGTCCTCTACTATCTTGATGATGTCGTCGACCGTCGCGTCGCGCGTCATGCCGCCGCCGTCGTCGATCTGAACAAACAAACTCACTATAAGCATAATAGTAATTTTTTTCCGTACATTTTTTTCACAATAGGGATGATGATGAGGTAAAAAAATCATTATTATAATTAGTCTGTGAGTTTGATAATCAAAAAATATTGGACACGTATTTTTTCTTTTGTCAATTAAACAACAAATGACAAAGATAAACCTAGTCAAAGTTTGGGAGTGGGGGTCGTGAGTCGTGACGTCATCTCTCTCACGGAAGTCTATACATTTGTGTGGCACTTGTGACGTCAAACGGAACTTTAACAGACTATAATTATCTTTATTTGTTTAATTAACAAAAGAAATAATACGTGTCCAATATTTTTTGATAGTCTATCTGACGGACTAATTATATTTTTTTAGTCATCATGCCTGTTATGGTTATCGGAGATTGTCCTTGTAAACAATATATATGTAGGTCGAAACATACAACTTGGCGGCTAGACTGTGATGTTAGCTAGCTTACCTTCAAATTCTGCACGGTTTCGAGTTGCACCTCCCTGGAGAGGTCTAGGAAGCTTTCGATGAGGTCTCCATCGATGAAACCTTCAGCTGGTTCAGTCTTGATGTCCGTGTTGAAGGATCGCCAGAATTCGTGGGAGATTTTCCCGACGGATTTGATGGTTTGGTTGAGACGCTCCTCTAGTTGGCGCAGGAATTCGAACAGCTCTTGGGAAAGTTGGACGACTAGACCTGGTGAAGAGAGGTTGTTGTTAGTTTTGTATGCTTGGTATTTGTATAAAAAATGTATTCGTATTCTAGCAAATATTAAAACTCCCGACATTACCATAAAGCACTTCCATAAACCGTATTTTATAAAACTTGAAATTATGTCCCTGGTGTATATAGATAGTATATATTCGAAATATGTAAATTTGTCAAAAAGCACCCTGACTATTTTAACAAAGCGTCTGATAAATCGCTCAAAATTAGATCACAATACAGACATAAACTTATGGGATTAAAGTCCAACTTAGCAATGCATAGTTCCAGTCCGCATTCTATGGCTATAAAAATATTTAATAAACTGCCCAATAATCTAAAAGATATCGAAAAGGAAAACTGTTTTATAAAACAACTAAAAAATATTCTATTGTCCAAATGTTATTACACATTAGACGAATTTTTTAACGATAATCTAGAAAACATAATAATAAATCGTTCCAATACGAATAATAAAATTGCCATACCCTTGTCAGGGTCATATGTATAACTATACAAAACATGTTAATTAAGAACCGCATGTAAATTTCATATGTTGCAATAAATGATTTGACTTTGAAAATGTGACGGCAAAATTCCACAAGATTGTGTCTCTTGAGGCATTTATAATTAATCTTGTTTGCTTTTTTGGATTATTAGGTTTTTGTTTCTTACCAATCTATTTTGGTCGTTAAACTACTGGAACGATTTCAAAAATTCTTTCGTTTATAAAAAACTACACTATTTGTAAGTAACATAGGATAAATAAGATAATTATTATCTTCCTTTTAGGATAGGTCTATTAATCAACAGTGCAATAACCCCAGATATGCGTTTAGAGAATGATTGCATTCATATGCCAATAGAAGCTCTTTAGTACATTTTTGACCGCCCTATATTTCTACAATTTTTAAAAATGAGACGAAACACGTGCTTTTTTGTAACGAGGGTAAGTAGTCTAATCAGGATTAGCTATTAGAGTTCATGTGACAAAAACACTGTAGACCAGTGTTATAAAAAGTCAAAAACAATATAATGTTTCACGATCCGAATGATATTATAATATGTATACTTAAAATTAACGCGAACCTGAATAGAATTCCAGCCTTCTTAACAGTCCACTGCAGGACGTTGGCCTACCCACGAAGGGTGATTGGGCCATATCCACCACGCTGGCCCAGTGCGGGTTGATGGATTCACACACGCCATCAAATTTCTTCTACGGACATGTGCAGGTTGCCTCATGATGTTTTCCTTCACCGAAAAGCCAGTGGTGTAAAATTCCGTACACAAGTTCCAAAGAAACTCATTGGTACGGGACCGGGATTGAACCCACGACCTCAAGAATGACAGACCAGCGTTACAACCACTAGACCACCACGGCTTAATGCATGGCAGATATGCATGATAAACGAGAAAGGCAACAGAATCCTTGTCGGCTCAAGCGAGTCCTGGTAAACTCGCTGTACATGCTGCTAAATAGAAATTAGCTCAAATGTGAGCCACGAGCACGTGTCAGTGAGAGAGAGAGAGAGACGTACAGATGGCGCCGGTGACGGTGGCGAGCAGGACGGGGTGCGACACGGGAGCTGCTGTGTCCGCATGTTGCGCCACGAGGCTGCCGAGCCGCATGACGTTGCACATGTCTCCGATGTGGAACTGGCCCATGTAGCCCATCTGCTGCCGCTCCTCGTCCGTCGTCGCAGAACTGCACAACAAACACATTTCCTAAATGTTATAATATTCAAAGTAATCTGCTTGCCCTGTACTGTATACTAAGCCAAAAGGTGATTAAGATCATCATTATGAATAACTTTTACAACAGTGACAACCCGGAATTATGTCGATTCCTGAACAGATTTTTCTCGAATTTAGGGTTTCTCCCATAGTAAAAGTTGTTCATTATGATGGTCTGTACCTGGTCACCTCCTTTCGGCTTAGTACACTAGTTCCGGATAACCCTATGTAATTATTACGTAGGTACTGTAGTATAATTACGCCACTGCGCTCGCGTCCTAACCTTGTAAATAAAACAATGTGGCAATTATAAAGGCGCCATTATAAATATTAAATTTAACAATTTAGAATATTGCTGTTTCTTTTTCACTATACGCATTTGAAACAGATTAAAAAATTACTATTAAATTTAGGATGGCGCCTTCATAATTGGCCACAATGTGCATATAACTTGCTATTCACTTAAGACGTTCCGCATGTCCGATGCGCCGAAAGGTCAAATAATATATGTAACACTAAAGAAGACTAAGGTCTCTTCCGCGTAAAAGTTCACAAAATAAAACCTTCCAAATTGCTTGATGACAACGGTCAGGAACCGGTTATTTCGACCGTAGATTCTAAAATGCGCGAGAACTTTATCTTATAAAGTCTAGTTGAGACTTTATAAGATAACTAGCAGCGCCCCGCGGTTTTACCCGCGTCGTGCCCGTTCCCGTGGGAATTTCGGGAATTTTTATACATATAAACCTTCCTCTTGAATCACTCTATCCATTAAAAAAAACCGCATCAAAATCCATTGCGTAGTTTTAAAGATTTAAGCATACAGACAAACAAACAAACAAACGAAAATAGCGACTTTATTTTATACTATGTAAGGAAGTTCTCGCGTCCCCGTCGACTGACATTTACGCAAGATACAAATAAGTGCCATTTCATATGGCTAATTGCAAATGAGCATGTCTCCATAGCTACACACGGCGATGCTAAAAGAAAAACCAGCCACTGACGACTACTGTGGATATTCTGATAAGATTCTACAGGGGCCGTGTGTGAGGGCACACACATTGGCAGGATGGCCGAATATCTGGATCAGGATTTTTGTGCTTTATAAGTGACTTTAGTGATTCAAACTGCGGATAGCTCAATCTTGACTGAAGCAGCTGAATTGGGTCATCCGCAGCTTGTAGCTAACATGACAGCCGCCAAAATGTTTAATTCGATTTATATATTTAATATTATACAGGGTTATTTTTAATCAATTAGCATCCTTTTAGGGGCTTATTCTTCACATAAAAACTAACAACTTTTGTTCTGCGACTTTTGTCCAAACTAAAAAAAAACAGCTGTTCTATACATTTTGTCGCAGGTGGACGATATTATTCTGTAGAACAACAATTTTTTTTAGTTCTGACAAAAGTTGTTAGTTTTGATGTACAGAATAAGCCCCTAAAAGGATGCTAATTGATTAGAAATAACCCTGTATAATTAGAAGAATCACTCACCCGTCCTTCTGACAAACAAATAGATTGAAGCTATTCTCTGCGCCGAGGAAAGTATCATCATCCAAAATCTCTATCGCGGTCATCCAGTTGGGACTGTAGTCGCGCGCTATTTCTTCGAAACTACCCTCCATCTGAAAAAAAAATCAGTTTTAATTTTATTTAAATATCGGAACGAAAATAGATTTAAGGCTGATTGTCTTAGTCAGAGCGCGAAATTTGTTTTTTTTCCTTTTATAGATAAACTAAAATGAGTCCATTTTAAGTTTACAAAAACTTGTACTACGAACTTATAGCTTACTAGCGACCCGCCCCGGCTTTGTACAGGTGTATTATACATATAAACCATCCTCTTGAAACACTCTATCTATTAAAAAAAAAACGCATCAAAATCCGTTGCGTAGTTTTAAAAATATAAGCATATACATGGGGACAGACAGCTGGAACCGATTATGTTTTATACTATGTAGAGTGATGTTACAACCGGCGGCCTAATCGCTAAAAAGCATTATCATCCAGGCAACCGTTATTACCTGTTTATACTGCAGTAGCGACATGGAGCGCATCAGATCTCCGACGAGTATGAAGTCTCCCTTCACCTTGAGATATAAAGCGACGATGTTGTTGAAGTGGCTGCATTCTAGGCGAAGCTCCTTCTCCGAAGTCCACTCGAATAGGCGCACCTGAAACGTTTTAAATTGATTTTACCAATACATACGAAACACTACTCTGCGTGCTTTTTGCAATCTTACAATAACAAAATTAAATAATATTTACTAAATTTAATACTACTATAGTACATTATGATATAAGTGCGGTAAGTTGAAAATTACAGCCGAGGCGATATTGCTATAAGGAAGCAGAGGCTGTAATTTTCAAAGCGCACGTATGTCATACGACGTTTTATAACATATTTGCGAGGAAATGAATAAAACTCTTAGAAGACATGCACTGGAATGGAGCACTCTGACTCGGAGTGAAAGTCGTGCATCAGTCGAAGCATCGTGCGTTTTACATATGAGTCTTACACTCGCCGCGTGAAAGTAAGAGAAACGAGACCACAGAGTGACAGCAGTCGGTGACGGCATGCGTTTTACATTACAATAATGCACAAGTGCGTAATGAAATACATTGCAATATTGAAATTGGTGTAATTACAGCCACTTTACGAGCAAATATGTTTTAATTTTTTATATTATAATTTATTATAATTTCAGAAATTATAATTATAATTTCTTGGAATTTCATAACTCATTAATTACGCATGTATACTTAAGAATTATATTTTGTAAACATTTAATACAGCACTTTTGAACAGTTTTGGAAAGGAACTAGCCACCGCGACACAGAGAATCCTAAAGCGGCGGCTAGAGAATATAATAATGGATAATAAAGTCAAAATTAATTCATACCTGAACATTCCAATGCAACTACATATACTAGTATCTTGAAAATAATCATCCATCCATCAGCCATAAGAAGTCCACTGCTGGACATAGGCCTCCCCTATGGATCTCCAATAAGACCGGTTGGAAGCGGCTTGCATCCAGCGCGATCCTGCGGTCTTAATGAGGTCATCCGTCCACCTTGTGGGTGGACGTCCTACGCTGCGCTTGCCGGTACGTGGTCTCCACTCGAGAACTTTCCGACCCCATCGGTCATCAGTCCTCCGCGCTATGTGCCCTGCCCATTGCCATTTCAACTTGCCAATCCGTTGGGCTATGTCGGTAACTTTGGTTCTTCTACGGATCTCCTCATTTCTGATTCGATCTCGCAGAGAGACTCCGAGCATAGCCCTCTCCATAGCTCGTTGGGCTACTTGGAGCTTACCAATAAGGCCCATAGTGAGAGACCACGTTTCTGTGCCATAAGTCATCACTGGCAACACACACTGGTCGAAAACTTTCGACTTGAGGCACTGAGGTATGTCGGACGAGAAGACGCTACGCAATTTTCCGAACGCTGCCCAGCCGAGTTGGATTCGGCGATTGGCCTCTTTCTTGAAGTCGGACCTACCTAACTGGACTACTTGTCCTAGGTAGACGTACGAGTCAACGACTTCAAGAACCGAGTTCCCAACAGAGATCGGGGTGGGTACAACATGGGAATTACACATAACTTTCGTCTTGTCCATGTTCATCTTAAGACCCACCTGTTGAGAAACCCGATTGAGGCCTTCGAGCATCGTGCTGAGCTCTTCCATCGATTTTGCCATGACTACTATATCGTCGGCAAACCGAAGGTGAGTGAGGTATTCGCCATTGACATTGATGCCGAATCCTTTCCATTCCAGGAGCTTGAAGGCGTTCTCCAAAGTAGCCGTAAACAGTTTCGGAGAAATTACGTCTCCCTGTCTTACGCCTCTTTTTAAAGGGATCGCCTTGGAGCTCTCTTCCTGTACTCGGACCGACATAGTGGCGTTATTATACAAGCACTTCAACACTTCGATGTACCGATAGTCAATACGGCATCGTTGGAGAGACTCGAGCACAGCCCAAGTCTCGACCGAATCAAAGGCTTTCTCATAGTCCACAAACGCTAAGCAAAGTGGCAAGTTATACTCTTCGGTCTTCTGTATAACCTGCCGTAGCGTATGAATGTGGTCCATGGTACTAAAGCCCTTTCGGAAACCGGCTTGTTCGAAAGGCTGGAAGTCATCAAGCCTGCGCTCGAGACGATTCGTAATGACCCTTGAAAACAGCTTATAAACATGGCTCAGAAGCGAGATGGGTCTGTAGTTCTTCAATAAGGTGTTGTCACCTTTCTTGAAAAACAACACCACCAGGCTTCTGTTCCATGCTTCTGGCGTGATGCCCTCGAGGACGACGGTGTTAAAAAGCTTCTGGAGGACTTTTAGTACAGGTGTTCCACCCGCTCTCAGAAGCTCTGATGTGATACCGTCATCACCCGGCGCCTTGTTGTTCTTAAGCTGATTCAGGGCCATTCTAATCTCGTACAGGCTGATGTCTGGGATATCTTCGGTGAAGTGTCGGGTCAGCTTGGCTCTTGGATCTTTGGCCGCGCTGCTAACAGGCTTAGCGACCGAAGCGTATAACTGTCCATAGAACCTTTCGATCTCCTCTAATACCTCTGCCTTGGTCGACGCTAAACTTCCATCTTCTCTCTTCAGCTTTGTCAATTGGCTTTGTCCAATAGACAAATCTCTTGCGAACACTTTGGAGCCTTTGTTCCGCTCTATTGTCTTTTTAATATGTTTAGTATTAAAAAGACGGATGTCGTGCCGCAAGGATTTCGAAATTTGTCTATTGAGACGCCTATATGACTTTGCATCATCGGAAGACTGCAATCTTAGCGAGCGTCGTTCGGCCATGAGATTTACAGTGTGATCGGAGAATTTCTGCGGTTTATTTGAACGGCGGGGTCTAAAGAACTTAGCACCCACCGTTTGGACAGTTTCTACGAGCCCGTTGTTTATCTCGTCCACCGACGCAAGGTTCTCTAGGCAAGCAAAACGATTCGAGAGCTCGAGCTGAAAGTCCTCGGGGTTTTGGATATGTTCACGAGTAGGTCGGAGCGTGGACTTCATCAGGCGGGACCTTTCGAGCTTAACATTAATATCTAATGTGCCTCGTACAATTCTGTGATCGCTGCCGGTTTTCACCCTGTGGATCACGGAGACATCATTAAATATTCGTCTCTCGGTGGTCATGATGAAGTCTATCTCGTTTTTCGTGGAACCATCAGGGCTCATCCAGGTCCATTTCCTGTGAGGCGGCTTCTGGAAGAAAGAGTTCATCATAAAGAGTTCCTCTCTCTCCAGAAAGTCAGCCAGCCTCTGGCCCCTAGGGTTTCGTTGCCCATATCCAAATTGCCCCACCCTCAGCTCATCGTCGTTTTTTCTGCCCAACCTTGCGTTAAAGTCCCCCATAACAACAGTGAAGTGGGTCTTAGACATATGAATGGCCCGACTTACGTCCTCATACATAGTCTCCACCTCATCATCTGGGTGTGACGATGTCGGTGCGTATACCTGAATGACCTTCAGCGAATACCTCTTGGATATTCTGAGTATTAGGTATACCACCCTGCTCGACACACTTTCGATGGTAATAATGTTGTTGGTGAGGGACTTGTGAACGAGAAAGCCAACACCACCTTGGGACCGTTGGTCACCTTCCCGGTAGTAAAGCAGGTTGCCGGATTTTAAGGTTATCGTGTCCTCCCCCTCTCTACGGACTTCAGACAACCCCACAATATCCCAACGCAACCTACTCAACTCTTCTTCCAGCTCAGCAATCTTCTCGTCAGTCCTCAACGTGCGCACGTTGTGTGTTACCAGGGCCAGTCGTCGTTTACGGGAGTGGTAGCCGGGCGTCTGCCAGCGATTCTTAGCACCCCCTTCTCCGCCGTTACCGGGGCCGCTACCGTAGCCCCGGGCTAGCGAAGCTGCTGGGGACTGGGGGCCTGGTCTTTTTGTTTGTTCCATATTGGGTATTTGCCCGTAATCGCCGCGCTGGGCAAGCGTGGTGGCGATCGCAGAAACGTAGCTTCGCGACAGGGATGCTGCTCCCCATCCCTGCCCTGTGCCATTTTAGCTACGTTTTTATTTGTATATATATAAACTATCCTATTTCTCAAGTTAGATCAAACTGCACCGAGTGTACAAAATTTGGTTAAAATCAGTTCAGTAGTTGAGGAGTTCACCGCGGACAAACAACGTGACACGAAATTTTTATATACAGGGTCATAGGTATTAAGGGCATGTCTAGTATATCTAGACAAACAACTTTTGTACTACGACTTTTGAAAATTCGTAAAAAAATAGCATCTCCATACAATTTGCCGCGCGTTGACGAACTTTTTGTATGAAAAAGATGATTTTTTCTTCGTGATTTTCCAAAAGTCCCAGAACAAAAGTTGTTTGTCTAGAATAGTCCAGATGTACTAGACCTACCCTTAAAAGGTTTTTCTTTTAATACCTATGACCCTGTATAGATCTTTAGCAGTATAACAAGTGCATATGGGCCAGGTGGTTGACCCCAGTGTCAATTTTAATATGCCCAGAGGCTCTTTATGTGGTTAAAACAACCGAGAGTTAAAATCTAACGATCCTATTTGAGCCACAGTAGCGTTTAGTTCTCTCGTTAACAACATCATCACCATTGAAAGTGTGTCGAGCAGGGTTGTATACCTAATACTCAGAATATCTAAACGATATTCGTTGAAGGTCATTCAGGTATACGCACCGACCTCGTCACACCCAGATGATGAAGTGGAGGCTATGTATGAGGACGTAAGTCGGGCCATACATACGTCTAAGACCCGCTTCACGGTTGTTATGGGAGATTTCAACGCAAAGTTGGGCAAAAAAAGCGATGATGAGTTGAGAGTGGGGCAATTTGGATATGGGCAACGGAACCCCAGGGGCCAGAGGCTGGCAGATTTTCTGGAGAAAGAGGGACTCTTCATGATGAACTCTTTCTTTCAGAAGCCACCACACAGGAAATGGACCTGGATGAGCCCCGATGGTTCTACGAGAAATGAGATAGACTTCATCATGACTAGCGAGAAACGGATATTCAACGATGTCTCCGTGATCCACAGGATAAAAACCGGTAGTGATCACAGAATTGTGCGAGGCAAACTGAATATTAACGTTAAACTCGAAAGGTCCCGCCTGATGAAGTCTACGCTCCGACCTACTCATGCTCATATACAAAACCCCGAGAACTTTCAGCTCGAGCTCTCAAATCGCTTTGCTTGCCTGGAGAACTTTGCGTCGGTGGACGAGATCAATAACGGGCTCGTAGAAACTGTCCAAACGGTGGGTTCTAAGTTCTTTAGACCCCGCCGTTCTGATAGACCTCGGAAATTTTCCGATCATACTCTAAATCTCATGGCCGAACGACGCTCGCTAAGACTGCAGTCTTCCGATGATGCAAAGTCATACAGGCGGCTCAATAGACAAATTTCAAAATCAGTGCGGTCCGACATTCGTCTCTTTAATACCAAACATATTAAGGAGACGATAGAGCGGAACAAAGGCTCCAAAGTGTTCGCAAGGCATTTGTCTATTGGGCAAAGCCAGCTGACAAAGCTGAAGAGAGAAGATGGCAGTACAGCGTCGACCAAGGCAGAGGTATTGGAGGAGATCGAAAAGTTCTACGGACAGTTATACGCCTCGGTAGCAAAGCCTGTAAACAGCGCGGCTAAAGACCCAAGAGCCAAGCTGACCCGACACTTCACCGAAGACATCCCGGACATCAGCCTGTACGAGATTAGAATGGCCCTGAACCAACTTAAGAACAACAAGGCGCCGGGTGACGACGGAATCACTTCAGAGCTTCTGAAAGCGGGTGGTAAACCGGTACTTAAAGTCCTTCAGAAGCTTTTCAACACCGTCGTCCTCGAGGGCATAACGCCAGAAGCATGGAACAGAAGCGTGGTGGTGCTATTCTTTAAAAAAGGTGACAACACCTTATTGAAGAATTACAGACCCATCTCGCTTCTGAGCCATGTTTATAAGTTGTTTTCAAGAGTCATTACGAATCGTCTCGAACGCAGGCTTGATGACTTCCAGCCTTCCGAACAAGCCGGATTCCGAAAAGGCTTTAGTACCATGGACCACATACATACGCTGCGGCAGGTTATACAGAAGACTGAGGAGTATAACCAGCCACTTTGCTTAGCGTTTGTGGACTATGAGAAAGCCTTTGATTCGGTCGAGACATGGGCTGTGCTTGAGTCTCTTCAACGATGCCGTATTGACTATCGGTATATCGAAGTGTTGAAGTGTTTGTATAATAACTCCACTATGTCGGTCCGAGTACAGGAAGAGAGCTCCAAGGCGATCCCTTTGAAGAGAGGCGTAAGACAGGGAGATGTTATATCTCCGAAACTGTTTACTGCTACTCTGGAGAACGCCTTTAAGCTCCTGGAATGGAAAGGATTCGGCATCAACATCAATGGCGAATACCTCACTCACCTTCGGTTTGCCGACGATATCGTAGTCATGGCAAAGTCGATGGAGGAACTCAGTACGATGCTCGAAGGCCTCAATCGAGTATCTCAACAGGTGGGTCTTAAAATGAACATGGACAAGACAAAGGTCACGTGTACGAGTAATTCCCATGTTGTACCCACCCCTATTTCAGTTGGGAACTCGGTTCTTGAAGTCGTCGACTCGTACGTCTACCTAGGACAAGTGGTCCAGTTAGGTAGGTCCGACTTCAAGAAAGAGGCCAATCGCCGAATCCAACTCGGCTGGGCAGCGTTCGGAAAATTGCGTAACGTTTTCTCGTCCGACATACCTCAGTGCCTCAAGTCGAAAGTTTTCGACCAGTGTGTGTTGCCAGTGATGACTTACGGCACAGAAACGTGGTCTCTCACTATGGGCCTTATTAGTAAGCTTCAAGTAGCCCAACGAGCCATGGAGAGGGCTATGCTCGGAGTTTCTCTACGCGATCGAATCAGAAATGAGGAGATCCGTAGAAGAACCAAGGTTACCGACATAGCCCAGCGGATTGGCAGGTTGAAGTGGCAATGGGCAGGGCACATAGCGCGGAGGACTGATGACCGATGGGGTCGAAAAGTCCTCGAGTGGAGACCACGTACCGGCAAGCGCAGCGTAGGACGTCCACCCACAAGGTGGACGGACGACCTCATTAAGACCGCAGGATCGCGCTGGATGCAAGCCGCTACCACCCGGTCTTATTGGAGATCTTTAGGGGAGGCCTATGTTCAGCAGTGGACGTCCTATGGCTGAAAGGAAGGAGGAAGGAAGGAAGCGTTTAGTTGTAATTTCTATCTTCAGAAGTAAAGTAAGGAAATTTTTGACAGTGAAGCTCGAATTAAACGCTTCACTTCCTTCACTTTCACCCAACTTGGATATTTTTAAGGCTAGAGTGAATCACCTTCGCCCGCAAAATTATTCTCCATAGTTAGCTTGTCGCTTCCATGGTGAAAAGAATGGAACACAGGCGAAAAGTAGCGTGATTAACAATTTTCTAAAATTAATGCTCCATTTCGGTGAGTGTGCGCTCGAACTCCACGACTGATTCCTTCATCTCCTTTTCACAACAGAACAAGCCGGATAAATACCATCCCTACATAGTCGACGTACCACCTGCTCGTACTAAGCGATTCGCTTCTTCCGTCATAGTAAAAATCCGCAAGGGATTGGAATGCCATGCCTCCATCAATGTTTCCTAGCAATTACATTTTGGATATCTTCAAGTCAAGAGTGAATAGGTATCTTCTAGGTCTACGTACTCCATCTTCGGCTACAACTTCGCTATCCATCAGGCGAGTTGGTGGCCAAATGTAGCCCTATTCTTTATAAAAAAAAAGAAACATTCAGATAACATGGTAGGTAAACGTTGGGAATAAAAAAAAATTGGGGACATCTTACACACGGTCTCTGGCCCCAAACTAAGCATAGCTTGTGATATGGCTGCCAGAGACTGATATACTACATATACTTATTTTAAAAACATACTTATATAGATAGTACCTAAATAACACCCAGACACAGAGCAAACACCTATGTTCATCACACAAATGTTTGCCCTGGGTGGGGATCGAACACACGCCTCTTTGACCCAGAAGTCAGCGTCACTAACCACTGAGCCACCGAGGCAGTCGATAAATTGGTCGGTAAATGTTGGGTGTTGGTGTATCTAAAGTGAGTGAGCTAATTTTTGAACTTCCCACGGCTTGGTCGTATACGGAACCTTTATGAAGCACTCGCAACTTCCATAGACAATATAGAGTGTTTTCTGTGTTTTCATACAATCTGTCAATGTGTGTGTAAAAAATGTTATTATGAAATATGGGAATTTTTAAGTGACAAAAATATTTTAAATACAGATTAATTCTGACAACAATATTTTTCTGACATTGTATAGCTTTATTGGTAAATTATTTCTCTCTGACATTTTTGGATTTATATTTAACATTTTGATATTTGACATTTTAGACTAAATTTGACATTTTTTATGAATTGTATTACTTAAAAGATTTAGCAACTTTGTTTTTGATATTTGTACGCCACGACGGCAAGAACATGCGTTCTAAACTCTTGAAAGATCTGTATGCAACTTTGTATGTTGTTTGCATTATCATGTTTTTTGACAAATAAATAATCTTGAATCTGTCAAAGTTCCGTATACGTTCCGAGGCATTCAAAGTACAAAAATAGGTCCCCTGAACGTACCGTGCTGTTGATGGAAGCGAGCAGTTTCCCGTTGAACTCGACGAGCGTGTAGCACCCGCCTTTAATTTCTTTCTCAGCTACCAGCACCAGCTTGCTCTCCGCCCAGTGGAATAGGAGGATCCGGCCCTGGTGTCACATAACATACACATTTTTAACACGCTTTTTAGGGTTCCGTACCCAAAGGGTAAAAACGGGACCCTATTACTAAGACTCTGCTGTCCGTCTGTCACCAGGCTGTATCTCACGAGCCGTGATACCTAGAACATTAAATTTTTTACAGATGACGTATTTCTGTTGCCGCACAAACAACGAATACTAAAACAGAAAAAAAAATATTTAAAGGGAGCTCCCATACAAAAAACTTATGTTTTGTTGTATATTCCCTTCAAAGTAAATAATTAAAATAAAATAAAATTACTAAACATATATTACGGGGGGCTTCCATACGGTACGGAACCCTTCGTGCGAGAGTTCGACTCGCACTTTGCCGATTATTTTGAAGTCGGTTAGAGCAGCTAACCTGTTTACCTGTTTCGGTTCGGATTCCTCAGGGTTGAGCATGGCGGTGCCGACCGCGTAGTAGTAGTTCAGATCGTCGCCCAGTTTACACGATACTAGCGACATCGCAAACTCGTTCGCCATTAGGTGGTGCGCGTGGAGAACTATAACAAAATGGTGGAATTAGATTTCCATTTGTAATTGATAAACAGGAAAAAACTAAACTAAACTAAAAAACTAAACTAAACTTGAATTAAATATCAAAATTTAAAGACTCCATCATTGACCTTGACATATCAGCTGACTGGATCACGAAGCTAGTATGTTTATGTCACTCGGTCATTGACCCCATCAGCTGATTGATGACGTTGCTAGTATTTACTAGGCTGTCACTCGGTCTTTGACCCCATCAGCTGACTGATGACGTTGCTAGTATGTTCTAGACTATGTCACTCGTCCATTGACCCCATCAGCTGACTGAAGACGTTAATAGTATGTTTAAGGCTGTCACTCGGTCATTGACTCTATTAGCTGATGCCATACTCGTACATTCTGTAAGTAAGTTAGCGCCTATGAGCCGTTTCGCAGATTAAAATATTGCTATAGGCCGCAGAATAAATCTAATTGTAGCTAGTACGGACCCTCTATGGTGTGGTGGTCCAATATGAGCAGGTTGTGTATCTCTCGGTCCAGCGTGTTTGGTGGGCGGTATAGTGTGAGTGGCTTGTGTAGACGGAGCCTGTGTGGGAGCCAGTACTGACCTTCAAAGGTGTGGTGGTCCAGGATGAGCAGGTTGTGTATCTCGAGGTCGAGCGCGTTGGGCGCGTGCTTGGTGGGCGGGATGGTGTGCGTGGCGCCGGAGGAAGCCCCGGCGGCGCTGGAGACGGAGCCAGTACTGACCTTCGAAGGTGTGGTGGTCCAGTATGAGCAGGTTGTGTATCTCGAGGTCGAGCGCGTTGGGCGCGTGCTTGGTGGGCGGGATGGTGTGCGTGGCGCCGGAGGAAGCCCCGGCGGCGCTGGAGACGGAGCCTGTAGGGAGCCAGTACTGACCTTCGAAGGTGTGGTGGTCCAGGATGAGCAGGTTGTGTATCTCGAGGTCGAGCGCGTTGGGCGCGTGCTTGGTGGGCGGGATGGTGTGCGTGGCGCCGGAGGAAGCCCCGGCGGCGCTGGAGACGGAGCCAGTACTGACCTTCGAAGGTGTGGTGGTCCAGTATGAGCAGGTTGTGTATCTCGAGGTCGAGCGCGTTGGGCGCGTGCTTGGTGGGCGGGATGGTGTGCGTGGCGCCGGAGGAAGCCCCGGCGGCGCTGGAGACGGAGCCTGTAGGGAGCCAGTACTGACCTTCGAAGGTGTGGTGGTCCAGTATGAGCAGGTTGTGTATCTCGAGGTCGAGCGCGTTGGGCGCGTGCTTGGTGGGCGGTATGGTGTGCGTGGCGCCGGAGGAAGCCCCGGCGGCGCTGGACACGGAGCCTGTAGGGAGCCAGTACTGACCTTCGAAGGTGTGGTGGTCCAGGATGAGCAGGTTGTGTATCTCGAGGTCGAGCGCGTTGGGCGCGTGCTTGGTGGGCGGGATGGTGTGCGTGGCGCCGGAGGAAGCCCCGGCGGCGCTGGAGACGGAGCCTGTAGGGAGCCAGTACTGACCTTCGAAGGTGTGGTGGTCCAGTATGAGCAGGTTGTGTATCTCGAGGTCGAGCGCGTTGGGCGCGTGCTTGGTGGGCGGGATGGTGTGCGTGGCGCCGGAGGAAGCCCCGGCGGCGCTGGATACCGACCCGCGACTGGCTGACACGCCGCCGCCTTCGAGTCGGTCCACGCGCATTGTGATTACTCCGAACGTCTGTACAATACAAATCTCAAGTCAATAAACTGGCATAACTATCGCATATTGTATTGGCCGTCGCTGTGTAGAACAAAGGATATCTGATACTTAAGGTACAGGCAGCGGCACGTAAGTCTAGCGGTGAGCGTTATTGCGCAGAAGTTAAAAATTGGGTATCACAGGAGACTAGAGGGACGAAGGGTGCGCGTGCGGCGCGCCGGTTGGTTAGCTGCTCGTACCCCGTCCCCCGCCCCGATACCACGCGCCGCGAACTTCTGACTGTACAAGAGCATTCTAAAGTATTTTGTTATTGCCGTTCATTGTTATTGTTTTTTTTAAAGTGTATTAAATATTTATTTTATTTTTATTATTTATTATTGAAGGGAATATAAAACTAAATATTCTGTGAAAATTTCAAGCATCTACCTGGTATCAATATTAATCTCACTAACCGTGATAGCTAGGCAGCTGAAATTTTCACAGATGATGTATTTCTGTTGCCGCTATAACAACAAATACTAAAAACAGAATAAAATAAATATTTAATGGGGGCTCCCATACAACAAACGTAATTTTAGATAGATCTCACGCACGTACACAACTAAGATCAGCTCCGCGGAAAAAATTCAAAACAATTGGATTTCTTGGAGCTACGCGCGGCACAGTTCTACCATTAGACCAGTGACAGTGCAACGAGCCTGGATTCGTGTTAGCAGCCCCTAGGACCCCAGGGATTCGGAGTAAACAGTGAAAATATTTGGACAGATATTCATCAATAAGGTTAGTCCGAACCGAGATCACAGGAGATCGCATTGTCGAGAAACGCTAGTTTGTCACGTCCGACATAGCGCGACCTTCGCCGATACCAAAAACGTCCGGCCGGCACGTTCGCAGAGCTGCACGCACCGACTTGTCTCACGCCACTGGCAGGCGCCTAAGATACCTCCCCCCGCCGAGTCTGACGTCACCCCTCCCCTCTAAACTCTGTTCTAAGGATCAGTAGAGGCGGATCTATTGAGTCGACACACAGAAACTTCAGGACGAAAACACCACAACTACGGCCCCTGAAGTGGTACTGGCGCCGTCTTCTGGTACTGGACTGGACAGCACGCAGAGCATCACCACCGAGTTCTGCGGCGTAAGGCTGTACGAAGAGGAACGCATAACACCAGCGTATATTATATGTTAGTCTAAGTCTAAGTTAATTTACGTCTTACTTTGTTCGTTTCGGTTAATTTGGTAAATTCTATTCTTTTCCTCCACTAATTTATTAGAGTCAATAATTTACTTAGCTATACTTTTAAAATGCTCTCCAACAAAAAAACCGCCCCTTCAACCTCCGCACCCACCACCGCCCCGAGAGCGAGGACTCTCTCGGTCCGATCGGTGGCATCTTCGCTTCACAAAAGAATTCTCAAGAAAAATATAAAGGCCACCAAGTCGGAGATGACACTGACGCATGTATCCATCGACGAGAGTCCCATTGTGCCGCCTCAAGCTTCCGAGGCCGAACCTAGCGGCTCCCAGTCCCTTGACATTCCGCTGCCGGCGTCACACACAGCCACTGACAGCTCGGCAGTCTCGATTTCTGCCCCAGAGTCGAATTCGGTGTACGTGGCGGCGGTGGACAAGGTTGAGGGCTGGGAGCAGTGCGGGATTTCTCCGCCTAAAGATCTGGAGCTCGACGATGAGGAGTCTGATACCGTGTCTGAGTTGTCCAACTCGACCCGCTCCGCCAGAAGAGTCAGCATGCTGGTTGCACACGGCTCTAAGCGGACGGGGGTCGAGATGGATATGGCTACGAAAGTGGCAAACGAAGCGCTACAGGTAGGAAAGGATGCACTAGAGTCGTCTGCGAACGTTAAGCGGGAAATAAAGCAAACCGCAATTGAGAGTCTCCAGACGTTATACGAAATCGTCCTTTCCTTAGCGGACTCCAGACACCGTCACATAACAGAAAAGGAGCGCGAGCGGACTAGGCATGCCTTGGAGCTATTGTCAGCGGAAAGGGCGCACATCAAAGCGATGACTGCTCTGCAACAAAACCTGCTCCGGGAGGTAGCTCTAGTCAGAGAAGACATAGCTGAGACGAGGAAGGAGTCACAAGCTATTAGAGACTGGCAGAGCTTTGAAACGAGAGAGCCACATCAACAAATAAAGGCGACGGCAGATGCGGTTAGGACTCTTAGCAGTCAAATAAAATGCGTTTCAGAGGAAAAAAGCATAGATCTGGAGCCTCTGAGGAGAGACTACAACGGCTTAAAATCCGGGGTGGAAATTCTTCAGAGGCAAATAGATGAACTTAGAAGGGAAACGCATTCGGAAAAAGAAAAGACCGCCGAGATTCTGAACCGAAATGCAGAAGCACTGTCAAGCCTCCTCTCAACCCCTCCCCCACCTCCCCCTCAGTACCCGGACTCTCTCAAAGAGCTTGAAAAAACGCTTAAAGACCACATTAAGAAAAGTCACCAAATCACCCATCCACCCCAACTCCCTGTTCAAATAAACATCGAGGAGCACATGCTGCCCATAACTGAACGGCTCGAAGCCGTGTCGTCAGAGCTCCGAACGATGCGACAAGAAAAAACTGTCTCAGTCCCCACCAGCCCTCAGCATCGGTACAGAATTGTCACAGGCACAACAAGGCAGTCCACCCAACTCTACCTACGCCAAAGTAGCCGCGAAACCACCCGCTCTAAAACCGAATCATACCCTGATAGTGACGGCTTCAAATACAACAGAAACGACCACCGCCGATAATCTCATTGACAGGATAAGAGTAGCGCTGGATACCAAGAAGTCTGGAGCGAAGGTTGACCAAGTACGCAAAGCCAGAAATAAAAAAATTATTCTGAGTTGCGGAACGGAGGAAGACCTTAATCTAGTACGAAGTCGTGTTCAGCGAGACGCATCTCTGAATGTGGAGACCGCGAAAGCGGGGAACCCACTTATCATAATTCGAGACGTCCTGTCCTATCACAAGGACTCGGATATAGTGGAGAACATCTTGGCGCAGAATAAACACTTGCTGCAAGACGTTGATTTGAAGGAGAGCACTGTCAGGGTGAGATATAGAAAAAAGGCGCGTAATGCACACGAATGTCATCCTGTGCTGGAGGTTTCACCTCGCATCCATAGATCGCTCATAGAAGCCGGTAAAATCTATATTGGACTCCAGAGGAGGCCAGTGACGGACCATTCCCCTTTGCTGCAGTGCACTAAGTGTCTGGGCTTCGGGCACACAAAAGCGATCTGCCGTGAGAGGGATGAACTCTGCAGTCACTGCGGTAGATCCCACTCCTGGGCTCAATGCAAGGCTAGAAAGGATAACCTGCCGCCGAGATGCAGAAATTGCGCAACCGCGCATCCCAACAGCTCTAATAAGGACTTAGCTCACAATGCTTTCAGCAGCGAATGTCCTGAACGAGTGAAATGGGATGCTATAGCGCGATCTCGAATCTCGTACTGCTGAGGGCACTCTAGAGGTACCAAACTCAATCCCCCAAAGAGTAGCAGTGAAATCAGATTTGCGCTTCATCCAAGCAAACCTGCATCGCTCACAGATCGCAACAGCCGAACTCCTGAAAGTCGCAAAGGAAAGAAACGTTTCAGTCGCCCTAGTCCAAGAGCCGTATGTAGGCAACAAGGGAGTTATGAAACAGTATCCTGGTACCCGCGTTATTCAGTGCAGTTTGGACAGGAAAAAGCCTGTAAAGGCAGCAGTAATCGTTTTTGGTGACAAGCTGGAAGTAATTCACGACCCCCAGCTTGTTACTGAAACTGAAGCAGCTGTTTTGCTGGCCAACGAAAACCTGAAGCTGGGAGTGATTTCTGTCTACTTGGAGGGAGACCAACAGGTTGAACCGTACCTCAACAGGATAAAGGCTTTTAGCGAAAAACTAGCGACCAAAGATCTGATAGTCGCCGGTGACGTTAACGCCTGGTCCCATTGGTGGGGAAGCACATCGGAAAACAGCAGAGGAGAAGCCGTCCACTCTTTCTTCGATGAGATGGGCCTACACATACTCAACACAGGTGATACACCAACCTTTAAAGTCGTCAGAAGAGGTAAGCTCTGCACGAGTATAGTAGATGTTACCACGTGCAGTTTGCCACTTCTGGGGAAAATAGAGGACTGGCGCGTTGACAGGAATCTCACAACATCAGATCACAATGCAATAACGTTTACTTTGCGTCTAGAGAAGGCCCTTGAATATATAAAGCCAGTTACTACACGCAAGTACAATACCAAGGAAGCAAAATGGTCGGATTTCATGTCATGCCTGAGAACCTCACTTGAGGATAAGGGAATATCACTAGAGTCAATTAGAGAATGTAAAAGCCCAGATGAACTAGAGTCACTGATCGCGAGTTACACTGAAAGTATCCACGAAGCGTGTACACACACCATCCCACTTATAGGCCCACGCAAAGGGAACCCAACTCCCCCGTGGTATACAAAAACACTCGGTGATCTTAAGAAAGAAGTTCTTAGAAGAAAGAGACGGATCAAGAACGCCGCCCCCGACAGAGTCCAGTATGTAGTCAACCAATATCAAATTGCACGTCAAGACTACAAGGAACAAGCCGAAAAAGCGTATACGGAGAACTGGAGGGAGCTCTGCACGAATCAGGATAAAGAGAGCATGTGGGACAAGATCTATAGGGTAATCCGGAAAACCTCGGAGAGGCAAGAAGACTTGCTTCTGCGTGACACGGAAGGCAACACCCTATCCCCACAGCACTCTGCAGAGCTACTAGCCAGAACTTTCTATCCCGACGACTCTGCAAGCACAGATCTACCGTGCCATGCAGAATTGCGGGGACGGACAAGAGAAACTCCGGAGGACCTACCGGAAAATAACCCTCCATTTACGTCAGCAGAATTGGAATCAGTGTTACGAACACTAAATCCGAAAAAAGCCCCTGGAATAGATGGGCTCACTGCTGACATATGCGCCGCAGCTATCCGGGCTGAAAGAGAAATATTCCTAGCAATCGCAAACAAGTGCTTATCGCTGGGACATTTCCCTAAGCAGTGGAAAATAGCGCATGTGGTTATTTTACGTAAACCCGGTAAGACAGATTATACACATCCGAAATCTTACCGTCCTATAGGTCTCTTGCCTGTCGCCGGAAAAATAGTCGAAAAGCTTTTGGTGGCGCGATTCCAATGGCATCTCCTCCCAACCATTAGCCAGAAACAGTACGGTTTCATGCCCCAACGAGGAACTGAAGATGCCCTTTATGACCTGGTAGAGCACATGAAAACAGGAGTGAACAATAAAAATTTGGTACTCCTAGTCTCCCTGGACATAGAAGGCGCTTTTGATAATGCATGGTGGCCCGCCTTAAAAGACCAATTAGCGAAGAAGAGGTGTCCGACTAACCTCTATGAGATGGCAAACTCATACCTCCTAGACCGGAAGGTCGTAGTCAACTATGCTAGAGCGGCATGCGAGAGGGAAACAACCAAAGGATGTGTCCAAGGCTCAATCAGTGGACCTACCTTTTGGAATGTAATTCTAGACTCATTGCTGCAACTGTTGGAGGCAGAGGGAGTTTACTGTCAAGCCTTCGCGGACGACGTCGTCCTCGTGTTTACAAGTCAGTCATCATCCATTGTCGAACAGCAGGCCAATCGCGCATTAGATATGATTGTGGAATGGGGTGTACGAAATAAACTCAACTTTGCAGCGCAAAAGACCAAAGCGATGCTCTTAACAAGAAAGTTGAAGTATGAACCCCCACACATAGTCATGTCAGGCGTTCAGCTTGATCTTGTTGAAGAGGTAAAGCTGTTAGGCCTGTTGATCGACCGAAGGCTCAATTTCAAAGCGCACATAAACGCCCAGTGTAAAAAGGTGGCAAACATTTACAAACAGCTCGCGTGCGCAGCGAAAGTGACCTGGGGACTGAATAGCGAAATCACGAGAACCATTTACGTCGCAGTGGTGGAACCCATCATCATGTATGCCTCAAACGTATGGGCGCAAGCGGCAGACCTCGAGGAAAACAAGGCTCACTTGAATGCACTCCAAAGAGGTTTTGCCCAAAAAATCTGTAAGTCGTACCGTACTGTTTCTCTCAAGTCAGCACTCGCCCTCTCAGGTCTACTCCCGATTGACCTGCGCATCCAGGAAGCGGCAAGCCTGTACAGAGCGAAGAAAAACTTCTCCCAAGAATATCTCCCACCGGAAGTGGAGCTCGAACGAAATGTCAGTTATCTTGACCAGCCACACCCGTCAACCCAGATATGTGTGGACTTCGAGCTACTGGAAAACACCTCAAGCCTGCCCGATGGACCCCAAATCTACACAGATGGTAGCAAGATCAAGGGTCAAGTTGGTGCAGCTCTAACCTGGTGGGAAAACGGCAGGGAAGTCAAGTATTCAAAATTCAAGCTACATCCCGAATGCACAGTCTTCCAATCAGAACTTTATGCTCTTTACCGAGCGACTCAAATGGTGGTAACAAGTAGAAACTCTAAAGTCAACATTTTAAGTGACTCACGATCTTCACTTGAACTGCTTCGGAACCCCAAAACGAGTCATCCTTTGGCGAAGAGGATAAAGGAGAACATTGGAATGATAACTGCAGAGGGGAGATCTCTTCGTCTTTTCTGGCTGAAAGCGCACGTGGGCACCGCTGGTAATGAGAGAGCTGATGAGCTCGCAAAGTCAGCGGCACTCACTGAAACCTCAAGAGATTACGAGGGGATCCCCTTGTCCTACGTCAAAAGCAAAATTCGCGAGGAATCGGTCCAGAAGTAGCAGGACAGATACGAAACCTCAGATACAGGTAAAGTCACTCAGACGTTCTTCCCTGATATCGTAAATGCATATCGGGTGACGCGCGTCACGAAACTGACTCCTTTTCAAGTTCAAGCTTTGACAGGACATGGAGGAATAGCTGAATATCTGTACAGATGCAAGATCAAGAACAGCCCTGGATGCGAGTGCGACCCCGATGTCTCCGAGACGGTCTGGCACGTACTCATTGATTGCCCCCGATTCTCGGCCGCACGACATGACCTCGAAATAATGATAGACAGAAATCTAGTGGTCTCGGATCTCCATAATATCTTAGCAGATCCAAAAAGCAGACAACACATTCTGTCTTTCATGGAGAAGTCGTTCAGAATTGCGGCCAAAAGAAACTCTACCCTCCACTCTATCCAACAACACAATCCCGCCGCAACACACCCCGCTACCCTACCATCCATCACTACCCTACCATCCCCCACTACCCTACTATCC
Source organism: Hypomecis atomaria (assembly GCA_964007245.1). NCBI lineage: Eukaryota > Metazoa > Arthropoda > Insecta > Lepidoptera > Geometridae > Hypomecis > Hypomecis atomaria. Next base: position 18,239,424 of record OZ023300.1, on the reverse strand, counting down.
CCCATTACCTCAACTCTTCAACCCACTTTGACTGACACTTTCACACCGCCCTCTACTCTAACACTTGACCCCATTCAAATACACTCTACATACACACAGTCCACCGAAGTCGCACAAAGCGCAATCCCCGTCCGAGATTTACTCCCTAAAAGCGTAGTCATCGACGAAATTCTAGTAAACGCAGAAAAAGGAATTCCGGGGATTCGAATCCGTGGTGTGGCTCTCTTCATGGACAACAATAGAGAAAGATTCGGAATTAGCTTTTGCCAAGTCAGGGCCCATAAACGCGTCCGCTTGTCGCCTGGACTAGCATGTCTACTCAACGGGAGCACCGCCAAAGTAACAATGAAGCGGAAATCCTACGACGCTATGCCAGTGTGCGAGGCAGGTGGCCACCAATTCCGACTGGTGAGATCGAAAAACAAAACGATTGCACTAGTCGAATGGTCCGCCCAGTCACCTTTCGCGCAGGCCAGTTCACTGCTTGAACATCTCATGAAAGTGGACAGCATTCCCCGGGTGATAAGCGTGGATGCGATGGTGGTTGAACGGTCGAAGGCGGAAGCTGCGGACCGGCTGGGTTGCATTAAAGCCTCGGAATACCATGAGGTTATCGTGTACGAGGACAGAGGTGAAAACCTGAGTTTTCTGAAGCCTCCAAGTAACGATCCTGATAATGCAACAGACAGTTGGGGCCGCCCCATTCCAAATTCAGCCATTCAATCTGGTTCTGAAAGAGCAGAGTTAATGGCGGCATCGGAGAGATCCGTTTTCCGTCCAAGCGGCAACGATGGTGCCTTATCGGGTCTCTTCAGTGTCGCAATGCAGAGCTTATTCCGTTTCATGCCTAAAACACCACCTCCACAGACAACGGAGACCTCGAGAGTAGTTTCACCACCTCAGGTAACCCGAACGAGAGCCGAAATGGGACAGGTCGATGCGCCCCGTTATATCTTGGCCTCGGCGCCACGAGACCACGCGAGAAATGCCTTTATCGAATACCTAGCCTTATTGAGAGCGACGAAAAATGTCAATCTTAAGAACTGTGACAACATCCTGGAGTTATTTAGGCTGGGTGGTCCGGTAAGTGAGAGTCTACTAAAATCAAGACTCGAGGAGGCAGAAGCAGCCATATACAATAACGTCACTTCCCAAGTCATCAGAGGGACCATGAAAGGACAGTATATGGCAGCTTACAGCGCAGTAAGTGGTTTTGTGGAGCTGAATGAGAGAGAGACGGAGCGAATAGGAAGACCGAAATACGCGATACCATCGAACGACCCAATTGTAGTCACCGCCAAATGCACCAAGATAATGCTAGACGATAGAATCCTTGAGATGGCTAAAACCATCGAACGGAGCTCAGACGTCGAGGCAGGCTGGGGAAACTGGGCGGTACCAAAGATACAATGGGTCAACGGGGTACCAGGATGTGGCAAGACAACATGGGTGATTAGACACTTTGATGTGGATAGGGACGCTATCATTACAACAACAACAGAGGCAGCAAAAGACCTGAGGGAGAAGTTATCGCACCGAGTAGGAGATCTGGTAAAATCCAGAGTGCGAACCATGGCTTCATCTCTCGTCAATGGTTTCGGAAAAGAGAGTTTCAGTAGCCTTTTGGTGGACGAAGCTCTAATGAACCATTTTGGAGCCATAATAATGGCTGCCCGGCTGTCTGGTGCTAGCGAACTTGTCCTCATTGGAGACGTCAATCAGTTGCCTTATATCGACAGAGAAAATCTCTTCGAGATGAGGTACCATCGTCCAACGCTGGTTGCAAATATCACCCAGGAGTTGCTCTGTACACACAGAAACCCAATGGATGTCGCGTATGCGTTGAGGAAAATATACTCAGGTATATATTCCTCAGCCCCTCGTATTAGGTCTCTTGAGCAGAAAAGGTTCAAGGGGGCCCAAATATCCAAAACCCTCCCTAACACCCTTTTCTTAGTGCATACACAGGAAGAAAAGGAGATCCTCATAAGTCAAGGTTATGGGGGAGGCTCAGGATCACGCACCCTTACCATTCACGAAGCTCAGGGACTAACGTACGAGTCGGTAATCGTTATAAAAACAAAGCCGAAAATGAGACTACACGAGAGCGTCTCACACGCGGTCGTTGCACTATCGCGGCACACTGGGACCTTCATCTATTACGCCGACGACATCGAAAATGATGCCATCAGTCGATTCGTGCGGCGCGCATCGTCTGCGTCATCGGAGACCATCAAGGAATACAACCTGCAGATGGCCGTCAGAGATCGGAACGAGGCGGTGATGAAGGCTTTGGGCCAGGAGAAAGCAACAAAATTGGCATAGGATGTAAAAAATGTGTATTTGTAATTTATAAGAAATAAGCATTGTGTGCATGCCCCGAGCATTCATGCTCGCCATCGAGGGCTCCTTCTTGCGGCGGCATCATGTGTCGGGTCGTTCTCCTCCCTCAAATATGGTCGAGGAGAATGATGGCTGGCTCATGTGTCACACTCGTGATCGGGTGCTGCTTGCGGGTCGCCGGTCTGCTCGTGGCATTCACGCAGTGCATTGACTAACTTAGGCTATTTCAAGTACCTACTAACACTCTTTGTATAGTATACCTAAATAATTGTAAATGTTAGTTAACAAAGGGCACAGACCCTGGAGTCTGTGGTTAATAAATTTTACCTAAAAAAAAAAAAAAAACGTAATTTTAAGCCGTTTTTGCTCTATTTTAATGACGGCAACAGGTAGACGCTTTATATGGGGAAAATTAGCTTTCTTCCTCAACAATCACGCGAGAAGTATTTGAAACAGTACAATATAAAGACAACTTTAGTCATTTCCTCCCTGAGGTGGGATGAAAAGTTACGTGTTGCACTCAAGCGCAAAGATTTTTACCTTGTGCTCTTTTGATTACCTCGCCAACGCTCAGGATTCTAATTTTAGAATACTTCGCTTGCTTGGTCATCAAAATTGAGCACGCGGTTAAAAAGCAATTTGGACTAACAAATAACTATTATTTAAATAGCTGACCCAGTGAACTCCATTTCACCATCTGTCAAGTGTCAACTGTCAATAAGAACTTTCACATGCAGAAACATTTTGTATGAGAAAATTAAATTCAGGTTTTTATTATTTTTCTCGCAACTTTTACAAAATTTCTAACCGTTTAAACCTTCCCTTAACTTCCACAAATATTTCAAGATGAAAATTAGCCAAATCGGTTCAGCCGTTCTCAAGTTTTAGCGAGACTAACCACGATTCATTTTTATATATATAGATTGCTACTGAAGAATATATGAATGCGTACCTGCGAAGCTTCTTGGTAAGCGATACGACGCGGCGTCTCGCCGAGCGGGACAGTCCTGATGTGCAGCTTCTGGATCTCGTCTATCGTGCCGATGGTCACCGTGCTGTCTGTCGCCAGCGCCAAACTGGAACAATTACCTCATATTTATAACGGGAAAGCCTACACTCTGGGAAAAATAAACTAGGCTCTAGGCCCTAGCTAGAGCCTTTTGCCCTGATGCCGGGGCACTAGAATACGGCATCTGTACCCTGCCTGTAAAAAGAGCCTACTAAAAGGGGACCCCTGGGCTCGTGAGTGGTCAGAGTTGGGGCTCTAGCCATCCACTTAAACGGGCCCGAGGAGGACGACTGCGTGTGTGGCAACGCTGTCGTAGAGGACCGCACAAGCCTGATTCTACTACCAAGCGAGTAGTCATACAAAGCGCTGGAAACACCGGTGCGTTCCTTTGGAGATCCCGGAGCTCCCAAGAAGGCACAAAGGCTGGCCACCGAGGGGATTTTAGTGGGTGCAACCCACATAACCCGACTGCACCCCAAAGCGGTCGGGCATCTTTCGAAGATTTCCCCCTCGTTAAAAAGGCCCTTGAGCACAAGAGCTGAAGAAAACAGAGAAAAGGATAAAAACCCTATAGTCACAATAACTTTCCGGAGTAAATCAAGGCCGCGATGAGGGTAAGGAACTGCTGAAGTGGTAATAAATTTAATATGCTGTCAGACTGCACTTTTGTTTCTTTTCTGTATTCCTTCTTTTTCTTTTTGTATCCTTTTATTGTGGGTCCCACTGACACCTGCGGCCTGCGGCTGTCGCCCAGTGTTCGACCAATCATAGCGGCCGAAATGGTTAAATCAAGAACTGTGATTGGTTAATGACTAGGTTGCAGCTATCTGGGGGGCGCTATATTGAAGGTTGCAAGTCAGCTCTTTCTAAATTATTCTTATCTAGATCATGCTTGAAAGTGTTTTGGCGGGAACGCGGAAAAATCATGTCGTCTCACTGTATTATTTTGTTAAATATAATTGTGGTATTTCGTTGATTATGAGCTGATTTACGTGCATGAGTGTAGGCAAGTAATATAATGTGACGTATCATGTTGTTCCGTGTTGTTACCAAAACTCTAAAGACACCTCTAGTAAAGTCTCCACTACTTTACTGATGTATGACTTGGACTATGTTTGGACTTGAATGCGACTGTTTTGGGCTATCACGTGACTACGACTGACTATTTTGATAAAATATCAAAATTATTAAAAATACTTGACACTGGTAAATGCACAATAATGCGACGCCAAAACATAAAAGAAAAAGAAGACATGCTTGAACAGTTAGACATGGCCTGTCCAATTTCATTTCCTAATGTTACTGTGTTATAACGACTTTATGCCTTGCACGCTTGCGTTTTCCCGGTTTATTGCAAATCATAACAATTAGGACCATTCTTACTTGTAGACTAATTCTGTAGTTGTACAAAAGCTGCCAAAGAAGTACAACCAACCTGTCAGGGTAAGCGTTCGCGTTGAGAGAGCACATGTGCGTGACTTCCTTCAGGTTGACGTTGGAGAACACGAGCTTGTGGTTGGACGAGAATATCACGGTCGGCCGGTCCGAGCACGCGAAGATGTTCGTCGTCGACAGAGATCTGGGGACAAATTTATTTATTTACTAAAAAGGAAGAAAATTTATTTACTAAAAACTTACAATGAAATACAAACAAGTTATAGTATTGTTAAATAATATAATTCTGTGTGTAAGCGAGTGATTTCAAGGTAAGATATATAACGTGGTGCAGTGAGCCCCAAACTAAGCACGATGTATCTTGGGGCTCGAGTGCGATGAACCGGTAAGAATATAAAAACACATTAGGTATATAACCTTATGTGTTTCAAATTCGGTGAAAGGAAATTCGAGGGTAACCAAAACTATGTATGACTATTAGTGTTATTTAAACAACTTAAACAATTTTTATTTCGGTTCACATTTTAACTTTAAAATACAGTATATTGGGGATTCCTTTTAAGTAAAGGTTTATTAAGGGTTATTTAAGTTGAATGAACGTCCGTGCGCGCACGTGTGAATGTGTGTCTGAATGTAAATGTACCAATTATTACTGTGTTCATGGTGTTATGCGAGTTGCAGACCAAGAGCTAAGCTAAGTTAGTTTTGGGGTTAGCTGAAACAGTTTTCCATAGATCTGTACAGACTGCGAGCTATGCACGATCTATGAAAAACTGCGTCAGCTATGTAAACATTAGGGAACGTTGGTTTTTGATCTTGGTCTGGACTATGCAGACGGTCGTCAAGTACTTCTGCAACCGGCATTAGGGATTCCCTCCATTCTGAGTCGAGTTGTAGCGTTACAACCCTAGCAAGACTACGCGCCGAGCGGGGGAACAACACTAGCGGTAGCGTCGCTAGTGTTGTTCCCTAGTCGTAGTAATGAGTTTTGACAAAAGTCGCCGAACAAAAGTTGTTAGTTTTGATGTACAGAATAAGCCCCTAAGAGGATGCTAATTGAGTAGCAATAACTCTGTATAAAAACCGGCCTCACTAGTCTGATCACGACTTTCTGTCTTGATTGTTTTATTTGGTCTGAGCAGAATAGTAAATTTTTTGCTTTTTCAAAGTTGGTCCCATAGTAAAAGTTGGCCATAACAATGAGTAGGTGATACTCCTTAGAGTATGTCTATCATCTAGAAATACGCCCGACTTGAACAAAACTAGATGATAGGTAATAATAATAATTTATTTATTTGTAGCCAATAATATTATGCTTAACATAGTATTCAGTAACAAAAGTGACATAAAATAACATTTTTTTTTTTTTTATAATTTAAATTATTGACCCACAGACTCCAGGGTCTGTGCCCTTTGTTGAGTAGTTACATTTTGAAGAATTCAACTGTACTATAGAGAGAGGTTAGTTTAAATCTTAGTCTAAGTTAGTAGTTTCAGTGCTTTGCGTGAATGCCGCGAGCAAACCGGCGACCCGCATGCAGCACCCGATCACGAGTGTGACGCATGTGCCAGCCATCGCTCTCCTCGACCATATTTGAGGGAAGAGAACGACCCGACACACGACGCCGCCGCAAGAAGGAGCCTTCGATGGCGAGCATGAATGCTCAGGGCATGCACACAATGCACACAATTTCTATACATTACACAATTACGTACACACTTATTATGATTTAATTTGTGAAAGCGATCACTAGCAGAGTCCGAGGCTACGTTTACCTACTCTGCTTGTGATCGCTCCCTTTCCCTTTATTACAATTGTATTGCCTCCTCCCGGCCCAGAGCCTCTATCACCTCCGCATTCCGATCTCTGATTGCCATCTGCAGGTTATACTCCTTGATGGCCCTCAATGACGCAGACGATGCACGCCTCACGAATCGACTGATGGCATCATCTTCGAAGTCGTCGGCGTAGTAGATGAAAGTCCCAGTATGCCGCGACAACGCAACGACAGCGTGTGAGACGCTCTCGTGTAGCTTCATTCTAGGCTTTGTTTTGATGGCGATTACCGACTCGTACGTCAGTCCCTGAGCTTCGTGGATGGTAAGGGTGCGTGATCCTGGACCTTCTCCATAACCCTGGCTTATGAGGGTCTCCTTTTCTTCCTGCGTATGCACTAAGAAAAGGGTGTTGGAGAGGGTTTAGGATATTTGAGCCCCCTTGAACCTTTTCTGCTCAAGAGACCTAATACGGGGAACTGAGGAATATATACCTGAGTATATTTCCCTCAACGCATACGCGACATCCATTGGATTCCTATGTGTGCAGAGCAACTCCTGGGTGATGTTTGCAACCAGGGTCGGGCGATGGTACCTCATCTCGAAGAGATTTTCTCTGTCGATATAAGGCAGCTGATTGACGTCTCCAATGAGGACAAGTTCGCTAGCACCAGACAGCCGGCAGCCATTATTATGGCTCCGAAATGGTTCATTAGAGCTTCGTCCACCAGAAGGCGGCTGAAGCTCTCTTTTCCAAAACCATTTACGAGGGTTGAAGCCATGGTTCGCACCCTGGATTTAACCAGATCTCCTATTCGGTGCGATAGCTTCTCTCTCAGGTCTTTTGCTGCCTCTGTTGTTGTTGTGATGATAGCGTCCCTGTCCACATCAAAGTGTCTAATAACCCATGTTGTCTTGCCACATCCTGGTACCCCGTTGACCCATTGTATCTTTGGTACCGCCCAGTTTCGCCAACTTGCCTCGACGTCCGAGCTCCGTTCGATGGTTTTAGCCATCTCGAGGATTCTATCATCTAGCATTATTTTTGTGCACTTGGCGGTGACTACAATTGGGTCGTTTGATGGTATCGCGTATTTTGGTCTTCCTATTCGCTCCGTCTCTCTCTCGTTCAACTCCACAAAACCACTTTCTGCGCTGTTAGCTGCCATATGCTGTCCTTTCATGGTCCCTCTGATGACTTGGGAAGTGACGTTATTGTATATGGCTGCTTCTGCCTCCTCGAGTCTTGATTTTAGTAGACTCTCACTTACCGGACCACCCAGCCTAAAGAACTCCAGGATGTTGTCGCACTTCTTAAGATTGACATTTTTTGTCGCTCTCAATAAGGCTAGGTATTCGATCAAGGCGTTTCTCGCGTGGTCTCGTGGCGCCGAGGCCAAGATATAACGGGGCGAATCGACCTGTCCCATGTCGGCTCTTGTACGGGTTGCCTGAGGTAGTGAAGCTATATATAAAATAACAATTTATAGGTATTGAATATTATTGAACTTGATTGACATAGGTAGATCTTCGAATTTTCGAATACTACTTAATACTCTAGTCATCGCTGTAGGATACCCTGTGTTGCGATGACTAGTCTCTTCCAAGTGATAAAGAAATTATGACTTTGTAAAATGTAATAAATAAACGTGATTTAAAAATATTAATATTTAAAAGCATGCGTTGTCAAAGATTCACCCAGGAAAATGTTGAAAACTTCAATATCGTAAAGTGGGACTGTACGAAGTACATGCATTGTAACTTTGTGCCGATGCCGCAAAACCGCGTGCGGCGATGTCTGTACCTATCATATTTTCTATATTAATAAATCAGTTCGCTTTCGACGATGAACTCGGGTGGTTTCATTTACGCCGCTCTATATCATTACTTTCCCCGGTTATCATTTCGAGTGTAAGGGCTTACAACCCCTACATTCGTTTGGTCCTTCGAGCACTTCTGGTGCGGGACTGCGCGTTTTTTTGACCTTCGTGCGTGTGTTGGTCATTTTATCAGACTAGCGTGGTTCACACTGTGAAGTTAACAGATCAGTGCAGTGAGCTATCCGAATGCAGTGACATAACTGTGTACATCATTATATCATATTATCAAGCGTCTTGAGTACAGAGGCTCAGGGCGCGCATATCATTATCAAGAGTCTTGGGTCTGAAGACCCAGGGCGCGCACCTTATCAGTTTCGGGTGGAGCCCCGAAACCAGCACCAGCAGCTCGGGCTAGTAACAGCTCGAGATATCATCATATCAAGTAAGACCGTTCCATATTACTTTAAATAATGGAGGATCTTATACAACGACAATCGGAGATCGTTTCTATCATCAGTGGCATTAAGTCGAATTTCGGAAAGGATTCGGCGTCTCGTAAAACTGCTGAATACCTAAAAAAGCGGTTAGAGACTATTGACAATCTCTGGGGAGAGTTTAACAGCAATCACACCAAAATCTTCGTTGGGGAAGGAGGTGTGCCTAATCACGATCATGAGTATTTTAAAGAAAATATTTATCAGTTTGCCAAGGATTTGTATGGCGGCTTGCGTAATACATTATCATATTATAACAAAACAGAAACATCTACTCAACCTGATGGCGAGGTAGATGAACTACTACGTTATCAAAGAACACATTTCAGGGCATTTGATAGGACATTGAGTCGCATACATTTGGAAGACATGACAGAAAGGTGGGAGATAGAAGATAAATTAAATACAATTCAAAATAAGTGGAAGGTAATAGAGGAGTTACATATTAAAATCGACAACATTTTGTGTGGTGGTGACGTCGCGTACGATGACGAATATGATCATATTGAAAAAAGTTTTGACAACATTAAACGTACATTGAACAGAAAATTGTCTTCAAAAATTCACCTACATAATTCGACAGTTCAACTAGAAATTCCAGTTTTCACAGGAAATTACACTCAGTGGCCAACCTTTTTTGACTTATTTAACGAGGCAATTCACCAGAACAACTCGCTTACAAATGCTCAAAAACTTCAATATTTAAAAAGTAGAATCAAAGAGGAAGCGGAACGGCTCATTCAGCATCTGCACATTTCAACCGAAAACTATGACACGGCTTGGGAAATTTTGATACATAGATACAACAATAAAAATATTCTCTTTTCCAAACAAATAGAGCTATTTTTAAACCAGAGTAATATTCAAAAACAGACAGCGTACGAGTTAAGAAAACTATACGACACGACAACGGAATGTATTCATGCTGTCCATAACCTTGGGGTTGATACATCCTCATGGGACCCGCTGCTGGTCCACCTACTGTGTAAAAAATTGGACGCGCAGACATACTCCGATTACAAGGAGTCCCGAAAATCGCCTAGGCAATTAGCCAGCCTAGACGAGTTTTTAGAATTTATAGAGAGCAAATTCATTGCATTAGAGCCTATCTCTAGACGGGAAAAAGAAGTACCTACAACTTCTACGTCATTATCAAACAACGCAAAGGTTCCACCTGCAAGGAATTATCGACACTATTATCAAGCAAACAAGAACACTAATTATCAAGCTATGACATCGCTTATAAAGAAGTGCCCTTTATGCAAATCTGAACACGATTTATATCAGTGTGTGAAGTTTCTTGAAATGACACCGGAGACTAAATATAATACCGTTGAGAAACTTCGTATTTGTATAAACTGCTTATACAACCACAATACAAAACAATGCACTTCTACAAAACGGTGTAAAACATGTAATGGGTATCATAATACGATCCTGCACGAAGCGTGTGAACATTCTTTGGACATGAAGCCCAACTTATCACCATCATCATCTTCAGCACCAAAACAGCAATACAAACAACATCAAAATGCTTACATCAGACCTGGTCCATCAACAGCTTGTCAACAGCCTAGCAATCAGCGACATGTATTTCATGTTGCCACCGAAAACAGAGAAACTCTTCTACCAACTGCAGTCATCCAAATTCAAGCAGCAGACGGTACATATATAACAGCTCGCGCTCTTTTAGATCAAGCAGCTCAAGTTTCACTCATATCTGAAAATCTAGTTCAGCGCTTAGGTTTGAAACGACATTACCCCCTGTTGCCGGTATCGGTATCTGGTATTGATTTATGTGAGAAAAAATGCAAGGGTATCGTGCAAGTTAGAGGAAAGTCAGCTTATGACGATCATAAGTTTGACGCCGAGGCATACGTCGTGTCCAAGGTCGCCTATAACTTACCTCAAGTTTCGTTTGAACCCGAAACTCTGGCGCATCTGCAAGATCTGCCGCTAGCAGATCCACAGTTCAACGTATCACAAAAAATAGACCTGCTTCTGCACAGCGATGTCTATTCAGAAGTCATCAGAAAAGGTCTTATCAAGGGTCCGCCAAGGTCACCAATAGCACAGGAAACAACATTGGGATGGATCATATCAGGGAGTGTAAAGACAATGAACTGTTTCAATGTCGCGAACAGTAAGCTTGAGAGCAATTCATTATCATTATCAACTTATCATGAAGCTCAGACTACGGATAACACAGATTTATCTAAGTTCTGGGAAGTAGAGGACATTAGTAGTACTTCGTGCGTCTTGACAGAAGACGAGAAGTACTGCGAGGAGTTGTATCAGCAGACAACAGAACGATTAAAAGACGGAAGATACGTGGTTGCACTACCGATGAAACCAGGATATGAAGAATACTTGGGGCCATCAAAAGCAAAAGCTGTTGCTCAATTTAGACAACTTGAAAATAAACTGAACAAAAACACGGAATTTTCAGAAAGCTACAAACAATTCATGAGTGAATATATCGCATTAAACCATATGCGCCCAGCTGAACCTTCAGATAAACAACAGCATTTTTTACCTCATCATGGAGTGCTCAAATCAGATTCAGAAAATCCTGAAAAGGTAAAAATCCGTGTGGTGTTCAACGCATCATCAAAAATCGCTAAATCAGGCAAAAGTCTTAATGACTTAATGTATGGCGGTTCTAACCTTCAACAAGATCTTCAAGCTCTAATTTTGAAATGGAGGTCGTATAAATACGTATTCACGCCAGACATAGAGAAAATGTTCCGTCAAATCCTTATCAGAGATGTTGATCAACATTTACAAATGGTGGTATGGCGTGAATCTCCGTGTGACCTTTTGCAAGAGTATCAATTAACTACACTCACATACGGAATGAAAATCAGTCCATTTTTGGCTTTGAGGACATTACAAATGCTGGCCAAGGATGAAGCCAAGAACTTCCCGCTCGCAGCGGCTGCCATTAAATCCTCATTTTACATGGATGATTTACTATCAGGACATAATTCGCTAGAAAAGGCAAAAGAATTGCAAAGCGAATTCATACAAATATTCCTATCTGCCCAGATGAACCTCCGAAAGTGGAGTAGTAATGACCCGCAGTTACTAAGCAACTTGACACTCGATCAACTCAATGACAACTTTCAGTTTAAGTGTGCGGAATCTCGAAAGACACTTGGACTAAAGTGGGAACCAACAACTGACTGTTTCACCTACCAAAATCCAATCACAGCTGACAGTGATAAACACGTTACGAAACGGCAGTTGTTATCAGAAATATCGAAGTTATTCGATCCCGAAGGCTGGTTATCAGGTTTATCAATCAGAGCAAAGCTCCTTTTTAAAAAAACTTGGAGCAAAGACATGACATGGGACGACATAGTATCAGAAGACATTCAAAAGGAATGGAATCAACTTAGTAATGATCTCAAGGAGATCGGTGACTTCAAAATATCACGACATATCGGTGACACAGACAAGGAATGTCACCTACATGCATTTTGCGACGCAAGCGAAAATGCCTATGCATGTGCATTATATATGGTAACAGACAACAAAGGTGTGATCACATCGAAGCTGCTAGCAGCAAAAACAAGGTTGACTCCACTGGCTAAAATGATGTCCCTGGCCAGAAAAGAACTCTGTGAAGGTCTCCTTCTTTCTCAATTCCTGAAAAAGGTTTTAGAATCATTTCACGACATAAATATCAAGATACACACCTGGACAGACTCAATGATCGTTTTGGGATGGCTTAACGGAGACATATCACGCTGGAAGCAATTTGTTGCAAATCGAGTGCAGCAAATAAATGACGTCATTCCGCCCTCGTGTTGGGGTCATATAAAATCGGAGGAGAATCCCGCGGACTGTGCAACACGTGGATTGACGAAAAAGCAGTTATCAGAGCATACATTATGGTGGGAAGGTCCTCAATGGTTACCTTCATACAAATCAACCGATAAGAACATCACTTATGAAAGTCCAGTACTAGAGTTAAAAAAAGCATGTGTACACGCCACTTTACAGAATAATAAGTCATCACTTGTAAACGAATTACTTATGCAACACAGCTCGCTTACTCGTACTACAAAGGTACTCGGCTGGGTGTTACGTTTCATCAGCTGTGTCCACGATAAGCAAGGTGCATCGAGAAGCGAAACGCTATCGTCATCGGAACTAAATAATTTTTACGATATCATTATCAAGGTGTGTCAGCAACATGAGTTCAAGGTCAACCTACCGCCTGGAAAATGGGCGCTAGGCAGAGTCCAAGACACTTTCCCAGGACAAGACGGAATCGTACGCGTCGTGTCCTTAAAGACAAGCAACAACATTATCAAAAGGCCAGTCAGCAAATTGATCTCTCTACCCGTCCGAGAAGAAGATCAGAACATTAATCAGCAGGCACCAACTCAGCCTAATGATCAAGCACCATCACCATCACCTCAAAATACAACCCCTTTGCCACAAAGACAAAGGCAGGGAGTATTTAACGCCAGGAACATCAAGAACTTTTTCATGATTATCATGCTGATGACTATAATATCACCAAGCTCACAAAACGTCGATCAATCACTCTATAATAAAACTATTTTGAACAGCACACAAGGGCTATTTTTCGACAAAGTAGCCGACCTGTATTACGTCAAGGACAATTGGAAACTCGTCGTTTATTACAACCTATCTACATATTGGCAAGGAATGACAACTATCGAAAACTATGTTAACCACCTTCAAATCATATCACAAAAACAAGAACCGCATTTAAAAGGTATAACGTTACAGTTAAAACAAGATCTGAATGAAATTGAGCATTACAACACTCTGCTAAAGGGACAGAAAACTAGAAGACAAAAGAGAGGATTTATAAACGGAATCGGCAACATTGCAAACTCATTATTTGGGGTATTAGATAGCACATTTGCGGAGAACTACAAAGAAGATATAAAGAAGATAGAGAAGAACGAAAATCATCTACAAGAATTGTTAAGAAATCAAACGTCAATCATTGAATCAGAATATAATATTTTAAGAAGATACGAAGACATAATGACTAAGCAATTTCAATTTATAAATGAGCGGTTAAATAACATGTCAATAAAAATTAATCGCATACAATTTGACAACGAAAACTCGATGTATATCACATCATCTGCACTAGCAGCCAGTTTAATTCTATCAAACCTGAGACACATACAACAAACTCTAATCGACACCATCACAGACATCTACCACGGCCACATTGACACGCATTTATTACTACCGGAGCAACTAGAACAGCAGATGAACATAATATCAGGCCAACTCCACGGAAACCTGATGCTACCCATGGACAATGATATCACGGAGCTATACAAGTTACTTAAAGTATCGGCGAGGGTAATCACTGACTACCTAATTATCGAGGTCAAGATTCCACTTCTTAGCAACGATGTATTCGAACTTGATAAAATTATCTCCTTACCACAACAGAAAGACAACAATACCTATCATATAATACCCATTGTGCCCTACATTGCTTACAACCTTAAAAAGGACGTCGCGGCATTGATGTCTGAAAACGACCTAATGACATGCACCTATATCTCTAAAAACAAAATATTATGCCAATTAGACATGCCGTTTTACAATATTAAATTAAAACAATCATTATGTGACATTCAATTAGTAAACACCGCCGCTGATAAGGCTTGTTCTACAACAATAACAACCTGCCGGGATCAGTGGATCAGGTTACATGGCAACAACCAGTGGCTATTCACGTGCTGCGCGGAATGCCACGTCCGCATTCACTGCCCAGCTGGGATGTCAATAGAAGAGATAAACAACACTGGAATCATATCATTAAACAATGGATGCACTCTAATGGGAGAAAGTTATTCAATTTATGCACACAATAATTTACAAAATAAAATTAACCACAAACCCCAGACTGTCACAGCCCCAGAGATTTCGATGCTAAACAAAATGGTAAACACTCGGCTCTCTGAGACAGACCTCGAGCCTATATCAGAGCCAGCTTGGAACAAACTGAAGGCCGAGATCGACAATGCAAAGGAACAGTCTTCAGGGAATCTCAGCATACATGACGTCCATCATTACACTATATCATACATCATCATCGGGTTGGTGCTCGTCGGAGGCGCTGTCGCCGCCTACCGCAAGTTCAAGGGCAGGGCGCTCTTGGCGCTGCCGGAGCCGGCATGTGCCCGGCCGCAGCCACGTGCGCGGCTCTGCGACTCACGTGTCAGTGTTAGTGAATGTGTGCAAAGTGCGCGAAGTGTAGAAAGTGTCAATACAGGCACGTCGCCTATGCCTATCAGGGCTCGTTTCGGTATAAGTGAATAGTATATAATACATGTGTCTGTCAAGAGAATTAGACTCGTTTTATAATCACTTTTCATGTGTACTTACTAACACCTGACATTGTTAATCATCATTGTATCATCTAATATTTTAGCATTATATCATTTAGCACCTATTTTTCATTTTCCTTATTGTTTAGCTTATCAAATCATCTTAGGCCTATTTGAGTGGGCAAGATGTACGAAGTACATGCATTGTAACTTTGTGCCGATGCCGCAAAACCGCGTGCGGCGATGTCTGTACCTATCATATTTTCTATATTAATAAATCAGTTCGCTTTCGACGATGAACTCGGGTGGTTTCATTTACGCCGCTCTATATCATTACTTTCCCCGGTTATCATTTCGAGTGTAAGGGCTTACAACCCCTACAGGGACATTACCTAAAGCTCTTCAGTACAGTGGGCTGCGTGCCAAGAGTGACTTTCTTCTTATTGTGTAACGCGCCAGTTTCCTGGTCCACCGTGAAATAGAACATGGAACCATCGCCGAGAGCGCAGAGCAGGTAGCACACGCCCTCCAATACGCAGATTAGAAGCGAACGGGGAATTATTTCTGGAATAGAAAGAAATATTTGAAAAGAAAAACGAAAGATTCTTACATTATGTAAATTACGTGTCTAATTAAACGTGTTATAACTAAATTCACTGACATGTATTTTGCCATAATTGTCTGGTGTTGACACGTCGATTAAATCATATCGTGGTGTACATGCTAGCCCGACTGGACAAAATAAATAAAATGAATGTAAAGGGGGGGGCTTAGCATAAGGACCATAAAATAACTCTATCGACGTGTCAGAGCGTGACAGAGTTATGATGTATGATGTATATATCTGTCACCTTTGCACACGTCGGTAAACTCTTGTCGTGGTCTTATATGCTAAGCTATCTGATGTCTCCCCTAGTGTTAGAATGTTCATGACGCATGATAACAATTTGTGTATGAATCGTGTGTGCAATGACCCTGACTGCTGGGTCACAGAGTTGTGGGTTCGATTCCCACTCAGAGCAAGCATTTATGTGATGAACATAAATGTTTGCTCTGTGTCTGGGTGTTATTTAGGTATTATCTATACAAGTATGTATTTAGAAAATAATGTTTAAGTATAGGCCGAATCATAGTTGGCGGATGTGAAGTTAGCTGCGCAATATCCAATCAATGCGCAGTTTTATGTAAGCTTCAGTCAGGATTGGATATTCCGCAGCTTGTAGCTAACTTCACATCCGCCGACTTGTATGATTCGGCAAAGTAAAAGTCAAAATTTCTTTATTCCGTAGACACAATACAGGCACTTGGAATCGTCTGGTAACAATATTTCAAAGTTCTACCTAACAGTTCGGCCTACAGTATATCAGTCTCTGGCAGCCATATGACAAGACGCTTTAGTATGGGGTTAGAGAATGTGTGTAAGATGTACCTACAATTAAAAAAAAAACATTGTATAATTACAATTTACGCATGCTATTTCTGTTGTGACATTGAACCTAATTTTTGACATTGTATCTACTGTTTTTTTTTTTTTATTTGACATTTACTATTGAAATTGCGTGACTCATGTTTATTCAATTTTTTAAATTATTTTTTGGTTTCGTGCTTTCTTTTTTCCGTTGATTTTTTATTTTATTTTCATATTGTGAGGCAAATGTAATTGATTCAGGTCGTTTTTATCTTAATAAAGAAATTTGTATTTGTAATAAAAATGGTCACCTCCATGTAATTTTTCCGTGTGAACCAGAGTGAGGTCTGGCAGCCGCAGCACTCGCACGGAGATGTCGGTCCACAGCCCCACACCGAGCAGGGCGCGCTCGCCGCCCGGGCCCAGGTCCAGGCACGCTACTTCTTCCTCCATACACACCTGACTGCAATACACAACAATACTCAACATTTATTGCAACATAATAGATTACATGTGATTCGTAAGTCATATGTTCTGTA
The DNA here is from genome assembly GCA_964007245.1 of Hypomecis atomaria. Classification (NCBI taxonomy): domain Eukaryota; kingdom Metazoa; phylum Arthropoda; class Insecta; order Lepidoptera; family Geometridae; genus Hypomecis; species Hypomecis atomaria. The sequence goes on along the minus strand of OZ023300.1, from coordinate 18,222,302 downwards.
TATTCCTGCGTAAATATGACCACGTTTCAGCTTTTCGTGCTAGGCTCAAGTGGCTCCCTATTCGACGTCGCCGGGATGCTCATATTCTTTCTCTTCTTTACAACACTCTCTTCAATCCTTCTTCTCCTCCCTACCTTCAAGAACGTTTCATTTTCCGTCGTTCTCTTCTAACCCGCTTTTTGAAATCGTCAGAGAATCTGAAGCTTACCGTTCCACAACACAAAACCACTTTCTACGGTTCATCTTTTACAGTTGAGGCTGTTAGACTGTGGAATGAATTGCCGGTGGAAATCAGACGTGCCCCATCGCTAAATGTTTTTAAAAATAAAGTCAAATTGCATTATTTGTCATCTTAGTTCTTTTTTTTTTTTTTGTTCTTGTTGTGATTTACTAATTGGGTATTAATATAATATTTATTTATTTAAGTAAAATGTGTATTATTGTATATGTAGGTTTATTTATTTTTTTTATTATATATGTAGTTTATATGTTATGTATGTGTGTAGAGATATTTTCTTGAAATATAATTTATTTGTAAGTATTTTTGTTAGGTATTGCCTATTATTAATATTTTGTTAAGTGTTTGTTTCTATGCTGTTTAAATTTTCTTTCTGTTATGGCCACGTTTTTTTGTCAACTGCTATTTTCTATCCGTGCTTGGTTGCCTGGAAGAAATCGCTTAAAGCGATAAGGCCGCCAATTAGATACCTATTGTTTTGTTTTTGTCCTTATAATCTGTTTTTTATGTAATGTGGTTGTCTAATAAAGTGTTGTTGTTTGTTTGTTTGTTGTATATTCTCCTCGCGCTCTGGGAGCCTGGTACCTGGCACTTTCATCCACTATGTACTCACGTGATCTCGCGCTCCAGTATAGCCACGAGGTAGAGCCTGGGGCGCACCACTCAGCCGCCAACGACTGACCATCTCTTGCGCGCGCTGGGAGCCTGGTACCTATAGTCCGGCGACTGTCTCGCGGGGTGACAGACGGTGGTGGCTGGGACGAGGTAGTAGTAGTAACTACGTAGTAGTAACTACACGTCATTCTAGCATTGTTTCCCTTACCCGCTACACCTTCGTTTTTTATCTTCAAATACGTTTCTCCATCCTAAGGTTGCCTGGAAGAAATCGCTTTTAGTGATAAGGCCGCCTGTTGTTGCCACTAGTTTTTTTAAGTTGTTCTTTCTTTGTTTATATTATCTGGTGAACAATGAAGAATTTATCTATCTATCTATCACCCGCTACCCGTTGACATCTTGGGTACCTCGTCCCCGCCACCGTCTGTCACCCCGCGGGACGGTCGAGCACGAGGTTGCCGGACAATATATAGCACCTCCATCAACTATACTCACGTGATCTCCCGCAGCTCCCGCTCCAGTATAGCCACGAGGAAGAGCCTAGGTCCGGCGGCGCAGACCGCGCGTTGCTCGTTACAAGCCACGACCGACACGGCCCGCGAGCCTTCCACGCGCCACTCGGCCGCCAGCGCCCACCCATCGGCCGAGCGCGCTATCAGCCTGATTCCTTCGTCAGTCACCTGAAAAATATACACAATGATCAAGAAAAAAATTTACTGTTTTCTTTTTTGGCGTCACATGATTTATACATTGCCAGTGTCCAAGTCTTTAATCAAGTCGTGCTTCAGTAGAGCAGTGGAAACTTTGGGCAATAATAGCGTTTAGTTACCCGCGCCACCCTCTTCAGTCAACCATCTGTTTCGAAATTCAATTTCAAATTAAAGTGTGTTTGTTGTAGTTTGTTACTTTTATCGGTCCAAAGTTCGGAAAGTGACATAATCTACTTTTTATCCCGGAAAAATTTGAAATTCAAACAACCAACCAAAAACAACGTCGGCAACGCCGCCGGCAATAGCTAGTTGACTATGAGTCTATAAGAAATTGATAATTGCTTTTTACTATGTTAGTGAAACTGGTGTACTCACTTGAACTAACTGATCATGGCACACATTCCCCGTGAAGAATGTCTGTCGATCCGAAACGAAGCCTTGGATTTCTGTTTCTTCTACTTCTTCGCCATTTAATTGTAATACTCTAAAAACATAATACAAAAGTATAGATCTTCGAAAATTCCAGACGTCCACAAAACCTTAGAAACATATTATCTTTAACTACGAATAAATAAGTCAGGACATTTAGCTGGTAAAAAAATGGCCCCACAAAAATAGTGTCCAGTGAGGCACCAGGCAGACATTTTTTTTAAGTGAATGCGTGCAATGCGTGAGAATGATTCGTATTTTGAAAAATGTATTGTTTTGGTTTGAAGTAGGGTTGAGTATTTATTGAGCGGAATTTGTTCCGAGTTTTAATTTCTGAATTCCTAACGTATTATTTATTTGTAGTATCTTATCTGACCATACCTAGTTTGCCCCACAAATGCTAAGACCAGGGTATCGTGATTGGCTGACGTTGCCGCGAGCGTGATTGCCTTTGCTTCCCGGAAAGTCTATCTATCTATCAACACTTTTTACCTTACTTTACTTGATTTATACACCAATGTCAAGCAATCATTCAAAATCCAAGTGATCATACCATATATAAGTGATTATACCATATTCAAATGATCATACCTAGTTTGCCCGACGAAGGCCAGTACCAGGGTATCATGATGCGGCGACGATGGCGCGAGCGTGAGCGGCCACATGCCCTTGATTCCCGGCAAGTCTATCGACGCTTGCTCTTGTATGCCGATGCCGTTGCGGATTATACGGAGAGATCCCATCTTGAATGCACCTGAAATGTACTAGAGTTTAAGCATTAAGCCCGATTACAGAGGCGCCAGCGTAACTTAAATAGCAACGTAAAAAGCGTTCTCTCCATCGAACGCCTAAAGTAAAAAAAAAACAGAACTATGCTATTTAGCTAATACAGTTACGCTGGCGCCTCTGTAATCGGGCTTATTGTCGATATTGACGTCCTGAGTGCCGATTGGGAGATTTGCCAATCAAATCGAATTACATTTACATCACGTTGACCGAACGCGTCGAGCACACGCTCGACACGCACATTGACTTGACAATCACACTTGACTCAGCCAATCACAGACGTTACCGCGCTTGTGTTCGATTGGTTTGCCACTCATTATAGGCCGCGCCAAACAAGTTAACGGATGTGAAGTTAGCTACAAGCTGCGCAATATCCAATCCTGACTGAAGCTCACTTAAAGCCGCACGTTGATTGGCTATTGCGCAGCTTGTAGCTAACTTCACATCTGTCAACTTGTGTGACGCGGCCTATACATTACCGTAAATAAAAGTCACACTTAGCTATTCAGTTTTCTTTACTTGACACAAGATAGCTCTTCTCAATTCTCCCTACCAATTATCAGCATTGCTTTCCCTCATTTCGGCGCTAGCTTAAGGTCAAGTGTGATGACTAAGAGCAGCAGTAGAGTTGACTGCCTCGGTGGCTCATTAGTTAGTGACCCTGACTACTGAATCAAAGAGGCCTGGGTTCGATTCCCACCCAGAGCAAATATTTATGTGATGAACATAGGCGTTTGCTCTGTGTCTGGTTGTTATTAGTAATTATCTATCAAAGTATGTATTTAAAAATATATATAAATAGTACCTATATCAGTCTCTGGCAGCCATATGACTAGCTATGCTTAGTTAGTTCGGGGTCAGAGACCATGTGTAAGATTAATTATTAAATTATTTCAATTTGTACATTCAGAATGTCTAGTCACCCTTCGTGGGTAGGCCTACGTCCTGCAGTGAACTATTAAAAAAAAAAAGGCAGGTACAGGTATTCAAAATGTCCAGGGTGTTACCTGAGCACGTGATGAGTTGGTTCTGCCCCTGCTTTTCCAGGTCTACTATACACATGTCAACTATAAGTGCAAGATTTGCAAATGTTTCCATTGGTAGTACGTATTGGCTCGCCTCGTTCCTCATGGCGGAAAGGCGGACAAGCGCTGAGTCGCCATTTTCTATCCCACTTCGTTGTTTAAATAATATATAATAATATGCTTACTAAAACTCACCTGAGCACGTAATAAGTTGATTTTGCCCCTGTTTTTCCAAGTCAACTACACACATGTCGACAATAGGCGCGAGACTTGTAAAGGTCTCCATGGGCAGCACGTATTGGCTCGCCTCGTTCCTCATGGCGGAGAGACGAACGAGCGCCGAGTCACCGAGTCTGGACCCGATAAATACTACGCCGTTGTCTAAGTACGTCATACATTCTGGAATCGGGATTTCGCCTGCAAAGGGACAAGAGCAAAATAAAAATATCGGTCAAGTGCAAGTCGGACTCGTGCACGAAGGGTTCCGTACCGTATGGGAGCCCCATTCCTCTTGCGGTCATTAATAGCGAGCAAAAAAACTCCTAAAAATCACGTTGGTTGTATGGGAGCCCCCCTTAAATATTTATTTAATTCTCTTTTTAGTACATATTTGTTGTTATAGCGGCAACAGAAATACATCATCTGTGAAAAGTTCAGCTGCCTAGATATCACGGTTCATGAGATACGGCCCGGTGACAGACAGACAGACGGACATCGAAGTCTTAGTAATAGGGTCCCGTTTTTACCCTTTGGGTTCGGTACCCTAATAAAGTTCAGAAAAAATAAATAATAGTATACTAAGCGCTACACAAATCGGCGGATGAGAAGTTAGCCGCAGATGACACTTCGCCGTGATTCGCTAATTATTGCGCATGTGTGCGTGTGGGCGTAGGGAGCGCGCGGGAGGCATGAGGTTGGCGGGCGGGTGTGCCCCGGCGCGAGTCTCTCTGGCTCCCGCGCATACCTATATTTCGGCTTTTGCGCAGCGTTCTGCGCATAACTTCTCATCCGCCGATTTGTGTGGCGCTTAGCATACAAAAGGTACTCGCAAAAGCCAAGATCAACACTAAATAGGATCTGTAGGAGAGGCCTATGTTCAGCAGTGTTTGCTTTATGGCTGATTAGTAAAAATAAAAACTGTGTTTAGCAATACAAGATTAACAAAAGGATTACACATGAAACCCAATTTTATTTAAATATTTTATGAACAAATACTTTCAACATTTCGTCATACTAATTTAGGCAATATACAGGGTTTTTTTTAATCAATTAGCATCCTTTTAGGGGCTTATTCTGTACATCAAAACTAACAACTTTTGTTTTGCGACTTTTGTCCAAATTAAAAAAAAATTGTTCCATTGAAAAATATCGTTCACCCGCGACAAAATGTATGGTAACAGCTGATTTTTTTTTTGAGTTCTGAAAAAGTAGCAAAACAAAAGTTGTTAGTTTTGATGTACAGAGAGAGTAAGTAAGCCCCTAATAGGATGTTCATTCATTAGAAATAACCCTGTATATTGCACATTCTATACAAACATCATCTTGATTGTACTCTATTTATAACCCCAAGTCATTACGGCATTTTAGGTAAAAAAAAAAAATTGTAGAAAAAACATAATTTTTAAAATTTTGTGGAATTAATATAATTTTTCAACTAACCCAGAAGCTCGACCTTCAAGTCCTTGACAGCCTGGGTTCCATCCATCTTCTCCTGCAGCTCCAGTAAAAGCATGAACAGCCTGCCGGCGATGTCACCGAGCAGATACCGCAGCCCGCGCCCGTCCACTCGGCAGTAACAGCATATTGGGGTAAGCTGGAATATGGTCACAAAAGCACAAGTTAATTATTTATTTGTTTATAGGCGAGCAGTGTATACTGATGTGCCTATATCAAGCAGAGTCGAATAAAATTAGTATTTATCTGTCAAAGATTTTTTTTTTCTTCTTTATCCAAAGGTCCAGTCTATTCTTAAATGTGTTTATAGTTCTGGCTGAGATTACATTCTCAGGCAACCTATTCCAATTGTAGACAACTCTATTGCAGAGGATGTGATGTGCAGTGTTGGTTTGTGATGGTGTAGGCTGTAAGAGGAATTTATGGCGTCTGCTGTCGCGCATATTTTCCCTCAAGGTGTACATGTCGTGAATATCCGGAAGATTATAGAAGCCATTGAGAATTTTGAAGGTCTCAATTAGGTCTCCATGCAATCGTCGTTCTTCGAGGGTCGTGAGACGAAGAGCTTTTAACCAATCTTCATAAGTTTTGCGGCGCAGAGCATATGGAATCCTGGTGGCTTTTCTTTGTGCACTTTCAAGCAAATCAATATCTTTCTTAAAGTAAGGACTCCACACCTGAAACCCATATTCTAGCAGAGGCCTTATATAGGTTTTGTAAATCTTAATAAAAACATCCAATGTAACTGTCTGAAAGGACTTGCGTATGACATAAATAAATGAGTTAGCCCGTTTGACTATCATAGATGAGAGCCAAGTCAAATCACGAGCTTGAATTACATAAGTAAATCCCTTTAGAATGTTGTAGGTATGATCTTGTAGCTTAAACTTTAGGATTTTCTACAGAACACTTGGCCCCCGTGTTAGATCTCAATTCTTTTGGTGGCGACACTTTGGCTCCCATTTCACATTTATGTTTTTGATGAGATGATGTATTGCTGTTGCCACTATAACAACAAATACTAAAAACTGAATAAAATAAATATTTATACTCATACAACAAACGTTATATTTAGAAGTTTTTTACTCGCTGTTAATAACGGCAAGAGGAAAGGGGCTCCCATACGGTACGGAACCCTTCGTGAGCGAGTCAGACTCGCACTTGGCCGATTTTTTATTTCTTTATTATTATGACATTATTTAATTTTGTATTCAATTGCTTCTTTACAGCGCATTTAATCTTATTGTTGAAGTAAGTAGATAGTTACCTATTTTTATTTTAATCATTTTTAGGGTTCCATACCCAAAGGGTAAAAACGGGCTTTATTACTAAGACTCCGCTGTCCGTCTGTCTGTCTATCTGTCACCAGGCTGTATCTCATGAACCGTGATAGCTAGGCAGCAGGTCAGATGATCACAGATGATGTATTTCTGTTGCCGCTATTACAACAAATACTAAAAACAGAATAAAATAAATAATTAAGGGGGGCTCCCATACAACAAACCCGATTTTTTTTTTTGCCGTTTTCCGCTCTATATTTATAATGGTAACAGGTAGATGCTTGAAATATTCACAGAATATTTAGGTGTATGTTCAATTTAATAATAAATAATAAAATAAAATTTTAAGGGGGGCTCCTATACAGTACGGAACCCTCCGTGCGCGAGTCGGACTCGTACTGAGCCGATTATTAATATTCTGTTTCAACCTCTCAACTCAAATATAAAGTGTCAGATACATTAAATATTCATTAGTTACCTATTCATTTTTAGTTGTGTGAAATGTATCCAATGCTTCATACGCCGAATCATACAAGTCGGCGGATGTGACGTTAAAACTGTGCAATATCCAATCCTAAGTGAAGCTCACATAAAACTGTGCGATTATTGGATACTAGCCTTTGCCTGCGGCTTTGCCCGCGTTTTTATTATAGCCTATGACACTCGCAAATAATGTGGCTTTCTATTGGTAAAAGAATTTTCAAAATCGGTTCCAGAGATTACCCCCTACAACCTCACAAACTTTACCTCTTTATTTTATTAGTATAGATTGCACAGCTTTTAGATAACTTCACATTCGACGAATACCTTATTTTAAATTACGATTTAATAATCTTACTTTGATTTGTGGGGGTGCTACTGCCACATAACTTTGGCCATCATGATAAACTATTGATTCTTGACCTATCACTATAGAACCACCTGAAACATAAAAACATTTATGTTTATGAGTATTCTAATAAGAACTCTATCACAAAACATTAAACTAGGTTTTATTTTAACTTACCAATTGGACTAGGAACTGGGATTAAAATTGACGCCTCAGTTTCAACATTGTCTTGTTTCCACGGTATTTTCATGAATTCTTTATCTCGTAAATTAATTTCATGTGTCTGTAAAAAATTAGAAATATGTTGTTATCTATCTTCTTCTATCTATCTATATATATAAAAATGAATGTTTGTCTGTATGTCCTTTATAGAATCGTAAACTATGCATTAGATAATGTTATGATCTTTATCAAACAAGTTGTTGTGCATGAGCCACAGAAGGTTTCTGAGTTGGTGTGACCATTTTATTTTTATTTTAGTTGGTGGCGTAACTACGCGTTCAGGGTACATACAGCTAGTTTATTTATAATAATATTAGTATAGCCCACCAAATCAAACTTAATGACGTCTGAGAACACGAGGAGACTCGTTGCACCGTGGCGACATGCATCTTTGTCATGAAAGCTGCTAATTAACAACCTTTAAAACTCGGTTTTAAAATTCTACAATTTTGGCTCGTTGGCTCGTCGACGCTGGTCGACTAGCAAGCCAAACAGCTATTCCGTGACATTGGTTACAAAATATTGGCATGTTGAAAAACTTAAACATGTTTTGCTAGCTGCGAGCTAGGCTAGTCGGTTTTTGAGTGATCAGACACGTTTTGCAGTGATCGACATATTTTGCAGTGATCGACATGTTTTGCAGTGATTGATATGTTTTGCAGTGATCAGACACGTTTTGCAGTGATCGACATGTTTTGCAGTGATCAGACACGTTTTGCAGTGATCGACATATTTTGTAGTGATCGACATGTTTTGCAGTGATCAGACACGTTTTGCAGTGATCGACATGTTTTGCAGTGATCGACATGTTTTGCAATGATCGACATATTTCGCAGTGATCGACATGTTTTGCAGTGATTTATATGTTTTGCAGTGATCGACGGGCGAACTTTGTCAGTAATCAGCGGCTTTAAAGTTTTGTAAAAGCAAGTTACTATCGTACTGTTCTTCTTATGATAAACAATGAATGTGTCTTGCAACTTGATCTGATGGAGTATCCACACTCTCGCGAGGCGACACGAGCACTGCAGCTTGTAGCTAACTTCACATCCGCCGACTTGTATATCATTGCTATACAAGTCGGCGGATGTGAAGTCAGCTACAAGTAGCGCTGCTCGTATCGCCTCGTGTAGATTGTGGATATAATTATTGAGATAAGTATAGAATTTTAATGGCTATAGGAAGGGTCCTTGAGCTAATACTTACTTTAATATGCCTTCCATTGGGATCTTGATGAATTAAAATTAATGTGGGATTGGCACACCCGTGTAAGAATTCTACATCATATACATTTAGTTCTTCCAATCTGTAAACAAATAATATATAAGTTTATACAAATCCCACTTGTGTACCCATGGCATATTTATAGATTTAAACTCATCTTTATATCTTGCTTGTTAACAATTGACGAGGCATGCCTGTCAGTAACTGAGCCTGATTTTCAAGAACTAATAAAGACATAGACAAAGTAAGACAAAAATAAAAGTAAGAATATAAATAGATAAAAGTAATTTAGGCTACCCCTTCGAGAAAATATCTACAGAGCCACAGTCCCTAAGTGTAAATAACTAGTAAAAAAAAGTCCGAGCGCCGTCATACATACCGACATAGACATCACTACATAGTATAAAACAAAGTCACTTCCCGCTGTCTGTCCCCACGTATGCTTATATCTTTAAAACTACACAACGGATTTTGATGCGGTTTTTTAAGAGATAGAGTGATTCAAGGGGATGGTTTATATGTATAATACACCTGTGCGAAGCCGGGGCGGGTCGCTAGTTTACATTAAATAATTCACAATGACCCGTTTTTTCGAATCTCGACGTTGTCACCTAATTAGTGCTTGTAGCCGAGCACTCTGGCATCGCGCGGCGTTGTAGTTGGCTTGCAATCGCCTTACGACTAACTAAAAAGCCTGCCCACTACGTAGCTTGGGCAGAGTTTTGCCTCGGACACTTTTTTTGCACGATCGTGACTCTATAGATATTTGCTCAAAGGGCTAACCCCAAAACCGATTATAGTAAACTAGTGCTAGACACCATCACAATCACTTTAGTTTTCAAACAAAGATGTTTACAATTGTATCAATTAAAAAAGTAATCACTTTTTTAAGCTCAATAAATAAATATGAATAAGCTATAACAGCACAGACAACAGACAGTTACAGTTCGGCCTCGCACCTCTTGACGGCTAGACGCGTTAACGCTTTTATTGTTTTTGTTTTTTTACAACCGGTCCGGCACGCGCCGCCGGGCCACGCGGTAGTGTGAGTGAGTGATAATGAGTCGAAATCAAGACGAGAATGACTTAGACCAGAACCAGATGCAATCAATATATGAAGACTTAACCCCACTTTTTGAAGAATCAAAAAATAATGAAAACATAACCTCAAACAGGCAGATCATTTCTGCAAAAAAAAGGACGATACCACAGGACGACGAGTCCTGGACCGAAGTCTCGAGTCAAAAGAAACGAACCCGCGAATCGCAGAATAACATCATTGATTGTTATTTTTAAACTTTCGCGATTTGAACACATTATCATACTACTACACGGGACTTATCGCGCAATAAAGTTTGAGATGTATTAATTAGCTCACATCTCAAACTTTATTGCGCGATAAGTCCCGTGTAGTAGTATGATAACATCATCGAGTTATGCATAACCTCCAAGGAGAAATTCTTGAAACAATTTGCCCTTGCAAAATTGTTTCAAGAAAAAAATATAACCGGCATAACTAAAGTTAAATACATCAACCCCTACAAAACCATAATACAATTAGATAAAACCAGTTCAGAGAAACTGACAACCAGCACCTATTTTGCTGAATTAGGATGGAGATTCCAACAACCATACGAAGTCGCCTTGTCGTACGGAGTAATAAGGGACATCGAACTGAATCTGTCAGAAGAAGACCTACTGAAATCCATCTCTTGTTCAACCGAGGTATGTAGTGTCAGGCGTCTCAAGCGCAAGGTCGCAGGAGAGTCTGGAGAGGCAAAATGGACAGAAAGTGAAACTATTCGCGTCGGATTTAAGGGGCCTACTTTGCCGAGACATGTCCGCATTTACGACATGAGAGTTAAAATAGAACCATACGTTTTCCCGGTGACACAGTGTACTAGGTGTTGGAGATATGGACATGTCCACAAGATGTGTCCGTCGAAGAAAGCATACTGCCCAAAATGCGCCGGCAAACACGAAACATGCGAAACCACTACGTACAAATGCATAAATTGCACCGGGAGGCATATGGCATTAAATAAAAGCTGCCCTTTGTACAAAAAAGAAAAAAAGATCCGGGATATCATGTCAGAATACAACTGCTCATATAGAAAAGCACTAGCTATATACATCCCCCCAGAGACTGACGCTAGGAACACAGAAGCAGAAGTAGAGGAATCACTTGGCGAACATCACACCGAGGAACCACAACAGCCACGATGGCCACCTATATCAGCACACTCAACCAACTCCCAGTACCAATCAACATCTCAGCAGGTTCCTACAACAACATTTGCTCAAATAGCCTCTACTTCTAAAACAAGTCCAATACCTCAGCCTCGGAACGATACCCTTATGAATGAAGACAGCCACCACGAGGAACAAAAAAAGAAGAAAAAGAAAACAAATAAGAAAGGCAATAAATCCAACTATGACGATGAAGTTTTGGAATCTCAGAGCGAACCAGAAGAAACACAGAACTCTAAAGAATCAAACCAGCCTAAGGCCAAACGAAGCAGCATAGAATCATCATTTAAAGGGCTATTACTGAAAATTAAAAATATCTTTTTCCAGAGCGAAGAATCTATCATAAAAAAAATACAGTGTGCAGTTCAGCTATTTTTAGATTATTCAATCTCATGGGTGTTCAAAAACATACCAGACTGGTCTTTTTTGCTAAAGATCATCAATAATTATGGATAAAGCTCTTAAAGTAAACATTGTTCACTGGAACGCTCAAAGTATTCGACATAAATTAGTAGATTTTGAACTATTCCTATCCCAAGAAAATATCCACATAGCTGCTATTTCTGAAACCTGGTTAGACCAACATTTAAAGTTCACGATTAGAGACTACACTGTATATCGCCAGGACAGAGCCGATTCGTATGGTGGTGTTGCAATATTAACACATAAATCAATAAAGTCACAATTGTGTACAGTTCAAATCAATAATAGTGGCATTCAAATACTGATGGTTAAAATACACAATTGTGATTTTATAGAATATGTGATTACCATCTACTGCCCAAGCAATGTACATACTTCACAAAGCGACTGGGATTATATATTTGCCCTAACAACTAGTAAAACTCTGATAATCGGAGATTATAATGCACATCATACAAATTGGTCGTACAAAACAGATTCTAGGGGTCTAATGATTCATGAAGCTATGCTAGATAACAGTTTTATAACACTAAATGATGGTTCTCCAACGAGGTTAAGAATGGTTAACGGTGTCCTCCAAATGTCCGCTCCAGATATCTCTGCAGTTTCCACAGATATTGCTTTAAAACTGAAATGGTCGGTGACAAATGAATCCTTTGGTAGTGATCATCTCATAGTAAAGTTGACAACAATGATAAATACTAATACATCACATTTGAAAAAAAGAAATTTTAAATATGCTAACTGGGAGACCTACCGAAATTATATGGAAGAAACTTGTCTACATTATCAATTAAACGATAATAATTTACAAGAAAGTTATGACCTATTTGTTGACCTTTTAAATAGAGCAGCAGATGCTAGCATTCCGGTTCATAAAATATGCCAAAATCCCAGCAATAATTTTATACCCAAACCATACTGGTCCCCCACCCTATCTAAAGCAATAGCAGAGAGACGACTGGCTTTAGCCCAATTCAGAGGAAATCCAACCCCTAACAATTTAACATTATTACAAAATAAAACTAGAGATGCTCAAAGATTGACCAGAAACGCCAGAAAAGAATCATTTAGTAAATTTTGTACATCTATTGACCAATCTGTCTCCGTTACAGATATGTGGCATCACATGAGATGGTTAAAAGGCCAAAAATATCCTAAAACATGTATTGACGACAAAACGGCTTCTTCCTTACTTAATAACTTATGTCCAGATTTCACTATCCCGCCTCAACCACCTTTTCACTCAGTAAATCATAAATTAGAAAGAACTATTTCAAGACAGGAATTGGAGAAGTGTTTAAAATCTAAAGATACAGCCCCAGGAAGTGATGAGATCTCCTATTCAATGGTCAAAAATCTACCAGACATTGCTAAAAACATTCTACTAGAGCTATATAATAAATTCCTCCAACAAAGTTTTATCCCACATCAATGGCGGCAGATTAAGATAGTACCTATCCCGAAACCAGGGCGAGATCCATCATTAGTTTCATCACTGCGACCCATATCTCTCATCTCTTGTCTATGCAAAATTCTTCACTCCATCATAAATAATAGACTGGAGTGGTTTCTCGAACATAATGAATATTTGTCAGAACAAACAATTGGCTTTCGAAAGAGGCGCTCATGCCTGGACAACTTATGCAGTTTAGTCTCTAAAATACAAACAGGTCTCTCGAAAGATTTATTTACTGTAGGATGTTTTTTGGACCTAGAAAATGCTTACAACAATATTGACGTAACATGTATTCTACTCACATTAGACAAACTCGAATGCGGATCACTTTTATGTAAATATCTATGGTGTTTCCTAAAAGACAGGCACCTATTTATTGAAGGCAGCAATTTCATAATATGCAGATACACTGGAATCGGTCTCGCTCAAGGAGATCCTCTTTCAGCCATACTTTTCAATACAGGTACAATAAATATATGTAAGTCTATTTGTAGCGTTGGCATATCCCAATATGCAGATGATTATGTACTATATGCTACTTCAAGTACAATTAGAGAAGCCGCTTCTCGATTGCAAAGAGAGCTAGATACTATTAACGTTCTATTCACCGAGTTAAACCTCGACATATCTCCCTCCAAAAGCAAGATCATTGTTTTTAGAAAAGGCCAAGAGAAAAAACCAATAGACCTAAAATTGTACATTAATAACAACCGCCTCGAACGAGTAGACTGTGTGAAATATCTAGGCATGTGGCTGGATCGTTCACTTAGATGGCGGAAACATATTGGAGAAACTTGTGACAAGCTTTCCAAATTTTTGAACGTTTTTAAAGTACTCGCTGGCTCCAACTGGGGAGTACACCCAAAACATCTCCGCAGGCTATACATCTCAATTATTCGTAGTCGCATAGACTACGGTAGTTTTCTATATGACAACAGTTCTAAAATGTTCTTAAACAAGCTAGATAAAGTACAAAACCAAGCCATGCGAATCATTGGCGGTTTCATAAGAACTACCCCCGTTCATGCAATGGAAAACGAGCTCAGCCTCCAGCCCCTATTCATAAGGCGTAGATACCTAGCTGGTAGATATTTTCTCCGATGCAAGGCTGCGTCAAATAACGATATAATAAGCACTATAGCCGAGCTAGCCAGTCTAACCGATAGGCGATACTGGCTAAGTAAACGAGAACCTCTGCTGACCAAAACACACAATAAATATAAACATTTACCCATACATTCTTGCAAAAAATATGGGATGTTCTCTCTAGATATTTGGGTCACTGACATAGATATCTCGAAAACTGTTATCGCCAAAATAAATAGTATGTCTGAACCAAAACGAAATTATAATCATTCCCAATTAAGATCAATTTGTCGCGATTATTTAAATACTAATTACGCCAATTATCATACAATCTTTACAGACGGTTCAAAAGATGAAAACAATATTGGAGCTGCATTCTATTGGCCAGAGCACCAAATCAGCATGTCTTTTAAAATTATACCTAGAGTATCCATCATGGAGGCTGAACTCGTCGCCATTGCCGAGGCCCTATCCTACATCGCTTCAACCGACCTCGATAGTGTTGTAATCTTATCTGATTCAAAAAGCGCGTTACAACACGTGGCTCGGTGCACCTCGACCTTTCGAGGCACACCGATAGCCTACAGCATTTTGGAAATGATTCAAAAACTCCAAAATGAAAATAGGACTGTTATTTTACAGTGGATTCCATCCCACATAGGACTCGATGGTAACGAGAAGGTTGATAGCTTAGCGAAACAAGCCTGTACTGACGGAGTACATATAAATTTTCTCCCCTACTACACCAATTACAATCACATGTTAAAAATACACAGTTTCAATCAATACAAAGAATACTTTGATTCAAGATCAAGAACCAGTGGTATCTGGTATCGAACGGTCCAGCCCCATCCATTGAGACACCCATGGATAGACAACAATATTCTAGACAGAAATGACACTGTAACTGCTTTAAGGTTTCGTTCTGGACACACTCCATGTAACAAATTTTTAAATTTGATGGGAATATCCAACACCCCATACTGTGAAACATGTACTGACAGAATAGATGATATTTATCACATTATAATGGAGTGTGCACAGAACGAAACTGTACGCAGAAATATTTTTTCTAAAATACAATATATGTATAACATAGGACACTGCAATAGCATTCTGGCTGAACCGCTGTCGGACTCAGCCAGAATGCTGTTCAAACTAATTCATAGAGTATAAATTGTATGTAAGTAGCAAATGTAATCAGAGCGACATATTCGTTAAAGAAAACGAAAAAGCTCTTTAAAACTGATTAAAAAAAAAAAAAAACAGACAGTTACGCATCTTTTTTGATGTAATGAAAAATCCATACAATTGCCTAAATGATCATTCAAAATGAATGAACATAAATATTGTAAATAGTTTGTCGTAGTTCAAACAAACTAAACAATCAATTGTTGGAGTGCATTATAATTGCCAATTGTGCAGTTTTTTTTTCCCATTCAAATAATTTAAAAGGCAGAGCTCACCTTAAACTAGCAGCTTTTAGCTCTGTCGAATCTTTATCAAGCGGTATAATCTTGAACAGGCCGTCATACAGCCTCAATCCAATAACTCTGGCTTGGGGATCAATAACAGCCAGGATGCCGTTCTCCGAGGGCTTGCCGATACGATCGGAGACATTCCCGTGTGCTCGTGTCACCACTTCTAAGTCTCCATTGGGGTTGGTCCGCCATTCCAGGATCATAGCATTGTATCGGGCGGTGAGGATGAATACTAGATCTTTTTGCTCATACTGAAATAATAAACAGAAAATATATTTATTTATTTGTTTATAGGCGAGCAGTATAAACTGATGTCTATATCAAGCAGAGTCAAATAAAATTAGTATATATTTGTCAAGGATTTGTTTTCCTTCTTGATCCAAAATCTAAAGGTCCAGTCTATTCTTAAATGTGTTTATAGTACTTGCAGAGGATGTGGTGTGCAGTGTTGGTTTGTGATGGTGTAGGCTGCAAGAGGAATTTATGGCGTCTGCTGTCGTGCATAATTTCCTTCAAGGTGTACATGCCGTGAATATCCAGAAGATTATAGAAGCCATAGAGAATTTTGAAGGTCTCAATCAGTAAGTTAAACAGACTCTATTCACTAATATCTAATTATAATACACTAGGTTTGGCTCGCAGCTTTGCCAGCGTTGTATTTTAATGTTTGTGCTATCCCATGGGAGCATTTTATTTTTCTGAGATAAAAAGTACTACTTTTTGTCTTAATGTCCATGCCAAAAATCAGTTAATCCATTGCTGCGTGAAAGAGGAATAAATGAACAAGCTCACTTTTGGATTTATAATATTAGGAGTAAACAAGACGCTCATCACTACATACAAACGTTGGTAGGTATTAACACCAGTTTTGCTGTTGAATATCTAAAACTAAGATTTATATCAATTTGTCTTTACAGAATGAATGCTTCTTGCTAATAGAACTGTGAATTTTGACACAAATTTTTAGGAAACTTTGGATGCAAAAAAACACAAAAGAACTAAACTGAGTTATCTTTTATGAAATTAGTGGCCTGGTTTATATATTCATTAGTTCAAATAACTATTATTCAAATAAATCCATTGAACAGATTTTTTCATAATTTACTACGGAGAAAACCTTATGCGCATTTAGTATGCAGCCATGTTAGATAATAATTATAGGTATTTAAATAAAAATAAAAACTATATTTCTATATTTCAATAGGTGCACACATACTATAACTATTGTTTATCATCGAATCTCTCTTCTTCAGACAATACAGCTGAGATGATTTATTAAAGCTACGCCAAATCTTAGTTCGTGCCATCAACTAGTTGCACCTTAATAAGGATTATCCTTATTTTAGGGTTAGCCACACCTTGTAGCTAACATCACAGCCATCAAGTTGTTTGATTCGGCCTTTATATATATTTTATAACAGTAAGATTTGGTGTAACACAAGCGCGGTACAAAGACTGGTTTATTAACTAATCATAACATAGGGTAGATGAATATCTTAAGTTTACCCACAATACCTGTTGTTAGGTAAAGGCAAATGTGTATTCAATGTAGGAGGTCCTGGCAAATACTCAGTTTATGGTACATTGTAATTGCTTGATTCATTTAGGAAATTGTGTTCTTCAGATTAGTTCTATTACTATCACAGTATCAGCTATCTACAATACTTACTGGAGGTCTAAAGAGTTTCATCTTCGCAACTCTTCCATAGAGTCCCACTTCTTTCATAGGCCTCAGGCCCTCGGGAGTGACGAGGTACATCTCAAGGCGGTTCACCTTCGCCACTAGAAGGTTCAGGTCTGTGGGGGATGTGAAGTTGCCTGCAAAAATATTATGCAATTATTATAGCAGCATCGATTTAATGATTCTGACAACTATTTATACATGTTCTAAATATATGTGCTTAAGTTATGTAGTATACTGTTACTTACTTCATCGCAATGTAATTTAAAACACTGTTTTTAAACTACTACAAACAAAATAAGCATCCTGACATTCTTGTTTCACAAGCATGGATGACTGCCAACTAAAATCAAAGCTTTTTATGACAAGATTTCGCAACCGCAAGATATATGATTTGCAGGCAAATCGTTCGTTAATATATTTCTTATTGGAAGCAGCAATGTTTGGTTAAGAATGTATTATCGGTTGCCATCAAACTATACAAAATAGTTTTTAGATAACCTCAATGCAAGAACAACAAAACAGTAGAATCGTGATTTACCTGTAACGCATGCTGTTACAGCTGTTGGCTTCTGAGCGGTAACCACGTAGTGGTAAGCCATGATGGTGCAACAATAATAGAATAACAAAAATCACAATAATGCCCAGAAAAATATTTTTTATTTATCGGCAAACATAATCCGCCGCTCGATTCGCTTGATTCGTTTTTTTTTTCACTTTTTTCAACTTAGTGATGTGCAACGTAACGTGATTTGTTAAGAGAATGAGACAAGTTTAGGAAATCGATACTAAAAAAACAAAATAGATTTTTTGTTTTTGTACTGTCTTCATATTATTAAGATAACAGATTACCATGAGTTGAATTTAAATCTAACCATCATTAAATTTTAATTTTACTGTTATCGGATTTACAATAGCATTTTCAATTCAACGGTGTATAATTTGCATTAATTATAATGAATTGATGCCTTCTATCGTAACTATTATTTTCAGTGACTGTAACCTAGTCTATATTTAAGGCCAAACTAAATCAAAGTTCTTGGTAGCTATGAAGTTAGCTATAGCCTGCGCAAAATCCAATCTTCGCACAGCTAATAAGTGAGCTTCAGTCCGGATTGGGTTATTCGCAGCTAACATTACAGCCGCCACGCATTTGGCTTGTTTCTGCCTATACGTTGAGCGATAAATGTGACAAAGAGATGACCTAGGACAATGTGTAAGCAAATAAATTCGTATAGAGACATTTTAAAAAATCTCGCCATCGTCACTCGATGTTCAATGAGTAGTAAATCGAATGGTCTATCATACACTCGTATGCATCACTACATAATACTCGGCTCTATGATTGCCATTAGACAAAAATAAAGATTACCATCAATAAAATTTTTCGTGGCGTGGTCCGATAATATACTTTAGCAGACTTCCAAAACAGGCGGAGATTCTCAATCCAATATTTATTTTTTTTCGCACCTTCAGTATGTGTCAGTATAATTTTTTAACTAAACTTGAATCTGGTAGAGATTAATACTGATCGATAAGACTGCCTTTGGCCTTTAACTGCCTAAGAGTCTAGAGTCACAAGGGTCGATGCAAAAGCTGGCTACGATAGCAGATACGTAGTAGCTATCTCTTTAGTTAAGGATAGCAGTAGGTGTAAGCGTGTAAGCACGGTAATGGAATCGAGATATCATTACCTACCGTGGTGTAAGTAAATCCTACAGTCCTACACCTCATGGAACAATATTACTAAGAGCTACACCTTCATGTGTTCACAAACGCCTTTTCAAGATTAGTTTGAATTCTTCTAGTTCTATGCGACCACTGTTAGGCTCGGTCGCATACGAAACTTTTATTTTATGGAGACAGCTAGAACATTTACCGAACTTTACGATTCTCCATACAATCTGTCAGTTACGAATCCAAGCCTATCGAACACTTTCGAAGTTCAAAATAGAGCCCCTATACATCCTACTAATATTACAAACGCGAAAGTTTGTATGTATGGATGTTAGTTCCTCTTTTACGCAAAAACTACAGAACGGATTGAGATGAAATTTTGCAAAGTAATAATTTAGAAAGATATTGCGTGAAACGAAGTTCGCCGGGTCAGCTAGTAAGTACTTCATTTGTTTCTCGGTTAGGAAAAATTGGAAAGGATTTAGAATTCCGTATTCTAAAGGACACAGGGAAAGAAAAGCCATATCAATATAGATGTAGACTCGTCAGTCATGGTAAATATTTTATTCATATTTTTCTTCTCCTTAATTAGTGTATAATTATTATAAACTATGATATAATATAAAAAGGAAGTTTCAGTCTTGTTGTTTGCTTGGTGGCACGCTTTCGAATAAGACTTGCGTTAGGAATGTCAGTTTTCCTGTGAAACAGAAAGATTTTTTTTTTTATTTCGTATAGGTTTGCGTTTGACTACACACTGCCTGATGTTAAGCAGATATGCGGTCTAGGATGGAACACGCTTACCTAGAAGATACCTATTTACTCGGGATTTGAAGACACCTACATTCTTCCACCTATATTACCTACAATGATTTAGTTTTACAGCTTTCTTACTTGCAGAGATTATCTTAGTGAGATAATTACCTAGTAATTAACAAGTCTGAGTTTATCATATCAGATAAGCACTATACTATTCAGGGGAAGATTTATGTGATGAACATAGGTGTTTGCTCTGTGTCTGATATCCAATAAGACCAGTTAAGCAGGAAGCAGCTTGCATCCAGCGCGACCCTACGGTCTTGATGAGGTCATCCGTCCACCTTGTAGGTGGACGTCCTACGCTGCGCTTGCCGGTACGTGGTGGCCACTTGAGATTTTTTTCTACCCCTTATTATTATTAACCCTTAGTTATAAGCCGCGCCACACAAGTTGGCGGATGTGAAGTTAGCTACAAGCTGCGCAATATCCAATCCTGACTGAAGCTCACATAAAGCCGCGCGGTGATTGGCTATTGCGCAGCTTGTATAGCTAACATCTCATCCACCAACTTGTGTGGTGCGGCCTATATAAGCCGAATCACACTTGTTGACGGTTATGACATTAGCTACAATTCCTACAATCTGCGCAAAGCCTCACATAAGTTAGCTACAAGCAGCGGATTACCCAATCCTGACTGAAGCTCACTTAACAGCTGCGTGAGAATTAAGTTATCAACAGCTTGCAGCTAACATCACAGCATATTAAAAAAAAACCATCTGAAAAATATATTTTACAATAATAATAAAAGATAATAAATCCTGCATATTCAAAAGTAGGCATAGCTCGAGGGCCCGGGATAAGCGCCGGGACAGGTTAAAAAAAATCTGCCAAGTACGAGTCGGACTCGCGCAGAAGGGTTCCCTACTGTATGGGAGCCCCCTAATATTCATTTTATTTGCATGCATTTATATTGCAGAATATTCTGTGAATATTTCAAGCATCCACCTGTTACCTTTATTAATATCGAGCGAAAAACGGCTAAAAAATCAGGTTTGTTGTATGGGAGCCCCCTTAAATTTTTTGTTTTCTATTTTTAGTATTTGTTGTTGTAGCGACAACAGAAATACATCATCTGTGAAAATTTCAGCTTTCTAGCTATAACGGTTCATGAGATACAGCCTGGAGACAGACGGACAGCGGAGTCTTAGTAATAGGGTCCCGTTTTTACCCTTTGGGTTGGGTACGGTACGGAACCCTAAAAAAACACCACAGTCGCACAGAAATTTGATTTGGCCTGTACCAACATTTGTATACTCACTTAACAAAGCAGTCGGAGTCTTCTTATAATAAACAAAGACGGTATACACCACCACACCCATCAGTATAAACCCGATTGCCATTACATATTTCAACGAAGGGTCATGTACTATTGGCAACACCGACAGGAAAATGGCGACTAGTAGCACGAAGCAGGGCACGGGCGTGGGCACGCGGTACGGCCTATGTTTGTCAGGTTGCGTCTTCCGCAGGACTAGAAGGGCCACCATGGCGAGGCCGTAGAAAAACCAGAGGAACCAACTCGCGAATTCTATGAGGGTCCTGATGTTGCCCACTGATATGAAGATTGCTGTCAGGAATGCCTGGAAAAGATAACGTAGATGTTGTTAAAATTTTTAAGTTATAGCAAAACTAGCTGCCCACCCGGCTTCGCCCGGGTATTATTTGCTAAAGAAGACAGATTTTATAAATATTGTGCCTATAACCTACCACGTAATGTAGGTAAGGGAGTTTTAGTAATGGTCCCTAATTTATTTTGAATAAAAATCGGCCAAGTGCGAGTCGGACTCGCGCACGAAGGGTTCCGTACCGTATGGGAGCCCATTTCCTCTTGCCGTTATTAATACCGAGCAAAAAACTCCTAAAAATCACGTTTGTTGTATGGGAGGCCTTAAATATTTATTTTATTCGGTTTTTAGTATTTGTTGTTATAGTGGCAACGGAAATACATCATCTGTGAAAGTTTCAGCTGCCTAGCTATCATGGTTTATGAGATACAGCCCGGTAAAAGACAGACAGACAGACGGACATCGAAGTCTTAGTAATAGGGTCCCATATTTACTTTTTGGGTACGGAACCCTAAAAAAATATAGCCTATGTCATCCGAAGATAATGTAGCTTTCCAATAGTAAAATAATTTTTCAAATCGGTTCAGTAGTTTCGGGGCCTATTTAATGCAAACAACAAACAATCAAATCTTTCCTCTTTTTATAAAGAGGAAAGACTCTTTTTATAAAGAGATTGTTATAGATTATAGATAACGTATAACGGTATAGTCATAATGTGTAGCGATATTTCGCAGAATCCGCACGGGGTAGGGTATCGGCTAGGGTTTGGGAATTCCCGACACTTTCAAAGTCCCAAGAATTCTCGAGTGTTCAAGACTTATGAGAAAAAAATATTTTTAGAAGGTTAAGCGTTTTTTTTTTGGAGAATTTTAGTTGATTTAATTACTGCTGAAACGAATTAAATGAATTTCCGGGTCACGAGACACCTAAAATTACGCTGCTACACTACTTAGTACTTACATAACTACATATAATATACCTAATTAAAAAAACCCCGACACAAAAATATTTGACAACAAACTTTCAATTGACAACCATTTTGGGCACATTTGTAGAATTTTGGTTCTTCCATCCCCACTTTAACCCACCATAACTCCTAAACGGCTCAATCGATTTTTATAAAACATAGCTAAGAACACTCTCGATTAAGTCTCCTTTCATCCAAAAAAAACTAAACTGAAATCGGTTCAGTGGTTCGGGCGCTATGATGCCACAGACAGACAGACAGACAGACACACAAACAGACACGTCAAACTTATAACACCCCTCTTTTTCGTCGGGGGTTAAAAAAGCAATTAAGGGCCACAGACCCTTGCAGGTCTAAAATGCCCAGCATGCTAGCAGCATTGCCACGCTGAAAGGCAATGCTTATACGTTGAGTCGAGCCAAATTAACACCAGCATTTTGGTCACGCGTCGCGTCCACCATACGTTCAGAAGGAATACTGCGTATACGTATTTATTTTACTTCATAGAAAGAAAACGAATGGCTGCATACCTGAAAGGCGACGGCGGGAGCGGGGGTGAGGCGCTTCATGTTGACGTAAGAAAATAGTTCCAACATGTGGCCGCCGCGCGCCGCCGTGTAGCACACCCTGCGAATGCCAATCATCGTTCATATAAATCAATAAATCAATGAAAAATAATAAATGTAGGGGCGAGGAATGTGAGCGTCAGCGAAATGTGCGCCCTCCGCCGCTTCCTCGCCTCCTCAGTCATCCGCTCGCCGCCGGCCCTTGTACTCATGTATGAAGGATATTAAATAGTGAATCGGTACTACGGAGTTTTCTAGTTGAGTTATCCCAGTCAGGCAGCAAAAGACCGGTACCCATGAACCGGCATAGAAACAGAAAAAATGCCAAGTCGATGATATAATTACATAGCACATCACTGAGCTGGTTAGTCCACATTTACAAACTTATGCATTACTAAGTAGTTTCGCCCGCGTCATATTTTGATTTTTGTGCTATCACCATAGGAACCTTTTATTATTTCGTGCCAAAAAGTAGCCTATGTCACTTTCCGTCTTTCAAATTATGTCCATTAACCATGCCAAAAATCAAGTCCATCCGTTGCTCCGTTGCTGCGTAAAAGAGGAACAAACCAACAAATATACTTTCGTATTTATAATATTAGTAAGGATAATGTTGTCATAAGTACCTGGTAACACCGAACTGCACGCTCATAGCGCAGCCAAAGGTAGCAATAGCAACCCCAAGCGGGATAAGGAAGCTGGCAGGACCGAGCACACGGGTCCCAAAGGTGACGGCCACCGCTGGGACCGATATCATGTCGGCGTAGCTCAGGACAGTCATGTAGGCCACGTTCATGAACACGTAGAGCGCTGTGATGAGAGGCACTGCGATAGAAATGCTCAACGGAACGTTCCTGAAACAAGATCACAGGGGCGGTGTTTAAAATGACATGGCATTATTGCTATGACCATAAAGTTCAAAATAAAAACCCTGCCTAGGTGACGTTTGAAGTTTGTCCACCATCTTTGTGAAATCAAATTTGACATTTGATCAGCAGTTCAAGTGTCATTTGTCGCCATGTTTGTGGAATCATGCATCACAACTTTTTTAGGGTTCCGTACCCAAAGGGAAAAACGGGACCCTATTACTAAGACTTCGATGTCCGTCTGTCTGTCTGTCTGTCACCGGGCTGTATCTCATGAACCATAATAGCTAGGCAGCTGAAATTTTCACAGATGATGTATTTCTGTTGCCGCTATAACAACAAATACTAAAAACAATAAAATAAATATTTAAGGGGGGCAAAAGCAAATGTACAAGCAAAATACTAGTAACTATAGGTCGTCAGATATTTTCTCTCTTCTGTGGATATTTTGGACTAAAGGGCTAATGCTTTCAACTAATCTTCACTTCTTCAAACAAATTCTATCTTCAAATGATGAGTGACGCAGAGCTGTGCCGCGTCAAGTTTTGAACTGGTAGCGTTTATTACTGCACTCTGGATTCGATGGCAACATTTTCATGGTACAGATCAAGGTTCTGGCGGTGACCTGCCACGGGCATGCGTGTCGCTTTTATTACCATTTAATTATTTTTCGAAGATCCTTACGAGAAATAAATTGGGATATATCGGATCTTGTATAAAACCTTGAAGTATACCTAATACCATCGACTCGGTTTTTAGGGTTCCGTACCCAAAGGGTAAAAACGGGACCCTATTACTAAGACTCCGTCGTCCGTCTGTCACCGGGCTATATCTCATGAACCATGATAGCTAGGCAGCTGAATTTTTCACAGATGATGTATTTCTGTTGCCGCTATAACAACAAATACTAAAAACAGAATAAAATTAATTATTAAGGGGGGCTCCCGTACAACAAGCCTGATTTTTTAGCAGTTTATCGCTCTATATTAATAATGGTAACAGGTAGATGCTTGAAATTTTTACAGAATATTTAGTTGTATATTCACTTCAATAATAAATAATAAAATTAAAATAAAATAAGTACTTATCCCATACAGTACGGAACCCTCCGTGCGCGAGTCCGACTCGTACTTGGCAATTTTTAGGGTTCCGTACCCAAAGGGAAAAACGGGACCCTATTACTAAGACTTCGATGTCTGTCTGTCTGTCTGTCTGTCACCGGGTGTATCTCATGAACCATGATAGCTAGGCAGCTGAAATTTTCACAAATGATGTATTTCGGTTGCCGCTATAACAACAAATACTAAAAACAAAATAAAATAAATATTTTAGGGGGGGCTCCCATACAGTACGGAACCCTCCGTGCGCGAGTCCGACTCGTACTTAGCAATTTTTTTTTTCTGTTTTAACATATATTGCTGCCTAATACCTACTCGCACAGCTCAAATGGCATTGGGCAGACCACTTAGCCAATTGCGGCAAGAGCAAGTTTTAGAACAGGGAATCTAGATCTAAAGAGCAAGTTGAGTAAATATTTGGACATAGTAAGTGAGTGAGTGAGATCACATTAAGTCCTCAAAAGTTAATAAATAAATAATAATAATACATATTAAGGAACATCTTACACACGGTCTCTGACCCCAAACTAAGCATAGCTTGTGATATGGCTGCCAAAAACTGATATACTACATTTACATACTTTAAATACTTACATACTTATATAGATAGTACCTAAATAACACCCAGACACAGAGCAAACACCTATGTTCATCACACAAATGTTTGCCCTGGGTGGGGATCGAACCCACGCCTCTTTGACACAGAAGTCAGGGTCACTAACCACTGAGCCACCGAGGCAGTCAAGTTGGCAAGACCCATACAACGATGGCGTGACATCTACTCACGTTATTACTTTGTTTCAGTAGAAAGTTGCTGCATCCAGTGATATGGAAGAAAATCAACAACTGATATGATAACATCTACAAATTAACTTTTTTTCTATTACACATTCCTCTACAAAGTCTACGGCAATTTAGTTAGATAACAGATAAACAGAAACACGTATTACATCAATATTTGCATCTTCTTTGTCATCATGGTATAGGGCTATAGGCTAATGATCTGTGTCAATATAGTTTAAAACTCGTCTTACAAAATAATAAAATCTGGTTTAAACAACTTCGTAACTGGATAGAGCGACCGAAATGTTCTTCAAGGTTTTTATTGCCAAAACGAGTGAGATGAAACAAGTATTAATAAATTATAATAATTTGTATTTCAATGGAATTTTGTTGACATTGTGTTCATTATTATTTTCATTTATTATTGAAGTTCTATGAATCTTTTTCCTAAGCATCGAGCATATAACCGGAATTCTGGTTATATGCTCGATGTTCGTAAGTAAGTCTTTTATTACATTTGTATTGAATGTTTATTATGTATACCTACATATATTTTGACGTGTAAATTGTCATTTTACGAATAAATGACTTATTAAAATAATATCTTCTTTTTATATTTAAAAAAAAACAAGCTTTTACTGAACATGTACTCTCCAAGACGAATCAAACGAGCCGAAACTCGATAGGGTTGAGTCGTTTCATTACAGAGTTCCTATTACCACCTTCCAGCTCCATCATCAGACCCTGGTTACCATTGAAAGACAAACTACTCGCCAAGACCATTCAAATGAACCCAAATGAGGTTGTGTCGTTTAATTGCTAAGTTCCTTTGGCCACCTTCCAGCTCCATCATCAGATCAGCACCATGCCATCATAATATTGCATTATCACGCGATTTACACATGTATGCAAAATTTGAATTTTGCGTACATGTGTAAGGGAAGTGGATCAAATTTAACTTGTAAGATCTGATTACAGACAGACAACGGGACAGGTGAAAATAAATAAAAGCTTGTAAAAAACCTGCTTTTGGTTCAGCCATAAAGTTTTGGAACTATAAAATGCTGCAGTATTGGTAAGCTGATACTAGTTTTTAACCCCCGACGCAAAAGAGGGGTGTTATAAGTTTGACGTGTCTGTTTGTCTGTGTGTCTGTCTGTGGCATAATAGCGCCCGAACCACTGAACCGATTTCAGTTTAGTTTTTTTTGGATGAAAGGAGACTTAGTCGAGAGTGTTCTTAGCTATGTTTTATAAAAATCGATTGAGCCGTTTAAGAGTTATGGTGGGTTAAAGTTTCGTACTTTTTTTAGGTAGGTTTTTGTGTCGGGGGTTTTTTAAATTTTAAATTTAAATTTTTATGCAATAAGACTAGCTAAGCGGCAGCCGACATTGGCATAGGGTACATAGGTAGAGATTATCTTTTGTGTGGGGCGGTAGAGACTGGGGGTATTATAGCTGTCTGCAAATGCTCACCCACCCCCATAGAATATGTTGATTTTCAAGTTGTTTGGAGTGGTCAAAGAAGTGTTTTCGTTGGGCAAGGATGGGTGTTTTTAGCATTCTGCAGGTTGTGTGTAGACATTTTATATGTTTTTTGTATTGACTATGAAGTAATTAGGATAATATCAAAACCGGCAATATAATATCGATATCTGTGATAGAACTACGTCTACATCTCTGGTTTGTAAGACGTACAACAACCACCTATCACCTATCTCCGAGAGCGTTTTCGTTTCCGACACTCTCTATTGAGCCGTTACTTAAAATCTTCAGAAAATCTCACCCTTAGTTTCCCTCGTCATAAAACAACTTTCTATGATTCTTCTTTCTTAGTGGAAGCAGTCAGGCTGTGGAATGACTTACCTTTAGAAATTAAGCGTTCACCTTCCTTGAATGTTTTCAAACAACTTGTTAAAGCTCACTATCTGAAATCATTATGCTAAATTTTCCTATACTTAGCTACTATTTTATAACGTATGTAAGTATATGTAGATATATGTATTGTATTATAACGTATATATGTAGGTATATTAGTATGTAGTTAATATTTAAATAAGTATGTTTAGTTTATTATTTTTAGTTTATCAGTTTAGATCTAAGTAGTATTTTTTTGAACAACCAGGTGTTTGCTATGTTAATATTGTCTCTAGTTTAGGCCACTATTTCTTGTTCTCGTTAGTTAATATTCGTGCATGGTTGCCTGGAAGAAATCGCCATGGGTGATAAGGCCGCCAATTTGTAATCATGTTTAGTCCTTAGTGTGTACATATTGTTTAATTATTGTTTGTGGTTATGAATAAAGAGTTTTGTCTGTCTGTCTGTCTGTCAACCACTTACTTAGTTTGAGCAGACGAATATTTTTAGACCAAAACGCGATATAGGAAATCGATTCAGAAGTAGCTAAAGTCGGATTTCAGCGAGACTTCAGATAATCTTAGCTTCAGTCTGAAGACCATTATTATAACCCTATGCGATTACTCAGTATATAGTCTGACCGTTTAACTGAGTCCTCGCCTGCGCGGGTACAGGGGCGCGCGGGTAGACGACAAAGGGGGACTGAGACCGGTGCGGGCGGCAGGGACCCGCCGCCCGCACCGGTCTCAGTCCCCTTTGTCGTCTACCCCCGCGCCTCTGTACCGCGCAGGCGAGGACTCAGTTAAACGGTCAGACTATAGACCGAATCATACAAGTCGGCGAATGTGAAGTTACCTACAGGCTGCGCAATATCCAATCCAGACCGAAGCTAGCACATAAAGCCGCACGTTGATTGTGTTTCGCGCAACCTGTAGCAAACTTCACATCCGCCGACTTGTATGATTCGACCAATAACCGATACGGCAGATCTATCTACCTATCTACTATCTATATGCCTTGAAGTTACGACAATTACTATTTGATAGCAGACTACTCTTATTCGATTGCGGATTTACGCATAGGCTGAAGCATAGAGCGGCAGGTTTTAGGGGGCGGCATTTTTTTTTACCAATATTGGCTCAGAAATGTGTCCGTAAAAAACTTATTTCTTGTGCGATCTTAAACTAAATTGTAGTAACGGATGTAAAAATTATCTGGTAACTGCATGGACTTGGGTTTTTTTTGTAACTTGACATATTGTGAATTTTGTAATTGTGAAAAGTTACGAAGCGTGATCTTTTTTTGTAACTTTCACAATCACACTAAATTATAGAAAACTAGACGACCCGCCCCGGCTTCGCACAGGTGTATTATACATATAAACCTTCCTCTTGAATCACTCTATCCATTAAAAAAACCGCATCAAAATCCGTTGCGTAGTTTTAAAGATTAAGCATACAGACAAAAATAGCGACTTTATTTTATACTATGTAAGGATAAACAACGGGCTGCACTCCGGGAGTGCCGGCAGAAGTGAAAACTTAAACATTACGATCAGGCCACGATCTGACGAGAGTTTAACATTTTTTACCCATCCCAAAAAGTGCAACACCGCTAAAGTAGGTAGTTTTCACTTCAAAAAAATTTTAGTACTCGTAGATACATTTTCACCCGCCATCTCGTATTGTAGGACGATAGGGGCGGCAAAATTACCTTACAGGCGGCAAATGTGTAAATCCACCACTGCTCGTATTTAAGTACTACTATTGCTATATCTACGCAATAACTGATAGTGCTAATTCATCATTAACGTTGAGGTGAAGTGCGTTGATAGCCCAGCCTTGCCTAGGATTCAAGGCCGAAAGGTCACACGCTAGCACGTCATCTGAACGTGAAAATTAATTGTACCTAATGAAGATTACGCCAATTTCGGCTGGTTCACATTGTACTGGGTTCATTGGAATATTCATTAGAGACGCGATAACGCAGTTTTGCTACTTTCATGTTTAGTTGTGCAAGGCAAAAATCTTCTACTAGCTGAATTAGGTACCTAAAGGCTTCGAGCAAATATCTACAGCGCCACAGTCCCTCAGTGAAATTAGTAAAAAAATGTCCGAGCGCCGTCATACATACCGACTTAGATATTGACATTAAATAATTCACAATGACCTGTTTTCTCGAATCTCGACGTTATGTCATCCAATTAATAGTGCTTGTAACCGAGCACTTTAGTATCGCGAGGCGTTGTAGTCGGCTTGCAATCGCCTTACGACTAACTAAAAAGCCTGCTCACTACGTAGCTTGGGCAGGGTTTTGGCTCGGACACTTTTCTTGCACGATTGTGACTTTATAGATATTTGCTCTAAGCCTAAAGGCAGAAACTTTGTTACACGAACTCGTGCATGATTTTACACAAAACCCCCCAAACGCCACCTAGACTCACGCTACTTTCGAACCTTTCGTTTAGATTAATCAAGGGGACTCACGTGGCTGGATTGATGTTTCGGTGACGCCAGTGATGCCGTTTCAGCTGACGTAGACCCATTGCCAGAGTATTGTGGCCTTGTAAACCCATGTTTAGGTGAAATATGACTCATTATTATTATATACTACGGGACCTACAGCAGAGGACAGCACATACCTACCAGTCCTGGTGGAGTGGCGCTGGCGCTCTACTCGCTTGTAGGCAGCCATATGATGGCTGGAACAGCGTCACTGTTGTCACCGAGAAAATCATCAACCCATCCACGTGAGTCCTATTTCTCCTAATCGCGCACTAAAATTACTAGATAAATAAATACCTCATCATCCCGACGTTGTTCCAGCCATCATATGGCTACCCACAAGCGAGTAGAGCACCAGCGCCACTCCACCAGGACTGGTAGGTATGTGCTGCCTTCTCAACCATTGTTTAGGAGAAATAGGATTTACGTGGCGGGGTTGATGATCTCTTCAGTGACAACAGTGACGCTGTTCCAGCCGTCGTAAGCCCACAGGCCGAGTAGAGCGCCAGCGCCTTTCCGCCAGGACAAGATGTCCTGCCTTCGAAACACTTGTTTAGGAGAAATAGGACTCACGTGGAGGGGTTGATGATTTCTTCGGTGACAACAGTGACGCTGTTCCAGCCATCATATGGCTGGCCACAGGCGAGTATAACGCCAGCGCCACTCCGCCAGGACAAGATGTTCTGCCTTCGCAACCCTTGTTTAGGAGAAATAGGACTCACGTGGCGGGGTTGATGATCTCCTCAGTGACAACAGTGACGCTGTTCCAGCCGTCATAAGCCCACAGGCCGGAGTAGAGCGCCAGCGCCACTCCGCCAGGACTCGTTGTGCTGCCTTCGAAACCCTTGTTCAGGTTTTCTGTGTTTCCTGCAAACAATCAGAAAGTTAAGACATAGACTTCACTACCCGGCTTGCCCACACATTCCGTAGGCCCATTGATGAAATGCCATAATATTTGCTTGGTGAAGATCTTGGTTCAAGGCAAGATTGACGGACTACATAAAGTTCCAGACAGCAACACTTTGGTAGAATGCTTAGATGGTCTGGATAGTAAATAAAATATAACATCGAACAAGAAATAAGTACCTATCGACTAGCGGGGGCACTGCCGTGTCCCCAGATGTTT
Source organism: Hypomecis atomaria (assembly GCA_964007245.1). Classification (NCBI taxonomy): domain Eukaryota; kingdom Metazoa; phylum Arthropoda; class Insecta; order Lepidoptera; family Geometridae; genus Hypomecis; species Hypomecis atomaria. Next base: position 18,191,043 of record OZ023300.1, on the reverse strand, counting down.
TTAAATGCGAATGGTAAGCGATGATTTGGCAGAAGATAAAGCATAGAAGAGACTTAAAAATTACCAAGATTTGTGATACTTTCAACTCAATCAATCAGTGGACTATATCAGCAGCGCTCATAGCGTAGTTTGACTAGGTATTGGTTATCGATTATCGAAGTTAAGAACGTTCAGCACGGTAAGTTGTTGAATGGGTGACCGCAGGTGGCATTTACAACTAAGCGCTACCGTGGCTCGGACGACACGTTTAACTGTAGGCCCCGGTTGTTTTAACTGTTTAGCCATGTCAGAGGCCTTCAGGCGGCTTAAAAACTCTGACATCAAGGTTAGCCACCCAGCTTATACGAACTTACTTAACTTTTAGCACACCAAGATAGCTTACCTCTACCCAATTCATATATTCCTCCTCCAATAACAATAAGGCAAGCGAAGACTTTACACACGCCAAATACGTTCTGTACTTTCACAAACAGCTTCACACTCGTTATGTTGATGTAGGTCATAATAACTGAAAGAAAGAATGCTATTATTATACCTATAGATTAATACTTACTCTTAGTAGCTAAAGAAATAAGGTCCAACCTTGAGTAGCATTTCATCAACTACACCAATTTTACATGAATGAAAGTCATTAAAAAAAGTAAAATTAAGTATTTTAATTTGAAGTGTAAAAAAAGCAAAGTGGTGTAAAACAGAATTGACATGATGCCTGCCTGAACGGTTCAATACTTGCCTTCTACTCATAGTAAAGAAAATGATAAAAGTATTCTTACATCTATATTCTATAAAACCAAATTTACTTAATGGATAGAGATATTAAAATACTAATCAATAGATTAGTCTAATTCTCCATGAGTAAAAGTATTATAAAACAATAAACTATGTACTTAAATACACGACAGACAGAGAAGTCCAATATATAAGCATAGTTAGTATTGTTAAGAATCAAACAAGTCAAGGTCCAAGTCAAAGTCAAGCAAAGCAAGTCATGGTCAAGTTCGAGTCAAGTCCTTGTACAGTGTTGATAATTATCTAGCATAGATTAGATTAAGCATATTACTACAGTTTTGTCTGTGTAATATTGAAACTGTAAATAGGAATAACATATTTGCGTCAACATGAGTTTTCTGTTTTGAATTCTCTGAAATGAATGAATTTATTGATAGCACAAACTTGTCATATACTAAATAAGTGTGCAAAATATTTATCTACACTGTAAAGTAGACAAATATTTTGCGACATAGTACAATTAACATGCTACGTAGTATTCAAAGAACTATTAAAACAAACTTACGTCTTATTTAATCAAGTTCGGTAAACGATTTTAGCATATCTATATAAGTGGCTATAGTTTTTTGCACATCCATGAGGCCTTCCTTAATATTTACATATTGTGTAGTGTAATAGTTAAAACGATATAATTGGATAGGGCAATAAAAAACTGTTCTGGTATAAAATACTTTTATATTTTTATCTACACTAATGTTGTAACATTCTACTTATGTTTCCAATACTTGACTTATAATGACTACTGTTATAGCGCAGACAACAAAACACTCAATTTAAGCAATTTCACATGATGTTATAATATCCACATCGATATCGTAAAATCTCATTATAACATCGCGCGCTCGCTCCTGATTGGCCCTGCGCGCGCAGCTGCGCTCTCATTGGTTAGATTTTAATGGCGCCAAGTTCACTGTGACAATACACGTACGCGTGAATTTAATGTTTCGCAATATGTTTTTTTTTATTTTTATTAGTGAAGATAAAGTAGTGTATGCAACTGCATATAACACGGGTAATAAAACACTCGTTACTAAATTATGAAACTCGCTGCGCTCGTTTCATAAACTCACACTCGTGTTTTAATACCCTTCATTATATGACAGTTGCATAAATTACTATTAAAGGTTGTACAAATTTTGTTGGCCATACTCTAGGCATAAGATAGAAGGGTTTACAAATGGATCCAATGAATTAAAGTTGGTGCATTTATTTTTAATACCTAGGACATGGCTACAAAGCTCTATGAGCCGAATCAAACTCCTTGGCGCTGTGAAGTTATAGCCCGGGAGGTGAGCGCAAAAAATGCAACTACTTTCTAAAAGCTGAATTTGTATGAAATTAAAAAAAACCTTTAAAACCTGACTGACAGGCCTTGTTACTTGTTTCAGGTAATTTGCTGCGGTTTAACTTTTTTTAGTTATTTTCCTACGCGCACGCCAATTTTCAGCTTTTAAAAGTAGTTGCAAGACACTCATTTAATTTAAATAAAACCAACCCAGTACGAGTCCGACTCGCGCACGGAGCGTTCCGTACTGTATGGGAGCCCCCCTTAACTATTTATTTTATTATTTATTATTAAATTGAATATACAATTCAATATTCTGTGGATATTTCAAGCATCTGCTTGTTACTATTATTAAAATAGAGCGAAAAACGGCAAAAAAAAAAGGTTTGTTGTGGGAGCCCCCTTAATTATTAATTTTATTCTGTTTTTAGTATTTGTTGTTATAGCGGCAACAGAAACACATCATCTGTGAAAATTCCAGCTTTCTAGCTATAACGGTTCATGAGATACAGCCTGGAGACGGACAGATAGACAGACGGACAGCGGAGTCTTAGTAATAGGGTCCCGTTTTTACCCTTTGGGTACGGAACCCTAAAAAGAATTCAAAGTGGTATCCCCGCCAAACGCTTAGCATCCCAGCTGACTGAATCCGGCAAAACATCATTGGAATCCGGGCTATTGTAGTACACCACCATGACAACGTAATACCAAAAAATCAGCTTGTAGAAAGTAGTTGCATTTATTGCGCTTACCTCCCGAGCTATTATTAGCTACAAGCTGTGCGAAACCCGATCCACGAACAGCTTGGGATTGGGTTATCTGCAGCTTGTAGCTAACATCACATCCGTCAAGAAAATTGATTCAACTTATACATGAGCTTAAGTACAACAATAAATACAAACATCATTTATTATTCATGTAGGCCGAATCATACAAGTCGACGGATGTGAAGTTATGCGCATAACGCTGCGCAAAAGCCGAAATATAGGTATGCGCGGGAGCCAGAGAGAAGAGACGGCGAGGCACACCCGCCCGCCAACCTCATGCTTCCCGCGCGCTCTCTACGCCCGTGCTCACCACTACGCTACGCGGCGTCGGCATTGTGCACACATGCGCAATAATTAGCGAATCACAGCGAAGTGTCATCTACAGCTAACTTGTCATCCGCCGACTTGTGTGGCGCTTAGTTTACAAGCTGTGCAATTTCCAATCCTAACTGAAGCTCACACAAAGCTGCATGTTGATTGGGATTCGAGCAGCTTGTAGCTAACTTCATATCCGCCGACTTGTATGATTCGGCATATAATAGTATTTCATTACAAAACTTAACAATGTACACCATACAAGGTTATTTCTAATCAATAAGCATCCTTTTAGGGGCTTATTTTGTACATCAAAATTAACAACTTTTGTTCTGCGACTTTTGTCAAAACTCAAAAATAAATCAGTTGTATCCTACAATTTTGTCGCGAATGAACGATATTTTTCTATGGAACAACAATTTTTTTTTCGAGTTTTGATAAAAATCGCAGAACAAAAGTTTGATGTACAGAATAAGCCCCTAAAAGGATGCTAATTGATTAGGAATAACGCTGTATTAGAGGCATAATCCTTAGAGGTAGGTAGTTAATAGTTGAGTTTTACTTCAAACTGATTGTAAGGGTTAAGAGTTACGACATTCAGATCCCTTAGCATTTCTATATAGCTGTAGATGTCTGGTGTAACTTGTATGTACTCATCGGATGTGTTTGCCAATCTCGCTGATATTATATCCTGAAAACGAATAATACTTAATAAAATATACGGATAATACTGGATAAAAGCTAGTGGTGTGAAATTCTGTACATAAATTCCGAAGTGCTCATTGGTACGGGACCGGGATTTGAAGCCACAACCCTACGATTGTAAGGCCTTTTTCATTACCAATAGACCACCACGGCTGCTAATAAATAGTTAAAGACAGTAAAATGTAACTTGTACAGAATTTATTGCTACAGGCTGCATCAAACCTTACAGCATTTTTGAACACAAAGAGAGTAATCTCACAGTAGCAAAATTGTTATGTCAGCTGCATGTCAAGTGGGGATGTCCGTAGCTTGTAGCTAACTTCATTTAAATCGGCCTATACTAGACATAATTAAGTTTAATTCAGTTAATACTGGTAGAGGCCGAATCATACAAGTTCGGCTAGAAAAATCAGCTAGGTACTTTAAAATAAAGAATCACGGGATTTCTCCAAGGTTTTTATTGGATTGAAGCTTGAACATTTCGGCACAATTATAAGCCGATGCTGATGACCTCATTTAGACCGCAGAATCACGCTGAATGAAAGCTGCTACCAACCGGTCTTATTGGAGTTCCAAAGGGGAGGCCTAAGTCCAGCAGTGGACGTCTTATGGCTCATGGATGGATAGGTCGAGAATCATACAAGTCAGCAGATGTAAAGTTAGCTACAAGCTGAGCAATATCCTATCAATGCACGGCTTCAAATAAGTTTCTGTCAGGATTGGATATTGCATAGCTTGTTGCTAACATCATAACCACCGACTTGTATGATACAAGTCAGCAGATGTAAAGTTAGCTACAAGCTGAGCAATATCCAATCAATGCACGGCTTCAAATAAGTTTCTGTCAGGATTGGATATTGCATAGCTTGTTGCTAACATCATAACCACCGACTTGTATGATACAAGTCAGCAGATGTAAAGTTAGCTACAAGCTGAGCAATATCCAATCAATGTATGGCTTCAAATAAGTTTCTGTCAGGATTGGATATTGCATAGCTTGTTGCTAACATCATAACCACCGACTTGTATAATACAAGTCAGCAGATGTAAAGTTAGCTACAAGCTGAGCAATATCCAATCAATGCGTGGCTTCAAATGAGTTTCTGTCAGGATTGGATATTGCATAGCTTGTTGCTAACATCATAACCACCGACTTGTATGATTCGGCCTATATTGAAATTGTATTAATGTTTACTCACCCCCATGACGCTCATGATCTGTTGGGATTCATGCGGACACAGTGAATTAATAAGGTCATGGACCCCGTTCTTCATCTCTCTAAATTTGTTTTTCGCCTTCGCAATGTGCTCCGGTTGAATCACATTTTTATCAATCCTGGGTTTGGATTGTGCTTCTTGTGCTATACTTATCCGGTTTTTTAGCCTAGAAACATTGAGCTATAAATTATATGACTGCCTTGAGTGGCTCAGTGGTTGTGACCCTGACTTATGACGAGGCGTGGGTTCGATCCCCACCCAGGGCAATCATTTGTGTGATGAACATAGCATCATTGCAAATTGGAAACCTCCCATGTAACATTTTTCTTAAAAAATTAGATTTTCAAATTTTTTGCAAGATTCTTTTAGGAGCTATCTTTTGAAAAAACTCTTATATCTTAATATTTCACTGACAAGTGGTGTATTTATAAATTGCCTTAGTGGTGCACTTATAAATTGCCTTATGTGACAGCTTACTAGGAACTGTTGATCAGTTTTCTTTGTTTTTCTCAAAATGTTACTTTTTGCACATAACAGATTTTAAATTTGCAACAATGGTGTTTGCTCTGTGTCTGGGTGTTATTTAGGTACTTTCTATTTAAGTATGTATTTAAAATATGTTTAAGTAGTGTATCAGTCTCTGGCAGCCATATCACAAGCTATGCTTAGTTTGGAGTCAGAGACTGTGTGTAAGATGTCCCCTAATATTTATTTATTTATTATAAAAATAAAACTTTTTAAATACAAGCTTTTGAGATCCTGGATATCATGTGCCTATAGCAGCAGAGTGCTAAACAAGTAAAACAAGCCCAAACACGCCATGTCTATCTTGTTTAGTACACAAGTTCCTATGGCCACCTTCCGACTCCATCATCAGATCAGCACCATTGTACCATATTATTGCATTGTCACAAGATATACATATGCATGCAAAATTTAAGCTTAATCGGAAACCGCAAAGTTGGTCAAATTTTAACTTGCAAGATTCCACCCGAACTTACATACATAGGTAGGTAGATCCAAGTTAAATAAAAGCTTGTAATTATGAAATTTTGCATTCAAAATGACCTATAAATTGAATCTTTTTCAGCAAAAACTGTGTAATGTTATTGTACAATAAAGTTGCTTACCTTTTCATTTCAGCATTTGTATCCTGTATAGCTCCATTAGTGTAAGCTGCTAACTCATCTAGCTGATTAATTTTCTGTCTCATACCGAACAGAAATTCTGAGGTCAGGAGGTTTGTATCAGTGGAGATAAGTGTGCTTGAATCGTGAACTACAACTTCTAAACCTTTGACGTAAGAATTTATTTTTTGTTTGATCTCTTCTTCGCTAACCATCTGGTCTGGTGGGAATTCAGGAATAGCATTATCTATGATAAAACAAGTGTCTAGACAACTCTTTTGCAGCGCTTTAATTTCTGTTTTCAGTGCGTTCAGTGTATCCGAATTGTGATCTTGAGACATTCTGAAACGTAAAGAAATAACAATACAGAAGAAACTAAGTAGTTTAATGATGAAATTGCAATAACACTGTAGTGTAACTGTGAATACTTACTTTGTTTACGACAAACAGTCCTACGTTCACCAAGTATACGATACCGAAAACTACTAGACAATATGTAGTAAAACACACAAACTTTTACAAAATAAACGTCTCAATGTAGAAATAATCCGGTTATTAGAAATTAGATTGTATGTTTTTGATCTAACAAAGCAGATCAAAAATAACGAACTTCAACACTAAGTCTGAGTGTTGCCAGAGAGAACTTCTGAAAAGGAGCGTCTAAAAATCGAAATAATTTGCCAAACATGGTGAAGATATTTTTAAATTTTTTGGTAAAGCATGATATTTAAAAAAATGCCACCCAGGGCAAGCATTTATGTGGATTAACATAAATGTTTGCTCTGTGTCTAGGTAATATTTATGTATTATCTATTTAAAACAAGGTGCATGTGTAGTCCCTCCGCGCGGAGAAGTGAAACTTCGACGCAACAATGCTTTCATACCCCCTCCATGGTAGCGTTAAATGTTTAAGGTAACCTTGTTGGAAGTCGCATTAGAATTTTCACTTCAATAAATACTCCTTACTGAGTTGTTATGTCAATTCTTAATATAAATCCATATTTTAAAAGGATGAAGCGATAGAAAAACAGGAAGCACTGCTTGCCGAGCCAGAGATGCTTTGTCTATAAAGGTGCGAAATAAATATGAACGACAAAGTCAGCAATAATTTATAATAATTGTCAAGCGGTAAAGAATAGATATTAAAAAGTTACGATAACAGTAACAATTTTGTTATTTTGTATAGACGAGATATTTTATATCACTGTCACTGTCAATATGTACTGCTGTCAAAATTGACAGCAATACGTAAGTGAGTCATAGTGATGTGACACATCGATTATTTCATTAATCGACTTTTTGTTTGTTCTACAGCTTCTATAAATCTAAAGTTCTAGGACATAATACATACATTAAGACTTCCCCTCACAGACGCGGCATGCGGTTTCGGTCCAGTGTTCAATTAATCACAGAGACCAAATATGTTGGGTGATATGCTGGGTGGGATTAGTTCTATATTGAAAAATTTCGTTCGCGAAATGTGTGGTTAACGAATTTTTTTTCGAGTTTCTTTAATAATGTCGATATATGTCAATTCAACATTGCATTCATGTCAATTCTGTTCTCTTCTAATTATAAATAATCGGAGGGATAAAATTGCTGGTGAAATAATACAAATAAAATAACCTTAAATTGTTAAGTTCAATAAGTCACTGTTTATATAACTACTTTTGCCCGCGGGTTCGCCCGCGTATATTTAGATTTTTGTGCTATCCCACGGGAACCTGTTACTTTGCCGGGATAAAAAGTAGCTTATGTCACTTTTTAGCATTTGAACTATATTCATGCCAAAAATCAAGTCTATCCGATGCTCTGTTGCTGCGTGTAAGCGTAACAAACAAACTTACTTTCATATTTATAATATTATTAGTGGAGATAAACAATTTATTAATGTAAATAATGAAATAATTAGTGAATACAAACTTACATAGAGCTGCCAATGAGGTCAATTTAATTGCATTGTCTTTGTAGTCAGGATGCAAGTCAGGGGTAAACGGTTGTATTGCGTACTCAGCGAACGTCATTACAATCACAGCAACTTCTGCGGGTCGCAATACCATTACATATATCCACGCACAGCTGAATGAAGGTAGTGGTCCCCAAAATTTGTGCATTTTTCCGAACGCTTCTTCGAAGTACGAGTATTCAGCACCAGATTTGCCAACCACTGTGCCGAGTTCAGCGAACGATAACGCTCCTAAAAAAACGTTTTTTTTATTATTATGGTAAATCATGATACGTTTACCAGTAATTAAACTTAATATATTAATTTTGAATAGGCATCTTACCTACACCCACCTAGTAATGAAATAACTCCAGATAGTGTCCATATTACCAAACATAGACCAACTGAACCCGAGTACAGAAGAGCCGCAGCGGGTGATACAAATATACCAGATCCAATCATAACACCCAAAATTAAATTAACAGCTGAGAACAAGCCTAGCTCTCTTTTGAGTTTGACCGTGCTGCCAGCAACGCTCTCTGTACGCTTTTCAGCATCATCATCATATTTCTCCGTTGAATCCGCAACTCTAGCGGACATGTTGGCCTCTCTGTAATAAAAATGTTAGGTATTCTCTGTTATCTTTCCAAGTTTTGTAGCTAACGTGACTTAGATACGAGGAAATACATTTTTATAAAAACATGGAGAGCAAACCAACAAGATTACATACATACTTAAATGTAATAGAGCATATGAATTAAGAAGATAACATTTATTCCTATTACTTTTATTTTGTTTGCTGTTTCTTAAACGTTACAAATGCTTAGTCTTGTAACAAGTGTACTAAATTAATGAATGGAATGAAACACTATCCTCCAGAATGTATTACTCACTCACACTAAAACGTAATTTTGACCGTGAAACCCGAACTCGAAATAGCTCTAACAATACATTTTAAATTGGCAAATTATGTCTACGAGCTAAGTGGCGTTTAGCAACTACAAATTGCCTTAACAATCTAACATGTATAGGTCGCGCCACACAAGTCGGCGGATGTGAAGTTAGCTACAAGCTGCGCAATATCCAATCCTGACTGAAGCTCATCACATAAAGCCGCACGTTGATTGGCAATTGCGCAACTTGTAGCTAACTTCACGTCCGCCAATTTGTGTGGCACGGCCATAACACTAGTACAAGACCCTCAAGCCTCTCTAGATTCTTCGGTCGACAATTGCTTGAAAGCCGTGGGTTGAAGTAACGAATAATTTCTCACAATACATTGTATAAAAGATACCGACTACCGATGACGTAAAGGGTAATCGAGTCGGTGAATGAACTTGAGCGTTATTCCGTCCTCATGCCATCAGGATAAAAATGACACAAAGGCATGGGAACGATCCTCAACTTGCATACCAGGGACTAATTTTATTGACCAGCCTGACCTATTAGACCTATTATTATCCGAGTCAAGACGAAGGATATATTTTATGGTTTTTGTTATCTTCTAAGATAAATTGTAATTTATGGAAGGCCCTCAAAGTCATTTATGTTACATTTTCTATTTTCAAAGATTAGTTACTCAGGACAGGAATCTAGAATTTTATGAAAAGTAGATTTATCTACACGTTTCTTAAGTTATGAGTTGATGGAAGCAATATCAAGAAGTTACAGTATAATTTATAAAAAAAAAATGGCTCCTAATTTCGTCCGAAAAATTTACATGGTACCTAAGTAAGTATGTACATAATATGTGAATGATGTTTGTGCTAACAATAGCCTCACGATTTCCATGATGATACCGTAAATTTGTATAGCAATAATTTTCTGTACCTAAGTGCTAAAAGTAAATTATTTAATAATATTTAATATAATATTATGTCATAGAAGTCGAAAACTTCGAATTTTTCACTACATAATATTAGAATTTAAACATGTTTGTGTCGCGAAATAGGATTTATCAGCGACGTTAATATTAATAAAAATAACAACAACAATGAACTAATAACCGACTATGTTTAAAATACAATTTATCGTAATTATTACTTTTCTGCTAAGTCTGAAATAAATAAGTACTTAATGAAAATGATGCAACACTTGATCAAGTAGTCAAGCTAATAGATAATTATACTTACCTACTCATAATATGTAGTATGATAAAATGTTATATTAAATGTTTGTAATATATATTGTTTGCGTTTACTAGCGAAGTAGCATTGGAAATTGTGGTTTGTAGATAAATATTTATGTGGACAACGCAACGCTCATTTAGTTGTATTCATATTGTGTGAGCATTTATAGGCATTACACTATAACCAGGAAAAACCTTTTGTAGAGTCTACCATAATACTGACCAATGATTTAGGCAATATAAAGTTTATATAATATAAACTATCGTATTGTTTTTTGGTATGGAAAATTATTTACTATTAACACACTTAGTTTTCTGTGGACTACACGTCTTAATGATGGCCTCTATTTACATTTTTTTAATATGTACTTACTGATGTACTCAAGTTAAGAGTCATAAATAAAGGGTTTTTCAGAAAAGATGTACCGAGTCAAAAGAATGGGATTCAAACCATCAATATGAACTACTATTAGAAAAGCCAGAATTAGAACTTGGAATCGTAATTTTTTCTCGAATACCAGGTTGAACCCATGGTAAAAGTTGTTATAGTTACCAGGACAACTCATACTTTTTTGGCTTAGTGGATACTTTCTGAATAACTCCAAATATTTGTAATATAATTTCTAGATGTTATAAAATAATTTTATGATAAGTATATAAACATTTCTAGATAAAATAGTTATATTTGCACCTCAGTTGTACGAAATTCATTTGCTAAGCTTTATGTTTCTCATGTACAAAACAAGTTACTATACTATATTGATAAGCATTTTCTCTCAAAATACATTCTGAAAATCCCTAAATAAAGCGCAAGCATCTCGCTGCGTTGCAGTGACTGGCACATTTGTATTAATAAATTCTTTGTTTGAAATGTTTTTATTTTTTTATTTTTAGTCCTCACAGCAACGATGAAAGTTATGGGCAGTGTAAATTTATTATCTACTGTAATAGTTACTATATACAGTCACTAGGTATAATGAGGGCATCCTGAGTGCATTGTGTTTTGACGTCATGCGTCATCAATCTCTACTACTTACGAGTGTTATACTTGTAAAATGTATACCTATTCAACACGTGTTTTGTTTAGTCGGTGCTTATTATAAGTGAATGAAACTACCGAGATCAATGTTCTACGTTTTATTATAGTATTAGCATAAATACTTATTAGACGCATTTTGTGATTATATCTGCCTAAACACGGCACCACGCTGCGCCGCAAAATGCAACTTTGCAAAATAAAAAGAACGATGTTCTGGGAAGAAGCAAATGCAATTTCGAGTGCATGTTTGTGCTCAATTTCTTGTTTGAAATTACTCTAAGAGTGTTTTACGACCCTCGTCCAAGTTCGCCGAAAATGGATTTCAATCAAGTTTCTCTCTTGAGAAAAACATGCACTGCAGGAGGTTTTGCAATACTCGTGCCGGTGTCATATTTTAGATGGTTTTTTTAAATAGTTCTGGGAATTTCAACGCATGTGTATATTAAATATTCTTAGTTACTCATAGTAAATGAAAAGATAAAATCTGTCTGGACTGATAATGTACTTAATTACAGGCTGATTCGGAATGTAAAAATGCTTGTTGTTGCTATGTATAAAAGATTAGATAAACTACTATGAGCCACATTTTTGCAATGTGCTTATAGGTCTTACTTTATTTTTATACAAAGTAATATAAAAGATATTATTAATATAAATAAAAAATTACGTAACACAATATCAATTGTACAAAATTTGCCAAATTAAGGATTGAGTATTGTTACGAAAATGATACAAAAAATGTATTTATCAAAGATTATTTGACCGCTCTTTGGTAAATTAAAAATTTCAAAAACGCATCATGGGGTGCATACTCGCATGCATAATGACACTCGTCTGGTAAGTCCAGAGAAATGCCACCATCCTGCTCTCAAGTGCTCTCTTCAGTTGCAGGCACGCACGACACAAACAAGACCGGCAATATGCGTATTTTACGTTTTATGTCATCAGGTAGACAGGTAGTTATACATTTAGGTCATTAATCCTGACCTTAATAACAAGTACCTACAAATTTTGTTAGTTAACACACAATTTTTACGACACACCTAGACATTTTAAACTCAATCAGTAATTTCACTAAAAGCTTTTCTCTGTACCAAAATAATTATTAATAAAAAAACAACATTGTTTACAGGATAAAACAGCAATTAATCTAGTTTCGTTTTGTAGAAATATAATCAATTTTTTCCCTGTTCCGTAGATTATGGAAAATATGTACATAAATTTAACTGAATTATTAAAGAAATATGTAGAGAAAAATTTGACTTACGTGCCTTTAAAATTACGTTTAGTATGTCACCCAAAAAACGTTATAGTTAAGGTTCAATTTCCCGATCAATGGAGCTTAACTTCTATCACGTCTTTTCTCTGTTTGCTCAAACACGTACACCCACGGTCACTACTAAACAAATACTGTGTCTGTCATGCGTATCAGCTAACCCAGGGGTGTTGTGATAAGAAGTAAAAATATCGTAAATTAACTGATAGTGAAACTCATTTCATTTAATTTGTCTCGTCTAATCAGTTAATATGTAGTAAAAGTCTAGACTGTTACACATTGTTGCTAATAACGTAATTACGTATTTCCAATATCTCTTAATTTCACATTGTTTGTTACATAATGAAACAATGCCATATTACCTGATGATAATGAGTTTTACGGTGATTTGACACCAAATAGTAAACAATTTTAGAAAAATATGATACGAAACAATCTATTTGAGAAGTACGACTTGGTTGTCCTTGCGATGGTTCTTGGTGGTTCGCCTTTATGTGCACCCAAAGGTGGTGTTTTCTTTAAGAATCTTTTAGCGGGCAGTAATGAGTTTTTATCCTCTTTATAAGTGAGCCGCAATTATCTTTGCAGCACACTTTTTGAATTTGGAACGCGTTAGTGTTTAGCGCCATAAAAATCGAACGCAAATATTGTTAGTTGTTTTATTATTATTTTAGTTACTTACTCAATGTTTTATCAAATGATAAAACATTGATTGATTGTCCTTAGTTTCCTCGGACTTGATCAGAAATCAGAAATCAGAAATCAGAAAACGTTTATTGGATCAGAAAACGTTGATCGGAGGCTTTGTTTATTTTAAAGTTTAAATTTTTAACCACAATACAAATTTACATAATATATGTGATATAAAGTTTACTAATTTCGTATCGATTTTGACGCAGGTTTCCAAAAGACTATCCAAAAAACATAAATAACAATAAAATATTAGGTGCCTTTTATTTTCTCATAGTTAGAGGGTGATGAAAAGTAGAGAGTATCACTCGGGCACACAATATATTTTGGCTCGGGCGACGTACCTATACCTACCTACTTTAAATCCCTCGCTACGTTCAGGGTTCTACTAAAGAAACCCTGCACTTCGCTCTGGATTCAAAAAAGCGCCCTTGCCGTAAAAATATTATTTTGCTCCCTAATGATATAATCTACTATTACTTACTTTAAGTTTGATACGTGATTGATCAAGTTTTTTTTTAGTGTACTGAACCTACTCTACCAGCTTTTTGATAGTCCACTGCTGAAGATAGCCTACTCACGGATGGTGAAATCATGGTGTGATTGGCTTTTGCAAGATTTAGTTACTGTGGTGGCTAAATATATTTTTCGTACCTATCACACAAAACTATTAAAAGTAAAGCAAATAAAATAGAAGTTACCTATACTATTCTATATCATAGAATACCTACTAAAAATATGTTATCAACGCTTTCTCCAGGCACATTTTTATCACTTCTGTGTTGAAAGACTGAGGTACAAACTTATTACAAATCATGAATTCCACTGGCAGCAGGCACGTATCCAGAGGGGGCATAGGGGACTGGTCCCCCCCGAAATTTTATAACTTAGACTAGATAAAATTGATTATTTGGCTAGAAGGTAACGATTTGTCGAATGTTGTTGCTATGTAGACGACCCTAAAAATGAAAATGACTCATAAAATGACCCATCGGCAATTGTTCTCTGAATCCTTAGAATTCTCGCTAAACAAAAAGGCACATCCGTACTCTCCGGGGTTTCTTTCCGTAAAAATCAGATGTTACACACTTGTGCAGTTATGTTGGGGTCTCAACATCGATATCTTTGCTCTTCACGAATTATTGAAACTAGTGGCAAAAAACCCGGATTAGTGCGAGTGAAGAGTGGACCGACTCGCCAACCAAAGGATTTATTCAGATTTTTTTCTGTAGGTGTACTATAAGCATCGACAGTTTCAAAAAGGTTACTTTTTTTGAAACTGTCTTTGATTAAGACAATTCTTTTTGCCATACATGGTTCCAGGACAACAGGAAGTAGGCACTTACCCTAAAGGTTTTGATTGCCTTGTGAGTGTCGAAATGTGGAGGTTTTTACGGCTCTACCAATCATCGACTAGCTCTAAAATTACTTTTTTCTCGATCACCGAGAAATGTTTTTTTTTTCACAACTACAAGAAACTATGAGCTAACGTATAGTTTGAGTTCTCGGTCAGCGCGCGAAATACTATTTTAAGTGAAAATTAGTTGATGCACTTTTGTACATATACTGACGACTATTTTGGTTTTTAAATGTACCTATCCATAGCCGTTAAATGAGATTTCATCTGTAAATGCCAAAAAAGACGTGAATTTGAATTTTACCTAGAGCAACCACCCTAACGCTGTAACGTTTTCTCACAGTATGTAGTTAAGAAATTCAACTTTTAACAGCTGCATAGGAGAATAAGTAGATCGAGTTTTAATTTCAATTCGATAGCTTCGAGTTGTGACTCCGTATTTCTAGTAAGAACAGCTAAAATATGGAACTCTTCGTCAATTAACAATTTGGGATTCTAAACAAGTAGGTAACATCTAGTTACCTAAATGAGTTACATCCTAGACCGCGTCTCAGCTTAAGATCAGACTAGAAGTGATCAAACGCAGACATTTCTAGAAAAACAAAATACAAACGAAAATTTACGTTCCTGATGCGTCATATTTAATTTAGGTTCGCATTTATGGAAAATATTTTTGCAAGTGATATAATAATGCTTATCTAATAATTGTGCTTAGGTGTCTTTTCAGATAGTTTTCTAACATATCGTTCCATTGCTGCGTGAAGGACATAGTTCCTTAAAGTGCCAAGTTCTAATAAAATCCTAATTAGATCACCAGTCTTAGGCTGTCCACCTAAAAGCGAGTTTCGACTCGCACTTGGCGGATTTTTTGTAAATGGCCCCCCCCCCGAAACTCAAAGCTGGATACGTGCCTGACTGGCAGTGTTAGAATTTGTTCTGTCCACATTGTATTTTAAGCATGTTTAACTGTTGTAATTCCACTGTAAGATAATCCATC
This sequence comes from Hypomecis atomaria, assembly GCA_964007245.1. NCBI lineage: Eukaryota > Metazoa > Arthropoda > Insecta > Lepidoptera > Geometridae > Hypomecis > Hypomecis atomaria. The sequence continues at coordinate 18,175,406 of OZ023300.1, read as the reverse complement.
CATCCACTAGGTAAAACGTAAAAGGCTGATCACAACAGGCTGATAACAACAGTTACATAAGTAAATTCGTAGGTAAAGGCCGATTGAAGTAAGTACCTACCAAGTTAAAGTAAAGAAGAGTATAGTAAAGATTTGTTTTTCAGCAGTTTTTTTAGTTATTTTTTATTTGTATGTACAAAAAACATTTTAACAATAAATAACACTATTAAAGATAGATAGGGTTTGGCATAGTGCCAACGTCCTCTATCAAAGTTAATGATTGTCTGGCATCTTCCTAGCATCTTACAAATGATATCACACAAAAACATATAAAATCTGCAACAAGTTAGCTAGGTAATTGAGACCAGTACAAATACTTTTGATTTCCTATTGTTTTTTTCTCATTGCATAATTATTTTTTGAATCCACTTCATCTTTGTGGTCATTATGCTGCAGCAAATCTATGAAACCAATTGATGAAAAAATAAAACAAGGATGATACGAGTGAAACTTATTTGCCTTCATCATTTACTTAACTTCTTATGTCAAACGTCCTTAGACAAGGATATCAGTACCTACTGTTGTGTGATAATGTTTTTTTCATCTTAATTTACATTTTATCAACATTGTTATACCTACGTAGGTTTGCTTTCATTATTTTGCGCTTCAATATCCTAGAAGACTTGTTAAACAGGCATTTTTTTTAATACTTCACAAAATTTAATACAATTCAATGGTTTAACTAAAGGCGATATTATTATACCTAGAGGAAAATACAATAAATTGGTAGAGTTAAAAAATAAAGTAGGTGGCGGGAGGCTGAGGACTTTTTGTTTCGTTTTCGCAGTAAAATATTGAAACATTCTAAATTTTGCAAGAATTTGTTTACCAGCTGATTTCATCGTTTCTTCTTGGTTTTGTTCCTAAACACTTATTTAGCAATGACCTACTTTAGTTTCAACTTGTGTAACATTGGACAAGTCGGAATGTGAAGGGTTTGATAACGGTGCACATAACAGGTACAGATAACTTGCATAGCTGTTTTGAAACCTATGTTTTAAGTTTAACCAGGTGGCTACTAGATATTTTTAACTCGAAATGTCACTCGTAAACAACAACGTAAACACAATTAAAGATATCTTTTTGAGCTTTTAAAGTCCTAAAAACTGGGTAAATACCAGTTTTTAACCCTAATCCATAGAAATTTTGATATGCCCTAATCGATAGACTATAAGACAAGTACACAATACATAAAACATGTCAAGTGGAACGATATTGCCGTAATTTAGATGTTTGTCGTTGTTACGGTCAATCCCGTTGTCAGAAATGATGGATGAATAATAATCAGCCAAGTGTGAGTCGGACTCGCACACGAAAGGTTCCATACTGTTTGGAAGCCCCCTTAAAACATTTTATTTTAATTTAATTATTTATTTATCAAAAAACCAAACATTCTGTGAGCAAAAAACACGATTCTTGTATGAGAACCCTAAATGATTATTTTATTTCAATTATTTATTTCTGAAGTGAGTATTTAACTCAATATTCTGTGAATATTTCAAGCATCTTACTGTAACCGTTAGTTAAATCGAGCGCAAAACGGCTAAAAATTCATATTTGTTGTATGGGAGTCCCCCTTAATTTATTTAATTTTATTTTTAGTATTTGCTGTTGTAGCGGCAACAGAACTACATCATTTGTAAACATTATAGCTTTCTAGCTATCACGGTTCATAAGACACAGCCTGGCGACAGACAGAATACAGACAGACCGACGGACAGCGGAGTCTTAGTAATAGGGTTACGTTTTTACCCGTTGGGTACGGAACCATAAAAAAGATTTTCTGCGCAGTCCCAATTGCCCGCAATCTACGATGTAGATGTGTTATCAGACAGATATAAAATAATGTCAAACCTTATTTAAAGTTAAATACTCTCCCTTATATAATATACAGTTAAAACAAATATATCGAAAAACTCGTTTTATTTTAATAAACATACAATTCAAAATATTTAGTCACGAATCTACGAAATTATAAACATAATAAGTATACATTGCATTTTATAATTATTTTATTTTATTTTTTGTCATTTGATGTACAATTACTATCATATTTACAGCAGGAAATACTCTTTAAATGCTCTACAAAACCAAAATAAAATTTAAATGACACATTCACGTGTATTTTTTCACATAACCGAAACTTTTGATTCAGTTAATTTTCAGTTCATTTTTTTTTTATAATTAGGTACTTACCTATACAGATAGATAAACACTCTAATTGCATATGCATATACTACGTTAGATCTGTAACATGGTACCTACGTAATCGCTCGTATGTCATTAATGTTTTTATCGATAGGTACGAGTATTGGCTTACATGTATGAAAACTCTATACTATGTTATGACTGTTGTTAAATCAAATAAGTTGCTAAAAATACTGTACTGTAGGTACAACAGGTATATTTTTCTACAGCTTCTGAGAACGATTATCCACGGACATTCTCGTTGAAAAGAATGAATTTCTGATTGTAATACTATGACGACAACTACTGAATATTAAACAATATTTGTATATGTATCATAAATCTATTAATTAATGTAAATGTGTTTGCTAAGCCCCCACCCCCTTCTGTCAATGGATTTGATTACACATTTTTATATGTTTGCAGAATCTTAGAGCTCAGGGTATTTAACACGAATTTAAAAATACATATTGGCTCATAAATTGCAGATGTAAGTATATAGTACGAGTCAAATAGGTCTGCAGCATTCCTTAATTTTGAAATCAATTTGTTTTGCTTATTCAGGTGTCACTAATAATGCGAGATATTGATAATCACAGAACAATATTACTTAAGAGGTGGTTGATAATGAGCATTAACAGTTCAATAAACTTACTCACGTGTTATCGTTATAATAAGCAAAAATATCCAGACACGATCGATATCTTCTATAAAACACTTTTTCGCGCCAAACGTATTAAAATACAGACGTGCTTCAGCGGTGGTCTCTGGTAGTTTACTGGCATATATATAAGGAAGAGTTGAAATGTAAATACGTGAAGTTCCAAATATAATCATTTATAGTAAATGCTCTGACTTGAACTGGAAAAACGTGCATGTAGAGCTTCTTGTTTTTTGACTTTTGTGAATTTTTGTTTAAATTAAGTAAAGTATGATGTTAAGCTAGTCCATTGTTTCACAAGACACGTGCATTCTTTACAAAATGATGTACCGTTTAATATTGTTTCCCTGTGAGTATGATGTTGACTAACATAAAATTATTTGTGTTAGTATGAGTCATGGAGTAGGTGAATAATTAATTAATGACTTATTTCCAGCATACTTATTGATGGATTAGTATCTATATTTCTTGAAATGAATATGTATTACAATATTAGCAAACCAGCCGTGGTTAATATTTAGGTACCTATTTATTTATTTATATTCGTTTATTGCACAATGGCCACCACGCTGGCCTAGTGCGGGTTGGTGTATTCACATACGCCATCGAATTTCTTTTACGGACGTATGCAGGTTGCCTCACGATGTTTTCCTTCACCGAAAAGCCAATGGTGTGAAATTCCGTACATGAATTCCAAAGAACTCATTGGTACGGGACCGGGATTTGAACCCACAACCTCACGATTGTAAGGCGATTGTCATTTACCACTAGACCACCACGGCTTCGGATTCAAATAGTACCTGTTCATAAATATATTTTTATCGTCTAGAAGCGATATTAACCTGCTAATTATACAATAACGAACTAGTCACAATTTGCATTTGTCTGGGGCCAACTTTAAATCACCTTTAAATAAATTTTTTCAATATGAATCGATTAATTTTAGTAACAACAATCGATTTTTATTACGGCTTACAATTTTTACAACACAGATAGCTCTGTGTTTTACAACTTTAACATCACTAGTGTCGGTGTTGACATATACAAAACAACCTTTTCTGTTTGGTAGATATAACGAAGTATGTAGTCAACAGCACATTTTGACATTTGCCGCTGATCGACGTAAAAATACTGCAACTTTAAAACAGCGGTTTTAAAATTGACGACTTTTTGACGTTCTTTTTGACGCTTTCCTCTCGGGCGGCGAGAAAGTCGCTGCCTATCTGTCCTGCCAGCGGCCCTAACGGGTGCCGTCCACGTGTTGGTGGAGGCGGTGGGGCTGCGAGGGAAGAGGAGTGTCGGTATCGCGATGGCCGTTCTCCCTATCCTCTGCAGCTGTAGTGGCAGGTGTGGGGCCACTTTAATTGACCCGTTGCATCGGGACCAGGGCTGTCGGATACGGGTGCTGTCCGACGCCCAGTGCTGGTTGGTCCCACCCAGGTGGTGGGTGGCGATGTGTCTGGTGTTCGACACATCGTCATTCTGGCGGGAGCGTAAGCTCAGTGGTGGGGCCCAAGGTGGGCCAGCGCTGTCGGGTGCCGCGGAGGAGTGCGGGAGCGAACCCGTAGCCCCGACACCAGGCGCTGTGGTGGAACACCCAGGGGTTTTGGCAGGGACTCCCACATAACCACCCGCCTGCCCTCGAGGTGTGGTGCTATCTATAAAAGATAAAATCGTCGTTTAAGACAATTGACGGATTCTTCATACAAGCTGTCAAAGTTCCGTATCCATCCAAGCCCTACGGAAGTGTAAAATAATGTAATCCAGGGGCAATAATATATAATGAATCGGACATGAAAATAATATAGGCCAAGTTAACAAAGCCTTTAAAAAGTTTTATAATTAAAAGTTACACTATTATTTTTTATTTTAATAATGGTAATTAGTTTGGTACAATCAAGTGAGGTCTACGTCTGGTAGCCCTGACTGCTTCTTTCAATTTTGGTGGAAAAAGCTCGTTGTTCATGTTGAACAAAATCGAGCATTTTTGCCCAAAAGTATTGTTTTATTTTGTGATATTTCCGCTAAATCTAGTTAATTAGGCTTAATTTAGTATTTCTATGTAAAATTCCACTATATTTGAGGTGAAAATAGTATTTTACGTAGGATACCTGACAGATCGATTCGGCGTTCCTGGTTTCAGGTTATATTAAAAAATATTCGTTTTATTCAGTAATTTCTAATAGAAATGGAAAGTATGGACGTCGCTCAAGAAGGTACTTCGGCAGCGTCAACCCCTGCGACTGAAAATGGTAAGTTTGATGTACACTTCTCGTGAAATGCCGGTCGACAAGGTTCCTAAAACGTGTTTTGTGTCCATTATACATTGTTCTTTTTTACATGGTAGTTCTCTTTTTGCTCTTAAAAATGGCTTGTAATGTTAAGATTAGTGTGGTATCAGCATTATAATATTCTCCATTGTTAACACAGGCTGTTACTAACAGATTATTTTCGATGTTTATACCCATTGTCACTAGCAGTACGTACTTAGGTACGTACTTTGGCACCTAACTGGTACATAAGTAGATGATCGCCATCATCATCCACCATCAAGGCAAAAACATTAGTACTCAAGAGTGCTAATGTTTTTGCCTTGTAATCTATAGTCATGCTCTTTGATAACACCTGGTCATCATATCAATTGTCTAGCCAGCATGTGATTAATATCTATATTTCATATAGATATATTTCAGTGCTGATGCAGTATACAATTTGTTTGATTTAAATCTTGTCATTGGAGGTTCAATTTGTTCCTTGGAAACTTCAAGCAAATATCTACGGAGCCGCAGTCCCTAAGTAAAAGTAGTAAAAAAATGTCCGAGTGCCTACACACATACTGACTTGGAATTTTACATTAATTAAATACTTCACAATAACCCGTTTTGTCGAATCTCAACGCAAAAAAAATCTCAACATGTAACCTAATTAGTCCTTGTAACTGAGCACTTTAGCATCGTGCGGCGTTGTAGTCGGCTTGCAATCAACTTACGACTAACTAAAAAGCCTGCCCACTACGCAGCTTGGGCAGGGTTTTGGCTCTGACACATTTTTTGCACGATTGTGACTATATATATTTGCTGGAAGCATGGAAAAGAGACAATCTGACAATTCACACTAGGTCCAAAGGCTTGTAGAAAAATAACATGACACAAACTTAAAAATAGTGTTCGCAGTACAAAAATGCTAATTGGACAATAAAGTATGCTATTGCAATCCTTAGATTGATTGTACATATTTTTACTTGTTTTTTTTTTTTTTCTGTGGGATTCGAGCCCTTGTTTTTACTGCCAATACACAGTTGTGTGAGAGTAAAACTAGCCAGTTTCGGTTGTGTTGCCATTGCTTCAATCAAAACAGCAAAACGTTGTTTGCAAATTTAAAATCTCATATGTGCAAAAAGGAATATTTTGAGAAAAACAAAAAAACTAATCAACAGTTCTTAAGGTAGGCTTATACGGGCAACTAAAATTGCTCAATTCCAGTCAATAAGTTGTGTAAGCGCACCTTTAGTAGGCTGTCACGTCAATTTATAAATGCACCATGTGTCAGTTAAATATTAAGATATTCACATAAGAGTTTTTGCAAACGATAGCTCCTAAAAGAATCTTGCAAAAAATTTGAAAATCTTATTTATAAGAAAAATGTCACATGGGAGGTTTTAAATTTGCAACGATGAAAAAACAGCCTAAATCTCAAGGCAACATTTACACAGCAAACTTTTTGGGAACAGGGCCAACAGTGGCGGAGGGCAATGTCGGTGCAGAAGAGATGACCTCGCGGGACTACTACTTTGACTCATATGCACACTTCGGCATTCACGAGGAGATGCTGAAGGATGAAGTCCGCACACTCACATACAGGAATGCTATGTATCACAATAAGCATCTTTTCAAGGGAAAGGTTTGTATTGTATTGTCATGTACTTAAACTGCCTCGGTGGCTCAGTGGTTAGTGACCCTGACTTCTGGATCAAAGATGCATGGGTTCGATCCCCACCCAGGTTAAGCATTTATGTGATGAACATAGTTGTTTGCTCTGTGTCTGGGTGTTATTTAGGTACTAATTATATAAGTGTGTATTTAAAATATGTTTATGTATGAAATCAGTCTCTGGCAGCCATATCACAAGCTATGCTTAGTTTGGGGTTAGAGACTGTGTGTAAGATGTCCCCTAATATTTATTTATTTATTATTTATTAGTGACACACAGTAAACGTTATTTCAACAGTACACAAATCGACTACGGAAATATGAATTAATGTAAGGGACAAAAGGCCATTTTTCAGGAGAGCCAAAAAACGATCGCAATTTTTTTTATTTCTTTATATCTTTTTTGTTTCTTGTCTGATTTAAATGACTTCTAGGGCGAAATTGCATAAAATTTTGAACTGTTTATGTTAAAGATATCATAATTTGAGATATCCCTGTAGTTTAGGAATTGACATGTCCCTTACATTATTTTTTTCTGTTAAAATGACCGAAATTTTAAAAAAAAGTTAAGGTAACGTACATCTCATAATCAAATACGAGGTAAAATTGCAGTGAAGGACATCGCTTCAATTGGTTTTTTTAAATAAATAGCCCCAAAAGTTTATCATAATCATTTATTTTCAATGTAATTATATTTAAAAATGTGTCACTGACGCTAAGTTAAAAAAAAAAAACAACATAAACAACTTCGTAATTAAAAGTCTTAAGCAATACTTTTAAGTAAGTAATATCACAATAAAATGCCTTAGAAAACTTTTTAAATTATGAAAAACTAACGTTCATTATCATAAAAAGACCGTGTAGGAACTTTTATATTCAGTCTTCCATAATATAACAATAAAAGCTACCAAAAAAAGTTAAACTACGTAGGTAGGTATAAATCTTTGTAAATTAAACAAAATCATAATATAGTTTTGATTCATGTTACAAGAATAGTACTTATAAAAATTAAATTGGATTATTTTATGGCAACAGTTGTTTTAATTATTTGTGGAACTGTTATTAAGTTTATCCTATTCGTTTGACAAAACAAGGAAAGGCATGATCATTATTTCAATTCACTAAAGATGACTGCAACGTACTAGGCTTGTATAGGTATAATATGACTTTTCAAGACTTTCCTTGTGTTCTCATATTAAATTAACAAGATTATATTAACTTATGTATTTACGTAACACTACTATGTAGGAACTGCCTATTGCAATCAGACACATAAAAGGCGTAAGGCAATAAGGCAAGGCTGATTGCAATAGTTCCTACATAGTAGTGTTACGTAAATACATAAGTTAATATAATTTTGTCAATTTAATATGACAACACAAGGAAAGTCTTAAAAAGTCATATTATACCTATTAGTTAGTTACTATTAGTCTTCCATAAAGAAACAATAAATCTATTAAAATAGATGATAAAATACTTACGCCTAGAAACATGTTCAGTCAAAATTAAACAAAAACAAATAGGGCACCTAAATATCCATGGTTTACCTATAACAAGCTATTAAAAAATAACAAGACAATAACCTCGATTTTAGCAAGTAAATTATTTATAAGATGAATCTTATCCAGTAAGTTTCTTTTATTGTACAACAAAAGGAAAGACGTGAAAAACCGGATTCAAACGCTTTTAAGTGACAGTTACAAATTGGCTATATGTTTTCAAGACTTTCCTCGTATTGTCCAATAAAAGTCATAGAATTATCTTAACTGTGATAATAACTTGTTAATAATGTTTACCAGAATTAACATAAATACGAGTATCAAAACAATGAAAAAATCTTAGTCAACATTTATGTGGCAATGCTTTCATGATTAAATTATAGTGAAGAAAAAATAAATGCTTATTCATCATCATCTATTCATGATTTATTGATTATTTAAATGATTATTCATTCATTTGAGGTTAATCCTAAAATTTACTGTGCGTCTTCATCTTCTTCGTCTGTTTCCAATGAAGTGTCTAAAACTGCACCATAATGCGAAAGATTTAGGTAATCCGCGTGAAATCTTCTGGGAATGTTGATTTTATTATTTATTAAATGTTGTTTTTGTTAGTTATTATACGTAAATACATAAGTTAATATCATCTTTTAAATTTAATATGACAACACAAGGAAAGTCTTGAAAAGTCATATAATACCTATACAAGCCTAGTACGTTGCAGTCATATTTAGTGAATTGAAATAATGATCATGCCTTTCCTTGTTTTGTCAAACGAATAGGATAAACTTAATCATAGTTCCACAAATAATTAAAACAACTGTTGCCATAAAAGAATCCAATTTAATTTTTATAAGTACTATTCTTGTTACATGGTTCAGAACTGTATTATGATTTTGTTTAATTTACAAAGATTTATACCTACGTAGTTTAACTTTTTTTGGAAGCTTTTATTGTTATATTATGGAAAACTGAATACAAAAGTTCCTACACGGTCTTTTTATGATAATGAACGTTAGTTTTTCATTATTTAAAAAGTTTTCTAACGCATTCTATTGTTATATTACTTACTTAAAAGTATTGCTTAAGACTTTTAATTACATAAGAAGTTGTTTGTGTTGTTTTTTTTTTAACTTAGCGTCAGTGACACATTTTTAAATTTAATTACATTGAAAATAAATGATTATGATAAACTTTTGGGGCTATTTATTTAAAAAAAACCTATTGAAGCGATGTCCTTCACTGCAATTTTACCTCGTATTTGATTATGAGATGTACGTTACCTTAACTTTTTTTTTTAAATTTCGGTCATTTTAACAGAAAAAAATAATGTAAGGGACATGTCAATTCCTACACTACAGGGATATCTCAAATTATGATATCTTTAACATAAACAGTTCAAAATTTTATGCAATTTCGCCCTAGAAGTCATTTAAATCAGACAAGAAACAAAAAAGATATAAAGAAATAAAAAAAATTGCGATCGTTTTTTGGCTCTCCTGAAAAATGGCCTTTTGTCCCTTACATTAATTCATATTTCCGTAGTCGAATATTAATGTAAGAGGCCAACTATTATAGGACATGTCCCGTAGAGGCTGCAAAAATTTTAAATCTGTAATCAAACCACTTTCCTATAAAAACCTCTGCCTGTTTAAGTTTGTTTGATTTTCTATTAATATTTGTTTGCCTGCGTAAGGGCCAATGTATATTTTTGTAAATTGATGTAAGAGGCACATCGGACTTGAAAAACGTAACTTGTAATAGCGTAAGGGAAATCAATTGGTTAATAGGCTGATAAACTTAACGTATGAGGCATATTGCATTTTTTATGTCTGTTAACGTACTTTTTACTCCTTATTTTTGATATTTTTGCTCACTTTTTTTTGTGGTAAGCGACATTTTTTTCAAGATATTAAAAAGTTATATATACCATTCGATAGAGCTCGGAATTCTGAATCCAACGATGTATATAACTCAAAATCACCAAAATGTCCCTTACATTAATTCATATTTCCGTAGTCGAAATGATTTTTTTCACTCTTTGATAAAAAATCATTTTGCAAAAATTGGTCCTCTATAAATTTTATTTATTTTAGTTTTATTTTAAACTTCTTCAAAATTAAACTGTTTATAGGGCAGAAGGGCACTTGGTCTCATCTACTAGAGTTTTAAAAATAATGGGCCAAGTACAAGTCGGACTCGCGCATGAGGGTTCCGTACTGTATGGGATATAAATATTAATTTTATTGAAGTGAATATACAATTAAATATTCTGTGAAAATTTTAAGCATTTACCTGTTACCATAGCCATGTCAAGCTGCCTTTTACCATGTTTAACGTATGCCTGCCAGACTTGGTAATACACAGACAAAATAAAAAGAAAAATTATAACTTGTCAACGGGGTCTAGAACAGATCATGTTTAGGATTAAAAAAATTAATAAAATAAGACACACAAAGATAAGAAACATAACTAAAGCTACTGATGCCTTAAGCTATGCTCAAAAGCTGAAATGGAAATGGGCGGGGCATGTGGCAAGAATGTCTGATGAGTGCTGGACTTCAAGAAGGACAAGATGGTGTGGTTCTAGTGGCAAACGCCACAGAGGAAGACCGCTCACAAGATGGGCAGATGATGTGGTAAAAATGGCTGGCTCAAGATGTATAGAAACTCCTCAGGACAGAGAATGCTGGGGTTCCTTGGAGGAGGCCTTCACCCGCGGAGGGGTTCTTACTAATAATGAAAACTAGGATTAAATAAACTTAGCTCATCCTGGTGACTGACAAACAGACTGACAGATGGACAGCGGAGTCTTAGTAATAGGGTCCAGTTTTTAACCTTTGGGTACGGAACCCTAAAAATTGAGTCAAATGCAAAAAAAATAGTCCTAAATATGATAACTTTTAATTTATAGTTTTCCTAAACCGATTTTTTGATTCTTGTGTTTGGTAGATTATGCTTCTGAGATGGTACTATTAAAATTTTATAAAATCAACTGACATGTTTTTGAAACCTCAAAAATTAAAAAAAAAAAACATTTATTCATTGAAACTATTAGAATTTTGCACACGATTTAAGTTGATTGTGCCAATTTTAGTTAATTTTTTTTATGTTTTTTTTGTGTAACAGACAGTACTAGACATCGGCTGCGGGACAGGCATCCTGTCCATGTTTGCGGCCAAGGCTGGAGCGGCCAAGGTCATAGCGGTGGAGTGCTCCAACATCGTCGACTACGCGCGCAAAATCATCGAGGCCAACCGCCTCAGTGACGTCATCGAGATCGTCAAGGGCAAGGTAAGACGATAGTCAGGTAGATAGTGTAATGGTTGACTAAGTGAGGTCACAGCAAGATACTTTTAGTGCGATGGTTCACAAGGTCATATCGGTGGAGTGCTCCTACATCGTGGACTACGCGCGCAAGATCATCGAGGCTAACCGCCTCAGTGACGTCATCGAGATCGTCAAGGGCAAGGTAAGATCTGCCAGTTGAAGTTGAACCAATGAACATCATTTCATCATTTCAGCTGTAGTACGTCCACTGCTATGCATATGCGATCCCTATGGTCTCCAATAGCAGTGATTACAAGCAGCCTGCATTCAGGACGAACCTCCGATCTTAAGGCCCTACTTAGGGTTGCCATCCATCCAGGTTTCCCCGGATTTGTCCTTGATTGTCTTGACCTGCCTACTGCTATTATGTTGAATGAGGGTTCTACTAAGAAGGTTTAAGTTCATAATGTCTTAAAACGTCTCTTGATTTCATTATACAGGTAATTTAAACATACTAAGCAAAACTTTGTACACAAACAGTTGCTGTTGGCTGCAAATGATTTGAATTGAGATCAGTCTAGAATAATTTTTTATTTTATCTACACTAATGTTGTAACATTGTACTTATGTTTCCAATACTTGACTTATAATGACTACTGTTATAGTGCAGACAAAACACTCAATTTAAGCAATTTCAAATGATGTTATAATATCCACATCGATATCGTAAAATCTCATTATAACATCGCGCGCTCGCTCCTGATTGGTCGACCTGCGCGCGCAGCGGCGCCAAGTGCGCGCTCGCTCCTGATTGGCCGCCCTGCGCGCGCAGCGGCGCCAAGTGCGCGCTCGCTCCTGATTGGCCGCCCTGCGCGCGCAGCGACGCCAAGTGCGCGCTCGCTCCTGATTGGCCGCCCTGCGCGCGCAGCGGCGCCAAGTGCGCGCTCGCTCCTGATTGGCCGCCCTGCGCGCGCAGCGGCGCCAAGTGCGCGCTCGCTCCTGATTGGCCGCCCTGCGCGCGCAGCGGCGCCAAGTGCGCGCTCGCTCCTGATTGGCCGCCCTGCGCGCGCAGCGGCGCCAAGTGCGCGCTCGCTCCTGATTGGCCGCCCTGCGCGCGCAGCGGCGTCAAGTGCGCGCTCGCTCCTGATTGGCCGCCCTGCGCGCGCAGCGGCGCCAAGTGCGCGCTCGCTCCTGATTGGCCGCCCTGCGCGCGCAGCGGCGCCAAGTGCGCGCTCGCTCCTGATTGGCCGCCCTGCGCGCGCAGCGGCGCCAAGTGCGCGCTCGCTCCTGATTGGCCGCCCTGCGCGCGCAGCGGCGCCAAGTGCGCGCTCGCTCCTGATTGGCCGCCCTGCGCGCGCAGCGGCGCCAAGTGCGCGCTCGCTCCTGATTGGCCGCCCTGCGCGCGCAGCGGCGTCAAGTGCGCGCTCGCTCCTGATTGGCCGCCCTGCGCGCGCAGCGGCGCCAAGTGCGCGCTCGCTCCTGATTGGCCGCCCTGCGCGCGCAGCGGCGCCAAGTGCGCGCTCGCTCCTGATTGGCCGCCCTGCGCGCGCAGCGGCGCCAAGTGCGCGCTCGCTCCTGATTGGCCGCCCTGCGCGCGCAGCGGCGTCAAGTGCGCGCTCGCTCCTGATTGGCCGCCCTGCGCGCGCAGCGGCGCCAAGTGCGCGCTCGCTCCTGATTGGCCGCCCTGCGCGCGCAGCGGCGCCAAGTGCGCGCTCGCTCCTGATTGGCCGCCCTGCGCGCGCAGCGGCGCCAAGTGCGCGCTCGCTCCTGATTGGCCGCCCTGCGCGCGCAGCGGCGCCAAGTTTGTATTAGTGAAGATAAAGTAGTGTATGCAACTGCATATAACCCGGGTATTAAAACATGAGTTACTATTATGAAACTCGCTGCGCTCGTTTCATAAACTCACACTCGTGTTTTAATACCCTTCATTATATGACAGTTGCATAAACTACTATTATTTAATTTTAGAATAGAAATATAAAAGAAAGAAATAACATTTCATTCTAACATTGTCACTGCAAATCTCAGTTTTGTACTTAGTACAAGTTTAGACACTAGAATAACTAACGGATTGCTGATGCTTCTGCAATATCATCAGCTTTGTCATCCTCATTGCCATCATCGATTCACCATCTAAGCTACTGAAGCAATTATGCCAACGGCCCAGAGCCATGCTCTGTTATTTTAAGGAGCTGGGCTGGCTTGAGCAGATGCTGGAGGGGGAAATGTACAAAACACCCCATGCGATACGTCAGTGCAGGACTTATCGCTCCCACTTCGAATTAGAATTAAAGCTTAGACAAGAATGAGCTGGTGCCTAAATTGTCTAATCTGTCCTGTTCCAGGTGGAAGAAGTGGAACTGCCGGTGGAGAAAGTGGACATCATCATCTCTGAGTGGATGGGCTACTGCCTGTTCTACGAGAGCATGCTGGACACGGTGCTGTACGCGAGGGACAAGTGGCTGCAGCCTGATGGCATGCTGTTCCCGGACAGGTTGGTACCATCAGAATCAGAAAATTTTATTTGCGCCAACAAGTAACTTAGAGTATTAACATACACAACTTATTATGTACTAGTTTTTGCCCGCGGCTTCGCCCGCATGATATTTCGAAGCCCTATTTTACCACCCTTAATAAAGAAGGTAAAAAATAAAAAAAATCGATTTGACATTTGTTAAATTCGACAGTTCCTTTTTGACATTTCTCGGAGCGCACGCTAGAATAGCAATGGCAGAATTTTTCCTACTTAACATTTATTGTTATTATATGGAAAATTTACGCAATATCATTATAATTTATAGCTTATGTGTTATTCTGATATAGAAGCTATATTATAATATCAAAGTTTCATCTCAATCTGTTCAGTAGTTTTTGCGTGAAAGAGTAACAAACATCCATCCATCCTTCCATCCTTACAAACTTTAACGTTTATAATATTAGTAGGATGCTTATTATTCTTAAGTCGACTTGAGGACCCTGTTTAATAGTTCATTAACTAGGTACTGTTAGCGAGCGAGTTGAATGCAGAGCTTAGGAATGCGAATGTCTCCCCCGCTATCCGCACGCCCAACCCGCCCAGGCGCGTGAGGTGGGGCGTGCGGATAGCGGGGGGAGATGCTCCCGCTCTTTACCTCAGACCCCGACTGCATTCAACTCGCGCGCTATCTGTAGTACTAAATAGTTCATCATAAGACCCTGTTCATCAACTCAGTCATCCATCCATCCATCATCCATCCATCAGCCGTAAGACGTCCACTGCTGGACATAGGCCTCCCCAATGGATTTCCAATAAAGCCGGTTGGAAGCGGCCTGCATCCAGCGCGTTCCTGCGATCTTTATTATATCTTCAGTCCACCTAGTCGGTGGACGTCCTACGCTGCGCTTGCTGGTCCGTGGTCTCCATTCGAGAACTTTACTGCCCCATCGGCCATCCGTTCTCCGAACTATGTGCCCTGCCCATTGCCACTTTAATTTGCTAATCCGCTGGGCTATGTCGGTAACTTTGGTTCGTCTGCGGATCTCCTCATTTCTGATTCGATCTCGCAGAGAGACGCCGAGCATAGCTCTCTCCATAGCACGTTGGGCTATCCTGAGCTTATTCATAAGGCCCACAGTAAAAGACCACGTTTCAGTTCCATATGTCATCACTGGCAACACACAACTATCGAAAACTTTCGTCTTGAGGCACTGAGGTATATCAGATGAAAAGACGTCACGCAGTTTTCCGAAGGCTGCCCAACCGAGTTGGATTCGGCGATTGACCTCTTTCTTGAAGTTGGACTTACCTAGCTGGACTACTTGTCCTAGGTAGACGTACGAGTCAACAACTTCAAGAACCGAGCTCTCAACAGATATTGGGGTGGGTACGACATGGGCATTACACATGACTTTTGTTTTATCCATGTTCATTTTGAGACCCACCTGTTGAGAAACTCGATTGAGGCCTTCGAGCATCGTGCTGAGCTCTTCCATCGATTTCGCCATGACCACGATATCGTCGGCAAACCGAAGGTGAGTGATGTATTCGCCATTGATGTTGATGTCAAATCCTTTCCATTCCAGGAGCATAAAGGCGTTCTCCAAAGTGGCAGTAAACAGTTTCGGAGATATCACATCTCCCTGTCTGACGCCTCTTTTCAAAGGGATCGCCTTCGAGCTCCCTTCCTGTACTCGGACCGACATAGTGGCGTTATTATACAAACACTTCAACACTTCGATATACCGATAGTCAATACGGCATCGCTGAAGAGACTCAAGCACAGCCCATGTCTCGACCGAATCAAAGGCTTTCTCATAGTCCACAAACGCTAAGCAAAGTGGCAAGTTATACTCTTCAGTCTTCTGTATAACTTGCCGCAGCGTATGGATGTGGTCCATGGTGCTTAAGCCTTTTCGGAAGCCGGCTTGTTCGGAAGGCTGGAAGTCATCAAGCCTGCGCTCGAGACGATTCGTAATGACCCTTGAAAACAGCTTATAAACATGGCTCAGAAGCGAGATGGGTCTGTAATTCTTCAATAAGGTGTTGTCACCTTTTTTAAAGAATAGCACCACCACGCTTCTGTTCCATGCTTCCGGCGTTATGCCCTCGAGGACGACGGTGTTGAAAAGCTTCTGAAGGACTTTAAGTACCGGTTTACCACCCGCTTTCAGAAGCTCTGAAGTGATTCCGTCATCACCCGGTGCCTTGTTGTTCTTAAGCTGATTCAAGGCCATTCTAATCTCGTACAGGCTGATGTCCGGGATGTCTTCGGTGAAGTGTCGAGTCTGCTTGGCTCTCGGGTCTTTATCCGTGCTGTCAACAGGCTTAGCTACCGAAGCGTATAACTGTCCATAGAACCCTTCGATCTCCTCCAATACCTCTGCCTTGGTCGACGTCATACTGCCGTTCTCTCTCTTTAGCTTTGTCAGCTGGCTTTGCCCAATAGACAAACTCCTTGCAAACACTTTAGAGCCTTTGTTTCGCTCGATAGTCTCTTTAATTTGTTTGGTTTTAAAGAGACGTATATCACGCCGCAAGGATTTAGAAATTTGTCCATTAAGCTGCCTATATGACGCAGCGTCCCTAGTAGACTGCAGTCTTAACAAACGTCGTTCAGCCATGAGGTCTGAAGTGTGATCGGATAGTTTCTGGGTTTTATTTGAACGGCGTGGTCTAAAAAACTTAGAACCCACCGTCTGGACAGTTTCTACGAGCCTGTTATTGATCTCATCCACCGACGCAAGATTCTCTAGGCAAGCAAAACTATTTGAGAGCTCTAGCTGAAAGCTTTCGGGGTTTTGGATGTGGGCGAGAGTAGGCCGGAGCGTAGACTTCATCAGACGAGACCTTTCAAGTCTAACGTTCACATTCAATGTGCCTCTTACCAATCTGTGATCACTACCGGTTTTCACCCGGTTGATCACGGAGACATCATCGAATATTCGTCTCTTGTTGGTCATAATGAAGTCTATCTCATTTCTCGTGGAACCATCGGGACTTATCCAGGTCCATTTCCTATGAGGCGGCTTCTGGAAGAAAGAGTTCATCATAAAGAGTTCCTCTCTCTCCAGAAATTCAGCCAGCCTCTGACCTCTTGAGTTCCGTTGCCCGTACCCAAATTGCCCCACTTTCAGCTCATCATCAATTTTCTTGCCTATCTTTGCGTTAAAATCCCCCATAACAACAGTAAAGTGGGTCTCAGACATATGTATGGCCCGACTTATGTCCTCATACATAGTCTCCACTTCATCATCTGGGTGTGCCGAGGTCGGTGCGTATACCTGAATGACCTTCAGCGAATATCTTTTGGATATTCTGAGTATTAGGTATACGACCCTGCTCGAAACACTGTCGATGGTTACGATGTTGTTAGTGAGGGACTTGTGGATGAGAAACCCGACACCACCTTGGGACAGCCGCCGGGGACTGGGGGCCTATTTGTGTGGCTTAAATTCATTGGGGGTTGTTGCCCATAATCGCCGCGCTGGGCAAGCGTGTTGGCGATCGCAGGACGTAGCTCCTCGCACCAGTGCCGCTGCTCCCCGACACTGGTCTGTGGCATTTAGGCTACGCCAAATTAGGATGGTTATACCGCCATCAATCGGTTCCGTAGTACCTCAGTCGGCTTTTACGACACCTGGTACAAGAGGGGGGTGCTATTCTACTCTGCCGGCACCCCACGGCCGCTCCAACTCAGTCATAGGATGCTTACTCACATTACTGTGGCCTTATGGTACGGCAATGGTATCTAACAGTACAGTCCGACATAAAAGACGCGAAAATAAATGAGGTCGCCATCATTGGTTTGTTACCATATTTTGCATTATTTTTTTTATAATGATACTGTTTTCCTGTTCACAATCCACAAATTAACACAAAACGAGAAAAATGCTATGATTTTAACAATGATAGACAGCTCAGATTATAGTTTCCAGCAAAAGTGATGATTTATAGTTCGGCCGTTCAGAGAATGCGTTCCTGACACGTCATCTTGAAAAAATTTTTTTCGCCGATATCTCGGAAACTATGTACTTAAGGGCAAAAAATATTAAGATCATTATTGTAGAAAATAAAATTTCCCATCTTTTGTTGCCAGTATACTTTTTTTGTAAAACTTACCGTTTACGATTTATGGCCCACATCATCATCCTGCCCTTATCCCACTAGGTGGGGTCGGCACAGCACGTCTCTTTTCGCCACTTCACTCTATCATACGTCATCTCATCATCAACTCCTCTCTCTCGCATATCATCTTTCACACAATTCATCCACGCTTTTTTTGGTCGTCCCCTCCCATTTCTGCCGCTTACCATCATGTTTACGATTTATGGCCCATTTAATGAAATTTCATTAAAACATTTTTTCAAGATGACGTGTCAGGAACGCATTTTCTGAACGGCCGAACTATAGTTCCCGAATAATTAATTTCTTCTCTTATGTGGTGTACTGTATTCCTTCTTCATACAAACTGTCGGAACGCGAATCATAGTAACGCGCTTTGGAGTTCGGTATACACTCGGTACACCAACAGTCCCTGATGCGCCGTAGCGACGAACGAACGTGTTGGTTTGTAATCAGTTACCATGCGATGTACCTGCCAGGTGGGCTGCCCTAGCGCGTGTTACGTACTGCGTGGCCACGCCCTGCGCTGGTTAACACTTCTGTTAGATACTCGTACCATTACAGTGTTATGGGCCTATCTGACGATGCGCCCGAAAGGACGACTTTCGAATAGATGTGGTCAATGTTGCTAATTTAGTTGTTTATAATCTACTAGCAGCGCCCCGCGGTTTTACCCGCGTTGTGCCCGTTCCCGTGGGAATTTCGGGAATTTTTATACATGTAAACCTTCCTCTTGAATCACTCTATCCATTAAAAAAAACCGCATCAAAATCCGTTGCGTGGTTTTAAAGATTTAAGCATACAGACAAACAAACAAACAAACAAACGAAAATAGCGACTTTATTTTATACTATGTATAATTTATGCAATAATTTTGACATGAAATGGCCAGAACCTGAGCATGTGCTGGACAACTGGTACATGTATTATAGATATGTATATTGATTGTTATTACGAGTACTTATTTTTTTATTATGTTTTACAATTAATATAGTAGCGCTCGTAGCGTAGTTTGACTAGGTGATTGTCAGCGATCACCGAAATTAAGCAACGGCAGTACTTGGATGGGTGAACGCGGGTGGCATTTTCCAACTGAGCGCTACCGTGGCTCGGATGACACGTTAAATTGTAGGCCCCGGTTGTTTTAACCGTTTAGCCATGTCAGAGGCCTACAGGCGGCCTAAAAACTCTGACACCAGGGCCAGCCACCCGGCCTATACGAACTTACTTACTTAGTAGTTTCTTTTATGTTTTTTTTTTATTCATCCACCAAAAAAAGCGTGGATGAATTGTGTAAAAGATGATATGCGAGAGAAAAGAGTTCATGATGAGATGACGTATGATAGAGTGAAGTGGCAAAAAGAGACGTGCTGTGCCGACCCCACCTAGTGGGATAAGGGCAGGATGATGATGATAGTAGTTTTTGTTTGACATGTAACTTATTGTTATAAATAAATGAGTATGAGTATGATAAACGACCTCTAAATGCGAAATGGTTTTGGATTTTTCGATCTTTGCTTAAAAGGTATTATTTTGTGGTTTTTACACTCAAATGCAGATGGAACGTTTCACGTTAAACTGTCATGTTGATTCAAGTGCTATAGCGGAATGGGTTTTTGTATCGAAAATCTTACAAAACCAGACATAATTTATAGAAAGCCCATCAGATGATGCAAATTCAAATACATACTACTATCTCACACGTAATTCGCGTTTATTTATTTTTTTAAAAACAAATATGCAGTACAAGTAGTTAACCTAAAATAACATACAGTCTATTTAATTTTGTGATCCTCGTCCTACTACCTTGAAGTCGCTAAAAATTGGCTTTCATCATCATCATCCACAGCCTTTTTTATCCCACTGCTGAGTATAGGCCTCTCTCTTATAGTGCCATCTGCCTCGGTCCTTTGCCAATCGTGTCCAGGTTTGACCCGCGTTATTGAAAAGCCTTATGTTCTCTTAAATCAATCAGTTTGTATAATTTCTAGATAAGTAAGTTCGTATAGGCCGGGTGGCTAGCCCTGGTGTCAGAGTTTTTAGGCGCCTGAAGGCTTCTGACTTGACTAAATGGTGACCTAACATTTCCAGATGCACGCTGTTCATCTGCGGCATCGAGGACCGGCAGTACAAGGACGAGAAGATCAACTGGTGGGATGATGTCTACGGCTTCGACATGTCCTCCATCCGCAAGGTGGCCATCTCTGAGCCGCTCGTTGACGTCGTCGACGCTAAGCAGGTCGGTGGTTGAGATAGATGTACGTGTGTATTACAGGGTTAGAAAGGGACAACTGATGGCAGCTACACAAGTCAGTGAATGGGAAGTTATGCGCAGAACGCTGGGCAAAAGGCAAAATAAAGGTATGCTGTAGTCAGAGAAACGAGACGCCGGGGTACATCCGCTCGCCAACCTCATACCTCCCGCGCGTTCCCTACGTCCGTGCTCACCATTTCGCCACGCGGCGTCGGCATTGTGCACACTTACGCAATAATTAGCGAATCACGGCGAAGTGTCGTGTGCGGTTAACTTCCCATCCGCCGACTTGTGTGGCGCAGAATATACCACGTCTGCGGCTTCGGAAGGTGGCTTTTTCTGAGGTACCTTGGCTGTTATTGAACGATGTCCAATAATAAAATTTAAAGAAACATTCGTCTTCTTTACGGGGTCTATGTCCAGCAGCAGACGTAATGATGAAAATTGGCATGATGACTAAATCAATATTATAATTAGTCCGTCAGATAGACTATCAAAAAATATTAGACACGTTTTTTCTTCTGTCAATTAAACAAAAATTGACGAAGATATAGCTCGATACAGTTCCGCGTGTCGTCTCAAGTGCAATACAAATGTAAAGGCTTCTGTAAGACCTTTCTTACGTCGTGACGTCACCTGTAAGAGAGGTGACGTCAAGACCCCCTCTCCCAAACTTTGACAAGGTTTATCTTTGTCGTTTGTTGTTTGATTGACAGAAGAAAAAATACGTGTGTAATATTTTTTGATAATCTAACTCACGGATTAGTTACATTATTGATTTTTTTTACACAATCATCAAGCCTATCAGAAAAAGAAATGTGGAGAGCATATTTCTCGCGGACGACTTTTCAGCGTCAATTTGTCCTTACGATTTTATTTATTATTTATCTCATTTTATTTATTATTTATCTAATATTTGCGCTCTTGGCAGGAGTTTTCAAAATGATTAATTTTACTCGTTGTATTTCAGGTTGTGACGAATTCGTGTCTATTGAAAGAGATCGACCTGTACACAGTCAAGAAAGAGGACCTCAACTTCGAGTCCAAGTTCCATTTGCAGGTTAGTTTTCAATTCATTATCTTGTCATGTCTCTTTCATTTTTGGCTTTGAAATTTTGTCAAACTGGTGGGCACTCACGCACGACGTCGGACATACATTTCGACAGTATTTCCAGTCTAGCTCCTAAACTACTTTCACGCCCATTATAAAACTTAGCAAGAATGTTCTATATTACTCAGCATTAATGCTGAGATGAGCCCTTTTCGACATTTCTGTCATTTTTTTATTGATTTACAATTTTGTATTATAATGTTAATGTATCTGTGTTATGTCGAATATATATAATTTCATTTCATTATATCATATCAGCTATTTTGAGACAAAAAAAAAAATGTCTAACTGTGTGAAAATTCAGGTAAAAAAATTAAATTGCATTTTTGTAAATAATTTTTTAAAATCCAGTTAAAAAGCTCATAGAATGAAGTAATAAATTCAGTGGTTTCATTATTATAATCTACAATTTTATAACTTGGTAATCGGTTCTGAAGTAGCTACTGTGTGCCCACTGGTTTGACAAAATTTTAAAGCCCCGTAATTCCTTAACCATCCTTACATAGTATAAAATAAAGTCGCTATTTTCGTTTGTTTCTTTGTTTGTCTGTATGCTTAAATCTTTAAAACTACGCAACGGATTTTGATGCGGTTTTTTTTAATGGATAGAGTGATTCAAGAGGAAGGTTTATATGTATAATACACCTGTGCGAAGACGGGGCGGGTCGTCTAGTTAATTATAATACAAACATATTTGGCACATGTATCAAGGGCTTGTATAGATACAACATATGAAAAATTACATACCACAGACCTCCAGGGTGTGCCATTTGTTAACTAAAATTACAATTGTTTGATAATACTGTACAAAGAGAATTAGTAGGTACTTGAAATCTTAGCCTTCAATCTTAGCTAAATGTAATTCTAGTCATGTAAAACCAGTTATTATTGTGTAGCCAATATTACCGAAGTCGAAAACATCGACTTATTTACCTGTCCGTTTCGCGTGGAATGCCCCACAAGCTAAGGATTGAGATACGTATGCGCGGATAGTATAGCTTTGTACAGAGCTGCCGATTTTTTACGACGCTCCACCATTACTGAAATCTTACCGCACATCTCTCATAAGTTAATAATCGGCCAAGTACGAGTCGGACTCGCGCACGGAGGGTTCCGTACTGTATGGGAGTCCCCCTTAAATATTTATTTTATTTTAATTTTATTATTGAAGTGGATATAAAACTAAATATTCTGTGAAAATTTCAAGCATCTACCTGATGCCATTATTAATATAGAGCGAAAAACGTCAAAAAATTCAGGTTTGTTGTATGGGAGCCCCCCTTAAATATTTATTTTTATTTTGTTTTTAGTATCAGCAACAGAAATACATCATCTGTGAAAATCTCAGCTGCCTAGCTATCATGGTTCATGAGATACAGCCCGGTGACAGACAGACAGTCAGACAGACGGACATCGAAGTCTTAGTAATAGGGTCCCGTTTTTCCCTTTGGGTACGGAACCCTAAAAAATGTAACACATTGTACATGTCCTTTATCCTATACCTACTACGTAACAGGAAGGGCCACTGTTACAAAAACGTGGTCCGAAAGAGACTTAATACTAAGTGGCCGTGTCTCTTTCTCATCTCTCTACGCCAATCACAGAGAGGCATATTTCGCCATAATGTTTCTTTGGTTTGCAATGAGTTACCAGCATTTTGCCATCACATTAGGACTTTTATCTTTA
The DNA here is from genome assembly GCA_964007245.1 of Hypomecis atomaria. Taxonomy (NCBI): domain Eukaryota; kingdom Metazoa; phylum Arthropoda; class Insecta; order Lepidoptera; family Geometridae; genus Hypomecis; species Hypomecis atomaria. The sequence continues at coordinate 18,152,169 of OZ023300.1, read as the reverse complement.
AATAACTTTTATTTTAATGTAAAATATATTTTTTTTGCATTCTGTGATAATTATAGCTAATTGATTTAGTTAAAAATATGACACTTGTGTCTTTTAAGTGAAATTACATTATTCCCAATGTTCCTAATGTTTTTACCATGCCATCTTTATTATATAATGGCAACTGTGTGAAAGTGACAAGGCATCTTACAAGTAAGTCTCTCTGTGGACCGTTTTTCCTTTTTCAAACGTCGATGGGAACTTTTGTCCCTAAGGTGCGATTTTGCAAAAATCAGCTTTAAACCGTAAAGTTAGAGTTCTTTTTCGTAATAACGCTAGTATTTAATATTCGGAATGAACCATTGAAGGCCTTCAAGTCAATAAACAGTTCCTTCCCACTGTTTTGGAGATGTCCGACGCCATTTTGTGCCGGCGCCGCGCCCACTTTAATTCAATTCGGGAGTAGTGCTGCAGTTATTTCATTAAAAAAAGAACGTTATGATGTTGTAATAAGGTTCAAGTTCCTTTGTATAGAAAACTCGGGAGATAAGAGTGAACCTTCCAGTTACGTAGTTTACAAATTCCTTGCCTTTATCACATTGTATGTATTGTCCAGGTGCGTCGCAACGACTTCATCCAGGCGCTGGTGACGTTCTTCAATGTTGAGTTCACCAAGTCCCACAAGCGGCTCGGGTTCAGCACCGCGCCCGAGGCTCCCTACACGCACTGGAAGCAAACCGTGTTCTACTTCGACGACTACATGACGGTGAGTACTAACAGTTTATGAAGTATAACAAGCGGCTCGGGTTCAGCACCGCGCCCGAGGCTCCCTACACGCACTGGAAGCAAACCGTGTTCTACTTCGACGACTACATGACGGTGAGTACTAACAGTTTATGAAGTATAACAAGCGGCTCGGGTTCAGCACCGCGCCCGAGGCTCCCTACACGCACTGGAAGCAAACCGTGTTCTACTTCGACGACTACATGACGGTGAGTACTAACAGTTTGTGAAGTATCACAAGCGGCTCGGGTTCAGCACCGCGCCCGAGGCTCCCTACACGCACTGGAAGCAAACCGTGTTCTACTTCGACGACTACATGACGGTGAGTACTAACAGTTTATGAAGTATAACAAGCGGCTCGGGTTCAGCACCGCGCCCGAGGCTCCCTACACGCACTGGAAGCAAACCGTGTTCTACTTCGACGACTACATGACTGTGAGTACTAACAGTTTATGAAGTATCACAAGCGGCTCGGGTTCAGCACCGCGCCCGAGGCTCCCTACACGCACTGGAAGCAAACCGTGTTCTACTTCGACGACTACATGACGGTGAGTACTAACAGTTTGTGAAGTATAACAAGCGGCTCGGGTTCAGCACCGCGCCCGAGGCTCCCTACACGCACTGGAAGCAAACCGTGTTCTACTTCGACGACTACATGACGGTGAGTACTAACAGTTTATGAAGTATAACAAGCGGCTCGGGTTCAGCACCGCGCCCGAGGCTCCCTACACGCACTGGAAGCAAACCGTGTTCTACTTCGACGACTACATGACGGTGAGTACTAACAGTTTGTGAAGTATAACAAGCGGCTCGGGTTCAGCACCGCGCCCGAGGCTCCCTACACGCACTGGAAGCAAACCGTGTTCTACTTCGACGACTACATGACGGTGAGTACTAACAGTTTGTGAAGTATAACAAGCGGCTCGGGTTCAGCACCGCGCCCGAGGCTCCCTACACGCACTGGAAGCAAACCGTGTTCTACTTCGACGACTACATGACGGTGAGTACTAACAGTTTATGAAGTATCACAAGCGGCTCGGGTTCAGCACCGCGCCCGAGGCTCCCTACACGCACTGGAAGCAAACCGTGTTCTACTTCGACGACTACATGACGGTGAGTACTAACAGTTTATGAAGTATAACAAGCGGCTCGGGTTCAGCACCGCGCCCGAGGCTCCCTACACGCACTGGAAGCAAACCGTGTTCTACTTCGACGACTACATGACGGTGAGTACTAACAGTTTATGAAGTATCACCAGCGACTTTTATAGCCACTGGAGCCAGTGATGTTCCTGATACGGTTTATACGGCTTTCAGGCTCTCTAGGATCCCAAAAATAAGGCAAAATACGGCTTCCGGCTGCCCTGTTCAAGCCGTATATTCATACAAATGTTTTGTACTAAAATGCCAACTCGTGCTATGCGATAAAATTCCGCGTGATAGAATACATTTCTGTCCTTACGATGTTTTCTCTTGCTGTTGTACTGTTTTGACTTAACAGCCAATGGCGTAACTATACCATCATAAATACTATGAAAATTTGTCAAATTTTCAATAATTACCACGGTCAACAATTTAGTACGGGACCAGTGTTTGAACTAACGACCTCTCGTTACCAAGTCGAGCATTGACTACAGAGGCTTGTCACTGGAAAAATAGACCCCTGAAAATTTCAACCCGAACCGCGTTTTTAGGGCTCCATACCCAAAGGGTAAAAACGGGACCCTATTACTAAGACTCCGCTGTCCGTCTATCTGTCACCAGGCTGTATCTCATGAACCGTGATAGCTAGAACGTTGAAATTTTCACAGATGACGTATTTCTGTTGCAGCTATAACAACAAATACTAAAAATAGAAAAAAATATCCCATACAAAAAACCTGAATTTTTAGCCGTTTTTCGCTCGATTTTAATAACGGTGACAGGTAGATAATTTAAAATATTCACAGAATATTTAGTTAAATATTCACTTTAACGATAAATAATTAAATTAAAATAAAATATATTAAGATGGGCATTCCATACGGTACGGAACCCATTGTGCGCGAGTCCAACTCCTACTTGACCGATTTTTTAAAATAACTTCGTTCTACAGGTAAAGAAGTTCGAAGAGATAACCGGAACGTTTTCGATGCGTCAAAACGCTCGAAATAACCGCGACCTCGACTTCGAGATCGAGATCGACTTCAAGGGAGAACTCTGCCAGGTGAAGGAGAAGAACCACTACAGAATGCGCTGAACATCCTCGTCCAGCCTCACCCCTCTACTAGCCTGTACTCGATCACTTATAGTTTCTGTCTATGTGATTTTTAATGAAAATAAAACATGCTCAGCGCGATTTCTGTCCAAAAACTTAGGTATTCAATCTCGAGATCTGTATGAGAATCAGAATCATTTATTGACGTATCGAGCTTAATACTATAATTAAAAATACAAAATCTGTATAATAATACATAGTACCGCCAACAATAGTTGGCTCACTATTACAAGGTTCTAAGTTAATTTTAATGAAGTTGAGTAATTTGACTTTTAAATTTTCGACTTAAGCAAAAGCTATACATGTAGCTCTAATGCCTAAGTAACATTTTAATATCTTAATTTAGGACTATGTAATGCTTTCTAGGAACAAAAAAATGGATATCAACTTTTATACTCTGAAATATTAACGAAATTAAAATAACATAGAACTTTGTGATTCAAAAAATGTTTATTTATTTATTTCAAACCAGAACTTAGCACTTTGTTCTTCTTAAATAAGTGAAAGAAATCATCATTTCAGCCCAGTATCACACACTGCTATACCTATAGTATACCTATAGTATAGGGCTCTCCTTATTTTCATGTTACAGTAGCATTAAAAAGCATTTATACCATTAAATATCTTTATTTATCATAAAAACTATGCTTATTTAGACAAAATAAGTCACTAAAAGTTAAATTTAGACAATATTAAAAAGTTAAGTCACATTTTATTTTCTGAATATTGCCTCATAGTACTCCTTGTCCAATGTAGGCATCCACCGATACATCGACCGTATATTATCCGTTTTAGTCTTGCACAATACAGGTCTTTTTAACAGTTTTGGTTCGGTGATAAAATCTGTGTTTAGATTCCTTCGGGTATTCTGGGGTCTCAGATTAGCTACAGTGTATGATTCTGTAGTGTGTGAACATTTAAAACTCACTTCTAGTTGTGACTTCGTAAATCGAAGCTCTGTCACTTTGGAAAAAGGAATTAGTGAGTATTTTAGCCTTGAACAGGCTTCTTGAAAATTAAAAAAATCTTTCCCACTCATTTGCAAGATAGAATAGGGTTTAGCTGAATTTACCTGCAATAATAATCTCATCAGAGATATAGGTGAATAATATTCAGCCTTTGCGAGGACTCTATCAATACAGCTATGCACATTGTCAATTTCTTGAATGCAAGAATGTCCAGGTGTTGAAAATTTTAAAGTAATTTGTTCCAATGTAGGAAATTTATCCATAAGCTGTCTTAAAGCAAAGCTCATGATGCTGTTGCGATTTTGTGGAACACAACTATCACTCCATAATATAATTGATGTGAAATGGGGGTTGTCAAGCAGAACCTGTGTCAAAATTTTGTATACTGCACTTGCTATATCATTTCCGCTTCTTCCAGCAGTGTGCTCACTCCAAATAGCACAGTACACTTTTTTATTAGTAGAAAGATGGCCAGTCATGTTGTAAGTAGAAAATTTACTTTTGTAAAAAAAATTGCTTACTTCTGCCTTGGGACAAGATAAAACATTCTCTAGATCAAAGCACAATACTGGAATGGTACCTTTTCTATCTTTATCACGGTTTGACCTAGCAGCCATCTTTTCTGTTTTGTGCCTGTTTATCTTCTCTTGTAAATCTGATGTTAATGTATGTCCTTCTTTGTACTTTATATCAACCTCCTCACATAAATCACATCTGTCTTTTTTGGGTTTTTGAAAGTAAATATTGAAATCATTACAGAATATACGTCGATATACTTCTTGTTTAACTGGAACCTTGTTCTTTTCTGTAATCCAGGCAGTATACAGAGAATACATTTTTTTTATGGTCAAATAGCGTTCTAAGTACTCTCTAGAAGAGTCTTTCCTGCAATAATGTGATGGAACCCGGGAAAATGAATTAATGTGTTCCTTAACAAGCAGTCTATCTTCTTCAGCTGTGGCTCTTTTTGTATGTTTCCCTTGGTTACTGGGTGCAGGAGTATTTGAGATATTGTTCTTTGTTTTGTGAATATTATATATTGGTTTCTGACTAATCACCAAAGTATCACAGAAGAAATTCTTACACACTTTTATCTTCACAGAGTTCACAGTGAAAAAAAACTGATAGCTAACTTTTTTCTTTGAATTTTCATCATTATTTCCTTTGCGTCTCCTGTCAGGTTGCAAACAATTAGTATTATTCAGCAAAAACATTCGTTTTTCTTCTGAAGATAATTTATAATAATTAGTAAAAATTGATAACCTTTCATCATCAGTAATCTTTTGGCTACATTTAAACACACATTTATTTAGACAATCCTTGCTTTTTCTTATCTTCTTTGCCGGCATTAGCTTCTTACGACTAGACACATATTCTAACCCCTTATTTCTTGCATCTTTTCGTTTATTAATCTTCCATTCTTGTTCATTTCTCTGTCGCTTACGTGATCGTTTTTTAGGTTGTGCTTCACACACAACATTTCCTTCATCAACGTTCGATTGATTGTGTACAGATCTGAAAATAAATATATACTAGTTTAGTTCATGAAAATTATCTATTGAAAAACTTCAACTGTATAGTATGAAATTGAAATTAACTCACCTTCTATCTTCGTCAGAATCTGTTGAACTCATAGAACTTGAAGATATACGACAAGGAGGTGATGGAGGCACGAAATCTTTATCTGCCACTGAGTCATCACTTGAATAGTCCATTATTATACGACGCTCACTATTTTACACGAAATTGAAGGGATAACCAAGAGTATTCCTTGGGATAACCGTTCTATTGACACAAAAAACCCGTAACATTTAGCCGCGAAATTGAGATGATTTTGACACTGACAGCTGACATAGAACTTTGGTCATAGACACGTTGATGTTTTTTTCTCTAAGCAAGTCATATGTTTAACATAGAACCATGTTATAAAAAAAATGAATAAAATCAACATGGTGATGGTTCTATGTTTAACATGGAACTTTGTTATTTCTTTGTGTAATAAAAATGCAACATAGGACTATGGAACATTAATATTTCGTAGTAAATGTGCTGCCATCTAGCGGTTTGTTATTTAAAAAGTGTGGCTAAATGACACATAGAACCTTGCAGCATTCATACCTCAATAAGTAGTAAAATTGTAACATAGAACCTTGTAATAGTGAGCCAACGAGGTCTCGTCATTCAACTAACAAAATTGAAACGAGTATAAATATTTAAAACAACTGATTAAAAATAATACAAAATATCAAAGGGTTTCTGGGTGAATATAAAAATCAATACAAGATGTAATGAAAATCGCTTGTACTTGTAAACGTAAACTCTTTTAATAAAACTTAAATTAAAAATTTAAAAAACCCCCGCCACAAAAACCTACCTAAAAAAAGTACGAGTAAGACGGGCACATTTGTAGAATTTTGGTTTTCCATCCCCACTTTAACCCACCATAACTCCTAAACGGCTCAATCGATTTTGATAAACCATAGCTAAGAACACTCTCGATTAAGTCTCCTTTCATCCAAAAAAAAACTAAACTGAAATCGGTTCAGTGGTTCGGGCGCTATGATGCCACAGACAGACAGACAGAAGTCAAACTTATAACACCCCTCTTTTGCGTCGGGGGTTAAAAATGATCATTGATTACTTGGTCATTTATAGTTTCTGACTTTAATTTTTAATGAAAATTCTTTCGTAATTTTTTAACCAAAACCAGTACATTTTCACGTTAAATTGTAGGCGCCGGTAGTTTTAATTGTTTGACCATGTGGAGGCAGTCAAGCAACCTAAAAAAATTGACTAGAGGGCTGCCCACTCTGCTTGTACGAATTTACTTATTAGGATTTTATACCTCAGAAGGAAAAGAATTTAATGGGGTTCCTTGTCTGTCAGAATCACTTTTTAAGTCCTTTTGTTTATATACATTTAAAGTATAAAAAAAACAATTTACTTATGACCAAGTGACGGTAGGTACTTTCTCCATACATTTTCCTATACGAAAGTATTTTCGAAAGAAATTGTGCTGAGTAATATTACATTTGAAGTTATTCCACTTCGGCAATTTACGTTTTTCGGAATTGAAAGAGCGAGATACGATTCATCTGCCCTGGCGCATAACTTTAACTAGTATTGTATAGTAACGGCTTTTTTGTGTGACGACTTGTTATAAGGTGTAAACCTAGAGTCTAGACAATAGAAATAGTCTAGAATATCATTGTAATTATCTTCATGACCTACTTTTAATATGAGACCAACCCTGAAAACACATAATAAATTGCTATTTCGTAAATTTTAATTTAATTATTTTATTTACAACTAGCGACCCAACCTGGCTTCGCACAGGTGTATTATACATATACACCTTCCTCTTGAATCACTCTATCTATTAAAAAAATCGCATCAAAATCCGTTGCGTAGTTTTAAATATATAATCATACATGGGGACAGACAGCGGGAAGCGACTTTGTTTTATACTATGTAGTGACTAGTTGACCCGGTGAACTTCGTCTCACTGTATCAAGTGTCAATGACAACTTTTACATTCAGGAATTTTTGTATGGGAAAATAAAACTAATGTTTTTACTAATTTTAGAAAGAGTATACTTCGAAATTGGTCCCGTTTAAATTTTATCGAAATCGGCTGAGCCATTTTTGATAAATCAACAATAATGTGAAAAATGCTACATCTATCCGTGCGAAATGTTTGCGAATTCTGTACATGGTTGAAATCGGTCATGCCGTTTTTTTGCAAAAAATAATAATATACAAATAAATGTTGTGGAAAGTCGATGGAATTTTTCTATGAAACAGTTTTTTTTATTTTGCGATTTTAGTAGTTGGTCCCATAGTAACAGTTGGTCATAATGATGGGTACAATTATATTTTAAAAATGACTGGCTCAGTCCATAGATTTACACCTCAAATATTAGTTGAGGCAGATATTTGTAATAAAATGTTCTTAGGTGGCTATTCTTTTTTATTAATAAAATAACATAGTTTATTTTGTCCTTTTCTGTCCTGTACTGGCGTTAGTGATAAAATTGGTGAAATCTATTAACTATATAAGAAACAAGAGTCACACAGGAAATAGCAGTAACGTGGACTATAGCCCGAATCAAACTTTTTGTCGGTTGTGAAGTTATCTCTTGGGTTTTGCTGCCGCCAATGTTTGATTCGTCCTATAACTTAGATGCTTTTTTGTACGATATAATAATTCATACTTTAATCGAACACTAGTATTAAGTCTTCTTATTATCAGTGTCGCATCGGAAAGCGTTGTTTTTAACAATTTTTTTTCTTTTTTTAAATAAATTTGCCTAGTTTTGGAAATGTGTAGTAATCTCAAAGTTACCCAAATTCGGTTTTTAATTCGCTAGTGTTAGGTTTGTCGAGCTGCTGGCAGCTTTTGTAATCAGTGCTCGAGTGTGCGACAAAATGTTATGCGATTGTTAGGGTTCCGTACCCAAAGGGAACCCGAAAACGGGACCCTATTACTAAGACTTCGATGTCTGTCTGTCCGTCTGTACGTCTGTCTGTCTGTCTGTCACCGGGCTGTATCTCATGAACCGTGATAGCTATGCAGCTGAAATTTTCACAGATGTATTTCTGTTGCCGCTATAACAACAAATACTAAAAAATAATATACCTAATTAAAAAACCCCCGACACAAAAATATTTGACAACAAACTTTCAATTGACAACCATTTTGGGCACATTTGTAGAATTTTGGTTCTTCCATCCCCACTTTAACCCACCATAACTCTTAAACGGCTCAATCGATTTTTATAAAACATAGCTAAGAACACTCTCGATTAAGTCTCATTTCATCCAAAAAAAACTAAACTGAAATCGGTTCAGTGGTTCGGGCGCTATGATGCCACAGACAGACAGACACACAGACAAACAGACACGTCAAACTTAAAACACCCCTCTTTTTCGTCGGGGGTTAACAAAACAAAATTAATATTTAAGGGGGGCTCCCATACAACCAACGTAATTTTTAGGACTTTTTGCTCGCTATTAATAACGGCAAGAGGCATGGGGCTCCCATACGGTACGGAACCCTTCGTGCGCGAGTCCGACTCGCACTTAGCCGATTTTATTTTCTAATAGTTGTCTCATGTAGCTGTACTTCATAATGCGTCACAAATTGTCGGTACACCTTTACTATAACTGCGATTTTGATCCGTAATGACTTAGATGGTTTTTTTTAGTAATGTACCAAGAAAAACAATACGTATTTTAAGGAATAAGATTAAAAAATACATTATAGAATGAAATAGACTATCTGTCAATAAAATCCTTTTCTTAAATCCCTTTTAGAGATAGTTATTGTCTCATTTCAAAACTATGACGACCACGGAAAAAGCCAGGGCTTGCTTTCGATTATTGAAGCCATAAAAACTACTCTAAATTAGAATAGTTTGTATGGCACTCGGTCACTTTCTCTCTGTCTTTCAAAGCGGAGTGAAGGATGTAGTTGGTGTTAATTTTGGATACGGCTAATTTCTTTTAAATGCAGCTGTCTTTCAGATGTAGTTTATACAATGGTTGCCGACTATTATAAAAAACAACGTTCGACTTTTTGACGTTTTCAAGTACTTTTTTTTCCTACATTTTGATTGAAAATCTTCATGGGATTACGGTCTTTATAGCTTATCAGTCAAGGCTGGTTATCGTAAATCGAATTTTCGTGCACGTGGTAAATGGTCACTGTGCTATTTTATTGTACTCATAGAGTTGTCTCGGCCCATTTTATTTAGTTGACTATGGCTTGTAGGAACGTTAAATTTTAAATGAAAACATTTTTGAAAGTATCTGTGTATTTTCTAGAAAAAGTAATGAAAGAAGCTGATCGAGTGTCACAAGGTGCGTTTGTGTCTGTTTTTTGGGGTAATAGAGTTACGGCTTTCAAGGTTTATGTTCTCTCGAAATGAATATGTTTCAATAATGTCATTAAGAACAAGGATGCCAAACCTGTGTTTCATAGAAAGTGACAGAATTTAGTTTCTATGTATTGGTGACATTTTTAGGTCCTCAAAAACTGGCACCATTGATAACTAGTAACGAATAATGGACAACAGTATAAAATATTTTTCCCATTACTTGGGGCAACAGTTGAGCAGCTGGTAACACAATTTTTGCAAATTGTCAGTTGTCACAAGACTTAAAACAGAATTCATTATGAGTTGCCCACACAGTATAAAATCCAAAAACTATCGTCAAATTAATACAAACATATTGGACACCGTGTAAATTCTCTACGTTTGATGTCGCACAAGACATTGGCGAAATTGTGAAAATCACAGAAGTCACAGAACAAGAATTGAGTTGCCTACAGTTGCCGCAGTCATGAAGCTGTTGTTTTCAAATAGCGCGGTATCTAGTCCAATCATTAATCTAAGATCCAAACCAAAATCCGGACAGGTGAAAAAAACCATTTTCGTAGCATTTACGCTTCGCTCGCTTCGTTAATAATTAAATGAAATGGGCTGAGTGTTATTTTGACAATGTTTACATTACTGTAAGTCTCGTGTTTGTACGTTGTACCGCCTAAGCGTAGCTCCCTATGGCACGGGAACGGTGTATCTAACTCATTGTATTTTCTACAGTCAGTCAGTCACAGATTATTCCTATAGATACGGGTGTTTATCTAGACGGCGGATATTATTCTACGACTAGCGACCCGCCCCGGCTTTGCACAGATGTCGATATTATACTTATAAACCTTCCACTTTAATCACTCTCATATATTAAAAAAACCGCATCAAAATCCTTTGCTTAGTTTTAAAGATCTAAGCATATATAGGGACAGACAGACAGCGGGAAGCGACCTTATTTTATACTATGTAGTGTTATCATCCTACTTTCATGATATATTTACTAAAGGACTAAAATTAAAATTTCGAAAAATCTGCTGTTACACAAAAATAACATCGATACAATGTGGACATGGTGATCAATAACTGCGCCGCAATGTTTAAAATTCAACCTATTTGGTTGAACCATGGAAAAAAAACGTGAAATTTCAGACTTGGTTCGATATTAAAACTTAGTACAAATCCGTGGTCTAGAAAAATACCCAGATATTCCGTAGTCAAGATCGCATTGGTCTAAAATACGTACTTTTAAAAAGAGCTTTGCTCAATTTGGTCACTTTTGTTATGTACTGCGGTTTTCGGTAATCTGTGACGACAATACAGATGTAGACAAGTAGGGGAAGTACGTACAAAACGGCATACTGTTTTCTTTTGCTTTCATAATTTCTTTATGTTTTAATCTAGAACCGTAATAAACGTATAATCACAAACGTCAATCATTTATTCATAGAATATACATGCAAAATCAACAATTATATTAGGTAATTAAATTATAATCAGTCTTAAACGAAGATCAATAAAAAACCATTTTGTCCGTACTATACGGACAAAATGGAATAGTCTTAAGGGTCAAAATGGAATACACCGTAATTAAACGCACAATGCACATATAAACTTTTTGGTTCTTTTGGGCAAATCAGCACATTCAGCATGAGCCCAAAGAGAACAATGCATGCAGCGCAGCCACCCTTCTCCAGGTTTTGAGCGCGAATATAGATCATTGCAATAAATGCAGGCGCAGTCATCAACTTCATCTTGCGTCTGGGTCTCAAAAGGTTCTTCGTCACTCTCAGAATCAAATAGGTTCTTTTTGACCTGGCTTTTTCTGGTTTTGGGTGGATTTTTAGGAGCCTTGTTCTTGATCTCCTGCATATTTGGAGTCGACGTCAAAATTGTGTGTGACTTTTGAGTCTTTGGTTTTCGTTTGCCTTGGCCACTGATAAATTTACCTTTTGGGACAGGAGATAAAACATCCAAGGGGACAGCTAGCGAACTAGAAGATGGACCAGGAATCTCTTTGAATGGCAGGAGTTGAGACTCAACCTCAAGATCTCTGGTCTCTGGAACTGTTTCAAGGTTTGGTGCAGTAGCGTTTGAATCGTTTGATGCAAAGTATTCAGAAGAGTTGTTGTCTGCTGCTGCAGTTCCAGGTGTTTCTTGTTCTATTGATATGTTTGTGGTTTCTGCAGGGGCAAACATATAGTCAGGAAATATATCTGGATTTACAGGCCAGAGTCCAGTGGTTTTAAAGCCATGACACGCATTTTGAATGGTGGCTGTCTTTCCATATGCCTCATTAAATAGACTACTGATCTGGAAATGTGTTACGACTCGTCCTGGATGACATCTTAACCATTTCGATATCTCTTGATTAAAATATGTTTTGAGTGGTCCATAAAAACATACGTCGAGTGGTTGCATTCTATGAGTGCAATGCGGCGGTAAACATATCATTTCAATACCATTTTCTTTGGCAAAGTTCAAGGCATCGATTCCTTTGTGACTAGCATGGCCATCCACGATTAGAATAACTTTGTCTTCAACAGTAGCTTTAGCATAGGTCTGGAAATGCTTCAACCATTTCAAAAACACTTCTGTATTCATCCATCCAGACTCTTGAGCTATACCCAGAGTGCCAGCAGGAGCTCCATCAATGAGTTCAATCTTCATGTTTTTTCTGGGAAATATCAAAGCTGGTGGAATATAAAAGCCACCAGCACTCATACAACAGACCACAGTGACGTTAGACCCACGTTCGGCGCTAGTGATGCAACCAACTTGCTTTCTTCCTGTTGTCGCCAGTATTTTTTGTGGTTTCTGGACTGTAGACAGGCCAGATTCATCCGCATTGTATATTTTATGGGGCAAAATATTGCGAGTCTCCACTAAATCTTGATAAATTTTAAAAAAATTCTTCACTTGAGGTTTATTAAAAGCCTGGGCTCTAGCCGCAGATGTGGCTTCTGGTTTGCGCAATGAAATGTCTTTGTTTCGTCTAAGGAACCCCTCCAACCATTCTTGTCCAGCTTTTTCTTTTTCTTTGTTGAAGGTGTGTGAAAAACCATTTTTCTCTGCCAATTGAAAGGCAAGCTCTTGTACGGATGTGCGTGTCAAACCAAATAAACGTGTTTCTAAAAATTTTAAATGCTCCACAAACTGCCTTTCCACTTCAGGTGGAAAAGTTTGTTTGTATCTGCCCAAACCTTTGAAATTAGGCTTCAACATTTTATTGTGATCTAAAGCGTGCCGTCGAAGTGTAGTATGCGGAATCCCAAATGTTTTTGCTGCTAAAAGCCAGCCCATTTCCTTATTCTTGACCGCTTCTATGGCTTTTTTCATAGACACTTCGCTCCAAGATTGTCGGTCTGTCGTTCTTTTGTAGTTGCGCGGCATGTTGTCATTTCTAAAATATAATAAAAGAAGCATACAGTAGAAGTACTTCTAACAGTAGAAGTACATACATATTGTAATCTACCGTGAGATATGAAACAGACGGGCAAAATGGCATACCTATGCCGTTTTGTCCATAGTGTATCTATGCCATTTTGTCCGTTTGGTGTTTCAAATATTTTAAATTCAAAAAACAATATAACATCACAGTTTTTCATCAAAACAAAACACATCACTCAAGCCAAAATGTTAAGGAATAGAAATAATCTGTTACAATATGGTTTCAAAGCAAATCACTTACCAAAACATAAAAAACTCTTTGCAACAAAGAAAAACTCGTAACGGGCGAAATGCTGTTCAGACTGACTGAGAAAGAATGGCTGCGGTTACAATCACAATATTTTGACAGTTTACTCATAGACAATTGAGGCGCGTGTTAATAGTGCCAACATGACAAAAAAACGCGCCAGATTTTAAATACAGCTGGTATGCCGTTTTACCCGTATATGTCATTTTGTACGTACTTCCCCTAGTAGCACGAAATAAAGAGCATTTCAGAACTAGGTTTGCCTAGAAATATTTAAAACTTTTTGGGCCTACTCATATTAGGTGTGTATTACGAGATAAAATCCCGTAATTTCTGCTACTTGTCTATTTTTATTTTGTGACTGTTTTCTGCATTAAATGGCAAAATGCGATAATTACTACATTAAAGCATATTTTTTTTTTGTATAAATGCTTAAAAATTACTTACAGTGTAATTTATATTATACCTTCCAAATATTGAGTGTAGTACTTACCGTATTATTTTCTGTGATTAGCTGAGTACTATTTTCTACATTAAAGGAAAACCACAATGTTTCAAGTAATATTTCCCAATGTAAGTTTTTAAAATTGTCATTGAGTAACGATACGGCAATTTTATTTTGACCGTATTCGCTTTTCTCGTACCTTATATTGTATTAGAATTTGTGTTATTATTTTAGCTCTTTCCTACGGTCGAAATAAAAGTGTCGAACTTTTAAGGTATACGTGCATTATGCGGCGTGGTCCTGGTCGGTGGTCCACATTTTAAGTCTACCATTACCCTGCTCTAAAATATCTTGTTCGAAACTATTCATGTTAGCAAAAACTTTGTCTCGAAACTAAAGTTTAAATCCGGCTAAATAGTAGCTTGAAACAGTCCGGTTGCCCCTGTAAAGCCTCATAAAATACGGTCTTTTTATTAATTTTCTCCATACATTTTCACTAAAATACGGCTTTTTTAAGGTTTGCATACGGCACTCTAAAATTTACTTGGAACAACACTGAGCAGTCCTAAGACAAAAGTTTTAGAAATGCAAAGTAGTAATATTTTAAGGCTACTAGTAGAATTTAATTATTATTGGGTATTTATTGATATTATCACATTGGTATCGAAGGCTGTTAGTATCATTACACTCATGTTTAATTGCCGACATATTCGTGAGAGCAGGACGTCATAAAAATATTACAATCAGCCCCAGACTGGACCGCATAATGCACGCATGCCCTAACTGTAAAATAATCAAAGGAGATTGAACTCTGATACAATAGGAATAAAAACTAGTTCTATAGTCCAAATGCCAAGTGATTCAGTTTTCTACGAGTAGTGAGATGCGTGTATGTTGTTAATTGTAAGTATTTTTGTGGTGCATAAATGAGTACCTATAAGCCAATGTTTCGTTTTATTTATGTAGTTTAATTCCTTAGCAAATATGACCTATAATATTATTTTGACCTTTCTAATGCTGTGGTTAGACAATGGTTTCCTTTTAACATCCAAGTTTGGCTTATAAAACGGCTAAAAATCCAAAACACTGATTAACTACCAAAATTTGGCTTTAACGTTGATTCATTCGTTTGTTGCCCGTGGTCCTTGATGTGAACATAGGACCAATGTGTCGCCACAGCATAAGTAAAATAAGAAGGACTTGAAAAAAGCCATTTTTATAGACAACTCCTATAGCTGAAAAGAAAACTGGGCTTTAAAAGTCGTGTGACATCTCATGTACTGGCATTTACAATAGTCCACTGCTGAACATAGGCCCACTCACAAGAGGACGATATAAGGCTCTTTACAGGGTTTTCCAGAACTGGTGTACTAATCCGAGGGCAAATTATTCAGACCATCATTTTGAACAACTTTTATCATGGGGCCAACCGGGAATTCGTCAAAAAACAGCTGTTTCATACGTTATGTCAATTCAGAGTTGCAATTTTGTATAGAACAGTTGATTTTTCTAGATTCCTGGTTTGTCCCATAGTAAAAGTTGTTCATAATGATAGTTTTTAATCATCCCCTGTCGGCCTAGTACGGGAAAAGCAGGTAACCCTCTAAAATCAAGTCTTATATCTCTCTTCCGCCATGGTCGGATTCATCCGACAACTGTGTTCTACTACATAACCGCCACAGCCGTGTATTTACGACTGCGCTTTTAACCTACATGTTTAAATCATTACACTGTATTTTATGAAGATATATTCATTATTAGCTAAATAGTGAATCTAGTTATCATTTACAGTTGGTTACATGCTTATCTCTTTAATAGTTTATCTCTCTTTAAAGAGTATATAATTCGATAAACTTACCTGGCGCTAGTGGCACGACAACTGATACAAAGTCTGGCGGTTAAAAGGGTTTAATTAAGGTCACAAATGTGCCCAATTTTAAAGGCGACATTGTAATTTTAATAGCAATTTAAAATATCCCTTTTTTGCCATGTGCATTTGAAAGAGAAAACAATATCTTACGTTGCTATTAAATTTACGATGGCGCCTTTAAAATTGATCATATTGTAGGTACTAAATCTACTTGGTTTTGTGAATAACTAGCGACCCGCCCCGGCTTCGCACAGGTGTATTATACATATAAACCTTCCTCTTGAATCATTATATCTATTAAAAAACCGTAGCAAAATCCGTTGTGTTAGTTTAGATATAAGCACACATACATAGGGACAGACAGCGGGAAGCGACTTTGTTTTATACTATGTAGTGATAATATAATTGTACTTGGATCTAATTGCAATCATATTTATAATTATGATAGTACCTGGCTACCTGCGTCATGGAGGTACTATACCAAGGCCTTGGCTGCAGAGGTGGATATGGTTAGGTTACTTCGAAACAAAAACAATATTTGGAATTTTAAATAGGTTTTTATAGTTTAAATCTAACCTTACACACATTCATATTGTTTTATTCTGCACTTTAATAACACTTGGTACAGAATCCAAGAATATAAATTATTAATTTTACATTAGATATTGAATTTGGGAATAATTAAGCGCTCTGAATGTAGATTGGATAATTACAATTTAAATTTAATCTTTAATCATGCAGTTTGCTATCGTAGCGTGACACTTAGGTATAAATAAATCAGGATTTTAATATTGAAAAATGTTATAGGTTGTCTGATGTGAAGTTAGCTACAAGCTGCGCAATATCCAATCAATTTGCGGCTTTATGTGAGCTTCAGTCAGGATTGGAGATTGGGCAGCTGGTAGCTAACTTCACATTCGCCAACTTGTGTGGCGCGGCCTATAACTGGCAGCATGCTGGACACGTTGCCAACTGCTAGTGGGCTTGAGCATTTGTATTATCTTAGACCTTCTAGGGTTTGGGGATGGTGCAAGCTTACCTATAAGTAGGTATGTAGTATTTTATTTTGTTGTAGTTGATAAAACCATTTGTCCGAGAAAAATCAGGAGAAATGATTGTATAATATCTTGGAGGATTTAACTACGGGAGAAGCTTTTAACAATAATACCGTACGTGAAAAATTCTGTCAACTTTATGAAGTGAGGTATTTTCAACAAGCGGTCATGTTTCCACCTAATGAAAATTATGAGGAGCGAACGTGCCCAGTACAACCCAGTTGTTGATATTCCAATTTCACCTTAATAGATGCTAAAGTCTATAATTGTGCAATTAAATTACTGGTGTCTCATTTCCACCTGAGATTCTGTATTCTTATATTATGGGAGAAGCTTTAAACGCACGTATACTAAGCGCTACACAAATCGGCGGATGGGAAGTTATGCGCAGAACGCTGCGCAAAAGCCGAAATATAGGTATGTGCCAGAGAGACGAGACGCCGGGGCACACCCGCCCGCCAACCTCATGTCTCCCGCGAGCTCCTTACGCCCGTGCACACATGCGCAATAATTAGCGAATCACGGCAAAGTGTCATCTGCGGCTAACTTCGCATCAGGCGATTTGTGTGGCGCTTAGATACCCCACTTCTCCCGTAGTATAAATCCTCTAATTTGTAGATCTGAAATCTAAGTTATCACTAGGAGCTTATAGAAGGAAGTCTATGCGACGGGAGCGATGATGGGTGCTGCAATAGCATTCTTGTGGAGGTCGACGCAGCAGCAGCTGGAGATGAGGTTGAACTCCTGACACGAGTTGGCGTACAGGAACTTGCAGTCCGTCTTCCGGCACCCGTACCCGTCTGGAACCAGATATCGCCATTATTATGGTGCCAACTGACATAGCCCATCAGGTTAGCAAAATTGAAACGGTAGGGGGTACAGCCGGGCTAGTACCGGGTTAGTAGTGCGTGCCACGAATTATTTCGTTCGTAGTGTCAGAACGAGACAGCGTTATGACAAAGTATATAACTGTCACTTTTTGACATGTCGAAATGAGTTCTTTTCGTCGCTTTTCGTGGTCGCATGTTTTATAGCCAGGTCGCGGCATATAAAGGTGGGCATACACGATGCGATGATTTGATCAAATTTTCGCTTCATGTCAACTGGGAGCTCATTCAGTTAATTCAAAGGTAGGAATTGGTAGTTAACGATTTGTACTACTACCTGAAACTGGGCGCACAGAACGCGATGATCGCATCAATTCATCAGATCAGTTCAGTGGAGGCCAAATATAGGTAGTTAACTATAGCTGGATAGTAGTTATTGAGGAAACAAAATGGTACACCTACCTTTGAATTAATTGAATGAGCTCCCAGTTGGAATGAAGCGAAAATTTGATCAAATCATCGCATCGTGTATGCCCACCTTAAGTTTTCAATTCTAGTAAGCTTGTGACTTATACAGGGTTATTTATAAAGGGCGTACCTAGTACCTACTAAGCCGGATTGGGATAATTTAGACCTTTATAGACAACGTTTACTATGGGGTCAGCCCGGAATGAGAGAAAAGAAAATATGTGACTTCCTTACAGCTTAGTTGGTATTAATACCCCATTTCTGAATTTCTCTGATTTGTTACTGGAGTTGTATCAAAAACGAAACCTTAGTACATCTTATTAACTGTAAGTATATAAACGAGTATTTGTTGTCGTTTAAACGTTTCCTTGCATCCAAAGGGGGTTGTCTGGAAGAAATCGCTTTTAGCGTTAAGACCGCCTTTTGTGCCTTTTCTATCTTTGTTTATGATTTCCTATTTGTTGGTGTCAATAAACTGTTATTGTATTGTATGTTAGCCAATTAATTCGTTATTTCTCCATCTTATAAATAACTAGCTTTTACCCGCGGCTTCGCCCGCGTTATATTTTGATTTTGGCTTATGTTTATGTCGGCTGCGAAACCTAACCTAAGCGACAAACATCAAAATACCTTAGAGGAATGCTTTTGTTGGTTAAGTTACGGTTGGAGTGTATATGTTAACGGAAATGTATGTAATCCGTCATTGTATACAATTCCTAGGAAATGTATGTAATTCCTAAAATCGCACGGAAATGTGTGAAATAAATTGTATTAGACACATTTCCTAGGAATTCTATACATTTCCTAAATAGCAATCGGAAATGTAAAACATTTGAGATAGGGCCTGATCTACGTATAACAGACTTCGACGGTATAAAGGTCTTTACGTTTCATTTGACGCTTTTCTCTATTGCAGCTTACAGTTAGATTAGGTGTGATACAAAAAATAGGTTAGGTTATGTTAGAACATGACAAAACAACGCACGAGCCGAGCGAGCGAAGCGAGCGTGCCGCGGCAGCGGCCGGCGAAGTGCCAGAACCGAATCGCCTTTAACAGGAATAATGTGCATTAAGATTATTAGCTGTGCATTGATGAAAAAGCTTTTGGTTTTTTTATTCTCATTTTAACAATGTGTTTTATTACAGAAAGCATTATTTTTATACATTTCCTAATACGATATCGGAATTACATACAATTCCTAGGAAATGTACACATTTCCCAGGATATCTATGTATTAAATAGTTTTTGAAACAAAATTTTATACATTTCCTAAATAGCTTCGGAATTGTATACATTTCCTAGGATTTGTATACAATTCCTAGATTTCATACATTTCCGTTAACATATATACAACTTACAATGGTACAGCAAAGTGTATACCTACTTGTTCCTAATTATTGCTTTTTTACAAATATTTGTGCAAAAATTCGATAAAATTGTTTCTAAGGTTTTTACGTGTTAGATTAATTCCAATTTTTTGTTCTAAATCACATCTCTGCTTTCCATAAACTGGGCATTCCAAGATTATGTGCCACTGCACATGAGTCTCCTCTTTTGTGGGTTCACAGATGCACGATGGGCTTTCCCTCAACTTAAATCGATGTAAATATTGGGAAAACCCACCATGCCCCGTCAGCACTTGAGTTATGATTCCCACTGGTGCTATTTCTCTTACGATCTTGTATGCCGGAAAATCTGTTTTGGTTACCGCCGCTGTGTGTCCATCCTGATACCGCCGGTTCGACTCGTCAAGAGAGTCCTTTCGGATTTCTCGCTTGACGAATGAAACGGGGCAGTTATCGTAAATAGGTCTGCACTTCGAGTGCAGTGCTGCTTCCCTTGCTAGCTTGTCCGCTCTCTCATTTCCCTCCATCCCCGCGTGCACTTTAATCCAATAAAGTTTCACTATTTTATTTTGTGCGTGTAGTAACTTTATGTTAGCTTTGAATTTACTGCTAAGGGATGGAGGGAAGATACGCCAACTACCGTTTCCAGTGCAGACCTGGAGTCACAAAAGATTTTTGCTTTTTCGGTAGCCTCAAGAAGTGCCAATAACTCGGCCTGGTACACTGAGCACCAATCGGCCAATTTCAGCTTGCGGGTACTGATCTCAGCGGCATCATCCCAAATGGATTATGCCGCCCCAAATTTCCCTTTAATTTTGCTGCCGTCTGTAAATATGTTAATTTCTCGGTTAAGATTTTGCTCTAGTGCTGCTCCGTCTGCCAGGCATATGAACTCCAGCTCCTCCTGCTGCGCGGGGTGTGGCTTCTTTTCTGTCTCTCTATCTCCAGTTACTTGCTGGGAATAACTTTTCTTAGTTTCATAAAGCAAGGCTGCTTCCTGGACTCTGATATGACAGCCGAGGATTAGGGGCCGCGGTGGGATATATGGAACTGGTGGTGTGAGTGCCGCCACCTACCCTACCTTCCGCTAGGCCGTCAACGTGTTGGCAGGCGCAGTGGGGCTGCAGGGGAAGAGAGGTGTCGATATCGCGATGGCCGTTCTCACTGCCCTCTGCAGTTGAAGAGGCAAGCGCTGGGCTACTATGACTGACCCGCTGCACTGGGACCAGGGCGTTGGAATGCTGTCTGACGTTCAGTACTGGTTAGTCCCGAGTGGTGGAAGACGATGTGTCTTGTGCTCCGAAACACTCCGTCATTATGGCGAGAGCGCAAGCTCCGTTATGGAGCCCGAGTCTGGGCTAGCGCTGTTGAGTGCCGCGAAGGAGTGCGAAAAATGTAGGAACGTCCTAAACTTGCCATGACAGGTTATTTCTGGCGCTTAGACGGCTGCTACCGCAGCCCGCTCACTTAGTTTTTATCCTATCCTACGGAAACTGTTTAACTTTTTGCGATAAAAAGTGGCCCATGTCACTTTTCGTCTTTCAAACTATATTCATGCAATAAGCCAAGGCAAGTTGCTCCGTTGCTGAGAAACAGTTATTGTCCTATCCCATGGGAATCACGAATTTTCCCGAGATAAAAATGTATCCTATTATCACTTTCTGTCTTTTAAACCATAGGTATCCATACCAAAAATCAGGTCAATCTTTTGCTCCGTTGCGGCGTCAAAGAGGAACATACCAACAAACATTTCGGATTGATAATATTAATGTATGATGATTCTGTACCATAAAGGTAGAATAAAGAAACAGGTTAAACCTCTAATGATAGAAGATTTAAAAATATTTGTAATGTCAGACAAAATGACGGCCTGGTATTAAACGTCATAGTAACATGTAGCATCTCAGAATAAGGAAAAACAGTAGAAGCGACATAAAGTAAAAAAGTTGTGATGCATGATTCTACAAACATGGCGTCGAAAATCCATAGAAACTGCTATGTAATCTAGACACAAATGACACTAGAACTGCTGATCAAATGTCAAATTTGATTTCACAAAGATGGTGGACAAACTTCAAACGTCTCCTAGGCAGGGCTTTTAATTTGAACTTTATCGGCATAGCAATAATGCCATGTCATTTCAAACACAAGCGACATAAAGTAAAAAAGTTGTGATGCATGATTCTACAAACATGGCGTCGAAAATCCATAGAAACTGCTATGTAATCTAGACACAAATGACACTAAAACTGCTGATCAAATGTCAAATTTGATTTCACAAAGATGGTGGACAAACTTCAAACGTCTCCTAGGCAGGGCTTTTAATTTGAACTTTATCGGCATAGCAATAATGCCATGTCATTTCAAACACCGCCCCTATGTGTAGCATGCAGAGGGAAAATAACTCTTTATCCAATTTTTATGTCAGTTGTCATTTTCAATCCATACTTTATTTCCTCTTCAAGGGGATATAATGGTGGAAAAACAATTTGTCCCCTTGCCATGCTACTTGTGATTTATAAAAGTCTGCAGACAATGTCACCTGTCATCTAATTACGTTTGGCTGTGACGTTTCGTTAGTCCATATTAGCGTCATAGAGGAATTAATCACTTAGCGTCTTTGTGATAGTGGCGACAGTTTCGCTTTCGATGGTTTTTGTCCTGTCCTACAGGAACTATGCAATTTTTCGGGATAAAAAGTATCCTTAAGCTCCTTCCGCCTTTTAAACTATGTCCATGCCAAAAATCAAGTCAATCCGTTGCCCCGTTGGTGCGTGAAAGAGTAACAAACCAACAAACTTTTCGGATTTATAATATTAGTAAGGATTATCTCTGATCAATGCTTTAATAAAACGTGTGCATTACTTACAGGAACCACCTCCGCAGCAGCAAGCGTCGTGAGCCTCCTTATGGGAGCAGTAACTGTAGACCGAGGAGTCGCATAGGGGACATCCGGGATGAGCGCCGGGCGGCCCGGCCGGCCCGGGGTGGTATCCTCCCGACCCACCCGGGTAGTACCCTCCAGGGCCACTGGGTCCACTAGGATACTGTCCAGCGTGGCCCCCAGGGTAGGAACCGGGGTAGTAGTTCCCGTACCCAGCGCCGCCTAGTACATAGTTGAGTATGTCTTTTATTCCGAAACCTGGTGGATGAATGAGTGGTTATGAGATGATGTTAGTGGTTGATGGGATGAATGCCCCATGATTGAAGCCGTAGGTAAGCACATCTGAGACGGACGTCGTGTCGTGTTTATTTTGTGTCCTGTCTAAATCATACGTGGGCTGCTATTTATATTTCTGGCCTAATAGTGAAAACACATGAATGAAATTGGTTTTGTTGCATTAAAAACATTTTCCATGAAAATCAATGCTAGTTTTCGTTCATTTAAATCAATTTCAAAAGTACTTTTTCCATTTCAAATGAAGTACCTATTTCTTAGCCTTTGTCAGAATTTCGTCAATTTTGCCTAAATTCAATGCATATAATACCAATTGTATCAAAAATTTCTTAGTTATTGCTAATCTTTTCGGAAAACACACCAGCCACAGGTAAAGTGATCAATTTACTTGTATTCATGGTGGTACCTATGCGACTGCGCTCTATGTGCAAAATCGTCAAAAATAAAGACAATTGCACTGAAAATGCCACAAATAGGCACCATTGTACCTCTACCTAGATAAATGCCATAAAAACTTAAAACACTTCAGTGATCATAAAAAATAACACTCAAAGTTGTGGCCGCGATGGTGTGCTTTCGGCTTTATAGTGCGGTGGCATGAGCAGAGTGTCAAGTGGGAGTTTTGCAAATAAAATCGAATTACTTTTACGTCGCGTTGACCGAGCGCGCCGAGCACACACGCGAGCATATTGACACACACGCTTGAGTTAGCCAATCACTGACGTTGCCGCGCTTGTGTTGGATCGGTTTGGCGCTCGTTATATTACCGTAAAAAACACTCACACTTAGCTATTCAGTTTTCTGTACGTGACACAAGATGGCGCTGTGCCATTTCCATAGAAATCAAATCAAACGTTAACGAGATCGAGTTCGAGCGAGAAACTCCCACTTAGCCCTCAGTTCCCAAATGAGCAGCGGTGCGTGACAAGTATGGATTCATTCCGCTTCATTTTTACAGCAAACCATGAATGACATAGTTTACGGCTAAATAAAAAGCAAGTGAATGATAAGCATGTCGTTCGGCAGACAGCAGAATTGATATCCCTCACTTAGGCGCAATGTTTTCATGTTTTCAGGGCATTAGCCTTTACCTTGCCCTTTCGTAGGTACCTACCTATAGCTTAAAAACAATGGCTAAATACGAGACGTTGTTGAGAAAATTAAATCGAAAAGTTATTAGGTTATTATTTTAGCAAAAAATATAACTTTGGGTTTTCCCTTAAATTTTGAGGTAATTATTTTTTTGTATGGACTTGTACTGAAATTAATTGATACCTATGAGGATTCGAACTCGTATGAAAAGAAACACAAGAAAGTCACAGGGAATGGTATATATTTGTTCCCAAACACTTAATATTAGGAACAGTTCGTGTCGTAGGTTTAAGCGCGCGCTACAATCGTGTCGCTCGTAAAATCGGTGGCAGACTGTCATGGCGGCGCGGACGCGCGGCGGAGCAAACACGACGACGACAGCGCCGTGCTGTGAAAGAGACACCTAGCGTCGAATGCGCGTAGGTGCGAGCGAGACGGTTATAGACGCATCAGTCTAGGAAACGCGCCGGAACACGGCCGCGTGAGGCGCGCTGCGGTAACGTTGGTAAATGGTTTACTATACGCTCCCCCTCTAGTCCAGGTGAACGTCCTCGCTCCTGGACTAGGACTTTAGCAGCTGTTGCTGGACGACCTCTCTTCCTCTTTGGATTAACTGGATTAGGCAGTGAGGTGTCTTTACCTTTGTATGCAGAAAGATCCTGGATGTGATATTTGCCAAGAACTTCATTAGGATGGTCTACCTTTGACAAGATATAAGTTGTTGGACTCACCTTCTCTGAAATTTGGTACGGCCCGTCACGCTTTGGTGCAAACTTCGCAGTCACCTGCTTTCGGGCGCTGCTGAGCACGTGGGACTTAAGCAGTACCAAATCACCTACCTGAAAGGTTTCGGCAGGGCGACGAGATTGGTCAGCATATTCTTTCGTCTTGTCCTGTTGGATTTCAACGCGTTCACGGATTGCTGAAAGTGAATTAATAAACTTCCTAAGGTAGGGAGTTATTTGAGGTTGGAAATTGTCCTTACTCAAAATCGCGCGAACGTCGTGTGTAACTTCGGTAGGAGACCTCATTTCCCGGGCAAAGGTCAAATAAGCTGGTGACATACCTGTTGTTCGGCATTTAGAACCGTTGAGGGCAAATCGAACCAGCGGCAACTTCTTTGGCCAAGATGTGTGGTCTTCCTCCACTAAATGTGCTAGCATCGCCTTTAAGTCTCTATTTTTGCGTTCTGCTGGGTTTGCCTGTGGATGGTAAAGTGGAACTAGATTTTGCTTTATGTCCAAGACTAACATGCATTGGCGCATGACAGCAGAAACGAATTGGACCCCGTTGTCGGATATTATTCGGCGAGGCAAGCCAAAACGCATGAAGTACTCTTCATTAAGGATACGGGCACAGGCTTCTGCTGTAGCGTCCTGTAGGGCAAACAGTTCAACCCACCTGGTCGCTGTATCCTCAATGAGAAAAACCCAACGCTCCCCCTGGTCTCCTTCTGGTAGAGGGCCGAAAAGATCTATGGCGAGCACCTCGTTCCGTTGACTCATTACCGGAGTTTGTAGGAGGCCAGTAGGTTTGGCGTTGGATGCTTTGTACCTTTGACAGTGAATGCAGGCTCCAACATAATCAGTTATTACTCTCCGCATTCCTGTAAAATAGAATTGTTGCGCTACCTTTTGGTATGTGTGGTCGATTCCGGGATGCCCTGCTAAAGGAGAA
The DNA here is from genome assembly GCA_964007245.1 of Hypomecis atomaria. NCBI lineage: Eukaryota > Metazoa > Arthropoda > Insecta > Lepidoptera > Geometridae > Hypomecis > Hypomecis atomaria. The sequence goes on along the minus strand of OZ023300.1, from coordinate 18,126,654 downwards.
TCATGCAGTTCTTTAAGAATGTGTACTACTTGATCAGCAGGAATCACGAGTTGAGGGGACTCGCATTCTGAATCCGGGTTGTACCTATATAAAACACCTTGATTCATGAGGTATCCGCGGTCGTACCATCGCTGAGAAGATACTTCGTCAGTACCTTCGAGATCTTTGACGATTTTTACGAGCTCGGGATCGAACAGCTGCTCCTGTCGTAGTTGGTTAGGAGACTTTGTAGGAAGATCGCATACTACAGAGCAAATACCGCAATCGTTAACAGTTCCACTTGAACAGATTGGTCTGCTGAGTGTGTCTGCAACGACGTTTGCTTTTCCCGGAGTGTACTCGAACCTGATGTCGAAGGACTGGAGCTTTAGAGCCCAACGAATCAGCCTACCTGTTGGTGATTTTAAAGTGAGCAGCCAACGCAGCGGCTGATGGTCACTTCCGACGATTACTGGCTGGCCATCGAGGTATGACCTAAAACGTTCGACTGCCCAAACTACGGCGAGTGCCTCTCGTTCTGTTGTCGAGTAGTTGCGCTCTGCATCGTTTAAGAGTCGACTTGCATACTCAATGGGACGCTCTTGCTTACCTTCTCCCTGCAACAGGACTGCGCCTAACGCGTAGTTGCTCGCGTCCGTGCGTAAAACGAAGGGGCTGTTAAAGTCCGGTTGAACCAGTATCGGTGCAGAAGTAAGTAACCGTTTCAGCTCGTTGAAAGCTTGGGATTGTTCCGCGGTCCAGATCCAGATTTGAGATTTTCTAGTCAGGCGTGTTAATGGCTCGGCGACTTTAGAGAAGTTTGGGATAAACTTCCGGAACCATGAACATGTCTGAAGGAAAGTTCGCAAATGTTTTAAATTGGCAGGTTCGTTCATTTCTAGAACTGCGCTTACCTTTTGAGCGTCAGCGGAGATACCTTCTTGAGTGATTACGTGTCCTAGATATTTTACACTCTCTCTCGCAAAAGAACACTTTTTCCGGTTCGCCTGAAGGTTAAACTCTTCCAGCCGTTTCATCACCAGCTCCAGGTCTTCCAGGTGTCGCTCGAATCCCTCAGAGATGACCAGGAGATCGTCGAGATAGGCCAAAATAGTTACCTCTTTGAGAGCTGCACAGGAACGGAGTCGGTCGATTAAGCGTTGGAAGGTCGCCGGTGCATTCTTCAGACCGAATGGCATCCTTTTGAAGCGATATGTGCCGAGAGGAGATATGAAGGCAGTCTTGTCTCTATCGGACTCCCTGACACTGACCTGATGATATGAGGAGCGAAGGTCTAGAGTACTCATATAGCAGTTTCTCTTTGTAGACTGTAGAAGTTCGTCGATGCGCGGCATCGGGTAGTTGTCAGACTTGGTGACTGCGTTGAGGCGTCTATAGTCCACGCAGAACCTAACTGTACCATCAGGCTTCGGCACCATCAATGCCGGAGAACACCAAGCTGACTCACACTCCTCAATAACTTCTTCATCAAGTAATTTATCTATTTCCTGCTTCATCAACTCCTTTTTCGCTGGATTGAGACGATACGGAGGCACGGCTATCGGTGGGTGATTACCTGTCTCGATGCAGTGCTCGGCGAATGGAGTTGGACCTCCCCCTGCTTCGAAAATATTCGCGTGTCTGATGAGGACTTCAGCAAGAGCGCTACGCTCGGCTGGATTAAGATGAGCACCCTCATCTTCACGGAGAACGTTTGCAGAGGAGCAACCTATTTGTTGTGAAGTAGGCTCGAAAAGCAGTTTATGTTTAATGTTCATATTCTCGCTGAAATACCAAATTTCTTTATGAAAATCTATGACAACTCCCGCAGCAGTGATGAAATCAATACCCAGAAGCGTCTCGTTGTTGCCGGAATCCGGAAAAATCAGGAAAGGAACCGTAATGACTTTAAGGGCTAAACTTACCGCCAATGTAGTTGTAAGTACTTCCATGTTTCGTACATGACCGTCAGCAAGCTTGATTTGACGCGTCGAGGAAACGAGGGGTTGACCCTTTCGTAGAAGGAGAGCATATAGTGTGTGACCAGCTATACAATGTTTCGCACCGGTATCTACCAAAGCTGTACCACCAATACCCAAAATTTCAATTTTGAAAATCGGACGTATTTCGCGGCATGCAAGGGGCCTCTCACGACCGTTCCGGGACGTTGAAACATCTCCACTACATATACAGTCATTCGAAACTCCACTCATAGCAAAATTATTTACATCATTATTATCCGTTGACATATTCCGAGATTTAGTTTTACACTTACACATATTAAAGGTTAATTTTCCCATACAGTTAGTTTCAGAATCATTTACAGAGACAGGTAATTTTCCTGTGCCGTTAGTACCCAAACTATTTACATTGACAGGTAATTTTCCTGTACCGTTAGTACCCGAACTATTTATACACACAGGTAATTTTTCTGTGCAGTTGGCTCTCGCACTATAACGCGTCACGTCATCGATTTCGTTGCTACAAACATATTTTGGCTCGGTAATACAAACGAAATCGGAGTCCGTGTTTTTCACTGACAAAGTACATGCGCATGCGGTATTATGCGAGACCCAATTCCGATAACAAACATTAAAGTCGTTTTGAATGTTGCAAGAATTTGCCGACATCGACGGATACTTTGTTGTTGGTGATTTTTGTTCTCGCGTATCCCTACGCGGGAGGCACAAGTCGAAACTGCAGGTGTCAGAGCTATTTTTCAAATAGCTACTTGCATCATTCAAAACAGGCAAACATGCACACAAATCATAATTAATATTATTATTTGCATTTTTAGTATTATTACTAGAGTTTATTACGTTCAAATTATTATTTGACAAAACACCACGGTTAGAACGCTCGCACTTATTTCCCGAATTTACGCACGTATTTTTATTACGCGAAGTAGGAAGTTCGATACTATAAAAGCTTTCTTTACGCTTATCACCACTATCTCTCACTTCCGCGGAAAAGTTATTTATGCTGGACTCACCTCGACTTGCCAACTTACGGCACTGGTCCCGGGTGTGGTTGAACCGTTTGCAGTAGGAACATTGCGGTCGCTGCTTTTTGGCGCCGGTGTCGGTGTAAGTTGTCGGCGAAGTGGCGTCTTGTGTCGGCGAAGTGGCGACTTGTGTCGGTGTAGCATTGGAGATGCGCGGCGACTCGTGCGCGGCGCGGGGCGGGGGCAGTGCGGTTGAAACCGGCAAGCGGTTTCGCGCTTGCTCGACCGGCGTGTTCGATGTTCTGGGAGGGGGCGCGGGCGCGCGCGGCGCTTGGTCGCTTCGCGCGGTTTTTCGCTCTTCTTCCCAGGAATCTTCTACTTCTCTGGCTAAGCGTAACAGCTCGCCAAACGACGAGAATTCTTCTCTTCGTAGCTTCACTTTAATTCTCGAGTGTAGAAGGCCGTATGTCATATCCAATTTAGCATTTTCGGACAAATCGTTTTTTGGTAATTTAGCAAACAACGCTCGGATTTTTGATACAAATAAATCGGTATTCTCTGTACGTTGTGGCTTATTAAATATCTCGATGTAGATCTTGTGGGGCGGTCGGCGGTCTCCAAAGGCACTAATTAAGTTTTCCTTCGCTTCAGCCCAGGTAGTAATTTGCTCTTTCAGCCCCTGCCACCAGATAGCGGCTTCACCTTGCAGCAGCATAGCTAGGCCTTTTAACACATTAGCGTCTGAGACTTTACAACAGTCGATGTAGCTGTCGACACTGTCGATGAAAGCGGTCACGGACTCTGATGACGAATTGCTGAAGGTGGCTCGGCAGCGAGCTAAGGTCTGAGAGTCACTTACAGTTGGAGGTGTTCTCATCACCGATTCTATGACATCGCGGAGGGCTTCTGTTTGCGATCTTTGTAATGCAGAAATAAGAGCTGACACATTAGCCTGCGAAAACGTCGCCTCGGAGCTTATCGGAGTCGACGTTACTGGTACATGGTCGTCCGGCACGCGGCGCGGGCGCTGCGGTGTCGGCTCGACGTTATGACCGGATGCGGCGGATGTGTTGTCTTCTAAGTTTGCGGCCGGAGACGGCGGCACAGCCGGGGTGTACATGTTAGCACCGGCGGCGCCGGCGGCGTCGTTAACGTTCCGCTGGCTTCTTGTTTGCATTTTGTATCGATCACAAGCAGTTCACTCACTCACAACAACACAGTTTGTAATGTTTTTATGCTAACACGACCGCGACGCGGGCGCTTTTTTAATTGTTGGGCGCCACATATGAGGATTCGAACTCGTATGAAAAGAAACACAAGAAAGTCACAGGGAATGGTATATATTTGTTCCCAAACACTTAATATTAGGAACAGTTCGTGTCGTAGGTTTAAGCGCGCGCTACAATCGTGTCGCTCGTAAAATCGGTGGCAGACTGTCATGGCGGCGCGGACGCGCGGCGGAGCAAACACGACGACGACAGCGCCGTGCTGTGAAAGAGACACCTAGCGTCGAATGCGCGTAGGTGCGAGCGAGACGGTTATAGACGCATCAGTCTAGGAAACGCGCCGGAACACGGCCGCGTGAGGCGCGCTGCGGTAACGTTGGTAAATGGTTTACTATATACCTAATTTAAATTTAAAATAGAAAGAAGTACGATTTTTAACGATATTGATTTTTTGCATGTATATAACATTGGATTCAATGTGCATTTTTGATTGGTTGCGTTTCTCAAGCTTTTTTTCTATGACTTTGTTAAATGTGTTAACTGCCAAACTGTATGTGGGTCCACTATTATCCAAAAGCCTTCCATCAAAGGGAATTTAGGTCATATCAACCACACTGAATCAGTCGCGAGTTGGTGCATCCACATAGGCACGCCATCGAATTTGGCCTCTGTACTTAACATGGTATAGGTTCCCTCACAATATTTTCCTTACCAAAGCCAGTGGTGTGAAAATCCGCACATAAATTCCCAAGAACTTGGCCCGGGACCTCTTAGTAATTTCCAGTTCTAATCAACGTAACAAAACATCGAATTCATTGAAACAGTAACATGAGCTCTTTTTGCCGTCGCACTCTTGTTATCTCCGAGCCATCAGGCTGCGAACTTGATCTTTTGACATAAATTAATTACTCATAATTAATTCATCGTTTGACTGATCTAATCAAAATGGGAAGCGAGGGAATACGAGAACTATTGAAATGATCCGCTGTATTTGGGTTAGGTTAGTAGCTTGTGGTATGCAATATAGCTTCGAAGCTGGAAGTTTAAAAGAATGAAAAAGAAAAAAAAAACAGATATAAGTCAGCTGTGTTGCTTTTGAAGTATCGAGATTATTTACAACAGAATATTATCGATATCTTAACTCAGATAGTTTTATTTTTAGTTTAGCTTAGTCTTAGAAATTGTAGTGGTTAATATCTAAACCAAATTATATTAGGCACGATTTTTTTAAGTGCAGGTTATAAGAATCGTTATTTTATTTCATTGACATGTTTTTTTCTTTCCACATAGACATTTTCAAACAACTTTAGACTCTACATCATCCTCCTACATGTAAAACCAACAAAAAAATTGGTAGGTACATTGAAAAAGCCATATGATTCGGTTTGAAAATGTAATAATTTTTACTTTTATTTATTTTTTGGCATCTCAGGCATGATTAGAAGCTTCTGACTAGGATTATGCAGACCAAATTATAAGTCTTTCGGAAGGAACAAAACCCGGCTTTCTTGCCGACCGTTTAAATCTCAGCCGAGCAATATTACTTATTAGTCTGTTAATTATACCTAGAGTTTTTCGTGTAATGTACTCGTAATGAAACATACAGATCTTGGAAACGGCTGTTGTTATGACGGTAATTATCTTAGTTGTAGGTATTTAGTGGATAATTAGTACAACAATTCGGTGATTCTGCGTCTACTTGTCTTGCTTGACCTTATTCTGTTTCCTCATTTAGGGTAATTAACTATTGTTTATGAGGATTATGACTAAATCTTATAGTTTTGGGTACAATTTCTTTTGTCTTTGATTCAGATAGAGTAATTACCAAGGGGATAATTTGATTTTGTCTTCAATAGTATAATAATAAATAGGTTCATATACCAACGTCGTCGTTAGCAAGTTCTTGACACAGTTTTCATAAATAATAAGTTAATTAACTAACGTTTATGTAAAAAAAATTCAAGTTGTGATTATGAGTATAACTTCGTTTGTCTTCGATTACTTAAGACAGTATAATACTTACAGTATAGGTATATATACCAAAGAGTACCTAGGTTAATTGGTCGAACGAAATAATTTCATGTGTTTTTGGTAGCGATAATGAGTACCTTCCTAGCGTTAATCGTAAAGTGCATCTAGTTAATGTTTTTTTATTCATATATTTCACTCCACAGACTCCGCGGTCTGTGTTCTTTAAGAATACCTACTTCTACTTTTTTTTTAAATATGATTTGAACAATATTTCTCACAACAAAAGGCTTTACAAGAAGACTCTACACCAAAAAAAAAAAAAATGCATGTGGAGTCCCTCCGCGCGGAAAAAGTGAAACTTCGACGCAACAGTGCTACCATACTCCCTCCATGGTTGGGTTAAAAGTTTAACGCAACCTTGTTGGAAGTCGCATTAGAAGTTTCACTTCAATAAATCAAATTAAATTTTTAAACTACGATTATCAAACTACAATATAATGTTGCGTGTATACCGGGAGCAGTCCGATTCTCACGAGTAGCACCCGTTCACGAGTAGGATGCGATTTTAATCTAATTTAAGGAAAAAAATTAGGTACGATATCGTCAGTACCACTATTAAATTAAAAATAAATGTTTCTTAAGTTGATAAAAACTCAATTACAATGATTTCAAATTGATTAGATTGTCTATTTTAGAAGCTAGAAGAAGTAATTTCTACTAGAAATGTTTTTTTTATTATGTATAAGTTTGCGTTTGACCACACACTGCCTGATGTTAAGCAGATATGTGGTATAGGGTGTAACACGCTTACTTACTAGATACCTATTTATACGGGATTTTAAGACACCCACACCTTATTAATTATTATAATTATTCATTAGTCAAGTTTGTCACAATCTGTTTTGATTTACTTTAGGCATAGGCCGCGCCACATATGTTGGCGGATGTGAAGTTAGCTACAAACTGCGCGACAGCCAATCAACGCGCGGCTTTATGTGAGCTTCAGTCAGGATTGGATATTGCGCAACTTGTAGCTAACTTCACATCCGCCAACTTGTGTGGCGTGGCCTGTATTGATTTTTACGCAAAATGTTTGAATTATACTTATTAAGTGTCGGAAATAACACGACTGTTCAACAAGTATCAAAGAGTAAAACCGGATTGCTCTTAAACAGTTCAATGTTCTTTTAATTATGTGCGTATTTTGAATATTTTATAAACTCTACCCAGAGATACACTTTCGTTACCATTCATATCAAATATTCTAATTAAAAATGAAGAAAGTATTGTATTTATCTATTTGCAGTCAAACATTAAGCTCCAGGTGTGGTGAGGAGCCGTGGTGGTCTAGTGGTAATGACACTCGCCTTACATCGTGAGGTCGTGGGTTCAAACCCCGGTCCCGTACCAATGGAATCCTTAGAATTTATGTACGGAATTTCACACTACTGGCTTTCCAGTGAAGGAAAACATCGTGAGGCAACTTGCATACGTCCGTAGAAGAAATTCGAAGGCGGATGTGAATCCACTAACCCGCACTGGGCCAGCGTGGTGGATATGGCCCAATCAAGGCCCACGTCCTGCAGTGGACTATTAATAAGGCTTGTTAATAAATTTAAAGCTTGAATATAAACTTATAATTCAATTTTATTCGTGCTTATGAAAAGTGAAAATAATTGTATTTTTAACATTTTATTTTATGTATATTTTAGTGCATTTTTCGAGGGACTTATCAGATACTGTACATAAAAAAATGTTAGACGACAAATATGCTTTTTCCCAAAAATTTAATAGATATTGTATATTTTTTGTATATTAGGTATGTTTTTCAAAATGTAACGCTTGTCGCAAAAGAAACTGTAGCTCTACTAAAGCTTGAATATCTAAATTTAAATGTATCGCTACATAGTATAAAACAAAGTCGTTGATGCGTTTTTTTTAATAGATAGAGTGATTCAAGAGGAAGGTTTAAATGTATAATAAACCTGTGCGAAGCCGGGGCGGGTCGCTAGTTAGATGATAAAACTAGCTTTTTTATATTCATTGACGATCCATGATTATGAAATGAGATATGAAATGATTAAGCTTCTGATTATGGAACAACTATCCAAATGTTCGTTAATGATAATGGTAGCCTGGATGACTGGACTCACCGCCTCCCAGTTTATTTCTGCTTATTTCGTAATTTGTAAACACTTCCACACCTAATAACATACAACATAGAGTCTAAAACTACAAATCATAAAAGTAAATGAATTATAAATCTGCAAATTCAGTACTATACCTAGCTTTTCCAATGTTAAACACAAGGCCTAGCCTTTATTTCTCTTATTCTATCGCATGTAGATATACAAGTACCTACGATAGTTACCTAAATATTTTACCTTATATTATTAGATATGTAAGGTAAGAAACCTATATTCGTATCACTATGAGCAACTTGCACTATCAGACCATTTGTGAAATCGCAAAAAAAATCTGTCCCATACAAAAATTCATTTACTTATGAAAAAATGTATGGAGCAGCTGATTTTTTTGCAATATCGAAGTTAGCTTCAAACTAACACTTTGTACCTCAGTAAGTATCTAGGTAAGTTATCTTCAAAAATTATTAAAAGCACCAACATCAATGTAAATTAACTCTTAGCTACTAATTAGCCGACTATTCATAAAATTCTTCAAGTTTGATATTAGGATCAAAATTCGTGAAATCTTTTGTTATCATATTTAAATACTAAAAGATGCTATAATTTTCGTGACATACAGTTTTAAAAAAAATTATCTATGTTTATAATTATGCAGTTTTATTGTTGTAATATATTTTTTTATTTCTCAACTTATATAAAACACTCACCATAGGTAGCGGAAAAACATGCGCCCAAAATTACAAAAACAAATATTAATTTATCCATCTTTATCCGGCAAACACTATCAAAAACACTAAAGACTTTTTCGAATATGTTGAACAAACTGATGTGTTGCAATGGCGATGGCTTCGGACTAAATAATTTTATAAATAAATGCCACTTACGACTTAGCCAGGTAGACTTACCGGTATAGACGCGAACACAAGTTTCATCGCATCGCAAGCTTTATTTACACAAAATAACGCAAGCTTTTGAAATTGGCAAAAAGATTTCTTTATCATTTATTGTTTCACATTAGTTTTGCATTTGACCGCATTATAGATTGCCTAGAAGATACCTATTTAGATACCTTTTTTTTCGAGGGGGAAATCTTCGAAAGATGCCCAACTGCACCCCAAAGCGCGAACACAAGTTTGAGCGCAAGCTTTTTTTACACAAAACAACGAAAGCTTTTGAAATTGGCAAAAAGAGTTCTTCATCATTTTTTGTTTTAAATTAGTTTTGCATTTGACCGCATTGTAGCACGCTTACCTAGAAGAAACCTATTTAGCTACCTTTTTTTTCGAGGGGGAAATCTTCGAACGATGCCCAACTGCTTTGGGGTGCAGTCGGGTTATGTAGGATTGTACCCACTAATACCCCCTCGATGGCCAGCCTTAGTGCATTTTCGGGAGCTCCGCGATCTCCAAAGGAACGCACCGGTGCTCCCAGCACTTTGTGTGACTACTCGCCTGGTGATTAAACCAGGCTTGTACCGTCCTTTACGACATCGTTGCCACACACGCTGCCGACCTCCTCGGGCCCGCTTGAGGGCCAGAGCCCCAACTCTGACCACCCACAGGGGTCCCCTTTTAGTAGGATCTTACTACAGGCAGGAGATACCGATGCCGTATTCAATGCCGTATATTTAGGTACCTACCTAATCGAGTTTTGAAGACTATAGAAAGATATTATATAATGATATATGTTGAGAGTATTAAAATGTAGAAATAGTTTTTTCACATTATATTTTCGCAGCGTTACGTACTTGTGCCGTTTGGTATTGAGACATTGGGTCCCAGGCCCCAGGGGACCGACAGCGACATCTGAGGGGTTAGTCCAGGTTTACACGTAAATTGAAACTACAGATGTTTCCGTATGGCTCCATACATTTCTGTACAGCGCTCCTGGCGAAAACGAGGAAGAACTAACCAAAATGTATGGAGCCACACGCGAACGCAAAAGTTTAAGTAAACTACGCAAAACCTGAGGGGCTAGTCCAGGTTTACACGTAAATTGAAACTACAGCTGTTTCCGTATGGCCCTATACATTTATGTACAGCGCCCCTGGCGGAAACGAGGAAGAACTAACCAAAAAGTATGGAGCCACACGCAAACGCGAAAGTTTAAGTAAACTATGCAAAACCTGGACTAAGGGCTCTGGACTAAGGGCTCTGAATGTCTAGTCGCTGATTACAGTGACTAGACATTCAGATTCAGTGAGACTAAACATATTAATGTTTAGTAGACGCAACTCGTGACCAAAATACTGGTGTTTATTTGGCTCAACGTGTAAGCATAGCCAATATTGCCATTCAGCGAGGTAATGCTGCCATTATGTTGGGCAAACAATCATCATCTATCCATCAATAGGGCGTCCATTGCTGGACATAGGTCTCCCCTATGTGTCTCCAATTATACCACGGCGAGTAAGGTATCTAAGTTCTCTTCAATAATTTTAAATTCTCTAAGCGCCTGTACTACTTCAAGTGCATTTTATAAAGGTAGTTGAAGGGCTGTCGCTGTCCTTAGCTTCTATAATTAGCCCTTCGCCAATTAAAGGACTGGTTATGATCTAACTACTTCTAGCAACCTAGGCCGTAGTGCTTTAAGAACTGGTTGTGACCTAACATGACTAAGCTAGTACTTAGACTTGACAGGAAAATGGAAAATTTTATCGCTCGATTCAGAGAACCTTGTTTTAATCAAAAAATATAGATAGTTCTAGTTCCACTTGGACAGACAAGTAACAGGTAGGTAGGGTACAGTTACAGTAGGTATAGGTAATTCCATCGAAAGTTCTAGGTATGATTCCACTTGGATAGACAAATGCGTCGTTTGTTGTAAGACTTTTTATACGTAACTAGCTTTATACTGAGGCTTCGCTTGCCTCTTATTATAATTTTTGTCCTATCACATAGAAACTTTTCATTTTTCCGGGATAAAAAGTAGTCATAGTCACCTTACGACCTGTGAACTATGCTGTCCATGCCAAAAATCAAGTCGGTCCGGATCTCTGTTCCTGCGTGAAAGGGCAACAAACCAATAAACCAACAAACACACTTTCGGATTTATATTAGTAGTATTAAAGGATGCGCCTAATTTCCCTTATTTTGTTAGTGGTCGATCGTGGGCGTATTATAAAGTCTGGTATAGCACCAATTACACTTTTAATCCAATCGTTATCAATATTACAAAAGATACTAATGCACGCCATTGCTCGTTCCTGTCTAGTCTGTCGCGTCGCTAGTGTTGTGCCCTCTCTTGGCGCGCGTTAGGGATGTGCCGATACCAATCGACTCGGAGAGTCGATTATGCGGCTAACAGTAGTAGGTAAACATATTTGGCCACCAACTCGGAGGCATAAGACTAAGATGGCATAATTACCTATGTTGCAGAGAGTTAGTTTTTTTAGGATTGAGTAGGTGAGCAAGCGAGGCGCTTGACAGTGAGTTGTTCAAATGTTTTGCTGAGGTTTTGCATTATTGCCGTATTTACCTATACCTAGTAGGTGTGCCGGTTGCGGCCACTGACCTGGTTCTAGCCATTTGATGTTAAAATTATAGCATAAATAATAATTATAAACAATGTAACACCATAAAAATACTCTTTGTGGGAATCTCAAAGTAAGAAAATTTTTAAAATTAGTAATTTAACAATAAATTGTCTAAATAATCATTAAAATTCAAAGCGACCACAAATGATACTAAGATGGTCAAAACTGGCACACCTATCCTATTGCCTAGGTACCTTATACGTATGTGCTTTTAACAATATCTATAATTATATGCAATGTTATAACGTGTAGTGATAGTGTGTAGTTTTAGCTTATAAAGTAGTATTGTATTTTTTATATGGCAAGTGCCTTTATTAATGACCACGATACAATCTAATCTAAAATGCTCATCAATCAATCAAAATGCTGGTGTTTATTTGGCTCAACGCATAACTGCCAGCATGCTGGGCACGCTGCCAACTGGCAGTGGCCTTGAGCATTTGGATTATCTTTAGACCTTCAAGGGTCTGTGGATGATCCAATTGCTTGTTAAGTAGTAGTAGTTTACACAAACTACTATTTAGTGGTAGTTAATAAAGGCACTTGCCCTATTAAAAAAAATCGAAAACTACATAAAAAACTACTACTACATAACAAGCAATTGGATCATCCACAGACTCTTGAAGGTCTATAGATAATCCAAATGCTCAAACCTACTGCCAGTTGGCAGCGTGCCTAGCATTCTTAATACTAGTATTTATGCCTGTTTTACCTTTGTAAATATGCAAAACAACGCGTTATAATAAATCAATGCAACTTGAAACTTGGAGCTCTAACAGGTCAATCTTCGGATCGGTGACCGCGGGTAGCATTTATAACTGAGCGCTACCGTGGTTCGGATGGTACGTTAAATTGTAGATCCCGGTTGTTTTAACCGTGTAGCCATGTCAGAGGCCTTCAGGCGGCTTAAAAACACCAGGGCTAGCCACCCGGCCTATACAAACTTACTTTCATCAGGTCATAAGTATAAAGCCTTACGCGATTGTAAATAATTCCAGCTTTTATAGGTAGTCGGGTTATAAAGAAGAAAGCTGTCATACGGTAGTTCTAATTAAAAACTGAGATAAAAAATGACCCCATCTACAACTAGACCATCAAGATGATAAATTAATATTTGTATTTATGTGTGAGATCGAACATCGAGTTATACTTTTATCTGGTGTAGAGGTGGCTATCTGAGCATTATCTGAGCGGTATTTTAAACTATTTCATATCTATGTATCTGTATGTTTTTGCAACAATTCCATTAGTTAGTTGGGCTTTATCACAGGGTGTACAAAAATGAGAGTATGACCACGAGGACACGTATATCCTCGTGGTCATACTGTTATGACAAACTAGTATGACTACGATGAAACATCGTATCGCTCTTTAACGACCGGCATCCTAAATGGAGGTTTTCAATTAATCATCGACATCATACGAGCCGTAGGGCATCCACTGCTAGGCATATGTCCCCTCTATAGATTTCCAAAAATACCGATGCACGAAATACGCTTTCGGCGTGTTGTATCCAATGTGTTTTTGCGCTGCGCTTGCCCCATTGGACTTCGGTTCTCCGGGATTTTTCCCTTGCCTACTGCATTTCAAGTTATATGGGCGTATTTTGTAAGTGTCTGTTACCGCATATTCTAATATAATTCAAAGGTGATCCAAGGGCTTTGATACTGTTCGAAGGAAGGAGAGAAAGAAGGAGGGAAAGAGGTAGATAAGTACTTCCCAAATTCTAAGTAACGCCCATTTCTAGATCAAGAGAGAGGAGAATCCATGACAGAGTGTCCTGGCGAGGTTAGGCTCATAGGGCACTTTATCTAAATAGGCATAGAAGAGCTAGACAATGATTATTATTATTTATTGCAAAAAATGGCACCACAGACTTTCACCGTGTTCAAAATTTGAAAAATTTGCATGACACCACACACATCCTTACACACATTATTGTTGATTTAATATTATTTGATTTCGACAATACTTAAATGGCACCACTTCAGGAGCATAGGTACTCTTTCGAAATAAAAAAAGATTTTTTAAATCAGTTCACTATTGCCGAAAGCATCGATGAACATGCACAATAAAATACATACAGACGAATATAGTACCTCCTCCTTTTCAGGAGTCGGTAAAAATATGAGCTATGGGTAGCGCTTGGACGTTACAACAGCGCAGTATAGTAATCACAACTTTGAGCAAATATCTACAGAGCTACAGTACCTAAGTGAAAGTAGTAAATAAATGTCCAAGCGCCGTCATACATACCGACTTAGATATTTACATTAAACAATTCACAATGACCAGTTTTCTCGAATTCTCGAGAATGTCACCTAATTAGTGCTTGTAACCGAGCACTTTGACATTGCGCGGCGTTGTAGTCGGCTTGCAATCGCCTTACGATTAACTAAAAAGCCTGCCCACTACGTGGCTTGAGCAGGGTTTTGACTCGGACACTTTTTTTGCACGATTGTGACTCTATAGATATTTGCTCGAATCAAAACCAATTTATCTGCCTTGTCCATGAAGTCGGCAGTTACTAAGTCGATGGCGCGAGGTGAGGTGGGCGACCGCTGCCAATGAACCTGAGTACCGTTCCGGACCGGTATGGCCGCGCTGATCCACGATAGATAAATCTTACGTATAAGGCTTTTAATTATTTTTAGATGCGTATCCGTCCGTGCCGTAGGAGCCGCACTGACTCATCATCATCCTGCCTTTATCTCACTACGTAGGGTCGGTACTTGCCCTGATGCCGGACTAGAATACGGCATCGGTATCTCCTGCCTGTATTAAGAGCCTAATAAAAGGGGACCCTTTGGGCTCGTGGGTGGTCAGAGTTGGGGCTCTGGTCATGCACTCAAGCGGGCCCGAGGAGGACGGCAGCGTGTGTGGCAACGCTGTCGTAATGGACAGTACAAGCCTGGTTTTATCACCAGGCGAGTAGACACACATAGTGCCGGGAACACCGGTGCGTTCCTTTTGGAGATCCAGGCCCGGAGCTCCCGAAAAGGCACAAAGGCTGGCCACCGAGGGGGTTTTAGTGGCTACAATCCCACATAACCTGACTGCACTCCAAAGCGGTCGGGCATCTTTGGAAGATTTCCCCCTCGTAAAAAAAGGTGGGTTCGGCACAGACCGATTCCTTTCGCCACTTCACTCTGTCGTACGTCATCTTATCATCTACTCCTTTCTCTCGTAGGAAGGTAGGTATATCATCTATCACACATTATGTAGGCATGATGACTAAAAAAATATAATTAGTCCGTCAGATAGACTATGGAAAAATATTAGACACGTAATTTTTCTTTTGTCAATTTTACAAAAATTGATGAAGATATAGCCCGTTAAAGTTCCGCGGGACGTCACAAGTGGCATAAAAATGTATAGACTTCTGTGAGAGAGGTGACGTCACGACCCCCACTTCCAAACTTTGACAAGGTTTATCTTTGTCAGTTGTAACTGTAACTCACTATAAACAGGCAGACTCAGAGACAAGTGTGGGTATGTTCCCTACAACACCAATAATAACAGAAAAATAAAACTAAGAATAAAGAAAAAATGTAAAACGTGAACAGTGAATTCATTAACCGACTTTCAAAAAGGAGGAGGTTCTATGTTCGTCCGTATGTATTTTTTTCTTATTGTGTATGTTCATCGATAATTTCGTAGTTTTATTTTAGAGATAATTTTGAACAGCGCTTGCACCTGCCTAAATGTGATAATGGTAGATATAAATCTTTAAGCCGTCTAGTCTGTAGCTAGTGACACTCATCTTACAATCGTGAAGGTCGTGGGTTCAAATCGCGGTCCCGTACCAATAAGTTTTAATTTATGTACGGTATTTAGCACCACTTGCTTTTCGGTGAAGGAAAACATCGTGAGGCAACCTGCATACGTAGAAGAAATTCGATGGCGTATGTGAATACACCAACCCGCACTGGGTCACCGTGGATATGACCCAATCACCCTTCGTGGGTAGGCCTACGTCCTGCAGTAGTCTATTAAAAGGCTGATGCAGTACGGGTATAAATAAGATAACCAACAAATCAAACTTAAAATTTATATTTAAAGCTGAATCAGCCTAGCTTTTAAAAAGCGACATTATAATCTATAAATAATTCTATACCTACAATTAATTCAATTTTTTAACATTAATGAAGTTTTACAAAAGTAATTATGTAGCATAGTAGGTGAATAGTTTAACAATATTTTAGTACAATATTCCGAGTAGGTATACCTATATACTTACATCAATCTACTTTTAGATAGCATATTAAACAGTATTATACCTAACATGCAAAAGCATAGGCAAAGCTTCTTGGCGCGCATGAGATAAAAATTGATACTTCGTGACCTTCGAGCGAGGTAATCTCTTTAGTTAGCGCAAATGCAGTTAACATTTTGTAAATATAGTGTTAATCGAGTTTCACATAAGGTTCAAGTTTCATCGCGCGCATGATGTCGCCCGTGACGGAGCAGCGGCCGGCCTGCATGATGACGCGCGCGTCTTCCTTGCCCAGCACCATCTGTCGGAACGACTGAAATTAAACAAAATAAGTACTATTAATATTCAATCATTTTTTGGAACATAGTAATTGTAAATATTACATAATATGTAATCAAATCAAAATTATTTTATTTCAGACACAGCGACTCATCCGTAGAACAAGTTCCGATCTGCGAAATAGACAATTTTCAGTAGAGACCGGTGAAGTTGTAGACTTGTGTAACATTTAAAGGGTGAGACTTGACATTTTGGTTTTTCGGTATGTTGTTACAATACCTACCTCAGCCTAGTCACATGGTAACTCGTGTTTATTTCTTATCAGTTTATTTCACGAGATAGCGATTTCACCGGGGGTTCGTAGTTAACTTTGTACGTTGTTTTACGGACTCGGTATTTTTGGTTAAAATTATCTTTCTATTATGAGTCCTATTAAAATAACCATCTTGAAATATTTTAACTAAATTATTACTCAAAATGTACGAAACAGCTGTTATTTTTCCTGTATAAATACTAGAATACCTATTTCATAGGTTCCAAAAGTTTTTTGCCTCGCCCCCCGTGCCTACCGTGAAACTGCCCAGTCCCCCGAGCTAGAGGAAGCCAGTGGATTCATCATACATATTTTTAAAAGTGTACAGCTAAGACTATAAATACTCGTATCAAAGAGAAAAGACATACAAGAAAGACATAATAAATCAAATCAGTGAGATAGACTGATGAGCTCGCATATTGACAATATTCCCGATCTTAGATTGTACAGCAGATAGTGTGCAATGTAAATCACCAGCAATGTCAAGTTTGCTCAACAACTGTTGAAAATGCCCTTTCGGATTAATTTGTACTAGAAAAGGCTAAAAACATGTTTAATGTTTCTTCTGCTATTTTGGGGTAAATATCGATTTATTTGCCGCAGCGTCCGCGCCCCCTTTACATCTTGCTATCACCCCAGTTTGAAAAACAATGATCTATATCGTTTAACCTTCCTATACCCACGTCAAATTTTGTAACACCTATACCCGCGCGCGGTGTCACAGACCCTAACTTCGGGACCCTATTTTTTTTATTATTAGCAGTAGAAGCTATATTATAGTTAACATTTTTTCCGGTTGCTATAAGATCTAATAACAAAGTAAATTTAATTAATCGTATCAATAATTAATTGTTTTACTGACTATCAGACTTCGCGTAATAGCCTTAAACAATTTCAAATTTTTGTTCAAATGTAGAAAAATCTAACTAAAATCTGTACTCCTAAAAAATCAGTTTAATACCTTATGAGTTGAGACTCGAGATGTAGCTATCAAGATTTTAGACCATAAAAAAGCCATCCAAACATTTCACACACACTTTTTGTTGCACATATACCCGCGTCGGTCTCACGGACTGATTGGCGCCAAATACACCCACACGCCGTACTTGCACAAGCTTGTCAGGCATACTGAAGTGAAGCTCTCAACAAATGAGGCAGCTAGCAAAAAACTCAAAGTCGGTGCATTGTTTGAATGTAAAATAAATGCGAAATAATATTTCGTCGGTCTCACAGACCAACGCGCGGGTATAGGACGGTTAATCATAACATTATCTCACCTGTTCGTTGAGGGTCACAGTGCAGTCGGGGTCGTCTTCAGGCTCGCCCTCGTAGACTGTTACTGCGTTCAGATCGAGCGCTGGAAAATGAAAAGGTTAAGTTTAGTAGGTAGATAGCTAAGAAAGGCTTTGCCCTGATGCCGAAGCAGTAGAATACGGCATCAGCATGCCCTGCCCGTGCCTACTAAAAGGAGACATCTGGGCTCGTGAATGTTTAAGAGATGGGGCTCTTGCTATACCTACGAGTACCTACACTCAAATGAGCATGGGGAGGACGACAACGCGTGTGAAAACCGTCAAGCCTATAAAAAGTGCTGGGAGACTGGTATTATCCCCTGGAAATTCCGGAGTTCCCAAGCTCAAGAGAGCACAAAGGCTGACCACCGAGGGGGTTTTAGTGTATCAATCCCACATAACCCGGCTACACCCCAAAGCAGTCAGGTATCTTACGAAGATTTCCCCCTCGTAAAAGAAAAATTATACGAGTGGCATACAAGAAGAGAGGCCTATGCTCAGCAGTGGGCGATTACGGGCTGATGATGATGAAGAAAAGAAAAAGGTACTTAAGTAAGAACCATCGACCATCTAGACCAGACCTGTGTAGAACCTCTAATATATCAAAATCTTGTATTACAGCGTTTGTTATCGATATTCTCGAAAACAGCTTGATCGATTTTTTTGTAGTACCCATATTTGGTAGGTTTAAGAATAGGTCGCAGGCTATTTTTTATATCCCTAGCTGATTAGGGTGGGTGGTGCTCACCAGAGTTTTTTATATTTTTAACCGTCTTCCGAAAAGGAAGAGGAAAGCATGTTCATCGATAATTTCACCAATTGGTAACCGAATAGAACATTTTTATTTAGTTTGAAAGAGTATTTTCTCGAGGTGGTCCTATTTAAATGTAACAGAAATCGGCTGAGCCGTCTTTGAAAAATCAACAATAATGTAAACAATTTGAGCAAGAGTATGCCGGTCAGCAGGTGTTTTAGTAAAATCTTTGATCAGGAACACAGAAGAATGATAAGGTCATCTATTTAATACTTATTCTGGTCATAATTTATTTTTATGTAAAGCCGGATTTTATTATCGCCGCGCGCAACGACAATTGCAGAGTCACTTTTTATATGTATTGAATTTTCAATAATTACCTACTGTTATTAGTCAGTTAACTACATGTTTAGTTTTGTAGCTTTTTGCTTTAATTTACTTCGCTACTTTGTCTAACAACTTACTTAAAATACCTATACTGAGCACTGCATCGCAAAAAGTTTTACCAACTGACCTCCACACTTCAGTGTATTATTATATATTCTTTGCATCAGTATAAAGATGCCATCCGTCATCCATTCATAATGAATACCTACATTACTATAAACAGAAACCTCATTGTGCTTGATTGAGTATACACAATTTAAAGGCTTTCATTGAAGCATTGGCTAGTAAAGCGCCTACGGGCACTTTCATTTTCGTCAAGTTATTTATTACAAATCTATGTTTGTGTCTATGAAAGGCAACCTAGCTCATAGACCAGTGGATTTCTCCAGTGGAGTGGTGGATTTAACGGTTGTAGATTCGAATTCCTTTACACGAACAATTAAAGGCGAAAAAATTCATTTTCTCAAAATATTCTGAATTATCATAACTTTGAATATTATTTACTATTGATTTTAACCACTCAACTGTGAAAAAGTTATCAGTTGTGCTTTTTTAGCACGACAGTTTTTAATACACACCTGAGTTTTTTAGATTTCAAGCATGTGTGTATTAATTGTTAGTTCAGGAGATCGGCATAATATCTAATATGATTTATTAAAGAAATAAAGATTTTAAATATACAGCTTCTATATTATTTGAATAGCAGCACTATATTTACACTGTTCTTGCGCAACAGGTCAGTTTTAACAGAAATATTATAGCCTCGAAGAAAATGAGCTTCAGCGCCACTAGGATAAAACGGCTACCTACTCCATGAGTAGACACTGGTCTCTATTGAAAAGGATGACCTGTTTTAGCTTCCGTCACTTCGATTTTATCTTCGGTCTACTAGGACAGGAGGGTTACTAGAACAGGTACCTACTTAGGTAGGTACTACAGGTGACAGTTGACACGGGTAATTTTATGAGAAGTTGAGAAAGAAAATCTGCCCTAGCTTCTTTGCCTTGGCTTTGATCATCTGTACTGTGTTCCTTTTAGGATAAAGAGCTCTTAGAGATACTCTAGGATTTCTATCCTATCGTATTCCTATCCTACGAGTATATTATCGTCTTCTGAGCTACTTAAATAGAAATCTACTACCTACTCCAGAAGTCTACTGAAGCCGTGGTGGTCTAGTGGTAATGACACTCGCCTCACAATCGTGGGGTTGTGGGTTCAAATCCCGGACCCGTACCAATGAATTCCTTGGAATTTATGTACGGAATCTAACACCACTGGCCTGTCGGTGAAGGAAAACATCGTGAGGCAACCTGCATACGTCCGTAGAAGAAATTCGATGGCGTGTGTGAATCCACCAACCCGCACTGGGCCAGCGTGGTGGATATGGCCCAACCACCCTTCGTGGCCTACGTCATGCAGTGGACTATTAAAAAGGCTGTTACAGTACAGTTACAGTACAGTACTACTCCAGAAGTAAACGATGGTTCCTTTGAAGATAATGAAAAGGATGACCTGTCCTAGTTCCTACGCTGACGCCTCGATTTTTTGTAGTACTGAGTCCACTACGATAGAAAAGCCACTAGAATAGAAGAATTATTTAGACAAACAAAAGGCTGCTTACTCCAAGAATAGACGCTAGTTCCTTTAATGATGTTGAAGAGGAACACCCCTCCCAGCTCCCGCGCCTTGGCGGGATCCTGCGCAGCGAGCTTGGCCTTGATCTTGTGCACCAGGTCAGCCTTCGATGATGAGCTGTGCTCGCTCTGGTTGTTGCCCTGGAATTGAACAGGGAGAATTTTCACCATTTTTTTGGAATGTTTGACCGCTCAACATTATCATAAACAATATTTCTTGATTGAATAAAGAAAGATTCGTTCACTGATACAATAAAATTCCTAAATTTTTTCTTTTGAGTCTGCAGCAAATATTTATTTTACGCCGTATTTTTCTTTCTTATAAAACAAATATTTTTGTTATTTTAGTTTCACGGTAGTAGCACGCACGGGTAATTTATTATTGCTGTTCTAACAACTTTCAACTGCAGTAGTAACAACAGTAATTCATTTACCTTTCTTACTACTGGTAGCAAGATTGGTAGTAACACTGGTAATAAACCTAAAATAAAATTCTTCTGTCGTTTATTCTATTTCACAGAATAGTTTTATCTTGAATGAATATGATCCTTGGAAAAATATATGATCTTTGTCCGCCGAAAATAAAAGAAGTTTAAAAAACAAACTGTTTTGTCGTTTGTGATGTTGGTGATTTTCATTAGGTGCAATCTGATGAGCAATGTACGTAACTACAAAAAACCAATGTACAAAAATTTTTCTTATGAACATAAATATTCCTATAAACAAAGTCGATCATTGAACGAAGTTAAATTGTAATTTAAATCAACAGAATCGGTTCATCCAGAAAAATATGAGAAAGTAGGTATAAGTTCATAATTATACTTGGCCCTGGTGGCTAGTCCCGTTTTAGTATCTTATGGGCCGTTTACACGGCTTCGTCGTTGATAGAACAGAGACCTACAATATTAAGTGCTATTTGAGCTACGGTAGCGTTCAGTTGTCAATGCCATCTGCCTCCGAATGGTGGGTACCAATCATATCCTAAGCCATCCATACCCGTCCGAACCCAGCAGAACTGCTCTGTTAGCCGTCGAAGTCGGTACCATAATACAGTGGAATGTGAGTGAGTTGTACTCGTAAGTCTGTGAAGTCTGTGAGACGCAAAAAATTACGATACTTCCATCAAAAACTTAGTTCATATTTTTAATTTTAATAGAAAGTCATACCAACAATAGCTTAGCTCGTTAGTTGATTGGAGAGATCGGCTACTTATTCCAAGTACGGTTAGGATCAATAGTAGCTCAGTGGTTGTGACTGGCATAAATCCTAATTCATGTTTGCCAGTTTCTTATTATTATATCTGTGTACAGATGGTCGAGGGTTCTACGTTGAGCTTGCTAGAGCGTGGTCTCCATTTGAAAACAATATAACTGTTTTTTACTGTTGTCTGTGGCATGCCGAACGACCGCTGGACAAAGGTCACCATCGACTGGATCCCAAAATTCAAAAGACCTTTGGGCCGACCCAGACGCAGGTGGCGTGACGAACTGAACTCTCATGACAAGCACTGGGCCACCACAGCATTAGACCGCGCAGTCTGGAAATCTGGCGATTGCAAGCCGACTACAACGCCGCGCGATGCCAAAGTGCTCGGTCACAAGTACCAATTAGATGACATTACGTTTAGATTTGAGAAAACGGATCATTGTGAATTATTTAATCTAAATATCTAAGTCGGTATGTATGACGGCGCTCAGACATTTTTACTACTTTCACTTAGGGACTGTGGCTCTGTAGTTATTTGCTCGAAGTCCAAAATAAGATTAATTTTTTTCATTGTAAAAAAAAAATTGTATTTGTCACTAAAATCTTGATTCTACATTTTATATTCGACCGCCCCTTAAATGCATAGCAGTGGATGTCCTATGACTGATATGATGATAGGTAACTAAGGCCTAACAGTTACTTATTCAAAGCGCAGTTATCGATATCGGCTATGACGGCATAAATCCAAATTAATGTTCGCCAGTTCCTATCGATATCATGTCCCGGTCAATATTAACTAATGGATATTGTATTCGATCAAACCGAATGGATAGTGGGCTATTAGCACATACATTACTTATACATCATAAGTCCCAGTACTATATTGATTATTGAATCGAATGTAAATTAACCGCACCTAGCTCTTAATATCAAATGGCGATTGTTTTGTGATGAAAATTACATTGTCATCGAGGCACAAGCTAGGTTTGAATATGGTTTGTTTGAAATGAAAACCACATTATTATTTTTTTACTAAATCTAATCAAAACGGGATTTGATGATTTTTTATGAAACTTAAGTCATCAGCTCCAATTTAATTTGCTCACGAAAGCATAGATAGGTGAATGTCTATTTCCATTTAGCAACAGTTAAATTATAATTATGTACATAATTTTTTTTTTTAATAAAGCGAATATGCTAACAGTAGTGAAATATTTATGTGTACTTTATTAGGATGGACGTTTTAACAAGATAGATAAACTTTAAATAAGTAAGTTCACATAGGCCGGGTGGCTAGCTCTGGTGTTAGAGTTTTTAAACCGCCTGAATTCCTCCGACATGGCTAAACGGTTAGAACAACCGGGACCTACAATTTACCGTGTCATCCGAGGCACGGTAGCGATCAGTCGTAAATGCCACGCGCGGTCACCCATCCGAAGACTGACCGTGCCGAACTTTGCTGATCGTAGAAAAATACCTAGTAAAACTACACTATGAGCGCTACGAGGCTACTACTAATGACTAATGCGCGGTCTCGTCCTGCGTACTCGTAGCATGTAGCATTTTTATCCCACAATAGACAAAGCTCAATAGACAAGAAAAATCTCGATTTAACCGCGCTGTATCTAGATCTACTTCTATAACTCAATCTCTATAAAATCTGTGATGTGCAAATACGTTTGACCCACCTATGAGTGAACCAGATTCAAGGGAAACTGGAAGTGAAATTACAAAGTTTTACCACCCGGAATTTTGAACTCGAACTTCAATATATGTGCAAGATGCACTGCAATACTTACTGCGCTTGTTTGCTCTGAAATAAGCTGTCATTTATTGTTGGTTTAAAACAAACGTATATAAATAGGGTATTTAAGAAATGCGCACATTTACATCTGTAACTCAATTTGATAAAAAAAAACGCTATCAGTTCAATACGAAACAGACGATGTCCTACTAAGTAACTAAGTATACCATTTTTTTACTGGAGTGTTTGAAGTGAATTTTGATAAGAAAATAAGCTAGTAAGTATAACTATTTTTTGCAAAAAATAGCATGACCGACTTCACCTGTGTACAGAATTCGCGAATATTTCGCACGGATACCTGTAGCATTTTTCACATTATTGTTGATTTATCAAAAATGGCTCCGATTTCGATAAAATTTAAATGGGACCAATTTCATACTATTTCTATTTTTTTTAATTGAAATCGGACTACTATGAAAAAAGTTATGCGTGGCTATACATAAAAAAATATACGCGTCGAATTGAGTACCTCCTTCGGTTGGTTCGTCGGTCAAAAATAGATCAAAATCTTTAAAAATACTTATTAATATAATTGAAAAAAAAAAGATTTAAATCATCATCCTTAACATGGCCACCAGCTGAACCAGAAAATACCTTCCTAGAATCAGAAAGAAACCGGTTACCGAACTTTTGCACACTTGAGTGATAATAATCGAAGCGGCATGTACACAGGGCTCTGTTCTTTCTAGCTCCACCGAGTAATTTTTCCTTACTGTAGGACAACCTTTGTCTCACCGATAAAAGCAAATATATGAATAAATATATTGGGAACATCTTACTTACGATCTCTGACACAAAACAAAGCACAGCTTGTAATAAAATTGTCATATATGTATACACATAGTTAAGTATATATTTTTAAATTCATACTTAAAATATAGACAATAAACATCCGGGCATAGAACAAACTCATGTTCATCACATGAATGCTTGCCCTGAATCAAACCCACGCTTCTTTGGCACAGGACTCAGGATTACAGGCCACAGGGCCATCGCGGCAGTCGGTAATAAGCTAATAAGGCCCTAAAAACTGACACAAAGGTTAGCCAACAGCTTATACGAAGTTACTGATAACCTTCTAGTATTTATATAAAAAATAATCGTGGTTTGTTAGTCTCGCTAAAACTTGAGAACGGCTGAAACGATTTGGCTAATGATCTTGAAAGATTTGTGGAAGTTAAAGGAAGGTTTAACGGTGAGAAAATGAATGTTGTTTTTAAACTTTCGCGATTTGAACACACTATTATTATGTACTACGGAACTAATCGCGCACTCAAATTACGAGATAAATAAATACCTCATCATCCCGACGTTTCGACCGAGTTGCATCGAACGTGGTCACGGGTAGACCTTTAGTGCGCGATTAGTCCCGTAGTACATAATAATAATAAAATTTAAAAAAGTTGCGAGAAAAATATGTAATAAAACGTTAATTTCATTTTCCCATACAAAATGTTCCTGCATGTAAAACATCAATATAAAAGAGAAAAAATGGCCAAGTCGATGAGGTAAAACTCAGGTAAAAGTTGTCATTGACAGTTGACAGATGGTGAGACGAAGTTCACCGGGTCAGCTAGTAATGAAATAAAATATAATGTGAAGTAAAAATACTCACCATTGTGTCGTGTGACAGGGTCCGATCCTCGGGCTGCAGTGGCGGAGGCTGCGCTCGCGCTGCTTTCACTCTCGCTGTTGCAAAACTGTGCGTTTTGTGAGTGACCACTGTGGCCATGATACAGCTACTACGTACAAGGAAAAGATTCCCCGTAATGTGCTAAATGCTTCGTTATCTCATTTCATTTAAATAATTATATAAGCATGAAAGAAAATGTGGTATGTACTCGTATTAGCAGGTGAGCGTAAAATTAAATTGTATGTCCCGGTTATTTTTACCGTTTTTTTGTACGTTCGTCAGGTCTTCCTCTGACAATAGTATAACCAGAGTCGTTGTGTATTTTTACGGTTTAGATGTGTCAGATGCCACCAGATTCCTTAAAAACCATAACATCAGAGCTAGCCGCACGACCAATACGAATTTACTCGTACAATAGGTATTTGCTTAGCGTAAAATCATATAGGACATGTTTAAATGGAAGCTTGTTGTTTTAAAAAAAATATTATAGTTTTACTTCTTTACTAACCTCATAAATATGTACTCCGTAATAAATCCGAAAGAGCATTTGTTGGTTTGTTGGCAACGGATTGACTTGATTTTTGGCGTGGACATAGTATAAAAGACGGAAAGTGACATAGACTACTTTATATCACGAAAAAATAATAGGTTCCTATGGGATAGCACAAAATTCAATATATCATGCGGGCGAAGCTGCGGGCAAAAACTAGTTTTTAATATTGCGATATTTCTGAATTATATTATTTATTGTTTTATGTTGAAGATACTCGCGGTTACCTATCGTTTTAACCAGATCCATAATGTAATATGCGATAGAGCTCTGTTAATTTTTGTAAATATGAAGTAAATACAACTTTAAAAAAATAACTGTACTGTACCGTATCAGCCTTTTTCATTGTCCACTGCAGGCCGTAGGACTACCCACGAAGGGTGGTTGGGCCATTTCCACCACGCTGGCCCAGTGCAGGTTGGCGGAATTCACATATGCCATAGAATTTCTTCTACGGACGTATGCAGGTTGCCTCACGATGTTTTCCTCCACCGAAAAGCCAGTGGTGTGAAATTCCGTACATAAATTCCAAAGAACTCATTGGTACGGGACCGGAATTTGAACCCACGACCTTACGATTGTAAGGCGGGTGTCACTACTAGACCACCAGAGAAAAAAAAAATACTGCGTCTTTTATTTCATCCCATCCCACGAAAATAGCATACACGTTTATAAAACCATGTTTTGCTCGACTTATACCATTTTAAATTTGCATAAATCGCAAGATGATGTAATAGTGTTTGTTGCTAACGTCTCCGACTTGTGTTGGAGGAGAAGTCTGCCGAACATACAAAAAAAAAAAAATGGCCACCATGGCTGTAAAAAATAAGATGTCCCGCAATTCAAAGAAGCGTGGTCGCCCCCCAAGTACGTTATGACTACACGACACTCAATGCGTCGGTACTTCGTCTGACATTTCACTTTTTATTTTGTTTGCGCTCACGCAGAAGTTTTATACGACTGTGCTAAGTGGGTCGATGACCTCTCGAGCTTTCCTACTTTTTGCATAGATTATTATTGAACAATAGTAGTTGTACAAAAGTTATGGAAATATTTGTTCCGGATTGAAAGGAAGTGTTTCCAACCATGTTACGGAATCTTGTATTTCAGATTTTTGAGTTTAGTGTTATGTGTATAGAGAGATTCGAGTCGCCTTAAAAGGGGGACCGCAGCAGGTTCAAACCCGGTTCCGTATACATATAATAAATGAGTACCACGGAACGAATGAATGGTAGTTTATTGAATCAGGCGTTACTTTGCGGAAGTTCATCTTCAAATTCTTGTTTTGAATAAATGTTTAGTGTATTTCCGCTCTGTCGTAGTCATATAAGTTAAGGGTACTATTCAAAATTCAAATTAAATCACAAACAAAATTAGTAATTAATCATCAAACTGTATCATGGTTCGACTATGGTTAGGTCAGGTTAGAAAAGTTAGGCTTAGGTATGTTTACAAAATATGAATGAACCTGAAACAAAATTTTTAATTAATCCGTTTAAAATAATAAAAAATAATTAAACCTGTAACAAAAATAGTGATTAGTAATCTATTTAAAAAATGTAGTAAACCTGAAAAAAATATTTAATTAATATGTTAAAATTACAAATATGATTTATTTATAAAAAATGGTATAAAATAATTGAAAAAATACTTAGTCAATAAATAGCACCCTTATTCTTACTGTACTCTATTCGACACGTGTTTCGCCTCTAAACGAGGCATCTTCAGGACGTGTTGACTCTTCGAGCTCACTCGCAAGAATGACGGCTCGCCGCGCCGGCGCTTCTTATATACTCGTCGTGACGCACCGCAGTAAAGGCGATGTGACGGTAGTTTGATCGTTCAGCAACTCGTTGTGTGTGTTTTGATGTTTCATTATTTCTAAATGCCCATTTGTCACTGCTAAAGCTAAAGCTTAGCAGTGACAGATGGGTACAGCAAGAAAATGATAAACAATTTAGTCAGAGATAAGAATAGAAACATAGCAAGATCTATGTTATACTCCTGCCCACCTGTGAGAGTAAATAAATATGTGGGTAGTTTGATATATTTAGGGACTACGTCAGAAAAAATTGCAACAATACTGCGGAGAAATGATGTACATGTGGCATTTCGAACGAATCACAACATGAGACGAATGTGCAATGGGAAAGACTCCTTAGAAAAAAGCAAGAAATCGGGGGTATACAAGTTAACCTGCGACACATGTAACGCAGTTTATGTGGGACAAACTGGAAGGAGTTTTCAAACCCGCTACAAAGAACACTTAGCTGCATCTAGAAACAATCACCCAGAGAAGTCGAATTTTGCGAAACATTTATTAGAAACTGGACACGATTTGGATAACAACAACACTTTTGAAATTCTACATGTATGTGAAAAAGGTTTTCGCTTAAATGTTTTGGAGCATTTAGAAATAATGAAACATCAAAACACACACAACGAGTTGCTGAACGATCAAACTACCGTCACATCGCCTTTACTGCGGTGCGTCACGACGAGTATATAAGAAGCGCCGGCGCGGCGAGCCGTCATTCTTGCGAGTGAGCTCGAAGAGTCAACACGTCCTGAAGATGCCTCGTTTAGAGGCGAAACACGTGTCGAATAGAGTACAGTAAGAATAAGGGTGCTATTTATTGACTAAGTATTTTTTCAATTATTTTATACCATTTTTTATAAATAAATCATATTTGTAATTTTAACATATTAATTAAATATTTTTTTTCAGGTTTACTACATTTGTTAAATAGATTACTAATCACTATTTTTGTTACAGGTTTAATTATTTTTTATTATTTTAAACAGATTAATTAAAAATTTTGTTTCAGGTTCATTCATATTTTGTAAACATACCTAAGCCTAACTTTTCTAACCTGACCTAACCATAGTCGAACCATGATACAGTTTGATGATTAATTACTAATTTTGTTTGTGATTTAATTTGAATTTTGAATAGTACCCTTAACTTATATGACTACGACAGAGCGGAAATACACTAAACATTTATTGAAAACAAGAATTTGACGAATGAATGGATTAAGATACCACTGCTTTTTTGGTGAAGGAATATATTTTGATAACAGGCTGTCCGAGCATACGTCCGTAGAATACGGATAGCGTATGTGAATTCACCGTCCAGCCAGCAGCGTCGTGGGTAGGCCTATACATATATGTTCCACAGTGTGTTATAAAAGGGTCGGTACAGTATTCAATACCTTTTGCAGTTACGGACACTGCCATAAAAGTAAAATCGAATCAAAATCAAATCGAATGTTTATTTATTGATATCACAGAGCTACTACAATCAGAGAGATAGCGCTGTTGTCGCTTGAGACCATTCTCAGCTACAAAAATGCATGGAAAATCTTCTAAGCTGCTGTCAAAACTGTCAAATAAGTATTGGGATTTCACGTTCCTTGTCTAAAAATCCGACAGTTAATTTTGGCGGGAACGCGGAAAAATCATGTCGTCATTCTATTATTCTGTTAAACTTGTGTTTTAGTGATAATTAATGAAAAATGGTGGTATTTCCTTGATTATGAGCTGATTTACGTGCATGAGTGTAGGCAAGTGATATAATGTTGTTCCGTGTTGTTACCAATACTCCATAGACGCCTCTAGTAAAGTCTCCACTGCTTTACTGAGGTATGACTTGGACAATGTTTTGACTTGACCGTGACTTTATTGAACTATGACATGACTACGACAGTGACTATTTTGATAAATATATTATATCAAAAAATATTCAAACTAAATACTTGACACTGGCAAATGCATAATAATGCGACGCCAAAACATAAAAGAAGAAGAAGAAAAATCCGACAACAACCAGTCAACCATCGAATCGAGATATTTTTCATGTCTCTTTCTAATTCATGCCATATTAAATCAATGCATCTCCTTCGGATTTTCTCGATCGACCACGGTTGTAATTATAGCTCTATGCTTACAGTGGCTACTCCCAATTTTATGACAGATTAATAAGGTGAAAATTAAAAATAAATTTACATATTTTGAAAATACAACAGCTAAAAAAAATAAAAGTAGTAAATTAAACAAATTCATGAGTAAAAATTGAATTAAAAATTACAATTACAATTGATTTTACGTAACTCATCATAATTAACGAGTACCTATGATCCCTCATGAATCTCTTGCTGAGATTTCAATCATCAGACCATCTGGTGATTCCAAATAGTGGTGATGTTTTCCGGAAGATAATGGATTTACTATAACATAGGTATGTGCCTTCATTTTTAAAATTAATTTGTTTTTAGGGTTCCGTACCTCAAAAGGAAAAACGGAACCCTTATAGGATCACTTTGTTGTCCGTCTGTCCGTCCGTCCGTCTGTCAAGACCCTTTTTCTCAGGAACGCGTGGAGGTATGAAGCTGAAATTTATATCAATTACTCAGGTCTACTGTCCCTTGAAGCTGTGAAAAAATCAAACTTCTAAGCCAACGCAATCAAAAGATACAGCCGTTTATGCCGCAAATTTTGAAACTCGCAAGTACTCGCAAGGGAATCAAAACCTAAAGGGTACTTCCAGTCGACCTAGAATCTTGAAATTTGGCATGAAGCAACGTTTTATAGCACACATAAAGGAAAAATTCCGAAAACCTTAAATTTTTAGTTACATTACAAAATATATATTTTTTAATAAATATAAACTTATTACTTTTTTTGTCGTAATGAACGAACTTTGTAAACCTTGCAGGTTTGTACGGAACCCTCGGTGCGCGAGTCCGACTCGCACTTGGCCGGTTTTTTGCTCTATAAAAATTACCATCCAGTTAGGAAAAGTATCAGTCTGTTCTTTGATTAAGTAAGTAAGTAAGTTCGTATAGGCCGGGTGGCTAGCCCTGGTGTCAGAGTTTTTAGGCCGCCTGAAGGCCTCTGACATGGCTAAACGGTTAAAACAACCGGGGCCTACAATTTACGTGCTGCCAGAAACAGCGATAGTGGAGATATGTATGACCGCTTATAACCTATGCGAAATTGAAGCCGCTCGAGGTATAACCTACAAATATCTTGCGCCGAACAAGAAATATATGAGGAGGAAGGAAGGAAGTGAGCAGAAAAGTATCCAAGAAATGATAAAAATAATAAAGGAATTTGAACCCGAATGTTTGCCTACATTTGTGGCCAGAGATCTTAATAAAATACCCCCTGTGTCGTTCAATTATATAGATTCCACATCATTCCTAAAAGAAATAGCTATTTTGAGGAACGATGTAGCTAGCATTAAATCCGAAAAATCGATGATCACTGACAACCCGAAGTCATCTAGCGAAATTGAGGAACTAAAAACGGAGATTAAAGAAGTTAAGGTTATTTTGAAGGAATTGCAGAATAATGATCTTTCGACTAAAGCATGCAAGAATGGTACAAAAAGCACTAAGAAGACTGTACACGAGACATCTGAAAATATTTCCTCGCCGTCTTTTGCATATGTAACTCAGACACGCGGCAACAATGCTAGCAAAAACCGGTCGAATGAGACACAGCGCGTGCCCAGCGCCTCCGTACCAAAGAATATATAATAATACTACGTACGTCCGTACTAAGCCCTTATCAGCACGCACACACACAAAGCCCGCTTAGGCATTGAAAATCAGCTGATACGCTGCAGTCGCTTACGCATACTCCTTTGCAGCAGGATTTAATTAATGGAACCAACGTAATGCAGCCGTCGGAACGTCAGCTCACGTCTAAGAACGACAGGAATAATGATAGTTTTATTGTTGTTGAACGTAAAAAACGTAAGAAAGTGAATAGTAACTCAACCGGCACAGCACGAGGCTCAAATAAATTACAAATAGCGGACTTAACATCTTATATTTATATTTCTCGATTGAAGAAGTCGACGAGTGTTGATGACGTCATGGAATATGTGAAGGAAAAAGGAGAGGAGTGTCTTAAAATAGAGTTATTAACGCAAAAGCATGAAACGGATTTTTGTTCGTACAAAATAGCTGTACCGAAGCGTAAATTAGATATTTTTTTGGACAAAAACTTCTGGCCTGAAGGTATAAAATTCCGACTATTTCGTGAGCGCACGACGAGAGGAAATATACCTATACTAAACTAATATGGATAGTGCAACATCTAAGATAACAATATCATCTTTTAATTGTAAGAATATTAAAAGATCTGTACAGACTGTACGCGATTTGACAGAAAGCTCTCAGTTAATTGTGCTTCAAGAAACATGGCTGCTGGACCATGACTTAAGCTTCGTTCATGAGATTAATAGGTCATTTGGATGCGTGGCAAAGTCATCAGTTGATAGTACTGTTATTCTTCGTGGTAGGCCCCATGGAGGGTTAGCAATCCTTTGGGACAAATCCAAGTTCCCTAACGTACAGCCTATAAACTGCTCGAATAAGAGGATTCAAGCTATTCGTGTGTTTGTGAGTTCAGGTTCATTTTTGCTAGTGAATGTGTATATGCCGTGTGATGATGTTAAAAATATTGTCGAATTTACTGAGTGTTTGGCTGAGATCAGTGCGATAATTGAAGAATCGGACGTCCAAATTGCGTATATTTTAGGCGATTTAAATGCACATCCGAGTGCGCCTTTCGGTGCCCAGTTAGCTAGATTCTGTGAAGATATGTCTTGGGAATGGGCGGATCATAATTTATTAGGAAATAACGCCGATATGTTTACTTTTCAATGTAAAGCAAGTGGTAGCAGGAGATGGTTGGATCATTGCATCACAACGCAGGCTGCTTGGGCGACTGTGATCGGCGCTCGTGTCACACATGATGTCAGGTGGTCTGACCACCATCCTTTGAGTATAGAATGCGAAATTATGGGGGTGGCTAATGGTCACACCATCTCCTGCAAACCCGATGAACTACGATCTATTAGATGGGGTGAGAGATGTATAAATCAAATAAATAAATATGGTGAGTATTGTTATAAACATCTAGATTTGTTTCCTGAATTAAAAATGTGTAATTGTGGCGACACGACGAACTGTGCTCATCTTCAAACATATTATGAATATATAAATAGATACTACAGGCATATAGTCAATGTATTGCAAAATGCAGCTGTTGTAAGCGCTCGTCCATATGTACAGAAACGATATGATAGGGTGGTCGGCTGGAACTACCATGTCAGAGATAGCCACGACAAAGCTAGATTGTATTTTAAGTGCTGGGTGGTGGCTGGCAGGCCCTCCAGTGGTGTTGAGTTTAACAACATGCGTGAGAGTCGAATTGCTTTTAAAAATAAAATTAGATGGTGTCAAAAGAACGAAGAAAATATTAAAATGAATATTTTGGCATTACATCGAAAAAACAAGAATTTTGTGAAATTTTGGAATGCAACTAAAAAGTTAAATTACAAACAAACCTTACCGGTATCGGTGGAGGGCCTCCAGGAGCCAACAGCTATAGCTGAACTGTTTGGGCAGAGGTTCAAAGTAAGCCCCCTACCTGTTGAGCGTGTGCTCGATACTGAAATTTGTCACAACGATGCTGCCATAGAATTTACTCGCGAGGATGTGTCCAAAATCATTCTGAATATGAAACGTGGTAAATCGCCAGGGCATGACGGTCTCAGTGTCGAGCACATACTCTGGGCTAGCGATAAGATCAACGACCACCTTTGTCTCTTATTCAACCTCTGCATTAAATTCAGTTATTTACCAGAAGCTTTAATGAGGACGTTAGTCGTCCCAATAGTAAAAAATAAGACCGGCGATCTCAGCACTACATCTAATTACCGTCCTATATCATTAGCTACAATCATTGCCAAAATTTTAGAACGACTTATACATAGAGAACTGCAAAAGCACATTAAGATTGATGATGCGCAGTTTGGTTTCCGTCCTGGTCTCTCAACAGATGCTGCTATCGTTAGCTTAAAAAGCACGGTAAGACACTACACCTCGCGAAATACATCAGTATACGCATGTTTTCTCGATCTCAGCCGCGCTTTTGACCTGGTCAATTACAACATGCTCTGGAAAAAGCTACGAGAAGCGCTGGTGCCTAAGCAGGTGATAAATCTGTTGAGCTACTGGTACGGTAACCAAACTAACAGTGTAAAATGGGGCGACACAACTTCTAGTAGGTATATACTAGAATGTGGCGTTCGTCAAGGGGGGGTGACATCTCCGGACCTCTTCAATTTGTACGTGAACGGCTTGATTGAGGAACTGAGGAGCTCTAATATAGGCTGTCATCTGGGAAACGTGTGTATAAACAACTTAAGCTATGCAGACGATATGGTGCTCCTCAGTCCCTCGATCAAGGGGTTGAGGAAGCTGCTTTCAATCTGTGAGCATTATGCTAATGCTCACGGGTTGAAATATAATGTTTCTAAAACCGAAATGATGGTATTTAAGTCTGGTGGAGGGCCGGAGAGGGTGCCCAATGTGTTCTTATACGGGACCGCAGTAAAAATAGTCAAGCAGTTCAAATACTTGGGACACTTGTTGACGGAACGGCTCCAAGATGATGCAGATATTGAGAGAGAGAGAAGGGCACTTGCCGTTAGAAGCAATATGCTTGCTCGCAGATTTGCTAACTGTAGTAAGGACGTAAAGACCACACTCTTTAAAGCGTATTGCCTCTGTATGTATACATGCCAGCTGTGGATAACGTACACGCGAAAAGCGATCAACACGATAAGAGTCCAGTATAATGACGCATACAGGACTCTTATGAGGCTACCGCGGTACTGCAGTGCGTCAAGTATGTTTGCTGAGGCGGGGGTGCCTGACTTCTTCGCCATAATTCGAACAAGAGTAGCGTCATTCTGGCAGCGATTGAGCCGTTCCGGCAACAAGATACTTGTGGCTATCTCTGACGATGTTAGAAGTCCAATGTATCGACATTGGATATCTGTACATATGGACCGGAACAGAAAATGACCCGGCACTACTGTGCCTATGTATGTGGCACTTTTTTGTGACAACACCCCTTTACAGTGTGCATATATAGTTTTAATTTAGACAAACACCTCTTTACAGTGTACTGTTTTTAATTTAGGTTAAGTTTAATATGGGTCTGTGCCTGCAATAAATGGTTTTTATTTTATTTATTTATTTATTTATTATTATTTAACGTGTCATCCGAGCCACGGTAGCGCTCAGTTGAAAAATGCCACCCGCGGTCACCCATCCAAGTACTGACCGTGCGGAACGTTGCTTAATTTCGGTGATCGCTGACAATCACCTAGTCAAACTACGCTACGAGCGCTGCGATTAATAAATATAATCTGTTGATAAGGTGTTGGAGACAATGCTAAACGCCACCCTGTAGAGTTCTTACACAGTCTAGCAGTAATTCTTCTCAACAATAATTATAGGTACCTATATTTTGTTAAATTGCCACTGAGACATTTTACTTAGTAAGATTACCAACCTAGTAAGATACCCAATACACAAATACACAATCGTGAGTTACGCGGGTGAAACCGCGGGGCACAGCTTGTCATAATTAAAGTAAGTATTTTCAAATAGCATATTAAATAACACAAAAATAATAAACTGCGATCATTTCAGTTCGAGGAAAAATTCGCCGCGTTAATCCCGGGAAGCAGTCATAAAGAAGTGGTCAGTACGCGGGTGTCGGTATTTAGCGGCCATAACTCGCGCGCAGTCGCGACGCGCCCTACCTCATATTTCTGGGATTATACTTCGTGTGCACTTCGTTTTTCGGCAGGCCGAGACATAAGCGCCAGCGGATGCACTTTTACGTACTTTTTTACGTATAAAATAGAAAATATTAAAGCTCTCTAATATCTCGAGTAGCTAAGTTTATGCTAATAATGAATGAAATTGATTATTAGCATAAATGAAGTTTAAATACATGTTATATCCGAGAAGTGGGGATAAAGAAGTGAGCGGGTGTCGGTATTTAGCGGCCATAACTCGCGCGCGGTCGCGACGCGCCCTACCTCATATTTCTGGGATTATACTTCGTGTGCACTTCATTTTTCGGCAGGCCGAGACATAAGCGCCAGCGGATGCACTTTTACGTACTTTTTCACGTAAAAAATAGAAATTTTGAAAATCTCTAATAGTTTAAATACATTTTATACCCGAGAAGTTTTTTTATTTCGTATAGGTTTGCGTTTGACTACGCATTGCCTGATGTTTGTTAAGCAGATATGCGGTCTAGGGTGTAACACGATTACCAAAAATATACCTATCTACTCGGGATTTAAAGACACCTACATTGTACTTTAGCGGGAAGACAGACTTAGGCAAAGCGTTCAACATTCGGGCGGTTTGTATGAGGAATGTGGACTCGAAACGCTTGGTTCTGACGCGCGGGATGTCCACCATAAAAGGGTGGCTTTGGTCGCGTCTATCTAGACGTACGATAGAAGAAAGGGGCAGGCCATAAAGAAGTGAGCGAGTGTCGGTATTTAGCGGCCATAACTCGCGTGCGGTCGCGACGCGCCCTACCTAATATTACTGGGATTATACTTCGTGTGCACTTCGTTTTTCAGCCGGCCAAAACATAAGCGCCGGCGAATGCACTTTTCCTATTATAACTAACGTAGTTTGCACATTTTTAAACGTTGTATAACGGAATGGGATATAAAACTAATGCACTTTTATATATAAGTATAAAATGCAAGGATTTAAAGAGTCGCAGATGAGACCCACCCATAAATTGCTAAATAATAAATTCCCATTGCCACGTTTCGTCGATAAATAATTTTTTTAACAGTTCAGTTGAAATTTTTGAAAGAAACTGATTTTAATGACGAGTATTTACAACTACTTAATACTTTGCCCATCATTTAATAATGAATTAGCTGTATATAATTATCTGATCACATGGTCTCTTTAAATTTTCCACTTTAAACAGGCTGATGGTTACGGCAAGTAGCCATTAATTTGTATTTGTATTTTGTTTATTCATTAGAACGGCATACGCCAATAACACTAATTACAAAGTCACAAAGTACCAGGTTAAGAAGTGGCCAGTACGCGGGTGTCGGTATTTATCAGCCATAACTCGTTCGATGCGCCCTACCCCATATTTTTGAAATGTATACTTCGTGTTTTGGCCGGATGAGGCATAAGCGCGAGCGGATGCACTTTTTTGAATGCGTCGTCATAATCATTTAAGCCATGTGACGTGTTCTGCTGGACATATAGAGCTCCAATAAGATCAATTAGAATCACTTGGATTCGGAACGATTCCGCGGCCTTAATTAGGTCATCTCTAGGCTGTGATTACCGGTACGTGATCTCTACTCGAGAACTGTTCGATTTCATCGGCCACCAGTCTTCTGTGTTACGTGCCCTGCTCGCTGTCATATCAACTTCTCAAGTTGTATTCGGCGAAAGACCTCTTTTATGAAGTCCCACCTATTTATCCTACCACTTGTTCTAGGACTCCTAGGTAGACGTATGTGACCACGTCAACTTCCCGAATAAGAAGAATACCATCCCGAATATTCTCAACAGATATTGGGGTGGGTACAAAACAACATGGGCATTAAACTACATGACAAGCGGACTAATTATTATATTGTTTTTTATACCCAGTCATCATGCCTATTAAAACATTGCATCGGTGTGGTCCGATTGTATCAAAGTCGCCCTACGCCCATCGCTCACCCCACATCCCATACAAATAATTCATGCATGCAGTGTGAATTTTAATTGTTTGTCGATAGCCATGTTTACTAATATGCGAATTTACTGGAGTATAAAAATTAATCGCTTATTGTATGGAAGCTAAATTAATAGCGTGCATAATTATGAACATTTGTTAAAGTATAAATAGGTGGTATACGATTAAATAAAGTTTTAATACCTGGAAAATTACGGAGGTCTAACACTTACTATATTCGTTCTTTTAAAATTATTATTTAAGCTAGAAATGAAATAAAATCCTGTATGCCTAAAATTCAACGTTCTTGAAAATATTATTATTATGTTACCTAGAAATTGAAATTTTTATTCAGGTGACCTCTCACTTTGTTTGGTAGTTGACCAAATAAAAAAAAAAAAAACAGTTGGATCTCTATACGTTTGCTACTGAATTACGTGACAAGATAAAGATTTCACGAACCTTACTATCCTAAGAACAATATCTTATAGACTGAAGCGAAGCGAAGGTCGTAGCTTCAACAAGACGATTTTTCTTTCGTCTTTTCGGATGTTTATTTTTGTCTTCCGGTAGCATTTTTCAACGAATCTCGAGGAAACTTGGTATTACCGGTTTGGTATTACTTGGTAATAACCGGTTATTATTAAAAGATTGATATTACTTACAAACTCGCGCAAAGTGTCCTTTACCCCCCCAACAAGCGAAGCAGTCGGCTAGCAGCGCCGGGCACCGGCCGTCGGCGCATCTCCCGTGGCCGCATCCACGGCACGGCTACATGCGCGGCGGCTGCGCTGACGGCGCCGTGCCGGGCCGCCGCCCGCGCCGGCTGCCGGCCGGCCGCCGGGCGCGCGCCCGCTGCGACCCGTCACGCCGTCCACGTGCACCACTTCCGTACTCGTGCTCGCACCGTTGTTTATCCGGTCGTCGGTTCGCAACAGCCGGTCCCTGACCGCGGCTTGACGAATGCCACACACGATTCTATCCCTTATTAGATCCTCTTCCAACGACGAAAACTCGCAGCATTTACTCAATAAACGCAAAGCCGTAACATATTGTAGAATCGACTCGCCGTCCTCTTGGCTTCGCGTGAAAAACTTATAGCTCGATAGTGTGACGTTTGACTTAGTTCCAAAGTAGGCATCAAACTTTTTCAACAATACTTTTACGTCATCACGTTCTTCCTCGGTGTGTGCTCGGTGTCGAAGCTAAATGTTTGGTAAATGTTGAAGCCATCGGACCCGATGAGGTTAACAAGTAAACTTGCTTGCACACTGGAAGGCTT
Source organism: Hypomecis atomaria (assembly GCA_964007245.1). Classification (NCBI taxonomy): domain Eukaryota; kingdom Metazoa; phylum Arthropoda; class Insecta; order Lepidoptera; family Geometridae; genus Hypomecis; species Hypomecis atomaria. The sequence continues at coordinate 18,087,910 of OZ023300.1, read as the reverse complement.
CGAATGCTCCCCTGAAGCCTTCACAAACAATAGGAATTTCTGTCTCCACCTCTTCCAAGCATCGACGCGAACCACCGGCCCGCCGATGGCGTCCATGTATAATTCTGCGAGTGGCCGAGCGTGTTCCATTGTAAATTCTCGATTTCCTTAGTGTTCCGCGCCCGAAACAATAACAAATACAACACGTGCAACAAATATTAACTGCTGATAATATTTTTTACACTTTTTAAACAGTATTTACGCCACTATTAATTTTTCCGCTGTCACCATGTTGTGAATACAAGTGAAACCACCAAGTGCGAGACAACAACTGATTTATTCAACTATCTCCTAATACTATTATCTATACTACACACAGGTTTTATATCGGTACATATAAATGGACTTTAGGCTCCCGTACCTAAAAGGTAAAAATGGGACCCTATTACTAAGATTCCGCTGTCCGTCTTCCCATCCGTCCGTCTGTCTGTCACCAGGCTGTATCTCATGAACTGCTATAGCTAGATAGCTGAAATTTTCACAAATGATGTATTTCTATTGCCGCTATAACAACAAATACTAAAAACAGAATAAAATAAATATTTAAGGGGGCTCCCATACAACATACCTAAATTTTAACAGTTTTTTGCGATATTATTAACGGTAACAGGTATGTTTTTAGTATTTGTTGTTATAGCGGCAGCAAAAATACATCATCTGTGAAAATTTCAGCTGTCTAGCTATCATGGTTTATGAGATACAGCCCGGTGACAGACAGACAGACGGACATCGAAGTCTTAGTAATAGGGTCCCGATTTTACTCCTTGGGAACGAAACCCTAAAAGAATTCGCAATGAGTAAACTGTAATAGCTAAGCACATTATAGGGAAGCTTATAGGGAATATTAGCCAAAGGAAGGGAACAATGGCTCTTCAGAGAGGAGGCTGATGATGATGCAACTGTAATACCAAGTAAACTAAAGATTAAACACATTTTTAAAATCTTTCATCTTAATTGAAACAACATTCGAGCCACGCCACACTGGCAAACAAAGCCGATACTCCAAAAGAAGCTATAAATAAGACAAACGCTCAGCTTTCTTATATTTTAATTCTATCTGTAGTTGAATTACGGAACCAACTTTATTTTGTACATCGAAAATCTTCTTCAGGATATATTAATCTTTATTACGGAGATAGAAGAGTCAGTTTTATTTGATAGTCTTTTCAGGGGAGAAGATAATTTTGTCAGCCATGTAGGTTTATTTGACCAGTCCTAAGCAAACCTCCTTGCCACTTCCTGGGGCGTATTTAACATGTAGCTAATAAAAAAGTTGTTTGGAATACGTAATGGATTTTTTGTTTTCCTTTCGGGATTTCCTTTTGAGTTGCGTGGCGGGCTGGCGGGCTTTCTGGCTGAATGCAGCTCTTGTTTTATGTTGGTAGGTATGTTGCGATAAGTAGAAGTTTGATGTGGAAAACTAATTTATTTTATAACAAATTTGCTCGTAAAGTGGCTGTATTACACCAATTTCAATATCGTAATGTATTTCAATACGCACTTGTGCTTTATTGTAATGTAAAACGCACGCCGCCACCGACTGCAGAACTCTGTGGTCTCGTTTCTCCTACTTTCACTCAAGAGAGTGAGAGACATTACGGCACTTGTGCGTTATTGTAATGTAAAACGCACGATGCTTCGACTGATGCACGACTTTCACTCAAAGTCAGAGTTCTATTAATTTCCTCGCAAATATGTCATTACAGAGTAGTTATACCTACAAGTTGTTGTTTTGCAAAGACTTTTAGAGATGTTTAAAATGTATATTTGTATTATGTATATGTTCATCAAAATGAAAAGCTTCTACTATAGGATAGACGGCAAAATCGTGATGAAAAAATCAGCTGCTCTATACATTTTGCATTAATCTCATTAGTCCTGTGAATTAATCTCTGCCTAATAATTTAATTTATCTTATTATTATCTTGATAATGTTAATTTTAAAAATTACTTTTAGTAATTAAGACATAATTATTTAGGCATAACTATTACCAATGTTATCGGACGATTTCAAGTGCATGTCTACGAAATAAAGATAACATTTGACTTTGAACAGTGACAGCTGTTTTTTTAATGTCGCAGTTGTTCCCGTCATTAAAGTTGTTCAAATTAAAGTTGTTATGCTTATCATTTATAAGAACAAATTATTTTCAAGGGATCAAAAAAACATTTGTATAAAAAACCATTGACTTTCGATAAGATGTTTTTTTATTTGTGTAATCTTAGTGTTAGTGTCCACATTAATACTAATTTATTTTATTTATCATTTTTAGATAGTTAATTTTTCACAGGAACTCGGAGGAAATAATCTCGTTTAGTTGTAACCGATAATGAGAGATCAAAACCTTCCACCACATCACGGATGCCTAACAATAATCCGGGGGACAGACTGGAATAATCCACAATTACGTACTCACAGATCAATGGCAAAGTAAACAAAAAGCGGCCAAAATGATAAGCAGCGGGCTTAAGGGCCTAAACAAATAAGAGGCACGTTAACATTCATTATGCCATTAAGGTCAGAAGCCCGATTCCCCTCACGTACTACTGATCCCGTCTTATGGTGACACTATTATCCATGATGGGGTCGAATTTTTTTCAAATGGAGACCATGTATCGGCACGCGCAGCGTAGAACGTCGAACACAGGACGTTCGTGTTTTCATCGTTGGTCCAATAATTGAACATGGTCGCGGAAGTGTGCGCAAGTGTTCCCGCAATACTGACTAAGATGCGCAGAGAAGGAACACCCCAAGGTTTTTAGTAGGTACACTGGCACAAGGTGGGATTCCCACATAACCACCCTGCCTCCCTGTGAGGTGGAATACACAAAGGATTTTCCCTGGGTAAAAAAAAGAAAAAAATTGGACATAATAATAACAACGAGAGGATCACGAGTCAATGAACTTTCTGTATGGAACAGCTGATATTTTGCCTGCGATTTCATATGTAATAACAATGAAACTACATATTATATGAAAGTTCCTGGTCTTTGCAAAGCAGTAATCTAATACACCTCTGCCAGTCTCTCTAAGGTTATGTCTAGCAATGGACAACAGGGTTATCCAGAACTGATGTAGCTACAAACCGACAGGAGCTCTTTTTCTATCGCGATTATCGCGAATAAGTCCGCGCTTGACCTCCAACTCGCCAGATGATAAGCGACGTTGTGGTCCAAGATGAAGCACGCAGACCTAAGAGATACCTATTCACTCTGATCTGGAAAAGCTGTCGAGAAAAAAATTAGCTGATTTATTATACATTTTGTCGATTCCGAGTTGCAATATCGTGTGCAACAGCTGGTGTTTTTTTTTTCGAATTCCGGGTTGGTCCTATGGCAAAAGTTGTTCATTATGGTCTTTATCATTTCCTTTCGCCTTAGTACAGGCAAAGGGCAAGCAGATAACCCTGTTGAATGTGAGCGAATAAAGTCGATGGGGTTGTATGATGATATTGTTACATAATAAGTGGGTATTACATGTTAACATTCATTGCCATTAAGGTCAGGGCCCCGATTCCCGTCACGTTCGACTGATCCCGAATTACAGCGACACCATTCTCTCATTTCGATTCAGTAGCACAAAATAAATTGGCCCTTAAGGGCTGTTATACACGGGACCGGGCCGGCACAGTAGGTTCGGCCGTCACCGATATTTACGCACGTCGCGGCATTCCCGAAAATTTATCTAGATACGAGTACATTCGTTTTTGACATATATTTGACAGATATATTTTTTCATGTTTAACCACGCATAACTTTTTTCATAGTAGTCCGATTTCATTAATTATTTTTTTATTAGAAAGAGTATACTTCAAAATTGGTCCCATTTAAATGTTATCGAAATCAGCTTAGCCATTTTTGATAAATCAACAATAATGTGAAAAATGCTACATCGATCCGTGCGAAATATTCGCGAATTCTGTACACAGGTGAAGTCAGTCATGCTATTTTTTGCAAAAAATGATTATTACTAACTCTAAAAAAACCTATGTTCATATAATACGTATTTTTTATGTAAGTTCATCAATCTTTTTGCCAGTTTTGCCCTCCTTACTCAGACCAAATAAATAAAAAATAGTGCGTGGAGTTCCTCCGCGCGGAAGAAGTGAAACTTCGACGCAACAGTGCTTTCATCCCCCTCCATGGTAGCATTAAACGTTTAACGCAACCTTGTTGGAAGTCGCATTAGAAGTTTTACTTCAAAAAATTAAGACGGAACGTCGTGAACAGACCAGTGAGGTTTTTTTTATACATGTGTGAGTGCGTCGGTGTTGCACCGCCATAGTTCGACTGACGAGCCAAGGCATAGTTTTTTTGTACGTGTACATAATGTGTGTTGTGTCTGTAAATGGCTAGGCATAGGTAGTTTATGCCGGCCTCACTTGTTTGTTCGTAACATTCTGTCTTTATATTTTTATTTGGTCTGAGCTTCCGTATGGTAAACACAGTGTTTGTTGTTGTGAACCGATTTCATTTTTATTTTATTTCGTAAGGGTATACTCCGACATGGTCCCTTTTAAATTGTATCGAAATCGGCTGAGCTGTTTATGAAAAATCAACAATGATGTTAAAAACTATTAAGATGATATTACGAGTAAGAACTATTGGAATTCTGTACGCTGTGGAAGTCGGTTATACCATTTTTGGCAAAAAATAATTATTACCGCCTGCCCGCCTTTTTTCCCGAATATTCATCAACACACATTCGATTTTATCGATCGATGCCGGTCCGCTTAAATGTGAAGCAAGCCTAACGTAATCTAACGTAATTCACGTGAGATATATATACGTAATATGAGAACAAAATTGACGTACGCGATGATGAGGTGCTGAGCGATATTTTGTAAAAAGGATCTACATTTAAATAAATATTAGTATCTACCTACTTATAACATGTGTGAACTACTTATTTTTATTGGGAATAAGTATTTATTATACTGGTGTTTATTACATGGTCTTGCTATGGATACCATGGCATGCAATTGTAAATGATTTTACAATCGCATGCCATGCTATCCTATTTTCATCAACAAAGATTTTCAATCCTGCTCCTCGCATCTACTCCTAGGTCTCGAGACTATTTATTTACGCATGCGGCTCGGCGAGCTATTGGTTCAAAAATAGACCCCATTAATATAAGCAGATCCGTATAGAAACCGTAGCTCAAAGAATTGTGAATTGGCAAGTTGGAGTGGCAAGAGTAGTTTGAAGAATAGTAGATTTACCAATGGCGAGGCTAATTGGCGAGACTGCATATTTGCGATGCAAATGCCATTAAAGCGTTTTAAAAATTGAGTTATTGCCCATGGCTAGTGCCTGGCATATACAAACTTAGGTACTTGTAACACAGCAAATCAGCAAGATCGCATGCAAAATATGCCAACAACCTGTGAATCATTCATCTCCCACCAGTAGGTACCTACCTAAGGGAGTGTGCACAAGACGTACCTACAGCCACACCATAAATAAATAGCACGTCAAAGAAAACATTTTCCAATTTCGCGATTACACACGAGTGAATTTATGAATTATATGGCTGTGACAGTATGATTCATTTAGGCTGGGGGCAGATGAGCGAATTTTTGTAGCAGTCGAAAATAGGTAGTGCCAAATACATGAATTGAAGATTTGATCGATTTCAATTTAAGTATCATATAGATATAGGCCGCGCCACACAAGTCGGCGGATAGTAAGTTAGGCGCAGAACGCTACGCAAAAGGCAAAATATAGGTATAAATCCGCGCCACACAAGTCGGCGGATGGGAAGTTAGGCGCAGATCGCTGCGCAAAAGGCAAAAATATAGGTATGCGCGGGAGCCAGAGTGACGAGACGCCGGGGCCCCGCCCGCCAACCTCATGCCTCCCACGCGCTCCATACGCCCGTGCTCACCACTACGCCACTGTGTCGGCATTGTGCACACATGCGCATTAATTAGCGAATTACGGCCAAGTCTCATCTACGGCTAACTTCTCATCCGCCGACTTGTGTGGCGCGGATTACACAACATTTAAAAAAAATGACTGTAAGTAGTACACATATAGTTATGTACAGGTTGCATCCGCGCTCGATAGCTATTAGGGTTCCGTACCCAAAGGGTAAAAACGGGACCCTATTGCTAAGACTTCGATGTCCGTCTGTCAGTCTGTCACCGGGCTGTATCTCATGAACCATGATAGCTAGGCTGCTGAAATTTCATACCGAAAAATCACAGATGATGTATTTCTGTTGCCGCTATAACAACAAATACTAAAAACATAAAAAAAAAAATTCAGAGGGTCTCCCATACAACAAATCTTATTTTTTTGCTGTTTTTCGCTCGATATTAAAAACGGTGACAGCTAGATGTTTGAAATTTTCACAGAATATTTAGTTTTATTTTAACTTTAAACATAAATAAATAAATAAAAATAAAATTTAAGGGGGGTTCCCATACAAAAACGGGATCCTAGGATCCCGTTTTTACCTTTTGGGTACGGAACCCTAAAGAACTAAAGTAAGTTCGTTAGCAGGTGAAGCCGTCATCAGAGTTCTATGTTGCCTTAAGAATTCGCGTTTCCCAAAAATGGATTTTTTGGTTGCTAATTGCGCAGTAATGACCTATTCATTCAAATTTTTAAACATTATTTGGACACTTCAGGATTTAATCTAAAGTATTTTCGCTGTGAAAACACGATTAGTGAAAATTTTCTCGATAACTTTTCTCGCCAAAAAAAGGTCTCCATAAACACATTTTTCGTTGGTTCTCCGAAAATATAAGATGCTGACAGATGCTTTTTAAACAATTAGATAGCCAATTTTATAATCTTATATATATCTTAAAATTGTATTTAAAAAATGAAAGGTTTTTGAGCAATAACTGATATATTAATTGGCGCTTACGTCACTTTTCTGAGCAGGTTTTCGACAAGCGTGTGCTCTGTCTCGCAAATGCAAATCATATTTATAGTCATCACGCTTACGCACTTTTCCTTAGACAGCTTCGAGCTGTTCCAGGGAGCGGACGTGTCGCTCCGCGCTTTGAAATTACGTAAAATTCAATTAATTATTTTATGCGTTTGAACACAAACACATCATGTGTATTACTGAAAAAATATGAGTAAGGTCATGGAGTACCTAATTATATTTTTTATTTACTACATATTTATGTATCGTGGTTTTCTGCTTTTATTATGTACCTACTTCGTTCAGAGTTTATTGACCCTACCAAAACAGATTTCTGCACTGAAAATTTCAAACTTGGTTTGTTTGTAGGTACCTACTTAGTGAATTATTTTGATAAATTTTACGTCGGCATTATTATTGTAGTGAACATAGCCCCACCCATAAAGCGCGATCGAGTCATGTTGACCACGCTGGCCCAATGCGTATTGGTGGATTCCCACACGCCAACGTTTTTTTTTTTTCAGTTTATCTTAGGTACGATGTTTTCCTTCACCGAAAACCGAAAATCCGAAAAGGCAGTGGAGTGTAAATCCGAAATAATAAATAGATAAAGACGGAGAAATGTATTTATTTTTGAATAATTATTATGATTGTATCGATCATTATAACAAACAATTACTACGGGGCCAACTCTAAAATCAGGAAAAATATTGGACGCTACTTAGGTACCTACCTATATTATCATGGAACAGTTGATTATCATTTTAACCGACTTCAAAAAAGAAAGAGGTGTGTAAGTATTTTTTTTATAGTAAAAAGACATTCAACTTCTTAATCGCTGACTTCACCTGAAAGCAGATCTTGGTAGAGATGGGCAGAGCAAGGTAGTCTGTAAGCCGATTACAAAAATGATAACTATAAATTATTTGTTTATCAACAACGCGCGGCGGCGGACGGCGCGTGGCGTGAGCGCCTCCCCCCTCGCCGCGCCGCCGCAGCGCTGCTCCAGATCGGAGCGACGAACCTACTGTCGATGTCATCATAATATACCTATCTTTGTCACTCTTTATTCTTTCACGACCTAATTCTTATTCACTCAGCTCCGGCGTGCCGCGACGACTGATCGTTTAGGTATAGAGCTGTGTTTGATTCCCAAATAATTTTACCTATCGAAAGTAATTTTGTGCAGTGCATTATGGGAAACAAAACGATGTATAAGAAGATGAAGAAAAGAGAAAAATCAAAATCAAATTGCAAGAAATCATTGAACCTCTGGCGGTAACTATAATATTTAGATTATTTAGCTACCTACTTTTTCTTGTATTTCACAACTATAGATAAATTCACGATGATTTAGTTTTTGTAGATACCTACCTACCTATAGGTAAATAAAATTTAATCAAGATAGTTCTTTCAGAACATAATAATATTATGCCTACTTTTTGTTAGCGCGCTATCAATATAGGTAATAAGATAGGTACCTAGGTACCTAAACACAACAGAACTCCACACTACCTAAGCTACTTCAAGCACCCATTACTAAATAATAAGATTATAGGTAATAACTGGGTAAAATAAGAAATAAATAATATAATTATAATAATTACTGTCAATGATTTTCATCATCAGAATTTGCAAATATATCGAGTTCTGATAATACCTGTAGCAAGCATAATACCTCCTTTTAGACTAAGATTACCCTTAGGCTTCCTGGAGATACCGCACAACAAAATCGTTTTTTTTTTCTCGTAGGCCATGAAGTGTGATTCACATATCAAAATCAATAAAATTATGAATGATTATTATTTTGTATTGCTTCATTGATTACGTATTTGATGCAGGGCCAAAAAAAAACCACACCCAGTAGTAGAAAACGATCCCAACATTTCTGCGTGTGTTGGAACAGAAGAATCATCAGCATTGGGCGTTTGCGATACGTAAGATCTTTTCACATATATTTTATATTCATGTAATTTAAACTATTTTTGATTGTTAGTTCAATAAGTGAATACAGAGTACTTATAAGTAAATTAAATAATACAAAACCTACCACAACTAAAAAAGTGTAAATTTATTATTTGTTCCAAATAAAGAATTTAGTAAAAATTAATACTAAATTGTATTTATTCGCTAGATTTCCAGACCAGTTCGCTGAACTAAAGAATGTGCCTTTGGTCACTAACTTTGAAATTCAGAGCTCCGCATCTCCAACACAAACTGGCACAGATTCACCCGTACTGAGCTACGAATATGATGCTGAGTAAGAAAACATTCGGAAATATTTAATTTATGTACTGTATCTTCAACTTTGTCTTTTAATATATTATTATTTTCAGGTTTGCAAATCAAATCATGAGTGTTACCGTATCAACGCCCGTAGCCTAATTGAAGACGTTGATAGCAACCGTTGCGAACAATTCAACGCAATTATTGCTAAGTGTATTGGAGGTAAACGAGTAAACTTTTGTCTCCGAAGGTCATATCAGACTCGATGTGCTACTGCTGTGGTCTCATTTAATACTAAAAGACCCCTATATAAGCTGCAAAAATCTATTTTGGGTTGCAGCCCAAGGTCGAAGTCAAAGAAATTAGAGTTACGGAAAGCTAAAGCAGTCAAGGCCAAAGTTGGAAAAAAAAAGATAGTATTTTACCCAAAAAAAACAAGAACAGAAGATGAAAATTACGGCCAGAACTGCAACAAACCTGATCAGCCTATAGAAGAAATGGACCGACTAAAAAACACTTTTTTAAAAGACTTAGAAAAATCAGATGAAGAGCTAGTGAGAATCGAACGCGAAACGGTCCTTCAAAGTAATTCCAGTAAGTGGATTGAGATGCGAAGAAAATTGTTGACTGCTTCCAATTTTGGAAAAATAGTAAACAAAAGGAGTACAACATCGAGTAGCATTGTGAATAGTTTACTCTACAAAAGAGATATATCGGATCTAACGGCTGTCAAACACGGCAAAATGCACGAAAAAGCTGCTCTAAGCCAATTAGAGCAGCAAGAAAACATCAAAATAATACCGAATGGATTATTTGTAGATAAGAAAAATCCTTTCTTAGGAGCTACTCCCGACGGAGTTATAGATGAAAATAGGATAGTGGAGGTCAAATGCCCCATATCTTGTTTCAAAACGCCGCTTGAAGAAGCTGTGAGAAGTAAGAAAATAACATTTTGGAAGCTCATAAATGGAAATTATGAGGTAAACAAAAACCATCAATGGTTTTACCAGGTCCAGGGTCAATTAAACATTTCCGGTCGACAGCAATGTTTATTTGCTGTGTGGTGTGGACCAAATGAAAGAATGAAAGTAGAAATAATTGAAAGAGATCAAAAACTGTGGGAAGAATACATGATTCCAAGACTTACAAAATTCTACATGGAATCTATTTTGCCTGAACTCTTAGACCCACGAAAGGCAAGGAACATGCCCCTTAGAGAGGTCAACCCCAACAACACCAAAAAAATACCTAAAAAAAGAAAACAAAATTTGGTTTCGAATTCTCACAAAATACAAAAATTACAGGAATCGGCTGAATCGTAACTGTACTCTCAAGGACTTTCGTTAAAATGTAGCTTTAAAATCAGTGTTGTTGCGATAGTGTTAGTACATCAGTAGTACCGTAATATTGTGTCCTTGAAAATCAGTTTTAATTATTATCGATAGTGCTATCGAATAAGAAGTATGTATTAGTAAAATACTACTGATACCTATTAGTTGAAATTAGGTATAGATGCATGAAATTAGCATATTATTATTGTTATCCATGATCCTAAAAAAACATTAAAGATTCCCTCTGGAACGAATAAAAAATAATAAACTTTGCTTCACACGTTTTAAAAAAAAAAGGAATAGAGAAATAGCCTGCCGGCTTTCCTGTTTCCTACGAGCTACATTCGAAAGTTTTTCAAAGTTGGAGTTATATATTGGTATCTTCTAAGTCTGCGTGCTTCATCTTCGACCGTAACGTCGCACAACACCAGGCGAGTTGGTGTTCAAGCGCGGACATATTCGCTTTAAAAAAATTGAACCATAGCAACAACAGAGGCACCGAAAGATCTTGGAGCCTTTGCGGAATCTACTAGTGTATAATCGTATTTATAAATTTCAGAATACGTTTTCGTCGTGAATGATTTGTTTTGACAACTGGAAATCAGAAAAATACTTATAATATTAATGAAATTAAATAATAATATTTTTTTTTTATTATACCTACCTATAGATTTTTACTTGTCAATGTCTATTGAATATTTACATTGTTGCTCCGAAAGACCTCTTTTCGACTGAAAGAGTGTCAGATAGAGAAGAAGTAGTTTTAAGTTAGAGAGAAGAAGTAGGTAATTTGCCATAGCTCTGTCTCGTTTTGACACGTGGGAAGAAATATTTCTTAGTGTGCATCCTAACCTGGCTGGATGCAAGCCGATTCCAACAGGTCTTGTTGGAAATCCATAGTGTCGAACTAAATGTAAGAAACATCTGATTTTTATTCGAATTCTGTGTTGTTCCCATAGTTAAAGATGACAATAATAGATATGATAATAATAGCTTAGTACATCAGTTCTGTATACCCTTCTATATACCTAGATACCTATGTGTTTTGTATCTAGCATTTTTTTCATAAATTCAGAGTTGACCTTATAGTAAAAGTTTGGAACATCTAATTAGTGTACGTACACCTTTAGTAGGTAGTCAAAATTTTAGTTTGATACAAATAATCATTTGGATTTTATGTTTCTTGCATTAGTAAACTACCACAGATCTACCTGGTAAATAATTATACCTTATTACACAAAATGATACCTATACGCAAAGGATTAAAGCACATTTTCGAGTAACGTACTTACGAAATTACACAGACAAAAGTAGCCCTATTGAAATTTTCATAAGGTTCAATTCCTTGGTACATTTTTCATCCGCTCTGTGTGCCCCCCGATGATGTGAGCTGGATAATATTCGAGACGCCTCGCGGCGCGCGCGTCGCTCCGTCTGGCGGCAGCAGATTGCAACTTTCGTGCGCAAAGTGGAGCGATCTTTCGGAAACGCGAGCTCTTAAGGTCTCTGATATGGCTAAACGGCGAGAACAACCGGGACTCACAGTTTCACGAGACATCCAAGCTATGACGGTCAAATATTGACTGCTATCGCTTGTTTCGTTATTCTTCTGCTTTTCAGCCATAGGACGTCCACTGCTAGACATAGGCCTCCCCTAAAGATCTCCAATAAGACCGGTTGGTAGCGGCTTGCATCCAGCGCGATCCTGCGGTCTTGATGTCATGTCCTACGCTGCGCTTGCCAGTGCGTGGTCTCCACTCGAGAACTTTACGAACCCATCGGTCAACAGTCCTCCGTGCTATGTGCCCTGCCCACTGCCATTTCGACTTGCCAATCCACTGGGCTATGAACTTTGGTTCTTCTACGGATCTCCTCATTTCTGATTCGATCTCGCAGAGAGACTCCGAGCATAGCCCTCTCCATGGCTCGTTGGGCTACTTGGAGCTTACTAATCAGGCCCATAGTGAGAGACCACGTTTGTTCCGTTACTCAAATAGATAGATAGATAGATATTCTTTATTGTTAACACAAAGAACACAAGTAGCACAGATAACAAAAACATTAAAGCTATAGCGTGCAACAAGAGGCGGCCTTAACGCTAAAAGCGATCTCTGCCAGGCAACCTTTGAATGTCATAGGAATATAGAACAAGTAAAGACGGGGGTGTGCGTTAACAAAAATAATTAGTACTTATAATACATACACATAAAATACATAAAATTACTTACCATTTCTAATTATACTTATAATAACAAAAAAAATACTATTAATAATAAGAACTACTTACATAAAAATAAGTAAAGACAACAGCACTATCGTTTATTAACGAGCGGACAATGACTTTTAACATGTTCTTTGAACACGGCAAGTGATGGAGAAAGTCTGATCGGCACACACATTCAAATGTAAACTAATTAAAAATATTTCCTTAAATGTCGCTCGTCTGTTCTTAGCCTTAACTGGGGCAATATCGAAGTGCGCTCAGAAGTACGTAAAACATACTTTGATGTTGTAAAATGTATAATGTTTAAATTAACTCCGTCTGAAAAGCATCCGTTTCTTATGGATCTTTAAAATTCAGCGCATATGATTACATTAAATACATTTACTTTTAATAATCGGCCAAGTACGAGTCGGACTCGTGCACGGAGGGTTCCGTACTGTATGGGAACCCCCTTAAATATTTATTTTATTTTAACTTTATTATTTATTATTAAAGTGAATATACAACTAAATATTCTGTGAAAATTTCAAGCATTTACCTGTTACCATTATTTATATACAACGAAAAACAGCTAACAAATCAGGTTTGTTGTATGGGAGCCCCTTTTAATTATTATTTTTATTATTTGTTGTCATAGCGGCAACGGAAATACATAATCTGTGAAAATTTCAGCCTTCTAGCTATAACGGTTCATGAGATATAGCCTGAAGACAGACAGACAAACGGACAGACGGACAGCGGAGGCTTAGTAATAGGGTCCCGTTTTTACCCTTTGGGTACGTAGTATTATTATATATTCTTTGCTTTGGGTACGGAACCCTAAAAATGAATAATTCATATTTATTTCAAAAGTGTATTTAAATCATCGACTTGGCATTTTTCTGTTATGTAAATATATAATTTGAGTTTCTAAGTCTGAAATAACTGACAAAAAGCGGTAAAATAATTTGAATATTTTTGTGCGAGATAAACTAGTACCTACAAGTACCTCCATATTATGTGCTATATATTAATAAGTAATACCTGACAGAGATATCATAGTACGTATTAGTCGAATTAAGATATTTTTGATTGCGCGTTGTCGTTTTTTCAACTTTGAAAAGACCGTAACGGTTACACGTTACTAACATTTTGTTGGTAGGTATAGGATTATATGGAATCTCACTAGAACACCACTAATATATATGTACTCAACCAAGTTGTACATATGTACAGCCAGACCACGGTAATGATATCTTTTACCGTGGCCAGACGATACCAGCGGGCTTAGCATAAGGACCATAAAATAACATTATCGACGTGTCAGACCGTGACAGAGTTATAATGAAATATATATCTGTCACCTTTGCACACGTCGGTAAACTCTTGTCGTGGTCTTGTATGCTAAGACTGCAGGTGAAATATTTCATATCACTCACTATCTAAATACCTACCTAGGTACTCCTCTGTATAGGCCGAACCAAACTACTTGGAGGCTGTGAAGTTAGCTACAAGCTGCGCTAAATCCAATCCTGATTGAAGTTCTTGACTCTAAAGAACTCATGTCGAGGTGATTTACATACCCATTAAGAAACACTAAACATTACCTGACTCATTACATTACTGCCTCGGTGGCTCAGTGGTTAGTGACCCTGACTTCTGGGTCAAAGAGGCGTGGGTTCGATCCCCACCCAGGGCAAACATTTGTGTGATGAACGCAGGTGTTTGCTCTGTGTCTGGGTGTTATTTAGGTACTATCTATATAAGTATGTATTTAAAATATGTTTATGTAGTATATCATTCTCTGGCAGCCATATCACAAGCTATGCTTAGTTTGGGGTGAGAGACCGTGTGTAAGATGTCCCCTAATATTTATTTATTTATTTATTATTATTACCTTCCCCTCCCCCAATCCTATCACTAATAAAATTATTTATTTATAATAGTACCGCAGCTAGTGCCTCTAACATAATGGTCATCCAAAGAGTACAAAATTACATGCTAAAGCAAATATCAAATGCACCATTGTTCATCAGAATCACAGAGGTCCACGACAATCTTGATGTGCCCATGGTGAAAGACGAAATAGAGTCTCATGGAGCGAGATACAAAACAAGGTTGGAAAACCATCCGAACCCCCTGGCGGGTCAACTTACTATCCCTGAAACCATACGTCGGCTCAAAAAGCGGCGGGATATTTTTGACCAGGATTAACAATAAATAATCCATTAATTAAATGGGCTAGCTCCGCTGGGAGCTGCACCATAAACGCCAAAAAGAACAGAACTCATCTGCTTATAGTCTTAAAGACTGATTGCAAGATCAAGATACACACAAAAAAAAAATAGTACCTATACGAATTTCGCTCTTTTCGTTTCGAAAAAATCGAAATCAAGATTGTAATAAAGTCTTGTCACGTAAGGGGCAAAATCTTCTAAACTATTCGTTCTAGCGCATTTTAACAAAAACCATTAGAAAGATCGCCAATAATTAAAGCTTAGCTTCTTTGAAAAGATCACCGTAGCTCAAAGGAATCAAAAGTTAGAATTGGTTTTGTCAAAAGAAAAAAATCGTTTTTTGGCTCTCCTGAAAAGTCGAACTTTGTCCCTTACGCCAATTGAAATTTCCGTCATCGTTATGTAAATCTGATTTTGATTACTTAATGACTAACGATGTACTATGCTAACACGTAATACATTTTCATTTATTTTCATAAGCCTGATGCGCCTGATCAAAGAGTAACTTGTACATACCTAATATCAAAATGTGGTGAAATGCCTTACTGAAAAAAGCAGTGTTTTGCAGGAGCTCCGAAGTAGAGGATTGCTAAGTTTTTTTGAAACCTAATGTGGGCGCTCAATAAACAGCATCGCTTAAAGAAAGACGTTATCTACATTTTATTTAGAACTAGCGATCCGCCCCGGCTTCGCACAGGTATATCACACATATGTATACACCTTCCTCTTGAATCATTTTCTCTATTAAAAAAACCGCATCAAAATCCGTTGCGTAGTATTAAAGATAAAGGTAAGCATACATAGGGACAGATAGACAGTAAGCCCGATTACAGAGGCGCCAGCGTAAATTAATTAGCAACGTTAAAAGCGTTCTCTCTATCGAATGCCTAAAGTGAAAAAGAAACAGAACTATGCTATTTAGCTAATATAGTTACGCTGGCGCCTCTGTAATCGGGCTTATTAATAATAGGTAGATAGATGTAGTCAAATAATATAACACAAGGGTTCGCACGCGATATTTTGTAGTCAGACTGTGATACATTCTAAAATACTTAAATAAGTAAAATGTGAGAAAGCAACGCCTGTTTCTATAATAATATTTAAAAATAATATTATCTCACAAGAGAACGAATTTAGAGAAAAGCCTTCAAGACAGTTATTCTCTTAGCTACAAGATTCGATTTACAAGACATTAATCGTTTTTAGGGTTCCGTACCTATGGGGTAAAAAAGGGACCCTGTTACTAAGACTTCGATGTCCGTCTGTCCGTCTGTGTGTCACCGGGCTGTATCTCATAGGTAAACCATAAGAGATAGGAAATTTTCATACATGATGTATTTCTGTTGCCGCTATAACAACAAATACTAAAAACTGAATAAAATAAACATTTAAGGGGGCTCCCATACAACAAACGTGATTTTTAGGAGTTTTTTTGCTCGCTATTAATAACGACAAGAAGAATGGGGCTCCCATTACGGTACAGAACCCTTCGTAGGCGAGTCCGACTCGCACTTGCCCGTTTTTTTTTCTACTCTCTACAAACTTATAAATTAATTTAGACTTCTGTAATCCAAGATTTAATTCGCCAAAATAGAACGAAATCCTTATGAATGGATCTTAAGTAATCGTCTGTCGTTCTAATTAAATCCTACGCTTGTTTGTGCATTTTTAAAATGGCTATGTTTTAAACGGTTGGCAGTAAAATATCTGCAACAAAACTTTTTAATTCAATCCACTTTGAATTGGCCCTTTTGATCGGATATTTAATTATTTTTCGCAAAAAACCGCATCACCGACTTTCACCGTGTACAGAATTCGAATATTTTGAACGAATCGCAGTGACATGAAAGAAAGAAATTTATTTACCAAAGCATAATTAAATTAACAATTCCAATGAAATTCCCTAATACCAGTATTGTACCTAACTATACAGTGAAGATACAATACTGGCATCATCACATCCATGTACATTTTTATTGATTCATCAAAAACGGGTAAGCCGATTTCGACAAAATTTAAATGGAACCACTTCGGGAGAATATCCTTTGAAACTAAAAAATATTTTTTTAAATAGGTTCACAATTGGCAAAAATATCGATGAACATACACAAAAAAAATATAAAAAAATACATACAGAAGAACATAGTAACTCCTTTTGGAAGTCGGTAAATAAAATACCGGGTTTTCTGCTTGCCCTGTACTAAGCCGAAGCGGGTTATAAAGACTATCATTATGAACAACTTTTACTATGAGGCCAACGTGGAATATAACGCCATAGGTAAGTGAGCTCAAGTTACGTACCTCAAGTTCAAGTTAGTTTTTAGGGTTCCGTACCCAATGGGTATAAAACGGGACCCTATTACTAAGACTCCGCTGTCCGTCTGTCTGTCACCAGGCTGTATCTCATGAACCGTTATAGCTAGAAAGCTGAAATTTTCACAGATGATGTATTTCTGTTGCCGCTAGAATAACAAATACTAAAAATGGAATAAAATCAACATTTAAGTTCCCATACAACAAATCAGAAATTTTTGACGTTTTTCGTTCGATATTAATAACAGGTAGATGCTTGAAATATTCACAGCATATTTGGTTAAATGTGCACTTAAAAATCAGTAATTAAATTGAAATAAAATAAATATTTAAGGGGGCCTCCCATACAAGTAACGTGATTTTATTTATCGATATTAATAACGGCAACAGGAAGATGCTTCAAATATTAAGTGGTATATTCCTTTCAAAACTAATTAATAAATTAAAATAAAATATATTAAGGGGGCTTCCACACGGTACGGAACCCTTCGTGCGCGAGTCCGACTCGCACTTGGCCAATTATTTTTTTGCTCTAGATATCCATCCGTATGGTATTGTCAACGATTGTAAAAATAAAGCTTAAGTACCTAACCTTCCGTTAGCGACGTCGGCCTGAAATCTGCAAAGCTCAAATGGGAGTGGGCGGGACACGTGAGTCGTATGCACCCAGACAGATGGGCAAAGGTCTCAACGGAGTGGGTTCCTCTGTCCAGTCGACCCCGAGGCCGTCCTCCAACACGATGGCGCCACGAAATCGAGAGGTTTAAAAAAGGTTGGACGGAGGTAGCACCGAACAGAAAGGAATGGAAGGAATTGGGGGAGACCTTTGCCCAGCAGTGGGACAGTACAGGTTAAATAAAAAAAAAAAAGTACCTACAAGCTCATAGTTTTTTTATGCCAGTTGGGGACAGGAAAATAATAAAATAGAAAGGTAGTATTTTGATTTTAAATCAATATTTTTAGTGGTTTAAAAAAATAATTTTATCTATAGAAAATTGTAGCCAAAAAAGTTGAGCAGAGCATAAAGTTATTCCTATTTTTAACCGACTTCCAAAAAGGAGGAGGTTCTATGTTCGTCTGTATGTATTTTTTTCTTTTGTGTATGTTCATCGATAATTTCGCCAATTGTGAACCGAATCGAAAAATTATTTTTAGTTCAAAAGGTTTACTCCCGAGGTGGTCCCATTTAAATTTTACAGAAAAAGGCTTAGCCGTTTTTGAAAAATAAACAATAATTTAAATTCGAGCGAAATATTCGAATTTTGTACATGAAGGAAGGCGGTTTTACCATTTTGCGAAAAATAATTATTTAATATCATGATTCGTACCTTGCCAGTCAGTGGCAGTGTAGATATACAGCATATCGTTTAAATACTTCCCCTCGCAATTATTTCAATTTTCTTAATTGCTAATTTAACATTTCGACCTTTGATTTCACTTTAATAGTTGAGTTTATGTTTAACGCAAAACTTTGATAATTATGTCTCGAGAAATCTATCTTTAATATTCTAAATCCTTTGGAGAGAAAACTGTAAAATGATATAAATAATTTATGAAAGTTTCAAAGTGTGATCAGACGAGAATTATAGGTACTTCAGTAAAGCAAGCGTCAAGGGAGTCGTGAATATTGAGATTGAATTAGGTAATTTTCTGTAAACAAAATTAAAGCAGTTTTTCAGAGCGGTGTAAAACGGGTTTAGAACTTGGAGTTTAAAAGATTTATTAAATGTGGTGAAAATTTCAGTTATTTACCCCTGATTATATCTATTTTTTAAATATTTCGTCAGGTCATTGTAGTAGTAGGTTGTTGTAGGCGTAGGTCTACGTGATTGGCAGCGATCACCGAAATTAAGCAACGTTCCGCAAGGTCAGTACTTGGATGGGTGACCGCGGGTGGCATTTTCCAACTGAGCGCTACCGTGGCTCGGATGACACGTTAAATTGTAGGCCCCGGTTGTTTTAACCGTTTAAGCATGTCAGAGGCCTTCAGGCGGCCTAAAAACTCTGACACCCGGGCTAGCCACCCGGCCTATACGAACTTACTTAGGTCATTGTAATCGCCAGGCAGCTTAAAAACTCTGACACCAAAGACAATCAGAGAGCCTTGTTGCCCACAATCTTACTTTATTGTAATACATTGTTAGAAGTTTTATTTTGACCATGAAATCGTAAATCCGCTGTGCCTTAGAGATAAATCATTTATCCTCGTCAAAATCAAAAGTAGATCAGTACCTCTAGTACCAGTTTTACTACTTGCGCGTGTGCGTGTGGCTCCATACATTTTTAACCCCCAACGCAAAAGAGGGGTGTTTTAAGTTTGACGTGTCTGTTTGTCTGTCTGTGTGTCTGTCTGTCTGTCTGTCTGTGGCATCATAGCGCCCGAACCACTGAACCGATTTCAGTTTAGTTTTTTTTGGATGAAAGGAGACTTAATCCAGAGTGTTCTTAGCTATGTTTTATAAAAATCGATTGAGCTGTTTAAGAGTTATGGTGGGTTAAAGTGGGGATGGAAGAACCAAAATTCTACAAATGTGCCCAAAATGGTTGTCAATGTCGGGGGTTTTTTAAATTTTTAATTTATATTAGTTATTGTTAGTTTATCTTCGATTTCACCAAGGACGCTATACCTAGTATATACGCTATTGCTATATCATAATTTTTTGCAAAAAATGGCATGACCGACTTCAACCGGGTACAGAATTCGCAAATATTTCGCACAGTATGCTTTTTTCACATTATTATTGATTTATCAAAAATGGCTCAGCCGATTTCAATTAAATTTAACTGAGACCAATTTCGAAGTGTACTCGTTCCAAAATAATTATTGAAATCGGACTACTTTGTAAAAAAGTTATACATAAAAAAATATACGCGTCGAAATGAGTACCTCCTCCGTTTCGTCGGTCAAAAACAAAGGTTAATGTATGAAGCCATACGGAAACTAGGTACTCTAGTTTCAATTTAAGTTTTAACTTGTACTAATCCCTACACATATTGTCCGTTATAATTATTAAAAGCGCCCCAAAGTAATATTACAAATTAAACTCGTAAGGTCACTTTCACATGTATATGTCGGATCCATAAAAAGGCACCGACTCAGTTATGATTCTGCTTCAATGTGGTAATGTTTTATTCCACTGACCCAACAATGCTTCAGTGTGGCGTGGCGTGGGTTTAGCGGGCGAGGAGATAAAGGCGACGTCACGAACAATCAGTTTATTTCACAGAAGATTACGTATGATTACAATTATAGAGAACTTTAAGCGAAGGACATGGCGTTCCGCAGCGTAACGCACGCTGCTACCATTCTATCAAGAATCACCAGACTTGAACCGTTCTAATCTCAGTTTTCCACACCTTCTTCCGAACAAGCTCTATTTACAACTTACAACTCACTGACATCTGTCTGACATGTCACCTCGCACTTTTCCGCCCATCGGCCGATCATGCGATGTCAGTGTCACTTAAAACCTCCTTAGAATCAATCAACAGCGTTTGTCACAAGCGTTACCCCAGGAATGTTGCCACTTCCATTCCTAGTCCTTCGAAATTATACTAAGTGGCACTATTTAAAATTAAACTTAAAGCTATTGTCCCGTTATATATATAAAAATTTCATTTTCTAACTTATTAATTAGGTACATTTGCAGTATAACTCACTTAATAATAATAAGCAGGGCACTTGCCTCTCGATGCTTCCACCTTGGAGCGAGTTATTTGAATGCTGGCCTGAAGCCTCTTTCTTTACACATCGACTTGCTTCGTTACTGATAATGATGGGCCGACCGAACAGCACGCGGGAAACGATTTCATTGGCTAACTAAATGCGCGCCACTTCTTGCCGTTTTTAAATCGGCCAATCATATCAGGCCAGTGTTGCCCTTGAAAGAGCTACTTTATGTAAAAAATTAACAGCCATAAACGATCAAATTAGAAAATCATAACATTAATGAAATAAATAGGTATCTTATTGATTACGTTCGACGGCTAATTTCCATACGAATTTCACACAGGAATGAAAAGAATTGCCAAAAGTCTGTATTTGGGGTACGGAGTACGAACGTGGAGCCCAATTCATACACAAAGGCAAATCTCATCGGCCGATTCTCGACGTACTCTGCGGTGAATATTGGAACGCCACGGAACATACAAACGTCTAGTAATACAAACCAATAAACGACGTGACGTCAGAAGTATGAGCAAATTTTTTAGGTGCCTTTGTGGGTACGAATGTTAAGATTTTTAGAAAGGCAAGTATGAAAGAAGGATGCCGGCAGCTCATACATACGAATACCTACCTGTTGTATAAGAATACACTCATTTTCTTCCAAGTTTGTTTGTAAGAAAGTTATGTTCACCAGAGTAATTTATGACGCTTCTAAAAGTGTTCAGATATGTACAATTTGGTTAAAAATGAAAATCTAATTAAAAAAAACAAAAAAAAAAAATTTCAAGCTATACGATTAAGTATGAGTTATGTGCTGCTAGCATTATTTTGCAATAAGGTGCTAAATTGGCTAAAAATATCTAGATTATGAATTTCTGACATGAATTTAAGTAATATTTCTGAATTTATGTAATATTTATGCATTTCCTCTAACAATTTCCTGATATTTAGTAATAAAAACGAGGATTCGTGACAACATGCTCAAAACAAACTCCTAATGAATCGTCAAAATATATCAAAATACGTACTTTGTCAAGTAAAGTTGTTTTGTATGAAGATAAATGCAAAGCATTAGGCTTTGTGATAGCAATTAAATATTAAAATAGCGAGTTTGGCATAAATCCTTACTATATAATATTATAAATCCGAAAAGTTTGTTGGTTTGTTGGTTTGTTACTCTATCACGCGCCAACGGAGCAACGGATTGACTTGATTTTTGGCATGGATATAGTATAAAAGGCGGAAGGAGCTTTAGGATACTTTTTATCCCGAAAAATTTCATAGTTCCTGTAGGACAGGACAAAAACCCTCGAAAGCGAAACTGTCGCCACTATCACAAAGACGCTAAGTGATTAATTCCTCTATGACGCTAATATGGACTAACGAAACGTCACAGCCAAACGTAATTAGATGACAGGTGACATTGTCTGCAGACTTTTATAAATCACAAGTAGCGTGGCAAGGCGACAAATTGTTTTTCTACCATTATATCCCCTTGAAGAGGAAATAAAGTATGGATTGAAAATTACAACTGACATTAAAATTGGATAAAATGTTATTTTCCCTCTGCATGCTACATGTTACTATGACGTTTAATACCAGGCCGTCATTTTGTCTGACATTAAAAATATTTTTAAACATTCTCCTCTAATGATAGAGGTTGAACATGTTTTTTTATTCTACCTTTATGGTACAGAATCATCATACTTTAATATTATCAATCCGAAAAGTTTGTTGGTTTGTTCCTCTTTGACGCAGCAACGGAGCAAAAGATTGACCTGATTTTTGGTATGGATACCTATGGTTTAATAGACAGAAAGTGATAATAGGATACTTTTTATATCTCGAGAAAATTCGTGATTCCCATGGGATAGGACAATAACTGTTTCTCAGCAATGGAGCAACGGATCGACTTGATATTTGGGGTGGGCATAGTTTGGAAGACGGAAAGTGACATGGGATACTTTCCATCCCGAAAAAATTGTGGTTCCCGTAGGACTTAACGATAATAAAAAATCCTCGGATGCAGCGTCGCAAGAGCGGCACTGCAGCCCGCCTAAGTTGCGACACTCCTCATAAGGCATGCAACCTACCGGCCATCCTCTCAGCTGCTTTAGTTAAAAGCGGCTGAAACTCGAGTGCCAGCCTCTAAGCTTCCTTGGGGGAAAAGACCCAAAGAAGAGGGAGGTTTGGAGCGCCGCCTTTTCAGCTGCCTCAGACCTCCCCCACGACAAGGCGGGAATACACGGGGGGGTTGTATATACACTCCAACCGTAACTTAACCAACAAAAGCATTCCTCTAAGGTATTTTGATATTTGTCAGTTAGGTTAGGTTTCGCAGCCGACATAAACATAAGCCAAAATCAAAATACAACGCGGGCGAAGCCGCGGGTAAAAGCTAGTAAAAATTGATATATCTGGCTCTAGAACCCCATCGAGGTCAACAAAAAGTCGTGGAGTAATGTGACATTTGATATCTTTTGAAATAGACATTTAGATTAAAAATGTTTTTATTATTTCATTTATTGAGTAATTTTGGCTTTGAAGTTTAATGACATTTGCCAACTAGTGTGGAAATTATGGTCTAGTCAACAGAAATATCAGTGAAAATTATAATCAATCCATTTTAATAGAAATTACTAATTAAAAGTAATATGAAAATAAAAATAGTCAACAAGTTTTTAAAGCACTGCTTATTTTTAGAAATGAAATTTTCCAAAAATCTTTGGGAGGTCGAGTCTTGGCATTTTTCTAACGAGCGAGGTGTAGTCGGAAGTACGAGCGAATTTTATTATTCTTGGTTGTACTTACTTATGCCATTTTTAGCGATGACAGCTGCAGGCTGTTTCGTATCTCCACCATAAACTCTTATTTTGGGATCGACCCTAAATCTCACTGAATTGTCATTTTAACCGACTTTAAAATTGTGGTAACCCTGTGAAGACCGCTCGTCTTACAATCTTGAGATCATTGCTTAAAACCCTTTAGAATTTAGTGACGGATTTTCACATTAATGGCTTTATAGTGAAGGAA
Source organism: Hypomecis atomaria (assembly GCA_964007245.1). Classification (NCBI taxonomy): domain Eukaryota; kingdom Metazoa; phylum Arthropoda; class Insecta; order Lepidoptera; family Geometridae; genus Hypomecis; species Hypomecis atomaria. The sequence continues at coordinate 18,063,978 of OZ023300.1, read as the reverse complement.
AACATCGTGAAGAAACCTGCCAGTACAGTAATGTTTTATGAATGTGTTACGCAATATTTTCATCTTTTATTTATAAGTTAACTAGCGACCCGCCCCGGCTTTGCACAGGTGTATTATTATACATATAAACCTTTGACTTGAATCACTCTATCTATTAAAAAAAACCGCATCAAAATCCATTGCGTAGTTTTAAAGATATAAGCATACATGGGCACAGACAGCGGGAAGTGACTTTGTTTTATACTATGTAGAAATTCATATACATGTTAGTTTTAGACATTTGTACATAATAAATTGGAACCATGTAAGTTTTATCTGTTTCTAATCTATATTTTTTTGATATTCCATAGCTGGTACACCAGGCGAGACCGATACAAAAAGGCACGCGAATATTGGAGTAGCTCTAGAAAGGCTGGGGAAAGGCAGGGACTAGCGACAATGTAGAGCATGTCTCTTTCAACGAGTAAAATTTAAAGTGTAGAAACGCTGGACCATAGATTTTATCTAAAAGTCAAAATCCGTTGTCATTACGAATCAGGTCCCCAAAAAAAACGTTCGACTGAGAAATATGGTAGGTACCACAGACAGAAATACACAGACATAAAACTTTTTAGCTCCACATTCGTAAGAAGAAATAATTCAGATACACCCAGGAATACACAGAAGGAATAGACCCGAGTAAATAGGTATCTTCTAGGTAAGCGTGTTACAACCTAGACCGCACATCTGCTCAACATCAGGCAGTATGCTGTCAAAAACGAATCTATTCGGAATAAAAAATAATCGACCAAGTACGTGTCGGACTCGCGCACGGAGGGTTCCGTACTCTATGGGAGCCCCCTTAAATATTAATTTTATTTTTATGTTATTGATTATTATTGAAGTGAATATACAACTAAATATTCTATGAAAATTTCAAGCATCTACCTGTTACCATTAATATAGAGTGAAAAACGGTTAAATAATCGGCCAAGTACGAGTCGGACTCTCGCACGGAGGGTTCCGTACAGTATGGGAGCCCCCCCTAAAATATTTATTTTATTTTAATTTTATAATTTTCTATTGAAGTGAATATAAAACTAAATATTCTGTGAAAATTTTAAGCATCTACCTGTTACCATTATTAATATACAGCGAAAAACGTCTAAAAATTCAGGTTTGTTGTATGGGAGTCCCCCTTAAATATTTATATTATTTTAATTTTGTTATTTGTTATTAAAGTGAATATAAAACTAAATACTCTGTGAAAATTTCAAGCATTTACCTGTTAACATTATTAATATAGAGCGGAAAACGTCTGAAAAATCAGGTTTGTTGTATGGGAGTCCCCCTTAAATATTTGTTTTCTTTTCTTTTTAGTATTTGTTGTTATAGCGGCAACAGAAATACATCATCTGTGAAAATTTCAGCTGCCTAGCTATCATGATTCATGAGATACAGACCGGTGACAGACAGACAAACAGACGGACAGACGGACATCGAAGTCTTAGTAATAGGGTCTCGTTTTTCCCTTTGGGTACGGAACCCTAAAAACGAACCTTTAGAATTGCTACTGAACAATGCAATGGATTGGCGAAGCTCGTGTGATCTCACCCTTACATTTGTAGTAATAGTGGCAACAGAAATACATCATCTGTGAAAATTTCAGCTTTCTAGCTATAATGGTTCATGAGATACAGCCTGGAGACAGACGGACTGCCGGACAGACGGACAGCGGAGTCTTAGTAATAAGGTTCCCGCTTTTACCGGCGTCGGAGCCTTAAGAGGTGACATCTATGGCAAATTTTGAACAACTTTTACTATGGGACCAACTTTGAAAAAGTAAAAGTCTTTCGATTAAAAGTATTAATTTTATTTTATTTCAGTTCACCAACATTGTGTACATCAATACATTGTAAAAAGATTATACATAAAAAAAAAACTAAATGTCACAATAATTATAGGTAGAAAACATGCATTAATATCGAGCAAAAAATTGTAAAAAAATTAAATAGTACTGAAAAAAAAAGTAAAAAAAAAAATTATGTCAAAAATAATAGTATATAGTTTAGTGTCAGTCATCAAATTAAAATTAATTGGAAGTTATACAAACATATCCGTGGACTTCGACAAGGCATTATAATGTGTGTGTATGGACAAGCTGTTTTTTATGCGTTTTCAGAGTTGACCCCACAGTAAAAGTTATTCAAAATTTGCCATATATGTCACCGCTTAAAGCTCCGACACCGGAAGACAAACACAAGTATATCATCCAGACACAGGACTCTAGGAGATGCAGGCTAATAAATAATTATAAAATTATTATAAAGCGCAGAAGTACATGTAATTGTAAGTAAAAATACCTATATAGAAGCTGCATCTGTGTTTGTTCTGTGAGCCCAACAATGTAGCAACAGATACGAAAATTCGCGATCAAACGCACCACAAAAAGAGCGAGCCACTGGGGAAATTACACCGGTCACCGCCGCGTCCCGCCGTCCGCAGGATCCCGCCTCCAACCTGCGGGACAGCCAGAAACGAACACCGAAATCTGCTTAAGTCGCGGTAGTACTGAATAATCTGCCAAGTACGAGTCGGACTCGCGCACGGAGGGTTCCGTCCGTACTTTATAGGAGCCCCCCTTAAATATTTATTTTAATTATTTAATTTTGAATTGTAAACAAGGTTATTTCTAATCAATTAGCATCCTTTTAAGGGCTTGTTCTGTACATCAAAACTAACAACTTTTGTTTTGCGACTTTTGTCAGAACTCAAAAAAAACAGCTGTTCCATACATTTTGTCGCGGGTCCAAGATATTTTTCTATGGAAGAACTATTTTTTTTTTGGCTAAAGTCACCGAACAAAAGTTGTAAGTTTTGATGTACAGAATAAGCCTCTAAAAGGATGCTAATTGACTAGAAATAACCCTGTATAGAATTAAACATTCTGTGAATATTTCAATCATCTACCTGTTACCATTATTAATATCGAGTGAAAAATGGTTAAAAATTCAGATTTGTTGTATGGGATGGCTCCCCCCTTAAATATTAATTTTATTCTGTTGCCGCTATCACCACAAATACCAAATTTGTGGTGATAGCGGCAACAGAAATACATCATCTGTAAAAATTTCAGCTGTCTAGCTATCATGGTTCATGAGATACAGCTTGGTGACAGACAGACAGACGGACAGACGGACGTCGGAATCTTAGTAATAGGGTCCCGTTTTTACCCTTTGGGGAACCCTAAAAAGGCATCGCATACGGGTGAAACTACAGTCGATACTAGTTGATGACTCTAAAACATTACACGAGTAAATACTTACTTAATACCTATACAGGGTTATTCAGAAGCCAAAAGGAAGCAATTTACACCATAAATATGAATAAGACTATCATCATGAACAACTTTTACTATAGGGCTAATCCGGAATCCGAATCAGCTGTTTCATTTAATTTGTCAATTCCAAGTTACAATTTTGTGCGGAACAGCCTGCGAGAAAATATCTACAGAGCCACAGTCCCGAAGTGAAAGTAGTAAGAAAATGTACGAGCGCCGTCATACATGCCAACTTAGATATTTACATTAAATAGTTTATAACGACCCGTTTTCTGGAATATCGACGTTATGTTACCTAATTAGTGCTTGTAACCGAGCACTTTGGTATCGCGCAGCGTTGTAGTCGGCTTGCGATTGCCTTACGACTAACTAAAAAGCCTGCCCACTACGTAGTTTGGGCAGAGTTTTGGCTCGGACACTTTTTTTACACGATTGTGACTATAAATATTTGCTCGAAGGGAACAGCAGATTTTTTTGTATTGGCTCTTTGTAAAAGTTGTTCATAATAAGCCCGATTACAGAGGCTAATTATATTATCGTAATTATATTAGCTAAATAGCATAGTTCTGTTTCTTTTTCACTTTAGGCGTTCGATAGAGAGAACGCTTTTTACGTTGCTATTAAACTTACGCTGGCGCCTCTGTAATCGGGCTTAATAATGGTTTTAATCACTTAACCCTATCAGCTTCGTACAGGTTAAGCGTTACGTTGACGCGACTATAAATATAAAATTGCAACTCGAAATCGACATAATGTGTTTATGAAAAAGCAGATTTCTTTTTATCGAATTCCGCACTGGCCCTAAAGGAAAATTAGGTATGCGTAACTGCTGTGAATCCAAATTAAATTTTAGCTTAAACCTAATTAACTATTCTGTTTTTACGCTAGCGTCAAATTTTTAGTAGGTACAGATAGCTATCACGAAACCTTCAATGTTTACCTTTACCAGGCCTGAACTCACACCCTGCGGCGTGTGACGCACATATTGTGCCATCGTCGCTTAAAAATTGTTTTTGTTCATAACCATGGTCTATGGCAAATGGCACGCTTGTAATAACATGCTCGAAAACTGTGACTCCCACAGTGTTCGGGAGGAGGTCTACACAAAGTAGACTACATATTTTTCATTTTTTTTTCCGGTGAGTAGGTGGCTTGGCGCTCTTACGTGGTTTTATTCGTGGTAAAAATGTGTTGTGAAAACCATTTAGAACCCATAATTATTTAAATCACTAAAATCTCAAATCTTAAGCCTTTATTAGAAACCAGACGCCAGTTAGAAACCTACATGTAGAATTGTTTTATCCCTATAATTTTTTTTACATACTTCAAATATATTACTATTAATAATTTTCAACGTGATAACGTCTTATAAATCGATGAACGCCGGCGGCACTCACGAAAAAGTGTCACATTCCGCTTGAGTCGAGCGTGCAAGGAATTTATGTAATAAAATCCAAATCTTTATAGATTTTAAACACTAGTTCCATCGAGAGATAGATGAAATAATGCTCATCCATCCATCCATCAGACATAAGGACTTCCTAGAACCTTTGTTATATTTTAGTCAAAATGTGCTAACACCGATGAATCTCATAACGCGGTTTTACCATACTAAAATACTTATTTCCCAGCTTCCATTACTTCAGCAGTAAACATATTTTCTTATTAAGTCGGTAAATATGAAGCGGGTAACCTGGCAACATTTACGAGCTAGAGAATTAATCCACTCATAACCGTGTCACGATTACTTTCCAAAGCGGGGCGTTTAGCGCTTACTTACGTGAATTTAATGCGCTTCTTTACTTAGACTTATAGAGTAAATAATACAGAAAATTGGTAACAACAAAAGAGGTTTTTTCATAGGTTTTCATCGTGAATCGTAACGGCTCCTTTTGAGCTTTGAGATCTTTAGGGATCACCAGTAAAATTAATTCATGCATCTTTGCACGTTTGTGTTCTACTTATCAGTGGCAGCGCTTTTCGTTTTGTCATTATTTTGATTTCGACCTTAGGACGTCTACTGTTGAACATAGCGCTCCCTATAAGCTCCCTATAAAACCAATTGGAAGCGGCTTGCATCCAGGTCGATGTGGTTTTAATGAGGAATCTTGACAAGTGTCTTTCGTTTAGTAACTTGTTTCAGTGTCTATAAATGAATGTGTAAAAGCCACTGTCTTCGAGCACTGAATCATAATCTATAAATTTGTGTATCTATGCCCTCATTACGATAGTATAACGAGGTATCTGACCTTGTATGTAACGTTATACTTCAGGGTTATGCTCCCCTGGTCCCAAGCCGGTCAGTAACAGATAGCCAAAGGCTACGGGTTCGATTCCCGGGGGGTGGTAAAATACAAGTCGGGTCTGGCATGTCCCGTTTGGGAGTAGGGGATTTTTATTACATAAATAAATACAATTACTAAAGAAGTAAGGATTGCAGGGTCGAATTGAATAAAATACTTGGTTAAGTCAATTTCAATTATATGGTGAGACGATCTGGTTTTTACTTTGATGTTAAGCGCCACTTCAACGCCAAAGAAAACGACAAAGTTATCGTTTTATGAGTATGTAGCTGCAAACATTTTTGTTCGTCTTGTGTTTTATTTTCGGCAAATTTTATTTTTAAATTTAAGTCAGACGGTTAGTGTCTATTCAAGGGAACACTATGCCTTATCCATTTTTGAAATATTTTCAGTTTACTGAAATGGTCAACCTAGAACCGTTGAAGCGGCAAGGATTGCCTTTTCAATTTCTCTCGTAACACTGAACCCTCAGATTATCTCTATAGATACCGTAATGAGAGGTCTCAGTACTGAAACGCACCAAAGTTTGTGGGAAACACGATTCGTGGTTACGAAGATGGAGCGTTCCCATTTGTCACTCAAAGGTTACCTAGCCACGTCTAGACAAGATCAATTGAGTTTTACTCCAATGTCTGAGAAAATAAACTAAATAAGCAAAATAACTTTATGCCTAAAAACACGTGAATCGAAGTAAAAATAAAATATTTTATTTGATATAAACGCTTGCATACATACTAAATGTTTTGTGAATGAGTTAAGAGTACGTCTGTCTAGATGTCTGTCTGGTTTGAATAGGTACCAAAGTTTGTATTATCGATCGTTAAGTTAAGTAACGATTGATAAACATCAATCGTTACTTAAAACCAGGTTTGTGTAATAAATACTTACTCTATTTTGTAATAAACAATTTTTATTTATTATAACTGACCCAAATGCACTTTGCCTGACTTGTTCTTGTAGCCTGTAGTTCAATCGATAGTCAAATGATGATGATGACTTAATAGTATCAAGAATTCCTTCAGTCAGTCTTCGAATGAGTGACCGCGGCATTTACACCTGAGCGCTACCGTGGCTCAGATGACACAAAAAAATGTAGGCCTCCGGTTGTTTTAACCGTTTAGCCATGTCAGAGGCCTTCAGCTAGCTTAGCATACAAGACCACGACAAGAGTTTACCGACGTGTGCAAAGGTGACAGATATATACTTCATCATAACTCTGTCACGCTCTGACACGTCGATAGAGTTATTTTATGGTCCTTATGCTAAGCCCGCAGGCGGCGTAAAAACTCTGACACCAGGGCTAGCCACCCGGCCTATACGAACTTACTTATCACAATTCCTTGATCACAAGGCGGGATCTACACAGTATAGTCTGCGACTAAATCAAACAAAGTCGCACATGGATCCTGATCACTCCCACAAAGCGTTTCAACCAGCAACAATAAAATCAACAAAGGCTTCCAGACCACTGGAGCATTCCAATAAATTCAATATCTTGTCAGTCCGTAGTCCTTTGGCTTATTTGCTATACCTAGGTCCTGAATGCAGTGACCCTAGAGCTGGAGCTTAAAGGGTTTTATACACGCACACACTGGCGACCCGCCCCGGCTTCGCACATGTGTATTGTACATATAAACCTTTCTCTTGAAATACTCTATCTATTAAAAAAAACCGCATCAAAATCCGTTGCGTAGTTTTAAAGATATAAGCATATATGGGGACAGACAGTGAGAAGTGACTTTGTATTATACTATGTAGTGATATAGGTGTGTTGCAGTCCTCATGTGGTTTGTTTCTGCCACTGTCTTTAATATTTTTAGTAGAATACAATAAATAATCAAATAATAGTCTTACCCCTTTACAACCGGCTCAATACAATCGTGAGGATCGATAAAAAAATTGGTGCAAAAACCATATTGATTTTGTAAACACAACCGGTCTCATACGTTCGTGCGGGATGAGCAGATAACCGCACGATCGTATGAAACCGGTTGCGTTCACAAAATCACCATGGTTTTCCCGTCAATTTTTTTTTGATGATTTTATGCCTATATTGAGCCGGTTGTAAAGGGTTACATGGTATACTACAAATATCGCGTGCGTAACACTGTGTTATATATTCTAATCAAAATGTGCGGAAACCAGGCTAGTTTCCTAAGTATGATTAGTTTTCTGATGCACCAATGGGAGTTATATTCTCAAGAAGAGGTTTTTTGCAAAATCCTGTAATAAGGTACTGTACCGTACTAGCCTTTTTAATAGACCACAGAAGGACGTAGGCCTATCCACGAAAGGTGATTGGCCCATATCCACCACGCTGGCCTAGTGAGGGTTGGTGGATTCACACGCCATCGAATTTCTGCTACCGACGTATGCAGGTTGCCTCACGATGTTTTCCTTCACCGAAAAGCCAGTGGTGTGAAATTCCGTACATAAGTTCCAAAGAAACTCATTGGTACGGGACTGGGATTGAACCGACGATCTCAAGAATGACAGGCCAGCGTTACAACCACTAGGCCAACACGGTTTTTTTTTGTAATAAGGGGCTTCAAGTAAAATCGCCACCTCAAAGAGTAGACAACGCACCAGTATCGCTCCCAGTGAAGGACTTATCCATAGGCGGCGGTGACCGACCATCAGAAGGGTTTTCAGTCCATTTGCTAAAATAAACACAGTCCACAGACTTCGCGTCTGACCGAAAAAGAAAAATTGGAATGAAAGATATTTTTCTCTCCCATTGGCAAATTATTTTATTTATTTATTAAAATCAACAGCCCTTAAAAACATAGATAAACTTTAAACTAAACTTAAGGCCAATAGATTTTTACTATGTTACCAAACATATTTATTATGCAGTTTCACAACATACTTATTACACTGTTGCGCTGTTTATTTGTGCGTGTGCGTGTGCTATTTAAAAAATTTGACTGCCCCGGTGGCTCAGTGGTTAGTGACCCTAATTTCTGGGTCAAAGAGGCGTGGGTTCGATCCCCACCCAGGGCAAACATTTGTGTGATGAACATAGGTGTTCGCTCTGTGTCTGGGTGTTATTTACGTACTATCTATAAAAATAGTTATTTAAAATATGTATTTGTAGTATATCAGTCTATGGCAGCCATATTACAAGCTTTGCTTATTTTGGGGTCAGAGACCATGTGTAAGATGTGTTAATAAAAAAAAATACATAAATAAATGTATTTAAATATAAAAATTCATTACAAATTTATGCATTAACTGTGTCAAATATGTCTATTGTGTCATGTCTATTTTAAATCTCTCTTTTTAGTATGTAAAACCGGCCAAGTGCGAGTCGGACTCGCGCACCGAGGGTTCCGTACAAACCTGCAAGGTTTACAAAGTTCGTTCATTACGACAAAAAAAGTAATAAGTTTATATTTATTAAAAAATATATATTTTGTAATGTAACTAAAAATTTAAGGTTTTCGGAATTTTTCCTTTATGTGTGCTATAAAACGTTGCTTCATGCCAAATTTCAAGATTCTAGGTCGACTGGAAGTACCCTTTAGGTTTTGATTCCCTTGCGAGTACTTGCGAGTTTCAAAATTTGCGGCATAAACGGCTGTATCTTTTGATTGCGTTGGCTTAGAAGTTTGATTTTTTCACAGCTTCAAGGGACAGTAGACCTGAGTAATTGATATAAATTTCAGCTTCATACCTCCACGCGTTCCTGAGAAAAAGGGTCTTGACAGACGGACAGACGGACAACAAAGTGATCCTATAAGGGTTCCGTTTTTTCCTTTTGAGGTACGGAACCCTAAAAATGGTGTATAACAATATGGTAAAGGTTCTCTTTTATGTCTTTGTTATACGGCAGTCTGTAGCATGGTCCTCACACCGTGTATAGAGGCCCTAACAATAAGTCTAAGAATACGCCGTCAGTGTTCTATGTCTGTCGAAGGAGCTGATTAAAAGGGGTTCTTTCACCCGTGTGCGCCCAGATTTGTGGACCTGATCCATACAAATAGATTCAGGTGAGTTCAGGTGTTAAGTCGTCGACCGTGACGATACTTCGTTTCTTATTTTTAGTGATTCTGATAGTAGGTTCATGCGTCAGTCAAAGAGGTAAGGTGGGATCACATAATTACATCCACATAAAATATAATCCAGATTATTTGCCTTAGCACAAATAGTTATTATTTTGATAAACACTTCACAGATTTGGCGCAATGTCAGGACTGCGAATTAGCTCAGTTGGGAGAGCATCGGACTTGTGATCTGAAGTTTTAAAATGTTTGTCACAAAAATAACTCTTTGAGATAAACGTAGTGTAGGAAGCACTATAGAATTAAAATCATTTCATTGGCTTAGCACAGTTCACTTTTAGTTTTCCACCAGCCCGGTTAGCACGGCAAGGGGAGAAAACCATTTTATCCACTCTTAATGTCAGATGTCATTGTCAATACATACTTTATTTCCACTTCGAGGGGATATAATGGTGGAAAGACTATTAGTCCCTTTGCCATGCTTCCCGTGCAGGTTTCCCAATGTTATGAATGTTATGGAATAAAGAATAATCCAGTAAATATACTTATTAAATTTATCATTATTTTGAGTCTGCCCACACCTGAATCGAACCCCTGTTTGGACAGATGTACAACTAATAGTTACTTTTCGCAAAAACTCGCAACACCGACTTCCACCGTGTGCAAAATTCGAATAATTTGCACGAATCGATGTGACATCCGTGTATATTTTTGTTGATTTATCAAAAACAGCTCTGCCGATCTCGATAAAATTTAAATGGAACTAAAAAATATTTTCTTAAATCGGTTCCCAATTGGCAAAAATTAATATTTAAAAATAGTATCGTGGTCAGGGACTTGCAAAGTTTTTGAAGCCCATTCTGGTCCAGCTGTCCGAGCGAAGAACAATTCTAGACTATTTCTATGAGTTATTTTTAAAATTAAAGAACACTGTGAGCTTCGAAATAAACTCAAAAATTGTAATACTGGTGTTTCTTCTGCATCGGGCTTTCGGTCCTCCTCACATACTTATAGACACACAGTAAACACCTATGTTCATCACATAAATGCTTGGCCCTGGGTGGGAATCGAACCCACGCACCTTTGATCCAGAAGTCAGGTTCACTACTGTTACACCGAGGCAGTCAAGGTCGTCTTGTAAACATAATTCGTCGGTAAAAAAGCCTAAATCCAGCCCTGCATTACCTTACCACCAAAAAAGGTCGGGAGAGGTGAGACAAGGTGAGTTTAGGTAATTTATTTAACCAAAGCACTTCCAAACAATGCCACCTTAATGAGATTAGCTTTGATTTTACACACGTTATATGTGTGAAGGCATTTATAAGTCGTTAAACTATTACTCTTGAAGATCAAGACTTTGGGTAACTTTACTTTCGCTATGTCTGTGAATTGTTTTACATGAATCTACTGTTTAGTGTCCGGCACAGTGTTCGAAAGTTGAATTTGATTATTACTCGTTTTAGGTATGTTACACTCTAAACCAGCCCGGGTAGCACGGCAAAGGGAGAAAGCCATTTTATCCACTCTTAATGTCAGATGTCATTGTCAATCCATACTTTATTTCCTCTTCGAGGGGATAAAATGGTGGGAAGACTATTGGTCCCTTTGCCATGCTTCCCGTGCAGGGGTCGGCAAGTTAGTTGGGGGTCCGGAAACTGTCGTATAAATTTAACGAGGTTCAGAAAAAACCTAATAATAATTTATTATTTTATAGTTCGATAGAGTTTTCATAGTTTGATTCTCGAGAGGAACGGCAAAATCTAAGTGTGTCTTCTTTTTCAAAAAAATCATATCAGAAAGACGTTTCACATAGCGTTACACGTATGTCGAGCCAAACATAATGCCCAATTGATAGCCAGTTTCTTAAACTCATCGTATTTTTCTAAGTAGGTACTATTTTTTTATTTGGCGGTCCGAGATTCGAATTCGCGATCCGCAAACGGACCGCGGTCCGCCTGTTGCCTACCATTGCTCTGAACCATTCAAACTTTATTTACTAAAAATAGCTTGCGTACCTACAAACTGGCTTTGAAAAAAATAGTTGTCAAGACAAATTACACAAAACCTCTCAGTTCAATTTTCTAATTCAATTAAACTGTTTAATTTCGACGGCGACATTATATATCGCCATTGCCATTATGTAAATAGCGTTTCAGACCCACCGCACCCCTGGCCATACCACTGGTGGTACGGTGGGTAGTTATTCAACAATAGTTCAATAGTTACAAAGCCGTGGTGGTCAAGTGGTAAGGAAACTGACCTTACAATCGAGAGGTCGTGGGTTCAAATCCCGGTCCCGTACCAATGAGTTTTTGGAATTTACGTACGGAATTTGACACCACTGGCTTTTCGGTGAAGGAAAACATCGTGAGGTAACCTGCATAATATGTTCGTAGAAGAAATCCGATGGCGTATGTGAATCCATCAATCCGCACTGAGCCAGCGTGGTGGATATGGCTTAATCGCCTTTCGTGGGTAGGCCTACGTCCTGCAGTGTACTAATAAAAAGGCTGGTACAGTACAGTTGATTAGAATGTATGTAGATAGGCAAAGTACGTTGCATACTTACCACGACAAGATAGTTACCACGTACAATAAATAAACCCGAAAAACATCAGCCTCTTTTCTTGAACAGCCAGATAAAAAAAAAATATGACCCAAGGGTTCCAAGTCCAAGTTCCAAGTCTTACAAAAAACCAAATACGTAACCTTTAAACGAACGCCAGACGCCACGAAATCTTATTAATTTTCTAAGCAATTGTGTAAAATTATTTTTTCATTTAATATGAAAGCAAAATAAATTGTTTAGCTAAAAGGTTGCTTGGGTCACGTCTACGCCCATACGAAATTATAATACGGTTCGGCTATACTTACACTTGATTGTTTATGATTTGAGTACTTTTAGACGACATTCCCATAGAAAGCGGTCTAGTATTACAAGTGTTACGTACATTATAATATTAAACTACCTATATATGGTATACATATACAGGGTTATTCCTAGTCAATTAGCATCCTTTCAGGGGCTTATTCTGTACATCAAAACTAACAACTTTTGTTCTATAACTTTTGTCAAAACTCAATAAAAAAATTGTTGTTCCATAGAAAAATATCGTTCGCTCGCGACAAAATGTCTGGAACAGCTGATTTTTTTTAGTTTTACAAAAGTCGCAGAACAAAAGTTTTAGTTTTGATGTTCAGAATAAGTCCCTAAAAGGAAGCTAATTGATTAGGAACAACCCTGTATATAAAGCCGATTGCCAAGTTGAAGCGGCAGTGGGCATGTATCACTGAAAACTGATGGCCGATCGGATCGAAAAGTTCTCGAGTGGAGACCACGTACCAAAGCGTGGTCTCAAGAACATCGTAGAATCTACGCCGTAGATCGTCCACTTACAATGTGACCTCATTTAGATTGCAGGATCGCGGTGGATGTAAGCCACTTCCAACCGATATTAGTTATATAGGGGAAGCCTATTTCTATCAGTGAATATCCTGTGGCCGATGGATGGAAAAAAACCATAGTCAATCCAAGATACGGTCTGAAAAATTTGTCACTAAGTGAAAGGGTTATATAGTTCTGATTGAAAGATAAAAACATTTTGAATTCCCTGCCCCTATCTTCCATCGTGCGGCTAGACAGACGCGACCAAAGCGCCACCCTTTTATGGTGGACATTCCGCGCGTTAAAACCAAGCGTTGCGAATCCTCATTCCTCATACGAACAGCCAGAATGTGGAACGCTTTGCCTGGGTCTGTCTTCCCGCTAAAGTACGACGTGGGTGTCTTCAAATCCCGAGTAAATATGCATCTTCTAGGTAAGCGTGCTACATCCTAGACCGCATATCTGCTCAACATCAGGCAGTATGTAGTCAAACGCAAACCTATATGAAATAAAAAGAATCAGCGCACGATGGAAATTATTAATCAATAAGCTCACTTTTGAAGGTTTCGAGGTTGATTCCATAGTGAAAGTTGTTCATCTTAATATAATCTAAATTCGCTCTAAAACCGCCCTTAAGGTGAAACTAGTTGACGGCATGAACTTAGATTTGGCGTAGCTTTAATAAATCATATCTCAGCTGTATTGTCTGAAGAAGAGATAGATTTGACGATAAACATTAGATATAGTGCGTGTGCATCCATTGCAATATAATTTTGTTTGTATTGGTTTTAAAATACCTATAATTATTACCTAACACGGATGCGTACTAAATGCGCATAAGGTTTTCTCCGTAGTACTCGTAAATTATGAAAAAAACTGTTTGATGGATTTATTTAAACAATAGTTATTTTAACTAACGAATATATAAAGTAGGCCGTTATTTTCATAAAAGATGACTCAGTTTAGTTCTTCTGTGTTTTTTTTGCATCCAAAGTTTCCTATTTGAGTCAAAATTCAAATGTTCCAAGGCTTATATCATTCGAGTAGAGATTTTTTTTTCACAGGTCTATTACCAAGAAGCTTTTATTAGATTTTTAACCGACTTCCAAAAAGGAGGAGGTTATATGTTGGTGTGTTTGTATCTTTTTAATAAAATAATTTCGCCAATTGTGAACCGAATCGAAAAATTCTTTTTTAGTTCGATAGGGTATACTCTCAAAGTGGTCCCATTTCAATTTTACAGAAATCGGATGAGCCGTTATTGAAAAAAAACCAACAATAATAAAAGCAATTCGAGCGAAATATCCGAATTTTGTACACGATGAACATCGATAATTTCACCAATTGTAAACCGAATCGAAAAATATTTTTTTGGTTCGAAAGGGTATACTCACAAGGTGGTGCCATTTAAATTTTACAGAAATCGGCTGAGCCGTTTTTGATAAATCTACTATAATGTATGTTTAAGCGAAATATTCGAATTTGGACACGATGGAAGGCGGTTTTGCCATTTTTTGCGAAAAATAATTATGTAAAGACAAATTGATATCAGTCTTAGTTTTACATATTCAACAGCAAACACTGGCGTGATTACCTGCCGACGTTTGTATGGAGTGATGAGCGACTTGTTTACTCGAAGCTGTGTTAAGTTACCAATTACCGTGTATACAAAACTGTAAGCCGCTCGCAGTGTGGCTGGCGTCTTATATAAAACGATTTATCATCTTTTAGCTACACCGTTTTATTTCAATACAAATAATAAGTATTTATAGAGTTATCAAAGGGTTGCCTCGATCCGAGTCTCATATTATTTTAATCGGAGTAGTTTTCTTATTTTAACCTTCGAGCAAATATCTACAGAGTCATAGTCCCTAAGTGAAAGTAGTAAAAAAATATCCGAGCGCCATCATCCATACCTACTAACTTAGATATATACATTTAATAATTCACAATGACCTATTTTCTCGAATATCGACGTTATGTCACCTAATTAGTGCTTGTAACCGAGCACATTTGCCATCGCGCGGCGTTGTAGTCGGCTGACAATCACACAACGACTAACAGAAAAGTCTCTACAGATACTTGCTCGATAATTCTAACTAATATCTTTGAGCTTATACTTTATTATTATTAATGTATCAGATATTTACATGACATTTGATTTCTTATGCTATTTCACTGAACTATGGAAGTAATTTGAAATGGCAGTGGGCAAGGCATATAGGACTGACGATGGGGTTGAGAAGTTTTCAAGTGGAGATCAAGCACCAGTGAGCGTAGGACGTCCTGTTACAAGGTAATTCATCAAGACCGGTTCTTTTTGATACCTATTTTACATAAGATTAGTTAGGTTCTAGAAAAAGATTAAGAATAAGTAGACTTTAGATAGGTATTAAATAATTCAGTAGCTAGATTTTAAATATATTCTAAGATTAGCTAGGTTTTTAGGTAGCCACGAGACGAACGAAGGCAGCGCCGATATTGACATGGACCTCTTTCGTGCTGCGATAGACGACTATGGCCGCGCAGATTGAAGGCCTGTATTCAAAATCACGGAGGTAATTTTGAATAAACTTTATTGTCATAAGAATCTATGTTTTGTTAAGTTCATTTTGGTATATAAATGGTTACATAATGAATAAACTTGTTTCAATTATTTTATATTAAACATGTGACAGAATTTATGACCTGACTGTGTACTTACCTAGAAGATACCTATTTACTCGTAATTTGAAGACATCCACGTTGTACTTTAGAAGAAATGAACACGAACAAACAAAAATTCTTCTTCTTTGAGCAGTCGGGTAAAAAATATTAAATTCTACTTTCAAAGCGCAGAATGGTAATACAGAGGCAGTCTAGAGCACTTACTTTAATGATTATAATATCGAGACATCGATTGGAATTTGTTTAGCTTCATTTTGCTCGAAGTTGTTCTTTGATCTTGTAAGCAATTTGTGTTCATATTATTTCAAGCTTAACTCAGGTATCTATCAAAGCCTAGGTTTGATTATACATACGTAACTTCGATACGTACGAAGCGGCTTGACTCAAGATTTCTGATTCGTACCGCCAGGGAAAGGAATAGTCTTCCTGCTTTCTTGTTTCCTAAGAGATATAATCTAAAGCTTTTCAAGGTCAGAGTGAATAGGTATCTTCTAGGTCTGCGTGCTTCATCTTCGACCACAACGTCGCTTACCATCAGGCGAGGTGGTGGTCAAACGCGGACTTATTTGCGTTAAAAAAATACAGGGTTTTCAGAAAGAATGTACTAAGCAGAAAGGGGTAATTCCAGCCATAATTATAAATAAATTTTACTAACATTGTTTTTGGAACCAACTGTGAATCCATGAAAAAAACAGCTCTCAAACAAATTTGCAACTTGGCCTCAACAAAATGTATGGCAGAGTTGATTTTATTATCTCAAATTTCAAGTCAGTCCTTGAAAGTTTATAAGGATATTGAAAGTCTGATTCACCCCAGTTCAGTCCATGCGCCTTTTTTGAATAACCCGCTTATTGAAAAACATATTTATTACCTGTTCTATTATATTTTATTATTTTATAATCATTGAGCGGTTCTGTCAAATTTTCTGTGACTCATATTTCCTTGGTTTTTTAGGGTTCCGTACCCAAAGGGTAAAAACTGGACCCTATTACTAAGACTTCGATGTCCGTCTGTCTGTCTGTCTGTCACCGGGCTGTTTCTCTTGAACCATGATATCTAGGCAGCTGAAATTTTCACAGATGATGTATTTCTGTTGTCGCTATAACAACAAATACTGAAAACAGAATAAAATAAATATTTAATGGGGCTCCCATACAACAAATGTGATTTTTAGGAGTTTTTTGTTCGCTATTTATAACGACAAGAGGAATGGGGCTCCCATACGATTCGGAACCCTTCGTGCGCGAGTCCAACTCGCACTTGGCCGATTATTTTACTACTTGCAACTCTTACAAGTCGCGAGGTTTCTTTTGGATATTGTATTGCCACCAACTTTGTTGACGGATATATTGTAGGTTGGGACGTGGTCTTTATGGGAGTCATTACAGATGACATCGGTGACACACTTAGAGTCTGCTGATTTTGGTTGGACATGGTAAATGTTATCTCTCTGTATGTTGTAACAACTGGTAACAGAAAATAGTGTTATAAACTTGCAATAAAATTGTTAATTTATTGCTTATTGTTTAATAACTTTTGAGCTTTTACACGTTCAATTTTGTCTTCAGATTTTTTATCCTATCTCTCTTGCTTGATTTCTTCATAAAGTCAACTATTTTCAGTTATCAAACTGTATCAAACAAAGACTGATTGATTGACTTACGAGTCTCAAGTCAAATCAGACAAAATGAACATTTTCATACTAATAACTCGTACAATAGATAAAATACATGATTTGGTCGAGTCGCACACGGTCAATGTTTTTTAGGTTTTTGTCCTTCTTTTCTCTTTACGATTTCTTGATTTCGTTGATAATTTTAAGCAATATTGACTAACTTGGTAACTTGATATTAAGTAAAAATTTCGTATACAATAGAAAAAATTGATTATTTATTTCAATCTTATTGTTTTATAACCTTGGAGCTAACACGTTCAATTTTGTCTCCAGGCTTTTTATCTTTTATCTCTTTGTTGATCTCCTCATTGCGTTTATTTTCAGCTATCAAATCAAGACTGACTGACTTGGCAGTCAGGAGGCTTTTCTTAGACAGTGATTTAAATGTTTCAGGTGCAAATGTAGAGACCACTGCAGGTAGAGACGCGGTTTTTAGAAGAGTGGTAGAGATTGCGGATGGGATATTAGTGGGATGGGAGGTTTTCTCTTCCTGGTTGGTGGCTGAGCAAGGTTTTAAAGGGTCAGTGTTGGTGAAGGTTGTCGTGGTCCCTGTAGAGTCTTGTTGAGCTTGCCGCGTCAACTGCGCTCGCCGGCGTTCCACTGAAAAGTAATATTTAATACATACATTATTTATTCCTGAATCATATTACATTTATCATTACAACTAATCCATATAAAAAAAAACTATATCAATATAAAAATCTGTCGTGGTGATATACTCGTAGTGGTAATAACACCCGCCTTACAATCGTGAGATCGTGGGTTCAAATCCCGTCCCGTACCAATGAATTATCTGGAAGGATTTTCACCCCATTGGCTTTTCGGTGAAGGAAAACATCGTGAGGAAACCTGCATACGTCCGTAGAAGAAATTCGATGGCATATGTGAATCCACCAACCCGCACTTGGCCAGCGTGATGGATATGGCCCACTCACCCTTCAATCCTAGGCCTACGTCCTGCAATGGACTATTAAAAAAGGTTGGTACAGTACAGTACTAAAACTGCGTATTGCTTGTCGTGCCCATGACCAGGAATATGACCACGGCCGGTATAACAGGGCCGTTCAGCCACCATTCCATAGAAGGCTCCAGAGGTGGCTTACTAAAGGCATTGGAGTGTCAGGGAAAACATCAGTGTTTAGTAATTGTCTTCGAGCGCGGAAAAAACCAGGACGCTCAAAAAGTGAAGCCACAAAAACTGCTCTAAAGTAGAGTGGTTTGTAGCACTTTCTCTGGAAGGATGTTGTGTATGTTACTTTTGAACATAACACGTTTTTTTCCAATGTTTCCAGAGAGTCATATCGGTTCCTTCGATGTTAGTTGAGCGACTGTATTCTTAGAAGATACTACAAAGGACATACTTACTAAAACTTCGTATAGCTTGCTCAATCCTCTTCTCAAATATCGTGCCCACAAGCAGGAACATGACCACGGCCAGTATAAAAGGTCCGTATAGCCACCATTCCATGGAAGCCTCCAGAGGTGGCCTACTGAGGGCCTCGGAGTAAATATGAAAGCATTTCGCTTTTTAGGTTATTTGTGAAGCCATCGAGATTGTTTAGAACTTTTGTTGACTGCAAAAAGAATGTAATAGTAGTTGACTGGTTTTGACGTTATCAAAATTAAAATGTATTGAATGATTGACGTTTGAGTTTTTTATGTTTTATCACAGGGATTTTTTACCCAAGCACATATAATACATCCATGACCACATTATTTTACAGTTTCTTATTAGAATTAGAAATCTTTATTTGCATCTCTAAGAAACCTTAAGATATTAACATACACATAGGTATAGGTATTTGCTAATTCTAGGTATACTTTTATTATTATTATATTTTTATATTATACTTAAATTTTTTATTTACAACTTATGGCTACTTTTATTACTTTTATTTTGCAATTTATGGCTAACTAGTGACCCGCCCCGGCTTCACACAGGTTTATTATACATATAAACCTTCCCCTTGGATCACTCTATCTATAATAAAAAACCGCATCAAAATCCGTTATGTAGTTTTAAAGATATAAGCATACAAACAAACAATCAAATCTTTCCTCTTTATAATATTGGTATAGACATGGGGACATGGGGACAGCGGAAGCGACTTGGTTTTATACTATGTACTGATGATGTAAAAAAGTACAATGTTATAAAACCATACGTTAACAACTTATTTTTAACCGACTTTAAAAAAGTAGGTTCTTAATGCGACTGTATATTTTTTGTATGTTACGCAATTACTCCGCCAATTATGAACCGATTTTGATGATTCAATTTTTTTTTTGGTAGATCATACTTCAGAGGTGGTCTTATGTAAATGATATTGAAATCGCCTGAGTCGTTTATGCAAAATAAACAATAATGTAATAACGACATCGATATCACATTGATATGTGCAAACTGTTCGAATTCGTACACGGTTGAACTTTGTGCCATTTTGGCAAAAAAAACCTCTAGGTATCCAAGCCACGAACAAACCGTTTTCCAAAAAGTCTTTAGTACCATGGATCACATTCATACGCTGCGGCAGGTTATACAGAAGAACAAAGAGTATAACATGCCACTTTGCTTAGCGTTTGTGGACTATGAGAAAGCCTTGGATTCGGTCGAGACATGGGCTGTGTTTGAATCTCTCCAGCGATGCCGTATTGACTATCGATACATCGAAGTATTGAAATTCTTGTATAATAACGAACACCACTAAGACGGAGCGAGTACAGGAAGAAAGACCCAAAGCAATCCCTTTAAAAAGCGGCGTAAGACAGGGAGACGTAATTTCTCCGAAACTGTTCACAATGATAAAAACCTGTGATTAAAACTGACAGCTACAGCTGCCTCACTGCCCCTTTTATTTCTATATAAACCAACGTACTTCCGTATTGACCCGGATAGCCGGATACCGAAGTCCGGTAGAGACCTGATAAAACAAGACAGCCGGGAGAAAACGGATAAACCGAGGGAACCGGCAGAAATGCAAAAACCATAAAGCTTACCAATGACGTTTTAAATTCAGATACGTTATATTGTAGACTCACAATGAGGCAGGAAATACTGATTAAAACCGATCAATTTTAATCCAAATAAATAAACAATCGTACTCCTTATAGAGGAAGAGCCCGTGAACCCCAGACTTTCGTTATTTTATAAAACCTGAAAGTTTGTCAGCATATGCTCCCAACACAGGTAATTTCATGAACATTAAGGTGTTTACCTGCCAAAGCCACAATAATCCAAACTTCATAATGGTCCATCGTTCTTACCTGTGTTGGGAGTAAGCACTGACAAACTTTCAGCTTTTATAAAATGACGATAGTCTGGGGTTCACGGGCTCTTAGTCCATTAATTATATTTATCTTATCCAGCCAAAAAGTAATTTTATTATTCCCCAAGGCATTATATAGAGTCTTTAATATAATGCCATGGGAAATTTGTCTATATTTATCCTTCAATCAATTTAATGTAAACGGCATGTGCAGCGTTGGACGTCAACCGACTAGGTGGCTCAATGTCTAATTAAAACTGCATAATAGTAGTTTATGCAACTGTCAAATAATGAAGGGTATTAAAACACGAGTGTGAGTTTATGAAACGAGCGCAGCGAGTTTCATAATAGTAACGAGTGTTTTAATACCCGTGTTATATGCAGTTGCATACACTACTTTATCTTCACTAATAAAAATAAAAAAAAAACATATTGCGAAACATTAAATTCACGCGTACGTGTATTGTCACAGGGAAGTTGGCGCCATTAAAATCTAATCAATGAGAGCGCAGCTGCGCGCGCAGGGAGCAGGAGCCCAATCAGGAGCGAGCGCGCGATGTAATAATGAGATTTTACGATATCGATGTGGATATTATAACATCATGTGAAATTGCTTAAATTGAGTGTTTTGTTGTCTGCGCTATAACAGTAGTCATTATAAGTCAAGTATTGGAAACATAAGTAGAATGTTACAACATTAGTGTAGATAAACATACTAAATGCAATCGATTTTCAATTTGTCTTAATTGTTCACCATAGAGATCCATTCGGTTGATAAAGTAATGATGAAAGTATAGTATTACTTCTATACTTTCATTATTACTTTACTTTTACATTGCTGGTGACGATATCGTGCAGCGCAGCGCGAAGCTGAACGATCTGCCGACATTTGCTTTTCTTTCTTTGCTAAAACGTATCTGTTGTAAAATATCATTGGCTTTCACGGACATCTGGTGCATTCACGAAGGTGTTGAGACGGCCGATTGTGCCGGGATGGTATTAAATGATAGGGTTCTTTTCTTTTGACGGCGATTCGTTTAGAACTTCTGCTATTGTAGAGGTATAAAAGGATATGACTGTTATTTTAAATCAAAGGTAGGTAGTTATTATAAAGCAGAGATACCTATAGATATACTAGCTGCCCGTCCCGGCTTCGCCCGGGGGTGAACAACCCTTATCACTTAGGGGTATGAAAAATAGATAGTAGCCGATTCTCAGACCTACTGAATATGCATGTAAAATTTGGTAAAAATCAGTAAAGCCGCTTCGGAGGAGTAAGGTAACTAACATTGTGACACGAGAATTTTATATGTAAGAAAAAGATCAAAAATAAGTATTTATCTTTGTACTTTGCACTGTGGAAACTTACTATGGGTTTAACAACAAAACATATGTAGGTACTTAGTTTTTACAACTATTTACTACAATTATAGCTAGCAGGTGTACCACGAAAGTGCAGGTTTTGCTATACCACTTGGTATAGCTATGTGACAGTAATAAATATTTATTATAAATATTTTCTCAGTTTATTGTAATAACTTATATTCTTTTTTAGGGTTCCATACACAATGGGTAAAAACGGGACCCTATTACTAAGACTCCGATGTCCGTCTGTCTGTCTCCAGGCTGTATCTCATGAACCGTGATAGCTAGACAGCTGAAATTTTCACAGATGATCTATTTCTGTTGCCGCTATAACAACAAATACTAAAAATAGAATAAAATAAATATTTAAGGGGGCTCCCATACAACAAACGTTATTTTTAGGAGACTTTTTGCTCGCTATTATTAATGGCAAGAGGAATGGGGCTAAGGGGGCTTCAATACGGTACGGAACCCTTCGTGCGTGAGTCCACTTGGCCGTTTTTTTATAATATCATTTACCTATTACAAAAGGTTCGTTCCTACCGAAATATCAACTCAATCAACCTTCATTTAAGATGCGATGCACGGAATGCGAAACAAAAACAATCGACACTGAACAAATCCGGTTCGAGGCGGCGGGAACCGGTTACAGCCGCCGGTATCCGGATTATACTAACCGCTGCTAATTGCTACGTGGAAAGAATTGGACAGCAAATGCAGTTTCTTAAATCAAATGCGGATAAATTACTTTTATACTAGATAGTAAGAACTAAACATGTACTAAGTATTCTTAGTACTAATTTAGTTAGAAATACACAGTTAATACAAAAAAATAAACTAGTAGTCCGCCCCGGACGTGGACCTCGCGCTATTCCTATTTTATATCATAAATACTGTGATTTCAAAAAAATATAATAATATTGGTAAAAAGGGTAAAAACGGGACCCTATTACTAAGACTCCGCTGTCCGTCTGTCTGTCCGTCTGTCAAATGAGTTCTTCAGAATTTATGGACGGATTTTCACACCACTGGCTTTTCGGTGAAGGAAAACATCGTGAGGCAACCTGCATACGTCCGTAGAAGAAATTCGATGGCGTATGTGAATCCATCAACCCGCACTGTACCAGCGTGGTAAATATGGCCCGATCACCTTTCGTGCGTAGGCCTACGTCCTGCAGTGAACTATTAAAAAGGCTAGTACAGTAGGTATTCGATACTATCGATAGCATTGCCAATATTCAAAACTATTGCATGATTTTTATTTTCGACTAGCAGCGCCCCGCGGTTTTACCCGCGTTGTGCCCGTTCCCGTGGGAATTTCGGGAATTTTTATATTTATAAACCTTCCTCTTAAATCCACTCTATCCATTAAAAAAAACCGCATCAAAATCCGTTGCGTAGTTTTAAAGATTTAAGCATACAGACAAACAAACAAATAAACAAACAAACGAAAAAATCGACTTTATTTTATACTAGACGACCCGCCCCGGCTTCGCACAGGTGTATTATACATATAAACCTTCCTCTTGAATCACTCTATCCATTAAAAAAAACCGCATCAAAATCCGTTGCGTAGTTTTAAAGATTTAAGCATACAGACAAACAAACAAACGAAAATAGCGACTTTATTTTATACTATGTAAGGACTATGTAAGGATAGTAAACTTCTGAACTTCGATATTTTCGATAGAACTATCTACTATCGACTAACTGAATTTGACAGACTATCGATAGCAAAACTATCGCCTATCGCAACAACGCTAGTCAAAAGCAACATTTATTTAATGTGTGCTTAATTATTGCGTGCGTTATTGCATTCCAACTAATAAGGTTTTGTTTACAAAAAAAGTTTATTAATTATTTATTATCAAAATGTTAAACTGTTTTATTTAACTTTACCAGTCTGTTTTTTGGGTCAAATCTAGTATTTGATATTTGATCCGCTTCCTTTAATTTCGATGAAAATACACAAATACAGTTTCATATAATTTTATCCTATTTTAAATGACTAGTCATTCTTATCCGATGTCGGCACGACCCCACTTTAACTGAGCATCGCGTGCAAATCAACGCGCCTCATTTTGTCGACGGACCAGCTCTCAAACGCTTCTACTATCACTGGGGTCTCCTGCAGTGACCTTTCCAGTTCCTGTGGTATCTACTGCTACAGGGTGGGATCCGGCGGCTCTCCTGTGATGGACGGGCCATCTCCCCGAGACACCACTGGGGCCTTCTGTCACTCATCATACTCCTATTATTTACAATTATTTGTATGGTGTGTTAAGCCTATGCTGAGACAATAAATACGTAATATTCGTATAGTGAGTTGTTATTCGACGACGCAACCTACCGCCGACGCACCACCACATATCCACAACTCCGCTGTCCGTCTGTCTGTCACCAAGCTGTATCACATGAACCGTTATAGCTAGAAAGCTGAAAATATATTTATTTTCCCATACAACAAACCTGAATTTTTTAGCCGTTTCTCGCTCGATATTAATAATGGTAACTGGTAAATGCTTGAAATATTCACAGCATATTTAGTTGTATATTCACTTTAACAATAAATAATTAAATTAAAATAAATATTTATGGGGGTTTCGTACAGTACGGAACCGTTCGTGCGCGAGTCGTACTCGTAATTGGACGATTATTTTAACAAGTTTAAATGAAATAGATTACAATAGGTGAAATATTTAAAATATAAGGTTCTGCCTAAAATTGCTATTGTTCTGCTACAATGTTTGAATTATGCTACACTGGTCATACTGAATGGAATCTAACACTCACAGAAGTCGCATAATATAGCATATCGGGCTTCATAGAACAGTAATGTTTGCGACAACTCCTACTCTATCTGAACGCTCCTGCACGGGTAGCATGGCAAAGGGACAAATTGTCTTTCCACCATTATATCCCCTCGAAGCGGAAATAAAGTATGGATTGACAATGACAACTGACATTAAAAGTGGATAAAATTGTTTGTTCCCTTTGCCATGCTACCCATGCGGACGTGAGATATGAACAGTCGCGGAATCGGTCTAAAGCAAGCTATGAGTTTATTTCATACAAAGTGGCGACACCATGCAATACTGCCCAAACATGAATTATTCTGACATCGACCTGAGTAAAAAGTTACAAAAACAACCGCTAAGTGAAGTTTACAGTTTGATAGCACTAGGTGACGCTAGGCGTCCAAAATTGGCTTGATATTAGATTAATATTTTTACAAATTAAGGCGCAGGTCCCCCACAAACATTCTCGACGATTTTGGCACAGAATAAATAATAGTTACTATAGTTACTTTACCATGCACGCCATCTGTTCGATTCGTCTTGAATCACGTAGGCAGCGCTCTGACTACGTTGACATGACGTCACAGACAGATTGTCTTAGCTTCTAAAGAAGTATTGCTAAATTTTACTCAAAAACAAACTACTATACAGCTGTCTTATTCATATCTGGTTATACAATATACGCGAGAGTGAGTGGAACAAAAAAAACCGCAATGTCTGTCACATACGACAAAATTGGTATGCAGTCATATAACAAACTTTTTTTTATAAACTGGCATGTGATAACCAACGTTTGACAAACCCATGAGTAGTTAAATGATAATAAAAAAAAATTAAAAACTTGGTTATATCTCAAAATAATTACTTGAAAAAGTTACATTCTATAACGTATCATTTTACAAACAATTCTTTTGTTTTTTTTTTGCTAACTAATAAATGTTTGATAATAAACCAACACTTGACACATTTTATTTTATAAAGTGTCGTTTGACAGACAATTCCATTTAGATTTAAAATACTTACCTAACATATAATATGTTTAAAAAATATGTCGCTGCTGTGGCTTTTTTCGAAAAAAATAAACCAAAATATTCTCGTGGTAAGCAAATTTTTGTAAGACATGGTTTTATTTGGTAGAACAATTAACGTGTCGTGGCAGCGGCCGGCAAAGTGCCAGAAACGAATCGCTTTTGTAAATTAGGTGTGAAACAAAAAGTAGATTAGGGTAGAACATGACAACCAACGCACGTGCCAAGCGAGCGAAACGAGCGTGCCGCGGCAGCGGCCAGCGAAGTGCTAGAAGCAAATCACTTTTGTAGATTAGGTGTGAAACAAAAAGTAGGTAGGTTAGAACATGACAAACAACGGCGAGCAAAGCGAGCGGAGCGAGTGGTGTCCTATTCATTCGCCCAATATTGTTTGTCCTAAAGTTGTTTTGCATCATAAAATTGTGTAGTCATAATATTAGATGCGCATAATTTTTCATAGTCATACTTGTATGTAGTCATATCAGAATTCTAGGGTAAAGTCATACATTAGGTCCGACGACGAGCGAAGCGAGGAGCAGGGTAAGGTTACTTGCGACCACAATGCACGAGCCGAGCGAGCGAAGCTAGCGGTGCCACGGCAGCGACCGGCGAGTGCCAGAACCAAATCGGCCCATATTCGGTAGTCTATATTTACTATTAGTTCATTTTTTAAACGAAACCATGCAAAAATATGGTTTTCGTATGTTTAACATCTGATGTTCTGACATGAAAAATATACAAATAAAAAACAAAATATCATTCGAGATATTGTCTAAGTGAAATGTTTGATTTATAATCCTTACTAATCCTTACTTTAATATTAATAATTAATAATTAATTTATTATAATTAATTTATAATAATTAATTAATTAATTAATTAATTAATTAATTAATTATTAATTATTAATTATTAATTATTAATTATTTAATTATTATTATTATTATTTATTATTTATTATAATATTATAAATGCGAAAGTAACTCTGTCTGTCTGTCTGTCTGTCGCGCTTTCACGCTAAAACTACTGCACCGATTTGAATGAAATTTGGTACACAGATAGTCTAGAGCCTGAGAAAGGACATAGGCTACTTTTTGATTCGAAAAAAATGTTTTAAAGGGTTGAAAAGGGGGGATGAAAAAGCAATGGCTAGAATCTTAGAAGAAAAAACTTATTTTTTACCATCACAAATGGTAATTTGCATCTTGACTTTCCAAATTACATTCTCTATGCCCAATGCCCATTCAAGGCTGCTCAAGTTGCAAATGTCAAAGTCAATCAATCTTTTCCTGTAAAATTTAGAGAAGGTTACATGTATTTTTTCAGTTTAATTACGTAGTTTTCATTCTAATAGGTATGCCTACAAAACGCAAATCGAATCTAGCGCGTAGTTCTAGCGGAGCTATGGATTTTTGGTATGGATACCTATGGTTTAAAAGACAGAAAGTGATAATTGGATACTTTTTTATCCCGAGAAAATTCGTGATTCTCATGGGATAGGACAGTAACTGTTTCTCAGCAATGGAGCAACGGATTGACTTGATTTTTGGGGTGGGCATAGTTTGGAAGACGGAAAGTGAGATAGGATACTTTCCATTCCGAAAAAAATGCGGTTCCCGTAGGATAACACAATAACTTTTTCTCAGCAACGGAGCAACGGATTGCCTTGGCTTATTGCATGAATATAGTTTGAAAGACGAAAAGTGACATAGGCCACTTTTTATCCCAAAAACTTTAACAGTTCCCGTAGGATAGGATGAAAAGTAAGCGAGCGGGCCGCGGTAGCAGCCGTCTAAGCGCCAGAAATAACCTGTCATTTCAAGTTTAGGACGTTCCTACATTTTTCGCACTCCTTCGCGGCACTCAACAGCGCTAGCCCAGACTCGGGCTCCATAACGGAGCTTGCGCTCCCGCCATAATGACGGTGTGTTTCGGAGCACAAGACACATCGTCATCCACCACTCGGGACTAACCAGCACTGAGCGTCGGACAGCATTCCAACGCCCTGATCCCAGTGCAACGGGTTAGTTATAGTAGCCCAGCGCCTGTCTCTTCAACTGCAGAGGGCAGTGAGAACGGCCATCGCGAAACCGACACTTTTCTTCCCCTGCAGCCCCACTGCGTCTGCCAACAGGTTAACGGCCTAGCGGAAGGTAGGGTAGGTGGCGGCACCCACACAACCAGTTCCATCCCACCGCAGCCCCTAATCCTCGGCTGCAGCGTCGCAAGAGCGGCACTGCAGCCCGCCTCAGAAGCAACACTCCTCATAAGGCAGGCAACCTACCGGCCATCCACTCAGCTGCTTTAGTTAAAAGCGGCTGAACAACGAGTGCCGGCCTCTAAGCTGCCTTGGGGGAAAGACCCAAAGAAGAGGGAGACTTCGAGCGCCGCCTTTTCAGCTGCCTTAGACCTCCCCCGCCACGACAAGGCGGGAATACACAGGGGGGTTTTATATACACTCCAACCGTAACTTAACCAACAAAAGCATTCCTCTAAGGTATTTTGATGTTTGTCGCTTAGGTTAGGTTTCACAGCCGACATAAACATTAGCCAAAATCAAAATATAACGCGGGCGAAGCCGCGGGTAAAAGCTAGTTGGTTATAAAATAATGGTTTGTAAAATAAAACATTTGTGGATATAAGATATTTTTTTAAATAAATAACATCCGAGATTTTGTTTGTAAAGTGAAACACTTAAAATGTAAAGGTTTTGGAATGAACATTTCATTACTATAGAACATTCTGGTGATACCTTGCGAAAAAAAACTGCTTTTTTAAAAGATTGAACTAAGGGTCGAATCAGATACTTATTGATATTTTGTTATATTAAAATAAGGCTAACTATCAGTTTGTAGCTTTTTTGAAAACAATGACTTACCCGTAGATATTAGAAAATATTTTTTATTTTAGCTGGTTATTGGTAAGTACATAATAATAATACCTGTAGGTACTATAAATACTAGTAACCCACAATCATACCTTTGTTAAAGTCTCGACTCGCTGAAAACTTGGAATATGGTAGAAAATCGGGAAAATTTGTCCCAAAATACAACTTTTCTTTGTTGAAACCTAGAAATTTGGTGGAAAAGTTAGAAAAATTAGCATGCTCAGAAATCTTTAAAAAAATTGATTCATTTCAGTAGGACTGTAGGACAGATGCCAAATCGGTAAAACTACCGAAATATCGGTAGGTCCAAGACTACTGCCTCGAGCGAGCGGCAAGCTACAAGAATCATGTCGAGATAGAAATTGTGCGGTGTCAAGGAGACGTTGCCACTTCGCCACGGATGGCCGCCGT
Source organism: Hypomecis atomaria (assembly GCA_964007245.1). NCBI lineage: Eukaryota > Metazoa > Arthropoda > Insecta > Lepidoptera > Geometridae > Hypomecis > Hypomecis atomaria. The sequence goes on along the minus strand of OZ023300.1, from coordinate 18,034,871 downwards.
GGCGAAGTGGCAACGTCTCATTGACAACGCTGTCTATCTGCTAACGCCTTATTATAATATGCGAGCAACGGTATTTCTGAATGAATAGTTTTCAGCAGGCGTTATCAGTATTTATCTATAAACTTTATTAAACTATAACATTTAGAAACAAATGTATGCACCAGGAAAAAGGTTCTAAAATCTCAAACCACTTATTTCAAGTTTCATTCAAAATGAACCTCTCCGATCCATGAAAATAAGGATAAAATATTATTACAAAAATGCTGTAGTGATACTTTTCAATAATATTTTAAAGTAGTTCCAAATATTAATAATAAGTATTTTGGATTTTATCCGCTTACTGAAGATGTGATTAACCAAGATTTACTCATTTTAAACCTCCCAGATCTTGAAGAACGATAAAAAAATGAGTGGGAAATCATGTCGTTTGCCCATCTCGTCCCCTTAAATATTATCATGAAATTTGCCTGAACAATTACAAACAAAATATTATTCTGAATTTTGCGTTAACATGAGCGGTTATTCTTACAATTTTAAATAAAATACTCAAGCGTGCAGTTATATTACTCCGCAACTCCCGCAGAAAGTGGCGCCGTTTTGCCTCTTTTTACCACCGGTCCTGGTATCTTCGACACCACTGAACAGAAGATGCTCATATTCGAACTTCAAAATTCTATATGTATAAACTACGTGCATGCTAAATTTCATGGAGATCAGCTGAGCGGTACTTGAGTTATCGTCGAACAAAGAAACATACAAACATACATTTGACAGCTCAAGTGCCGGCTCGTCCCAGTAGACTCAGAGACCTCGCTAAAGATCGGTCAATTAAGTGCCGTAAAACTACAGTAAGTTTGTCACGGCACTGTTATTCCCACACACGCTGACTGTTCCAAAGTGCGTGAAATAAAAATAGTAAGTAAACAAACATTGTCACTATGTAATGTAGGAGTAGTGTGTAATCTAGAGTTTTTAAGGAAAGTATTGTATCAAGGAAGAGGTCATAGAAAGAAAGAGGCATATAATAATCAGTAGGATAAAAAACCTGGATATTAATATTGATATTATATTTATTTAAAAGTAAACAAATACATTAGAGAATAGACACTGAATAAATCCTATTCGAGGCGGCAGGAACAGGTCACAGCCCCGGTACTCGGATTATACAAACCGCTGCTAATTTCTACGTGGAAAGAATTGAATAAATGCAGTCGAAGGCTTACATTTTATTAGAAGTTTTCCAAAATATTGGAGTTAGAGCGACCGAGCTTCACTTGAATAGAAAAGTACTTATTATAAAAGCGAAATTTGTGTTTTTCTAAAATATTGTCTATATAGATAAACTGGTAGAAAAGCTCTTAAATTTTCATCAAAATCGTTAAAGCCCTTGTCCAGATCCGAATATTTTACAAATAAACAAATGAATAGGTTTACAAACAAGAATAGCTAGTTTAAAGAAAAAAAAGTCAAAAGAGTCAATTCGTAAGGATTCGACTAAGTATATCGAAGTACCCAGATTTAATGTAGGTACCTTCCATGTTATAGGCCTATAACTTTTAATCAATAATAACTGCTCTGTGTAGCAGCTTTTACAACAAAAACATAAGAAAGCAAGCAGCATGTTTGCATTCTGAAAAAATCAATCAACTAATTTACGATGCAATAAATATGTGTTATTCAATAAATATACCTTTCCAGAGACAAATTAAATGACGAGAGAATCCGGTTTTATTGAACTGTAAGAACATCAATATAAAAGAAGTAAAAACCGGTATTCACTAGATTTATCCGGATTATACAAACGGCTGCTAATTGCTACGTGATAGGATTTAGTAATGTCGAACGGTATAGTATAACCAACTTTAATGTAGTGCTAACTGAGAGAACCACTGTCGCTTTTTTCGTAACAAAACAATGAAGATTTTTAGTTTGTTAATTTTGCCAATTGGGCGTAAAATGTTGGTGTTGTAGCAGTAAAATACAGAACGATGATTGAAGGAAATCCGCCGTAAAAATATTAGGATGTTCTAAAATCGGTGTAAAATCAATAGGAGGATTAAAATTCACTCGGCGTCGTAAAGTAACTCGTAATTTTTACTATCAATAATTTTCTGTTGTCACCGAATTGTTGTTTTACTATCATAGCAATTTGCACATATAGAAAATCACAGGTTGTAAAGTGCACAAGGAAATATTGTAGGTTTATTTTTAAAAGCAAAGTTACTACCGAGCCTAAATTTAATTTAAAAAAGTCAGCTCTTACAATTAATTCTTATTTTGTTGGTAAGTATGGTGTACTTGTGCGTTTTTTTTTGTACTTTGCAGTTTTAGTTGACATTTTTAGGTTAATCCCATAGCAAAAGTTCTTCATGATGATTAGCAATTTATTATAGACGTTTGAGCAATGGTCCACCTAGAGTTCCTAGACGTCCTAGAAAGATAAGGACAAGAAGATTGTGATGAATAAATTTCTCACGATTATGATGTTTATTTCTGTAATTCCTGAACAAACTCAAAGTGATAAATGAAGGCAATAAACATCTAATATACCTACCTAGTTCTTAGTCTTAGCAACCACCCACGTAAAACAAACTGTTTCATAAAATTCTCTACCGATTCCTTAAAAACTTTCCCTCAAAATATCTACCGAATAACACAAATTGCTGTACAAAATAAACCAAAAGCCCAATACAACTTATTACTAAGAACAAGTGTTTGCAAACTCCTAACAACTATTAGTTTTTAATTAAGATTTACAAATTGAATACCAGAGCTAATCTCTCAAGAACATCATTAAGTTTGCAGAATTAAATTGACTATTTAATCTTAGGGAACTTTAACAGGCAATCAGCCTAGTTTAAAGCAGGGTCTCTGGGATAATGTTGGACTTAATACCGTTGGAAATTATTTAGATTTTAATCAATGGTACTAGGAACTTTGACAGAAGACTAAAGGAAAGTTATGAGTTACTTACTGTTTAGAATTATTTGGAGGATTTTGATGTCACTAGCTTATCGGTGGTGGAAAATATCGTGAGGAAACGGGTCAAAATATATAGAAAATCGTAGAACTACACGGGTGCCTCCGGAAAAGACATTAAATGACGTTTTTAGGGTTCCGTACCCAAAGGGTAAAAACGGGACCCTATTACTAAGACTTCGATGTCCGTCTGTCCGTCTGTCTTCAATCTACAAGTGAAATAAAGTCATCGTTCAGCTAATAGCCGTAAGCGTATTGGTAAAGTTAGGAGCTGACGTTCCAGCAGTACCGAAACGAGCAATTTAGCCGGCCGTCAGCGCGGACCGGCGGATTGGTTCTTGGCCGGACAACTTAGTTACCGTATCATTTACCCAGTAGCAGGGTGTGGTTAGGTTGTCGAGAGTAAATCTCGGTATCCATCTGAGATAATTTGTGTACATGTGTGGGGAAAAAGTCACTAAAAGAATCATTTCAAGTCCCACCGTTTTACAGTGTCGTTTGACGAAATTGGTTTGGTTGGTTTTGGTTATAGCTTATCTAAGACCATTCTCACACATAAAGTTGCTCACTGCCAATTAAACTTCTCACGTTAGCGCATACAATTAGTCTCATAACAGGTTGCATTGCGTATGCATTGTCAACTCTGTATATGAGAACGGCAAAGTCTTACAATCTACAAGTGAAATAAAGTCATCGTTCAGCTAATAGCCGTAAGCGTATTGGTAAAGTTTAGAGCTGACGTTCCAGCTGCACCGAAACGAGCAATTTGGCCGGCCGTCAGCGCAGGCCTGAAGATTGATTCTTGGCCGGACAAGTTAGATTCCGCATCAGATACCCAGTAACAAGGTGTGGTTAGCCTGTCAAAAGTAAAGCTCTGTTTGTATCAGAGATGATATGCGTAGATATGGGAGAAAAAATCACTGATGGAATCATTTCAAGTCTCACCATTCTAAAGTGTCGAGGCTAAGGATTGATTGATTTGATTTTTTGATTTTGAAAGTTCTTTATTGACAATAATAAATGATACAATGTGTATTTAGCATTACATAGCTTAAATAACATTTAACTTAATAAGTTTCATTGTTTTATAGGCTAGTGACGCCTTTTTAAAACTTTAAGCTAACAATTGCTGTTAGGAATTAGACTACTCATTAAAACATAAAATTGCGGGTACTTAGTAAATTGATTAGGCATAAATGCTACTTACATACTACTGGGCTACTTCATATGTTTATACATTCATAGGTTAGGCTGTCAAAAGTAAAGCTGTATATCTGTTAGATATGAACTTACGTAGATATGCTAGGAAAAAGCCACTAAAAGAATTGCTCCAAGGCACACGGTTTCACAGTATAATGCAACGTCTATGGTTTTCAATAATCTGGGTGCATGGCAGCGCAAGAAAGCAAGTAGAGCAATAATCGGCCAAGTGCGAGTAGAACTCGCGCATTAAGTTCCGTACTGTATAGGAGTCCCCCATTAAATATTTATTTAATTTTGATTTAATAATTAATTATTAAAGTAAACATACAATTAAATATTCTGTGAATATTTGAAGCGTCTACCTGTTACCGTTATTAGTATCGAGAGAAAACGGCTACAAATTCAGGCTTGTTGTATATGGGAGCCCCCCACAAATATTTATTTTATGTATTTTGTTTTTAGTATTTGTTATTATAGTGGCAATAGAAATACAGCATCTGTGAAAATTGCAACTGTCTAGCTATCACGGTTCGTGAGATACAGCCTGGTGACAGACGGAGAGTCGTACGGTCAGCGGAGTCTTACTCGTAGCATTATGGTCCCGTTTTTACGCTTTGCGTACGGAACCCTAAAAGCACAGCCGTTAAGTATATTTCTCAAAGCTATTCAGGACACCATTAACCCCCTGTAACTCCGTCGTGGATAAAGCTAAAAATCTAAAAACTGTAATCCTATTTAAAAGCTAATTCTATAAATTTTTCATAACCAAGAAAACATCATGTAACTATATAGGTACAATTTCTAATTTCATCCAAATCAAAGCAGTGGTTTGAGTGGAAAGACTTTCCGGGACTGTGACGGAGCGTTTAGGCCTTTAGGTCTTTGGACTTATTAAACTGAAACTCTGGCTTAAAGATCAAAGATCAAACGTTTTATGATTGCAGACACTCTTTATGGCGCCTCTTCACAATCGGCGATCATAAACGATTACACGCGAGCACGATCGTGTAGAAGGGCTACTCGCCTGTAGTCGGCCATTATTGTCCATTGTCGTCGTCGTGATCGCGGCGATCGGTGACTTGTCGGTTTTTTCGGACAAACATCAAAAGGAATCGCGTGTAGTTGGGAAGCGCGTGCCCACACGATCGCATATCATTCATTCACCGGAAGACAGCGGACATACGTCCGTCGCGTCGTTTTTTTGTTTATAAAATAAAGGTTAGCGCCAGTGCAACCATGGCTACTGGGTGGTCAAATGAAGAGACATTTAAGTTCATAGAACTTTATCAGAACCACCCAGTAATATGGAATCCCAAACATAAATTTCACAAAGGTAAAAATAAGGTTCACAAATTTTCGTTCAACTACATTGATAAAATGATTGTATATGGAAATTTAATTAATGGTAGCTGCAGCTATAACCTCTACGCCCATTTTGAAGGCTTGCCGCTCAATAAATGAACACGGACGATCGTGTGGATGCTTGCACAGTGATCGTGACCATGGGCGTATATGAGGGGGGGTCCGAGAGGTCCGGACCCCCCCCTTGGTCTACACATTTTCAAATATTTTTATGAGTGTACCTATCCAAGTAAAATAGCGAATAGCAAATATCATCTCAGCAAATGTGACAAAAATTGGAGAATGAATCCTTCCCAGGCAGATACATCTGCTTTGTTACATTCTACCCTAAAGTTTTTAAACCCATAGTCTTTTGTTTTCATCGGTTCGACGGTCAATACAACTGCACACACGTGCAACAGATTTAATGCAAAAAAGAACTTTTACAATTTGAAGTGACAAAAGAAACCCATGGCCAAGATGTTGAATTTTACGACTAACTTTTGCCCGCGGTTTCACTCGCGAGATTTTTCGCTTTTTGTACAGTCCTAGAACATTTTATTTTTTTGGGATAAAAATGAGCCTACGACAATCTGATCTTTAGAGTAGGTATGCATAAAAATCTAAAATTAAAGAACAAAAAACAAAAAGATCCTTCTCTCCATAGCGTTGTTGCGTGATAAATTAACAAACAAACATACTGTCGAAGTTATAATATTAGTAAAGATTCCCAACAGTTTCGTCATAAACAAAAAAATGTGTTTATTTATTATTAGCCTCTCAGTCGCGCATCGGTGGTCTTTTATACTTTTGCGGTATAACACAAACATAAAGCTAAAGGTATTTAGAGATGCAACATTGCAAAAATGTAACCAAGTAGAGCTCTTTTCCTAAGAAGTCCTATGGAAATTAATGGAAGTAATATTGACAGACAAGGCAGGCGACTGTAGTGCCGCATCTGCGGAACTTCTTCAGTGAATTCGATTCTAATAAGATTCTAATCGGTTCGCCGAGGACGGAACTTAGGTGCTTACTCCCTCACACCTATCATAATTAGTCAGCAACTAAAGTTATGTAAAGAAGGCATTGACATATTAAAATAATTACGTTTCTATTTTAATTTTCTTTAAAAAACCTACCTGCTCTTTTTTGGACAGTCGGATAAAAAAATTGGACCCCCCCCTTGCAAGAGCTATATATACGTCCGTGATCGTGACGATTACCTTGCCGATCACAGGCGATCAACGAGTGGCGATTGTGAAGAGGAGCCATTACATGTAAGTATAGAATATAAGCTTCCTCGATTTCAGTATTGCGTACATGGCGAAAGTTGTTGGTAATTATAACGATAATGATTTCCTATATATCTTGGAACTTGATAAGCGAAGAAGCTGTACAAAAGGATAAAACAGGAAAGATTTTTTAATTCTGTGTTAGTTTTCGTATTGTTACTAACTCAAAAGGATAAAACTAGATATTTTATTAATTCGCACCCTGTTGAGCACAATCGTAATTTTACCGATACCTAATTTCACAACGCTACCAAATAGAATTCAAAGTGCCCTAACAATCGCGACAATAAGGCGGTAAAGTATCGATAAAATGTAATACCGAATTCGAAATTAATCGAGTTGGAAACATTTCTACCACTAATTTGACCTTCTAAAACGCGGCTAATCGCTGAAACTGCGAAACGCTGTTTCACGAACAGGAACCTTAAAGGCTTGTAGTACGAGAGCCGGCCTATGGGGAACATACTGTCATCTGTTATTCTATAATGGTAAAGATTTACATACTAAAGAAACATTGACATCGTTTACTACCTAAAATAATAAAACTACAATAAAAAACTATACAAAATAAAACACCTACCTAAAATTATATACAAAAACAACGACTGAAGTCGAAAAAAAAGACGGTCCTTGTGGCAGGGTGCCAAGAACGCTGGCTGCATTCCCGCGCTGAACTGCTAGAGAAATTCTCTGCGCGAGGAATGAGCCAGCTTTCTTGTCGCCAACAGCGTCAGTAAGTTATGGCAAAGATTGGATGTTAACTAGAACGTATAACAACATATTGCACATTACTTGATTATTATTTATATTCGTTGCAAATATGAAAAGAAGTGAAGACTTCTTTAGCAGCGTTGTGCACTTTTTGGGAAGGGTAAAAAATGTTAAACTCGCGTCAGAATAGACGCGTTAGCTGATCGAAAATTCGTAGGACGGAGCGAGAGTAGACCGCCGGCGCGGCGTTGAGATCTATGTATTTCATGAATTACAATTTTGACCCATTTTTTTAAAATAATAGTGGGTGTATTTTTATCTAATGGTAATAGGTTTCCTCACTTGATATTTTAAATCGAGGCAAACTTGTCATATTTGTCTATTGAAATGTTTTGTTTTCATTTCAAAAAGCCGAATAAAAAATGTGAATGTGATATTTAGACTGATTTTAAATTAACTGAAATTATTATTTTAAAACTAGGTTTTACATTTAGCTAGGTAACTCGTATGCAAATTAGTAATCTACAAATCCCCAACTTGTTGCCTATCGCCTAAATAGTCTACTGTTCCATACTATTATCTACTATTAGGTACTGTTCGGAGAAGTACTGTTAATAGAATGAATTGAAATTAACTATTTAGCTCACAAGGTCCCGTACCTCTTACCCTCACCAGAATTACTTAGCTAGTCATCCCATGGGCAAATTAGTAATCTACGCATTTAATTATCGAATAACGGATGATCTTATATATCCCTTAGGCCAGATCTCGTGCTATTCCGCGGCTAATTTTCTAAATTCCAACCTAATGTATGTATTTACCAGTAACAATACCTAGGTTATGCCGCTAGTTTCGCTTCGACCCGCAACAAAGCCTCCGCAAGGGAAGGATTTTAATGGCCCCTATTTTGGCGGATAGCGTCCGAAATGAAATTCATTGTGCCCCAAAATGAGACGCCATTGTTCTGCCCAGATAAAACATAGCAGGAAAATTACGGAGGGCTCCAACGATTGTGTCAGTCATTGAATGCTGGTGTTATACAATATTGTCGGGTTTTGGTCATGGATGTAATATTGACGTAGTGGTTTGCAAGGTGTAGCAAGTAGTAGCAACACCTACGTTGACTTTGATTTGCGTTTGCAAAGCAGTGCAAAGTGCAAAAAGTAACTTAACAACTTTTACTAACGTCATGTCAAAGTCAAAGTCAAAAGTTTTATCCGCACTAATTGTGGTTACAAGAGGTCTTATTAAAAATCATTGCCACAAATTTTGATCTGGTTTTTAAATATATGTCGAATGATATTTTCTAGTTCTTTTAATGATAACATTATTTCTGGTTGATGATGATTGGCCGATATAACAACCAGGGAGCATTCTCGAATTGCCCTCGTGGCGAAAGCACAAATTCTTAGTCAACACGCTGTTATCATTATTTTAGGAAACAGATGTAAAATGTGACAAATACAACTAGAAAACAGAGTGACTACGCGTTTGAAGTACAACACTATTAGACCAGCTTTGAAAGCGAAAAAAAATCAGCTGTTTCATTCAAAAACGACTATCCACTTTCAGCGAAATGAATGAGACAGCCTTTTTTTCCCGATTTCAGTGTTGATTACTCCGAAAAAGTTAGAAATATTGATCAATAAGTACATTGTTATCCTAAAGTATGTGCGTTGCATCGTCACAAGAAACCCGTAATTCAATTCAGTTCAATTCAATTTAATTCGTTTATTTACAAAAAATGTAACTTACAGCACTTAATACTAGGCGTTACATTTTTATGCTTAAAGACTACGAATAAAAATGTTACATAAAAATAGAATAGAATATACAAAATTAATAGGAATAACAACGTATTCTAATAATTTTTATAAATTTTACGCTAACTATACTTACCTACCGTTAAATGTTAGGAATAAAATTTGAGATCATAATTTGACTTCTTCGCAATATGAAAGAATATTTTTAGTAATAGTTGTCCATTCGTCGGCAAAGATGTCTACTAGCGGGTGGGAGGCGCTGAGGGCGTTAAGATGGTGGTGTGCACGACAGATGGGGGACTGCTGGCGCGCGACAGTGGCGGGTGCCGGTGAGAACAGAGGAAGACGCGCACCGAGCACTGCGTGAGTTCCGTTCCAAAATGTAATAATGAAAAGGGGGTAGAGCCACGAGTATCTTCGAAAAATAAAGTCTAATTTGAAGCTGTGTGCCATTTTAAGAAAAGGACTATAACTGTGAAATTAAAGAGTAGTAAAAAAATTACACTTCTGCTAATGACATTTTTGTTTTCTATACGTGTGTTGTAAATATCACCTTTGTTTCCTATAAGCCGACGCCATTTAATAAACTTTTTTTTTCAGACGTAGCTTTTCCTACATCCATGATTTCGGCGCGGTTTTTGTGTCGCGAAAGTGGTAATACTTCTCAGTTGTTATTGTGGGTAGTTCTTTTCCGTTGCGGTCGGTAGTAGTTAATAAAAAAATAAATAATAAAAAACAGGAAAATAGTGTATTTTTCAATAAATTTGACAATTACAAAGTTGAAAAAAAGATTAATTTATGCGTATATAATTTTTTCATTTCTATCTTGTGTTATACTCGTAAATATCAGTTTTATTTTTATACGTCATCGAAGCCATTTTAAGATCTAAGAACTCTGAGAGCTGAAGCTATAACTTAGCTTAAGTTTTACCTACCTTATTCCATATCCTCTCTTTTCTTACATCCATGGTTCCAGCGTGGTTTTTGCGTCGCGGAAGTGGAGTGGTTACGAAGGATACTTCCCGGTTGTTATTGCAAGTTTTTTGTGGATAGTTCGTTTGCGTTGCGGTCTGCAATGTGGTCGGATATTGCATGAAAAATATTAACTGCATGATTGTCGGCAATGTGTGCTTGCACTTGGAACTTTTTGGAGTATGATGTGTAAGCATAACATACAGTGTTTTTTAAGGCTTTTGATTTCGGCGGTTGCTCTAAATCAGCTCGTCAGCGCGCAAAATATGTTTTTAGGGTTCCGTACCTCAAAAGGAAAAAACGGAACCCTTATAGGATCACTTTGTTGTCCGTCTGTCCGTCTGTCAAGACCCTTTTTCTCAGGAACGCGTGGAGGTATGAAGCTGAAATTTATATCAATTACTCAAGTCTACTGTCCCTTGAAGCTGTGAAAAAATCAAACTTCTAAGCCAACGCAATCAAAAGATACAGCCGTTTATGCCGCAAATTTTCGACACTTGCAAGGGAATCAAAACCTACAGGGTGCTTCCCGTGAACTCAGAATCTTGAAATTTGGTACGAAGCAACGTCTTATAGCTTAGATGAAGGAAAAATTACGAAAACCATAAATTTTTAATTACATCACACAATATATTTTTTTTTAATAATTTTAACCTTACTACCCATTTCCTCATAAACGCGTAGAGGTATTAAATTGAAATTCATACCAAATACTTAGGTCTATAATACCTTTAAGCTGTAACAAAATCAAACTTCTATGTCAACGCAATCGAAAGAAACAGCAATTTAAGCTGCATATTTTGAAACTCGCAAGTACTCGCAAGGGAATCAAAACCTAAAGGGTACTTCCAGTCGACCTAGAATCTTGAAATTTGGCATGAAGCAACGTTTTATAGCACACATAAAGGAAAAATTCCGAAAACCTTAAATTTTTAGTTACATTACAAAATATATATTTTTTAATAAATATAAACTTATTACTTTTTTTGAAGAACTTTGAACTTAGAACTTTGTAAACCTTGCAGGTTTGTACGGAACCCTCGGTGCGCGAGTCCGACTCGCACTTGTTCTAGGTTAGCAACCACCAGAACCATTGGGAATTTGGTAATGATTACTGATTGAATGGCCAATGCTGAGGTGGGACCGGCTCGTGACCATACTAAAACGTAGTAGTTGTAAGTATGTTTTGTTTTCGACTTATAAATTAGTGAAAAAACGGAAGAAATCGTTTTAAGCAATAAGGCCGCCAATTGGAAACCTATTGTTTTGGCCTGATAATTTGTTTTTTAGGGTTCCGTACCCAAAGGGTAAAAACGGGTCCCTATTACTAAGACTCTGCTGTCCGTCTGTCCGTCTCTCCGTCCGTCTATCCGTCTATCCGTCTCCAGGCTGTACTCGTATCTCATGAACCGTTATATCTAGAAAGCTGAAATTTTCACAGATGATGTATTTCTATTGCCGCTATAACTAAAAATACTAAAAACAGCATAAAATTAATAATTAAAGGGGGCTCCCATACAACAAACCTGATTTTAGCCGTTTTTCGCTCTATATTAATAATAGGAACAGGTAGCTTGAAATTTCACAGAATATTTAGTTGTACATTCACTTCAATAGTAAAATTAAAACTCCCATGCCTCCCATAGAGTACGGAACCCTCCGTGCGCGAGTCCGACTCGTACTTGGCCCATTATTATATGGTTGGGGAAAAAGTATTTTCGCATTATAGTATGTATGAATTTGTAATAAAATATCTTTAGCTGTACTATTTGTATCTGGCTGGTTTTGGTATCATTGAAAGTTTAAATTTTAAAGAACATAATTCCAAATTTAAATTAGGAAAATGTTTTATTTTCATTTGTTTTTCGTACTTTCAGGATGAGTGAATCTAGGCTATGAAGAAATTCAATACATTTTATAATTTTACTACAGAAAAGGTAAAAATGCAACGCCAGCCGCGAAAAAAAAATGCGATATTTATGGACCTAGTGCAGTGTCTGAGAATAGCACAAATTTGGTTTAAGCATTTTCAATCCGGAAATTTTGATGTCAAAGACGCACGTCGCTCTGGTCGCCCTATTACGGATAAAATGGATTCAATTTTTGAAAAAGTGGAGCAAGATCGGTATATCAGTAGTTACGACGTAGCTGAAGAACTGGGAAATGACCATAAACAGTTTTGGCGAATTTGAAAACACTGGGTACACAAAAACCTCGATATTTGGGTACCTCACGAGCTCACTGAAAGAAACCTAATGAACCGTGTACTCATTTGACCTCACACATCTTTAGCCACTCAGCAAAAATTAAGAGAGTTTGGCTGGGAGGTGTTAATGCATCCGCCGTATAGTCCTGACTTTGCACCTTCAGATTTCCACCTGTTTCGGTCTCTTCAGAATTCTTTAGGTAGTGTCAGGTTAACATCACGAGAGGACTGCCAAAACCACTTGTCGCGGTATTTTGATCCGAAGTCCCAAAATTTCTATAGCAATAGGATCATGTCCCTATCTACAAGATGGCAAAAAGTTATCGAACAAAATCGTACCTACATACTTTAGTTAAATGTAAATAAAGTAAATTAAAAAATGTTTTGAAATTTTCTTAGCTCTCAAGACTTTTTCCCCTACCTAATATAATGTGGTTGTGTAATAAAGTGTTTTCTTTTCTCTGTGTCTATTGAACAAACTAATAAAATCCCGGAGTGTTCCACCACTGCATTGGTATAGGAGCTACAGGCACGCTATTACACTCTGTAGCTGATTTATTATTCTGCCTATTGCTGTATCCTTCTGTTTTTATAATCTAAGACACACACGAGGCGCGACCATGTGTGATATTTTCTGCAAAAAAATATTATTTCGAAAATAATAAAAGCAGTCTTGCTGAGCAACGGTTGATCTTTTCCAGGCACCTTATAGTTAATCCTCAAAAATAAATTTATTCAGATAAATCACCGTGAAACTGTAATTTTAGTGAATTACCTACAACAAAAACTAGACACATTAATTAACAAAAGTAATCAAAACTTCATTTTAGACATCGTAATGGCATAGTGAAAAATGTTTAACTGCTTTATCTGATATTCAAAATGAAATACAACTAAGGCCACCGCAGACGAAACTTAGCTTTATTTATTGTTATTATCTTCTAAATATCTATTTTTAGTCAAATTGTATAAAACATGATTATTTTTTGATAAAAAATGGCAAAACCGCCTTCCACCGTGAACAAAATTCGAAAATTTCGCTCGATAAGTTTACATTATTTTTGATTTTTCAAAAACGGATCAGTCAATTTCTGTAAAATTTAAATGGGACCACCTCGAAAGCAAAGAATATATAATAGTACTACGTACGAAAGTATAACCTTTCAAACGAAAAAAGAATTTTTCGATTCGGTTCACAATTGGCGAAATTATCGATGAAAATTCACAAAAAAATACATGAAGAGAGCCCAATCTTTTGGGTCATTTCTTAGAAAAGCTATATTATTGTATTTTTTTACAAATTGATTCTATGAAACGATTGTAAAGACTGCTAAAGTTCATAACAATAAATACAACCAATCGTTAACCCTGACGTTAATAGTGTAAAATGTATTTGAAATAATTAAATTATTTCAATTAGGCAACAAATTGATGAGTTCGACTTGCAAACTAATATGAATTAATATCCCTGCACTGATATAATCATCTGCAAAGTTACACTGTGTACGTAATGAAACAGTTATCAAGTTTCATAGCTTCCCGTCAAGTCATCATAGTTTAATAATGTTTTAGTTTTTATAGGTACTCATTACTCAACGCCATCAAATTGGCATTTTTTCTTGATGGTCACGAATACTTCATACGATATCTAAGCCGCAGAAGTATTTATTAGCGAAATGAAATGTATCTTCATCTCAATTTTGAAATAGTAGTTTATGCAACTGTCATATAATGAAGGGTATTAAAACACGAGTGTGAGTTTATGAAACGAGCGCAGCGAGTTTCATAATAGTAACGAGTGCTTTAATGCCCGTGTTAAATGCAGTTACATACACTACTTTATCTTCACTAATAAAAAAAAAAAAAAACATATTGCGAAACATTAAATTCACGCGTACGTGTATTGTCACAGTGAACTTGGCGCCATTAAAATCTAACCAATGAGAGCGCAGCTACGCGTGCAGGGCCAATCAGGAGCGAGCGCGCGATGTTATAATGAGATTTTACGATATCGATGTGGATATTATAACATCATGTGAAATTGCTTAAATTGAGTGTTTTGTTGTCTGCGCTCTAACAGTAGTCATTATAAGTCAAGTATTGGAAACATAAGTAGAATGTTACAACATTAGAAAATTATCTGTTCTATACACATAGCTAATACAATCAAAGACGAAGAATAAATAAACAATTGCCTCGAGGCAATTGTTTCTGAGAGCTGTCAAAACTGTCAAATATGAATTGGAATTTGACACTATCGGGAGAAAAACGTAGCAACAGCTACTGAATAGAGATATTTTACATGACTAACTCATGCCATATTATATTAATGCATCTCCTTCAGATTTTCTCAACCACATTATCCCTCTGGTTGTAATAGCTCTGTGGTTCTATACGTTCCATCATGATTAAACTATTACTTTTAGTAAAGGAGATATTGCAAATATGCATAGAAATTGGGCCAATAAATGGTACAGTATTTCATAATTTGCTTTGTTTCTTTCGGAAAATGATTTTGCCGTTATTTTTTACAATAACAGTGTCCATTAAAAGTAATTTCGTGTATTCGGGTATTAAGGTTACCTACATGTGACCAAAATGACAGTAATTCAATGACTGAACAAAAATCTAATTGGAAAATGTGAAATTACTCATAAATTAAGCATTTGCTGCGGTTGTTTTACTCTGCGCATTTATTTATCATAGTTTAACGGATTTTTTGAGCTACTGTACCTAGTCTGAGCCTATTTTGCATTATCTTCTTTCATCATAATGTTTTTATAGATCAACCACCTCACCTTTTTCGAAAATTGCGATTGGATGCAACTAAACAGACCGAATTGAAGCGCAAATAAGTCACACTTTTGTGCAGATTTTTGCAAACGTTTTTAGGGTTCCGTACTCAAAGGGTAAAAACGGGACCCTATTACTAAGACTCCGCTGTCCGTCTGTCTGTCTGTCTCCAAGCTGTATCTCATGAACCGCTATAGCTAGAAAGCTGCAATTTTCACAGATGATGTATTTCTGTTGCCGCTATAACAACAAATACTAAAAACAGAAAAAAAAAATTAAGGGGGGCTCCCATACAACAAACCTGATATAATGGTTGAATTTTTCACAGAATATTAAGTTGTATATTCACTTCAATAATAAATAATAAAACTAAATAAATATTTAAGAGGGGCTCCCATATGGTACGAAAACCTCTGTGCGCGAGTCCGACTCGTACTTGGCCGATTTTTCTGTACTTTTGTAGCCTCTGTAGGAGCTAAAGGATAGAGCTGGGTCACTGCAGTACACAACCAAAAGGCGAAGTTGGAGGAAGTCTCGAGCCTCGAGTCTTGCTGCAACTTTCGACTAATTTAGATCTCGAGCCGGAGTGAACTATGCCACTCGTAGATGTGAGGAGTTTGTTATTGACGAGAGTTGTACAATCTGCACTCTTAGCGAGAACTGCTGAACTACTTTTAATAGATCTTTGCGGTGAAAAGTCGTTTACACAGTTCACATTTTTAACAGAAACAATTGACTATGTACAATTATTTTTTTGCATTTTGAAAGTACAATTAATCAATAATGTAACAATGCAACATGGAACGACTTGCGGCACATAACGAGCGTGTTTTTATATTATAATTATATTGTAATTACATACTTAGCTTAGGTGTCATAACGCCCCCCTTCGAGGGTTCCCGCCTTGTGTGGCTTAGTAGCCGGATCTGGGGCGCACCCGGCGTAGCTAAGAGGAATCTGGTGGATCCGCCTCACCAGGTCAAGCCCGTGTGGAGGCTAGCCAGTAGGTCTGCTGGCCGACTGAAGAAGACCGCGGTTTTGCGCTTGCGAGGCTGCGGCCGAGCCCATCAGGGCGGGGGCCGCGACGGGATGGAACGGGCGGTGTGTGTGCCGCTGCCTGTCCTACTTGCCGCGGCCCTTTATATTTATATTGGTCCTTCCACCACCTCCTTAGGCGTGGTGAGAATTGGCCTCGGGGAATACTCCCCTTTGCCAAGGCTGGGTGCCAGAGGCCATAACCCCTGGGGAATTTGTTGTGCCGCTAGTGACATTTCCTAGTCTGAGCAGGAAGCCACTCTGCGGCAGCCTTTTGGTCTGTGACGATCTAGGTCAGCCTGCATGAGCTGTCAGCTGACTGTGACCATCTGTTCAGTAGAATCTTCCTCCGTGTCCACAGCTATTTCACGGGGAAGTGCTCGTCGTAGCCGCGGCCCTAACGGGTGTCACCAACGTGTTGAAGGACGCGGTGGGGCAGAGGAGGGTCGGTATCTCATCGACCGTTCCTTTGCAGCCAGTGGCAGACGTGAGGTCATTTTTAACTTATTGCATGGTAGCCCCGTGACAGGAAGCGTAGTCCCAGTAGATCCCTATAACGGTGGCGTGATAACATCCCAAAGTTTTGCGTCAACACCTAGATCAGACTACCCAAGTAACAAAATCTGGTACTATAAAAGACCTGAGAACGTTTTGGAGCGTGCTAATTAGTGTTCATGATTGGCACTATAATAGTCTTGTAAACATTTACAAAACCCCGAATAGGCCCTAGTATTATCACTGATTTATTCTATAATCACTACATAAAGGCTGTCACGGTGATAAATCAGCTCTGTAGTTGAGATGTAAAAGTGATAAGAAACGCTTTTTAGTACTAAAATAGCTCTACTTGCAACGTTTTTGACATAAATTTGCTCTATAAAAGTAACCAAAAACCTATTTTAAGTGTTATTGTGCACCGAAAACGATTCCAATGATCTTTTTTATTACAATTGCTTGCAATTTGTGAGTATTCTTCATGAAAACAAATAGCACAGGAAAGGGATTGGCTTAAGTCTTGCAGTGGGTCAAAATAAGCTGGTGATGATGATTTGGACGAGGGCTGTCGGATACGGGTGCTATCCGATGCCCTGTTGGTTGGTACCGAGTGGTGGATGACGATGTGTCGGAGGCGGAGAGGAGTGCCTCAAGGTGTTGTGGTATCCGTAAAGGTTTTTTTTCCTGGTAAAAAAATTGGTTGCCTGTAAAGTCGGTATACGGGCGAAAGTTTTACGTAACAACGATTTTGAGACGAGTGAGAGCGAGTGAGAGGCACTTATGTGCCTCTCACTCGCTATCATTGTGAGCGCATAACGTGAGCGGAGCGTAACGCAGTTTCTTGAAGTGTCACCCGGCAAACCAATTTATAAGACGTTGTCACGTCAAAACTAGTAAAATGTAAATTTGGCTATATGCTGTTCGACCAGTAGGAGGCCACGGAGACTGCGGCGGTGTTGGCCTCGTAGAGGTCTTCTTGTGTGCAGGTGTTAGGGCACAGTGGGCATTGTAGTAGATGCTCCATGGTCTGCTGAGTGCCACAGTCGCATTCCCTTGGTGGTTCGGCTAAGCCCCATTCGCACATGTTGTATCAACAACGGTCCACTTGTGTTCGAAATCTTGTATTTTCGTTGAAGCGCCAACGTTGACGTCGTTGGCGCCTAGAAATTCTGGTCAAGTAGTGACTTTGGCGGTGAAAAGGTTAACCACCGACGGAAAAACGACGGAGTGTTAGTCATAGTCATAGTTATTTATTCATAATAATAATATTACATGTCATAAAATATAAGATAATCAAATTCATTCAAAATAATAATAACTTCAATAATACAGCAATAAATACAAAATGTATGACACACTTATGTGTTTAATAGTACAATTATATAATTTTAGTCTTATTCACTTGGTCAAAACTGTAGAATGCCTTTTCAACAAGCCACCTCTTTAGTTTTTGTATGATTCTCTAGAAGGAGCGTCTCTGATATCGAGCGGGAGCCGATTATAAATTTCGGGAGCGGTGACATGCACCAGCTTGGCCATTTTAGAGAGCCGGTGAGGTACGACGCAAACGCGGTGAGCGTGTCGCGGCGGGAGCGCGCCGCGCGGCCGCGAGTCTCCGACGTGCGAGTACTCCTCGAGGTGGTCTCTGGCGTTATATGTTTGACGTGACTGTGTGTGTCTCTGTATGTGGTCTCTTAGCTCCCGAACGGGTAAATTGATTTTGGTTTTCATTTTTTTAATGGAAAAGTGAATAAGTCCGGATTTTTTCAGATAAGTTTCACCAAAATCGGTTTAGCCGTTTCAAAATTCACAACACTCTTTTGTTAGCTATTGAGGCAGTCAAAATATCCGTTTCCACGTTTTTTGTGACCATCTTCTCTACATAATGACAACGTAATTTGATACCGTGACCATAAATACTTACTTAGTTAGTTTTTGCTCTACTTTGCTCTGCTCTGCTGCTCAAAATTGTATGTACCTACTTAATTAATTAGCATAAGTTTAGTAGAGTATTATAATATCTAAATGATACACAAATAAATCTACAGAGTTTTATCTCATTAACGGATTTTTTTCGGGTTGGTAAAAAATACCAACATCCAAAGAAATATCCAGACAGTTAAAATAACCTATTTAAACTAAAATAACTTATCTAAATTTATTTAAACCTATCTTATGTAAATTATCCTATCTGAACTAAATTATCTACACGTATTAAAATAAAGTAAAGTAAGAAACCTACTATAGCAATTCTATTTTCGACACTATGTTGGTACTTATACAATATATATTAGACGTTATAAATAATGTAATGTAATAGTATCTATTGTAATTATTAATTATCTATAACATAAAAACTTTGTTTTATTGTACCTACATGTGTAGACCGCATATCTGCTGAAAACATCAGGCAGTATGTAGTCAAACCCAAACCTATACGAAATAAAAAAATTGTGTATAGTATTCAAATATTGCATGCCTGAAGAGAACAACATACATACGTCTAAGACCCGCTTCACGGTTGTTATGGGAGATTTCAACGCAAAGTTGGGCAAAAAAAGCGATGATGAGTTGAGAGTGGGGCAATTTGGATATGGGCAACGGAACCTCAGGGGCCAGAGGCTGGCAGATTTTCTGGAGAAAGAGGGACTCTTCATGATGAACTCTTTCTTTCAGAAGCCACCTCACAGGAAATGGACCTGGATGAGCCCCGATGGTTCTACGAGAAATGAGATAGACTTCATCATGACTAGCGAGAAACGGATATTCAACGATGTCTCCGTGATCCACAGGATAAAAACCGGTAGTGATCACAGAATCGTGCGAGGCAAACTGAATATTAACGTTAAACTCGAAAGGTCCCGCCTAATGAAGTCTACGCTCCGACCTACTCATGCTCATATACAAAACCCCGAGAACTTTCAGCTCGAGCTCTCAAATCGCTTTGCTTGCCTGGAGAACTTTGCGTCTGTGGACGAGATCAATAACGGGCTCGTAGAAACTGTCCAAACGGTGGGTTCTAAGTTCTTTAGACCCCGCCGTTCTGATAGACCTCGGAAATTTTCCGATCATACTCTAAATCTCATGGCCGAACGACGCTCGCTAAGACTGCAGTCTTCCGATGATGCAAAGTCATACAGGCGGCTCAATAGACAAATTTCAAAATCAGTGCGGTGCGACATTCGTCTCTTTAATACCAAACATATTAAGGAGACGATAGAGCGGAACAAAGGCTCCAAAGTGTTCGCAAGGCATTTGTCTATTGGGCAAAGCCAGCTGACAAAGCTGAAGAGAGAAGATGGCAGTACAGCGTCGACCAAGGCAGAGGTATTGGAGGAGATCGAAAAGTTCTACGGACAGCTATACGCCTCGGTAGCAAAGCCTGTAAACAGCGCGGCTAGAGACCCAAGAGCCAAGCTGACCCGACACTTCACCGAAGACATCCCGGACATCAGCCTGTACGAGATTAGAATGGCCCTGAACCAACTTAAGAACAACAAGGCGCCGGGTGACGACGGAATCACTTCAGAGCTTCTGAAAGCGGGTGGTAAACCGGTACTTAAAGTCCTTCAGAAGCTTTTCAACACCGTCGTCCTCGAGGGCATAACGCCAGAAGCATGGAACAGAAGCGTGGTGGTGCTATTCTTTAAAAAAGGTGACAACACCTTATTGAAGAATTACAGACCCATCTCGCTTCTGAGCCATGTTTATAAGTTGTTTTCAAGAGTCATTACGAATCGTCTCGAACGCAGGCTTGATGACTTCCAGCCTTCCGAACAAGCCGGATTCCGAAAAGGCTTTAGTACCATGGACCACATACATACGCTGCGGCAGGTTATACAGAAGACTGAGGAGTATAACCAGCCACTTTGCTTAGCGTTTGTGGACTATGAGAAAGCCTTTGATTCGGTCGAGACATGGGCTGTGCTTGAGTCTCTTCAACGATGCCGTATTGACTATCGGTATATCGAAGTGTTGAAGTGTTTGTATAATAACGCCACTATGTCGGTCCGAGTACAGGAAGAGAGCTCCAAGGCGATCCCTTTGAAGAGAGGCGTAAGACAGGGAGATGTTATATCTCCGAAACTGTTTACTGCTACTCTGGAGAACGCCTTTAAGCTCCTGGAATGGAAAGGATTCGGCATCAACATCAATGGCGAATTCCTCACTCACCTTCGGTTTGCCGACGATATCGTAGTCATGGCAAAGTCGATGGAGGAACTCAGTACGATGCTCGAAGGCCTCAATCGAGTATCTCAACAGGTGGGTCTTAAAATGAACATGGACAAGACAAAGGTTATGTGTAATTCCCATGTTGTACCCACCCCCATTTCAGTTGGGAACTCGGTTCTTGAAGTCGTTGACTCGTACGTCTACCTAGGACAAGTAGTCCAGTTAGGTAGGTCCGACTTCAAGAAAGAGGCCAATCGCCGAATCCAACTCGGCTGGGCAGCGTTCGGAAAATTGCGTAACGTCTTCTCGTCCGACATACCTCAGTGCCTCAAGTCGAAAGTTTTCGACCAGTGTGTGTTGCCAGTGATGACTTACGGCACAGAAACGTGGTCTCTCACTATGGGCCTTATTAGTAAGCTTCAAGTAGCCCAACGAGCCATGGAGAGGGCTATGCTCGGAGTTTCTCTACGCGATCGAATCAGAAATGAGGAGATCCGTAGAAGAACCAAGGTTACCGACATAGCCCAGCGGATTGGCAGGTTGAAGTGGCAATGGGCAGGGCACATAGCGCGGAGGACTGATGACCGATGGGGTCGAAAAGTCCTCGAGTGGAGACCACGTACCGGCAAGCGCAGCGTAGGACGTCCACCCACAAGGTGGACGGACGACCTCATTAAGACCGCAGGTTCGCGCTGGATGCAAGCCGCTACCACCCGGTCTTATTGGAGATCTTTAGGGGAGGCCTATGTTCAGCAGTGGACGTCCTATGGCTGAAAGGAAGGGAAGGAAGAGAACAAGATTGTGATTTTGAACACTTTTTTTACACCTTTGTACCGGATCGGTTTCATACATAAACAAGTATTATATTAAATAAATTGGTTGCCTGTAAAGTCGGTATACGAGCGAAAGTTTTACGTGACAACGACTTTGAGACGAATGAGACGAATGAGAGCGCATGAGGTGTGAGCGGAGCGTAACGCAGTTTCTTGAAGTGTCACCCGGCAAACCAATTTATAAGACGTTGTCACGTCAAAAATAAGGTCTTATAGCGTATTACCTATTTCAAACCACAAATATGCAAATAGTTCCTAACTTCCTAATCCACTAAACGGGGTAAAACAAGCGCTCTAATTAATCCATACTGGATGAGCGCCATTATTACTCATTAGTGCAGACGGATCATCTGTTCAATGCCTCACAAACATAGAACAAATATCTAAAGAGACGACTTTTGTACATTCATTGAGGCACGTGAACAAGAACCAATCGTTCTAACCATAGAGATTTAAAACAAATACCTGTAGACGCAAACAAAACCAAATCCCAAACTACTGTAACGGACTAACCTAACAAAGCGGTGTAACCACGAGTCTGTACCCCAATAATGAGGGGTTTAAGACGCTACAAATGACTAACGTCATTATTACTCATTATTGCAAACGGATCATCTGTTCAATGCCTCAGAATCGCAGGCATCAGAAACTAGAAACTAGCTCAGATATGTAGGTAAGGTGTCTGCAGAGACACCAGCTACAGAAAGATTGCACTAAATTTAATAATTATTTTTCTGCAGAGACCCCGGCTACAGAAACATTGCACTAAAATATAATCATTATTTTTCGCAAAAAATGGCAAAACCGCCTTCCATCGTGTACAAAATTCTAAAATTTCGCTCGAATTGTTTACATTATTGTTGATTTTTCAAAAAGGGATTAGTCGATTACTGTAAAATTGAATGAAAAATGAAAAATTTCGAACTAAAAAAGTATTTTTCGGTTCGGTTCACAATTTGCGAAATTATCGATGTTCATCGTGTACAAAATTCCGATATTTCACTCGAATTGCTTACATTTTTGTTGGTTTTCTCAAAAACGGTTGATTTGATTCACAATTGGCGAAATCATCGATGAACATACACAAAAAAAAATACAAACACACGAACACAGAACCTCCTCCTTTTTGGAAGTCGGTTAAAAAATAACACCGCTCACTTTAACCACTATTGTATAATTTTGCATTGAAAGCAAATATGGTTACTTTTACATGCGGCGCGGCGCATTGATTCATGTAATGAGAAGGTTTGAGTCGCATGCCTAACGCATAGCTTCAGCCGCTTCTCTATTTATTTTGATCTTATGCTAACTGTAATACTATGTAGGTAAACAATCTTCTATAAATAGTCAGAAAGCGGAACCTCCATCACATTTCCGCAGCAAATCTGCCATCCGCAGGCGATAAATATTTAGTTCCTTCATTTAACACACCGCATCGCTAAGTTCGTCATAATCTACTTGGTGGCATTGTGGTGTACAATTGTACATAGTATTATTTGTTACCTTCAATGTACATGCTATGCTATAAATAGTTGTTGTTGTTCATACTACTGGTGGATGTGCCTTAAATTAAACTCCTTTGTCATTCATGATGACTGAAAAAATGTAATTAGTCTGTCATATGGATTATTAAAAATATTAAACACGTATTTTTTATTTTGGCGATTAAACAAAAATTGATAAAGTTATTGCCGGTTTAAGTTTCAGGTGACGCCAAGAGTGTCATACAAACCTCAGACCTCAGATATCGTAGACAGATATCTTGGTAGTCCGTGTCAGATATACTTAGACCTCAGCACGGCAAAGAGTGGTTACGTGAGAGACCACTCTGTCACCGTCTTTGCCATTGTTTGTTAAATTGACAAAAGAAATAATCCAATAAAAGTTTCAAAGTGTATAGTTTCAATATTTTGCTGGGTCCGTACACGGCCAAGTACGATTTCGCTCGAATTGATGTAAACAATTTTTACATTCCTGTTGATTTTTCAAAAACGACTCCGCCACTTTTGATAACTTTTAAATGGGACCACCTTGGGAATATACCAACAATAGAATACATTTTTCAGTTCGATTCATAATTGGCGAAAATATCGAAAAACATACACAAAAAAAAATACATAGAGTTTCCTCCTTTTTGGAAGTCGGTTAAAAACAACGCTTTCCCGATTCAGTACGTAAATTTCAACTCTTCCAAACACTTTAGGATTGAAGAAACATGCCGCGAGTACGTCCAGCCTTCGTTGACCCTCTTGACACGGGTCCGCACACTCCGCTATTTGTCACTTGACCACTCCACACCCATCCATTACGATATCGCAAATATGGGAAATATGTCGAACGTTTTTTTTTGGGAAGTGAGAAGAGATTTTTTTAGATTGGACACTTCAACGAGTCTCAAGTTTATCATGTATGTCGTACGTATCCAACTACTTAGTTGAAATAACCGCGGATAACTCTTTCAATTAATAACGCCATTGAACCACACGACTTACCGAAAATGCACTGTAATAATTATGAATTATTTAGAAGATCAACACAGTATTTATTAAAATTTGGAGTGGAGTCTCTCCGCGCGGAAGAAGTGAAACTTCGACGCAACAGTACTTTCATACCCCCTCCATGGTAGCGTTAAACGTTTAACGCAACCTTGTTGGAAATCGCATTAGAAGTTTCACTTCAAAAAAATATTACAATGTGTACCGAACTAATAGAATACCTAAATAGCAAGATCGGCTCCCAACAGACGGTACCGTGAGCGTCTTGTCATTTGTCAGAATGTTATAAAAAGTTTAGGAGCTATGAGGAACAGATGAATATACATTCATACCGATCAAAATGCCGATGCCGTAGTCGAGTAAAAACAAACTGCTTTGTTATCCCTCGTTCCACGAGCAAGTCAAATGGAAAACCAGCTTGTCTTGTTACACAAGATAAGCTTGTTTCGTCTTCGCTAAATAAAAGAATTGATTGGAGAAATGAATTTTACCACGAGACAAAATGTAACTGAAAAATTGACACTTTAGTAGCACGCACCATCTATCAAGAACTTCAAGCGTCATTTACGCTCCATTTCAGGCCATCAAGCCGTCTGACATGATCTCGCTTGACAGTCTCAGTAATGTACTGAACGAATATGTAAATGCCAAAATGAGCGTCGCCTCGGCCTCAGAAAATTGCTTTTTTTTTGGAAATGCTCCTGATTAATCGTGTCCTTGTTGGATACAAGAAAAGTTTGAAGCTAAGTGGTTACCATGAGTTAGTTTGAGTCATATGTTTGTTGTTAGAGCTTACTTTATACTGTTCGGATTTACTTGACAATATAAAATTTGTCATGTTGGCAATCGCTTTCGAATTTAAATGCAAGCTCCACGTTTGTTTAACGTCTTAACAGCCAATCACATAATTCAAAAAATACTGTCGGAAGTTAAGCGAGTGTTAAGTTAAGCTTGATGGCCAATCACAAGAATAAAAAAATGCAAGGGGAAGTGGACTGTGATTGGTGGTTGAAAAAGGCGCGGACCAATCGAGGAGCTTGTTGGAGGAAATAGGGGGTGGTGATCGAAGAGACAGCATGGTCGGCGGCGGAGGTCACTTTCTGAACGAGGACGCCGAAGGAGCTAGTTGTGCTTTGCTCTTAACGTTTAATATAGTAGAGTGTTTGTACTGTACTTGATAATTATTCTACGTAATAAAAAGTAAATTTGATTGTTCGCGCTTCGTTATTCTTCTCTTCGGATGTCGAGTTCCCAACAATACCTATAGATAGGCCGCTAGAGTTTGTAATTTAAAAAAAACATAGTTGGTACTTTTATGGTTTTAAAAAATAATTGGATTTCCTGTAAGTTTAAAGATGATCCAAACAGTCAATCCCAATGCCAGTTGGCAGAACTCTGGCAACATTACCATGCGGTTGCCAGTTTTGTTTTACTCAATGTACTATAACGTAGGTACCAGTCTTTTAAGAGTTCACTGTTGAACATAGGTCGACCCACGAACGGCCGATATCCATATCTGGCCATATTCGCAGCACGTTGGTTCAATGTGAGTTGGATACGTCACCAAAATAGTTCTACGTAGGTTTTCTGGCGATATTTTCCATCACCAAAAACTAGTGAAGTGAAAATTCGTAAATTTTAAGAATATCTTTAGCACGGGTTCAGAATTTGAACCCGTCGGTGTTTAAACTTTTACAGCCATTTTTACGAATAAAAGTAGAGTTAGTTTGGAGTAGTGAGTCCACGGTTTACCTTATCCTTACTTTAAGAACGTAATTCATTTGTAAGAGAAAAAACACGGACTAACAACTTCGAAGTAACTCTACATTTATAAATAAAATAGATAGTAATGCATAAAAATATTATCTTGATATTATTTATTGTATGTATTCATCAAAATGATCATCAACTCTTTCAACTGTGATAGCCAGATAAACCAGCCGCGTGTGACGCGTGTAAATTTTTTAAAGCCTCATAAAGTACAAATCGAGTCTCATTTATACAGGTCGTTTACTTGGTGGTGCTGCGGTACTTATAGTAATGTCAAACGGATATTATTGTATTTTGTATTAGAATTGGGAAATATTTATGGTCTAGCAATGCTCTGCGGTTTCATCTGTGCTTACAGTTGCTGACATCATCATCATGTAGACTACATAGAGGTTAGTACAGGTTTACACGTAAATAGAAACTACAGTAGTTTCATGGTGTCTATAGATTTTTGTACAGCGCTCCTGGTGAAAATGAGGGAAAATAAATTATTACAAAAATATACCAAATTTACTAAAAATATTTGCTTAGTTGTATACACTTCAATAATAAAATAAAAATAAAATAAATATTTACGGAGGGCTTCCATACAGTACGGAACCCTCCGTGCGCGAGTCCGACTCGTACTTGGCCGGTTTTTCAAAAACGACTCAGCCGAGCTTCGGGAGGTAAAATATTTTTAGTTCGAAAGGGTATGGAACTAAAAACCCCTTTCGAACTAAAAGTATGTTTTTGTTTTGGTTCAAAATTGGCGAAATTAACGATGAATATACACAAAAAAAAATACATACAGACGAACATAGAACCTCCTCCTTTATGGAAGTCGGTTAAAAAACAGAAAAAAATCCAAATCGATGTGAATAAAGTTGAAACTTCTTGAACAAATGTAAGCTGTCGGCAGTTTTCTCTGCGTCTACAGCCTTAATATCTACGCTGCAGCGGCGGGCCGGTAAACACAGTTTTATTAAGAAAGTTACGACTTGCCAATAGTTTTAAATCGACGATATTCAGGAAGTTCGCAACTCTCCGCTACCTGAAGGCTCTCGGGAACTTGCATTATTCTTGTTGTTTTGGCTTGAAGACTTAGCTGGAACGATTATTTTTTTATTATTATTATTTATTTAAATGGTCGAGGAAGAGGGTATTTGTTTAAACGTTTAAATAATAATTTATTTTTCTCTACAAATACCACTACTGACTTCAACTATTGTAATTTAAATACGTACAAAATTCGAATAGTTCACTCGAAGCGATGTATGCCATTTTTAGATTATAGTTGATTTTTAAGAAACTCACCAACCAAAATAAGTTAAATTTACGTGGGTCCAATTTCGGAGTTTATCTTTTTCAATAAAAAAAAATCTAACTTCTCTGTAAAAAGTTATACGTATAAAAATCAAGACAGAAGTTCGTGAACAGACATGTGAGGCCGGTTTTTTAAACATGTGGTGAATGCGTCGGTGTTGCGCCGCCATAGTTCGACTGACAAACCAAGGCGTAGTTTCGTGGTACGTGTACGTGTGTGTAATTGCATCGGTACACGGCGAGGCGTAGTTTTGCCGGCTTCACTTGTTTGTTCACAACATTCTGTTATTTTTTTTATTTGGTCTAGCTAGGCGTATAAATGGAATAACGCATCGACCGATAACGTCCTCCAATCGTAGGTTAAAAAGAGAGATGGTATACTAATAAACCTAAACCAATAAGAAGTATCAAGTATAAGTTTCACGACAGTATTTGTGTATCTGAACATAATTACATACTCGTATATCTGTAGCATAACATTAACATTAGTCAAAGTCAAAGTCAAAATATTTATTTTTCGGAGACATGGGTAACATGTAGGTGTTAAATAAGATACATTATTATGTGCACCATGCTCTAGCATCAGGGCATGCAAAATTATCATTCTTGATTTTATCTCTCTTCTTCTTAGTCGTGCTCTTCATTACTGAAGGTCGTGTCTAAATTGGAGCGGTTTGATCCCGTATCACTTTTTGGACAATATTCCTCCACTCGGACCTGTCTGTAGCGGATCTCATGGCGTCAGGGATGGGCATGCCGATCAAAGATTTTATTTGATCCGTCCATCTTGTAGGAGATCAACCGCGTGGTCTTTTCCCGTCGACCTTTCCTACTACCATTAACTTCTCCAGGCTGTCTGGGTCTCTGCGAGCAATGTGGCCAAAGTAGTTTAGAATGCGCTGGAGGCAGGTCTTCGACAGTCGTGTTGTTATATGGAGCTCCTTAAGAATGGATACGTTGGTACGGCACGCGGTCCAAGGTATACGAAGCATTCGCCTCCAACACCACATTTCGAATGCGTCAATTTTGGTTCTTTACTCCTTCCGTAACGTCCAGGATTCTACGCCGTAAAGGAAAATTGAGAATAATAATGTCCGTACCAGTCTCACTTCAGTGTTGCGAGATATGTTTCGATCTTTCCAAATCCGTGTGAGTTTCGTTATCGCTGAATTGGACATATGTATTCTCCTTGTAATTTCCTTAGCGCTGCCGTTCGTTATTAAAAAGAGACCCAAGATCTACAAATCTACAAATCAACTGGAACTGGTCTACAAATTCTAGATCCTTGAGTTCGTTAGTGCGAATCAGTGAGCCTTGCCTATCTACTACTAAGATCTTAGTTTTTGTTTTATTTATGTTGAGGCCTACCAATGCACTTTCTTTCTCCACTCTAGAAAGTAGTTCTGTCATCTCTTTTTCGGACGATGCGAAAAGGGTTGTATCGTCTGCGTATCGTAGGTTACTAATTCGCCTTCCGCCAACAGAAATTCCACCTTCCCACCCTTCCAGAGCTTTCCTCATGATGTGTTCACCGATTGATTTTATGTGTAGGTATTAATAATATTATCATAATTATACATTAATAATATTGTGAGATTATGTCATACATTATATTTGCACAAAGATTTGTCATTTAAAAACTCATCTATGGAATAATATGTCTTGTCTATTAATAATTTCTTAAGTATAAATTTAAAAATTTCAACATTATTTGTGTCTTTTAAAATTATCGGAAATTTATTATAAATGGTCAATCGCATCATGAACGTGCTATTATTATAAAGGGCTGTCCTCCGATATGGTTCACGCAGCCTATCTTTGTGCCGTTTGTTTGTTGATTTTTCATACTTATCTAAGTTTTTCTTGACTAGTGCGGCTGATTCGTAAATGTATATCGAAGGAAGAGTCAGCAGTTTTAATTTCCGAAAATAAGGTTTACAGGAATCTCTTTGCTTCAAACTCACATATTGCTCTAATACATTTCTTTTGAGCTATTAGAGCTGAGATTAAACGAATAGAGCATTATTAATGCGGTTATTTGTTCGAAAGTTGATCTGAGACTGCGCAGAGACTTTGTACTCGTATATACTTATGATTACTAAGTCAGCCAGAACTCAAGCACAGTGTTTCAGTAAAAGTGATACGTAGGTACCACTTAAGCTATGCGTAACTGCGTCACTATCATACTGGTGGTTACTGGCGTAGCCATTACTAGATTAGTTCATCAGTCCGTGTTGTGATTCTATTAGCATAGTGGAAAAACTAGTTTCAGGTTTCGATTACCCGTAACTTGTAGGTATGATTATGGCACCATTAAGCCGCTTCAGAATCGAGCGAGTTAACACACAATACCACACTTGAACATCTGATTGTTAAGAATAACACACCATCGTAGATCGTTACTGGAAGGAAGTTCGCGAGGCCCCTTCACGATATTACCCTCGAGCTCCAAGACTCGCGTATGCCAACACTTGAAAACTTGATAAGTGTTATTGGTGCTGTTATTGTTATTCTCTACCTGACGTCCTCAGGACTCTGAGTGAGTTGAGTGGGCCGGGTGTTCGGTTAGGCTACAGACATGTCTGTTAATTATACAATTGGTTTAAATTTGTGTCAGTTCACTTTGCTATGTGTTAGCGAGCTAATAAGTCAGCAGAGTACCAGTTACATAGTGTTTTAAATAATAAACTGAAACTAATATAGCGCTTGCACTGGCGTTTTGCATGTGCTTGTGGTGTTAAGCCTTTATCTGTTTATTCCTTAAAAAACTGTTGACATACTTAGAAGAAAAATGTCTTTTGTTACTTACAATATTATTTGAAGGAATATCACGAGGCCCCTTCACGATATTAAACTCTCAGCGGGGCTCTCGAGCTTCAAGACTCGCGTATGTCAACACTTAAAAACTTGATGAGTGTTATTGGTAATGTTATTGTTATACCTGACGTCCTCGGGACTCTGAGTGGGTTGAGTGTGCCAGGATGGTATCGTCCGTTAATCAGACAGTCGGTTTTACTTTGTGTCGAATCTGTTAGAAGTGATTAAGTTAGTGCCATGTGCTAGCCAGTAAGCAAGACAGTATAGTGCCAGTTACATAATGTCTAAAGCAAGTGAAGTGCTTTGCATGTACTCATAGAGTTATGCGTTTAGTTTATTATGATGATGATGTAGGTCTAATGTACCCGTCAGTATATTAGATAATCGTTTTTACCCTGCGTGAGTTCACTTCGATGTGTCTATGACATTTTATTATGGACGTGGTTTACACACATTTTAATTCTTTATATAAAGTATTAAAAAGTCTATGACATTACCACGCTAACAGCTACATGTGTACTGTACTGTACCAGCCTTTTTGATAGTCCACTGCAGGACGTGGGCCTACCCACGAAGGGTGATTGGGCTATTATCCACCACGCTGGCCCAGTGCGGGTTGGTGGATGCAAATACGCCATCGAATTTCATCTACGGACGTATGCAGGTTGCCTCACGATGTTTTCCTTCACCGAAAAGCCAGTGGTGTGAAATTCCGTACATAAATTCCAAGGAATTCATTGGTACGGGACCGGGATTTGAACCCACGACCTCACGATTGTAAGGCGAGTGTCATTACCACTAGACCACCACGGCTTCGGCACGGCTACATGTGTGTCTTAGTGTAAATAAAACCAAATACAAATTCTGAAGCCACGGAGAGAACAGGCATACACGCCAAATTGAAATCCCATTTTTGTCAGTAGTTGGTTTGACAAAACCACGGAACGCGAACATGGCAACGATTCCGTCTGATACAATTTGCATATGGTCGCATCGAACCGCACATAAGGTAATACGAAAATGAAAATAAATAATTCGATAAGTTTAAAGCCCGCAGATCGGTGGAACGGACCATTCGGCCAATGAGCCGTGACTATCAAACATCACGAGCTCCATCGTTCTGCATGAAATATCATTGGATTATATTTTCATGCACCAAAGCGCGCATTTTCACTACTTTATAGCTTTCAGATAAAAGATGTTTGCGATGTTGATTAGCTTTTTTTAGGGTTCCGTACCCAAAGGGTAAAAACGGGACCCTATTACTAAGACTTCGATGTCCGTTTGTCCGTTTGTCCGTCTGTTCGTCTGTCCGTCTGTCCGTCTGTCTGTCTGTCCGTCTGTCTGTCTGTCCGTCTGTCTGTCTGTCACCGGGCTGTATCTCATGAACCGTGATAGCTAGGCAGCTGAAATTTTCACAGATGATGTATTTCTGTTGCCGCTATAACAACAAATACTAAAAACAGAATAAAATAAATATTTGAGGGTGGCTCTCACACAACAAACGTGATTTTTAGGAGTTTTTTGCTCGCTATTAATAACGGCAAAAGGAATTGGGCTCCCATGCGGTACGGGACCCTTCGTGCGCGAGTCCGACTCGCACTTGGCCGATTTTCTTTCATCTGCTTTTAGATGGATAGAATTTAAATGTTTTTAGAGCGCTTTCGTGATAAACGCACGGCAGCAACTTCGCGGCTGCTGTCCACGGTAATAAAATGCGTTTATATTACTATTATATCATTAAAAGTTACTATCAAAATTATACATAATAATTTCATAATTTACAACATGAAAATTGAATAAATTCTGGCTACGACTTCTTAATCTCTGTGTGCAAGGTGTAACCAACACGCGTGCTGTACGAGTAGGTATGTACGGTACGGGTAGTCGAGCCTCTCAGCGGCTAAACGGTTCAGAGAGTTATGAAAATGCCAGCATAGTACTGTTAATAAATTAGAATTTCCATCAGTCGCAAATTCCCCTCCCATACAGTCCCTAATCTGAAATAGTTAGTACTAACTACATCTATAGGGACGTAAGTCATGGGCACCACACCCGGAGCATTTGAGCCGCATTTAAGCTTATCCGGGACATTGCTAATCCCGCGCCTTAGCCCGCCCATTGTGACCACAATTTAGGTGCAATTTATTTAATTTAGATATAGTACAGGCCATTGTTTGTGTTGCTGGGAGATGGATCGTTTTGTCCTGCGTTAGATAAGTGGATATTAACTGTTAATGCCTCACTTTGTGGTTTGACTGCTGCTTTATGTGTTTGGACGATAGGCAATCAAAACCAGCTGGCGTTTTTTTTTTCTCTACCTTCCACCTTATAGGATGATTATTGATTAAGCCATATTCACGACGTTGCCATATCAATTGTGAATTTTTGAAATTACATAGGTATGCCATTGAATTTTTTCTCCAAACGTTTGTGGTTTTCTTCGTGATGTTTTTCAGTGCTGTGAAAATCCGTAGGTACATGAATTCAAAAAAACTTATAGGCGAGCGATTTTGATTTAAACCCGTAATGGTTTTTCATTTTATTATATTCTTCTTCTTCTTGTAGTTCCACTCCTATCGGAGGTTGGACAACATCAGGGCAATTCTAATTTTTGAAGCTGCTGCTCTAAATAATGAGGTGGTACTGCAGCCGAACCAGTCCCGCAGGTTCTTTAACCATGAGTGCCGTCTTCTGCCAGCACTTCTCTTTCCGGCAATCTTTCCCTGGATGATGAGCTGAAGTAGTCTGTACTTATCATTTCTCATGATGTGACCAAAGTACGACAACTTCCGGTGTTTAATGGTATTCATAAGCTCCATCTTCTTATTATATTCAAACACACCAAAATATGTCACGATTTTTTTCTTGCTACGTAAGGTAATAATTGGCTAAGTGCAAGTGGGACTCATGCATGAAGGGTTCCGTACCGCAAAAATATAGCCGTTATTAATATCGAGCAAAAAAATCACGTTACTTGTATGGGAGCCCTTAAATATTTATTTTATTTTAATTTAACTATTTATTTTTGAAGTGAATATACAACTAAATATTCTGTGAATATTTGAAGCGTCTAGTTGTTACCGTACCGTTATTAATATCGAGCGAAAAACGGCAAAAAATTCAGGTTTGTTGTATGTTTGTTGTTCCTTAAATATTAATTTTATTCTGTTTCTTTGTTGTTATAGCGGCAACAGAAATACATCGTCTGTGAAAATTTCAGCTTTCTAGCTATAACGGTTCATGAGATACAGCCTGGTGACAGACAGACATACAGCCAGAGGGACAGCGGAATCTTAGTAATAGGGTCCCGTTTTTACCATTTGGGTACGGAACCCTAAAAACGGTTGTAAAAAAGTGGTTTGTTACGGAGTTAACAATATTGTAAATTTACTAAGATACCCAAGTTTATCTAGAAACACGTTACCTGCTGGAGACAAAAGGATCACACAACTGTTTTAAAGAACTTATATACGTAAAAATATAAGAAAATAACACTTAATAAGTATACGTCTTGAAGTAAATAAAATAAAATCATCATAAGTTATGCGACAAAATCTAAGAAGCAGCTGATTTAATTGCGATTTTAGGGTTACTAAAAATTGTTGTTGATGTACTGAAGTCAAATTTAAGTCGAGTTTGTACGCATGTTGCTATTAGATATATTCTTTATTGTCACACCAAGATTAAAACTAGAAATATAAATTAGAACTTAAGAATTATATCACTATAATATTGGTATTAAATTGTCACTGATACATTCATTTCCTTATAATAAAATCATGACTTCCAGAACTTCTTCCGATTTTAAAACTGGTGCGGCGTGAACCAACAAAACGTAAACCCATATTCCTTTGAGAAAGTTCCGACTCCACCATTAATGAAACGTCCGGTGCACTTGTGGGCCGAAAAGTCTCTTTTGAAGAATTCAATCGTCCAGAGTGTCTTATAACCCTGAAAGGAACGTTTTAAGCCTTGTGTTAAAAATAGGGGTGGTAAAATGCTGCTTTCATACTAGATAGGCCATTTTTTTAATTTTTTTTTTATTTAATTTTAAAGGGCTTTGTCGCTTAGCGACCGCATCGCCCTGTAGGAGATACATACATAACTAAAACTAACTTATCCTTTTAAGCCTATATCTACGAGTTTGTACAACATTTTTGCACTTTCAGAGTCTGGAGAAGACAAAATGGAGTTGTAAAAACCAACGTCATTAATATTTTGTATAGAACATAGTCTTCTGAATGACTCGTTCCGCACACATTCCAACAATATGTGGAGAGTATCTTCATATACGCCACACTCATTGCAATTGTGGGTTGGCGTTTTTTTCATTAGATATCTAAACTTATTAGTTAGAATATGTGCAGAACGGAGTCTGAGGGCTGTCACTAGCTCGCTGCGATTTAGAAGGCTATGACTAATCCAGGGATACTTTAAAATTTGCGGTTGTATAGTCTTGTACCAGATTCCTTTCTCTTTAGGCCGGTTTATAATGCTTTGTAAGTTTTATTACGGACTTCAGAAAAGGAGGAGGTACTTCTGAAGGTACACGGTGGAAGTCGGTGGTGGTTTTTGCGAAAAATAATTATTTAGCAGCTTTTCACTTGGTTTGTTAAAAAGCTGTCGAATTATATTTTTTGGGTATTTGAAATTGGTGACGGTGCTATGCACCACTTATTTTTATGAAAGAAACATGTAATTTTCAGAAATTTTCCAAAAGAGACAGTTCTCAATGAGTCTGCGCCTTTCTTTAGCAGTTCAGAGGCACAAGGTTTCTTATCTTTTGAACGTCAAGCTATTTTACTACCGCAATTTTGTATTGTTATGTGAATGTCATTGGAATGTAATGTTATGTGAATGTTATTGGAATGTAATGTTATGTGAATGTCATTGGAGTGTAATAGGTATATCATTTTTGTTAAATTAAATATTGGTAAATGACGCACTTATCACCGAAGCTTTCAAAGCACGGACTTTTATTTTCTCACTTCATTGAAACTCGCGTGAGAATCCATTATAGTTTCGAAAATTATTTTTCGCAAAAAAAATGGCAGAACCGCCTTTCTTCGTGTACAAAATTCGAATATTTCGCTCGAATTGTTTACATTATTGTTGATTTATCAAAAACGGCTCAGCCGATTTCTGAAAACTTAAATGGGACCACCTAATGAGTATACCTTTTAAAATTAAAAAAGCATTTTTAGATTCGGTTCACAATTGGCGAATTTATCAATGAACATACACAAAAAAATACACGTAGATGAATATAGAACCTCCTCCTTTTTGGAAGTCGGTTTAAAAACCGGTTTTACCACAGATCAGGGAACAAGGTGTACAGGGAACAACGTTCCCTGATCTGTGGGTTTTACTCACGTATACGACAGCATCCAGGCCGTTGTTACGTATACATTATACGATGGCATACGCGCTGGTATACACTGGGCGAGTGGTTTCTATTCTCTCGGCGCCATGCGCCATTTTATAGGTCCGAGGTCTGCTTTTGACAAGGTCCCAGATTAATGGTACTTGTTTAGCTAGAAATAGAAAATGTTTGTCATGCCGCAGGTGAAGCCTTTGATTCGGACTACACTTGACGCGAATATTTCTTTCCCAGAAATGTGAAACGTGTCCCACTTTACAGTTACAAATGGTCTGAAAGAAACCAGTGACATGTTTGACGATAAATGATACTTGGTATCTTCCTGAATGTACTTTTATTAACTGAATTCCAAAAAGGTTGAGGTTTTATAATCGTCTTTATGTATTTTTTTATTTATGTTCATCAATTATTTCGCCAATTGAGAATCGAATCAAAAAATTGTTCGAAAAATCGAAAGGGTATACTCCCGAAGTGGTCCCATTTAAATTTTACAGAAATTGGCTAAGCCGTTTTTGAAAAATCATCAATAATAGAAACAATTCGAGCGAAACATTCGAATTTTGTACACGATGGATGGCGGGGCGGTTTTATCATTTTTTCGTAAATTTATATTTGCACGTTTATATTGTAGAGATACGCTGACTTGGCACTGCAGGTATTTTTTATTCATAATGTTTGTGTTAAAGGTTTCTCAGAGCAGCAGAGCCTTAAACCAATAAAAGCTGAAAAATGCGATATTAAACAGTAAAGAGATATAATTATTATTTGTATTAGACCAGCGGTAACAACAAGGTACATACATCCACCAAAAACTAAAAAACTACGATAATCACTGACGGATTATCAATAAAATCGATCTCATCCAAGTAACCCTGAAACAGAGAGAAATTATTCTTATTATTTCAGTCTGCGTTGTCCCACTGCTGGGCAAAGGCCTCCCTTCCCTCCTTCCAGACTGCGCGCTCTAATGCTGGGAATGCTGCTGCAGCTAAAATGGGATTGGGCGGGACACGTCTGTCGCATGATGGACGACCGCTGGGCAAAGGTCACCACCGACTGGATCCCAAAATCCAAAGAGAGAAATGAATTAGAAAAATATACACGACAGGCTGTCAGAAATAGGACTCAAGATCATCAGTTCTAAACCCACTCAATTACATGAAATGGGAGCAAGCTTCCGTTTAAACAGTCTTGTGAGAAATAGTTATACTAGAAATATGGAGAGCCGTGGTGGTCTAGTGGTAATGACACCCGCCTAACAATCGTGTTCAAACCCGGTCCATTTATGTAAATGTATCCAAATTTATGTACGGAATTTCATACAACTGGCTTTTTGGTGAAGGAAAACATCGTGAGGCAACCTGCATATGTCCAAGGAAGAAATTCCATGGCGTATGTGAATCCACCAACCCGCACTGGGCCAGCGTGGTGGATATGGGCCAATCACCCTTAAATAAATATTATTATTAGGGGACATCTTACACACGGTCTCTGACCCCAAACTAAGCAAAGCTTGTGATATGGCTGCCAGAGACTGTTATACTACATATACATATTTTTTTAAATACATACTTATATAGATAGTACCTAAATAACACCCAGACACAGAGCAAACACCTACGTTCATCACACAAATGTTTGCCCTGAGTGGGGATCGAACCCACGCCTCTTTGATCCAGAAGTCAGGGTCACTAACCACTGAGCCACCGAGGCAGTCATTAGGGTAGGCCTACGTCCTGCAGTGGACTATTAAAAAGGCTGGTACAGTACATAAATATGGTAAAAAGTTTTTGTAGCAGCGAAGTGAAAGTAGGTATAAATTACTTATATGCTATTATGATACATACTTACTGCTTTCAATAATAATTTCAAAAAGATAGACGAATTGGGACTTCTAATCATTCAATCTAAAATTTAAACTGTTTTAAATGTCTTCAAATATACAAGTACAAATAACTACAGATAACTTCACATAGAATAAATGGTAAATAAATAAACGTCCCAGAAAACCACAGAATCAGAAAATAAATACAGAATCCGAACGAAGTCGCTCCGAGTCCTTCAAACGAATATTGAATTTCCAAACATCTCATAAAACGTCTTGAATATCAGCAAAAAAGTGGGTCACCATCAAAACAACTCATACCTAATATTAAAAACGGGTGTGGTTTAAATGATCAGCGGGAATATCAGACCTTAATCCACCCCGAGTACTTTGGTCTGGAAACTTTGTAATCTGCGAAAAAATAGTCATTAGACATAGTTTCTGAAAATCCTTACTCTGGATGTATTAACTATGAGTATTATTCAAATTTGAATAAATTCATTCATATAGACCGCATATCTACTCAACATCAGGTAGTAAGTAGCCAAACGCAAACCTATACGGAATAAATAAATAAAAGATTTTTGATTCTGCAGAATTTTTACACAGCATTTTATGTTTCTTGTAATGTCAGTTGTGTAATGAAACTTAGTGCTTTGATCTCATAGAAAGGTAAATATGGTACTTAATTAATAAAACGTATATAATGTAGATCAGCATTATAATGAACAAACAGTTTTTTGCTGATCTTAGATTGCTGACCAATTTCACAGTGAGTCATTTAAATAGTTCTCCATTTATTCTGTTTAAGTAGATCAGCATAAATAAAAAATTGAAACTTGAGAATAGTCTGAGAATCGTAAATAGGTGAAATAAATGTAAATATAAATAGTATCACTATCGCTACATGGTATAAAACAAAGTCGCTTCCGCTGTCCCCATGTCCCCATGTCCCAATGTATGATTATATCTTTAAAACTACACAACGGATTTTGATGCGGATTTTTTAATAGATAGTGTTTCAAGAGGAAGGTTTATATGTATAATATAATACACCTGCCTGTACGAAGCCGGGGCGGGTCGCTAAAGTAAAGTAAAGTAAAGTAAAGTAAAGTAAAATTTATTGCATAAACTGTGTAAAATGGTGGTACAATTTTTTTAGTATCAACAGTATATCCTAGCGGACATGCAATTTTTGGCTTCATAAAATCTAATTATAAAATATAAAATATATTGCCTATCTGAAAAACTAATCTATCTTTTTCCATTACATTTACATTCATTATCATATTTACATGAGATCATGATAAGTAAATATTTTACACTCCAAAATAATAAACAATAACATTACATACATTTCCACCATACTCTATGTCTTAATATTATATACTGAATAATTATCTAAGTAAATAGCAACAACTTGTACATTACAATAATTATTAATTTTAAAGAGATCACTTTTATTTTTTATAGTACAGGTACGGCCCAGACCCATGCGTACAATCGTAGAATTCCTTCATGGTATAAAAGGTTTTCTCGACAAGCCATTTTCTTAGGCATTTTTTGAAATTCTTTCCACACAATGACT
Organism: Hypomecis atomaria; assembly: GCA_964007245.1. Lineage (NCBI taxonomy): Eukaryota > Metazoa > Arthropoda > Insecta > Lepidoptera > Geometridae > Hypomecis > Hypomecis atomaria. The sequence goes on along the minus strand of OZ023300.1, from coordinate 17,995,892 downwards.
TGATATGATGTGGCAAATCATTAAAAGTGTTAATTGCTGTCATGTAGGTACTTCTATGAGAAATTTCGTTATTTGCTTGAGGAATGGTTAAATTGAATTTATATTTGGGGCGTAAACATTCTGAGCGTACTGACTTCTTTTCAATAAAAACGGTTGGGTTGTTTTTCACAAATAGACATATTTCAAGTATATATAAGCCTGTGAGAGTTAAAAGATCGTTATCCCTAAAAATGTGTCTCACTGAGTCAGTACTACGGAGCTTAAAAATAGATCTTATGCAACTCTTTTGTAATTTGAACGTACTATCAATGTGTACTGAGTTGCCCCAAAATATTATTCCATACATTAAATGGGGGTAAACATAGCCATAATACGCATTTTTTGCTATTTCTTTTGAGCAAGTATTACTTAAGATAGAAAGTGCGTAACGGTATTTAGAAATTTTCTTGTTAATTTGGGATACATGTTGTTTCCAATTCATGTGACAATCGATGGTGATCCCTAGAAATTTGGTTTCGTTCACTTCGCTTATTTTTATGCCATCGTAGAAAACATTTAGCTGTTGTGATGGGGTTTGGTAGTTTCTGAATTGTAGTATCTTCGTTTTATTTATGTTTACTTTTAAATTTATGGACTCCAAGGTTTGTACTAGTTTCTCTAATGTAAGTTTGATCTCATTTTCAAACTCTACTACACTTAATTTATTTTGTGGTATATAAACTGTGGCATCATCTGCAAACATGATACAGTGATGTTTTGTTGCTGAAGGCAAGCTGTTTATATATATTAGGAAGAGTAAGGGGCCCAAAATGCTACCTTGCGGAACACCTAGAGATATGTTTTGAAAATGCGACTGTATTTTTTCAACGGTTTTTGATTTGCGGTTATAGAAATGTATACTAGTGCATTGTTTTCGGTTTAGCAGATAGCTTTTGATTAGGTCTAGGGCTATTCCTCTAATTCCTACTCTCTCCAATAGTTCTAATAACGTGCTGTGCACGACACTATCAAAAGCTTTGGAGAGATCTAGTAAAATTGCTACACCTTTTATTTTGTGGTTTAGATCTTCCCAAACCTGCTTAAGACATTTGAAAATTGCTGAAGTGGTGTTTTTACCTTTCTGAAAACCAAATTGATTGACATTCAAAATATTGTTAGTTTCCAAAAAAGACGTTATTCTTGTGTATATGGCCTTTTCAAAAATTTTCGAGATGCAAGGAAGGATTGCTATTGGCCTATAGTTTTTTAAGTCATCTGTGGGCTCTTTTTTATGTAACGGTCGGATGATTGCATTTTTTAGATCACTGGGGAAACAACCAGTTTCTATAGACAAGTTTATTACATGGGCTAAGGGTTCCGCTATATGATTTATTGTGCTTTTTATTGCTTGTATCGGTATATTATCGTGACCTACACTGTGTTTATTTTTGAGTTGGTGTACAATATTTTTGATTTCTTGTACACTAACTGGATTCATAAATATGCTTTTATTATTGTTTTGAATTGAATGTTTTGGATTTGATTTATTGTCACTGTTTTTATTTGAATTTGTAAAGTATTCATTAAAGTTTTCCACTATTTCTAGATGTTCCTTAATTTCTTTGTTGTTGATTTGTAGACAGTCAATAGTCGTAGGTATGGTGTTGGTCTGTGAAGTATTTTCTTTAATAACTTTCCACGTGGCTTTAGTTTTATTTGTGCTATTGGAGATGAAATTTGAGTTCGCAATTTTTTGTGATGCAGATATTACTTTTTTCATTGTTTTGCAATATTTTTTATAAGTATTTACAACTGTTTCATTTTTTGTAACCAAAGATTTTTGGTATAGTTTTCTTTTGTTTCTACTTGATATGATAATACCTTTTGTTTTCCAGTTGACCTTTTTTTTATAAGTGACTTTAATTTTTTCAATAGGAATACAGAGATCAAAAATCAGGCTAAAAAGTTCAATAAATTCCTTATAAGCCATTTCGGCATTTTTGTGTTTATACTGTTAGGTTTTAAGTATTTTAATGGTATTTGTTTTTTAAAAATAAGTATTTAATTTGACTCTGATACTAATCGATTATTTATTTTGATTTGGAGACTTTGATTTGACTACCTAGTCGGTTGAAGGACGACCCGACTTAAAATTGGAAGGGGAAAAAGCATGGCCGTTGAGGAGCGAAAGAAAGTCGGCAGTCTGTTCGGTGAAGCGGTGCGATGTGCACCTCCAGTGTTTACACTGTTACTCTGCCCAAATTCATATAAGTTATATATAAGTGAGATATGGTTTATAAGTGACGTTTAAAGGAAGTACGAAGTGAAACAATAAACCAATGATTTCAAGGATATGGAGTTTTTCTTATAATCAGAAGTGCCAAGACCTACGTGCCACATGCGGATCATGGTCAACGCGGAGTACCCGAGCCTGAGTATACTCCGTCTGCAGAGCTAACTGTGAGTTTGTTCCTTTATGATATCTACGAAGTCAAGAGCTCTTTTATGCCTAGCAAACTACATAATCATCGACAGCTGGCTGTAGGCAAAGGTCCCATACCTTTGTCTATCGGCGCTTAATAAAAGTGAAGGCATAATAGCATTATATAATAGCGTATTTGACATAACTGTCAGAAATAAATTCATACAATTACAGTATTAAGTAACGGGTACTTTAAAATGTTAAGTGCACCTTCAAAAATACATCTTGGACCCTTTAGCTGGCTCTTGCAATTTTTGCAGATGGTTAAATAAATGTAAATGTAATTTATAAATACTCAGTCGGAACAAGTTTTTAAAATAACAAGATCTATCACCTGTAAAAAATGTACGCAGTAATCTATTGCAGTATTTTATGTTTGTACAAATTTGATTCATAGGTAATTATCATTATAATTAAACAAAAAAAAAAAACAAAGAACGTTAAAGTTCCAATCTACCTGAAAGTATTAGATATGTGACAAAATCAACTAAGATTATATTATATTTTTGAATCTGTGAATTTTAGTGCAAAATTGATAGATTAAATAATAATACAACTACCTTACTGTGCTGGAACTAATTCAACCTTTTATTTCCGAAATGGAACATCGGGTAAGGAAATCGTCTCATAATTGTAGTTGTTCAACAGACGTCTTCAGAGTGTTCATATTTGCCAATTAATATTGATTCTTTGTCCCCTTTGAGATTTCGCGTAATTTAGATTGACAGTATAAGATGAATATATGCGTTCCAATTTTCTAATTATAGATCTAAGATTTTATTTGAATAATTTTATTTCATACAATTTATATGGGTACCTACATTGACAAATAGCGTATGATAGCATACAATCGTAACCGATATTGCTCACAGTGGTATATGAGAGAAAATAATTATTTCTAGTTACCTACAAATTCGTAATAAAAATAGTAATTTACGTATTAAAGATACATATTCCATTTTAATTTTAGTAGACTTGATAACTTAAAATTGAAAATGTGTGTGTTTTACAATTTATTGATATTGATGAAAGAATGGGGAAATAACGCTTATACATAATCATATCTTTATCAGATAAATAATTGCTATTGATAATTTATTGTAGTTGGAGTGTACTGTACAGCTTTTTAATAGTCCTATGCTGAACGACGGGCTTTGAGACGAAAAGTGATTAAAATAATATATAAATATTGATTATATCAAAATCGAATTAGAAAAGACAAGATCCGTGGAAGAGATAAAGCTACCAAATATGGCTCTATACGTTGACTAATTGCAGTGGACGTCATAAGGCTTTGATAATGTAAATTTTTATTCATGGAACCGTTTAATTACAATGAAAAAAGTGGACTTGCATTCAGTTTTGTTTACCTCAACATTCTAATGGTTAAGACCAAAACTTCGATCGGACACACTTGAATCTATTTTACCGTTAATTGAGTTTACTCACTGCAAATAAACAAGTTGCAAATACTTGATTTTGCAATCATCTTGGTATCCACAGTCCAGTGTTATACAACCTCAGCAGACTTATAAAATGACTTCGCATAATTATGGCTTATTCATTTTGGCCTTTGTTTAATTAAACTCCAAAACAGGGTGAGTTTTCTTGAGAAATCATTGAGAAAAGAAATGTGTGTTTGACAACAGCAAAAAAAAGAGCTTTCATTCACAACAGTATGCCAAAATGTATTAACTGATATTCATTGCTACCTACTCGGATAATTCAAATTCGAAAAATAATAGTAATGAATGATTTAGTGGTTTAAAAATTTAAAAGTTTGAAATAATTAAGTACCTATAATTGTATTACAGAAACATAAAACAAATAACTGTAAGCAGAATCATTAGCATTGGGATAAATTAGTGTATTTTATTACAATAACGACAAAATACATTATGTTGGGAAAAATATGTAATGAAATTATATTTTATAGATAGCACCATATTCAATGTAAATCATGACGTGACATATACCATGAGTAGTAGTCAAAGGGAACACTTCTAACTATACCTAGTTGTGAAATTCTAATAAGTATCGGGGATCAGTTTATAAGATAAGAGGAAAACCTAAATCTTCGTCAAAATAAACGGGTACCTAATCAATCAATCAATTCTTGATTTGTGGCTTCTGGGGTACCTAATGAGTGTGAAGCCTTGAATAATGTTGTCAAACTGAAGAAAATTTGATCACCTACCTACATTTCTGAAAGTAAACATAAAGTAACATTATACACACTAGTGAGTCGATTTAAGGTCCATGTACACCAGATAAAAAACTATAATTGGACAAGATTGTTTTGCTAAAAGCTCATATAGCTATAAATTGGAAAATACAAATATTACAGGATTCACAAGATAGAAAAGATCATAGGCAGCAAATGCTTCAGCAACTTTGCCGCGAGTTATGATAGATAATTTTATTTATTGCATAATAGCAATGATTACAAATCTAAATTAATAAATGATACACACCTATGCCGTGAAAAAAAAAAGGGAAATTCAATGCGTACCTACGTTAGGAAGGCTATGCAAGTTTTATGAAATAAACATTCGACAACTGACATTATCACAGTAATGTTTAACTTTGTTCATATTCGTTACTGTTATTTTCTCACTTGATTATGGAAAAACATTATATTAAATTGATACACATACATTTAAGGGTCACAATTCATATTTAATGAGTTTGATTCCAAACATTGCAAGAATATACTAGCATTCACACTTGTTCGTACAGATTTTGACTAGTTTTGTTTGATTGGCATGGAAAATCGCAAACTATGATTATCGGGTCGTCTCATTTGGTTCAAGGCAATTTTTTTAAATATAAAATATCAATATATTCATATTATGTGGATAGAAGATATATAATATGGATCAGATTTAAAAAAACACCGTTTAGTTATGAAAATAAGTAAAAAAATTATAAAAGGAATTAATCATGTTTATAACTATAACTAAACGTATCTAATCTGGGTGAAATTGTTGTAATAACGTTGGAGCAGTGTCACCCTATTGATTAGTATTGATCACAATGTTCAGTACGACGTTGTCCCTCATGGCGTTGTTATTTGATGAGTGATACAATTAATAAATAAAGCACTTGCACTTGCTTGAAAGATAACTTTACCTACCTAAAGTGTCTCTGCAGGTTTAATATTAAAAAAAAAAGGTAAATATTTGATTCAGGGGAATACAATGGAGATTTAAATTAAATAAAACAGTTAAATGAACCATTAATGTGATGATTCGAATGTTCAAATAAGTAATAGTCCTCTAAATTAAAAAAAGGAAGGGATGCAATACTTGCATTGACTGCACGTCGATACTTCAGGCTACAGATGAGTATTCTGTGAGAATTGCTTCACAGCCTACACATAATAACTTATCTTTAAGATAAAGATACCAATATTTTAGATATGGCAGTTTCAAATATTCCAGTAACATTATTGGAATATTGCCAGTATTTTATGAAATATTTATAGAATATAAGTAACAAACAAGTTACAAGAAATAACTAGACATTCTTATACCCGGTCAATGGATTCACGAAAAATTTGTGATAATGTTTTCAGTTGAATAAACAAAATTTAATTCATCAAATAAAATCGATGAATTTGCAAAAAAATGTTTTGTCTGTATATAATAACATCGTGTAAATTATTTTCATGGTAATTATTGATGTTGCCATGATTTGAATATTAATGTGAACTTCACATAATATTAAAGGAAAGCAAATTTATGCTGCTTACTGTGTCAGTGCAACAAAATAAATAGTCTTTGTTCTTCAAAACATACACACCTAATCAATGTGTAAATTATGGTAGTTACACAAAAATTTAAACTTCCACAGTGACTGGATAGGTATCTTCATGTTTTGCAACGTACAATTGAGTACCTAACAGTAATCCATACTAAAGTTGGCACTTTATAATGTTGCAGTGAATTTATAAAGCGCATTAATTGAGTAAATAGGTAATCGAAGAAAATTTAGAGCAGTGACTTAATTATATGAAATGCAAAAATAGAACTGGTTTGCATTTCGGTTGTAATTTACAACTATGATTAGCGTCATAATTTGAATATCATTTTGAATTTCATGTTGTAATGGCATTACAGTATCTCATGGAACAAAATGCAGTTTTAATGGTATGTTAATTTTGTTCACAGATATTCCTGATACGAGAATGGAACAGGCTCGTATCACACATATAGTTTCATATTCGTAATTCAAGAATGGAATAGGCTTGCAATATGAATAGTTTTCTACCGTATGAATGGAATGGGCATACAGTTTATAAAAAAAAAAAAAAAAATGGGTCTGCGGAAACGGAATGGCTTACGCAGCAAATAAATAATAATTTTATTCAAGTATAACAGACTCAACATTTAAAAAAAAACATGTTATAAGCGACAATAGCGGCTGGGTGACACGGCGCGGCCGGGCGATATAGTTCTTCTGTGCGGGCAGCTGGAACGGGTAAAATGGTTTTGGGCGCGGCTGAAACAATACAGTGCCGCCAGGCGATAGCGTGTGACTAAGGGACACGACGCGGTTGGGCATCTGGAGCAGTTGGCGCCTGGAGCAAGCTGGACGCCTGAATCAAGCTTGGTGCTTGGAGCAGCTGGATGGTGCCTGGAGCAGCTGAATGGTGCCTGGAGCAGCCGGGCGCCTCGAGCAGCGGAGCGCCTCCAACAAGCTGGGCGCCTACAACAAGATGGGTGCCTCCAACAAGCTGGGCGCCTCCAACAAGATGGGTGCCTCCAACAAGCTGGGCGCCTACAACAAGCTGGGCACCTCCAACAAGATGTAGCAGCTGAGTGCCTGTAGCAACTGGGCGCCTGTGACAGCTGGCGCCTGTGGCAGCTGGCGCCTGTGGCAGCTGGCGCCTGTGACAGCTGGCGCCTGTGGCAGCTGGCGCCTGTGGCAGCTGGCGCCTGTGGCAGCTGGCGCCTGTGGCAGCTGGCGCCTGTGGCAGCTGGCGCCTGTGGCAGCTGGCGCCTGTGGCAGCTGGCGCCTGTGGCAGCTGGCGCCTGTGGCAGCTGGCGCCTGTGGCAGCTGGCGCCTGTGGCAGCTGGCGCCTGTGGCAGCTGGGCGCCTGAGGCAGCTGTGCGTCGATGGCCGGCGGTCATCGGGGTGCCAAAGCGCCACAGCGACAGTGTGGCGCTGGGGGCTCCAAACAACATCCGAATGTCGCACGGTGACTCACCTCACCGTAGACGGCATTTGGTCTCGACTTGCCTGTCCTGCGACCAGCAAATCACGCGCCGAAACATACAAAAAGTGATTCCAAAAGTGATACCAAAAGTGATACCAAAAGTAATACCAAAAGTGATACTAAAAAGTGATACCAAAAAGTGATACAAAACGTGATAAAAAGAGTGATACAAAAGTGATGAAATTAGCGAAAGCAATTTTACTAAAAACATTTAAAAATACATACTTAAAGATCTATATTTTATAAGAACGAAATTGCTTTGCATTGCGAATTGATTTCAGCCATATGAATGGAATTGGAATGCGGCTAGTAAGAAAAATATATATATGTTTGTTGCGATAAAGGAATGGAATACGGAGCAACACAATTGATTTATTTATAAATAATTTGATTGATTCGCAATGTAGAAGTAACCAAATACAGTGTATTGATAAAATATAAGTTTTTCAAATATAACTTGTATTAAAATGTTATATTTTCACCGTTACATCGATCGATTAATTATTAAATCTATATTACAAGAATGGAATTACTTTGTATTGCAAATCGATTTCTAACAAATGAATGAAATTTAAATACGGCGAGTAAGAAAAAGGAATGTTTGCCGCGATAAAGGAATGGAAAACGCAGCAACTTAATTGATTTTACCTATAAATGATTTTCAAAGATATTCGATTTGCAATGTAAAAGTAACTAAAAACACTGTATGGATGTAAGTTTTTCAATATGATTTGACAGTTTCTGTATATAAGTTGATGTTTTTCACCATTTAAAGTAGACTAAACTCATTGTCATGGTTTTGTTTTCATCAGTTGCATCTTTCTTTCGCTTTTGACTGGCCATGTGTTAGGTTCTCCTGGCAACGTGCATGAGGACATGCACGGGGTCAGGACGGACGAGTGTTAGGTTTTAAGTATTTTAATGGTATTTGTTTTTTAAAAATAAGTATTTAATTTGACTCTGATACTAATCGATTATTTATTTTGATTTGGAGACTTTGATTTGACTACCTAGTCGGTTGAAGGACGACCCGACTTAAAATTGGAAGGGGAAAAAGCATGGCCGTTGAGGAGCGAAAGAAAGTCGGCAGTCTGTTCGGTGAAGCGGTGCGATGTGCACCTCCAGTGTTTACACTGTTACTCTGCCCAAATTCATATAAGTTATATATAAGTGAGATATGGTTTATAAGTGACGTTTAAAGGAAGTACGAAGTGAAACAATAAACCAATGATTTCAAGGATATGGAGTTTTTCTTATAATACACTTGGAAAAAACTTATCTGTTGGATGTATTTGACAAAAATTTCTATATACTTGTCAACATTTCTTTTTTCCACGTACCAGTACTTTTCGTGGAAACTCATACTGGTTGGTACTTTAATTACTTGGGCTGAATGATCTGAGAAATCCGATTCAACTTGTATAATTTCTGTTTTGTACTTTTTAATATTAGTTATGATGTTGTCTATACATGTTTGAGAATTTTTATTTATTCTTTTTAGTATAATATAAAACATTATACATAATATTATGAGTCATGTTGTTTTTAAACTTTCGCGATTTGAGCACATTATTATTATGTACTACGGGACGCACTAAAATTACGAGATAAATAAATACCTCATCATCCCGACCCGATCCGACCGACGAGATCGACCACGATCGATGCAACTCGGTCAAAACGTCGGTATGATGAGATATTTATTTATCTCGTAATTTTAGTACGCGATTAGTCCCGTAGTACATAATTATAATTAAGAGTCATCATTTAACAAAACTACCAAAGAGACAAATTTGATTCATATTTTTTATTTAACAGCAGTTTGACAGCAACTTTGCTGTAAACCTGTCTTGCTGGAGTTCTATAAGAAACGCCTAGATCCTAGGTCTGGAAGTGACATCTTGCGGTTGATGAGAAGATGATGATAATATATTTTCACAAATTTCTATAAACAATGGTCAAGCCAAAACAAAATATACTATGGTTATATGTACACGAAACATGCTACTTAAGAACCGTATGTAAAAACTAAATACTATGCAGCAATTGATAATTGAAAATAGAGTATAAAACTAGTTGTAAAATAAAATTTTCAAAATAAATACACTTTTCTAGTCACTCAGCAAGAGAACATAAGTTTTCTGAAAATGAACCACTGAGTCGCCACCTTAATTTAAATTAATTTAGATTGGAAAGGCTGCCAGACATTGAGCCTGTATTTTCTACACTTTCATCGCGAAACGAAGACGAATACTTGAAGATCCAAGGCGGCTTATGTCCAAGCATCCTCTTTTAATCAATTTTCCAAAGTCCAATCCCGAAACAGCGTCTCATTTCTCTTAGATTAAAATTGAACAAAAAAGTAGGTCAACGTGAAAACAACAGAAAACTCGTGTAATGTTATTACGGTATGTCTGCGTGATACCGCATTCAATCAATCAATTAATTGAAAATGCCTACATTTAACCTTCATAAAACATACCTATTACACAAAACGACAGTGAAGCTTCTAGTTTTTTTTTTTTTTTTTTTTTTTTTTTTTTTTTTTTTTTTTCTTAGTTTCCTCGGACTTGATCGGAGGCTTGATTCTTTGAGCTTCTAGATTCGGAACTGTGTTTTGGAAACCAGCTTCACTCAATGTGACTAAATAACATTAATACCTTATATGATATCTTCTATCGTACGGCTAGACCAAAGCGCCACACTTTCATCGTGGACATTCCGCGCGTTAGAACCAAGCGTTTCGAATCCTCATTCCTCATACGAACAGCCAGAATGTGAAACGCTTTGCCTGAGTCTGTCTTTCCGCTAAAGTACAACGTGAGCGTCTTCGAATCCCGAGTAAATAGGTATCTTCTAGGTAAGCGTGCTACAACCTAGACCGCTTATCTGCTCAACATCAGGCAGTATGAAGTCAAACGCAAACCTATTCAGAATAAAAAAAAACCTTACATTAGAAAAATATCAATCAGCTGTTTTTAAATTTTGTGGACAGAATTTTCTTGAGATGGCTGTCGCTAGCCCCTAAAACTAACAACTAAAAATCTACTTTTTGATAGCTTACTGATGAATATAGGCATACTCACAAAAAGCGATTGGACTATATCACCACGCTGACCGATTTCTTCTACGGACGTTTGCACGACATGCAAGTTGCCATGCAGATGATTTACTTTATCGAAAAGCAGTTGTGTGAACTGGTGTGTAAATTCGTACATTATCATCTATTGAACGTCCACTTTTAGGCATTGGTCTTCAGAATCTACTTCCATCCATCCATCGATCAGCCGTAGGACGTCCACAGCTGGACATAACCCTCCCCCATGGATTTCCAATAAGGCCGGTTGGAAGCGCTCTGCGTCCAGCGCGTTCCTGCGATCTTTATTATATCGTCAGTCCACCCAGTCGGTGGACGTCCTACGCTGCGCTAGCTGGTCCGTGGTCTCCATTCAAGAACTTTACGGCCCCATCGGACATCCGTTATTCGAAATATGTGCCCTGCCCATTGCCATTTTTATTTTAAATCTTCTTTTTTGAATCTACTTCAACTATCCTTACATAGTATAAAATAAAGTCGCTATTTTTGTCGTCTGTTTGTCTGTATGCTTAAATCTTTAAAACTACGCAACGGATTTTGATGCGGTTTTTTTTAATGGATAGAGTGATTCAAGAGGAAGGTTTATATGTATAATACACCTGTGCGAAGCCGGGCGGGTCGTCTAGTACTAAATAAAGCCTCTCAATTCCAGATTAAAATTAAACAGAAAAGTAGGTCAACGCGAAAACAGCACGAAAAGTAATGAACATTACGATCTGTACGTCACCGCATTACATTAGACGGCGGCAAAACCTCGCGAATAATACGTAAAAAGGTTAAGTGAAACGGCTGGAATCATCCCTGAAGACAGGGCAATTTATGGCCACTTAATATACGGCAGCGGGTTACACCGTAACGAACTTTTTGTAAAGGGAAGCTGCGTAAAACTGGGGAGCGGACGGAATTTTTGACACCTCATTTGACCACGATTAGCACTTTGTGGATGACTGTCCGAATTTGAGCCGGGAATTCTTCTTGCTTTGTATGCTGCTGAAGTGTTATTCTGTACAAAAGTGTGTAGTTATCTTGTGATTCATAATATTCAATTGTGAACATGGGTAATTTACATTGTAATAAGGACATGAATTTACTGATAAATAATTTAATCAATGTAAATTATTTATCAGTAAATAATTTACATTGATTATTATAAATAATAATTTAATATCATAAATAATTTACAGTTTAGAGAGCCTCCCACCAGGACATGAATTACCGTGGCCAACCTGGAAAACCCTTAATCGGCTCCGTGCCGGGGTTGGTCGCCGTAACGAGAACATGGCGAGGTGGGGCTTCTCAAATCAGGAACCATGTGAATGCGGTGCTGCCATTCAAACAATGGCACATCTCTTAGCCTGCCCGCTGTGCCCAAAACGCTGTACCCAAACTGACCTCAACCTGGCGACCAAGGCCGCGGTCGAGGTTGCCAGTTTTTGGTCTCTAAAGCATATTTGAAACCACAGAGCTTTGTAAATATTATAAATATATCTGTATTAAAAAAAAAAAAAACCCTAATAACTACAAATTAGCCATTGAAACGAAATGATGATGATGATGATGATCAATGTAAATTACCTAATTGTTTAAAAACGACCATTTAATCATTCGTTCAAACAGTTAGGGTAGGATTCTTACAGTTTACAATTTCTAGTGATACATAAACATTTTCTTCCAGACAACCTTATGAATGAAGGGTATAAAAAGCTATGGATGACACTGATCAAACTATGGGTTAGAATGATGAGCAGAAAATTAGAAATAAGTAAATGACTACTGTTAATAGTTTACAGTATACATATAGCTAATACCAAAATATAACAATATGACAAATAATTTAAAAAATTATTTAACTTGAATTAGGCACGTTAGTTGAAGCTTAACGCATGAGTAGTGTGTAAATGACTTTATAACACTGTTTGATAGTGTATAAACGCAGTAGAAGTTTAACAAATCAGTAATAAAGTCCACAGCAAAACTATCTGACAACAGTTTATTTAGGTAGCCATTTTCATTTACTTAATTCTCTTTTACAACTTGTAAGCTAGTGTTTACAAATCAGAGGTAAATATTGCAGACTCCAGGCTAGGTTGTATTAGTCAGCTGTCAAGCGCAATATCGTAAGTAATTAAGTTTCATTGAAATGACTTGGCGCCCAATCTAGGAATTGTATTGGAGTACATTTACCTTTAGTATGAATAAGCCTAACGAGAAAATCATACCTAAGTTAGACCAGACAAATATACACTAGGCTCAGTTTTGAAGGCTTAACTTGACAGGTCTATCCATCCATCCATCAACCACGTCCACTGCTGGACATAGGCCTCCGGGTATAGATCTCCAATAAGACCGCTTGGTAGCGGCTTGCATCCAGCGTGATCCTGCGGTCTTGATGAGGTCATCCGGCCACCTTGTGGGTGGACGTCCTACACTGCGCTTGCCGGTACGTGGTCTACACTCGAGAACTTTTCGACCCCATCGGTCATCAGTCCTCCGCGCTATGTGCCCTACCCACTGCCATTTCAACTTGCCAATCAGCTGGGCTATGTCGGTAACTTTGGTTCTTCCGCGAATCTCCTCATTCCTGATTCGGTCTCGCAGAGTGGCAGGCTTAAGCTAATTAAAATATAGCTATCTTTTTACCCGACCGCCAAGGAAGGGTATTGTTTTCGCGTGTATATTGTATGTTTGCTAATTCCTTTATTCATTGTGAACTACCTATCAGACATTGAAAACGGCACTTGAAAATGATATTTAGAGCTGTCAAAAAGTTTATGAAATTCAGCTTAATGTAGAGTAACAGTAAGAACATACATAACGATTTAAAGTTGCTTAGAGATTGACTAAATACTGAGAAAGCAATTTTTTATTTGCGCCCAACTTGGGACTTTGTTAGGGAAACATATTTATTAAAGTAATATTATTTGTGAGTTTTGTGTGGGTGTGTTACCGCTCAACTTCTTAATCACTGAATGGGTTAATAAGGATCAAATTGCGTGTATTATCTTCCCATCTGCTACTTTAAGTCTACGAATAGAAAAATAAATCAGGAACTCTCAGAACAAATTTTACGCATAAGTGGCTTTATATCAAACCAAAACAATATATTAAAGGTTACCAATAGATCTAAAACATTATTACGCGTATACACGTAGTCAGAATGAAATTAAAGATTCATTCGCATACTCGTTTGCAAAAAAAATGTCCTTCTAGTCCTGTGACACGCTGAACACGATTTTTTAAGCTTTAGCCACTTGGATACCACTTTTTGAGTCATGCTTTTGATGCCATTACATCTATGTATATACAGGGTCATACGTATTAGAAGTAAAAAAAACGAAAAATTTTTTAAGGGCGAGTCTAGTACATCTAGACAAACAACTTTTGTTATAGGTATTTTGGAAAATCACGAAGAAAAAAATCAGCTTTTTCATACAAAAAGTACGTCAACGCGCGCCAAATGTATGGAGAAGCGAATTTTTATTTTGCGTATTTTCAAAAGTCGTAGTACAAAAGTTGTTTGTCTAGATGTACTAGACCCGCTCTTAAAAGGTTTTGCGTTTAATACCTATGACCCTGTATATAAATATGAATGTTTGTCTGTATGTCCTTTATATAATCTGAAACTATGTATAGTTGATCATGTGATGATCTTTCCCAAAGTTGTTGTGCATGAGCCAAAGAAGTTTTCTGAGTGTCATTGACAGTTGACAGATGGTGAGACAAAGTTAACCGGGTCAGCTAGTTTATCGATAAATTAATTCGATTTTAAAATATTCAAATTGACCTGCGTTTTTTTCGCCGTAGTGGTCTAGTGGTAGTGACACCCGCCTTACAAACGTAAGACCGTGGGTTCAAATCCCGGTCCCGTACTAATGAGTTCTTTGGAATGTATGTACGGTATTTAACACTACTGGCTTTTCGGTGACGAAAAATATCGTGAGGCAACCTGCATACGTCCGTAGAAAAAATTCGATGGCGATGTGAATCCACCAATCCGCCCAGGGCCGGAGCGTAAGCGTGGTGGATATGACCCAATCACCCTTCGTGGGTAGGCCTACGTCCTGCAGTAGACTATTAAAAAGGCTGATACAGTACAGTACGTGCGTTTCGTACACACCTATACTAAGATACGAGTGGTTTAGAAGGTAATAAGTACGTTCGGTGTAAGACACGCCCCTCCATCCAGGTAAAACGTACAAGGTTTCGCCACTCCCAATATTATTATTAATGTCGAAGTAGAAATGTCTTAACGAATATTTAATATCTCCTCGAGTCGATTTATGGCCGTCGCCAAATGTATTGTGTCTGGTTTATGGACGGCTTTTTTATCTCTTCCCTTAAATGCTGGGGTTTATTTATAGAGCTCGGGTTGTTTGAAGAATTCGCTGGTATTTGAAGATTTCGGGGCGTTCTGATTGCGATTGATTAGGGGAAAAAAAAATAAGCGCGAGAGAAAAAAATGTGTTAAGTATTCTCAACTGTGACCAGTCTTGTGTTCGCTTTTGTCGAGTTTATATAACATGTCTAGTATGTATAGCAGTTTGCCTTACATTTAGAGTAATAATTCTTTTTCGCCAAAAATGGCATAGCCGTCTTCAACCGTGTACAGAATTCGAATAGTTCGCACGGATCGATGTATCAACAATGGAGTAATTTTGTCATCATTGTCGATTTTTAAAAAACGACGTTCCAAACCCATTTTGATAAAATTGAAATTTAAAAGTGGCAAAACCACCTTCCATCGTGTACAAAATTCGAATATTTCGCTCGAATTGTTTGCATTATTCTTGATTTATCAAAAAAGGCTCAGCCGATTTCTGTAAAATTTAAATGGGACCATTTTGGGAGTATACCCTTTCGAATTAAAAAAGAATTTTTCGATTAGGTTCACAATTGGCGAAATTGTCAATGAACATACACAAAAAAAATACAGATGAACATACACAAAAAAAAACAGATGAACATAGAGCCTACTCCTTTTCGGAAGTCGGTTAATTGAAGTACATTTTCCGTTTCTTCTTGCACAATATTTTTTCGTTTACAATGGAAATTATGTCAATTTCCTATTTATCATACTTGATGAAGATATAGAACATACACACGAATATAGAACCTCCTCCTTTTTGGAAGTCGGTTAAGAATAGCCATGAACACTTTTAGATAGGCAAGCTATCATAGGCGTGTTCGTAAATAGATAACATTTGATAAAAAATATGTTTTATCTGGTTATCACATGGGTGATGGTCGTTCTTCTACGTCTCTCGACCTAGAGTGGGCTGGTATTTACCTACCCAGTTTAAAGACATTTCAAGTCAGGTGGAAAACCATATCTAGCAGCCCGGGTAGCACGGCAAGGGGAGAAAACCATTTTATCCACTCTTAATGTCAGATGTCATTGTCAATCTATACTTTATTTCCTCTTCGAGGGGATATAATGGTGGAAAGAGTATTGGTCCCTTTGCCATGCTTCCCGTGCAGATTTACGTCCCTGAATTAGTCAATCCTCGCTTCTCATTCCTGATAAGTATTAATCTGCTTACTAGTCGAACTTGAGACAAATCCCTAGGATTATGCTGAATTGTTTGTGTTGTTTTGAGATTGAACTTGGACTGACCTTTACGTATTTTTATTTAACCACGACTGTTGATTGTATAATTTACGTAAAAATTAAAGTACATTTTTCTTTTCTCCTGTTTTTATGGGTCAAGTGTCTTTATTAACCACCACTCAATACAAGACTTACATAATCTATAATAATTATTTTTCGGCAAAAATAGCACAACCGATACGTTATGACCTACCAAACAAAAAATAGAATCATCTAAACGGTTCATATTTGGTGTATTAATCGCGTGACATACCATATGTACAAAAATATACCAAAGCATACAATCGAAATGATAACCTCATTTTATGAAGTCGGTTAAATATTTTTTTTTACTGGGCAAAAGTGCCTTTATTAACTACAACAAAAGTACACTACTACTAGGTACATAAAAACATTGGATAATCCACAGACCTTTGAAGGTCTAAAGATATTCCAAATGCTCAAGCCCAAGTTAAAAATTAATTGTTTGAATTGTTTTGAGATTGAACTTGAACTGACTTTTAGGTATTTTTATTTAACCACGCCTATCGACTGGACCTTGAGTTGATGATCTTTGCGCTTTAGCTTTACTGCCGGATATTTACGCTCTTACAAATTACTGGCAACTCTGGAATACAATGTTGATATCGAACGTTATTTCATAGTATAGCTTATGGTTATGGATATTGTGGAGAGTCGAGACTCAGAGTTTTGAGTGTTGTGTTAGGTAGTCAACATTTTAAACCATGACGCTTATTGAATTCTTCCTAACATTATAACTACGCAAAGCGTGTGATATGGCTGCCAGAGTCTGATATACTACATGTACTTATTTTTAAATACATACGTATATAGATAGAAACTAAATAACACCCAGACACAGAGCAAACACTTATGTTCATCATATAAATATTTGCCCTGGGTGGGGATCGAACCCACGCCTCTTTGACCCAGAAGCTAGGGTCACTAACCACTGAGCCACTGAGGCAGTCGTAATGATTATGAATCCGATTGGTTTGTTTGCTAATCTTTCACACACCAAAAGAGGTAGGGATTGGCTTGATTTGCATGAAAATTGATTAGGAATGTCATAAATTATTTATTATCTCCGGAAATAAAAGATGCTTTTGGTCCATCCCTAATAAAAACTTTAGCATAATTTCGCCAAAACTTTTCGACGCTGCTGGTGACAAGAAGGCTGGCTCATTCCTCGCACAGATAATTTGTCTAGCAGTTCAGCGCGGGAATGCTGCCAGCGTTCTTGGCACCTTCCATAAGGACACAGTCTTTTTTTTAGGGTTCCGTACCCAATGGGTAAAAACAGGACCCTATTACTAAGACTCCGCTGTCCATCTGTCCGTCTGTCTCCAGGCTTTTCACAGACGATGTATTTCTGTTGTCGCTATAACTACAAATACTAAAAACAGAAAAAAAAATATTTTAGGGGGGCTCCCTTACAACAAACCGGATTTTTAGCCGTTTTTCGCTCGATATTTATAATGGTAACAGGTAGATGCTTGAAATTTTCACAATAAGAATATTTAGTTGTATATTCACTTCAATAATAAATAATAAAAATAAAATAAAATACATATTTAAAGGCGCCCCCCCCATACAGACGGAACCCTCCGTGCGCGAGTCCGACTCGTACTTGGCCGATTATTTCTATTCTTAGCCGCTGTTTTTGTATATAACTTTAGGTAGGTATTTTATTTTGTTATTTTAGGTAGTATATAATGACAACTCAATGTTTCATAAGTTATGTAAAAAAAATCAGATAAAAGGTGTTTATAGAATAGCACAAAAACCGATATATCACAAGAGCGAAGACGCGAACGAAAGCTAGTTTGAATAGAGATATGATAAACATAATAACTTACAACACATTACAAAAAATAAGTTTCAAATATACCGTATTTTTGATAATTGTTTAAGTAAGAGATAACTCTAATGTATTGTTGGTTACTGTTGAATAGGTGTAATTAGATTTGTCGAATCTTAAACAAGAATCGATTTGCAAGCGGTTATAAGATTTAAATTGAAGATTGTTGAATTAAATTGTATTTGTGTATCATCTGTGGCACAGATAAATCTTTCAAGGACAAGGCAGGCCACAAATAGACAGGTCCTGATATTGCTCCCTTGATTGAAAAATGAAGTGATCGTAATTTTTTTCTTTTATTTTTACTATACAATTATTCGAAAAAGTCCATAAAACAGAATTAAATACACTTAAATTAATCAAACAAAGATAAAAACTCGAAATGAAAGGGACAAAAATCAGATAAAAATAATTTGAATCGTAACAAATGACAATTAATATCAAAATTAAATAAATAAGAACAGAACAGGGGTTTGATTCTCTACCAACAAAACGTAACGTAACGCGGTAAGTATTTTTTTATTTCCACAAATTTCGTTTGGAGAAATGTTTGATAAATTTGTAACCCTGTTTTGGCAAATAGGTGCCAAAACACTCTAGTTTGGCAAATCATCGGGTACGTTGGTGCCAAAAACTTACAAAAAGTCACTGACAGCTTAAGTCGGATCTGCCGGCGACTTGGCTGTCAAGTGTCAACAAACTAGGTCAGGAACGAGAACAAAATATTAAAATTCGGTCGGAGTGAAATAAAATCACATAAAACCGTGTTAGACGGACTGGAGTCTTTCTTTGTCCAGCAAGCAGCCAACTGAGCATACACGGGGTCGTAGGGGAAACAAGGCCGTAGCGGCGTCCTAACGAAGGTACGTGTCGGCAAGGTTGGTTTTCTAAACGATTCACTTGTTGTACAAGAACCAAAGGAATTGTCCCTTGATTCTACAGAAAACCACCGAAATCGAGTGAGAACAGGACCGCACGCCGACACCCTGGTTCCCCGAACGACGAACACCGTGCGACGTGGCGCAAGTTCGCTTGGCTGGACTGATTTCGAAACCTCGAAAAGAAACCCCTAAGACATTAGGGTAAGTTTTTAATAGCCTCTTATTCCTACTGTCTCGGTTAGGCTCTGTCTTCGTCAGTATTTTCCTAGACCCGATGACGTGTCGCATCCGATATCATTGTCGGCTTACCACCCCCAACTTGAAATGGAGGGCCTCGCTCTTCAAGCGAGGTCTGACCAAAGAACAAGACATTCATACTTGTTTTCTGTCTTCGGACAGGGTTTCTTTTTTTGTTCTACATATAGAAATTGTGGTCTACAACTGCACTCCAAGGCGCGGCAAGCCTCCTCCGGCGCGTCCCTCACCGTGCGGCGACGTGGCCTCTTTCTGCGTCTCACCCCGAGACCGCTACTAGCTTCTTGCTGCTTCTCTCTGCGCGTTTCCGCCGTGGGCGACGTGGCTACCGGCCCGACTTGAATCTACCCCCGAGTATTATTGGTAACGCAGCCAACGGCTGCGCCTTTCTTACCTTTCGTGCTGTGCTTTTATTACTCAATTAACTTAAATAATTAACTAACACAGAGCATATTTAAAATTGGTTGCAAACTCAGCGAAGTAGGTATTCGACCACACGCCCTGTTCTACCCTGATAGCCGGCAACTATCAGCCCTTGTATTTTATGGACCTATAGTCCTGGCGCCCATTCTATTGTACCATATAATTAGTAATTTAGACTTAAGCCCCTCCGGCAATCAATAATCCTAAGTTTTTAATATTAAGCCCTTCCGGCACTTAGATCATAAGGTGTCTCATACCGATCTACGCCCCTCAGGCATGTAACTTAAAATTAACTATAATAAAACCAACATTACTTACTTTATCACTTTTATTTATCACACCTTAGCATAGCTTTCCATCTACCTTACATTTTATGTTGAACGCTTTACCTTTTACCTCATAAACTAGCATTACACTTTTAAAAGCGTTACAGTGGCGCCTCAACTGGTTTTAAGCTGAATTTGCAATCAATTTATAATTAAGTAGGATCTGTTAGGCAGCAAGCATGTACTAACATACTAATAAACAAGAACAATTTTGAAAAAGAAATTTGTGTTGTTTTAATCCTTGTGTACCCTATAGCTGTAAGATTTAACAGAATAGGTATTGTAATTCTCATTTTTAGGCAGTTTTTGTATTTTCAGATTCATTGCTATAGTATACCTGCATTATTTTGTTAACAGTACTTACCTACATTGTTCATTTTATTTGCATTATTGCAAAATAATGTACTGAATCTAAACTTTGTTAACAATACCTACCTACAATATTCATTTTATTTGCATTATTACAAAAGAATGTACTGAAACCAAACTTTGTTAACAGTACTTACCTACATTGTTCATTTTATTTGCATTGTTGCAAAGTATGTACTGTAAATAAATGCTAAAGTAGTTTTCACAAAGAAATTGTTGCGGTGAAATATTGTTTAATGTATTATGTTTATAGGATTAGTATAGATTGTGAACATAGCAGTTTGTAAGCAATAATTAGGCAACTTAAAACTACCTGCGCTAGTATTTTAGATATTTCAGACATTTGTAAGCTGATTCTGCAACCACTTTATTTAAACTATCACAACTTAGTCTCTGTTTGTCAAACTTTTCTAACAAAACAAATTGCAAATTGATTTTTTCTTTGCATTTGAACAGCACGGAGTAATATTCTTTCTTACATAGTATATCATAGTATATCATTACTTAGGGTCAATAAGAACATACCAGTAGTCTTTCTCACTTCATTTATTGGATATTATTTCTTAACTTGAATACAACATAATGTCGGACGCACAAGACTCAGATGATCAAGTCACCATGCCTGACCCTGAGGCGAATGTCACCCGACGGTGTAAGCCTCTTAAACAGTCACTTAAGGAATCGGGGGACTCTTCTTCAGATGAGGAAGGAACCTCCTCGAAGACTTGTCGTCATAAAATAATCTATTCTCCTCCAGTAAACTTACGTTCTTTAAACCACAAGTTTAATGGACAAACATGTGTAGTAGCATATTTGGAACACCTCGACGAATTGGTTAGCTCTTCCTCTATCTCGGACAAAAAGCTGTTCCGCTCAGCTGTGGAACTTTTCACAGATTCAGCACTATTGTGGTACAGAGGGATTCGTAACACAGTATCTTCTTGGCAGGACCTCCGGCAGGAACTATTAAGCGAATTCTTGCCTCCCAACTATGAAGAACAGCTATTGGAAACAGTGAAGTCTCGCACCCAAGGTTTTGATGAGTCTTTTTCAGTTTACTATTCGGTGATGCTGAATTTCTTTAACAGGCTTCAGTGCCCTCTAAGCGAGGAACAAAAACTCAGGATTCTTAGGAAGAACATCCGTCCGGAACTTTCAGACAGATTAGTATTGTTCCCCATTACCTCGTTGCAGGATTTTAAGAGCAAATGTAAGCAGTTAGAGTTACAGCGTCTGACCTCGCAGTCTTTTGACGAGCCTCCGAAGATCACTAGGCAAACAATAGCACCAGATCTAGCTTACAAAGGCCGAGCTCCACATGTAGCTGCTGTCACCTCTTCATCTATAGGGACCACGGCCCCATCTAGACAAATATTTTGTCCTCGCTGCAGAACTAACGACCATTTCTTGCAAGATTGTAGAAAACCAAGGGTTCTTTTTTGTTTTCGCTGCCGTCTGCCAGGTTACAAGATAACTAACTGCCCAAATTGTAACAAAAACAATGTGGCGAATGACAACAAAACAAGACCCACCTGTCAGTGTCAGGGGTCGTCCACGAATAATGCTCAATCTCCAACACAAAAAAACTAGCTCGTCCGAATCGGGGCCCTTCTATTTCCAATCGCGATGATTGGGAGGCCTGGCTAAAAACTTTAAAATTATTCTTCTCTTGTAACGTAGCCTCGGTTCGTAATAACATTTTGGATGACCGCCCTTTTCTTACGGTAGACATTTACGGTCAACTTTGCTTAGGTTTGCTGGACTCTGGATCTAGTATCTCAATCTTAGGAAACGGCTCACACGAGCAATTTCTAAGCTTAGGCGCTACCATTTCACCTTGCTTGGACACTTGTAAAATCCAATCAGTGAATGGAGCCCCCTCTACAATATTAGGTACACTTCTACTCCCCGTCGTCTTCCAGGGCACAGTACAACTTATTAACTTCCACATCATTCCCGACGTAACAACTACCTTTCTTTTTGGATGGGATTTTTGGCGAGCTTTTCAACTGGCCCCGTCAAACCTTAGCACATTACCATGGAAGTCTTCGCGCGACTTGTTAAGCGTAGGCGAGGTAAATTACGTGCACCCTCTGGATTCCTTGTCAACAGAGCAGCGCACACAGGCCAACGAAATGATCGAACAGTTCAATGAGATAGCTTTCGAAAAAGTAGGTCTAGGCAAAACGGACTTAATCACACACACTATCAACACGGGTGACGCGAAACCAATAAAACAGCGTTATTACCCGATGTCTCCGGAAAAACTAAAAGAGTTACAGCGTCAATTAGACGAAATGCTAGAACTCGATGTAGTAGAAACCAGCCATAGTGAGTGGAACAATCCAACCCTAATGACCCCGAAGGCCACGGGTGAGTTACGATTCTGTTTGGACAGTAGAAAATTAAATGGAGTCTCCAAACATGACGCATACCCTCTCCCGTACATTTCTCACATCCTGGACAGTCTCAGGAACTGTAGGTACTTATCATCTATTGATCTAAGCTCTGCCTTCTGGCAAATTGAACTTGATCCAGCCTCCCGGGAAAAGACGGCCTTTACAGTTCCTGGCCGCGGATTATTCCATTTTAAGCGTATGTGCTTCGGTTTGACAGGAGCTCCAGCGACTCAACAAAGACTCATGGACTTACTATTTGGGCCTGATGGCTTCGAGAATCGCGTATTTGTATATCTTGACGACATTGTCATCTGCCATGAGACTTTTGAGGGTCACTTATCCCTTTTGCAAAAAGTATTGGACCGGTTGAAGCAGGCAGGACTGACGATTAAAGCTTCTAAATGCCAATTCTTCAGACGTGAGCTGAAATACCTCGGCTACATAGTAAACGAGAACGGCTTGCACACAGACCCGGCAAAGGTGAAGTCCATTCTGGAATTTCCAACCCCCACCAACCGAAAGCAAGTCAAGATGTTCCTGGGAACCGCTTCGTACTACAGACGTTTCATAAAAAACTTCAGCTCAATAGCCGCTCCTTTGAACAAATTGACTAGTACGGGCAAGACAGCACCCCCCTTTTCGTGGTCGTCTGAGGCCGAAGACTCCTTTCAGAAACTCAAACAAGCCCTTGTCTCAGCTCCAGTACTAGCCTGCCCTGACTTCTCCAAGCCCTTTTCTGTGCATTGCGATGCCTCATCCTATGGCATTGCAGGAATGTTAGCCCAGAATATAGACGGCACAGACCACCCTATAGCTTTTGCAAGCAAGTCTCTCTCAAAGTGCGAAATGAACTACTCAGCGACCGAGCGGGAGGCATTGGCGGTTGTTTTTGCCGTAGAACACTTTAGGCCGTATTTAGAAGGCAGCAAACCTTTCAAAATTATAACTGACCATGCAAGCCTGAAATGGTTTCTAAATCTTACAAACCCAACCGGCCGACTGGCTCGCTGGGGTTGTAGATTGTCCCCTTACAACTTTGAAATAGAACATCGGGCGGGTAAAGACAACGTAATTCCCGATGCGCTATCTAGATTTGTAGCTCCAGTAGCTGCAATCACAACCAACACATTCTCACGCACAGGTGATTCTTGGTATGACGACATCTATACTAAATGTTCACAGAACCCTCTTTCTTGTCGTAACTTTATGATACAAAGCAGCAGGCTATTCCGTTACACAAAATCAGCCAACCGCCTAGTGAACGATTTTCAATGGAAGGAAGTGATACCACAACCACAAAGGGAAAAATTAATAGAGGAAAACCACTCCTTACCAACATCTGCCCACCTAGGCATCCAAAAAACCGCCAAAAAGATTTCCTTGACGTATTATTGGCCCGGATTGTTTAAGGATGTGGCTAATTTTGTGCGTAAATGCGAGAAATGCTTGTCTCATAAAATTCCGGCAAAGATAACTCCAGGCCTCATGGGTAACCCAAAGAAGTGCTCCAGGCCGTACCAGACCCTAAGTATCGATCTATGTGGCCCATTTCCGGTTTCTAGAAACCGCTATACCCACCTGCTAGTAGTAATGTGTTGCTTCACGAAACATGTCCTTCTGTTCCCTCTGCGTCGAGCTACAGCCGCTAATGTCATTAAACACCTTGAGAATGACGTCTTTATGAAACATGGAATACCACAGACGATAATTTCCGATAATGGGAGCCAGTTCACGAGTCACGAGATACAAGCCCTGTTCCATAAATACAGCATTCCCCAAATTCACTTAGGCCCTAGATATTGTCCTCAAGTAAATCCGGTAGAAAGGCAGAATCGAACTATTGTCACAGCCATTTCTACACTCATTAATGAAGATCATCGCGAATGGGATGCACATTTGGCCCACATTGAGTTCGCAATAAACACCTCGGTCAGCGAAGCCACGGGATTTTCTCCATTTCTTTTGGTCCATGGTAGAGAAGCTGTAGTGTCAGGTACTCTGTACGATTCCACGCCGTTGGATCTTACAGATATTTCTTTCCCAGACAGGCAGGAGTACGCTAAAAATCTAGGAGAGCTTTCAAGAATCTTTAGGAAAGTCCGGGAAGAGCTACTTAAAGCCCATGCCAAAAACACTAAGTACTATAACCTACGACGAAGACACGTAGACCTTAGTGTAGGGCAAACTGTCTGGAAAAGAACCTTTCCACTCAGTGACAAGGGTAAATTCTTCTCAGCCAAGTTAGCTCCCAAGTACGTCACGTGCAAAATTGTGGCAAAGAAATCTCCCTTGGTTTACGAACTAGAGGATCTAAGCGGCAGACCAGCAGGGACATGGCATATTAAAGACTTAAAAATTATATAGTGTAGCACGAGTGACATAACGTAGCTTGCTTCTACACCTTGTGCTACCCCTAGTAGTACCTTATGTAACCTTTTTGTGTGCCCACCTCGTTGGACACTTAATGTACGACCCCTACGTGGTAGTACCTTTTGCTCAGCCCTGCCCACTAACGGCAGTGCTGATGCCTCTTTGCTACTTTCTAAAAGTAGTACTTTAGCGTTGGTCCTGTCAACTAAAGGCAGTACCAATCTGCTATACTACCCCTATGTGGTAGTATCTCTTGCTCAGCCCTGCCCACTAACGGCAGTGCTGGTGCCTCTTTGCTACTCTCTAAAAGTAGTATCTTAGCGTCGGTCCTGTCAACAGGCAAGTCCTGTAAAGGCAGTACCGATTAGCACTCCCTACCCCCTAAAGGTAGACGATAAACAGAGCGGTGGTAGAACTCTTTAACGCAAGCCTATAACTACATACTTGACATACAATAGAGCGGTGGTAGAACTCTTTAACTGAAGCCTATAACTACATACCTGACTAGACTTAATCATTTAGCTGTGCCCACTAGTCGGATCCACTAAGTGGTCACACTAAATTATACTCCCATTTCTTTACTACACTAAGGTTTCGCGAACCTTAAGTAGTAATGGTCCTCCTGTGCCCACTACGATGGTCATATCCTCAAGGCATTGCCTTCTTAAACTATCGGCGTCCACTTTTGCTATCTTACCCTCCAACATAAGCCTCCTCTAAAGGCATCCCTTTCTTTCTAGTTTCCTACCTTTCGGATACACGTGGTCCACCTAAATGCTAAATCTCTTCTTTCGATCTTTTACTTTCCCTTCTACTCCTTTTGCCGTCTCTAGGCTACTATTCTTATTATACTTCCTCCTACGTCATGTTAGCAAACATTTTCCTTTCAGCTTTTTGTATTGCCCTCCATAGGTAGTACCATTATTCTCTATACTGACACCGATGGTCACACCTGAATTGACTAATTTTTCATATCATAATAGTATGATTTCCCCGGCGATGACTTAAATAAGGAATTCCACCCTCAGGTAGGAAGAACCCCACTCCAAACTTTGACTTATATTTATTATTTTTTAGCACTAACATGTAACAATAGTTACACCGTATCTTAAGTTTAGGTTAAATGCACCTAGACTTAGAAGTGAAATACCCCTGACTTTGTAAACATTCAAATTCCAACAATTTTAGCTTCAGTAACCCATATTCGCTCAATTTTAAGCCCAATCTCCAAAAAAAAGCGGGCATTAGAATGCATATATTTTAGTAGCTTTGTTTCTTAGTTGTACTGGCAATACTTACCAAGTCAACCTCGAATCATGCTTAAATTAGAAATCGTGGTTAAAACAGTGCCTTAATTATGCTTGAGTCTGTCCTCGGGTTGGTCCAACATACTCCATAATTTTCGTGCATCCTTGTTTTACTCCTAACCACAGATTATATGATAACTAAAAAAAAAAAAAAAAAAAAATTTAGCTTAATTGATACCGCTTACAGGAAAATCTTGTCAGTTAAAAACAAAGAAGCCATAATTATGCTTGAGTCAGTCCTCGGTTCTTGGTCCAACTGACTCCATAATTTGGTACCTTTATGTTTTTTTTTAACAATCTCAAATTCCCTGCGGAGTCAAAGTAAGATTTCCACTCAGTTGTTTGCTTTCCTGATTATCTCACTCAACTCTAGAAAGTCAGGGTACTTTGACACTTTTTTAGTTATTAGAATCTTTTATTTTTATCGTTTGGTCTGTATTTCGTCTGTTCGGCAAATAGCCACTAACTATTCTAGCGGCTAGGTTGCCCATTTCTTTGTTGCTCCCTACTCGTTCTTGTTGTTCTACTTTTCGGCTGGGGGCAGCCGTCGAATTCACTGCGTGAATTCTTTCCCCGGGTGGAGGGGTATTGTAACCCTGTTTTGGCAAATAGGTGCCAAAACACTCTAGTTTGGCAAATCATCGGGTACGTTGGTGCCAAAAACTTACAAAAAGTCACTGACAGCTTAAGTCGGATCTGCCGGCGACTTGGCTGTCAAGTGTCAACAAACTAGGTCAGGAACGAGAACAAAATATTAAAATTCGGTCGGAGTGAAATAAAATCACATAAAACCGTGTTAGACGGACTGGAGTCTTTCTTTGTCCAGCAAGCAGCCAACTGAGCGTACACGGGGTCGTAGGGGAAACAAGGCCGTAGCGGCGTCCTAACGAAGGTACGTGTCGGCAAGGTTGGTTTTCTAAACGATTCACTTGTTGTACAAGAACCAAAGGAATTGTCCCTTGATTCTACAGAAAACCACCGAAATCGAGTGAGAACAGGACCGCACGCCGACACCCTGGTTCCCCGAACGACGAACACCGTGCGACGTGGCGCAAGTTCGCTTGGCTGGACTGATTTCGAAACCTCGAAAAGAAACCCCTAAGACATTAGGGTAAGTTTTTAATAGCCTCTTATTCCTACTGTCTCGGTTAGGCTCTGTCTTCGTCAGTATTTTCCTAGACCCGATGACGTGTCGCATCCGATATCATTGTCGGCTTACCACCCCCAACTTGAAATGGAGGGCCTCGCTCTTCAAGCGAGGTCTGACCAAAGAACAAGACATTCATACTTGTTTTCTGTCTTCGGACAGGGTTTCTTTTTTTGTTCTACATATAGAAATTGTGGTCTACAACTGCACTCCAAGGCGCGGCAAGCCTCCTCCGGCGCGTCCCTCACCGTGCGGCGACGTGGCCTCTTTCTGCGTCTCACCCCGAGACCGCTACTAGCTTCTTGCTGCTTCTCTCTGCGCGTTTCCGCCGTGGGCGACGTGGCTACCGGCCCGACTTGAATCTACCCCCGAGTATTATTGGTAACGCAGCCAACGGCTGCGCCTTTCTTACCTTTCGTGCTGTGCTTTTATTACTCAATTAACTTAAATAATTAACTAACACAGAGCATATTTAAAATTGGTTGCAAACTCAGCGAAGTAGGTATTCGACCACACGCCCTGTTCTACCCTGATAGCCGGCAACTATCAGCCCTTGTATTTTATGGACCTATAGTCCTGGCGCCCATTCTATTGTACCATATAATTAGTAATTTAGACTTAAGCCCCTCCGGCAATCAATAATCCTAAGTTTTTAATATTAAGCCCTTCCGGCACTTAGATCATAAGGTGTCTCATACCGATCTACGCCCCTCAGGCATGTAACTTAAAATTAACTATAATAAAACCAACATTACTTACTTTATCACTTTTATTTATCACACCTTAGCATAGCTTTCCATCTACCTTACTTTCATGTTGAACGCTTTACCTTATACCTCATAAACTAGCATTACACTTCTCAAAGCAT
The DNA here is from genome assembly GCA_964007245.1 of Hypomecis atomaria. Lineage (NCBI taxonomy): Eukaryota > Metazoa > Arthropoda > Insecta > Lepidoptera > Geometridae > Hypomecis > Hypomecis atomaria. The sequence continues at coordinate 17,967,299 of OZ023300.1, read as the reverse complement.
TACAACTTTTTCAAAGCGTTACAAATTTAAATTTACGGTAAAAACACATCTTTATTTTAATTTAAGAGTAGGTAATAAATCTAATAATAATACGGTAAAATAAATTATAAACCGAGTTAAAGTTACGTTATTTGAAAAATAAACATTTTTCACACGTGTTTTTAAAAACAAAGAGTGCGTTAGAGCGCGTTACGTTCTTTTTCATACAGAATCACCCTCCTGAAATGGTTCCTGACTATATTTCAATGAAATCAATGATCGAGAAGAAGAGAAACTTTCGATAGAAAAATAAAACCTTCGGAAAGAAAAACAAACTAAATTTTAATTCAGTAATTGTGAAAGGTTGGTATTTGGCAGACAGACGAAAAGCCAACGACCCGGTTTCTCATTTCTAAAGTATTCTAAGGTCTCAGTTACGACATTTGACCTATAAAGCCTTGGAAATTCTCAGCGGACCTTAACTCCTGCTCCATACAATTTTAATATACTGTTTTTATGATTTATTACTTTTACAAAGTGCTCTGGTTGCGCGCAGTAACGTGAAACATTCATAATTGACTTTTTAATTGGGCGAAAAACTTTAAAACTTGCGTAAGTTACGTCAAGGCTTCTAGTTAATTTAATTTTAATATTGTATAACTAATTAATATTGTATTTTAGTATTTGTAGCAATATGAATGTGTACTTAATTATATTTTAATACATAGCTGGAAAACCAATCAACATTTCGAACTTCGATATCATTTAAATGCGACCACTTCTGAAGAATGATCTACGAAACAAAAAAATCGGCCAAGTGCAAGTCGGACTCGCACACGAAAGGATGCGTACCGTATGGAAGCCCCTCTAAATATATTTTGTTTTTACAACTTAATATTCTGTGAATATTTCAAGCATCTTCCTGTTACCGTTGTTATCGAGCAAAAAAATCACGATTCTTGTGTGAGAGGCCCCCTAAAATTTTGATTTTATTTTAATTTAATTATGGTTTTTGAAGTGAATAAATAACTAAACATTCTGTGAATATTTTAATCATCTATCCGCTACTATTTACCGTGATAATTTTCCTAAAAATAATTGTATTGTTTGGGATAAGTCTCTACTATTGTTGTACCTACTGTATTTACAAGCTAAGACAAATTAGTAAAAATCTTATTCTAAAAAAATGAAAAGTATGAAAGTTCTAATCTAACTAAAATTTTAACACTGCTCAAAAAATATGGCGGGAATACAAACAAAAAATATCTTCTTTAAACTATAGGTCTTTAAATCCGCTGTAAAAATAGCCATTGATTTTCTGAAGCGAGATTTCAGGAATCAATTTTCGGCTATGTTTCAGCAGCTAGATATTTACATAGCAAAGCTTATCAAATTGATGGCTGTCCAATATTGACTTTTCATAAACTCGCCTCAACTTCGGGATGAAATGGAATTTTTAATCAAAAGTAGTGATATAACTACTGGCTGAATAGATAACTGAAGGTACCTACTTGTGAAATTTATACAGCCTGTTGGTTTCCAAAGTACAGGGACTTTAATACTCTTTTGTTAGTACGAGTAACAATAAGTTACATAATGATATCATTATTTGTTACATGAGGGTAATGTTCCAACATATCGTCATTCTATATCCATAAAGGTTTTTCCCTGGTTAAAAAAGGTATGCTAACTAAGTGCCTGATAACAATAATGTGCAAAAAGAGAACTGTCGCGGCGTTACGGTGAACTAAAAATAAGATTTTAATCAGCAGCCAAGGTACCGACTATACTTGGTTGGTAGATGCGAGTACCTACTAATTAAAACCGAATTGATTTCTACCAAATATCAAACACTTTTAGTTGTACTAGCAATGACAGAGCAGTGTTGTCAACGTAACAAAATTAACAACATGGCTCACGGACGACCTCATTTACGACAATTCACTTTTTGCACAAACATTATTAGATAAATTAAATGGAAAATGAATTGATTCATCACTCTCTCATAACTCTCTCTCTCTTCTTATAATTATAATTTTTTGTCAAAAATAGCACAGCTACGTAATTCGAGTAGTACATTCGATTCGATGTATGCCATTTTGAGATTATAATTGATTTTAACTAACTAATTTCAATAAAATATATAAGGGACTAATTTCAGGTATATACCCTTTCCAATAAAAAAATATTAGTTTTGCGTATTCATACATAAAAAAATGCAAACGCGTCGACTTGTTCTCCTCCGTTTCATAGGTTACAAATGTCAGTAGCCATACTGTTCGGGCGGATTGCTAGCCAGAAGCTAGCAACACCGCCGGATGGCTAAATTTAGTCAACCGGCACTGGGCAACCCTGCCTCCACTTGCTTCCTTCAAAAGCAAACGTCTACATCTCTAATATGAGTGAGTGAATAAATAGTTTTTTAAAGATGCTATTAACTCCAGTGGCGTAGTGAATCCATAATCCTTACTCCTTACTAATATTATAAATGCGAAAGTAACTCTGTCTGTCTGTCTGTCTGTCGCGCTTTCACGCTAAAACTACTGAACGGATTTGAATGAAATTTGGTACACATATAGTCTAGAGCCTGAGAAAGGACATAGGCTACTTTTTGATTAGAAAAAATAGTTTTAAAGGGTTGAAAAGGGGGGATGAAAACGCATTGGCTAGAATCTTAGAAGAAAAAACTTATATTCAACCATGACAAATGGTAATTTGCATCTTGACTTTCCAAATTACATTCTCTATGCCCAATGCCTATTCAAGGCTGCTCAAGTTGGAAATGTCAAAGTCAATCAATCTTTTCCTGTAAACTTTAGAGAAGGTTACATGTATTTTTTCAGTTTAGTTACATAGTTTTCATTCTAATAGGTATGCCTACAAAACGCAAATCGAATCTAGCGCGTAGTTCTAGCGGAGCTCGCGTAAAGAAAATTGCTAGAAGCCAAGAGTCTGCAGAGCACACTTAAACGCGTTTGACATTAGATGCCGAGCGCCACGAATCTCAAAGAGCTGCTGAGACTCAAGAGCAAAACCAAGCGCGTCGAATTTTAGATGCTGAGCGTCACGCAGGTCAGAGAGCTGCTGAGACTGAAGTTGAAAGACAAGCGCGGCGACTTTTAGATGCTGAGCATCACGCAGCGCAAAGAACTGCTGAGACTCAAGAGAAAAAAACCAAGCGCGTCGAATTTTAGATGCTGAGCGTCACGCAGCTCAGAGAGATGCTGAGACTTAAGGAGAAAGTTAAGTGCGGCGACTTTCAGATGCCGAGCATCACGCAGCGCAAATAACTGCTGAGACTCAAGAGCAAAACCAAGCGCGTCAAATTTTAGATGCTAAGCGTTAGAGCTTAAGCAAAAAATTGCATAGTTCCTGTAGGATAGGACAAAAACTATCGAAAGCAAAACTTTCGCCACTATCACAAAGACGCTAAGTGATTAATTCCTCTATGACGCTAATATGGATTAATGAAACGTCACAGCGAAACGTAATTAGATGACAGGTGACATTGTCTGCAGACTTTTATAAATCACAGGTAGCATGGCAAGGAGACAAATTGTTTTTCCACCATTATATCCCCTTGAAGAGGAAATAAAGTATGGATTGAAAATGACAACTGCCATTAAAATTAGATAAAATGTTTTTTTCCCTCTGCATGCCACATGTTACTCTGACGTTTAATACCAGGCCGTCATTTTGTTTGACATTACAAATATTTTTAAATCTACTATCATTAGAGGTTTAACATGTTTCTTTATTCTACCTTTATGGTACAGAATCATCATACCTACTTTAATATTATCAATCCGAAAAGTTTGTTGGTTTGTTCCTCTTTGACGCGGCAACGGAGCAAAAGATTGACTTGATTTTTGGTATGGATACCTATGGTTTAAAAGACAGAAAGTGATAAAAGGATACTTCTTTATCCCGAGAAAATTCGTGATTCCCATGGGATAGGACAATAACTGTTTCTCAGCAATGGAGCAACGGATTGACTTGATTTTTGGGGTGGGCATAGTTTGGAAGACGGAAAGTGGCTTTGGATACTTTCCATTCCGAAAAAATTGCGGTTCCCGTAGGATAAGACGGGTAAGGTATTGAAAGAAGGAGCACGATTTTAGGGGGGCGTGGGGGCGGTCGGGGGGAATAGGGGGAGGGGGAGTCACCCCCCCACTACCACCCCCCCCGGCGAAGCGTAGTTTTTTTTTAATTAATTTTTAAAATTTATGAAATTTTAACGGTTAAACTATAGCCGCCCGGTACCCGCGGGGAGGGGTGAAGGGGGAAGGGTTGGGGGGAGGGGGGAAGCCCCTCCCTGCAACTCCCCCCAGCCGCTGGCCCTTAGTTTTTGAGTAATATTTTTTTTAGTACTTAACCTCACTTTCGGCTATATCAGAATTTTTAACCTGTTTTTTGTTTCACACCTAATCTATCAAGGCAGTTTACTTCTGGCACTTCACCGGCCGCTGCCGCGGCACGCTCGCTTCGCTCGCTCGGCTCGTGCGTTGTTTGTAATGTTCTAACCTAACCTATTTTTTGTTTCACACCTAATCTATCAAGGCAGTTTACTTCTGGCACTTCGCCGGCCGCTGCCGCGGCACGCTCGCTTCGCTCGCTCGGCTCGTGCGTTGTTTGTCATGTTCTAACCTAACCTAACCTATTTTTATTAACTAAATATACTTCGACGTGTTAGGAGAACCGTGGATTCGATGCAGTAGAAACACCATTATTACAATAATACTTTGTAGATTTATTTCTTCCATCACAGTCTTCCTTAAGCTTTACAAATAATTAATCTAGACTTGTTCTTCGCTCCGACGGCTCGACCAGAATGGTCTTCAAAACCCCTGCTAGTCCCTGACCATGCATTCTTTTTAAATTTATTAATTAATTCTTACGACTTCCTCAGTAATAGCCAACCACAGCTCGTTTCCTGTTGCATTTACTTTTTAAAAGTCTGTGGTTGACTACTACCCTCGAACTATCGTGTCAGTTCAAAAACCGCACATTATTTAAAATATGCAATTTTTGCCCAAAACCCAACAGACGCAACTCCGGCAGCCAGAATACATAGGAACGATTGAAAAACACCCCCGTGACTCCCCCATAGTGTCGCAATCCTTAGGTTTGTGCTCCTCGTTTTAATACCCAACCCGATAAGACAATAACTTTTTCTCAGCAACGGAGCAACGGATTGCCTTGGCTTATTGCATGAATATAGTTTGAAAGACGAAAAGTGACATAGGCCACTTTTTATCCCAAAAACTTTAACAGTTCCCGTAGGATAGGATAAAAACTACGCGAGCGGGCCGCGGTAGCAGCCGTCTAAGTGCCAAAAATAACATGTCATTTCAAGTTTAGGACGTTCCTACATTTTTCGCACTCCTTCGCGGCACTCAACAGCGCTAGCCCAGACTCGGGCTCCATAACGGAGCTTGCGCTCTCGCCATAATGACGGAGTGTTTCGGAGCACAAGACACATCGTCATCCACCACTCGGGACTAACCAACACTGACCGTCGGACAGCATTCCAACGCCCTGGTCCCAGTGCAGCGGGTCAGTCATAGTAGCCCAGCGCCTGCCTCTTCAACTGCAGAAGGCAGTGAGAACGGCCATCGCGATACCGACACTTCTCTTCTCCTGCAGCCCCACTGCGTCTGCCAACAGGTTGACAGCCTAGCATCGCAAGAGCGGCACTGCAGCCCGCCTCAGAAGCAACACTCCTCATAAGGCATGCAACCTACCGGCCATCCTCTCAGCTGCTTTAGTTAAAAGCGGCTGAACAACGAGTGCCGGCCTCTAAGCTGCCTTGGGGGAAAGACCCAAAGAAGAGGGAGACTTCAAGCGCCGCCTTTTCAGCTGCCTTAGACCTCCCCCGCCACGACAAGGCAGGAATACACAGGGGGGTTGTATATACACTCCAACCGTAACTTAACCAACAAAAGCATTCTTCTAAGGTATTTTGATGTTTGTCGCTTAGGTTAGGTTTCGCAGCCGACATAAACATAAGCCAAAATCAAAATATAACGCGGGCGAAGCCGCGGGTAAAAGCTAGTAATCCATATGTTATCGTAAACACATACTTATACCTACATATTTTTAACCATGATGTTGATAGTATTAGTTGACGTTTTTCAATGTGATTTAAATTTAGTTTATCAATTTGAGCATGTGTGATTGTATGCAATGTAATGTCAAAGAATATATAATAATACTACGTAGTAATGTGTAAAGTAATCAACAATCAAAAACTAAACAACTACTTAATCTAACAAACCGTCGGACCCTCACTAAAACCTTTTATGTGCGTAAAGCGCAAAATGAACTTTTCCCTCCGATGTTTATCATTGTAATTTTGAGCCACGTTTTTATAGTTGCCAAATATTTTCTCTTGCGAATTAGTCTTTAAGCTTTATTACAATGGACCGACATAAAATTTCCATTTTTGGGTTCCTATTATTTTGCAAATTTCTGCGTGAACGTTAATTACGTAAATCAGTTTTGTGGTCTTGTACCAGCCTTTTTATTATTCCACTGCAGGACGTAGGCCTACCCACGAAAGGTGATTGGGCCATATCCACCACGCTGGCCCAGTGCGGGTTGGTGGATTCACATACGCCATCGAATTTCTTCTACGGACGTATGCCGGTTGCCTCACGATGATTTCCTTCACCGAAAAGCCAGTGGTGTGAAATTCCGTAAATACATCCCGAAGAACTCATTGTCACGGGACCGGGATTTGAATCCACGACCTTGCGATTGTAAGGCCGGTGTCACTACCACTAGACCACCACGGCTTTGTGTCGTTTTGTGGTCTAGTAATATTTTCTTAGACTATAGTTGGGTACTCGGTGTTGCTTGGTGATGGTTTTTAAATATTTATAATATTTTAAGTCTTCCTAAAAAGTAAGTTCATGTCGGCCGGGTGGCAAGCCTTGGTGTCAGTGTTTTTAACAGCCTGATAGCCTTTAACACCAGGACACAGTTTAAAGGAATTACGCAGATAGTCGTCGAATACTCGTACTTGATTCGTCAAATTCTATACTCGTCAAATCTTTATTTAGTGTCATCTGAGCCAGGGATACGACTGAAGCATTCGAAGCATATTAAAGCGTGCTAGAGTTTACGAATTCTCAGAAGTTTTTTGAAGTGAAAACTTTTTTATCGCGGTTGTGCACTATTTAGGATGGGTAAAAAATATTAAGCTCGCGTCAGGACACCTTGGCAAAAATTCTTAAGTCGAAGGGAGCATGTTTTTACTTCTGTCGGCACTCCCGGAGTACAAACAGTTGTTTTTTTAATGCCATCTGTAATCTGTATGTCTGTGGCATCATATCTCCCAAGAAATATCGATATGGTTTTTTGTTTTAAAGCTGATCTAATCGAAACGGTTCTAGCTGGGTTTTATCTGTACGACTGAATGAGGGTTTATTAAAATACTAGCTTTTACCCGCGGCTTCGCCCGCGTTGTATTTTGATTTTGGCTTATGTTTATGTCGGCTTCGAAACCTAACCTACCTGACAAATATCAAAATACCTTAGAGGAATGCTTTTGTTGGTTAAGTTACGGTTGGAGTGTATATACAACCCCCCCGTGTATTCCCGCCTTGTCGTGGGGGAGGTCTGAGGCAGCTGAAAAGGCGGCGCTCGAAGTCTCCCTCTTCTTTGGGTCTTTTCCCCCAAGGAAGCTTAGAGGCTGGCACTCGAGTTTCAGCCGCTTTTAACTAAAGCAGCTGAGAGGATGGCCGGTAGGTTGCATGCCTTATGAGGAGTGTTGCAACTTAGGCGGGCTGCAGTGCCGCTCTTGCGACGCTGCATCCGAGGATATTTTTTTATTATATCGCGAAATATCCCTGACATGATCAGGGGTCTTAATTACAAATGAATAAAAACTAAGTATACCTATATTTCAATGTTTTTGGCTGTTTGCAGTTATAATAAACATTACAATGGTACAGCAAAGTTTATACCTACTTGTTCCTAATTAAGTATTGCTTTTTTACAAATATTTGTGCGAAAATTCGATAAAATTGTTTCTAAGGTTTTTCGTGTTAGATTAATTCCAATTTTTTTGTTCTAAATCAAATCTCTGCTTTCCATAAACTGGGCATTCCAAGATTATGTGCAGTGGAGTCTCCTCTTTTGTGGGTTCACAGATGCACGATGGGCTTTCCCTCAACTTAAATCGATGTAAGTATTGGGAAAACTCACCATGCCCCGTCAGCACTTGAGTTATGATTCCCACTGGTGCTATTTCTCTTACGATCTTGTATGCCGCCCTTGCATCCGGAAAATATGTTTTGGTTACCGCCGCTGTGTGTCCATCCTGATACCGCCGGTTCCACTCGTCAAGAGAGTCCTTTCGGATTTCTCGCTTGACGAATGAAACGGGGCAGTTATCCTAAATAGGTCTGCACTTCGAGTGCAGTGCTGCTTCCTTTGCTAGCTGGTCCGCTCTCTCATTTCCCTCCATCCCCGCGTGCGCTTTAATCCAATAAAGTTTCACTATTTTATTTTGTGCGTGTAGTAACTTTATGTTAGCTTTGAATTTACTGCTAAGGGATGGAGGGAAGAAACGCCAACTACCGTTTCCAGTGCAGACCTGGAGTCACTAAAGATTTTTGTTTTTTCGGTAGCCTCAAGAAGTGCCAATAACTCGACCTGTTACACAGAGCACCAATCGGCTAATTTCAGCTTGCGGGTACTGATCTCAGCGGCATCATCCCAAATGGATAATGCCGCCCCAACTTTCCCTTTAATTTTACTGCCGTCTGTACTAAGTTAATTTCTCGGTTAAGATTTTGCTCTAGTGCTGCTCCGTCTGCCAGGCATATGAACTCCAGCTCCTCCTGCTGCGCTGGGTGTGGCTTCTTTTCTGTCTCTCTATCTCCAGTTACTTGCTCGGAATAACCTGTCTCAGTTTCATAAAGCAAGGCTGCTTCTTGGACTCTGATATGACAGCCGAGGATAAGGGGCCGCGGTGGGATATATGGAACTGGTGGTGTGGGTGCCGCCACCTATCCTACCTTCCGCTAGGCCGTCAACGTGTTGGCAGACGCAGTGGGGCTGCAGGGGAAGAGATGTGTCGGTATCGCGATTGCCGTTCTCACTGCCCTCTGCAGTTGAAGAGGCAGGCGCTGGGCTACTATGACTGACCCACTGCACTGGGACCAGGGCGTTGGAATGCTGTCTGACGTTCAGTACTGGTTAGTCCCGAGTGGTGGATGACGATGTGTCTTGTGCTCCGAAACACTCCGTCACTATGGCGAGAGCGCAAGCTCCGTTATGGAGCCCGAGTCTGGGCTAGTGCTGTTGAGTGCCGCGAAGGAGTGCGAAATATGTGGGAACGTCCTAAACTTGCCATGACAGGTTATTTCTGGCGCTTAGACGGCTGCTACCGCAGCCCACTCACTTAGTTTTTATCCTATCCTACGGGAACTGTTAAAGTTTTTGCGATAAAAAGTGGCCTATGTCACTTTTCGTCTTTCAAACTATATTCATGCGATATGCCAAGGCAAGTTGCTCCGTTGCTGAGAAAAATTTATTGTTAAGTCCTACGGGAACCACAATTTTTTCGGGATGGAAAGTATCCCATGTCACTTTCCGTCTTCCAAACTATGCCCACCCCAAATATCAAGTCGATCCGTTGCTCCATTGCTGAGAAACAGTTATTGTCCTATCCCATGGGAATCACGAATTTTCTCGAGATATAAAAAGTATCCTATTATCACTTTCTGTCTATTAAACCATAGGTATCCATACCAAAAATCAGGTCAATCTTTTGCTCCGTTGCTGCGTCAAAGAGGAACAAACCAACAAACTTTTCGGATTGATAATATTAAAGTATGATGATTCTGTACCATAAAGGTAGAATAAAAAAACATGTTGAACCTCTAATGATAGAATATTTAAAAATATTTTTAATGTCAGACAAAATGACGGCCTGGTATTAAACGTCATAGTAACATGTAGCATGCAGAGGGAAAATAACATTTTATCCAATTTTAATGTCAGTTGTCATTTTCAATCCATACTTTATTTCCTCTTCAAGGGGATATAATGGTAGAAAAACAATTTGTCGCCTTGCCACGCTACTTGTGATTTATAAAAGTCTGCAGACAATGTCACCTGTCATCTAATTACGTTTGGCTGTGACGTTTCGTTAGTCCATATTAGCGTCATAGAGGAATTAATCACTTAGCGTCTTTGTGATAGTGGCGACAGTTTCGCTTTCGAGGGTTTTTGTCCTGTCCTACAGGAACTATGAAATTTTTCGGGATAAAAAGTATCCTAAAGCTCCTTACGCCTTTTATACTATATCCATGCCAAAAATCAAGTCAATCCGTTGCTCCGTTGGCGCGTGATAGAGTAACAAACCAACAAACCAACAAACTTTTCGGATTTATAATATTAGTAAGGATATTAGTAAGGATTACTACCCCACTTAATAGTCAAACACTGAACGTATCAACTCATATTCTTGTGAACTATGAAGTTTTCTTATCGAAAATATCTCTAAGAACATAAATAACTCTTGACTTTAACTTTGATCAGGATTTTCCAAATTACCAAAGTTAAGTAAAGTTCGTCACGGTTATTTTTTGGATGGGTAATTGCGGGTAGCATTCACAAATGAGCGGTGCCGTGATTTGGATTGGAGTGGTCGTTGTAAGGGCTTAATTCTCCCATGTCGGAGGATTTGAGGCGGCTTAAAAATGTCGACACCAAGACTAGCCACCTGTTTTATACGAATTCCTTAGTTTTTAATATAAAGAGGAGGAATTTTAGAAATAAATCAGCAACTCAGAGGAAAACCCACTTTACCTACGACATGTATATTGAATGTTTATAAGTAACTAGCAACCCGCCCCGGCTTCGCACAGACGTGTAATACATATAAACCTTCCTCTTAAATTAATATAACTATTAAAATAAATCTTATTAAAATCCGTCGCGTAGTTTTAAAGATACGAGTATAAGCATACATAGGGACAGACAGAGCGGGAAGCGACTTTGTTTTATACTATGTAGTAACTCAGTGATATAAACTCGTCTATACTTACTCGGGGAGAGCTAATTTAACATATTTGTTTAAATGTACAGAACCCACCACTTTCCCGGAATCTCTCTTACCAATATTTATGTACAAAAATGTAAGAGCAACTGATTTAGGCTTGATTTATATAAAGGGCCACTTTTAATTTCGTTAAGGCGGCTAACGGCCCGATTTGTTAAGCACAGGTTATAAAGCTGTCGGGGGATATTTATGGTTTGCGACGTGCATGCCTTAAATATGAAGAAAGGACGAAATTAAAAACATAAGCGGTAGCCATATTTTAGGCGGAATTTCGATTATGTCGGCGGAATACGTTTAAAGAGATTTACGGAGTTTATTTGTGTCTAAATATTGAGATGTCGCTACTGTCGCTATGCACGGGGATAAAAATAGAGAAAGGAATATATATAAATAGAGGAGGCTGATGAGCTTGGTGGGTACATACATGTGTATTTTAGTTCATTGAATAAAATAATTATTGCTATGTAATATTTTTTTCCGACTTCCGAAAAGGATGTATTTTTTTTGTATAATTGTGTTCATCAATATTTTCGGTTCATCAATATATCAGCTGAGCCGTTTTTGATAAATCATCAATAATGTACATGGATGACACATAGATTCGTGAAAACTGTTTGAATTCAAGTCAGTAATCGGCCACTGCTGATCATAAACTTCTTTCTTCGTCGCCACTCATCTAGTATAAGGTGCCAAAAACCGAGACATGGGTACTTTAAAAGTTGGTTTATATCCAAGAACACTTATTACATGTAATAAACAAAATTTCAAATTATCTTCAATTACAAATATGCAAAGTTACAAAGTTACAACCTAGGCTTTCCCGTTTTATGACTTTCGAACGAAAAAAAAAATTAATTGAAATGGTAAATAGTAAAAAGTTACGAGTATCTGTACAATCCAAATTTCTAATTACTTTTCCAGCAACAGGGCGAGAGATCGCTTTTAAATTTAAAATAGATAGAAATACAATACATTTTTTCATTCATAAATTAAGTTACATGTCAAAAATATTCAAATGTAACTAACAAAATCATAGCTTACAATGTTATGATAACTTATAAAGAAAGAGAAGAAAAAAAGGAAGAAAAAAAATGAAATTAATATATTGTACAAATAAATTCAGCAAATCCAAGTTGTTATTAACTTTTTAAAATCAATAATATTCATTATGTTTAATAAAAATAATGTTAAATCGATTATGATTTTATTCAAGAATTTACTATACAAATTCCGACAATTTCATAAACTCGTGTAGTATATCATAGAATGGAATTGTTCATAGAATTGTTCGTTTAGAGGTTTAAAAGCCAACCGTCTTACAACAAAAGTTTTACGCACGCTTTAGACAATGTGACAATGACTGACTGCCTCGGTGGCTCAGTGGTTAGCGAACCTGACTTCTGGATCAAAGAGGCGTGGGTTCGATCCCCACCCAGGGCAAGCATTTATGTGATGAACATTGGTGTTTGCTCTGTGTCTGGGTGTTATTTAGGTAGTATCTATATAAGTATGTATTTAAAAATATGTATAGGTAGTAAATCATTTCTGGCAGCCATATTACAAGCTTTGCTTAGTTTGGGGTCAGAGACCGCGTGTCAAATGTCCCCTAATATTTATTTGTAACATTAATTTATTTATAATGTTTGACAGTACAAATTGAACGTTTAAACAGTATTTAAAGCGTGTTTTAATCTTTTGTGGGAAGGCGGCAAGTTTTTAATTTTACTTTAAATGACGTGACCGAACGACGTGTTATAGTTCAAAAGTTGCATATCATAAGTAGGTCATAAGCTTTTATTTATATGAAAAAAAACTTGTAGCAAGGAGTAAGAAATAAAAAGTGATCTTACTATAATGACGTCAGTGTAGCTTATAGCCTGCTTTTAATCCAACGGAAAAACTCGGATGCGAACCAGATTAAATTCTCCTCGTAGGACTGCATAAATCTTATACTACTTCCCTTTCAAATGAGCTCTAACACGGCTGATATTATTTCCTCCTGGAATATACTTGTATATTTAATACCAGCCAGGAAATATAGCCGATAGACGTGCGACGGAACGGTAGATTTCGCACGAAACGGATAAGTAAAAGCCGTGGTAGTCTAGTGGTTGTAACGCTGGCCTGTCAATATTGAGGTAGTGGGTTCAATCCCGGTCCCGTACCAATAAGTTTCCTTGGAACTTATGTACGGAATTTCACACCACTGGCTTTTCGGTGAAGGAAAACATCGTGAGGCAACCTGCATACGTCCGTTGAAGAAATTCGATGGCGTACGTGAGTCCACCAACCCACACTAGGCCAGCGTGGTGGATATGGCCCAATCACCCTTCGTGGGTTGCCCTACGTCCTGCAGTGGACTATTAAAAAGGCTGGTACAGTACAGTACAGCATTAGTAAAGGTATGTGATTGACCTTACGCAGAGGCAAACTGGACTAGACGTCATGATATAAGTTAGTAATTTATTTGTTACAAAAACATGTAGATATACTGTTTACATTAAAGATATTTTTGTATAATGTCAGTGGACTGTATGTTTAGTTTTTAAAAAGTGTATAAGTTTTATGTGTAAGTTTGTGTAATTTGTTTAACAGCTGTTATATTGTGGACGACGTTTGTGTGACGTTACATGTGTAACTACTTGTATTATTATTAATTTATAATATCACTATATGACATGTAATTCTTTGTTACTGATGTATTTTTTTGATGATAATATTTAAATACCTAAATGATTAAATATTTTTTTTGTATAATATTATTGCTTTTTATTTGTTTAAAATTTGAATTTTCAAACGGTTGTAACGATTGAAATTTGATACTTAGGTAGAGTTATTATTTTCACAGGTTAACACAAAAGACACAAAGATAAACATAGCAGTGCGAATTTACTTCAAGAATACAGAAGATAAAAAAATAACGTAACCTTAAATATACGAATATCTTTTTTCTATTGAAATGAAATGAAATGAAATAATTTATTGTCATAATAGTACATTGAAAAGAATTAAGTAAATAAAATAAAATGCTTGTCAATCAAAATAAAATCAATGTCCCTATTAATGGACTCGTCCAACAAAAATATCACAACATAATTAAATAAACTAATTCAATAATAAAGATTCAATAAATAAAAATTGAAATAAAAAACTATGTTCCAAAACTAATCTCATGTCTCAGTCAGAAAGCGACAATATTCTGAATGTAGGTATGAAATATATTACGGTCTACCCACAAGTGTTCTATCGCACTTAGAATAGTCGGTAATGTGACTGTGTTTGACTGTGTCATTGGACTTTGCAACAATTGACTAGAACTATTTTTACACGCTGAAAGATTACACGTAATTGAAGTGATATGAGTTGCTGTATTTCAAATCATTAAACCTTTCTCTCACCTCCATCTGTAAAAAAAAACTGCACTCATGGAAATCAACCCTCCAATATTACTCCCAAACCTCAGCGCAGCGCAGTATTTCCTCAAGAAAACAATTCCTTCATATGAAATTCCTTGGAAATTATTCCGTAAGTGGGATTTAGCTCCTTTGATATGGCAACCGTATTGAGATCGCGCCCTGACGGCTGAAGGGCTGTAAAACACGAGGAATGGGGTGAGAGCTGGTGTTACCAGATTAATTGGGGAACCGTTTTGCGTACGGCTTTTATATCTACTAAAAAGAGGTGTTATGAGTGTGACGTGTGTTTTTGTCTATAGCTCGAAACTGTCCGCGTATGGCGGACCGATGGGGTCGAAAAGTTGTCGAATATAGACCACGTACTAGCAAATGCGTAAGACGTCCACCGACGAGGTAGACAGATGATCTAATTAAGAGTGTAGAGATGTCGAAGCAATAAAACAATTGCGCTTATAATAAAATTCGTTTTGATGTTTTAAAGCCGATGATGTCTTGACGAATCGTTTTGCGTTTGGTTTTTACATCTACTAAAAAAGAGATCAAAGATGAATTAAATTTACCGACATAGCCCAGGGGATTAGCAAGTTAAAATTATAATGGGCTCGGCACATAGTTCGAAAAACAGATAATGGGTGTGTAAAGTTCCCGAATGGAGACGCAGCGTACTCGAAGGACACGCGTAGGTGTTATAATGATAATGTTTATTTTCCAAACTTAGGGACTATGTACATCTTAAACAGTATACAAAAAAACAAGATTAGTACGTATTCTAAAGATTGTACAATATGCAAATGTGCACTGAAACCCACACTAGGGTGACTGTGTCGTGGGCTGCAGGCTCTTCCACTTATAATAACAAGATTATGGTACAATATTAAAGGTACTTATGATAAGTTAGTTGTGATACGTTGTGGGTGTGTATGTGAGAGTGAGTGAATGAATATGAGCGCGTACGTGTATGTACATGATATAAAGGTAAATAAATAATAATATGTATGGAGATATTATGAATACGAGTTCGAGAACTGATATAATTAATTATTATAGGTATATAAGGTATACTGGGTATATCTAAATAAATTATATGATTATACAGGTATACTTGATTATGTAAAGGAATAAAAATAATATGAATAAATAAATAAATTAATATCCAGATTAAACTTAGTATCGCCTCACAGTTGTACCTACTTACGCACGTGATAGGGGTTGAATCTGAAGGGATATGGCTTGGCTAATCAGGTCATGATTGTTTACTCCGCCAATTTTATGAACCGATAGTTAATAGGAGGCTACTACGTTAATGATAATAGGTATTCATCCGTGCGAACTATTTATGCACAAATTTAAAGTCAGATGTACTATTTTTAGCGAAAACTGTAACTATTACATCTCCTCATACACAGAGTTTACAACATGACCAAAGTAAAAAGCATTATTTAGCTAAAGTCTAGTTTGATCCTGCATAATAATCTAAGCATTTTTCCCACGATAAATACATTTATAAGTCTGCACAGCGCACCTCCAGCTCAATAAGAAGGCAGCCGACATTCTCCAGGCGTGCGCGGGTGGCACTACATTAATCTTTTTGAAAAAACAAGCCTGACTCCGGGCGAAGCTGGTTTTTTCCGGTTAGAGGTGGAATTTACACTGTGGAGGAGAAAATGGAATCGAAACTTGTTGGTCGTTTTGTAAAGTGTTGTTGGTAGGTGATGGAGATTGGAATTATGGATTTAATACAGGGTAGTAGAAAGTATAGTAGTTTTTGAAAATAAAAAGTTACCAATTATCCTTATTAGTTAGTTAGTCATAGTTCATTTATTCGACAAATGGGTATGAGAGACACTTTTGAATAGTCAATAAAAATATGCATACACAATGGTGAAGACTCAAGAAATCAATTACTTACATAAATAAATCATCAATTTCAACTTAATTCACAATTTATTAAATCACATTACATCCAGGTACATTACTCCAAAGAGTATACCAATACTACGTAAGAAGAGACGGATCTCTCATACATAATGCGAGACATTCAGCTTTGTATGAAACGTGCATGGAGAGCTCATACCAACATGAAGATACTTATTTACATCATTTTAATGTTGTCAGCATTGTCATCACTATTTGTAGCATAAACTTAGGGATGTACCGTCTGACGATAAACTAAATATCGATAATTTTAATATCGATAATTTTCAGTTAGGGAAATTATGATATTTCGACTAGAATTATAGCATAAAAAAAGATATATTTATATAATATGAATGTGTTTATTTAAACAAATTAGCTTATTCTATTATAGATAAGTGAAGAACAATCCGCGGTAGCACAAACTTTAAAAGACTGTACAATAACTATATAAAATATTATACATTTTTATACATATATCATTTTGCAAGACTTTGCAGCTGAGCCTTCTTTACAGTATCAGCGGTTTTTTCTTCGCATAATGCAAAGGACCTATTAGCTAGTCGACATTCATTGCGGATCAATAATAGAGTTAGCCGCTGTAATAGTCGGTCAACCATTGTTATTTTATGCTCAGTACACAGCCACGAAAAATCAATGTTAGCTAGAAATTCAGTTTTTGCTAAACAAGAGATATCATTAGCAAAAATTGTTGGTTTGATTTTTTGCTCAAACACATGTGTTGCGGTGTCTATTGTTTGGCAAAATTTTATTGTTGGGTATGTTAGGTATGTTTTTTCCTTCCACCACTCCTTTAATGAAATGTAGTCATATATTGAGTTTGGCTCCGGCTTTGCAATTTTCAGAGATGTGATACATTTTTTACATTTGACATCTCTCAAAAGGACTGAAGCAAGATACCCACTAACATATACCGTCGGTTGCTTCTCGAACTTTTTTAACATTTTTTCTATTTTTTCTATATCGTCTTCCAAATCCTTTTCTAAATCTTCTTCTTCTAAGTGCATGACCGGAAAATTCTCATTCGTTATTTCGTTTCATTTCTTCAGTAATTGGATTTAAGGAAATGTCTATAGAAGGCACAGCTGTTTTTCTAAGTTGAGTTCTCTTTTTCTTGAAGTCTTTTGGCCTAAAATGCTTGCCACACACATATTTCAGCTGGTGTAATTTCTCAATGGGCACATAAATTAAGTCTATATTTCCAGTTGCTGCTAGTCATTTTCTACATCTGGAAAGAAAAAAAAAATGTTTTGCAATAACGACCTTGTGCGAATTTCGAGCATGGAGCGTAGTCTTATTTAAAATGCGTAGTAATCACCACTCATCTTGAATAGTCATATTAATTTCCAAATCGGTATGTCGGATTATCGATAGTTATCGATAATATTATGCTAGTTAGCAGGCAGCACTATTGTTTACCTACGAAGTATTAGGTTATAAAATTTTTATTGAATATTTCCTTATTTATCACGTATGTCATATAAATATATCACAGTATAACATTATAAATACTTACCGATCTTTATCTAGGGGAAATTTTGCCATAAATAATCTTTTTTCACTGCCTGACCGGTATGTTTTTATGCGGCATATTTCACAGGTAATTTTGGTCGTTTTCTTTGCACTCATTTCAAATTATCAAATGTAAAATGAGCTTTGCACTGTGGGCGTGTAAAATAACATTTATTTGGTTTAAAGAAAGCACTTCTGTTTGTACGTTTATAATACACTGCAAAATAACCAACGACATTAATAAATCTATTAATGTCGTTGAAAATAACTCGGGATTTTAATGACGTGACAACTGACAAATGACACTATTGAGACGGAGAGCAATAGCGGCAAATATAACCCGACTAACTTTAAAAGAATATATTTTAGTGGTACATACGAGATGAAGCTAACTTTACGTTTTGTACGTATTATAGTAGCCATTAAAAAGAAAGCACGTTTCATACATTTGCTTAGATTCGTTTTTTTCTTAGGAAGTTGCGCCAGGCTGCATTACTCATTGAAAACAAGTTACCACAATAAGGTGCCAGTTGTACGAATGACGAAAACCTACCAAATCCATCCAATTTGGTAGATTTTCGTCAGTCACTCAGTATAAATAAAACAGAATGTCAAATTGTAAAAGTAAAAATGTTAAAATTAAAGGTATAAATCCGAAAATGTGTTTGTTGGTTTGTTGCTCTTTCACGGAGGCGCGGATTGACTTGATTTTGGCATAAACAGTTTGAACGATGGGAAGCGACATAGGCTACTTTTTATTGCGAAAGACATCGTGGTTTCCGTAGGTTTAGTAATCAAAAAGCGTTTTGTCTATAGCTCTTTTTAGGGTTCCGTACCCAAAGGGTAAAAACGGGATCCTATTACTGAGACTGCGCTGTCCGCCCGTCTGTCCGTCTGTCTGTCACCAGGCTGTATCTCATAAACGGTGATAGCTAGAACGTTGAAATTTTCACAATTAAGTTATTTATGTAGGCTCTATAACAGCAATATTAAAAAAAAAATATTTAAGGGAGGCCTCTATACAACAAATCATAATTTTTTGCGGTTTTTCGCTCGATATGAATAACGGTGACTGGTAGATGCTTGAAATATTCACAGAATATTTAGTTGAATAATGTATACTTCAAAAATAAATAAGTAAATTAAAATAAAACAAATATTTAAGGGACCATACAAGAACCCTGAGTTTTTGCTCAATAATAATAACGGCAACAGGAATATGCTTGAAATATTCACAGAATATTGAAGAATATTTTATTTCGCCCTTTGGCGTCTCCCCCGGCGCCCATTTTTTTTTAAATTCTTTTTTACGAGGGGGAAATCTTCTAAAGATTATTATAACTGCATTAGGGTGCAGTAGGTTTATGTGGGATTGTACCCACTAAAACCCCCTCGGTGGCCAGCCTTTGTGCCTTCTTGGGAGCTCCGAGAACTCCAAAGGAACACACCGGTGCTCCCAGCACTTTACACGACTACTCGCCTGGTGATTAAACCAGGCTTGTAGCGTCCTCCCCTCCGGTGCCCCTAGTGTATTTGGTAGTAGTTTTAGCTTGAGTATTTAGTATTGTAATATTTATATAACATTATGTTTAATACTTCTACCTAAGATTTATAATTGGTCTCGCTGGTTACATTGCTATTGCTAGTATAGATCACTTAGAAAAAAAACACATTTGTAAATTACGTTTTGTTTTCTGCTATATTTAATGTCAGCTGCATAGCCAGAAAACAATGCATTACTTGTACGGTGCAGACCATAAACATTTTTAAGTCAACTGAAAAGAAAAAATAGATACGTCTGCTCTACCTCAGAAGTCAAGGAACTCTTGAATGGCCTAAGAGCCTCTTAAGATCGATCTTCACCCACGTGATCACCAGATGAGACGTATTGTTTATAAATTATTATTTATTCATTTATAAACACGCCTGTGACAGCTTGTCTATCGAAAAGTGTTCATGGCTGTTTTTTTTAATATTTAAAATATGTCATGAACGATTATTTGAAGACAAGCCTGTTTGATTAAATTTGTGATTAAATTATCTTACTTATCATACCCATTTTGACTGGTTATAAGACCGGTATCATACCTATAAACCTATATTGACATATTTGTACATAGTTTCTTGCCAGATAGTATGAACGAAATTAAGTAAGCACATCTACCAAGGTCTATTTTCTACATTAAAAACTATTAGGTAGTTGGAATAAAAATATACCGGCTATCAATAGAGTGCAGGTAGAAAAAATCATTTCGAAATTGATTTTTATCGAATTAAATATAGCCATGAACAGTTTCCGATAGGCAAGCTACCATAGGCCTATTTGTATGTCAATAACATTTCATAATAATCGGCCAAGTACGAGTAGGACTCGCGCACGCAGGGTTCCGTACTGTATATTTATTATTAAATTGTACATACAACTGAACATTCTGTGAATATTTCAAGCATCTACCTGTTACTATTATTAATATGGAGCAAAAAACGTCTAAAAATTCAGATTTGTTGTATGGGAGCCCCCCTTAAATATTTATTTTATTTTATTTTTAGTATTTGTTGTTATAGCGGCAACCGAAATACATCATCTGTGAAAATTTCAGCTGCCTAGCTGTCATGGTTCATGAGATAGAGCCCGGTGACAGACAGACAGACAGACGGACAGACGGACTGACGGACAGACGGACATCGAAGTCTTAGTAATAGGGTCCCGTTTTCCCTTTGGGTACGGAACCCCAAAAAGTATGTCTCCTCTGCACGGGAAGCATGGAAAAGGGACAAGCTGTCTTTTCACAATTATATCCCCTCAAATAGGAATTAAAGTATGGATTGACAATGACAACTGACATTTAAAAGAGGATAAAATGGTTTTCTCCCTTTGCCGTGCTACCCGTGCTGGTTTTCAGATGGGTGAAGGTCGTTCTTCCACGTCTCTCCCCCTAGAAAGGAAAATTAACGCCAGGGCTCGGATTTCCAGAGATTATGCGTCGGATTTGTCATCCTCGTTTGGATTTGGGAGATAAAATAATGCAGTCACCTCTGAGAGATATTTTTTTTATCACAGAGTTATAATTAATGGCTTTCAGGGATTTTCGGCGGCCATTTGTTGTGGAGTCAATGCCGCGTAAGGCTTGTTTTTGCGGATTACTATTTATTATTTTGGCTTTTGAAAGTCTGCGCTAGATTAGATGCGCATGAAGGATTCCTTAATAAATGTCTCTATTACTAGCTGCGCCCCACGGCGATACCCGTTTTACCCGAGATAAAAAGTAGCTTATGTGTTAATGTCATCTAAATTAGTTTAGCCGTTTGTTCGTAAAAGAGTAACAAACATCCATTAATACTCACAAACATTCGCGTTTATAATATTAGTAGGATTTACTGTTGATTTTACAATAGAGACTAAGTTTTATCATATTTCACATATGCTTAGCACATAATTAAGAGACAAGTCCGTGAGTTAATTACTACTCAATTTTGTTTAGTTTAAAGTCTTACAGATGTTTCTTATTTTCAGCGTTTTAGTGATCACCGAAGATAAGGTTACGGTCAGTTTTTGGATGGGTGACCGCGGGTGGCATTTAAAACTAAGCGTGGATGGATGGATCCCGATTATTTTAACCGTTTGGCTGTCACATCAGAAGCCTTCACGGGAATAAAATTCTGACACTAGAGTTAACCGTCCAATTAATCGCCCAATCTTTATAAAGTTAGTAGCAACGAGCAAATACAGTCATATTTTTGGTATATTATTATGAGATATTCAAATATTTATCTCTATTCGTATTAAAGTCTGATTTCTACCAAAATCATATCTTCCATAAACGTATATGCGCTCTAAATATCTCAAGTTCCCTAGAAACATATAAAGAAACGCTATCAAAGAAAATAATCCTTTTTTGTAGCTGCCATAAAATAATCCGCGGGCCGCGTATCGAGCGATCGCGGCCCGCTATAAAGTTTGCATAAAAACTCTGCGGCCGTAAAGTTCAGCGCCACTGACAAGGTCACGGGACGACGCGTCGTCGTTGTCGCCCATCTTGTATTTACCCTTCGTTTTGCGGTTACGGTTCTCAAACTTTATTTTATTTTGATATTTTTTATTCAATATTTACCCTCTTATACCCTGTAAAGACGGCGCGTGGCGTAGCCGTGCAGAGTGTAGTTTCACTCAATTTTAATAGGGAGTCCTTAAACAGAAATGCTATTTAAAATTTTATCTACACTAATGTTGTAACATTCTACTTATGTTCCCAATACTTGACTTATAATGACTACTGTTATAGCGCAGACAACAAAACACTCAATTTAAGCAATTTCACATGATGTTATAATATCCACATCGATATCGTAAAATCTCATTATAACATCGCGCGCTCGCTCCTGATTGGCCCTGCGCGCGCAGCTGCGCTCTCATGGCGTCCATTTTGAAATAAAAAAAAGGCGGACTTCAATTTTTTGTTAAAGTCGTCATGGGTATCGTTTTCGAGGTTTTTGGGGGAGTAGATTTCGAAAATGGCGTCCATTTTGAAATTAAAGATGGCGGACGACACTTTTTTGAAAAAGTCGTCATGGGTATCGTTTTCGAGGTTTTTGGAGGTATAGATTTCAAAAATGGCGTCCACTTTGAAATTAAAGATGGCGGACTTCACTTTTTTGAAAAAGTCGTCATGGGTATCGTTTTCGAGGTTTTTGGAGGTATAGATTTCAAAAATGGCGTCCATTTTGAAATTAAAGATGGCGGACTTCACTTTTTTGAAAAAGTCGTCATGGGTATCGTTTTCGAGGTTTTTGGAGGTATAGATTTCAAAAATGGCGTCCATTTTGAAATTAAAGATGGCGGACTTCACTTTTTTGAAAAAGTCGTCATGGGTATCGTTTTCGAGGTTTTTGGGGGAGTAGATTTAGAAAATGGCGTCCATTTTGAAATTAAAGATGGCGGACGTCATTTTTTTGAAAAAGTCGTCATGGGTATTGTTTTCGAGGTTTTTGGTTAGATTTTAATGGCGCCAAGTTCACTGTGACAATACACGTACGCGTGAATTTAATGTTTCGCAATATGTTTTTTTATTTTTTTTATTTTTTATTAGTGAAGATAAAGTAGTGTATGCAACTGCATATAACACGGGTATTAAAACACTCGTTACTATTATAAAAAACCTAGTTTCTTAGTGACTAATTACAACTTGGTACTAGGCGCCCATGACTGTGATAAAGACGTTTGAGCATAGGTGTGGTGGTATCAACACTCTTTCTACAGCCGAAGGCGTCATGAGCCTGTTGTTGACGACACAGCTAGGCGCGGCTATTGTTGCATACAGCACAACCTGTATTCTACATAACACTTAGAAAGGTTCAAACCAATTTAGAATAAAAAAGATAAAGGACAAGAAAAACGAGCGCAACGTACGAGTACGTATTGAAATCTTCCAGGCGCAGGCCCCACGATTTTATTTTTGAGTCATTATTTTTTAGCTTTTAGTACATAAAACCATTTATTTTAAAAATGTTTTTTACCAAGTTTATTTTTGGGATTAAGTTAAAAAAGTACAGTTTTCAGATTTATTCCTATATGTGTAGTAGAAGCCGTGGTGGTCTAGAGGTAGTGACGCCCGCCTTACAATCGTGAGGTCGTGGGTTCAATCAATCCCAGTCCCGTACCAATGAGTTTTTTGGAATTTATGTACGGAATTTCACACCACTGCCTTTTCGGTGAAGGAAAACATCGTGAGGCAACCTGCATATGTCCGTAGAAGAAATTCGATGGCGTATGTGAATCCACCAACCCGCACTGGGCCAGCGTGGTGGATATGGCCCAATCATCCTTCGTGGGTAGGCCTACGTCCTGCAGTGGACTATTAAAAAGGTTGATACAGTACAGATACAGTACAGTGTGTGTAGTACTCTAAGAGAATGCTCCTTGCCTAATTTTATAGTTCTAGTTCAACAGCCCTATAGGTTTTGATTCCCTTGTTTGTGTCGATATATGCAGTTTTTTACGTAAAAAGGGCTCTAAATATTTTCTACGATAACTGAGAAGAATGCTTTTTCACAACTGCAAGGAACCGTAATAATGCGTATGTGGTTCTAATTTCAATTTGTTAACTGTACGCGTTTCTTACATACGGACGGACGGACAGACGGACAACAAAGTAATCCTATAAGGATTCCGTTTTTTCTTTTGAAGTACAGAACCATAAAAACTTGCCGGATGTACTTCAAGCATTACTTATTGACCAAGTAGTGGTACTAGGCGCCCATAACCGTGAAGAAAGCGTTTGAGCATCAGTGTTGTGGTATCAACACTTATCTCTCCAGCCGAGGGCGTCACGAGCCTATTGTTCCCGGCGCGGCTAGACGCGGCTATTGTTGCATCCTTGTTGTTCTAAACATGTTTAGATTAGAACACCCTGTGCGTCCTATAACGTAGAATAATTAATCGGCTAAGTACGAGTCAGTCTCACGCACGGACGGTTCCGTACTGTATGGGAGCCCCCCTTAAATATTCATTTTATTTTAAAGTTATTTTTATTATTGAAGTGAATATACAACTAAATATTCTGTGAAAATTTCAAGCATCTACCTATAACCATCATATATATCGAGCGAAAAACGGCTAAAAATCTGATTTGTTGTATGGGAGCCACCCTTAAATGATAATTTTATTCTGTATTTGTAGTTATAGCGGCAACAGAAATACACCATCTGTGAACATTTCAGCTTTCTAGCAATAACGGTTCATGAGTTACAGCCTGGTGACAGACAGACAGATAGACAGCGGAGTCTTAGTAATAGGGTCCCGTTTTTACCCTTTGGGTACGGAACCCTAAAAGCAGACAGAATAACATTTCCAAGTTAAGAAGATTTAATAACATTGACAGTTATCTTGCATCTCTGCTTTCTGGTTTCAATATACATGTTATTGTGTAACTTAAACTTGATTTCAAAACAGTAACCATCTAATAAATTAAGTGGAAGGAAGGAGATAAGATTCAGTTTCTTAATATTTTTTCATACGTAACATTTAATGATTTTTGTGGATTGTGGATTTTATAAACCAACAAAATATAATAAAATCAGTCTGCCGCGCCGTGTGATCTGTAACCACTTTGTTAAGGCCTTGTTACATGTTGGTGTGGGCCATTTCCACAAGCAGGCCTTCTATGGACCTGTTTTAGTAAGTACCCGACCGCAGCTAGATCAGCAACAGTTTCAGAACCCGAATCAGTTTTTAATACTTGTTCTGTATATAATATGACTTTTTAGAATATTGTTGTTTTTGTAGGTATATTTAATTTTGCCGAGGTCTGTGTTGGTATTATTATTGGATAACTTTTTTATAAGTTTTTTTTTAATTCTATATAGGTTTGCGTTTGACTACATACTGCCTGATGTTGAGCAGATATACGGTCTAAAATGTAGCACGCTTACCTAGAAGATACCTATTTACTCGGGATTTGAAGACACCCACGTCGTACTTTAGTAAAGTAAAGTACGAGTATATTAGATAGGTACCTATCTAATTTAAACTTTAAATGATGATGATTTTTTAACATTTACTGTACATATTATTCTAACAATGATAGTAATGACAAACTAATGTATTTAATGATGAGATGAGAAATTAAAGGCTTTTTTATTTTATTTTATTTAATTTTATACGAGTATATTTGGCTAAACCTGTCTCCGCTCCAGCACCCCTCTCCCTAGGATTTGCGATTTTTTTGAGGGACTTTTGGTGGAAAATAGTGAGATATACCGCTTAGCATATTTTAAGGTCCTTTGTTATATTTTGTGACTTTTACTCTGGCCATCAATAAAGCGCTTGTAGCAAAGTTTTATTAGGTGTTTGTCGGATATCACCGAAATTAAGCAATGTTCCGCACGTTCAGTATTTGGTTGGGTGATCGTGGGTGGCATTTTCCAACTGAGCGCTTCCGAGTCTCGGATGACATGCTAAATTGTAGGTCCCGGTTGTTTTAACCGTTTATCCCTGTCAGTGACCTTCAGACGGCCTAAAAAGTCTGACACCAGGGCTAGCCACCCGGTCTATACGAACTTAGTAGTCACTCGGCCGCAGTTAGTTCAGCATAGCAATCATTTTTAGGGTTCCCGCACCCAAAGGGTAAAAACGGGACCCTATTACTAAGACTCCGATGTCCGTCTGTTCGTCTGTCTGTCTGTCTCCAGGCTGTATCTTATAAACCGTTATAGCTAGAAAGCTGAAATTTTCACAGATTATGTATTTCTGTTGCCGCTATAACAACTAATACTAAAAACACAATACAATTAATATTTAAGGGGGGCTCCCATACAACAAACCTTAATTTTCAACCGTTTTTCGCTCTATATTAATAATGGCAACAGGTAGATGCTTGAAATATTCATAGAATGTTTAGTTGTATACACAATTCAATAATAAATCATTAAATTATAATGTAATAAATATTTAAGGCATACAGTACGGAACCCTGCGTGCGCGAGTCCTACTCGTACTTGGCCGATTGTTTAATACATACTTGTTCAGTATATTTTATAAACTTTTTCGATTATCAGTGTTTTCGTAGATAGATTATTTTAGTAGGTATATTTGCCGAGGTCGGTATCGGTATTATTGAATAAAAATTTTGTAAGAAGGTATTTTTTCGAGTATATTTGGTTAAACCTTGCTCCGCGCCTTCACCCTTCTCCCTGGGATTTGCAATTTTAGCGAGGAACTTTTGGTAGAAAATAGTGACATATACCGATAAGTATATTTTTGAATTGCTTCAGTATTGAATGATATTTAATCTGGCCATACTGTCCAGGAAGTCCAGCAGCGTCGGTGCTGCGTCGGTGACGTATGCCTCCCGGAAAGTCCTCGGTAGACCCCGAAGAAGTTCTTACGTTGTTCCGCCACACTGTAGCATTCAAGCATCACTTCTTTTACCTCCACACAACCAAAGTTAAAGCCCATATAAACTTGAGTGGTCTATTTAAATGTGTGTACAGTGTGTGATCTTCATCGTTCCCTGTTAATTGAAATAGGACGGTGTTGCGTAGTAACTTGCATGTAATCTATGGAGATACATACCTACAGGCTTATTCTCGGGGGTTCGATTAAGCGCCTGGAGATTCGTCTCTGTTCTGTAAGCTAAAACGATTACATGGGATATTGTTGTAGCAAGAAGGTGATAAGCCTTGTAGGCATGATTGGGTTTTTAAACCTACCGAATCATACAAGTTGGTGCATGTAAAGATAGCTACAAGCTGCAATATCCAATCCTGACTGTAGCTCACACAAAGCTGCGCGTTGATTGGGTTTCGCGCAGGTTGTAGCTAACTTCACATCCGCCGACTTGTATGGTTCGGCCTATACACAAGGATAGGTGGTAAGAGTTTGGAAGTCATCATAAACGTTACATTCCGACATTCAACATCACTATAAATTTCCCGACTTTGTGCCGATGTCCGTCTCCAACCAGCCAACTGTACCTATCTATCTATCAGCCGTAGGACGTCCACTGCTGGACATAGGCCTCCCCATGGATTTCCAATAAGGCCGGTTGGAAGTGGCCAGCATCCAGCGCGTTCCTGCGATTTTTATTATATCGTCAGTATCGTCACGATATATTTGTACCTATACATCAGTATTTATAATAATGATATTAAACTGACCCCAAGGACGCTTCAAAGTCTGTTGATGGAGAAACCTGAAAAAAAAACAAATAATATACCTAGGTGTTGGCTGAATAAAAAAATAGGGGGTTCTGATGTTAGCTACAAGCTGCTGATAACCCAATCATAGTTGAAGCTCACTGAACAGCTGCACAAAAATTGGGTTGTCTGCAGCTTGCAGATATCAAAGCCACCAAGTTGTTTGATTTATCCTTGTTTTGAATAAATATTTAGTGCATTTCCGCTCTGTCGTAGGCATATAAGTAGAGGGTACCCCTCAACCAACCAAATGAAATCACAAACAAAATAGTAATTAATTATCAAACTATATCAAGATTCGGCTATGGTTAGGTTAAGGTTAGGTCAGAGAAAAAAAATGTTAGGTTAGGCTTAGGTATGTTTAAAAAATAATGAATCTGAAACAAAATTATAATTAATCCGTTAAAAATAATAAAAATAATTAAACCTGTAACAGAAATTGTGATTAGTGATCTTTTTAAAAAAATATTGTAAACCTGAAAGTGATTTACACTAGTTAATTTGTTAAAAATTACAAATATAATAATTTTAAAAATAGTGAAAAAATACTTAGTTAATCAATAGCATTCCTTTTCTTACTGTACTCGATTCGAATAAGCTACGTTTGATTTATTTTGTCGGACTGCGATTTGTATGAATGTGACGTTTTGCGATTTTGTCCATGACGGAGCGGATTTGGCCTATACCTACTACTTGACATACTAAAGCGGAATAGCGAAAACAGAGAGTCGAACCTTCGTCAAACCCAAATGATATGGACAGATGCACGGATGGAGAAGCAAGTCGTACTGACTGCCTTACACGATCCAAGTAGGACGTAGTCGAGAGGCTGTCTCCAATAAAATCGGAACGTCTATGAAGGCTTTAATGTGTGTATCTGTGCGTCTATGAACATGTATCTAAATATCTATCTGTGGTATTCTTCCCCCACACACGTTAAAATAACAGTATTTTTCCTTTCCGAGCTTCAAGCTAATATCTATAGAGGCACAAACGTGCAAAAAAGTATCCGAGAAAAAAAAAACGTAGTAGTACGTAGTGGGCAGGCTTTTTAGTTAGTCGTTAGGCGATTGCAAGCCGACTACAACGCCCCGCTATGCCAAAGTGCTCGGTTACAAGCACTAATTAGGTGACATAACGTCGAGATTCGAGAAATCGGGTCATTGTGAAATATTTAATGTAAATATCTAAGTCGGTATATATGACGGCGCTTGGTCATTTTTTTTCCAATTTCGCTTAGGGACTGTGGCTCTGTAGATATTTGCTCGAAGATTGGAATTTAAAAAGTTGTAACTACAAAGCAAATCGTTCAATAAACGTTTCCCATCAAAGAAAAGCCGAAAATGATTGTGTCCGTGAGTGACGCAATTAAAACTTCATGCACCGAACGCCGGTCTTATTCGTCAGAACTTGCGGTAACTACAACGAGTTAGTCCCTGTTTGATATATTTATCTACCTATTTTAATTTTTTTATACAGTCCTCTGCAAATGTATCGAAGTTAGTTGCCAATACACCTTCCTAATAGAAACACGTTCGTTTATTATTTCAACCCCTTAGCCAAAAAAAGCTACCTTAACTCCATCAAGAGTAGTCCCATAGTGCAGATATATTTAGCCACAGGTTTTTTTTAATGATCATTATCATCAGCCTGTATCGACCCACTGCTGGGTATAAGCCTCCTCTACTTTATGCCATTGTTCCCTGTCTTTAGATATTTTCTTTCTTCTCAAAACTCAATCGTTTATTGCAACATGTGTAATCTATATATATAAAATGCTTTGTCCTGAATGACTTACTGACGGATCAACGCAGAGCCCAAACCGCTGGTCGGAGGAACCTCAAATTTGGAGGGTGGGTTCTTTGTATGACGTAGGCATCCGATAAGAAAGGATTTTTCGAAATTCTAACCCTAAGAGGGTAAAAAATGGGGTCAAAGTTTCTATGGAACATCGTGATTCCATGGTTCAATCGACTTGAAAATTGGCATAAACATTCTGTAATTGAATTGACGGAAGACGTGTTTCGTAGTTTATTGAAATTCATCCCTTATCGGGGTTAAAAAGGAGTAGAAAGTTAATTTGGGGGTGATTTGCTTCCAAGGCGACATCAATACTCCTTGGCAACTTAGTAATAACTTTGATTTAAATTACTTTTTATTTTGACACATGTTTGAAAACTCAATCCGATTGTATCAATGACTTGAGAAAATAGAGAAGGCGGCCACAGGTTATTTATATAAGTTATTTGACATTTTGCTGCCTACACTGTAGTTATAATATGTTCCCATATTTCTTTGGTAATATATACTGCGTACTGCGAAAATAATTAGGTTAATAGTGAGTGCGAGCGCAAATTTACCTAAGAAAGTGCGGGAATCACATTGTCATTATGCATGAGTGCATATCAATATTTATAACCGACTTGAAAAAAGAAGGTTCTCAATTCAGCGGTAAGTTTTTTTTTTTTTTTTGTGTGTAAGTAACGCGATTATTCGGTCAATTAAGTTTGAACCGATTTTGTTGATTATTTTTTTGTTTGCTAGATCATAGGTACTTCAGAGTTAGTCTCATTTGTGATTATAAAATAAACAAATATATTAAATAATGATAAATCGAAATAAGTTAAGCAGGTTTGTAAAAATCACGAATAAACTAATTACATACCTAAATGATGTTGTGGTTTGTGGTTCCATTCAGTTCATCATTTATTTTTGAAAGATCATCATTGTGAAAATATGGTACACATATTATCGATTTGAGCAAATTATTTGAATTTTGTACCTACTTATTGTTTGTATGTAATGGCGGCCATATTGAGTCCTATGTGTGATATTTTGTAATTATTTCAAGTCCATATACTTATATGTTGCCATAGAGTTTTGGTTGCAATAGAGATATTTGAGTTGTTGATTTTGTATGTCAAAATGGAGTAGATAGTTTTGTATTTTCTTTGTAAACTAAAAATGTGTGCTCATTATTAAAAAGACTCATTATTCGAGATATCCATAAAACTCTAGATTTATTATTCGTAAAAAAGTGCGTAAATCGTGGGAAAAATCAAAGAGTCATGGTCATGTACGAGTAGAATCGCTTAAGCGAGAAAACTATGATTCCTGGCGTATTCACGCGAAAGCTGTCTTAACAAACCAACACTTGTGGGACCACAGCTTGATCGGATCGTTGATGTATCTAGCAATTACAAAAAGGCCAGATATTACGTTTGCCGTAAGGTATCTAAGCCAATTTAATACTTGCTACGGAAACAATCATTGGCAAGCCGCGAAACGGGTCATCCGTTGGAAGAAGGTTGGACTAAAATATAAAAAAGTGGCATGAAGTAGTATGGCATGGCAGGCGCTTATTGGGCAGCTTGCACCATGGATAGACGATCCTACACGGGATATATTTTCAAATATGGTGGTGGTAACTTATCCATATAAGTTACGAAGCCAAGAAACAAAGAGTAGTAGCCTTATAGGCAGAGTGCACAGAGAAGATGGAAGCAGATCTCCTTACCACGGCACTACCGCAACCAAGGCTTAAGAGGGCTATTGTGTACGAGTATTTCAAAATTGGGTTTACGCACGGAGTGTTTTGAGGACTAAACTGGGAGTCAGTCAGACCTGAAGAGACCCTGAGGTCATCATATTTGAGTTGTTGATTTTTTGTGTCACAATGGAGTAAAATAAAAATGTGTGCTCAATATCAAAAAGACTCATTATTATCATTATGTCTATGATTGCAATATAAAGCCTTCACCTGCAACCCAGCAACCCAAATTAATAGATAGTTGGTATAAAATAGAAACTTCTAATTTTCTTTGCTTCTAAAGAAACTGCTTAAGGAATTCATATTCGAGGCAACCAGGCGCCACATCAGAGTATCCTATTGCAAAAACGTGATCTTTTTTCAAGAATTACTGTAATATACTAGCGGACCCACTGCAGCACCATCTGCCGGGCTTATTTGTGAATCTAATCTTGAATCTTCATTCAAATCGGTCCAGCCGTTTAGGAGGAGTTCAGTGATATACACACGTACAGCAGAATTGTAATTATATGTTTAAAGATAATCTGTTGATCAGGTGCTGGAGACAATGCTAATCGCCACCGTGTAGAGTTTTTACACAGTCTCGCTCTAATTCCTCTCAATCCTACTAATATTATAAACGTGTGAGTATGTATGGATATTTGTTACTCTTTCACGCACAAACAAATGAACTAATTTGGATGAAATTCGGTACGAAGGTAGTTTAGATTTTGGATTAACACATAGACTACTTTTTATTTCGGGCTAACGCGGGTAACACCGCGGGGCGCAGCTAGTAGTTACATATTGCGGTTCTTAATCAACATGTTGTGTATAGTTCTACATACCCATGACCTTGTAAGGTTATGGCAATTTTATTGTTTGTATTAGAACCATTTACATCTGACGGACTAGGTCCGGTCGTTTGACATGCTTTAGTGGAGTCGTAGACAACATTAAGAGGCCCCTTTAGCAATGAAAATATAATTAAATAAGTAAGGATGGTGGTACAAAGTAAACTAAAATGTTAGATGGGTTGACAAAAATTCTGGGATATTGTGATGAGGTCATAAATTACTGTAAAATTAGGCTATAGAACGAAGAACAGCACCCGTAAATTATGCCTTATTTCATTATTAGAACAATTTTTATTATGTTGTAAAGATCACTAAAAAAATTATCCATTGAAATCGTAATAGGTCAGCAGCGTCATTTTGTACGATAAAGCGCACGTTACGTGCTTTAGTTTTTTTTTGTTTGGGTTTGCGTAAAAACGATTATTTTTTCCTATTAGCCAAAAACTACCTTAAACTCGGTTTTAGCTTAAGTTTATTTTTAATTTGAAATTATGAGTTATCAACTGATTATATTTATATAGACATACTATAAAAGTCAACAAACAAACCTTTCCGATCTAATACCACAGTGAAGTTATCTTATTCGTAACACTAGCCATTCCACCTGAACAAGATATTATTATCTCACAGTCCGAAGCACACGGGTTTTCTTATAAATTGGCATCAAACACACAATCATCAAAGAGTATGCAGCGCAGAATAGACAGAATGTCCAAAACAACAGCGTCCGCATTACTGACACCCGCACATGGGCTCGCCTCGTACCATGAAAAATTCATAACCTACGCCACAGAGGAAATTGTGCAGAAGGCTCACGTACGCCTTTGTCTGCTGGGATATCGGACTGCAATGATAGAGCAATTGCTGTATGCGCTCGTTTATGGTTTTAAAATAGGTCGGGTGTGCCAATGCGGTGTTTTATGAACTGAGAAAAGTGTAAAATAAGCGTTGATTGTTGCTCGATTTAGTTTTGTTATGTAACGCTCAACAAAGAGACATTTTCTGTGTTGAAATCAGTAAGAATGTGTAATTTTGCGAGTGAAATCTAAACTACCTTCATTTATTTACTTTTGAGATATATTAACTTAAAAATTACTACCTAATAGCAGGAATAATAGAGTATTTAGTAGAGATTTCCAATTCAGTTAATCTGTTCTTAGGTCAAGTTTGTATTATACGATAAGGTTGTCAATAGATAGGGACACTGTTTTAAGCTAAATAAGTTTGGCTTTTAACAATGCAAGTCACTATGATAACTAATATAACCCAATGATAATAATTATAATCTATGTATCAGGGGATAATACCTAATACAAACTTCACTTATCATTAGTTTGGATGAATAAATAAGAAATTAGGAATGGTTTTCGCAATGTCCCATCTGCGACTTGCACCATGTTACTAGTCTGTGTTCATGGTACAGTAATAATAATGTGGTGCACTGACGTCGTATATAAAACAGTGTTCCCGAGCAAATGTGGATTTACAGCGGCTGCCCGGAATCTGCTGTGACAACAAATCTTAGATGTTGCTCTCCATAGCACGAGAGATAGTGACACTTTTAATTACTTTACTTTACGATAAATTTCGACAGCGCAAAGATTTTCTCAGGATATATTATCCTTCACTTCATAGTCAGCAGTACGACAATTTTTATTCTAACTAATATTATACACCCGAAGGTGTGTTTGTTGGTATGTTTTTCTTTCAAAAAGTGCAAAGAATATACTTGGTTTTGTATGGATATCGTTCAAAGATTGTAAAGTGACATAAGATAGTTTTTGTCCCGGAAAAGTATAAGGTTCCTATAGGATAGTACAAAGAACAAAATTTAACGCGAGTAAAGCCGCGGGCAAAAGCTAGTCGGTGCATAAATTTCAAAGAACTCTATGAAACGGGACTAAACTTCTTAAGTATTTAAATCATTATATCTGATAGAACTCAAAATATGCTCATATTTTAGTGTAAACTATAAAAAGTACCTACTTAAGATTTATTTTTCAAAGTCAACTCCAGTCAGATATTATTTATGTAGATGTTTGGATGAGTCAGTGATTACAGATTGCATAAATCTGGAGATAGTAGGTAGATTATAAAATATGCATAATAAAGACGGAAGTCATTCGTTTCTAAAAGAAAAGACCAAACGTTTTATACATATTATAATATAAATAAAACCTAAAACCTTTTATCTACGCGTTTTTAAGAACAATACTTCTTTTTACAATCCAGTCATTAGAATGTGTCGCCAGTACAACGAAATTCTTAAGATCCACCATAACTCAATAGACATTTTCGATTCAAATTTATTCTTTAAAAGAGACGTGAGGAGGATTGCATTCACGGTTCACCGTGAATGTAGTTATAATTAAATTACTTTGTTTACATATTAACCTACTTAATATCAATTGTATTTCTTTCAAATACTTAAGTACTGTTGCAGTAATTAATCATGATGTGTACACATGTTTTGGAATATGGTTTAGCTCATAGTTCTTAACACTACATTATTTAGCATATTATTGACTGTATTCTATTTTGTGTACCAAATAAATAAATAATATTCAAGCCTGTGGTAGTTCACTCATCAGTTTTATTTAATTTATTTTTTCACCGTAAGTAACCCAAGATTGGCTGTATTTCTCGACCTTCTGAAAAGATATTGAGTATTTTTAGTACCTCATGCAAACAATTCAGCCCGCGGCTCCCAGCCTAAAGTTGTTTGTTATTGAAACCCAGACGTCTGTTATTGGACATGCTGTCTGTTAAATCTCCCAGGAGCGTCAGTTAAGTGTTAGTTTAGTCTCATGTTGTTGGTTTAGTTTAGTGTGCTACACAGAATCAGGTCACTAGGATTCTTTATGGATTGAGCTCAGATTTACGGTCCATTTCAAAAAATTTATAGAAAATGATACTTTAGACATGTTACTTTTTTATGCTCAGTTAAAACGGAGTTATTGGTAACATGCATCTAACGTCTTTAAAGAGACTTTAGTACATCAAGATATAAAACTCTTTGTCTAAAGATCAATCCTCAACTTCTAATTAAAACCAACAGCTGTCTACAAAAAGATTTTTGAATTTCACAAAATAACTATAACTTCTCTCTTATAATACTTTTTATTACTATGAAGAACTTTTACTGTGAGACTATCACTAAAATTACAAAAAACACTTGCGATCCCACAATGTGGGTACATTAGGTTTTGCGGTGGGTATACTGCGCTTTTTTCGCTTCTGGCCGAGGCAAGGCAAGCGGAACGTTGGTCGTCCGGCTGCAAGATGGGCCTACGATGTATAGGAAATCGCGGGTCGAACCTGGACACTCTTGTCTCGGTACTGTGTTAATCGTGTCCTGGACACGATTAGCACAGTACCGAGACAAATGGCGCCGTAAGAGAGAGGCCTATACCCAGCAGTGGGATATAGAAGGCGGATGATGATAATACTGCGATTGAGATATAAACTTTGTAATAATTTATTGACTGTTACTTATAGAAATCTTTGTTAAGTTTTTTCCCACGAACCAACCGGAGGGAGTACTCTGTGGAGTCTGTGGAATTATCACCATTTTACAAGCTTTTATATTTACCTAATGCTAGTTTTATTTTATTTTTGCAGAAGCGAATTGTACGCGACATCACCCGCCGTGTCAACGGAAAACCAGCGCTTGTTGTCTACAACGTACATGTGGTCGTTTGAAATTTAGCGCCAAATATTTAAATTAATTCAAAGTTTAGCCGTGGCGCTAGTGATACTTGCTATGTCGTTTCTGTCGACGTGCAATCATAAAACAATTTAAAATTCTAATATAAAAATAAATTAAACTTTGACAACTTCGCAGTTGTAAATAACTTATATTTTAATAAAACGTTTCTAGCTAATTTATTTTAGCTAAAACTTATGTGTGAAAATAATAATTATATGAGCTGATGACAAGACAAGGGCTTCATTATCGCCAAAATATTGCGTAAGTAGAAACGTGAGCTGATTGTGAAGAAAATTAAAAAAAAGGAGATGTCAGATCATTGTCTTTGTTGAACTTGAAAAATAATCTCTAATTTTGGTTGTAATCGTTCCATTTTTAGTATTTAATCAATAAATTGTGAATTAATGGTTTCTATTTGTATTATTTAGGTTCCTGTCTCTCAAAGCAGCGGTGCTGGGATATCCATCATGACCTTTGAAGGGCTGTGTGATCTTCTGCGTACTGCAACTTGCGAACACGTGAAGAAACTGAGGAAAATCTGAGAAAGCCTTGAAGATTTAAACTTTTCGCAAGGAAACAAATCAGGTGATGTGTTTTGTTCAATATATTGGCAACGCAGAGTGACGAGATCGCAATATTTTACTTCTAACCTCAACTTTGTTCTTCTTTGGTTTGTGATATAGAAACGGTAGCTACCTAAATATTACATGCCATTGTGACTGCCTGTAAGTACTTTCAAAGGACTACACTCTCCTGTTGCATCTAGGAAGTGTTTTTGATGTAGGTAAAGTATGAGAATTGCAATAGTCTGTTACAGAGTTTTCTGCCGAGTGCTGGTCTTCAGCTGACATGGAGGATGATCCATACGGTTTACTTCCGTAGTCATTACATTATGACAATTGTGATATTTATCTCTTTATTTTCCTTCAAAAGCATTATCTGATCGATTTGTATAACACTCACAAACAGACGTACAAGTCACAATTAAACCTTGAAGACCTAGTTTCCTATTCGGCTAATTTAGAGTTAAAATTAACTAGCTACTTGGTCCGGCTTCACCCAGCTATGAATGAATTATAGGTATAAACCTTTTGAAAGAAATGTTTTATACAATAGCGGAAAACTGCATTGCAATCTGTTGTATAGTTTAGGTCATTTAAGAGAAAAAAAAAAGGCACACAGAGATAGAGACTGCTTTATAATACGTAGTGATATTGTTATAGAGCTAATGCAAGTTGTTTTTCTGGCAGAGAATGAAAAATGCAGTTCTATGCTGAGGCTGATCCAGTGGCTCGGAAAGATGCTGCAGTGCTGGAGCAATGAGAGATAAGAGTGCTTCGAGGCATATGCCTCATGCTAACGGCTACATACTGTCTTCAATTCCCCGTGCAACATGATCATCTACGCTTTCCTCAAGAACAGAGAGCTGAAATCTAACAGTGGATTTTATATGATAAGAATGAGTAATAGGTAAATAATTTATTTTGTTCATGTTTATTTTTGATTGTTGCAATAATGCCAGAATAAGTGTTGGAGGTACTAAAGTATTTATTAGTGACAGCTGGCTATCTTCCAAAATTATTTTTAATCTAGAATAATATTACAATTTTACTGTTATGTTGGTTGTTGCAATGGAAGAACTGATAATTAATATGTTGTAATAAAATACCTTCGCTAAAACATGGCCAACCTATCATGGCTGAACTATCTGTCTTTACTGCTATAGAGGAAAATATTCAAAGACGTCTAATATCAGTCTACTATTATCATTTTCATAAATTGAGATCTTAATGCTGAGACATTTAAAAAAAAATAGACCCTATGATATATAATTGAATATAAACAATGTAATACAATATTGTAAGATCAAATACTAATCACTACATCTTTGATGCTCATAATAAAGAAATATAAAATGGAAACCAAAGTGTTCTGTTTAGCCAACTTCACATAAAGTAGCATGGTTTTCACCTTAGATCTTTAGAAAAACTGATTTTATCAAAGCTGTCTTGATATTTTAAAGGTGTGATAGTGTAAACTGTACTGAACATCATTTCATTATTAGGCTTAGAGACAAAATTAGATTTTTGACACAAATAAGTTACAAGATAACTAATAAATCCACTG
Organism: Hypomecis atomaria; assembly: GCA_964007245.1. Lineage (NCBI taxonomy): Eukaryota > Metazoa > Arthropoda > Insecta > Lepidoptera > Geometridae > Hypomecis > Hypomecis atomaria. The sequence continues at coordinate 17,929,465 of OZ023300.1, read as the reverse complement.
GCTGTGAACTAATTTCACATATGTAATTTTCAGCCAGTGGCTTTTCTCAAGCTTTAACAATGTAAGAATGTGTAAATTAAATTCATGTTTTCATAGAATTTTACTATGGAAACTAACAGCTTTTTTTTAATACACATTTTAATTCTTTGTATAACGGGTGTCTACTCATGTATTAAATTAAAAAGAAAATTATTAAACTTTAAGAAATATAATTCATAGAACCAATTGATAAAATATTTGATATCATGTATTGTAAAAAAAAAAAGAAAGAACTTGGTTAATTCGTAATTTTGTCAAAATATTAGTAATTAGTGCCTGAAATTAGTAATTCATTCCTGTCATAGCCTTGCTTTTCAGAAATGTGGAACGGTTTACAGGGCTGATCGCCAAAGTAGAACTAAAGTTATTGTATAAGTGTGAACCTGAAATAAGTTCACTTTCAGAGTTTTGTTTTTCTGTTTACCTAATTGAAGTTATTTTTATTGACATTACTTACATTTGCTTCTTTACATTCAAATCGCTCTTTCTTATAACTTCGCACTATTTTAAGCAATATTTATTGAACGACAACAACAAAGATCCCCTATTGCCTTTATTATCTTTTATTATAACGTTAAAGTTGGCATTTGAGTTAGATCTGCTTTAAACTTCGCTATGGTTAACATGAGACACTGATTCCTGAATTGGAACACCAAATCGGAATTTCTATCAAGATTTGTATTCGCTCGCCTCATCAAATAAATCCTTTTTTTTATGTCATCACTTACTGAATTTTATAAATTTTGACTTAATTACGAAGTTCATTTGTTGGCAATCTGTCACCTTCCTGTAAAGGCGACATATTAATTTTGTTTTTGTTTTTATTATTATTATTTTGATGCGTTGTAGTTCTGTAGATACGCCGTTCTAAAATAATTGCTTTTGAATGTACCTAATAACCATTTCTTGACTGTCATTTGTGTCGGGTTATTTTTAATCTACAGATAAGTATAAAAGTACCTATAGAAACTCATTGGAAATTTTGAATAAGAATGATTTAAGTATTGGCCTTATAACATAACTAAACAATAGAAATAAAAATTACAAAATAAAAATTTGCAGAAGCTTTCATTGATAATGATTTTAAAATGACTTCATAGCGGATCAGGGATGGTCGAGCAGTTTTACATTCTGATTGTTTTAGTGCCTTGGTTGGATTAATATGAAATATTTGATGTCGCTTATTTTTTTTTATTTGTAACCAAGTCAGTTATACTAAATTAAAATCCAGAAATAGTCTGTATAGTACAGATATTCGATTCTTAGATAAGATGATGTTTCATTTCAGTAATGCAAATAATGTGAATGTAACTTTACTTTTCCTGTAAGTTAATGCGTCAAGTGTTATTTTTGCCTATTGATATTGCCACTATTTTGATGTTATGGTATATGGAATCTAGTCAGTAAAAATTCTAGGTAAACCTTGATTTTTATGTGAACAGTATATACAGTGGAAACTCCATTATCCGGATTTTTGAATATCCGAATGCTCAACGACACTAGTTAGTCCGGTTAATCGAATCTCCACGTAGATTGTTTTTGAAACTGATGTCTTTTTTTGCAACCATGGTTGAGCTAAGCATATAGATCATTTATTGATTATTATTTATTGATCATTTATTGTTATAATCTTTAATATTTCGAGAACAGCCGGCTGAATAAGATAGACATGCCATATCTGTTGTCTTTCCGGTAAGATTTAACGTATTTTCGCAATGCTTGCACTGATATATGTATGGTTTTTACGTGATTCTACTATTTCCATATCCTTGTCCTCTTTCCTTCTTCCTTCCTACTGATTCGCCAAAGTGAGATATCGGAATGGTTGAGCTTTGGCCTTCCTGGGCAATATGTCATGTGATTGTGATGAGCCTGGGGTCAGTAGGTGATACCTTTTCCTTCATCCTCTTTACTGATTTGATGAGCGAGACACCGGAATGGTGTAAGCTTGTAGTGGTGGTTGACTTGATTGGTGGTACCTTTCCCTTCATCCTCTCTACTGATTTGATGAGCGAGACACCGGAATGGTGTAAGCTTGGAGTGATGTTTGACTTGGTCGGTTGTACCTTTTTCTTCATCCTCTATACAGATTTGATGAGCGAGAAACCGGAATGGTGTAAGCTTGAAGTGGTGGTTCACTTTCTTTATTCTTTCTGATTTAAAAATATATCTATCCGCGTTTTTGCAAGCCGTGTTTTACCTTTACTATTTTTTTTACTTAAACTTACGACAAGACAACGGAACTGGCAGTGTTACTTCTGTTTGTTGTATCGTACATTGTTTGACTTTCTATTACATCTCCATGCATCTTAAATTTCTAATTTAATTATTCTCTTCATAACAAATCAAACCTATTAATCTATTGTTTGCACTGTGAAGTTATCATTGCACTATCTACTTTTATTACACTCAATCAAAATGTTTCACAGTGAAAATAATAACTGTGATTTTAAAATGTTTATAAATATAATTTTACGCCATGGTACCCACTAAGCATGAAACTTGCAATAAGTTGTAGTAAGTTTGTAAATGTCACATTTGTAAATTTCAGACATCATGTTGCAGGAACATGTCAGTTACAAAAATCTTATTGTTATGTTGAAACTTATTATAAGTTATTTTATTATGTTACTGTTATATTTCGCATGAAACTTTACATTTCAACTTTGCAGGGATATAGCCTCCCAAACATACCTAAATTTGAGTAATTAACATTGTTGCAACATTGCGATTGGAACGTTACAAATAAAACTTTGGAGCAATATAATTTTACTAACTTCACTGTCTGGTATTGCCTGTACTTTTGCGACAACTAAAGACAAGTTTCATTTGTAACCTTTTAGCAAGATAGATGAGACAAGTTACTGTTATCTTTCAAATTTAAAGTTGTAGAAATGTCAAACGTTATACTTGCGGAAAGTTAACTTTACAACTTTCAGATATATTTCATGTGTAATGTTACTGCAACTTCACGTTTTAAAGTTATGCAAAGTTTTGGAAATCAGCTCTGGGCAAGTTACATGGTTTATCTACAGCATGGCCGTTAGGGCTTCGTTTCAAGCTCGCTGTAAGCTTGCATGAACTTTGCGGCCTTATGTTTGTAAGTTACAAGCTCGTTGATGTTATTTTCAGTAATGTTATTGTAACTTTTGCTGCTTAGCGGGTAGTGATTATTTACTGACAATGTTATTACTATTACCCCATTTGTGAATAGAAGCAATCTTATTAATCAATATAATTAGGGCGCAATCTTATTAATTAATAACCTTTAGGGCTGTTATATTGTGATTTTGACACATTTCCTGATGTTTGTGTTTTTCTTAAATTATTCAATTAAGCTAAACCGTAATAATTTTGTTGCATACACTTTAAAAAAAAAAAAAGTATTAATTGGTTAAGACAGTACTGCTACATTATTTCCTACATTGTTTATTGAACAACAAATTTAGATTCAAATGACCATGTGGTCGTAAAATATTAAAATAAAAATAAAAGTTATTCAGAATCTCTTCCAAAATTTATTGCCTTTTAAATTAAAGTGTCTCGCACAATGCAATTTTGGCGTAACGTTTAATTTACGAATAAATTCCGTAGGTACCGAACATGACATGTAAATATTTTAAATTATAAAGGGGATAAAAACATCTAAGATATTGTTAATTTATTAATTAATTAAACATTATGAAAAACAAATAGAACAATCATGGAAAATTCCATTATTTATAACCATATTGTAGAACTTTCCAGTACTGTCTATGTTTGTAACATTGTAAGGTGTAATAATTTTACGCCCTTTCTTTGTTTAGACTTAATTTATTTTTTTTGTTTTATAATTGTTAGTTAAGGTGATGATGATCCTTGTCGATGCATTTGACATGTTATTTTCACGTATTCTGTAAAGCCATAATCGCAGGGTCGCGATTGAGCAGAATGGCCGTGTGGTCGTTTGAAATTTAGCGCCAAATATTTAAATTAATTCAAAGTTTAGCCGTGGCGCTAGTGATACTTGCTATGTCGTTTCTGTCGACGTGCAATCATAAAACAATTTAAAATTCTAATATAAAAATAAATTAAACTTTGACAACTTCGCAGTTGTAAATAACTTATATTTTAATAAAACGTTTCTAGCTAATTTATTTTAGCTAAAACTTATGTGTGAAAATAATAATTATATGAGCTGATGACAAGACAAGGGCTTCATTATCGCCAAAATATTGCGTAAGTAGAAACGTGAGCTGATTGTGAAGAAAATTAAAAAAAAGGAGATGTCAGATCATTGTCTTTGTTGAACTTGAAAAATAATCTCTAATTTTGGTTGTAATCGTTCCATTTTTAGTATTTAATCAATAAATTGTGAATTAATGGTTTCTATTTGTATTATTTAGGTTCCTGTCTCTCAAATACACCATGCTGAGGTGGGACCGGCTGGTGACGAAAATAAAACATAGGGTAGTATAGTTCTTAGTTGAGTTCTAATCTTTGATGTTTTTTTTTGTGTTTTGTTTTCGTCAAATAAATATCTGTTTATTGTCTGTCTTGTCTTGTCCATAGACAAATTTCAAAAATTCAAAATCATTTATTGATTTAAATTTAACACTAGCGACCCGCTCCGGCTTTTCACAGGTGTATAAACCTTAACATTATCTAAACCATGATTCTTGAAGCATTCTCTCTATTACTAAAAACCGCATCAAAATCCGTTGTGTCATTTTAAAGATTATTATAAGCAAACATGGGGTAGACAACGGGAAGAGTCTTTGTTTTATACTATGTAGTGATAGTGAAATAAAATTTGATGACAATGAGCTTCAGATCTCTAAACTAAGCATAGCTTGTATTTCGGACATCTGTGCTCCCTTAACAAGACTTATAACAATAGAATAATGTTAATAAATTAGTGCTTATTCAAATAATTACGATATAATATTATTAAATTTGATAGTACACAGCATACTCAAATATTTGTCAATAAATTAAAAAAAAAAAAATTAGACATAGGTCTCACCTATTTCCAAGAAGTGTTATCGTTTGCGTTTTGCTGGCAGTTTGGACTACAATATTACACAGTCCCAAAAGCTACATTTAAATCACACATAATACATTATGATACAAGTGCGGTAATTTTCAAAGCGCACGTATGTCATACGACGTTTTATAACATATTTGCGAGGAAATTAATAAAAGTCTGACTTTGAGTGAAAGTAGCATCGTGCGTTTTACATTACAATAACGCACAAGTGCCGTTATGTCTCTCACTCTCTTGAGTGAAAGTAGGAGAAACGAGACCACAGAGTTCTGCAGTCGATGGCGGCGTGCGTTTTACATTACAATAACTCACAAGTGCGTAATGAAATACTTTTAGATATTGAAATTGGTGTAATTACAGCCACTTTACCAGCAAATTTGTTATATAATAGTTCAACGGCACATTACTTAACCCGGGGTGGCTAACCGATCTTAAAGTTTCTCTAAAAGCCTCGGTAATTTCCCAGATAACAGGGAAGATTTTTATGAATTCCCCTTTTTTAATTTACGCGTGATTTACGCTGGAAAAGTTTCATTTGCGAGGTTAAATTACTTTAACGATTTGGGTTAACTCTGAGTTAACTGCGGCGGTATAATTTCCGCGGTGGTTTGTAGGAAATTTTTACATTTTTTGCTAATTGTTTAAACGTTTTCCTAACTTCTGGAAAATTGGCTTGGAAAACGGTACAAGGTACACTGGGTTATTGAGTAAGTTTGATGGTTAGCTACTAAGCTGGTCTACGCGTAATTACGTCAAAGCTCCTGAATCAAAGAAAATTACCACAATAAAGTATGCCTAACGGGCTACTGAAACGTGGTCTCTTACTATGGGCCTTATTAATAAGCTCCAAGTAGCCCAACGAGCTATGGAGAGGGCTATGCTCAGAGTCTCTCTGCGAGATCGAATCAGGAATGAGGAGATTCGCAGAAGAACCAAAGTTACCGACATAGCCCAGCGGATTGGCAAGTTGAAATGGCAGTGGGCATAGTGCGGAGGACTGATGACCGATGGGGTCGAAAAGTTCTCGAGTGGAGACCACGTACCGGCAATTGCGGGAGTGTACCAGTTACAACTAAAAAAAAAATCGATTCAGTTCACAATTGGCGAAATTATCGATGAACATACACAAAAAAAGAAAAAAAAAATACACACACACGAACATAGAACCTCCTCCTTTTTGGAAGTTGATTTAAAAGGCTAGCAACAGTAAATTTGTTTGAAATTGATCACTTCTTGAGTACATTGGAAATAACATTACAATATCAGAATTACGAGGATATAAAACGTTTATTGCATCTATTTACACACTAAGACCTAAAGCTAGATAATAGATACTCGTAACTGGCTATGTCCTAGTCCTAACCTGATATGCCGACATTACAGCCCCCGCCGAGGGCTACGAGATGATTTGGTTTGTAGGCAAATTTACTGCCCTCGGGATATGGGAGGCAAGTCTGTCGGTCGTGTAATCTATGTCCCTTACATGATCTATGAAATGACAGGGTTGTATGGACTGTATTTATGTTGTAACTATTGACTAAAACTAGGAATTATAAAGTATACTACATACAGGTATAGTATTAGGTAGAGTTTATGCGAAAAGAGAACCATCGTGGCGTTACGGTGAAGTAACAACAAGATTCCACCCTCAAGGTGGGTGGTTTACCTCATTAAAACCGCTGGTTAGTGCTGGATGCAAGCCGCTCCCAACTGGTATTATTGAAAATCATTAGGAGAGGCCTATGTCCAGCAGTGGACGTCCTATGGCCGAAAAGACGAACGACGATTGAGTACGATTAGTTAAATAATTAGTTTTTGGGAAAATCGCTAAAATCGTGACGATTAATTTCAAATGATAGAGCGCAAATAAGCCATGTAAGAAGTCTGTCTTAAAAACACAAATAACTAAAACAAAATCTACAACAGCTACCTCAAAATGGCTGTTATATTAATACACGCAGAGAAAACAATAAATAATAGTGTGAAACAGTCGCTATTTCGACTATTTAATCAACGAGCGCACCGCGGCTTCATGGAAACAGCGACTAACTGACAGCGATGATTTTTTATTGAATCAGGCGTTACTTTGCGGAAGTTCATCTTCAAATTCTTGTTTTGAATAAATATTTAGTGTATTTCCGCTCTGTCGTAGTCATATAAGTTAAGGGTACTATTCAAAATCCAAATTAAATCACAAACAAAATTAGTAATTAATCGTCAAACTGTATCATGGAACACACACGACAGAGCGGAAATACACTAAATATTTATTCAAAACAAGAATTAGCGATGATTTTTGATAAAAATGTTTAGAATAATAAAAGAGGTAGAAATAGTCCAAAGCAGAAAAGGCAGTAGTCATCATCACAGCATGATAGCGTCAACAACGCGTAGAAACCAAATAGAAACTGCGGGGCAATTCTGTCAACCAATCTTGTCACCGAAATGATACGCTCCCGCGCCCTTCTTGCTTTTCTGACAGTTTTGATAGCTCAAAGCTGTCAAAAAAACGAGAGAAACTCAAGAACGCGTCACCCCAGCAACGAGCTCGGTTAACTGAATTGCACCGCTGCTATGTCCACGACGTCTCTTGACACTAATAGCACTACAGATCAATTGTTACATTTTGGCTTTTCAGCAATATGGTGGACAAACTTCAAAGCAATTCTAGGATGAACTAATATTTTCAATCGTATTGCAATAGCTGTAATAACATCCATCTCTTTTCTACGACTAACACACAGAAGTAGACTTTGCTGTATAATATGTAGTGATAGTGAAAATATTCAACTCGCTCGTACTGTGGCCACAACTGCTACAGTCAAAGCAACCATCACAAAGCAACCGGATGCATCCCAAATTCATAATCATAAGACAACAACCCCCCCGCGCCGGAGATTCGCAGAATTGAGGATTTGGGCCAACGCGGCAACGCCACAAAGGTATCCTGAGCAACGCGCCGCGACCAAATTATTGTTCGTGGAAAACGCTCCGCGGGTTTATAATTTGAATATTCTTCATTGAAACATTTTTTAGGGTTCCGTACCCAAAGGGTAAAAACGGGACCCAATTACTAAGACTTTGATGTCCGTCTGTCTGTCTGTCACCGGGTTGTATCTTATAAACCGTGATAGCTAGGCAGCTGAAATTTTCACAGATGATGTATTTCTGTTGTCGCTATAACAACAAAAACTAAAAATAGAATAAAATAAATATTTGAGGGGGGCTGCCATACAACAAACGTGATTTTTAGGAGTTTTTTGCTCGCTATTAATAACGGCAAGAGGAATGGGGCTTCCACACGGTACGGAACCCTTGGTGCGCGAGTCCGACTCGCACTTGGCTGATTTTTTATTATTCTGAGTGTAATAGGCTTGAAATCAACTGAGGATAGGTTTAGAATAGGATAGGATTTTAATATTTTGGATTCGAAACTGAAATTTAATTTTAAGAACATAAATCAATTCGTATTTGTACACCTCGCTCTTTTATTCAGCAGTGGATTGTTAAAAAGCCAAGTACAGGCACAGGTATTTTAAAAATTAATGTTGATAACATCATTGTGTTATACATACGCCACAAGGGTATCCTGTCGCGTATATAAATAATAAAAGTATCGGCACAACAGAATTATTGTTTGCTGCACACGCCTTGCGGGTATATAATTTCGAAATTGCGCATTGGAACAGTTTTAATTGGTATTTGATTAGGCGGACATAGTCCCGCGGATTCGCAGTGGGCAGGGCGCATCATTCGTAGAACGGGTGGCTGACGGGGTCGTAAAGTTTACGAATGGTGACCACGTACCGGCTAGTGCATTGTAGAACGACTGTCGAAGTCCGACAAGAATCGGTAGTGGATTATAACAATGTTGGTACAGGTACAGGTCTCATGGCTATGTACAGGTACTGGTCTCTGACCGGCTTATAATTTTTTTCTCTATGTTAATTAATCTACCTCATTTGAAAACTTAGTGACTGACTTTATTTCGCAGTTTCAGGTCAGCCCCAAGGAAAAGTTGGACATACAGCATGGGTAGCATGGGAAAGGGAGAAAAACAATTTATCCACTTTAATCTCAGTTGTTATTGACAATCCATACTTTATTTCCTCTTCGAGGGGACATAATGGTGGAAAGACAATTTGTCCCATGTTAAGCTACCCGAGCTGATGATTAGAATATATGCGACGTTAAAGAAACATGCAGTATAGCTAAGGTAATTAAATTTGCAAGTCAGCACACGGCTGCAGATTATAGTGGTTCCCTGGAGCTCAACTCAGTAATTAGTGATAAGTCAAACCAAACGCATCTAGCTGATGCCTTATTCTATCACGAATTCACGATCGAGATTTTTTTGTACCATGCAGCTGTTGTCGGTAAGCATCTGGAGTTGCTTTGTATCGAAAAAAAGATCGAGAAAAGGCTCAAAATGTAATTTGTTAAATTTTGTGGTCTTATTACTCAAATCCGTCTTTACTTTGAATATTTTCAGTATTTTTTAGAAATCTCTAGATACATTGTGCAGCTCCGTCACTGTCAAAATGTGAAGTTTACGTTCATTCACGCCAATTTTGTTTTTGGCATAGTATGATAATGTGTTTGCCGATACATTTAGTCCATGAGTTTGTTTACTAAGTATTATAAATACCACAGAGTATATCTGTAATCAATTTTGGTTTGTTTTTGGCTTAGTTTCAAATAGAGATTGCAAACCGGGCCCGGCAATCTAAGTTGTTATGACACGTTTAGTACTTTAAGCTGCGTTATAACTTTCTTATTTTAAAACTATGTTTTCAAATAGACACTATAAGAAGTAAAGATAAAGACCTGCTTGTTTTTAAACTTATAAAAATAAACAATAATTACCAATACTAAAGTTACTTTGCCGTCCATAAGTAAAAGTAATAAATTCTGTGTCAATTATTATGCAAAAAGTTTATTAATACACTAGGTTTAGTTCACTACCTTATTATGAGTTTTTGCCGGCAATATTATTTTTATTTGTTTGTAGTTTTATTCAGCACACATCAGCAGAATATCAAATCAAATGAGTTAAAAAAGTTACGACAGGTTTAGCAGCACACTGATTTTTTCTCTCACTAAACATCAATTTCAAACATAAAATATTCAACATAGATTACTGCTTTCCATATTGCTTTTTGTATTGACATAGCATTGGTGATTATCAAAATTATTATGAAATAATAAACAAAATACTGACAGTATAAGTGAATATCTCGACTGCGCCAGATTGAGCCCTCAGTCGGTTTAATTACACAGTCACAGTTTTGGTTCCCTAAGTGGACTAGGTATTTACCTAGTCTAAAAACCTCTTAACAAACTATCTACTTATTAATGTAGGAACACATAATTACGACGCCCTTTCTGGCTTAGTTGGTAGCAGTCTTTGAAAAAAGAATCCTGAATTCGTGTACTCGTACAATACAGTACAGTACAGCCCACGACACAGGTCACCCTAGTGTGGGCTGCAGTGCATAAAAATTTGTACGTTAATTTAGGATAATTATAATTACTTGTACATTTTGCTATTAACCAATATGTACATAGATCATAAGTTTTTTGGAAAAATAAACTTTCAAAACCGTAAGCTAGCTTAAGTGAAAGAGCCTGCAGCCCACGACACAGGTCACCCTAGTGTGGGTTGCAGTGCACATAACATATTGTACGTTAATCTAGAATATATTTACTTGTATTTTTTGATCTTAACCAATATGTACATAGTTCATAAGTTTTTGAAAATAAATAATTTCAATACAATCGAGTGCTCTTCGAAGGTGGCCTATGTTTCACGGTGAGCTAATAAAATCAGATAAAATAATAGAGATCGCTTTTTGTATGTAATTCCAATCGAAAACACCAGGATAATAAATTAATAAACATACTCAAACTTACATACTCAAACTTACAATAAAAAGAGCATACGATATCTATAAAAAACTTCCAATAACATTTGTATTGACATGTAGCTCATAAAACGTAAACGAGTAAACATTTTCAGTAGCAGCTAACGTAATGAAAAAAGTCGAATTTTTGATAAATAACTCAGTTTCTTAAACAAATTCAGGCGTAAATATAAAGAAATGTGAAAGCCTCCCGTCTATTGAATAAGTAAATTGCGTTACAGACAGAATCGAGATCTAGTTAGGTATAAAAACCTAAGTGGGCGTCTTCATTCAACATGTCTTACAAAATTAGAACGATACATTTTATGCATACTTTTATATTTCAGACTATCTGACCTGGCAAACGTTGTTCCACCATTTTGCCACGTCGCGTACCATCAGGCGAGTTGGTGGTCAAAAGCGAAATTATTTGCGTTAAAAAAAACTGGGTTGGACCATTCTTATCATCTAGATTCTAGGGGTATAAAAATACGCTCACGACCTATTCTCAGAACTATTAAAATAAAAACATAGTTGGCCAAGTGCGAGTCAGGCTCGCGCATGAAGGGTTCCGCATCGTATGGAAGGCTTCCATACGATGCAGAACCCTTCTCTATCTATTTTTATATAAAGTTACTAATTGTTTTTGAAATGAATAAACCACCTAATATTCCTAACGGCATCGTCCTGTTGCCGTTATTAATATCGAGCAAACAAATTACATTCATTGTATGCCTCTAATATACCCTCTTAAATATTTATTTTATTTAAATTTACATATTTAACTAGCTAAATATTCTGAATTTCAAGCATCTACCTGCCACCATTATTAATATCGAGCAAAAAACGATTAAAAATTCAGGTTTATTGTATGGGAGCACCCCTTAATTTTTTTTTTCTGATTTTAGTATTTGTTGTTATAGCGGCAACAGTAACACATCATCTGTTAAAATTTCAACGTTGTGGCTATTACTTGCCGTTCATGAGATTCAGCCTGGTGACAGATAGGCAGACGGACAGCGGCGTCTTAGTAATAGGGTCCCGTTTTTATCCTTTGGGTACGGAACTCTTAAAACTGATCAAACTTTTTTAGAGGAGTACGATAACAACTCATCAAATGCCCTTTTTTGGGCAGTCGTGTTAAAATACGCTCCAAGTTTTAGTCGAACAGACACAATCTGCAAGTGGCATAGCATGGTAAATTTGGTACTCGTACAATAACTCGTACAATAGGTGGCGTATGTTCCACAGTAAGCTAAAGGGCAGGATAACAACGACATGATCGCGTTTGGTCCAATGTGCTTCAATCGTTTCTATTGGAAAATAGAAGTGTCCTGAAGTGAATGTTTTATGGTTGATAATGGTGATGATTCAATATAGTCTCAGCCTACTTAAGTTGTAGATGCACTACTAGTTTTGCCATTTCTTAAGTAACTCACTTCGGAGAATGCGCCCAGGAGTTGCACAATCTGGTCCCACCTGCCCCTTTCTTCTATCGTACGGCTAGACAGACGCGACCAAAGCGCCGCCCTTTTATGGTGGACATTCCGCGCGTTAGAACCAAGCGTTTCGAATCCTCATTCCTCATCCAGCCAGAATGTGGAACGCTTTGCATGGGTCTGTCTTTCCGCTAAAGTACAACGTGGGCGTCTTCAAATCCCGAGTAAATAGGTATCTTCTAGGTAAACGTGCTACAACCTAGACCGCTTGTCTGCCCAACATCAGGTAGTAAGTATGTGGTCAAACACAAACTTATTCAGAATAATAAAAAAAAAAAAAAACTATCGCTCGTGGAAATGCATTCTTAGTAAAAACTAAAGCGAAGTGAAACGAAAATGAGATAACGTGTAATAAATTTACCTACGTTGACCTCTGCGCGGCCGAGCTTTTTTAGGCACTCTAAGAATTAATGGAAGATTGTGTATACTGCGATTGATTTATATCACTATTCATAATGTTTTAGGGGTGACATTATCTCTAATATCATAATTATTTTTTGCCAACACGGCACCACTGGCTTCTACCGTGTACAGAATTTGAATAGTTTGCACGAATTGATGTCTCAACTATGTGCATTATTTTTGATTTATCAAAAACGGCTGAGCCGATTTCTAAAATTTTAATTGTGTGGTCCCATTTGAATTTCATAGAAACCCTCGGGAGTATTTCCTTTCGAACTAAAAAAGATTTTTTTCAATCGGTTCACAATTGGTCAATATATAGATGAACATTTACAAAAAAAAAATACATACCCACAGACGAAAATACATCCTATTTTTTAAGGCGGTAAAAATGCTAACAGTATTTTTTTAAACATAATGTCTCAAGTGTATAATTGGCTTCGATACAAAAAACCTGTATTTTGGCCGTTTTTCGCTCAATATTAATCGTGACAGGTAGATGCTTGAAATATTTATAGAATATTTAGTTAAATTTTGATTTTAATATAAATCAGTAAATAAAAATAAAATAAATATTTAAAAGGGGCTTCCATACGGTACGAAAACCTTCGTGCGCGAGTCCGAGTCGCACTTGGCCGATTATTTGTTTCTTTCTTTGATATTTTTATTAATTTGTTAAAACAATACACAAAATACCAAATTACTCAATAACTAATAATAAGTCTGCGGTTATTAAAACATTGATAAATATGAGTATATGAGCAATGAGTGTAAAGTGTCATTGTTTTGTTTATGAAATATGACAAAAAATTATTATGATTTGAAAGCTGAAACCATTAACAAATTGACACTAGATAATCCACAATTATCATCCATTAATCCGATTGAATACCGTCAAAAATCAACAAATATTATTGTACATTTAATTACCCCTAACCACACACAAAAACATCAATTCATTTCCAAGCTCCCCTTGCAAAATAAACAATGCATTATGAACTCTGACATGTTTTGACAACCCTAGCTTTGTTCAATCAGATAGGAGAATAGGCAATTTCGCATTCGTACAATGGACATAATTAGAAGGCGCGTAAACATGTCATCTCTGTATCTTTGTTCTTTGAACTTTTTGGTTTATTTGTAGGTATTTATGTTATTTGTATAAATGTTAAGTATACATTTGACTTTAGAGAGTAAAAAGTTAAAAATAAATAACTTAACTAAGAATCGTTTTGTTATTAGACTTTTCTAATAAGTAGATTTCTGCCTAATTTAGTCAAGACTACTAAAATAATGGTTTTAAAGAGTACTTGTTTTGTAGTTTTTGTGGTAGCGCTCATAGCGTAGTTACACTAGGTGTTTGTTAGTGATCATCGAAGTTAAGCAACGTTCAGCACGGTCAGTCTTCGGATGGGTGACCGCGGGTGGCATTTTTACAACTGAGTGCTACCGTGGCCAAATGGCGTGGATGACACGTTAAGTTCTGAGCCCCTTTTAGCCATGTCAGAGGCCTTCGGACGGCTTAAAAACTCTGACACCAGGGCTAGCCAACCGGCCTACACGAATTTAGTTTTACTTTGTATACTATTTTACGACTGCATTTTTAGTAAATTGTTTTAAATTAATTCGTTTTATCCAACTCAGTTTACAATTTTATTAATTTATTTTTAGATAAGTAACTCAAGTGCGTCTTTCCTTTCACAGAAAGCTTGATCGTAGTGCGTGGGGGTAAATGGTAGAAAAACATTTTAAAAATAGCTGAGTACTCGTTACAGCGTTTCTCAAACTGTTTTGATAGAAAATATAAAGCTGTATAAACCTGTTTAATTTTTTCTACAGAATAGGTAACGAAACATTCCCCATACATTTTTACCGGTGCCCGAGAATACTACGCACACTATACACAATTACACTCTGCATCGTACTACCTCTAGTGTTTCATTGAATGTTGCTTTGCAAATAATTATAATCCGTACCCAGCTACCTATACTTCTTGTGCAGTCAGTTAAATAAAGAGATACCTATATTGTTCAATCAATACTTTGTAAAGTGTTAGGTAAAGTTTTGGAATAGTTATTTTTGCTCTGATCGCGTCATAATTTTCGATCCGCGGTGATGCATTGTCCGCAAAACTTGTAATCAATCGCTGACTAAATTTGAACACCCGCGAAGGCTGCGGACCACTAGTTGAGAACCAGTGGTATATAAAATCTTGCCTAGATCAATCAACCTACAGGAGTAGTCGAGTACCCTTATCACCGCAACCTATCGACATTTTAGAAAACGTCACATTGAGATATACTCGTTATCACTTAGGAAAGCAATTTAGGTTACATGTTTATAAATGGCATACTATATTTGGATCCAGAGTTAAAAAATAATATCAGGTTAGTAAGTACATAGCTTTTTTGGCATAGTGATTTCTTGTGGGGTTCACATTTATTAATGAGGTTTTTAAACATGATATAACCTACGTACGTATGCTCACAGAAAATAATCGGCCAAGTACGAGTCGGACTCGCGCACGGAGGGTTCCGTACTGTATGGGAGCCCCCCTTAAATATTTATTTTATTTTAATTTTATTATTTATTATTGAAGGGAATTTAAACTAAATGATCTGTGAAATTTTCAAGCATCTACCTGGTACTTTTATTAATAGAGCGAAAAACGTCTAAAATTCAGGTTTGTTGTATGGAAGCCCCCCTTAAATATTTATTTTATTTTGTTTTTAGTATTTGTTGTTATAGCGGCAACCAAAATACATCATCTGTGACAATTTCAGCTTTCTAGCCATCATGGTTCACGAGATACAGCCCGGTGACAGACAGACAGACGGAATGTCCGTCTGGACATCGAAGTCTTAGTAATAGGGTCCCGTTTTTCCCTTTGGGTACGGAACCCTAAAAATTGATAATCTATGTGACCATCGACCAATCCACACTGGTCGTTACGGTCCAATCACACACGCCTTTCTTGGGTAGCCTTCAGATGTAGACTATTAAAAAGGCCGTACAGTCATCTTCATCATCTTTATCATCCATATAACATTCTGACTGATATGACCCAATCGCTGGTGTGGGTTGGTGGATTCACATACGCCATTGAATTTCTTCTTCGGAAGTATGCAGGTTGGCTTACTATGTTTTTTTTCGCCGAAAAGCCAGTATGGTATGCTATTCCGTAATATAAATTCCAGGGAGTTCATTGGTACAGGACCAGGATTTGAACCCACGACCTCACGATTGTGAGGCGGATGTCCTTATCACCAGACCACCACGGCTTTTCATACTGTAAAACATTCACTGCTTCTTTTTTTTTTTTTTTTTTTTTTTTTTTTTTTTTTTTTTTTTTTTTTTTTATTTATTGTGGCTCCTATCCCCGGATCTTCTTTCCAGGATTAAATTACTGACATGTCTCTTCTTATTCAATTTTACATTTCTTTACATGTTATGTTTCTTGCCCTAAACTAAGTATTTGTTTGAATTCCACATCTCGTATTGCCCTATTACACAACTTATACTTAACATTATACACCCGCGTTTTTTTTTACTTGTTATTTGTGGCTTATTTCCAATACTTATAACATTCACTGCTAGATGTATTCTTATAGATTTCCGTCGAGACGCGGCTTGCATCTAATTGTTTTTGTCTTGATATCGATCACCAGTTCACAATGTCGTCGCGTCATACGCTAGGCTTGCCGGTATACTTCGAGCAAATATCTATAGAGTCACAATCGTGCAAAATAAGTGTCCGAATCAAAATCCTCCCCAAGCTACGTAGTGGGCAGGCTTTTTAGCTAGTTGCAAGCCGACTACAATGCCGCGCGATGCCAAAGTGCTCGGTTACAGGCACAAATTAGGTGACATAACGTCGAGATTCGAGAAAATGGGTCATTGTGAATACATACTGACTTAGAT
This sequence comes from Hypomecis atomaria, assembly GCA_964007245.1. Lineage (NCBI taxonomy): Eukaryota > Metazoa > Arthropoda > Insecta > Lepidoptera > Geometridae > Hypomecis > Hypomecis atomaria. Next base: position 17,912,675 of record OZ023300.1, on the reverse strand, counting down.
ATTTACATTAAAGCCATGTATTCACTGAGCAACAATGTTTCGGATACATAGTTTCTGAAACATCACGTAGGTAGATGTTTCCAGGCACTGATGTTTTGTTTCCGTGTTCCACGCGGTAGTGTTTACAGAAACAAAGTAATTGTCTTTGAAACATTATTTTTTGTTTCGGAAACACGTAGATTTAGTTTCTGATACAGAGTTTTTACGAGTAAACAATTGTTGCACAGTGAATACTTGGCTTTAATGTAAATATCTAAGTCGGTAGTATTACGGCCCCCGGACATTTTTTTACTACTTTTACTTAGGGACTGTGGCTCTGTCGATATATTTGCTCGAAGCCGGTATAGAACAGTATTATATTTAGAGATTGGAAAGCCTAATCCAGTAATCTACAAATAGAATACTGATACAGTGCTGAGCTCCCATCAGAGTGGCTGATGCAACACGGCTTGATACTTCGATATTAATAGTGCTTTAGGGCCCTGAGCCAGGCTAATCTGATTGAGATGACGTCGCGCTGCCAATCATATCTATGGCTGCAGGGCGTCTATATTTGGTCTACGGATGTTAGATCTATCTAGATTAACTAAAAATAAGTTGGATAATATTAAACTTATATTACTTATCAGTACTTCTTAGTGGAGGTACTTTTTTTTTGTTTTGACATTTTACACTCGGTGTGCAAGATGTCAAATCAAAAAAAAAGTATCTGACCCCAAACTAAGCAAAGTTTGTGAAATGGTTGCCAGAGACTGATATACTACATTATACATACTTATATAGATAGTACCTAAATAACACCCAGACACAGAGCAAACACCAATTGTTCATCACATAAATGCTTGCCCTGGGTGGGGATCGAACCCACGCCTCTTTGATCCAGAAGTAAGGTTCACTAACCACTGAGCCTCCGAGGCAGCCGCCAAGTATGCTTGTGTAGATGAAGCAAAATTTGACGGCGTATTGTGAAACCAAGATTTCAAATTGAACGAATGAGCGAGAAATAGGGAAATCTATACGCAGCAGTGAATAGAATAGACTGAATAATAAATAATATAAAACCACTGAATACTTAGTAATCTAGTGGAAGAATGTTTGTTTTAGAATATTGCGGTTAAAAACTCGAATCCCGGCGTCGTATCAATAATTTACTTGCGAAATTTCATAGGTATTTTTGGTAAAAAAACACATTGTGATGAAACTACATACTATATAATGCTTATTTCATAAGTCGTATTTCATTTTGTTTACTCACCTCAGCAACTTTGAACAGCTGTAGCTAGGGAACTATAAGATATTAATACATCAAATTGGTCTCGTTTTGTTAAAAAAATTGTCTTCTTTAAAAACGTATATGAATTTATGCCGTGAAATAGATCAATAATTGACCACATTGACGAGGGTTATTTCTAATCAATTAGCATCTTTTTAGGGGCTTATTCTGTACATCAAAACTAACAACTTTTGTTATGCACCTTTTGTCAAAACTAAAAAGTAAAAATCAGCTGTTCCATACTTTTCGTCGAGGGTGAATGATATTTTTCTATAGAATAACAACTTTTTTTTGAGAATTTATAAAGTCGTAGAACAAAAGTTGTTAGTTTTGATGTACAGAATAAGCGCCTAAAAGGATGCTAAATAATTAGAAATAACCCTGTATAGTATATTATAATAAATTCGATGGCGTATGTGCTTCCACCAACCAATTGGGCCAAAGTGGTGATTTTTTCTTAATCGGTCTTCAAGGGTTCACTTTTAAACCAGGATTTGGTATCGTCGTTTCAGAATTAGGAGGTCCACTGCTGGACATAGGTATCCCATCCCCTATAGACCTGCAATAAAAGCAGTTGAAGGCGGGTCGAATATGATTCGCTATATGCTTTATAAGGTACCTTAATGTACTCCTTGAAATAAATATTACGCTATAATAATGTTTTAGCTACATTTTTCACAAAACTATGTAAGTATTAATAACAAACGAGTGCACAGCAGACCGTGGTCAATTTATGTTGTCAAAACCACGCGCTGGCCCGTTATAATCTATTAGTAATTAATTAATAAGGTGGAATAAGCATCGATTGCTACAATTAATATGATCCTGTGAGCAGTGTACCTATTATACCTACCTTGTAGATAAATATAGAGGCTGCAGGAGAGCACGCTCGATAAGTAAAGTTAGTGATTCCATAAGTCCGCCAAAGAACTTATACTGCTGGACACATGGTTCCCATATGCCCAGCCACAACCATCATATGCTGAGGTGAGACCAGTTGTGACAAAAACATAATTCATGAAGTAATTAAGTTAAGGAAATATTGGAAGAAGTATTTAGGATTGATTGTCTATGCTGTTTGTTTTTGTTTATGAAGATGTTTTTCTTAATGAGGTCATCTGTCCTCTTTGTTGGTGGACGTCCTACGCTGCGCGTGGTTCTGACTGGAGAACTTTGCGATCCTATCGGTCACAAGTCTTCCGTGCTATGTGCCTAGCCCACTGCCATTTTAACTTGCCTATCCACTGGGCTATGTCAATGTCGGTAATTTTAATTCTTCTACGCATCTTATATTTTCTAATTGCTTCAGCGATATATATTTTTATTTTCAAAATCGGCTCACGTGTTTAATTCACAGCCCATACTTCCTCAATTTGTAATGAAAATATTTTTTCTTCCCGAAGGAAGGGCGAACCGTTGAAATTATAAATCATACTGGTAAACCTAAACATGTCCGGTTGACAAAAAGGGTGATCCGGGAGAATTTATGGCAACCCCAGGGATTAGCCGCGCGTATTGTATGGGAGATTTTAGGCATGTGTTTAGAAATCATCTACCAGGGTTACCAGCTTCTTATGTTGGCCTTGAAGTTGAGGAATTCAAGGCAAGATATTTGAATAAAAATCTAAAACTAGGTTGTTGCGACTGTTAATAAAGTGGCCTTGAAGTTGAGGAATAGGCATGTCTGGCTGACAGAGTAAAAAAATCAAAATCATAATTAGTCGGTGAGTTACTTTATCATAAAATATTAGACTCGTATTTTTTCTTTTGTCAATCAGACAATAAACGACAAAGTCAACCTTGTCAAGTTTAGGAGTGGGGGCTCGTAATGTCACTATTTATAGTGCGACGTAGTCTGTATTTGTAGTGCATTCGTAACGTCACGCGAAACTTAAATGGGCTATATCTCCGTCAATTTTTGTTTAATAGACAAAAGAAAAAATACGTGTCTTATATATTTATTTAGTTATCGTTCCTATTACTAGAGATTTGAATATAAATATAAAACTAGTTTGCCTCAACAGGAACTGAAGATGTAATAACTAATATAACTTTCATATTTCTTTATTGCATAACATGGGCTTACACAGCGTCGAATTGACTGCCTCCAACGCCAACGTATTCCGTGAATTTCAATAAAGTAAAATCAAAAAAGTAAATATTTATTTCTATTAACATATACCTTATTGTTAACTAGATTTTGCCCGCGGCTTCGCCCGCATGATATTTTGAGGCCCTACCTTACCACCCTTAATAAAGGAGGTAGAAAATAAAAAAACAAAAAAAAATCGATTTGACATTTGTTTGATTTGACAGTTCTTTTTTGACATTTCTTGGAGCGCACGCTAGAATAGCTCGCAGTTGGCAGAATTTTTCCTACTTATTCAACACTTATTGTTATAATACGGAAAATATACGCAATATCATTATAATTTATAGCCTATGTGTTATTCTGATGTATAAGCTATATAATTGCAAAGTTTCATCTCAATCCGTTCAGTAGTTTTTGCGTGAAAGAGTAACAAACATCCATACATCCATCCATCCTTACAAACTTTCAGGTTTATAATATTAGTAGGATGTGTTATAAGTAGGCATCTTTCTCTTAAATACAGTCTCACTCATTGACTGTACTTCTGTTGGTAAATGATTGTATTTTTACCGACTTTCAAAAAGGAGGAGGTACTATGTTCGTCTGTATATATTTTTTTTGTGTATGTTTATCGATATTTTCGACAATTGTGAACCGATTAAAACACTTATAGGGTATCATTGAATACGGTGGTGATTTTTTTGCGAAACATAATTGAAAATCTCGACCTCTGTATTTACAATGCCCATACAAATAATCTACTTTCCTACACACTTATGAAAACATTTTTCTCTACTTATAATTATGACAAAAGTTATACACGTATATTCCTTTTGTGCCAAGCCAAAGCAGGCATGCCAAAACTCCGTTCAGAAGCTTTTAGCAAAAAGTACATTAAGCAGACGAGGGAAGGAGCGAAAGCATGTCCTAATTAAAAATGCAGCGCTTCTTTTCATTTACTCTGGCGGTATACGGTCAGGTGTAATTTATGGTATATTTTGTAGCAGTTTTACGGATAAAAATATATGTCATCATTATCATCTCAGCTATACGGTCAGTAATCGGATGGGTGACCGTGAGTGGCATTTACAACTGAGCGCTACCGTAGCTGATGACACGTTAAATTGTGGGTCTCGGCTGTTTTAAACGTTTAGTTCAGGCGGCTTTAAAATTCAGACACCAGGGCTAGCCACCCGGCCTATGCGAACTTACTTATCTCAGCTCTGCGACGTGGGTTGTTAGATTTCAGTCTCCTCTATAGATTTATCTTCAACTAGCTTGTGCCCGCAACGTCGCCCGCGTGGGTCTTTAATTTTTGAGCTATTCTATAAGACTTTTTTATTTTTTCGGTATAACAAGCAACTTATGTCATTTTCTGAGTTGAACTATATCCATGCCAATAATGAAGTCTATCTGTTGCTTTATTGTTGCTTGAAAGACCTTCAAACCAACTGACACACTTTCGCGATTATAATATTAGCAAGGAGTAAGGATTCAGCAAGCGACATATGCATACCAAAAAGTCAATTTTGGAACACTTCATTATTATCAGCTGAAGGACGTCCACTGCCTCACATAGGCCTGCCGGATTTCCCATAAATCCAGTTTGAAGCGGCGGAGAATACTTACTACTGACTTTGCTTTAATGTAATTTCTATCCTTGTAAGCATGTGCACAAGTGTGATGGCTGTTTATTTGTCATTATGATTTAACCATAGAATACAGTGCATCTTACAACCACTGTTAGATATAAACTTTCACTATAGAACCGATTAAAGCATGAATTTAGTGCGACCACAGGTCGTACATTCTTTCTTAAATATTTTAAAATTTTATGTATGAAGAATAGATACCTAATTGTATGCTCATACGTTTGCTCGGCTATGTGGCGGGATAAGCGGGCTGCAGTTAACCCGTGACGAGGACTACTGTAGTCCTCGTCACGGGTTTTCCTAGTGGGGGCTGCTTTGCAAGGCTTACTATTTTGCATTACTATTAATTATGTTTATTGCTAATATTTATCATGCATACCTTAAAATGAAATTTCTAAGTACCCACCCCTTTAAGTTTATCCATCTTTATACTATGTATGAAAATAGGTTGAGTGTGTTATGTGTACGTATATGTTAATTATGATAAATGAATGAAATAAAGAAAAATCTGAATAACGTACAAAGAATGTACATATTTTTATTTTATTTAAGATCCTCCGTATTAAGAGAGAATATAAAGATAAGATCATAAGAAAGGTTTAGTTAAAAATCCAATACGTCATCATAAAACTAAAACTGCTCACGTTTCTATAAATCCAAAGTTACTACATAAATGTTTCAGTAACTGACAAAATATAGGTCCGAGCCTCATTTTAAGGACACACGGGCATAATAGCCGCACCGCTATAACTTACTTTACATTCCTCTCCTACCATTTAGTACCTGATAAAATATTTATCACTTGAAAATTTATTCTCCACACAAATTAACCCAAACAAAAGGTTGGTAACAAAAAAGTTCTGCCTATAAATCTTCTCCGGTATACGCTAAAAATTTCCCCTGTTTTTTATATACCTATTGGTTCTTTTCGGCGTTATTGAAAGAGTTTTAGGGGTTTTTATGAAATTCGATAAGTTATGTAAAGGTTGTATAGCCTACTTACCTAGTTATGCGGAGTTTTTTTGTGCCTTGGAAGATTGTTTAGTAAAAGTGTGAGTTCGTATCGGTCGGGGTGCTAGACTTGTCAGATTCAATACTTAATCATTTATTGCGACCTCCTTTTTTACCCAAGACGGAACGAAGACGGTATATGCGTTTGGGGAGAGAAGATGTTTGTGTGTTTGCTTGTGCAAACCTATTCAATTCAATCATTTTATTTCAGATAAAAATCCTTATAAGTTTAAGTACACATAAGTAAAAATACATTATAAATACTTGAAACTACCTTAACCTATTATAGTTGGGTTTGGACCCGGAATGCTTAATATGCAGCTTCGTCCAGTGCTGCATTGCCTATTGGTTATGTTGCCATTATTCTCCAAAGCTACTTAACCGATTTTGATTAAAAATCATACTCAATCAATTTTTGCAACCTCCTTTTTACTCAAGACCGAACGGAGACGGTAAAATATGCGTTTGGGTGAGAGGTGTAGTGTTGCGAACGGGGAAGCCGTTTGCAGCACCACAAGTTAAAAGAGAATTGAAGAGGAACCCGTAATGTTGCAAGCGGGGGAGCCGGTTGCAGCACCACAGGTTAAGAGACTTCAGGGAAACCTAACCAACCTAAGAGTCCTACCTAGTGGATAGGATTCCTAACGGTTCGGAGAGAGGAGATTAAAACAGAAGACTAACCTTAGTATTTACACATTTATTTACACTAACACGCACTGCACTTATAGTCAATTAAATCTTCAAGAAACGGAGAGAGGGAGAGAGAATTTTGAAGGTGTCCTTGGAAAGTTAGCCAAAAGGGAGAGGGTAGCACTCGTAGAACCACGCTGGAGGCTGGCCGAGGATTTTCTAGAGCCTGAGCTGGACCCGCCGATAGTGTGGCGCCAGCCAGGTAGCGCTAGGTGAGCGCTAGCGTGAAGACATCTGTCGACTGAGGTGGAGGCGCCGGCCCAAACCGGCCGACAGGCGCCGGCCCAAACTGGCCGACAGGGTTCTGAGTCAGCGCCAGCCCAGTGCTCCAGGGGTAAGGGGTCAGTGGCCCCAAAACAAGAGATCCACCTGTAATCAAAGTCAAAGGGACCGGAGCCTCTCACCCTGACTGTCACGCGACGCTCATGCGGTTTGCAGGGCTCGTCCACGCAAACTCAAATTCACACTCATTACATTTTATAGAGGAAAAAAAGGTGTCTTCCAGATCACTTCCAACTCAAGACTGCCCAATTTTACAAAACAAGGATTGCTGATCCTGTCAAAGAAAACATTTCAAAAATTTGAATTTCATAACTAGAATTGTAAGTTGGCAGTGTTATCGTTGAAAGAGTCTGAATGTAGAGAAGCTAACAAAAAGGTTAGTTTCTCTACAGAGGATGTTTGTGCGTTTGTTTGTGCAAACCTATGTTGCCATTTTTCTCCAAAATTACTTAACCGATTACTAATATAATAAATGCGAAAACGTATTTATTCACTTAATGGTTAGATTTTTTTTTGTTACGCTGTCATGAAGCCCGTTTACAGAGGCGCCAGCGTAAAATTACTAGCAACGTAAAAAGCTCTCTCTATCGAATGCCTAAAGTGAAAAAGAAACAGGACTATGCTATTTAGCTATTATAATTACGCTGGCGCCTCTGTAATCAGGCTTATAGAGGAGCAAAGTAACGTCTGCGTGATTTTTAGTATAGTTAAAGATTCAAAGTCGCAAATCGTCGTCTTATTTTTCCAGAAAATAATTAAGTATCCCGTGGGAAGGTGCGGGTAAAACCAATAGGTATGTGCTATTTACATGTGGTTTTTAAAGAACATTTCCCCCATACATGAAATATGGTTACACATTGACACCCTAGGGTATGGCAGAGCAGCACAAGACCGCGAGACATGACAAAGCATGGAGGAGGCCTTTACCCAGACATGGGTGCCCTAAAAATTATAAATACATTAAGTATCTGTATAGCTTAATGTACTTAAACTGATTATTTAAATACTTTTGTTAATGTTATATGTTATTGATAAGGGAAATAAAGGCTATTTTATTTTATTTTTAAGGTATGGCATTTTTTTTGTTTGTATTGGGACGGTTTCTAAGGTGTAGGTTTATTACCTATGATTATGTAAGGCTACGTATCTACTCTAATTTAATTGGATGGATTGGATGGATGGCTCTCCGGACCGGTCTTATTAGAGATCTATAGGGGAGGTCTATGTCCAACAGTGGACGACTTATGGCTGAAACGAATGAAATTTATATATTTCTAATTCAGATGTTTTGATGTTTAACTCGTTACCTTACATAATCTGTTGATTTTCGAAATAGTGAATAATAGTAGTTTATATATTTATGAAACATGGGAACACAATAATGTTTAACGAAAAATTATTATCGAGAAAACTTCGTTTTGTTTATCTTTACCATAAGAGATTTCTCACTCCAATCTAATATTCACATGCAACATTAGTGTGCAGAAGCTTCTTTCGTAAAAGCCATTAAAATAAGTACTGAATTTTAATTAATTTACTAGCAAATCTTTTATTCGTTTGTCTTTAACCACATCCAGTCTGATCTTAAGTGCAGATGCAATCTATGGTGTATTACGCTTACCTAAAAGGTACCTATTTACTTTTGATTTAAAAACTCCTCGTACTAAGTAGGTACCTACGAATGAAAGAACATTACACATAGACTTAAAAAAGAAAAAAAAAATCTTGTAAGCTTCATAGAGCAGAACTTTAATGTTATTGTAAGATACATAATACACGGAAATAAATACATACAATATTTTAAAATGAAGTTTCAGATTTAGTGCGGGAAATAAAACTGACGCGGTATGTGCCAGAGGCTTCCATTAGTGAAAACGGGTATTTGTGCGGTCATTTTCAGCCTCGGCACACAATTTCCGTCAGCATGTTTAGAAAAATATACACAGGACTTCCAACAAAGCAGTTTTCAGTACATTCAGAGCTTAGTTTTTGCCACAAAATGCGTGGCCAGCGCTCCATTATTTCTGCGTACCGGTTTATTCCGGTTTTATACCGGTTTTTGCACAGGATGTTTCGTGTGGTCACAACGCAACGCTACTGTCGCGGAATTGTTGAAATTAATGGCTGCCAGATGCACATTGATAGATAATAAAAACTGGAAACAATATAAATATCGTAAATATCGAATGCGTTGGTGATTGATTAATGCTTTGTTATTACTTTTGTTGGACCTACAAGTAATAAATTAAATTATTTTATCTCGAAATTAAATTAATAATATATTTTAGTGAAAGAGTGTTCCAGGATTTATTTCATATTTGAACATGGTCAACCTTAAAAACTAAACACTCAACCCATCTCCGACCATACCCGGCGCAAAAGAGCCCAAAATGCTGGCCGCATTACCTCGCTGGATGGCGATGGCCAACCTTTGCGCCAAGTACGAGCCGGAGCGGGAGTCACCTGTCTTCTCCCTTAGCCTGCGCCCGACCTCCCCAATTAAAGCCTTAGCTTCACTACCCCAACAGCCCATTGTCTCCACAGCTATAGGCACGAACAAATAACCTGCTCCCAAAGGGGCATACGTCCGCCGCTTTTTATCAGCAGCGTCTTCCGCCGCAGCCGCCGGCGAGTGAACAGTGCGACTCAAGTGACTCGCGGCGACAGTGTTGACGCAAGTTGCGTCCCAAACCAGGCACCTACCACTCTTTCACGGTACCAAGGTCAACCCGTCCGGCCTCTTACCGTCCGACCTCGAAAGGCCAGGTGGTTCCAGCACGCAAGGAACGTTTGCCGCTACCAAGGCTCTCCGAACTATATCGTTCAGGGCATGATGACGCGGATACCTCCCCGCGCAGCGACGACAACTCAATGCATGATGGCCGTCAGCTTCCACCATGGAACCGCAGGTGCATATATGAGGTTCACACACCTTGCTTCCCAGGCGGAGCGCCACCGCCACACGCAACGAGTCATCGTCCAGCAATGTACCCAGGTGAGGTGAAGGAAGCGCGTGCAACCATGCCCCGGATTCAGGCTGCGAGACAGCCCGGAGTCTGGCCAAGTCCACCCCCACGGCACTCTCCAAGGCCTGCTCGTGAACAAGCCTGGCCCCCACATCATCCCACGCGCGCTGAACCCCAAGAGCCTCCGGAAACGCTGCCTCAAGGTTACGAGCGGACCAGGCTGAAGTTGCTTCAGACACAAAGGGAATGCTCGCCCTATCGCCACCTGAACGGAGAATAGTAGCGACCAGGTCTGCCACCCCATGTGCTGACGCGAGAAAAGCAGGCAATCCCACATCACGCGCACACCTCACCCCAAGCCCTCCATACCTTATCGGAGCAGCAGCCTGAGCCCACTGCAAACTGTTCAGCGACACATTGAGAACAGACTCAACTACAGATTTCAACGTGTCGTCAAACAAAGACACCTCTTCCCGGCAAAGCCAAGTGGGCGCAGTTCGCAACAAATAGGTGATATTGGGCAGGGCAAAACACATACGTAACAAGATCATAGCAACGTGAGAGGACAAGTCTTTAAGACGTCCCTGAGCGGTCCGGAGAAGTTGAACGCGTGAAGAGATCGCTTCGGGTACAGCGTCGAGAAAAATAGGAGAACCCAGAAGAGAAAAAGTACTGGGTGAAAGTTCAAAAGTACGTGAAAGAGTCACTGAATTTTTAACCGATTTCCAAAACGGATTATAAAAAAAGGATAGAGTGCCAGGCAAAATGAGGTTCTATGTTCGTCTGTATGTTTTTTTTTGTGTATGTTCATCGGTAATTTCGCCTAATTGTAAACCGAATCAAAAAATCTTTTTTTACTTCGAAAAAGGATACTCCCGAGCTGGTTTCATTTAAATTTTACAGAAATCGGCTCAGCCGTTTTTGGAAAATCAACAATAATGTAAACAATTCGAGCGAAACATTCGAATTTTGTACACGATGGAAGGCGGTTTTGCCATTTTTTGTTAAAAAATAATTATTACCGTTTTATTCATGCTAGTTTGTGCATAGAAAAGATTTGATGGCATATACGAGTATGATACCGAAAACTGATCTAGAGTGCCAGGTAAGATGCGGTTTAATCCCTTGGCTAAGCCTATATTCGGCAATGGACTGTTAAAATAACTAAGTAATATCTTTATTTTTATGGTAATATTTTTAATCACTATAAAAAACTATCAACTTGCCCAAGAGCACTAAAACGACTCAAGCGTACACGCTCGCTACCTATGGTCCTTAAATGAAAACCATCGATGATTATTTGAGTTTGTACATTATTTTCGTAATAACCGAATCTAGGAGGCAACACTATGATATCAGGTTTAACAAATAAAATTGAGTACTGATTTTTTATAACAATTCTGGATATTTTGATAAATTTACCGTATTTCATGCAGCGTTATTTATTTGACAAATTTGTGGGGCAAAAATTTTCGCAAAAATTGGATTTACCTCTACCTCAGACCAAATAACAAAATTAAAACAGAACGTCGTGAACAGACAAGTGAGGCCGGTTTCTATACATGTGGTGAGTGCGTCGGTGTTGCGCCGCCATAGTTCGACTGACGAGCCAAGGTGTAGTTTCGTTGTACGAGTATACTCGTATGTGTCTAATTGTGTTTGTATACGGCGAGATAGTTTTGCCGGCCTCACTTGTTTGTTCACCATATTCTGTCTTGATTTTTTTATTTGGTGTGAGACTTCTACATGGACTTTAAAAAAATGCAGAGGAAATTTTCATCGACGTTTTATCAACTGCCCTACGAGAAGGTTTGTAAACAAAACCGATATCATCTAAGCCCCTTATCAGTAATACCCTGACGTATCCGTGACGCCATCGGGACTTAAGGGGGAAAACAATATAAATATTGCGACACGCACTTTGTCACGTCTCGCTATTATCTAGCTATGAATACAAAAAGATTTGTACCGTTTTGCTTTGATGTTGAACGTTTGTTATTTCCTTTGAGCTGAAAGGGTTGGATTATAATAATGTGTATTCACGGATCTGCTGCTTAGAGTAAGGTTACAGCGACATGCGTTTGTAAGTTGCTCTATATTATTACGCGCGTTTGTTCGCGTCTAAAGTGTGTCAGTACACAGTTTGTACATAATGTATTTGTTGTTGTATCATCCATCCATCCATCAGCCATAAGAAGTCCACTGCTGGACATAGGCCTCCCCTATGGATCTCCAATAAGACCTGTTGGAAGCGGCTTGCATCCAGCGCGATCCTGCGGTCTTAATGAGGTCATCCGTCCACCTTGTGGGTGGACGTCCTACGCTGCGCTTGCCGGTACGGTTGTTGTTGTATAAGTTAATCTAATTTTACTGACATTTTTTAATTAAGAACTTAATTTATTTTTAGTAACATTGACATTTTACTACTTGAGATTATTTAATAACGTATTTGTTGATTTGAATTATTTTGAACTTACATAGATAATGTACCACGGATAACAATTATGACATGTAATGAACAATTATGAAATAAATGATTATGATTAAAGTGAGATACGTCGTTTTACAGCATTATTGAAGATTTATACAAACGGATTTTTGTTTTTAATTATATCGTAGAAATAGTATAAAACAAAGTCGCTTCCCGCTGTCTGTCCCATTGTATGCTAATATCTTTAAAACAACGCATAGGATTTTGATGCGGTTTTTTTATAGATAGAGTGATTCAAGAGGAAGGTTGAAATGTATAATACACCTATGCGAAGCCGGTGTGGGTCGCTAGTCGTAGATGAATCAATAATTTATTTGAGAAGTTTTTTTCAGTGTTTCCCTACTAATCCCGCAGCAAGTGATCTTATTTTTACTGAGATTTTTTTTATTTGTTGTTATAGCGGCAATAGAAATACATCATCTGTGAAAATTTCAGCTTTCTAGCTAAAGCGGTTCATGAGATACAGCCTGGAGATAGGCAGACAGACAGGCGGGCAGACGGACAGCGGAGTCTTAGTAATAGGGTCCCGTTTTTACCCTTTGGGTACGGAACTCTAAAACATAGAGAAGAGTTGACAACCTCCTTTTTCGAAGTTGGTTAAAAATCAAGCGCCAAGCAAATAATTCAAAAGCGATCGAGCTCCATACGGTTAAGGTGACGCGCCCGAGTGTAAGTTATTGTTAAACTAGGGAACAAAGCGGTGTTTACACGAGGAGTTAGTCGACGCGCCAGTTTACTGCACCTTAATGCTTTATTGGACGGAAGACTGTGCTTTGTTTAAGTACTACTGAAAGTCAACTTGAGCTGAAAATGACCGTTTATGCAAGCGCATCATTATTTAGGCGACTTCAAAATATCAGGTTCTTAATTCGACTGTAGATATGTTTTTATGTATGTGTGTTACGCGATTATTCCGTCAATTATAAACTGGTTTTAATGATTTATTTTTGTTTGGTGTTTTATGCATTCCATTTAAATTTTATCGAAATCAGTTTAGTGATTAATTATATTTTGGAAAATAAACAATTATTCAAAACTGTCATATTCATACCTCGATTTGAGCGAACTATTCGAATTTCGCACGATTGAAGTCGGCTGTGCCACTTTAGCCGAAAAATAATTATCTGCATTCTTAAAAGCTACTTTCATACGTTTGCTGTCATTTACAAGCTTTGTTGTCGAGTCCACTGGTTTGGAATCAGTGCTTAACGGACAAATTACCTGTACCGTTTGTATCAAAAAATTAGTGCATAGCCCAATTGCCTGTAGAAGGCAGGCGTGTGTTAAACACAGTACTGTTTAAAGACTATGGATACGTAAGTACATTACGACTGAATTCCATACGAACATTATGCATCAACTTGCATGCATCAACATCAATTGACTTTGAACTCTATTACATTTTTCAAAAGCCTATGCTTTGCAGCCAAGAAAGAAAACAAGTCTAAGTAGTTAGTGTAGTTTAAGTGCAGGAGAGGATACAAATCCTATCTATATATATGTTTGTTTGTTTGTTTGTTTGTGTCTGTCTGTCTGTCTGTCTGTCTGTCTGTGGCATCATAGCGCCCGAACCACTGAACCGATTTCAGTTTAGTTTTTTTTGGATGAAAGGAGACTTAATCGAGAGTGTTCTTAGCTATGTTTTATAAAAATCGATTGAGCCGTTTAAGAGTTATGGTGGGTTAAAGTGGGGATGGAAGAACCAAAATTCTACAAATGTGCCCAAAATGGTTGTCGGGGGTTTTTTAAATTTTTAATTTAAGTTTTATTGATTTAAGATTTACCTACCAAAAACATAATTATGTCATGACTTGCTCGTTCTGGATAAGCTGAAACTTTCAGGGAGGGAGCGAAGACTGTTTCTTTTCTTAACAATCCTTCCGCAAAGAGCTTTACTGATTCAAGTTAAACGGTACGCCTATAAACCGCTGAATCGCGTCTAAATATTCCAGATTTAAAACTGTTCGCATCATAAAACCACCGTCCATAGATAACAGTTAGCCATCGATGGATCCGGGCATCCTACCGCCGTAAATTTTATCTTGGAACCGTCCCGCTTTTGTCGAGCACTCGTAAAAGGGTTTTATTGGCCCTCAAAGCTCGTAGGTGTTAGGGTGTTAGGGATTTTACAGTTTAGTGAACTATTTGACGTGAATGCGTGACAGTTCGGAGGTCTGTGGGATGGATGTTGTTTTATTGAATGCTAGCGGCTTCTCCTGACTTGGTTCGGGTTTAACAATTTTTAGGGTTCCGTATCCAAAGGGTAAAAACGGGACCCTATTACTAAGACTACGGTATCCATCTGTCCGTCTGTCTGTCTGTCTGTCACCGGGCTTTATCTCATGAACCATGATAGCTAGGCAGCTGAAATTTTCACAGATGATGTATGTTGCCGCTATAACAACAAATACTAAAAACAGAATAAAATAAATATTAAAGAGGGGCTCCCATACAACAAACGTGATTTTAGGAGATTTTTTGCTCGCTATTAATCATGGCACTGGAAATGGGGCTCAAGGGGCTCCAACACGGTACGGAACCCTTCGTGCCTGAGTCCGACTCGCACTTGGCTGATTTTATTAGATACTAGCTGCTTGACTCGGCTTAGCTCGGGTACGATTGGCTAAAGAAGACAAATAGTAAGGATCCC
Organism: Hypomecis atomaria; assembly: GCA_964007245.1. Classification (NCBI taxonomy): domain Eukaryota; kingdom Metazoa; phylum Arthropoda; class Insecta; order Lepidoptera; family Geometridae; genus Hypomecis; species Hypomecis atomaria. Next base: position 17,897,568 of record OZ023300.1, on the reverse strand, counting down.
TATTTTTTTAAATATAGCATATATTCACCGGGTATAGCGTAGATTCCCAACAGTGAAAGAATTTTTCAAATCAGTTTAGTAGTTTTGGAGCCTATTCGATGCAAACAAACAAACAATCAAAACTTTCTTCTTTATAATTTGGTATAGACAATAGTAGCTGTTATCAATTTCTGGTCCAGTTCAACCATCTGTGATCATCTGAAAAGATTACCTTGACAAATAGTGAGTTTATTTTCTTTTTATGTCAGTGCTTTTGTCTAAAGTGTGTTAAACAAAAAAAGATTGGCAATTCGTCATACTCTTGTTGTTTTTTTTCTGAACCTATGCTGTCTCTTGTTTTTATGTTCTTTAAACATTTTGTCAGGAACGTTAAGGGACATACATATTTTTAAGAGGTTACTTGTGACTTACGCACTTTTTATTGGAGGATTGAATAAATCATGATTAACCACCTTTATTTAGGTATTTTAAGCAAATAAATTACAACAGTTACAATTCGTCGAAACATTGATATTGGTAAAAGCTACGGCGTAGCTAGTAGCCGTAGCAGGTGGCTACGAAGCCACGAGCTACGCCATAGCCTTTACCAGTATCATTACAGTTTTTTTTTATATTGTGTAACTTCTATTAAACCAACCCATAGTAACGTTCATCTGAATGTATTAGAGGTAGAGTAATCCCTAAAACGTTATGCGCAATGTTCTCTCTGTTCTATGTACAATTTGTACTCATTTATCTTAGTCTGTTATTTAGGCCTATTGTGGAGAGAAACACCTAATTGTTTACTACAAAACGTACAATGCATAAATAAGTAATTCCTTTCCATAGAGAGTTCAATAAAATTACAAATATAATCTCAATCCAAACAAAAGCTCTTTTCCTGGAAAAAAATCACAAATCCGTTGTCTCGAGCAATCAATACAGTGCTCATGTCAGGCGGAAATTAAAAAAGTTCTAGTTCCCGCCATTTCCTTGATTTAACGCTGTTTCGAGAACACCAGAAAACATCCCGGAATAAACGTTAAAAGTAAATTGCTTTGTGAATAGGTGAGATGACAATTTAATGTTTAACCGACTTCAAAAATGAGGTTCTCAATCAGATAATTTTTTTGTATGTATGGATGTGTTCTAAATTTTTACTTAGTATGCCAAAATTATTAGCACAAAAACGAGGTGATTGGCGTACAAGAAGAGAGGCCTATGCTCAGCACTGGGCGATTACAGGCTGAAAATGATGATGATGATGATGCGAAAAATATACGGTTTGATGAAATGTGGCATCGTAGCTACCGCTATTAAGCAATAAAAACTATGATATAAAAAGGTATACGGATTTTTGTTTTACTCGTAATAGCTGGAAGGAGATTGTAGCGAATTTTTACCAACAAGCACACTTCTTTGCAATGCGCTATCTGGTAAAAATGTAGATGTATCTTTTTCAAAGTCAAAGTCATAAGTTGCTTTCCAAATAATAACTAGATTCGACGTCTAACGCATTTAGCTCAAACCACTCTTTCTATATCGCTAATAACACTAACATCTGGGAATAATGTCATATGAATGTATGTTTTTACTTAGTCCGCTGTAATGCGTTACGACACCGTACACTTGGTCGCAGTAACAAAGATCGAAACAACAGAAACGACGTTTTACTTCTCTGGACGTATCACTACAATATAAAAAAAAGTATTCTTTTAATTTATCAAAATGAACGATGCAGAATTTTCATCATTTTGATAATTTTTTTTCAAAGTTCTTGAATAAATATATTTGCTATTTTAATTTTATAAACCCAACTAATAGGTCGGGGAAAAGTTTCTTCGCATTTAAAAAAAATTTAAAAACATTTATTAATATCGTTTATTTACATTTAACTAAAGTATGTAGGTACCATTTTGTTCGATAACTATTGGCCAACTTGTAGGTAGGGACATGATCCCATTGCTATAGAAATTTTGGGACTTCTGATCAAAATACCACAACAAGTGGTTTTGGCAGTCCTCTCGTGATGTTAACTTGAGACTACCTAAAGAATTCTGAAGAGACCGAAATGGTGGAAATCTGAAGGTGCAAGGTCAGGACTATACGGCGGATGCATAAACACCTCCCAGCCAAACTATCTTAATTTTTGCTGAGTGGCTAAAGATGTGTGAGGTCAAATGAATACACGGTTCATTAGGTTTCTTTTAGTGAGATCGTGAAGTACCAAAATATCGAGCTTTTTTGTGTACCGAGTTTTTTTCAAATGCGCCGAAACTGTATTGTGGTCAATTCCCAGTTCTTCAGCTACGTTGTAACTACTGATATGCCGATTTTGCTCCACTTTTTCAAAAATGGCATCCATTTTATCCGTAATAGGGCGACCAGAGCGACGTGCGTCTTTGACATCAAAATTTCCGGATTGAAAACGCTTAAACCAAATTTGTGCTACTCTCACAGACACTGCACTAGGTTTTTTTTCGCGGCCTGCGTTGCATTTTTACGTTTTTTTGTAGTAAAATTTTAAAATATATCGAATTTCTTCATAAGATTCACTCATCTTGACAGAACGAAAAATAAATCAACATCACACATTTTCCTAATTTGAGTTTGGAATAATGTTCTTTAAAATTTAAACTTTCAATGATACCAAAACCAGCCAGATACAAATAGTATAGCCAAAGAGATTTTATTACAAGTTCAAACATAATATAATGCGAAAAGACTTTTTCCCCGACCTAATATTTAATCGATTTTGATGATTTCACCTTGTGTAAATGTATAACTTAGTATTTGTAATACTGTTAAAAAACGACTAAATATTAAGTATTTTAAATATTTTTTTTTGTTCATTAGACTTTCACAATCATAATTTCTTATTAATTTAATTTATTAGGTGCCGTATAACTATGATAAGTTTGTCGCGACACTCTTATTCTCACACACGCTTACCAATATCTTAATTATTAATAAGTGCTAAAACTAAATTAGGTACCTATCTAAGTGGTAATAAAAGCAATAGAAACTTAACAGTAAATTAACAATTTGTAACTTATAACTACTAAAATTAATTAAATGACACATTCAGTACCTTGGCAAGATAGGTAGGTAGGTATGAGTAAGAAACTAATTTGAAAGTAGGTTCGATATTTCAAATAAAATAATGGTTTTCCTAGACAATTTTCAAATAACGGAATCACAGGTTACAGAGATTAAAAAAAATCGAATTAAGAACTTCCAAATTGGTTAAAATTGTATAGACTTTAGATACTGCGTTAATTAGTAGTGTACAGTTAAGGAGTACGGTAGTAATAGGCGATTACCCCGAATTTTATTGCCTGCAATATCGCGGGAAAAAAGGCTAAGCGCGATCCTGTGTTTGCACGCTGCGGGTGATCACAAAGTACTTATACATTCAGACATTACATTTATACTTCTTCTCGAATGGAGACCATGTACCAGCAGGCGCACCATAGGACGTCCAACCACAAGGTAGACGAGCTCATTAAGACCGCAGGATCGCGCTGGATGCAAGCCGTTACTTACTGGTCTCATTGATGATCTGTACAGGGTTATTCCTAGTCAATTAGCATCCTTTTAAAGGCTTATTCAGTACATCAAAACTAACAACTTTAGTTCTGCGACTTATGTCAAAACTCAAAAAAATATTGTTGTTCCATAGAAAAATATTGATCATTCACCCGCGACAAAATGTTTGGAACAACAGTTTTTTTTTTAAATTTTGACCAAGTCGTAGAACAAAAGTTGTTAGTTTTGATGTACAGAATAAGCCCCTAAAAGGATGCTAATTGATTAAGAATAACCGTGTATACATGTTCTATATACAGGGCTATCTGCTTACCTTAAGACCATCATTACGAACAACTTTTACAATGGGGCCATCTCAGAATACAATAAATTATTTCCATAAGCGCTACTTAAACTGGATTATAATACTATCATGTTCCCATAGTATGGCCACGTAGTACGTACCGCCAATCGCAGCGTAGGACGTCTGCTCAGAAAGCGAGTAGACCTAATTAAGACCATCCATCCACCAGCCATAGGACATCCACTGCTGCACATAAGCGTCTCCTATAGATCTCCAATAAGACCGATTGGATGCGGCTTGGATCTAGCGCGATCCTGCGGTCCTTGTAAAGTCATCCGTCCACCTTGTGGGTGGACGTCTTACGCTGCGCTAGCTTGACCGCTGGATAAGAAATATTTCAGCCCGATTGAAAATCCACAGGGGAGGTCTATCTCCAGCAGTGTACAATGTACTTCCTACAGAAATGACGGCATTTGTTCCTTAAAAAAGATACAACCAAATTAAAGCGCTTATTAATAAAAACACAAAACCCTCAAAATGCTTTTTTCCCTCAGTGTTTGCTCCGAAAAAGCTTAGGAAGCGAAGTTGGTCTAATTACCAAAATATAAAAAGGTTGCTGTTTCGCCGTGTAATCGAGCGATCGCTGACTCGGGAGGGGAGACTCGGCAGTTTGGGGCTATAATCTAAAAATAATTTAATCTCATTACCAAATTATTTTATTTTTATTTATTTATTTATTACAAATACTACTATTATTACAGGCTTAGCCTAATGCAATAGTGTATGTCACTCTTATATGTTAGCGCATGTCTATGTCTTATAAAATTAATATAGGATTACAAAAAGTCACATTCATTATAAGTTATACAGAGGTAAATTCGATATTCATGTCAATATTAGAAAAAACACATTATTACAACAATTTCAAACAAAAAGTAAATTCTTAAACAATGTACACAGCGAGTCATAACTATTTACTAATTATTATAACTGTTGGCCACTGAGGCCTCTACAGCTTACCGGACATGGGCGAGCCCGGGCACCCCAGAAGGGGTGTGCCCTGTGGCCCTAATGGGTTGAGCTGGTTGACTATTTGGAGAAAATCTAACCGATCTTCTGACAGATCCGGAGGGTCCTCGACCTCGCCGGCGAGGTCGGGGTGTGTCTGTGTGCCTATGGTAACCGGCGCCTATACCAAAAACGGAATACTTGCTGTTGCAGGGAGCTGTCGGATCGGCCGACCCCAGCGCCGCAGAAGTGACAACGGCGATGGGATCGTCCGGGTCGCCCAAGAACAAAAAATCTACATTCTCGGCAACTCGATTTAGAGCGTGCAGCGTCCTCACCAGCGGCGACTTAGCGAGTAAGTTAGTCCTGGCGCGCAAATTATGCTTATGAAACTTATTATATCACTATGTTTTTTGACTGTACTTGCGTGATAGATGTCTGGGAGGCAATAGTGGGTCATTGAAGGCCCTATCAAGCGGGACCAATCATATGCTGTTTGATGAAATAGAATTCAAAATGTAGGCGAGTGCCTGCAGCGGTCGGCGGCCATCTTTGTGACGTTATGACTTCTGGGGTCTACCAGTTATCGCTTGGCGACCGCTGGATCCTTGGTCTGGAGGCGGTGACAAGCACATGATACTGGTTGTGGGTGAGTAGAAGAGATGGCTAAGAATATCTATGAAATGGGTCAGCCGCCTCTAGTCTATCACTTTCATTCCGATACAAAGACAAGCAAAAGTTCCAAATTGAAAATATTTATTTATACCTAGTTAGTTTATAAAATATTAGGGATGATAATAATATGTAGGTATATCTAGCCTATAAGAAAATACCTAATAGCATAATGCATAGTAGTTTTTAAGTAAGATATATTCTGTACAATTTTGCAACAAAGGGTTCTCAAGTATACCTAGTATTAGTATGTACTCGTACCTATGTGTATGTTAATATCTTAAGGTTTCTTAGAGATTTGCATTTCTAATTCTAGCTTTTGCTCGCGGCTTCGCCGGACTAATGTTTGATTTTTATGCTGTCCCATGGGATTTTTATATTTTCTGGAATAGTCTATGTCACTTTCCGTCTTTCAAACTATGTCTATGCCAAAAATCAACTCAATCCGTTGCTCCGTAGCTGCGTGAAGGAGGAACAAACGACAAGGACAACGGAAAGGAGGACACTTTCAGATTTATAATATCACCTAGTACAAATACAAACTTTTATTCATTACTTGAGTTGCATTTGTTAAAAATGTTCAATTGTAATTAACAATATCACAGCTTACAATATAAAACTTTTATGAAGTTAATATTTGTACAAATATGTTCAATAAAATAGTGTCAAATTAATTATGCAAGGTACAAATTACGACAATTTCATAAACTCGTTTAAATCATAGAATTGTTCGTTTAAAAGCCAAATTTTTAATTTCACTTTAAATGACATGACAGGAGCTGCATCACGCACTTCTTCAGGCAGTCTGTTATAAAATGCGGGTCCTGAGATGTACACGGAAGTAGTAGGGATTCGCCGGTTCTGCCGCAATGACGTCACCAGCAGTGACATCAGCTTCAATACGCGCGCGCGTATTGAAGCTGATGTCACTGTTGGTGACGTCATTGCGGCAGAACCGGCGAATCCCTACTACTCACGGATTTTTCGGACCTCACGAGCCTTTGAAGCGGTGTTACCAGGATAAGGATATTTTTAACAGTTTAAGTTAATTAATTAAATTAATGCAAGAAAACCTCATTACTACATACAATTGTTACTAATAATATAAATCCTCAAGTGTATTTGTTGGTTTGTAACTCTTTCACACAACTACAGAGCAACGGATAGACTTGGTTTTTGGCAATTAAAATTAATTGTATTCTCAAAATATTCTTGTGAAGCTTTTTGGTTGCTTGCTTACTAAAAAGTTCAAATGCTTGTATCAGTAAACCTTGTTAAGGAATAGTGAATAAAAATTAGACACCGACTTTTAAAATAACTGATTTCTAATTACGATTTATATTTACTAAAAAAAACGACTTTAAAATCGTAAATATCAGACGTCAGGTCCTCATAGCTTAATTGAATATATGGAACGGCTAGAGTTTTTCATGTTTTCATGGTTGGTCTTACAGTAAAAGTTTCTTGTAGTAATAAACACTATCCTAGAATATAATTCGTTGTCTAGAGATACATCTATAGAAAAATAATATGCAAGATACGCGCCAAATTGCATCATCTTAATTACCTACCATAATATAAGGTCAGTTCATTGCGAGATGGCTCCGTGTGCTAGCACTCGTTTTGAGAAAGATCGCCGAATGCGATCAAAACTATAGTCGTATTATATAGTGACTATGAAAAATAGACGTGATTACATTCCCGTGACATAAAATATTAAAAATGTGTAAACCACGTTAGTTTCCATAGTAAAATTATAAGTACATAATTATGTATTTTAATTTAAACTAAACCTGTCAAATAGAATACCAAAATAAAGCGATTTTTTTATCTTTTTATTTGTATCTAATAATGTATATTTTTAATTTGTAACTTTGGCAACGGATCAGAGAACGAAACGGTGACCCCCGCTCCGGTTGTTTTTTGGTGCAGAGGTTGGCCGTTGCCATTCAGCGCGGTAATGCAGCTAGTGTGATGGGGACCTTTGCGCCGGGGTCAGTCAGGGGCGGGCTTTTCGACAAATTCATTTATAAGCTAGTTTTAAGTTGACATTTGTAAAATGAATTTGTGATTTGACTGAATAAATTTGTTATTATTTCTAAGGATAAATAAATATATTTGACATTTTTAACTAGTAATCAAAGGGAGATTGCAAAAATTTAAATGTTTCATGTATTTAAATTGTATCAGGAAACACAATACTTGTTTCAGGAAAAACGCAGTTTAATTCTTTTCAGCACGTTGCTTATCTGTTCATTATTTACAGTCGATTTTTTGGACCTAACTAGTTACGTTTCACATGCTTAATAACATACTCGTACCTGCCGACATACACAAGTTCGTGGACCAGAAACTTGCCGTGGCTTCTAAGTTATGCAAGGCATCTTCCACCGAGGTCATATTAATTAGCTCATCAAAGTTGTAAGACAAGTGTTATGAGGGTTGCTTTCCACTGGAAGATAAATTATCCACATAATATTTTAGTGTAAACTATCTGAAAATTTCAGCTCAAAACGCTAGTTTCCCGCTTATTGTGACATGAAGTAACATTATCAGTATTTAAAAAGTAGATACTTGGAAAAAAAAACAAATGGACTACAACTACGAGTATTACACCTAACGTCAAATAACACAAATATATGTCACAGAGGATTTAAAAACAAGCTAGATAGGAGTACAAACTGAGTGAACTATAATCAAAATTTTACTATTTGTTTTTAGGGTTCCGTACCCAAAGAGAAAAAACCGGCCAAGTGCGAGTCGGACTCGCGCACCGAGGGTTCCGTACAAACCTGCAAGGTTTACAAAGTTCGTTCATTACGACAAAAAAAGTAATAAGTTTACATTTATTAAAAAATATATATTTTGTAATGTAACTAAAAATTTAAGGTTTTCGGAATTTTTCCTTTATGTGTGCTATAAAACGTTGCTTCATGCCAAATTTCAAGATTCTAGGTCGACTGGAAGTACCCTTTAGGTTTTGATTCCCTTGCGAGTACTTGCGAGTTTCAAAATTTGCGGCATAAACGGCTGTATCTTTTGATTGCGTTGGCTTAGAAGTTTGATTTTTTCACAGCTTCAAGGGACAGTAGACCTGAGTAATTGATATAAATTTCAGCTTCATAGGTACCTCCACGCGTTCCTGAGAAAAAGGGTCTTGACAGACGGACGGACGGACAGACGGACAACAAAGTGATCCTATAAGGGTTCCTTTTTTTTCCTTTTGAGGTACGGAACCCTAAAAACGGGACCCTATTACTAAGACTTCGATGTCCGTCTGTCCGTCTGTCTATCTGTCTGTCCGTTTGTCACCGGGCTGTATCTCATGAACCATGATAGCTAGGAAGCTGACATTTTCCCAGATGATGTATTTCGGTTGCTGCTACAATAACAAATACTAAAAACAAAATAAAATAAATATTTAAGGGGGGCTCCCATACAACAAACCTGATTTTTTAGACGTTTTTCGCTCTATTTTAAGAATGGTACCAGGTAGATATTTGACATTTTCACAGAATATTTAGTTTTATATTCCCTTCAATAGTGAAAAATAAAATTAAAATAAAAAAATATTTAAGGGGGGCTCCCATACAGTACTTGGCCGATTATTTTTAATAGTTTCCATCTCGTTGATATCAGTCATGCATGAGTTGAGTTGAAATCTCCGGAATTTAGAAAGTCGTTTTTAGTGGAAGAGCGTTTGTTGTTTTTAAACTTTCGCAATTTGAACACAATATTTATTCTTATATACAACTCACTAAAAACACGAGATATATATGTGAACCTCACTATCTCGACGCGACGTTTCGACCGAGTTGCATTGATCGTGGTCACGGGTAGACCCATGGTACTTATTTATCTCGTGTTTTTAGGTAGCGATAAGTCCCTTAGTACAAAATAATAGGGAAGAGCGTCTGCTTTACAAGCGTGGATTCATACCCAGTCCCGTATCAATGAGGCTGGAATTTACGTATGGATTTAGACACCACAGATTTTTCGGTGAAATAATACTTTGTGAGGCAACCTGCATATGTCCGTAGAGGAAATCAGATGGCCTATGCGAATTCACCAACCAAAACTGAGCCAACCTGGTATATAGCCCGATGGCGCTTTGTGAGCAGGCCTATAAACGGACTATTATATAGGCCAGTAAACTATAGTTTCATCTCTTCAACTATCTCACCACTTGTGTATCAGCCTTACAGGTGCCACTTTATCTTGAGGCTCGTAAGCCGTTCATGCATATTCACAGTGAGCCGACGGTTTTAATAAGGGTGCCATTTTGCCCCACTATCCTTTACCGGGACGCGATATCGATCGGCCCAAAAATGATTAGGGGTGCGTGCGGCGACCACGGAGCAAATGGAGAACCAATTTCGTATTTACTTATGACAACATTAAATAGATTTAAGACAAAATAGAATTATAACTACTCTGCCAAATTAGTAGATGATGGACGTGTATGCGCCGAGACAAAAAAAAATCGTACCTAGGTATTTGATATTTATTTCTTCTGATTTTTATTTTTGAGTACCGAAAAAGTATTATTTTTTTCTTTTGGATTTTCATATGGGGCCGATTTAATTTTCACAAACCTGCACTGGGCCGCCGTGGCGGATGTACCCAAGAACTTAACATAAGCCTACCAATATTTCAAAATAAATTTCAACAAGGCCATCCAGCAAATTGTTATTTTACATGTTATTTAATTGATAAATTATTTTTTGACTTGGAACTCTTCATTATTATCTTTGTACTACGGGACTTATCGCGAAAGTTCAAAAACAACATTGAAACTCTTAATTTGATTGCAATACCAAATTATGATTAATTTGTGTAACAAAAATATTTTTTTTTGTGATTGAGAACGAAGCGTAAATAATTATTTTTCGCAAAAAATGCCAAAACCTCCTTCCATCGTGTACAAAATTCGAAGATTTCGCTCGAATTGTTAACATTATTGTTGATTTATCAAAAACAGCTCAGCCAATTTCTGTAAAATTTAATTGGCACCACCTTGGGAGTAAATCCTTTCGAAATAAAAAAGAATTTTTCGATTCAATTCACAATTGGCGAAATTATCGATGAACATACACAAAAAAAAAACATACACACGAACATAGAACCTCCTCCTTTTTGGAAGTCGGTTAAAAAATTGTAAAGAACGTCTGATGCTTGAGTCATGATTTGATTTAGATATACGGTCTCTATTTTTCAGTCGTCAATTGTTCCATTTTGTCCCACTCCTTTAAAGTGCTGATACTGATCTATGTTTGGGTACGAAAAATGAAGAGCTCTGTTCAGGTCTGGCTTTTGTCAGGTGAGCCGGTGCGGTGAAGGATGGTAGTGAGGATGGAGTGATTTTCTACTGGAAGTGTTATGGCTTTGGGTTTTTTTTTAGAAAAATAACGGTGCTTTTAAAATTATCGCTTTCCTTAAACTCAACTGCTGAACATAGACATATCCACAAAAGACAATTGTGCTATGTGTGCTGATCCAGTATGTTCGATGAATTCAGTCACACCATCGAATTTCATGCACCAATATAATATGCAGGTTGCTTCAGGATTTTTCCTTTACTAAAAAGTCAGTGGTGAAAGTAGTATAATCCGTTCATTAATACCAAGGAACTAACTTGTACATGTTTGTACAGATCGAGGTTGGAATATAGTATACTTATAGTAAAGCGAGCGAATTACCAAGGCTTTCACCATTGTGACTACATTAAAATGAAAAATAGTTTATGAATATCGTATCTCAGACATATGTGCATATGTTTTAAAAATAAAACGCAAGTATGTGCAAACCATTTCATCTGAATCTTTAAATGCTAATAAAATGAAGAGCTCTGTTCAGGTCTGGCTTTTGTCAGGTGAGCCGGTGCGGTGAAGGGTGCAAGTTAGTATATATTGTAGTGTTTTTTACCAAGAATGGCATTGACTGAAAACTTTTTGTTCTACGACTTAAGGCAATCGTGAGGCGCCAAGTTGACCATACAAAAAAATAAGCTGCTATCCACATTTAAATATTATCCGATATGAGTGTTTTTTTCATGTAGTCACTTCAATCGCTAGGATTGTAAGTCTTAGTTTTTACAGTTTTTTACATGCACTTAAAGTTAAAGGCTCTAAAGGTTATATTTTTAAGCAAAAACTTGGCCAAAAAGTATACAAAATTTTTTTTTTTTGAAGTTTTATGCCTATCTATGTAGGTACATATACTTGCGAATGTGCGAGCGCGACAGCTGTGGTTAAAGTGCCGTTAAGTTACTATAGTAAATTTTCGGCCAAGTGCGAGTCGGACTCGCGCACGAAGGGTTCCGTACCGTATTGGAGCTCCTTTAGCTCCATTTATCTTGCCATTATTAATAGCGAGCAAAAACTCCTAAAAAACACGTTTTTTATATGGGAGCCCTCCTTAAATATTTATTTTATTCTGTTTTTAGTTAATAAGTTTTTATAGCGGCAGCAAAAATACGTCATCTGTGAAAATTTCAGCTGTATAGCTATCATAGTTCATGAGATATGGTGACAGAAAGACAGACGGACATCGAAGTCTTAGTAATAGGGTCCCGTAGTCCCTTATCCCTAAGGGTTCCTTAGTAATTTTTACCTTTTGAGTACGGCACCCTAAAAACACAAAGCTTAAATAAAAGTCTCTTTGTATTCTCTTCTTGTAATCCAACCAGTGGGCTGAAAACGAACAAAACAAAATATTTTTAATTATTAACACACAGGATTGCATTTCAATTAATTTCAATATACATTTTCGCAACGGCAAAACGAATGTAAATTAATAATTATTAAGAGCACGCTATCTTTGATTACCCATTGTAACTGTAAATGACATTCATTTGAAATTGCAGGGAAAACATGGCTTTAGTAGTTATATGACAATATTAATTGGAAAAGCAAATATTAATGTTTTTTTTTTAACGCAAATAAATCCGCGTTTCACCACCAACTCGCCTGATGGTAAGCGACGTTGTGGTCGAAGATGAAGCACGCAGACCTAGAAGATACCTATTCACTCTGACCTTGAAATGCTTTAGATTATATCTCTTAGGAAAAAGGAAAGCAGGATAACTGGTTCCTTTCCCTGGTGGTACGAATCAGAAATGTTGAGTCAAACCGCTTCGTACGTATCGAAGGAAAATCGACAATGTAGGGGTGGTAATGTGATTATGCACCAACAACGCTTACTCTGTTATGTTATTGTCATTTATTATGTAGATATCTTGCAGCATATTTGTATACTTATATACTTTATTGTACATAATTTTTTCTGTAATAAAAAAGAAAATGCATATCGTAATGACTCATTAGTCGAAACGTCTGAGAGGATTTGCCCCTTCCGATTTTACCTATTTTTTGTCGTCAAATCGTTCGAACCTGGAAAGTACAGTCATATGAAAAAGTATTTAAACTAAAAAGTAGAATTACTAAATAATTGTCGTGGCTTTGCCCACGTTGGCTGATTCAGTTTGCCATTCCTTTTTGTTTTTCAAAAACATTTATCTAAAATATTTCTGGAACAATAAACTATTCTTATCGCGCAATCGTCCGTCCGCATGGAAGAAATCCTCTCAGAAAGTTTCGACGACTAAGTCCAGCCGGGCTAGTATACACACCACGAAATAATTCTTTCGACGTGGCAAAACGAGACCGAATTAAGGTAAAGTATATATCCGTCACATTTCGCACGTCGAAAAGAGGTTTTTTCGTGCTCGTATGCTAAGCTAGCAGGACGTTCACACACTAGAGGATATAATCAAAGTAGAGTAGGTATATGTCCTGTTAATAGCATTTGACTATAGTAGTTGTAGTGTAGAGTGTGTAGTTTACCTGGGAAATGTAAATTTACTACTTTATCGTTACAATATTAGTATAAACTTAAAGTTTCACTTGACACATAAATAATAAATAATTAATTATAAAAATATGAAATGAAAACGACGGCTCTTATGAAATCAGTTTTATTTTAGCAAAATAAAGGGCTCTAGCCTTTTTTTTCGATGAATAGTTAAAATAGACTAAGCAAATTTCAAAATGTTGCCAGCACAATGTTCGGTGAATTCTGCCACCGAGTGTACATTCAGTGATATCGGACGCACTTAACCGCATAATTGTTAACCGCCGGATAAATAGTACAAATTATACGTCTAACCACATTTATCTCACTCGAACACTCCACCGACCTGGCAAGCTGGCGACTTGAGACAAAAATGAATACTTTTAGGACAGTCTCCGAGGTCGAGTGTTGTAAATACAAAAAATTCGAATTAGAATGAAGTGTAGAAAAAACAAACTAAACCTGTACTTACTCCTAAAAACTTTGTTTAGTACCTTATGACTTGAGACACGAGATGAAGATATTAAGGTTTTAGAAAGTAAAAAAAAGCAATGAATGTATAATACAAACATTTCAACCTCTTTTTTTGTTGCACGTATACCCGCACTCAAAAAAAAATCGGTCGTCTAAGGTGCTAAATTCCTTTGTCGTTTTTTTTTTGTGCTCCTGACGTAGCTTTTGAACGGTACGTTTTAATAAACCTAAACGCCGCATCAGAATCTTTTTTGTCGAACGGTTTTTTGTCACTACGATTAGGTTCCCGAGCACATGGCGTCTATGATTATTTTTATTTTGTCGTAGTTTGTCACTACGCTATAGGAGGTAGTCACCATGACAGAGTTCCTTAACGGTAAAATGTGAGCTTGAACGCTGGTTCACAAGCAGCTTTGACACAGTGACAGAGTCTTTTTTTACAAAGTTATTTTCATATTTGACATGTACGTGGAGTCAAGTTTAATTTCGTTTTAGATGATATGACAAACCAGGTTAGTTGCCATGACAAAATTCGCTAACGGTAAAATGTGAGCTTGAACGCTGGTTCACTTTAACAAAATCACAGAATATTTTTTTTTATAATATTGTCATTTCTTAATTTGTACGTAGCGTCAAATTTTATTTTAGCTTATTTCCTACGACATAGGAAGGTAGTTATGACGACATAATTCGGTAACGGTAGAATATGAGATTATACGCCTGGACTAACGCTTATACGCTAACTGAGGATTCTGTTTGGAGCACCTACAAAGTATTCGTTATTCTGTGATTCAACAGAAGCCTTTAAAAAATAAGTCGGTATGGTCATACCATAGCTTAAATGTACCTATAGAAACTTGAAAATGTTCTTATGCTTATAAGCAATGCGTAAATACCTATAGATATTCAGAAAATATTTTCACTAAGGCCTTTGTGCTTCTGTCAACGCTCCGAAGTGAATACGTCCTTGGCCCTTAAGAAATGCCGTCGCCAGAGGCCGCCTGTGTTTTGCAATGTTGCCACTATGGCCAACTTTCTCTCTTTCTAAGGAGAAATGACGACTTGATTAAACAAAATCGATCGGATCCTGAATGAATACTATGATACTTGTTAACTCAAAATTACACGATCATAAGTAAACAATTTTTTGCAGTAAAATGATTGTAAATAAACGTTAATTTATTGTTTTGTTGTAATGTATTTTACTAGTTGTTCGCCACGAATCTGACATAAATAAAGTTTTGAAAGTGTTATTCCTTGTATACTTTAGTATAATATTGCAATTACATATCTTACTTAAATTTTTCATCGTAAGCTTTGGAATGAAAAGGGGATAGGACGTTACCTTTTTTGCAGTTTGTTGCATTTCAAACTAAGAAAAGTATCCATTTAAATAAAATAAAAAAACAGTGATAATCATAGGTATTTCATGGGTTATATTAATTTGTTTTTGTCCAAAAAATTTACGTAACCCTAAACCCTTAACCCCAATCTACTGCCGTAGCAAAATCTACAGCACTTTGCAAAGACCGCCTTTGCAAAGTGCCAAAGCCAAAAATTTTAAAAGTAAAATGTGAAATCTCAGACAAGGGAATCATTGGTTGGTTTTATGACAGATACTTTAGCTTAGGACTTTAACCGCTACTGTCAAGTTATTTGTACTGAATTTTGAAAGTTCCTTCTCGGTGCCGTTAATAAATAATACTAATAACATAGACTTTTGACTATTGTTGTTCCAACCGAAGAAATGTTCGCTAAAATAAAAGATAAAAAAAAAACTAACTGAATAAAAATTAAAATTGATTATGTATGTGAAGACTGTCAGAAATGTATTTGGGTAAATTAAGTAAATTATTTTTTGTTGATTTTTTTGGTTAATTATAATGATAATAAAAATTAAAAATAATCATGTTTTATTTTATTTATTTGCTACGGCAGCCGAAGATAGCTTTTCTTTACAAACACGGCAATTTCCTTTGCCAAACACGGCAGTAAAAAATTAGTCGTTGGCAACACTGGCTCTGCCAATCAATCTGCCATTTTTCTCCGGTCCGGCCGCGGCGCAAACGCAACTGTGTTGTAAGGCGATTTCGACAGTTTTTGTTTGTGCTAGATCAATTCAGTGTGTCTCTGTGTGTGTCTGTCTATCTGTTTTTATATCTAATTAATCATTAAAATAAGACCAAGGATCTTATAATGGGAGGATAGACAATAGCTATACAATAGAGCGTGTTTAGTAATGGACTAGCATAAACTTACATTTTCGGCAAAAAAAAAAAAAATGCTATGCACAGCGCCAGATGCACACTTTTGTATGGCCATTGTCAATCCTCTCTTCATATGATCCTTGATAGGACTAAGGGGCTCGAAGATTTTTCTATGGAAGCTGGCATATCCGCCCGCTATTTTTTTAAGTTTTCGCGCACGATGAAAATGGTATACTACTTTCAACATGTACCTAATTTTTAAAAGTTTTAATGATTAGTACTTTGAGCCCCTGTATAAGTAAGACCAATTACTCTATCTTTCGTTAATTTGTATTTGTAATAAAACTATCTTAATCGATTTGCTGATTTTAATTTCTTTTCTAGTTTTGACATTCCACAAAGTAACCATGACGATGGCATCCTAGGATTTTCAGATGCGAAGCCACATACTCCTCTATGAAGCTGTCCAAATCTAAGTCGAGAGGGTTATCGTAAGTGCCATCGTCTAAGGAGACTGGGTGTTGCTGCCTCTACGTACACTGGGTGTTGTCACTGCGGCAGTGTAAGTTGTTCCAACGTCTACAGTGTGCCGTCACTGTGACAGTGTTTTGCTTGGCATAGGGACAGCAAAACACTGTCACAGGGACAATACACCGTAGACGTAGGGACAGCATACATTGTCACAGCGACAACGCCCAGTAGGCATAGGGATAGTAAAACACTGTCACAGGGACAACACACCGTAGACGTGGGGATAGCATACATTGTCACAGCGTCAACATCCAGTGGACGTAAGGACAGTTAAACACTGTCACAGTGACAACACGTCGTAGACGTTGGAACAGCATACACTGTCGCAGTGACAATACCCAGAAGATTAAGGGACAACATACAGTAGACAAACGAACAATATTCTTTAAATATGGGGACAAAGTTGTATTGTCCAAAATGACACCGCCTTGACGTAAGACAGCCTACTCTGTCACAGTGACAACGCAACGTTGACAAATAAACAAAATACCATTGAACAGGGTGACATTTTATATTATAAAAGTAACAGTGCCTTAACGTGAGGTCAAAGCAAAGTGGTCAAAATGACAACATGCCAATAACGTAGTGTGAAAGTACCTTTGTAATAGCGACTTATCATAGGGACAGTTAGCGTTGTCATATCTACAATGTTTGTGATAGTTTCAAACCTCAAAGGGGGCTAATACGGGGCAACAAAAAATGTGTATAAGTTCCTTTGTCATTGATATTTTCAAGCGTCTAAATTTGTGCAGTCGCTGTGTTCAGTTTCCTTAGTAATCTCCCATTTGATAAGGGATTTTTGTCGCCGCGTCTAGAAATTTTTTAGAGTGCGCGTCGGTCTCACGGACCGATTGGCGCCAAAACACGCCGTACTTGCACAAGCTTGTTCAACGTATTGAAGTGAATCTATCAATAAATGAGGCAGCTAACAAAGATATCAAAGTCGGTGCATTGTTTGAATATAAAATAAAAGCGAAATAACATTTCGTCGGTCTCACAGACCAACGCGCGGGTAAAGGAAGGTTAATAAAGTAACGGTCTTAACACTCGTTTTTAGTACGTTTAGCTTTGGTACCAAATTCACTCAAAACTTTTCTAGTTGCTTGACTAAATCCACTAGCTACCGTCGAAAGTGACATGAGACCGTTGCTTGGTAGTTAACTTCTTCCAAAATGGAAAATAATGTGTAGATTTATTTAGTTTTGTTTAAAAAAACGATTTTAGACTCGAATATGTTTGTGTTGTAGACGTATTCTAATATCGTAATACTCAAGTAAGAAGTTTTTTTTATCGCGAATAAGTCCGCGCTTAACCACCAACTCGCCTGATGGTAAGTGACGTTGTGTCGAAGATAAAGCACGCAGACCTAGAAGATACTAATTCTGACCTTGAAAAGATTTAGAATATATCTCTTAGGAATTAGGAAAGCAGGAACGCAAAATGAGTGATCGTGAGAAATATGAACAAAAAATGAAATTAAATAAAATCTCCCATCCTACGGACTGAATTTCGCAAATGATGTATTTAATTACCGATTTACACTATCTCAGTAAAACGATCGAATGGATTGCAACTGGAATAATGTAGACCGGCATTTCAGTGCGTTTCAATGTCGATTAACATTATTCTATTTGTAATCCAGTGGATTCGATTGCTGGAGTAGAATAATGTAATCCGGTCATAATAAGAGTAGAAATATTTTCCCTTGTTCACACTATTCGTGGCGATAACTCACCGTCCTCTGTTTTTCCATTACCCGTTCGAAGGGAAATGCTATTTTATTCCAACGCTGTTGCTAGTCGCCGCAGACTGATGTGGACACTTACCCCACTTCACCCAGCTTACACTGAGAACCATCTTAAGCAGCTTTGCATCTTGTATAGTTTCAAAAAATATTGAGATGCTCAATATTTGCATTTTGCATAGTTATTAGAATAATTTCAAAGAGAGAATTTCAGTTTGCATCGTTTCGAGAATAATCAAAAGTTTGTAGTTCAGTACGGTTATTTGATAAGTTAAAGGAAGTAAATTATTATAAAATCTAAATACAATTTTTTTTAAATTTAAAGAAGACATATTACTCTATTGACGATTATTTGAAAGAAAAATAATAATATTGTAATAATCATTTTGACATTTATTATAAATATATTTTTGTAATAATTTTGATTTAATTTTAAATACTATGTGATGTATTTTTCATAACCAAATAGTTTTTGTATTACTAACTTAATGAATTATAAACAATGTATTGAATTTTGCATACCATAATGGTTAAAACATGGCGATCTATGTATTTATTGTCTACATCACATGAAAATTGTAACACATGTGTTTTGCGAAATAAATATTTTATTTTATTTTGATCATGTCTATCATTTGCGAAATAAAATGCACGAGAAATACTTTTATCTACACTAATGTTGTAACATTCTACTTATGCTTCCAATACTTGACTTATAATGACTACTGTTATAGCGCAGACAACAAAACACTCAATTTAAGCAATTTCACATGATGTTATAATAATCGATATCGTAAAATCTCATTACAACATCGCGCGCTCGCTCCTGATTGGCCCTGCGCGCGCAGCTGCGCTCTCATTGGTTAGATTTTAATGGCGCCAAGTTCACTGTGACAATACACGTACGCGTGAATTTAATGTTTCGCAATATGTTTTTTTTTATTTTTGTTAGTGAAGATAAAGTAGTGTATGCAACTGCATTTAACACGGGTATTAAAACAATTCATTATATTATGACAGTTGCATAAACTACTATTACATCCATATTATTACAATATTATTAATATGGGTACCTGACAAATTTATCTAACAATCTCAGTACTAAGAATCCCAAAACCTTCGCTCCGCTTGGCCAATCAAACAACAAGAAATGCAAGAAGGGTTGCGAAGTAGATTCTCGCTGAGTTGCTTTATTCGTAGTGTTTTTGACTCGACTCAACACTCGTTACAGTTCTGTTACGTCAGCGAAGTGTTGAAGTAGAGATTGTCAACAGTAGATCATCTTTTGAATATTAGTCCGAATAGTTATTTTTGTAATAAACATTTCAAAAATTCGTCGCAAATGCAGGACTTAAACCTGCGTCTTCGGATCACTAATGTTTATCACAAAAGTACGAGTAACTTTTTGAGATAAACCTAGTGTGGGATGCACTATAAAATTCAAATCATTTCATTAGTCCGAATGTTTGGCTTCTTACTGGACTTATTTCAATTTGATAGGGACGCCTATATCTAGCAGTGGATGTCGTAAGGCTGGAAACACAAAATAACATAATTATATTCAAGAATTTATGTATCATTAGTAAACAAATAGAAAATTATAAATACTGATTCAGGGTAGTCACCGTCCAATGGCAATTACCTAAACGGCTGGTAACATTACGTTGTTGCAAAGAAATGCTTAATATTAAATGATAATAGGTACGTTTAAAGGAAAAAGCGAAAAAAAAAAAAATCGAATAGATGAAAACAAAGCTATAAATTGTATCGTTATAGTCAGTCAAATAAGAGGCTTACACGCCTGCATTTTTGACACTAAAAGAAAGCCATCGGACATACTCGAGAACTTGCCTTACTTTTTTTAAAGCAAATAAGTCCGCACTTGACCACTTACTCGCCTGATGGTAAGCTAAGTGACGTTGTGGTCGAACATGAAGCACGCAGACCTAGAAGATACCTAATATTCACTCTGATCTTGAAAAGCTTTAGATTACCTATACCTCTTAGGAAACAGGGAAGCAGGAAGATTGTTCCATTCCCTGGCGGTAAGAATCAGAAATCAACATTTCTTACAGTCAAATCGCTTCGTACATACGTACAAAGGAAAATCAACAGTATAGGGTTGGTAATGTGACGTCCATCTACTTGTCCTGTAGTAAAAAGGGGATGGTAGGATACGGTCATGTAGCTCAGATGCACACTCTCCGAAATTAACATGTTTTACCCCGTAGCACGTAATTGTGTCCAGATATGATACTGTCACTATTTCTACAGTAGCCGCAACCCATCATAGACTAAAATTATTTAAATCTGCTAACTAAGTAAGAGCCTTGAGGCACGCCGATTTATTTTAACTACCTTTGTCGTGCGTTTTCACCTTAATTCAGGGTGAAATGTGCTTCTGTAGCTCTAGGAGATAACTTGGCTGAATTAGCACTTTGATGATTCAGACTATTTCAGGCAGTTTGTGCTAAAATTATCAAATTTAGAGAACTGGTTAGAAGGCTAGTGACCAAGGATAAAGGAAAGTTTTGTAGATTGAGTAATTTAGTGTACACGTTTTAGGGTCTTATCTTATAAGGATGTAAATATTTTTCGCAAAAAATGACATGACCGACTTCAACCGCGTACAGAATTCGCGAATATTTCGCACAGATCGATGTAGCATTTTTCACATTATTGTTGATTTAACAAAAATGGCTCAGCCGATTTCAATAAAATTTAGATGTGACCAGTTTCGAAGTATATTATTTTTAATAAAAAAAGAATTATCGAAATCAGACAACTACGTAAAAAGTTATGCGTGGTTATACATAAAAAAATACTCGTCGAATTGAGTAACTCCTCCGTGTCGTCGATCAAAAAGGGAGGCGCCACAACGAAGGTACTTAATTATAACCAAAATTAATTTAATTAATTTAATTTTTTTTTGGTTTAGATTTACCACCTTGGTGTATTCTTTATCTAAGTCTCTAGTTTGATTTCGATTGCGTTCATCGATCTACTAGGTTGCGCAACCAAACGGGCAGGACACCAAATGAGAAAATGAAAATGACTTTTATAATATAATCGTTTCGTATGTTGTCCCGTTCGTACCAATATACCTTTTCTTCCCTCCTGCTCTAACTCGATCTAGTGTACATTTACGCACACGTTTTAGTGGGCTATCGGTTATTAAATAGAGCTCCAAGAACTTGAATCTGGAATTACTGATAGTTCAGTAAATTCATTAACAGTACAACAGTCCTAGTATGTTACTATTGGATGCATTGTATTTACTAATAGCACGAGAAGTAGTGCTGTTTTCATGAAAACTGAAATAGTACACTTACTAAATATAGGTAGGTATATTTTGTAAGTATTTTTGTACTGAGAAAACTTTTATTCCACGTTTTTCTTATCTTCCCAAAAATACTGCATTACACTTTTACCGCAAGAAATTAAATTCATAAAACACATAAAGTACATAAAAATATTTGCCCTTTGAACAATAAATTGCAAAAGCACTTGGCAACGACCACTCAAAACAAATTAACGGCCCAAAAACAATTTAAGGCATAACGCCATCTACTGCGCCGCATTAGGAGAAATAAAGGAAGCTAACGAAGCGACAGTTGGGTTCTGACAGAAAAGGTTCCGTACATTATATTAAGTAAAAATATGTTTTCCCGTAGGTCCAAAATTTGTACCATGCTAAAAATGGCTTATATAAAAGAAGTTTTTGCTCACTCGTTAGCACTCAAACTTGTTTCAATGTATGATTTTGAGAGAAAGGGCTCCCTATATTAATTTGAATTTTTGGCGGTACCGACCTTCATTGTCCACTGTTGTACTTAGCTCTACCGTAGCCATATCCATTTAATTGCCCTGCGGGGCAATTCTGTTAGCCGATCTCTTTACTCGTTACGTTCTTAAACCTCTCTCGTTTTTCTGACAGCTCCGACAGCTCAAAACTGTCAGAAAAACTACACAGGTTCAAGAACGTGTCACCTTAGTAACGAGATCGGTTTACAGAATTGCCCCGCTGGCCCGCTAAAGATTTTTTTTTAAACGTACATAAATACACATCACAATGCTTTTGTTCGTCAAAATATCAGCGGTGTGATATAATGTATTGTGTGTGGACTGTGGGTTGACGATATAAATATAATATCAAAACAAAAAAATTCAAGCCGATGGTTGTAATGGAACCATATTATTATTATTTTTCCACTCGCTGATTCCTTGATTCAAAGTAAGAACAGCATGCACCCTCTGATGATGAGAAATAAGAGCTTACGATGAGTCGCGAAATCAGTAAGTAGGAGCATTGCAAGTACTAATAAACCACGTTCAATAGATCCATGGTTAAGTACTGATGCTGCTTTAGTCGACGTTACCGCAACTTGTATCTCATTAAGTCAAAAATGTGACCATTTAGTTTAACGGATCGATATTTTTCCTGTCCGCGGATCCCTAAAATTAAAGTAAACACAGCACGCGCCCCCTGGCGGCAGGAAATGAAAGCTCGCGGCGAGATCGCTGTAAGTGAGAGCGCAGCGCTAACAAACCTCTTTGTTCGGCCCAATGTTGAGCGCTGCTGCTGTGAGATTTTTGAGAACTTTCTCAAATAAAGTAGACAGTAGCGTTTTTTTTTCGTAGTGATAATCCATATTGATACCAAAAGTACAAGTATACAAAGATGTGTGAGCTCCCGGACAAGAAATTCTGATTCCCGGGACTAACATCTTTCAACTACCTATAGTCTGAGTAGGCTAAAGTCTTCACCGATCGGCCGTAAGACGTCTTCTGCTGAACATAGGCCTCCCCTGTAGATCTCCAATAAGACCGGTTGGTAGACTTGCATCCATCGTAATCTTGCGGTCATAATGAGGTAACCCGTCTACCATGTGGGTAAACGTCCTACGATGCGCTTGCCGGTATGTGGTTCCCACTCAATAACTTTCGACCTCATTGATCATCAGTCCTCCGTGCTATGTGCCCTGCCTACTGCCATTTCAACTTGCCAATCCACTGGGCTATGTAAGTAACCTTGGTTCTTCTACGGATGTGTTCATTTCAGATTCAATCTCGCAGAGAGACTCCGAGCATAGCTTTCTCCAAAGCTGGTAAGGATACAGCAAATTCTAAGAGGGGCGGAATTATGGCTAAACTAGATTATGCCCGCGGCTTCGCTCGCATGATATTTCGAGGCCCTACCTTACCACCCTTAACAAAGGAGGTGGAAAATAAAACAACAAAAAAATCGATTTGACATTTGTTCGATTCGACAGTTCTTTTTTGACATTTCTTGAAGCTAGAATTGCTCGCAGATGGTAGATTTTTTCCTACTTACTAAACACTTATTGTTATAATATGGAAAATTTACGCAATATCATTATAATTTATAGCCTATGTGTTATTCTGATATATAAGCTAAATAATTGCAAAACTTCATCTCAATCCGTTCAGTAGTTTTTTGCGTGAAAGAGTAACAAACATCCATACATCCATCCTTCCAAACTTTCACGTTTATAATATTAGTAGGATTACCTTTTTTGAATGTTTTAACTTTGGCCCTTTAACAAACGACCTAAAATTGATTGAGAAAATTTCGCCATTTTTTTAGTGCAACTTTGGATATGAAAAAGGTTGTAAGCATACATAGATGAATGATTGGTCCACTTGACGGAGCAAATACCAATCATTCAAGGTTGTAAGGTTTATCGTGGACTTTATTTTTATTTTACTAAATTTCAATAGGCTATGAGACCCACCTTCAAAATTGTGAAATATTGGGCTGGTCTCATAGTAATGTTTCTTCATTACGATATATCTAGTTGTAGTATTGTATTACTATTTTACTTTTCGTACTTTTTTACCTTTCGTAAAAATGTTGCAGAATGTACTTTCACTGAAATTCACCAATTTTACGCCACAGAAGTGGGAACTACAATTTAAGCGCTATTTATAGTGAATTATTGATTTATTCGTCCTCTGCCCGCGAAAATTCGAAATATTTTGCCATAAATAAAAGATCCATCGGCTTTGTAAATTGAATAGAGAATTTATGGCCACGTATTTTACATACGTTGGAGCTATTTGTTTTGTATAGAGTTTTGTGGAAATATTATAGTAAGCAGTAAATAATATTAATAATTGTTCCAACACAATATAGTACGCCTATCATGGCGAATAGAAAAATTGTCTTCGCAACAATCCGTATCCTTACTATCATCACTACATAGTATAAAACAAAGTCGCTTCCCGCTGTCTGTCCCCATGTATGCTTATATCTTTAAAACTACACTACGGATTTTGATGCAGTTTTTTTAAGCTATTGCATAGCTTCTATCGCGGGCCTTGAGCGCGGGGACCGAATCCAGAAATTCCGTAACGAAAAAACCTCACGCTCCCCACTCCGACGGGCAAGGAGGTGTGGCTTGAAGGCCGTGCATCGTCTAACGTCGTTTCAGTTCGGCAGTCTTCGACACGGCGTTGTGTGCGATTAGACGTATTGTACGACTCTACGAAACTCGCACGAATCGAGACGAGCTGCTCCGAAATATGCTATGCAATAGCTTTACCGCGGCAGTCCCCGAGTGCCACACGTCTTTTTTTAATAGATAGAGTGATTCAAGAGGAAGGTTTAGATGTATAGTACACCTGTGCGAAGCCGGGGCGGGTCGCTAGTAATATTATAATACCGAAAGTGTATTTATTGGGTTGTTCCTCTTTCACGCAGCAACGGAGCAACAGATTGACTTGATGTTTGGCATGGACTTAGTTTGAAAGAAAAAAAGTGACATAGGTTGCTTATTATCCCGAAAAAATAAATTTTCCCACGGGATAGCACAAAAATAGAAGTATCACGCGGGCGAAGCCGCGGGAAAAAACTAGCAAAGTATAGATTGAATTGACATTTGACAATAAAAGTGAATATAATGATTTAATAGTCCCTTTGTCATGCGGGGGGAGCTGGCATGGCCAAGAGCAAGTTAAGTGGCGGTGGGCACGCCAAACAGTTCGTAGAATGGTTGTCCGATAGGGCCGTAAAATTTTCGAATGGGGACCTCATACCGGCAAGCGCAGCATAGGACGCGTCCACTGATTAGTTGGACAGACGATGTGATTAACATCACATGATCACGCTAGATGCAAGTCGTTTGAGTCATAGGACGAACAGAACAGCCCAATGCTGAAGAAAGAAAGATCAATAAATCCGGTTGAAAGTAGTTTGCATCCAGCGCGATCCTGCAGTCGTAATAATTGACTTGGCATTGAAGTCATTTGTCCACCTTGTGGGTGGATCTGCTTTTTTAGGGTTCCGTACCCAAAGGGTAAAAACGAGACCCTATTACTAAGATTCCGCTGTCCGTCTGTCTGTCTTCAGGCTGTATCTCACGAACCGTTATAGGTAGAAATCTGAAATTTTCACAGATGATGTATTTCTGTTGCCATAGTGGCAACAAATACTAAAAACAGAATAAAATTTATAATTAAGGAGGGCTCTTATACAACAAACCCGATTTTTTTGCCGCTTTTCGCTCTATATAAATAATGGTAACAGGTAGATGCTTGAAATTTTCACAGAATGTTTAGTTGTATACTCACTTCAATATTAAATAATAAAATTATAATAAAATCAATATTTAACGGGGGCTTCCATACAGTACGGAACCCTCCGTGCACGACTCCGACTCGTACTTGGCCGATTATTTAATTCATAATATGGCTACATTCGGCCACCAACTCGCCTGATGAAAAAAAAAAATTTGTGAAAAACTTGTGAAGAGAAGCTAGAATGAAGAAGTAATGTAACGTGTTATATGTTTTGTTTTCTATTTTCTAACAAATAAATATTTTAGTATCCAAAACTAAAATACTAAAAACATAGTCGTAGAAACAAAATTCTCATTTGTGTTATGATTACTGTCTCATGTTGGAGAGTCGAGAGGTAGTGTAGTAATTTCACGGAGTTTACCTCGAGTGGACCTTACTTGGAGGTCAGTCTAGACGCGAGTACTCTACATCGAGCTTCGAAAATATGACAAAGGAGATATTGCAAATATGCATAGAAATTGGGCCACTAAATGGTACAGTATTTCATAATATGCTTTGTTTCTTTCGGAAACAGATTTTCCCGTTATTTTTTACAATAACAGTGTCCATTAAAAGTAATTTCGTGTATTCGGTGTTAAGGTTACATGTGACCAAAATGACAGTAATTCAATTACTGAACAAAAATCAAATTGGAAAGTGAGAAATTACTGATAAATTAAGCATTTGATGCGGTTGTTTTGCTCTGCGCATTTATTTATCATAGTTTAACGGATTTTTTGAGGTACTGTACCTAGTCTGAGCCCATTTTGCATTATCTCCTTTAGGTACCTTTTTTTCTCTAGAAGGCGAATATATTTTAAGTACTAACATGTTTTTTATGATCGGATAAACCGTAAAAAATATTATCACATATATTCAAAATTTATTTAATTTGAAAACATAATTAAAATACAGAGGTGTGCTAACGGCCCTTAAACTAGACAAAGCATGCATGTTGGGCACCCTATCGTAGTATTATAAAATCTTCTTTGACCCTATGACCGGTTCAGATAGGTTGATGTACATATCTTTAAGGCGTTGTACAATGTACTCAATCGTTTGCATCATTTTAAAATGCTTACAGCATTAGCTGTTCTATACAAAATTGCATTTCAGGATCGATTGAGTATGAAATAGTTTTTTTTTCACCAATTCCGCCTTGGCTCCGTAATAAGATGCGTGACGTTACATTACATACACGATTTATGTACGGACTTTCTCATCACTGGCTTTTCGGTGAAGGAAAACTTCATGAGGAAACTGCATACGTTAGTTGAATAAATTTGATGGCGTATTTGAATCCAACAACCCGCGCTGGTGTAGTGTGGTGGATATGGCCCAATCACCCTTCGTGGGTAGGCCTACGTCCTGCAGTAAGCTATTAAAAAGGCTGGTAAGTACAGCACAATGGCTCATTCGGCGAAAACAGGTGCAAGTTACCCTAAAGTTGCATTGACTACCTATAGAATTGCGCTCGTTGCATATTATCTGCTATCCGCAGGCCGAATCACTTATTACCTACTAGCGACCCGCCCCGGCTTCGCACAGGTATATTATACATTTCAACCTTCCTCTTGAATCACTATATCTATTTAAAAAAAACCGCATCAAAATCCGTAGCGCAGTTTTAATGATAATAAGCATCCATAGGGACAGACAGACAGGGAAGCGACTTTGTTTTATATTATATAGTGATAGTAATTACCGCCCTACTTAATACCGCTTTAGTAGCAGTATTTGATCGTATGAACAACAATGCATGTTATCGTAATCGGTCCCGCATTAAAAACCACAAATTAATGCAGTTCCAAATTATTGAATGGTAACACAGAATTTTAAACAAACTCTGTGCAGTGTAACACTCGAAACTAAAATATTAGCTTTTGTCCGCGGCTTCCTCCGCTTGATATTTTTATTTTTGGACTATCTCAATGAAGCCCTGTTGTTTTTCCGGGATAAAAGCTTATAACTACGTATATAGTACACGCCTAAATCACACTACGACCTTTGAACTATATCCATATCAAAAATTAAGTCAATCCGTTGCTTTGTTGCAGCGTAAAAGAGTAACGAACTAACGATTTCACTTGGACAATGATAAAATAGGTTAAAGACTGGAAAAAATATTAGTGTAAATTTCTCTGCAGTGTGACACTCAAGATATATTGCATTTCATTTTCTTTCTTTTTTGCCACAAATTCCCTCGTTTTCTCCTTACCTCGTCCAATCAAAACCTTTTCTTATCTCCGCAAAACGGATACATAATTTAGCCTGTGCCCAAAGAAAACAAGTCTCTGTTAAAAATGTACCGTCCCCGTGCTCACGAATATCTGTAATTCTATTATAGAGGTTGCTCAGTTATTAAACTTTCATTTGCCTGATTTTGGGACCAACAATCTGCCTGCGGGCTAGAGTACACTGGGTATGTTTTGTAAATAGTATTTTCTTTACAATTTTCTGATATTTTCAGAAACAATGTGATATAGAATTGTAAAAAAGAAAACATTCATTATTGACTCCACATTTTGAATTCGAGTAATTCCAGTGACCGATAATATTTTTTTACATTCGGTCTGGACTTACATTTTCTTTTAATTTAATAAATTAAGATTTTATCTAACTGTCCATTCCCTCATTTTTATTTTCACCGGCGCGGCCATCTATTTTTAGGATTGCTTGCGTAGTTTTTGAAATGAAGTTGTTGAATGAGATAACTGGCCTATTGTTTTTATACTGAACTTAACTGTTCATAATATTTAACTGCCGCATTAGTTTTTTGTTGTTCCTATTGTATTTCCCCATAAGCCGGAGACATTGTCAAGCTGAACATTTGCTTACGCGGTATTCTGTTTTCAAGTTTGATATCATATCTGCTACTCAGACCAAATAAAAAAAAAAACCAGACAGACGTCGTGAACAGACAAGTGAGGCCGGTTTTTTATACATGTGGTGAGTGCGTCGGTGTTGCGTCGCCATAGTTCGACTGACGAGCCAAGGCTTAGTTTCCTTGTACGTGCATGTGCGTGTAATTGTGTCTGTACACGCGAGGCTTAGTTTTACAATACAATACAACAGCACTTTATTGACACCAACAAGAAAACATAACAAAAGAAACAAAGACAGAAAAGGCGCAAAAGGCGATCTTATCGCTAAAAGCGATTTCTTCCAGACAACCTCTCTTGGATGCAAGGAAACGTAAAGACGACAAGGACGGTGTAAACGCAAAAATAAAATAATGAAAGAAAGTTACTACAAATTCCTAATCAACAATAAAATAAACTGCATAGTAATAGCCATACATAAATACTTCTAATAATACATACAATAAAGTTAAACATACTTAGATGCATAAATATATTACAAATAAATTAATAACGAGGAGTGATATGAGTATCAGCAAGAGAGAGCTTTGAGAGATAATGTTGCTGAACCTGGGCCTTGAAAGGTTCTACGGTCTGTGCACGTCTGATGGCCACAGGAAGGTCATTCCAGAGAGCTACTGCTCGGACACTGAAAGAAACATCATAAAAAACAGTAGAATGAGATGGAGTGGAAAGAAGGAGATTGCTAGAATACCGGAATATTTACCGGTCTCACTTGTTTTGTTCACAACATTCTGTATTGACATTTTTGTTTGGTCTGAGATCTGCCATTAATTTTTTCAACTGATCATAACAACTATCAGTCCAGAAAAATACTTTCCCCTATAATGTTACAATGCAGGCGTTCTCTTATTTTTTATTTGAATGTAATCATATTACCAAAGAAAATAATTTATAATGCTCGCAAACTTCACAAAGATTTGATTAAATTTTAATTCAGCCCTGCAAGTGTGCCGCGAAGTGGCTTGATTAAGTTTTGATTGGTTCTACATGATCTTCGAATTTATGCGCCCCTGGTTTCGGTATAAGGAAACTGAACTTTGCTTTTTGTTGGCCTATTATAGGGATTGAATAACCGAAATTAAAATGTTGATATTGAAGAGTACAGAATTCGATAAATAAAATGATTTGACGACTGCTTGCGTAATCTTGGTTGAAAATATCTCACACTCATTGGAATTAATTTCATATAACTTAACTAATTTACCAGCTGTGGTGGTCTAATGGTAGTGATGCCCGCCTTAGAATTTTGAGGTCGTGAATTCAAATCCCGGTCCCGTACCAATGAGTTCTTTGGAATTTATGTACGGAATTTAACACCACTGGCCTTTCGGTGAAGGAAAACATCGTAGGGCAACCTGCATACGTCCGTAGAAAAAATTCGATGGTGTATGTGAATTCACCAACCCACACTGGGCAAGCCTGGTGGATATGGCCCAATCACCCTTCGTGGGTAGGCCTGCATCCTGCAGAGGACTATTAAAAGACTGTTAATGTTATTTAAAAATTTCAGTACTGACGTCATTTATTCTAAATATTTTTTTTTAGGTACCTAGTTACTGACTAGGTACCTAAAAAAAATTATTTAGAATTTTGATTGAAATTTTTATTTTTTGCGATTGATTGAAAATGACGTTATATTGTTTTATTACAACATATGAAAATAACGGTACCGGACTATGCGAGCTCATCATATTTAACTATACCGAAATAATTGGCACTACAACTTTTTAATTTAACCGCATTCAATCTCTGGCCTCTTAAAGAACTCTGCATTGCATTGAGTTTATTTTTGTTCTTGAGACGATTTTGAAATTAAATCAGATCCTATTTTAATCTAAGTCCAAAGTAAATACAAATGAAACGATTGTTGGATAACAGTAAAATTATAAAGCGGTTGAACAATGAGTATTGAATGAATGAATGAATGAACACTTTATTGTTAACACCAAATACAGAAAAATACGCAGAAAGGAAAAATGAAGTAACTTAAAACTAGTGCAACAAAGGGCGGCCTTATTGCTTAAAGCAATCTCTTCTAGGCTACCCTTGAGTATTTTTCATTGGCTGTATTTATAGCCTATTTAGATCAATGTGAAGTGTTTTTGACCGACGAAACGGAGGAGGTACTCAATTCGACGCGTATTTTTTTTAATGTATAACCACGCACAACTTTTTACATAGTTGGCCGATTTCAATAACTCTTTTTGAAGAGAAACTTCTAATGCGACTTCCAACAAGGTAGCGTTAAACGTTTAACGCTACCATGGAGGGGTATGAAAGCACTCGAAGTTTCACTTCTTCCGCGCGGAGGGACTCCACTTGCACTTTTTTTATTGTAAAGAGTATACTTCAAAATTAGTCCCATTTAAATTTTATAGAAATCGGCGGAGCCATTTTTGATAAATCAACAATAATATGAAAAATGCTACATCGATCCTTGTGAACTATTTGCTAATTCTGTACACGGTTGAAGTCGGTCATAGATGGGGCCAAAGATGGAACATTTTAGATAAGTACTTATTTTTGTTACTCCAAAAAGTTGGTCCAGTAGAACCCAATTCTGTGTTATTATGAAAACAGCTTTATTCCAGAAACTAGGTATTTATTGAATGGTTTTTATGAAGTATATATATAGTTTTAAAGTGTAATCTATCATCGGCCATGTTAAGGTTGGATAAGCCCGTCGTCCGCTGGTAATCGAGACGGATGGCTATCACCGTGACCGATGGACCGCCTGATACGGCGACAGCGGCCCTGTCACTGCAGTGACAATATACAAACATACAGTACTACAGCTAAAACAGGGTTATCTGCTCACCCTGTGCTAAGCTAACGGCGTGATAGTTTATTGAATCAGGCGTTACTTTGCGGAAGCTTATCTTCAAATTCTTGTTTTGAATAAATATTTAGTGTATTTCCGCTCTGTCGTAGTCATATAAGTTAAGGGTACTATTCAAAATTCAAATTAAATCACAAACAAAATTAGTAATTGTAGCATGGTTCGACTATCGTTAGGTCAGGTTAGAAAAATTAGGCTTAGGTATGTTTACAAAATATGAATGAACCTGAAACAAAATTTTTTTAATTAATCCGTTTAAAATAATAAAAAAAAAAAAAAAAAAAAATTCTTGCGAGTGAGCTCGAAGAGTCAACACGTCCTGAAGATGCCTCGTTTAGAGGCGAAACACGTGTCGAATAGAGTACAGTAAGAATAAGGGTGCTATTTATTGACTAAGTATTTTTTCAATTATTTTATACCATTTTTTATAAATAAATTATATTTGTAATTTTAACATATTAATTAAATATTTTTTTCAGGTTTACTACATTTTTTAAATAGATTACTCATTACTATTTTTGTTACAGGTTTAATTATTTTTTTTTTTTTTTTTTTATTATTTTAAACGGATTAATTAAAAAATTTTGTTTCAGGTTCATTCATATTTTGTAAACATACCTAAGCCTAACTTTTCTAACCTGACCTAACGATAGTCGAACCATGCTACAATTACTAATTTTGTTTGTGATTTAATTTGAATTTTGAATAGTACCCTTAACTTATATGACTACGACAGAGCGGAAATACACTAAATATTTATTCAAAACAAGAATCTAACGGCGTGATTCAGATCATCATTATGAAATATGAACATGAACAACCTTTACTATGGAGCCAACTCGGAATTAGAGAGAAAAATAATCGGCCAAGTACGAGTAGGACTCGCGCACACAGGGTTCCGTACTGTATGGGAGCCTCCCTTAAATATTTACTTCTTTTTATTGTATTATTTATTATTGAATTGTTTATACCTACAACTAAACATTCTGTGAATGTTTTATGCTTCTACCTGCTACCATTATTAATATCGAGCGAAAAACGGTTAAAATTCAGGTTTGTTGTATCGGAGCCCCCCTTAAATGTTAATTTTATTCTGTTTTTAGTATTTATTGTTATAGCCACAACAGAAATACATCATCTGTGAAAATTTCAGCTTTATAGCTATAACGGTTTATGAGGTACAGCCTGGTGACAGACAGACGGACAGACAGACAGCGGAGTCTTAGTAATAGGGTCCCGTTTTCACCCTTTGGGTACGCAACCCTAAAAATCAGCTGTTAACTACAAAATTGCAACTCAGAATCAACAAAATGTATGACACAGCTTATTTTTTTCTCGAATTTGGGTTGACTCTGTAGTAAACGTTGTTCATAATGACGGTCTGAATCGCCTCCTTTCGCCATAGTACACCAGTTCTGGATAACCCTGTGTTTCGTATTCTAGTAAAAAAATGGATAGGGTTACCTAAAGCAGTTTTGGCACATTGATGTTTCATTTAGAACTTCTTTCAAATACTTAGTTTCTTTCTTTCTTCTTTTTTTAGGGTTCCGTACCCAAAAGGAAAAATGGGACCCTATTACTAAGACCTCGATGTCCGTCTGTCCGTCTGTCTGTCTGTCCGTCTGTCACCGGGCTGTATCTCATGAACCATGATAGCTAGGCAGCTGAAATTTTCACAGATGATGTATTTCTGTTGCCGCTATAACAACAAAAACTAAAAACAAAATAAAATAAATATTTAAGGGGGGCTCCCATACAACAAACCTGAACTTTTAGACGTTTTTCGCTCTATATTAAAAATGGTGACAGGTATATGCTTGATCTTTTCACAGAATATTTAGTTTAAATTCACTTCAATAATAAATAATAAAATTAAAATAAAATAAGTATTTAAGGCGGGCTCTCATACAGTACGGAACCCTCCGTGCGCGAGTCCGACTCGTACTTGGCTGATTTTTTCAGTGTTCGTGTATAAACTGACGGTATTCTAATCCAAGTGTTCATAGATTTTTATAGGGCCTTTATTAACTAGGTACTTACAAAAAAAACACTACAAGCAAACAAGTACCTACATTTTATTAAATTATCTACAGATTATAGAATGATTTATATTACAGGTTCACGTTTGACTACACCCTGGCTGATGTTAAGCAGATATGCGTCCTAGAGTGTAATCCTAGAAAATATTTATTTAGTCAGTCCGTAGTATTAAGTATGGTAGTAATAAGTTGATCTACCGTTAGATGGGTACATTTTCGTACTGTAGTGCAAGACATTCTCGACTGCTTGTACACTCACAGACAAGATAAGTTGTACGTCGCTTGCAGGCTCGCTGTTTCCGACGCTGCTATTACTGAAAATATACTTTTTAAAACTATTTGACTCGGGTGACACAAATTGTAATACGTATGATGACTGAGTAAAAATCATTATTTTAATTACTCCGTTAGTTAGATTATCAAAAAATGTTAAGCATGTAATTTTTCTTCTGTCAATCAAACGAGAAATGACAAAGGTAAACCTAGTCAAGTTTCGGGTGTGGGGGGCTCGTGAGGTCACATCTCTGTCAAAAGTCTATACTTTTGTAGTCTAGTTGTGACGTTACGTGAAACATTAACGGGCTCTATTCTCATCAATTTTTGTTCAATTTGACAAAAGAAAAAATGCGCGTAAAAGATATATTTTTTTGATAGCTAATCCATCTGACGGACTTATTAAATTGTTTTAGTCATCATGTCTTGTACAGCGCGACATAAAAGACTTGAAAATAAATGAGGTCGCCACTATCGCTTTGTTAGCATATTTTCCATTATTTTTTGCATAATGATACTGTTTTCCTGTTCACAATCCACAAAATAACACAAAACAGGAAAAAAACTAGGATGTTAACTATGCTTGACCGCTCAGGTTGTGGTTCCAGCAAAAGTGATAATTTAGTTCCCGAATAATTAATTAATTTCATCTCTTTTGTGTCGCACTATAGGTCCCAGTTGTTTTAACCGTTTAGCCGAGTACCTATATTGTTTTATGGTCAGAGGCATTCAGACAGCTTAAAACTCTGACACCAGGCTAGCCACCTGGTTTGGGTATAGATACGATCTTACTTATAGTCCGGGAGGTAAGCGCAAAAAAATGCAAATCCTTTCTAAGAGAATTTTTGGTTTTACTTTACATTAGGTGTACAACATATATCCCGGCGCCAACTAGATTTAGTTGGTGGACTTTTTTGGACCTAAATGAGTATCATTCAACTATTCTAAAAGCTGAAAGTTGGTGTACATAGAAAAATAATTAAAAATAACTTTAGCGACAGTCAGTCACCCGAAATATGTAACAGGGCCTATCAATCAGGTTTAGAGGAGTTCACCACGAGACTACTTTTTAAAATGTGAAAAAAATTTTAATGTTATTTTGGAAAGTACTTGAATTTTTTGCGCTTGCCTCCTGGGCTATTGCCATTTTTAGGTGTTATTAATATTTTTTATACCTTTACTAGCTGACCCGGTGAACCTCATATCACCTTAGCGCCATCGTCGGCAACCAAATACAGTTCACTTTCACATGATTTTTTTTTCGTAAGTCTGGTGAGAAAATTTAAGTAAGTACTTACTTACTTACTAAGTACTTACTTACTTAAATTTTCACCGTACTTACCTTAAATTTAAGTAAATAAGTACTTACTTAAATTTAAGTAAGTACTTACTTAAATTTTCTCACCGTTTAAATCTTTCCTTAGTTTCAAGTGTGTCACACGTGTTTCAAGATCAAAATTAGCCACTTCGGTTAACGATTCTCGAGTTTTACCGAGACTAACAACCACGATTCATTTTTATTTATAAGATTTTACACGGAGGTATACAACAGTTGCTGAACTTCACTGTTACCCAATATCGATATACCTAACCCAGTTCCTTCAACCACGGGGGTGAGCCGGGGTTGATTACGTCTCAGGAGTCAGCTGTCTATCCTCGGATCAATTAGCTTTCGATACCCTCACACGCTGGTATCTGTCCTTTCGCGTTGGTTCGAGCTCCAAATGTTGTTTTCTTACTCTAAATAAACTAGGATAAAAAGGACAGATTTAGTGTAAGTTTCCCAGAGTAATGATTACTCAATGTAGAAATAACCCAGTTAGTTCCCAGACGAACTTTAGAATCATAATTGTTCGATAAATGTTTGTATGAATAAGTTTGTATAAAATAATTATGTACTTGCTACTATACTCTTTACCTACTCTCTTTCCATTTTCTCCTTTTCTATACTCTTCTTTAAAAAAAAAGATAAATGCAAAAAGTAAATTGTTCCTCTCTTGTACTAAACGTGATTTCGTCTGTTCATGCTAGTATAATTTTTTTTATATGCCTATGGTAGGGCCACTGCGGAATTCTTTATCTGAGACAGTGTTTCCTGTAAACTATCAACAATAGATTTAAGTGTAGAGCTCGAATAAATAATGCCAAGTATCTAAGTTATAAATTTAAACACAAAGTGATGTTGTGAACCCGATTTCATTTCGAAACAAATAACAAAAGACGAATACCCTATCTAGAGTAATCTCAGTGACATCACATAACTTTAAAAACAATAATACGCATTGAAGTTAGATATAAATCAGAAGTTTAAGAGCTATGATGCCACATGCCTAGATCACCTATACTATTTACCTAACGAAATATTTGAGTCTGTGTTTTCAGTAAATTATGACAATAATGTTATTGTTCTGTTATAACAGGCATGATGACTAAAAAATATGATTAGTCCGTCAGACTAAATATTCATTAATTTTGTATTTGACAAAAGAAAAAATATGTAACTCACAGACTAGGTAATTAAAATAATGTATTTTTACCCAGTCATCATGCCTTTTTACTGAAAACACATCGTCTTAAATCAAAAAAATACGCACAATTATCTTTTAGGTTAGCATTTTTTGAGCAATTATCTCTGAGGCAGCAGGAGGCCAAACACTACCTATATTGATACAAAAAATACAAATAAAAAATCATTTATTAAGCGTAAAGTTTATATTAAGCCTTAAAAGTAACTTAGAGCTAGACTTTCGAAATGCCAAGAAGAAGGTTTACGGGTTGATGGCGGGCCCTGCACTAGAAGGATCCTGTATTCCAAATCACTTGATTGCCAACTATAGGGTATTCGCTTTTAAGTTAAATCACTAGGTTACACAATATAAAATTAAATGGCTCTGTCGTTGTTTCGCCCCGCAAGCTGTTTGGGCCGCGGGGCGAATCGACGAAAACTTAACAAAGTGACAAAATAAGACAAGAAACGCCACAAAACGATTGTGTGTGTGTGAAAAGAAAACAAACAGCAATAGGTAACAATTACGCGGCACCAATCTATGGCTGAGCTCTGTGGGTGCCTTCTGCATTTTTAACGAACGCCCTCGCGCCCAAATTGAAAAGAAACTACAAAACATAAATTCAGACGAGATTTCTCCTTTTTTCGGCACAAAAGAAAACTTTTTCGGGTTCCGTCGCACTGAAATTAGAACGGAAATCTTATCGTCCTGTCGCTCTCTATTACTTTTTAACTGCGCTTGTCAGATTTTTGTAAATTTTTGTTAGATATTTTACAGTATAATACGTGTAATAATGTCGATAGCTATAAAAATATTTTATTATTTGAATTTATAGTAATTTATAGATTCATGTATTCATTCATTCAGATTAGTTATGTAGATATGTGTCAATGTAAATAATTGTCTTAGAGAGTTTTTTAAAAGTCGCACAACTTTTATAGTCTAAAAAAATTAGCAAAATCAGCACTGCATACCTACAACGAGCACGCCTACCGCGTTACAGTATTTATACACCCCGACGTGATAAAGGTTGTTATATTATTTTATTTAAATGGCAAAGCAACGTTTATCGGGCCAGCCAATATAAAGATACAACTTAGATTTTCTTGAGATAGGTTTTAGTCACTAGCATAATCGAAAAATCTTACTAACACAATAGAATATGCGGTCTGATAAACAATTTTTTGAATTTGAATTCGGAACCCTGACCAACTACAACAAAGTCCCACTTGGCCGTTATTTTCAATTGTGCACCGACCGAAAGTTTGTCAAATAAATAAGGTTTAATTTGATAAACAACTTGCCCCTAAAAGGTTTTCAGAGCTTAATTTTTAGTTTGCTCCACTTGCTTCTCTCTAATTAGGTACTAGAGTAAACAATTACTGTATTTATATATCATTAACACAATTTGTCCACAAAGATGTTTTTTCAAGCGCACAAATAAAAAGCCAAGTATAAAAGTAAATTCTATATTTTTCGCAACAATTACAAGTTAAAATCAGTACGATGTCAGTGAGATTGTTATATTTACTTTTTTGTGAGACATCATATAGATCGTCAAAGTTGAAATTTTTCTTCTAAGTTTGGGCAAACAGAGGACCGTCGTGGAGTTACGGTGAACTAAAAATAAGATTTTAATCAGCAGCCAAGGTACCGAATACTTGGTAGACGTGAGTACCGATGAACACCGTATTGGTGTCTACCAAGTATCAAACACTTTTAGTTTAATAATAATAACTTTATTTTACATAAATTTACAAAAATGATTTTTTAAATATTTGGACCCTACACTAGGTCTCGTAAGAGCCTGTATAGCAGGGTACAATTATTCAATGCTAAACAAGTAACACTATTAATAATACACTTATTTATCCAGTCAGTAAAGTAAATTAAATTAAATTAAGTTGTACTAGCAATGACAGAGCAGTGTTGTTGCAGCAAAATAAGTAAGATAGCACACGGGCGACCTCACCTTCGACGCTTGTCTTTTTGCACAAACTTCTCCTTCAACATGTTTCTCCAGTATATTGATCTTCTAGTTGACATAGTCCTCCAATTTTTCAAGCATGTTACTTTCCAAATTGTGAAGTTTTTCTGTCACAAATTCTTCTAGAGCAGCATGTATGTTTACTTCACATGACCTGCCTTCATATATATTGTTCTCATTAAAAATATCGTAATCACTGCGTATACTGCGTGACTGATTAAATTGAATAACAGAATTAAAAAATAATGTTTGAGAACTATCTTGCTTTGGCGTTGATTTGCACCGTTTGAGCTGCTACTGATTGTATTGCATTTATTTATAGTAGCCGCGTAACTACTGAAATTTTATATGAGTCAATGAGATGCAGCTCAATCCAAATAGTTGGTAATTTTATTTATGAATATTGTTTTCCTCAAACGTCTATGAAATTGGCTACCTACATAATCTTACTTTAACGATAAATTTATTTTGTTTACGTTTTGTCTACATAGGTTATCGTTATGTGGACTGTGCGTTTTCTGGAATGATTATAGGTGCAGTAAATTTTACAAAGGTACAAAATTGCAATACATTTGTTTCCTCTTTCTGCCTATGTAATTGACCGAGCGAACGAAAAGAGAGAAGGTCTCAGTTTTGACTTGACAATTTTGCTTTCGTTTGTCTGGATGTCGATGTTTCAATTGGATGCGGGTTTGCTCACGGCTGGTCGCATTGTAACGCATTGATTTTTGTAAAATCTTCAAAAACATTTATCAAGAAAAATCCTACTAATATTATAAACGTGAAAGTTTGTAAGGATGGATGGATGTATGAATGTTTGTTACTCTTTCACGCAAAAACTACAGAACAGATTGAGATGAAACTTTGCAATTAAATAGCTTGTATATCAGAATAACACAT
Source organism: Hypomecis atomaria (assembly GCA_964007245.1). Lineage (NCBI taxonomy): Eukaryota > Metazoa > Arthropoda > Insecta > Lepidoptera > Geometridae > Hypomecis > Hypomecis atomaria. The sequence goes on along the minus strand of OZ023300.1, from coordinate 17,858,259 downwards.
AGGCTATAAATTATTATGATATTGCGTAAATTTTCCATATTATAACAATAAGTGTTAAGTAAGTAGGAAAAATTCTGCCATCTGCGAGCGAGCGCTCTAAGAAATGTCAAAAAAGGTCAAATCGAACAAATGTCAATCATTTTTTTTCCACCTCCTTTATTAAGGGTGGTAAGGTTGGGCCTCGAAGTATCATGCGGGCGAAACCGCGGGCAAAAACTAGCATTAAATAAAACTTTATACACGAAATGCAAAAATTAAATGCATAAAAATAGGTACTTGTTTGGAAGCTACGATGATAGCAGAGATACACAAATAGTAAGTTTCTTTACAAAGAGCTGAAAGTTGTACCTATTTATGGAACAACAGATTTTTTCCCCCGCGATTTCACGATTGGTCCCGTAGTAAAAGTTGTTGATAATGATGAGAATAATCACCCTTGGAAGCCCCTGAACTTTGTGAACAACACCTTGTATAGATGCATAGATACACACATGGACACACACGTCAAATTTATACTAGTTTTATACATCGTTATAAGCTAAAAATATTGAATAAATAAAAGTATTTTATAAATACTCAGAACTATTACCCAAAGTTGTTAACTAACGATTTCTAAAGTATTATATTTTAGTAAGAGTTTATTTAATAATCAAAAGTACAAAACGAACCGAAAACTTTCATCAAACGCAAAAATTTCCAAGTAAAGTTGTTTTCCCAGAAAAATTCAAACATTCGAATGAATTAAATGATCGAGTTAAATCGTATCGATACAAATAAATACAAATAAACCAAAACGCTATTTATAAAAGCATTTACTCTAAACGCTGTATTCCAGCCCAATAGTTTTCCAATATAAATAAAAGTTCGCCGGCATGATGGTAAACGCAGCAAAGTTTTGTTTCTAAACTTTCGAATTGGAATAATTTTGAAGCCATAAATACAACGGCATACCAACTACATTTTTACCGACTATTAGAAAAGAGGAGCTACTATGTTCGTCTGTATCTATTTTTTTTGTGTATTTTCATCGATATTTTCGCCAATTGTAAACCGATTTAACTCTTTTTTAGTTTGAAGGGTGTACTTCCGAGATGGTCCTATTTCAATTTTATTGAAATCAGCTGAGCCGTTTTTGATAAATTATCAATGTAAGTACATGGATGTTACATCGATTCAAGCAAACTATTAGAATTCCGTACACGGTGGAAGTCTGTTTTGCGAAATTTAGCGAAAAATAATTATTCTCTATTAGTTTATTTATTAGAAAACTAAATATTGTAAGTAGGTAAATGAAATATAACACTTAGGCAATCTTACTCGTACATCATTTATTTATTTATTGAAGACTGATTATAAGTATCAACATCTAAATGTTTAAATATTTAAATCAAAGTTTTAAACATTTATGCAACCAGCGCGATCCTTCGGTATTAATGAACACCTTTGTAGGTTGTCACCCTCCGCTGCGCTTGCCAGTACGTCGTCTCCACTAGAGAGCTTTGGCTCCATCGGTAATGGGTCTTCCACATGCCTGCTCACTGCCATTTTAACTTCCCATTCAGCTGGACTATGGTACGATAGTAACCAACCAGCTACATATTATATACTAGCAGATACATCCACCCATCAGCCATAGGACGTCCACTGCTGGACTAGGCTTCCCCTATGAAAAATAAATTTTGGGGGATATCTTACACGTGGTCTCTGACCCCAAACTAAGCAAAGCATATGGCTGCCAGAGACTGATATTTTACTACAAATAAGTACATACTTTAATACATATATATATTTTAACTACATACTTATATAGATACGAGTAATCGCGCTACACACCCACACACCACACACTTGCTCTTTTAAATGAATTGATTGCCAACGAGCCTGAAGTAAATTTGTTTTATACCACAACTAAGAACCCGCCCCGGCTTCGCACAGATGTATTGTACATATAAATCTTCCTCTTGAATCATTATATCTATTAAAAATACCACATCAAAATCCGTTGCGTAGTTTTAAAGATATACGCATACATACTTTGTTTTATACTATGTAGTGATCAAATATTTTATTGAACATTGTCATCATTATTTCAGTTATAGTTAAATTAAATGTATATTGTAGATTTAAAAATGTAATAATGATTTTTTTAATGTTTCAGACACGTTTTGGTTTAAACTGTAAGTGTTAAAATATTTATGAAATAAATGAAATAAAATAATACCCAAATAACACCCAGACACAGCAAACACCTAAGTTCATCACATAAGTTCTCTGTCTAATCGAACCCACGCCTCTGTGATCCAGAAGTCAGGTTCGCTAACCACTGAGCCACCGAGGCAGTCGCTATGGATCTCCAATAAGACCAGCGCGATCCTGCGGTTAATGAGGTCATTACTGGTACCGGCAAGCGCAGCGTAGGACGTCCACCCACAAGGTGGACTTACGCTGCGTTTGCCAGTACGTGGTCTCCACTCGAGGACTTTTCAGTGAGCAGAGCACATAGTACGGAGGAATGAGTACCGATGGGGTCGAAAAGTTCTTGAGTGGAGACTAGAAGATATCATATCCCTATCATCCTATTCCATTCTACCATCATCAACTGAAATTCAATCAGTCCCATCAAAGAAAAACAATCAAGATATTAAGAAGGATCACATGTAACGCTACGCAAACATACTTACCTCCTACCTAATCTCCGATAGTTTACCTACGGACCCTAACAAGCCCGTGTTATTATTGGAAAGTGAACCCAAACTTTTGTTGGCGTAATTAAGTGAAGGAAAAAAATTGGGGTATACGCTAGTCAGAGGTTTTTGTGGAGTAAAGCGCGTGCGCGGCGCGAGATGATGGTGCGTGGTACAAGTGAAAAGAGAAACTTTGCGAGGGCCAAAAACGCGTGGGTTCAATTCCCAAATATTAATTTGATGAACATAGGTGTTTGTTCTGTGCGTGGCCGTTACTATCTATTTAATAAATAATAAAAATTTCATTCAAAAAAACCTTGGTACTAAAAAATTTACACCTAAGAACAGAATACAATTTACTGAAACTTAATATTTAAACAATCGGTGTACACTGGGCCCACACTAGGGTAGCCTGTGTCGTGGGCTCCAGGCTCTACCACTAAAAGTAGTTTTATTATAAAAATATGCAAGATAGGTATTACAAGAAACGAACTAAAAAAAACTAGTACTATAAGTACGTAATTACAAATACGTAAAATAATGACTGTAGTTACATCAGTCTCTGGCAGCCATATCACAAGCATTGGCCTGGAAGAAATCGCTTTAAGCTATAAGGCCGCCAGTTAAAAACCTATAAATTGTATTGTGTTGTCCCTGTAACTGGTTTTTTATGTAATGTGGTTGACTGATAAAGTGTTATTGTTTGTTTGCTTAGTTTTGGTTCAGAGACCGTGTGCAAGATGTCCCCTAATATTTGTTGATTTATTTTTCTCTCTATGACGACGTTACCGGCAAGCACACGTAGGATGTTACCGACTTGGTAAACCGCTGGGTTTTCATAACTTGTACCAAAAAGGGTGATTGTACTAAACCGAGAGGTCTAAGAGCGAAAGGGACGGAGATATTAATAGTTATTATAACCATATAACAATTAACACTACCCTTAGTAAATATGCAAACTACGTGAAGATAAATACACAGGGAGAAATTATATTATTAAGGTAATTGAGTGGTTAACACCTTTCTTACTGCTCGTGTTTTTAGATGTAAATGAAACTTTGTTTCGTCTAAACGGTTCTATTGTTCTTAATACACATTTAAAATTGGGAAATTACTATGTTACAGAGAGAAAATTGTAATATTGTATTTTTGATAATAATTTGTGGAAGATAAAAAATTTAAAAACTATAATCTAACGAAACCTTTTTTTTGTAAAATAGGGCTACATTTAATTTTGGTCACCAACTCGCCTGATAGAAAGCGAAATTGTAGCCGAAGATGGAGTATGTAGACCTAGAAGATATCCATTCACTCTTGTCTTGAAGATATCCTTATAGTAATGAAAAAACAACAAGTAAAAAACATAGTTTATTAACTTTGACGGAATATATGATAGAAGGATATGATATAAAAAACAAACGTGATGGGGTGGAGTCCAAATATTTTTAACATCCTGTAAACAGTTATGACTACCAGCGGGGCAATTCTGTTAACCGATCTCGTTGCTGAGGTGACGCGTTCTTGAGCTTCTCTCGTTTTTTTGACAGCTTTGAGCTATCAAAACTGTCAGAAAAGCGAGAGGGGTTCGGGAGCGTATCACTTCGGTGACGAGATCGGTTGACAGAATTGCCCCACAGAACCCGTAATTTAACGTGTCGTGCTAGCTACGGCAGCGCTCAGTTGTAAATGCCACGACGCGGTTAAATTCGAAGACTGAACGTGCTGAACGAACTCCAGAGATCGTTAAGAAGCACCTAGTCGAACTAAACTATGAATGCTATGATAGATAAGATAAGATAATATTTATTGTCATTAAGTAAATCTCTTATTACATAATTAAATATAATAACAATTACTATAATGTACTCGTCAGTTAATACATTTGAGAAAATACTAAATCTAGTAAGGATGTAAGGAACACCTTGATACGTTACGCTATGGTCTCAACCTTCTCTCCTAAGGCCGCACTTACACTTGTAAATTTTACTCACGTAAGCAACTTACGCAACCCAAATTAAGCAACGTTCCGCACGGTCAGTACTTGGGTGGGTGACCGCGGGTGGCATTTTCTAACTGAGCAGTGAGCACTACCGTGGCTCGAATGACACGTTAAATTGTAGGTCCCGATTGTTATAACCGTTTAGCCATGTCTAAGACCTTCAGGCGGCCTAAAAACTCTGACACCAGGGGTAGCCACCCGGTCTATACAAACTTACTTACTTACATGCGTAATTAACTTTCTACTCTTAGATTAATGATTAGTCTCGCCACGCTTGACTAGATACCGCACTATTTGAAAACAACAACTCCGTTAAATGTGTCAACTCATTTTTGAATTGTTTTTTGGAGTCCTTGCGATTGTGACAACTGTCAATTTAACTGGCCCGGTAAGCCAATCTGACAGTTCTGGCATTCTATAAATTGATACTGTAGATAGATAGATAAAATCTTTATCGTCACACCATAAACAACTTAAATAAACTAGAAAAACAAGTTTAGTGGAACTAATACTTAGCTAGTGTAACAACCGGCGGCCTTATCGCTAAAACGCAATTTCTTCCAGGCAACCGTTACTTGTAAAGGATTAACAAAGAAGGGTTTAGGCGATGAGGTATGCATAAATGTGATGTAAATTACCGCATTATCCTAGCAGGACGGCGCTATCTAGACGAGCGTAGCGCGACCAATCATTAATCTAAGATTTTACTAGAAATTACAAAATACCTCTGAATTTAAACATTCTTTGAAAGTAGCTCATTGTTATTTCCTAATGCAGCCGTCAGTAACATACATTTTACAAAAGCAACTTACAAGTGTAAAGGCGTCCTAAGAACAAACCTACTAAATATATCGTAACTTAGGCCTCAGAAGCTCCCTGAGCATCAAATATGTCTGAATTGCTTAGCAACATGTTTCTAGACCATTCTGCCGGTGAAAGTAGCGTAATTTCATATTTTCACACGAGAATAGTCAGATATATAAATTAGTTTTAGGCGTAACAACAGAAAACTATTTACGATTTATACATGGTTACTGGTAATCGATTAGCATCCTTTAAAGGGCATATTCTGTACATCAAAACAAACATTTCACATTAAACATTTTTATCTACGACTTCTGTAAATTCTTCTTGGAATATGAGAAAAGTTGTAGAACAAAAGTTTTCATTTTCTTTTTGAGTGGCTGGTCAAAATCTAGTATAAACAATTGGATATCAAAATTTCAAATTAGGCCGTTTTCTGACTTGTCGGTGTGGGAGCGGTGCGGGATCTGTAAGGTCTGTACCGAAACGATACCGCGTTGCCTTCACCTACTCACCTATCGGTATATTCTCGGTATAAAATTCTGCAGTACCGAAGATGTCGTCTTCTAGTGATGACGATATTTTGGCGTGTTATTATGTTTATCGCCTACGTAAAAAAAGAAAACGTTATTGGCGTCATCCTAACTATAACTTGGATATAAAAACGACTACATACCTGACAAAAGTGTTTTATTAGATATCTCACTCCAAATCCTCTCTGTAACGTCCTTTCTCGAATATTCCGCCAATTTATAATTATACAATGCAGGATACTTTTCAATTTCTAGTACTAAAACGACGTGAATATCTCGCTCCGCCATCTTGTTTGCACGACCTCGCGCGGTAAATGTCGAGCGGCGCCTGGACACGCATCCCGAGACGCGGTAAAACGAAACGATCCCTCCCCGCTCCCGCACACACCGCGCCAATCTGAAGACGCGCATTAAAACATAGGCGCTCGGCAAGCTTTCGGTACCGTGTATACCGAGCGAAACGAATCCGCACCGCTCCCGCACCGACAAGTCAGAAAACGGCCTTAGTTTTCTTATTTCACGAAAACATAGGTACCTATCGAAAATGCAAAACGATTCCAATTCATGCAACTACAATAAACACGCTCAGCCAATTTCATTAGACAATGTTTTGGATTCTCTTCAAAAATAAACTTTGCAACTCCAATGATTACTCAGACTAGTTCAAATTTTGTTGCTAAGATACACTTTAACTCTTAAGTAAAACATTTACTTCAACATAATTTTACACGTAAACAAGTTTTATTGAAAATTTCGAAGAATAAAATAATGAAAATTCACGAGGCGTTTTCTCGTGCGCCTACGGGGTGAGGTGGAAAGGGGGGAGCGCTACGGCAGTCGTAGCTCGAGCGTAGCCGATAGCACACGCTACGCCGCCGCGCATCTACGGCGACAATTTTTTTAAATATCAAACCACGTATGCTTGGTGACAGTGACATATTCTCCATATACTTGTGTGTGTGATTATAAATACAGATAGTGTTGTGCTAGTGCAGTGATAGTGGTTGGATCATATCCCGATTTAAGGTAAATAGACATTTCTAGTAAAGGAAATTTGTACAATTTGGTAGCGATATTCTGGGTCGATGGAATTGTTAATTGATTTGGTTATCCTCCGGAATTTGTAAGGCTTTGGTCCTTTCGCGGTATTTTTATGACCCAGTCTTTTGAAGCTACACGCATAATTGAAATACATAGGTACATGTAGTATGAAAGGATTGGGCCATATTGGGTCCTATTCTAATATATTATTGACTTAGGATGGCCCTTTCAAAGGTTTCATTCCGGACATCCGGCTTTCGTGTAATGAATTCAATGTTTTGTGTGATTGTCGAATAGGCACAGTCGAGTCGCGTCCTGATTACACAGGAACTTACTACGGTTTAATATTTGAGACTTTTATGTTTAAAGAGACATGTCTATTTAAACATAAAGAAGTACAAGCACAGATATATTCTGTCATAAAAATAGCGACTTATCTTAGAACATTGAGTGAATATCAAAGGACATTAAATTAATAGAATACCCGAAAGAAGGAGTCTGGGTGGCGCTGATCTGTCGTGGCGTGGGCAAGTGTTTAGGGCTTAGTATCGAACTAAACAACATCAGATACAGTGTCGTATATTAAGTCCATACAACAATATGTTTAGGTACTTGCTTTACTCTACTCTACTAGCTTTTACCCGGGCCTTTGCCCGCGTGAATTTAATTTTTGTGCTATCCCTTGGGAACATTTTTTTCTAGGATAATAAGTAGCCCATATCCCTTTCTGTCTTTCAAACTATATCCATTCTTTAAAATCAAGTCAATATGTTGGTCCGTGGCTGCGTGAAAGAGATTTAAACCAATGAACGAACAAACACACTTTCGGATTTATAACATTAGAAAGGATAAGGATATTAAGTACTTGACATGGACGTATTTTATCTAATAGTCCATGGCATTTGTATTTCATTTGATATTATCTTAAGAAAACAATCCAGCATCTACACGCAGACATAATTCTCAATCATATCATATTTTATTTGATGAAATTGCAGATTAGCGTTATTGGTAGTATTTGGGCGGTTAATTTTAAATCCAAATTGATGAACCACACATGAAACAACACAATATTCCTTCAAAATTGTGGAAATTACATTATATATTAAGTACTTTCGGTTATAAGATACCAGCTTTTGTCCGGGGCTTCACCCGCGTGATATTTTGGTATTTGTGCATTTCTAAAGAAAGCTTTTATTTGTGTGCGATAAAAGTAGTCTATGACACTTTCCAACTCTTAAACTATGTACATCCATGCAAAAAGTCGTGTCGAAAATTTAGTTTGTTACTAAGTGAAAGAGTCTTGTTACAAACAAACAGACACACTTTTGGACTTTTATTGGATTATTAAGGTTAATTTTCTCTGACATATACAGGGTTATTTATAATCAATTAGCATCCTTTTAGGGGCTTATTTTGTACATCAAAACTAACAACTTTTGTTCTGAGACTTTTCTCAAAACTAAAAAAAAAATTTTGTCGTTCCATAGAAAAATATCTTTCACACGCGACAAAATGTATGGAACAGCTGTTTTTTTTTAGTTCTGACTAAAGTCGCAGAACAAAAGTTATTAGTTTTGATGTACAGAATAAGCCCCTAAAGGGATGCTAATTGATTAGAAATAACCATGTATAATGCCTTTTTTGATTCACACACACACACAGATATTACAATATACAGACATACCTATCTAGAAGCTTAAACATGAGTGATTCAACTGGCCTTATCACTAAAATTGATCTCTTCCAGGCAACATTGCTTTGCTAATACAAACGTAACAAAGTTTTCTTATGAAAGAGTTTGAGGGGTAAAATATATTTGTCAGCGATCACCGAAGTTAAGCAACTTTCGGCACAGTCAGGTTTCGGATGGGTGACCGCGGTTGGCATTTCTAACTGAGCACTACCGTGGCTCGGATAACATGCTAAATTGTATGTTCCAATCGTTTCAACTGTTTAGCCATGTCAGAGGCCTTCAGGCGGCTTAAAAACTCTAACACCAGGTATAGCCACCCGGCCTATACGAACTTACTAGCGTTAGTTTAACTATGATTTGATCCTAGCACTCTTGTCCTACTGTGATTTTACGATTTGAAAAGATGCCAAAATGTGAGGCTAGAGTAGATTTGCTCTAATGTATTCCTAAGAAAATGTATGAGGAAGATTTCGGAATGCGAAATCATTATTTACTTAGTATTATGATATGTAAAAAAATAGTTTTATTTGATACTTTAATACAGGGTTATTCCTAATCAATAAGCATCCTTTTGGGGGCTTATTCTGAACATCAAACTAACAACTTTTGTTCTACGACTTTTATTAATTTATTCTCAAAAAAAATTTTGTCCCATAGAAAAATTTCGTTCACCTTCGACAAAATGTATGGAACAGCTGTTTTTTTTTTTTGAGTTTTGATAAATGTAGCAGAACAAAAGTTGTTAGTTTTGATGTACAGCAGATAAGCCCCTAAAAGGATGCTAATTGATTAGGAATAACCCTGTATACTAAATAGTACTATATATTTTTTATGAATAAAGAAAAAGTATTCTACGATGTTGTAGTCGTACTAATTGCCGTAACCAAATTTTTTTAAGCTGCCAACTCCTAAATCGCAATAAAAAGTTTGTCATTCCATACATTTTGCTGAGTTTCGAGTATTTTTTTAATACCTATTTTATATAACGGGAATGTACTTACGTTTATTTTCATAGTCATTACACCCGACTATAGTTTCGATCGCATTCGGCGATCTTTCTCAAGTTGAGGCGAGTGCTAGCACGCAGAACCGTCCTGCTACTCTCTCGTAGTGCAGTCTGATTATGTTTGGCGCAGCTTGAAGCTAACATCACAGCCGCCAAGTAGTTTGATTCAGTCTGTAGTATCACTGCTGTATCAGTACTAAGGTAAAATGACCTTTCGGCCTACGTTAGGTATACTTGTATTCTTTAGTCCTCGACCTAACAATACAAGCCTCAAAATACGAGTCTTTCTAGAACCCTCTTGACCCTTTCAGTCGGCAAATGGTTGCTATTTAGCAATACTTTGTGCCTATTTCTGAAGACTTCTTGAAGGCTCTTGAAGCTTAGGACAGCGATTCCAGGGTTGAAGATCGTTTTCGTTATTCTTACTCATAAAAAGGATACATTTGGTCACCAACTCGCTTGATGGAACACGATGTTGTAGCCGAGGACGCAGTATGTAGATCTAGACGTTACCTATTCACTCTTGGCCTAAAGAGCATTATGGTAATTATAAGGAAACAACGACGGACGGAGGGTATATTTCAATCCCAAGCGGTCTGTATCATAAAAGAGGAAGCAAACCGTGGGCAAAGTTATGCATATTATAACGCAAAGTCGCTACTTTTTGTAGTTACTTGTGTAAACGTTTCGATCTTCTGACCTTATTTGATTGCAATGCTTTTTTATTATCTTTTAGAATATTTCTTCCGAAAGATGTACAAGTAGCTATATTTTACTCGTGCTCGGCCAATCCGATACAGACAGCTAAGTTTGTAAGAACACAAAATGAATTATGTAACTAGTTATATTACTTTGGTTAAAAAATTATAAACTGACATGTAAATTGAACTTGGGTTTTACGACTATTTCAGAAAATAATAACAAGACCGGTGATAGTATTTTCGTACGAAACAGAAACCAAAGTGGACGTTTTTGTCGTTTACGCTTGATATACAAACATGTGTTTGGCCGAGAATTACACCTACAATACTTTACTTCATAAACTGGTTTTATATGTACACAAACAATTATGCAGGAAAAAATCACGTAAAGAGGTGAGGTCGGTTGAGCTCTTTAGGACGCAGGATCTGGATGCAAGCCCCTTCCAAACAGTTATAATGGCGATCTATAAGCAAGCCTAGGTCTTGCAGTAGACGTTTTATGATTAAAAAACAAAAGCAAATCAACGAATACAATAGTAATCTTTGTATTTTATAGTCCTTTCTAACAACAAGTCTTAAAATGAAATAAACACAAGTCTCTGTGCATAAAGCCCGTCTTCACCCTTTCGTTTGCAAAATGGTTGTTATTTAGCAAAACTTTGTGCCTATTTCTGGAGCACCTCTTGAAGGCTCTTGGGCCCTAGAGCCACGATTCTAGGATTCAAGATCGGGGGTAAAGTTGAAGAGTATTCCAGAAAAATGATAACAAGAACGGCGAAAGTATTTTTGTACGAAACTGTTTGAGAAAGTTGACGTTTTTGGCGTGTATGTAACGTACGTTAAGAAGATATCCCTACTATGCTTAAAGATGATATTGCGAAGTGGGACTAGACTATACAGTGCCTCCAAAAATCTATTAAAATGTGGTAAATAAATGCTCAGAGTAAAACAACCGCATCGGATCCTTGATGCTTAATATAAATGGAATTTCAGATTTTCTACTTAGATTTTTGTTTAAAACCGGCAATCCGCTATCACGCCGCCATATTTTACAAGCAAAGTCAAAAGATAACAAGATCCGGAAATATAAAATTCCTTTAAATGAAGATGAAAGAAAATAACAGGAAAATCATTTTCCAAAGCAAATAATTAAATAATGTACAAGGTAATGGCATAAGCTCGATATATTCTTGCGTTTATCTCTTTTCGTGATTATTTTGTGCACATCATGCTTTGGGTCATGTAATTTAAGTTTTTTTTTTAATTCTGAATAGGTTTGCGTCTGACCACATACTGCCTGATGTTGAGCAGATAAGCGGTCTAGGTTGTAGCACGCTTACCTAGAAGATACCTATTTACTCGGGATTTGAAGACGCCCACGTTGTACTTTAGCGGGAAGACAGACCCAGGCAAAGCGTTGCACATTCTGGCTGGTCGTATGAGGAATGAGGACATAGGGACATTTTAAAAATATTAGGTTTCGAGTTTAAATAGTCTCTAAATAAAGTAAATTAATGAATTATTCTAATGTCATAGGAATTAGGCTCTCTTGTACGTGCCCTTTAACTTGTAATTTTACAGTATCTTATTCTAATTCCACAACAGTTCACGACCAATCACAATATATATTCATCATCGTCCAGTAAAATTAAAACGGAATTGAATGAAACATCATAAATAACGTCCGGAAAATTTCAGGAAAAATCTAAACGTCAGGCATATTTCACAAATTAAAAAAATATCCTAACAATTTATAGCCCTTGGGGAGTACCGATAAAACGTTTAGGGAGGTTTGAAAAAAATCCAAAGACACAGTACAGGTAGTAAGGTAACTTCGCCATATTACGTTATCCTTATCATCATTCTCATTATTTCGGCTATAAAACTACTTCTCCTGGCCTTCTTTAGGTATTCTTATTCTTCTCAATCATGTCGATGATTTATGACATTTAAATGATTATCTCCCAGAACTCTCGTACCGCCGGGGGTGGCTTCGTAGAGGTCTTGCATAGATCACGCATTCGGACACTGAGGGTACGAAAGGAGCTGCTGCATAGTTTGTCCTGGCGCTCCAGTGCTCCAGTGCAGTCGCAATCCAGTGCTGCAGTGTTCGAATATCCCTACTTGTTGAGGTTGGGCCTGCAATGGCCCACTTGTGTCCGCAGTCGGTTCAGAGACTTCCACTGGAGATCACGGCCTACTAGGAGAGACAGAAAGCTCTTGGGAAAGTAAGAGTGGTGAGTGTGTGCTTTTCCATGTGTCGAAGTGAGCTGCGAGAGATTGTTCTTTTAGGACAGTGGTTCTACTACTCCTACTTTTTAGTCGGGTGCTGGTGTTTCGGAGCCATGCAGAAGGTAGATATTGATTTCCAATAAGATTGGCTAATAGTAGTTTACATCCAGCGCAATTCTACTGTTTAAAGAGTTGTTGTTTCTTAAAATATTACTTATTTTCGAAGCAATTGTAATAGGTAATACTGCGTATTTTCCCGATCATTCAGATTATGATTTATATTTTCGAAAACGTATACTTATTGGTCCTTTTGGCAGTATCTCGAACACAGCACTATTATGTCTTAGCTATTACCATTACCTATTAGCTTATTATGGTACTGTGCTGTAACTTAGTAAGTAGAACCAAGGCAGTTCCAAGGTAGCAAGTTAAAGTGGCACAACGTGCGTAGAATAGATAGTTGTTCAGACCGTAAACTTTTTGTAGAGATGCCGTGTACCGATGAGTATTTAGACATTTATAAGCCCGTACACTTTGTAAAACAACATCATAACATACAAATGTTTACGTACTACTGATATACTCATGTACTATTTATTTATAACTATTAGTTACGAGTCATTAGCACCCAGAAAGTTCAAATCACACTTAAGAAAACACATGTCTATAAATTAAGCAATTTGTACGTAAGTATGTTTTAATACCATATATCATTTATGAATGAAAAAAACTGTAAAAAATCATTCAATAGATTCATTAGCTTTTACAATTAATTTCACTGATTAGAAGCGTCTAGCATCCAGCATGTTTCTGCGGTGTTAATAAAATCGTCCGTCCATCTTATCAGTGGGCATACTAAGTACAAACCACATAAGTTCAAAAAACAGTCACAATCTTACACTGTGGGAAGGTATGGCAAGTAAGCACTTAGCTATACTGAATTATAAATGGCAGAGCCCTTGATTCGCAATTCGGCGACATCCCCTGGGCATTCCGGAATAATCTGGTCTGTCGTGGATTGCCTTTATTTTTCTCGTACTAGGCCTCGAGGACTTGAGCTGCTTTGAAGACAAGGATTTTACGAAATTGCTTGTAAATAAAGTATGCAAACATATTCATATTGACTCGCGTCTGCTTCATTTGGTTGCTATATTCGTACCTTTGGCTTTTTATGTGGCTCAAATCGGTAACCGATGTTATAAGCATTTAGGATTCGTTTTTATTAAATAACAATATTCAATATACAATGCTATTGCAGATACAATCTATTTTAGGTTAGGATAATTTAAATATTGTAATTTGACTGAATTATGTTTTAATTTTATTTACTTGTGATCTTTTTACGACGATGCTATTGCAGATACCTACTATATTGTTTTAATTTTTTTAGATTATTTTAAGTTAGGGTGTTTGAATTTGTAGTAAATTATTTTATGTAATTAATTGAATTGTGAGGTATTCATAATTTGGTGAATATGTAAATTTGCACCTATTATAATTATATTATGTTTGTAAAAAAGACGATTCTAAGCGCATTGCTAATTAATGTCTAAAGAATAAAGCATATTTTGATTTTGATTTTTATTAGTAAATTCGAGAACAATTTTAAGTTTTGTTCATTTAAATACATAAATATTAGGAGACATCTTTTACACGTTCTCTAACCCCAAACTAAGCAAAGCTGTTATGGCTACCAGTGTCTGATATACTACATATACATATTTCAAATATATATTTAAATGGATAGTACCTAATTAACACCCAGACACAGAGCAAACACATATGTTCATCACATAAATGTTCGCCCTGGGTGGGGATCGAACCCACGCCTCTTTGGTCCCGTAGGGTCACTAACCACTGAGCCACCGAGGCAGTCAAATTGGATTAACGTTACATTTAAGATCATCGTAGTCAATAGAAAAACGGAGCAATATTTTCAGAGAGATAAACTACAGTGCTGTTTCAAAGTGGCTTAACCCAAGAAATGTGTTATCTATGTTTAGAAAATGATTATTGATTTGATGAGATTTTAGGCATTCCGGAATAATCTAGTCTGTCGTGGATTGCCTTTACTTTTCTATTAAGGCCTAGCTTTGAGGACTAGAGTTGCTTTGAAGACAAGGATTTTACGAAATTGCTTGTAAATAAAGTATGCAAACATTAGGTATGTTCAATTGTTCATATTGACTCGTGATTTGGTTACATTTTCGTTTGTTTTTTCGTGGCGAAAATATTTCTAAAAGGCTAAGAATTCGTGCTTTAGTATTCATTGCTAAAAGTCAGAAACGGCCTAAGTTTTTTTTTTGCATTTGGTTACATTTTTGAAAGACTAAAATTAAATTTTTGTTTTGTAGTTTTCTTCGCCACTGAATCGGTAGGTAGCTGGGTGTGACAGTGTATACAATTTATGCTATACTAACTACAATTGTGTTTTTATTAAAAATAACACGACAATAGCTTTAATTAACTGGTGGGGAAGCAACAAAATGTCTTATACGTTCATTCTCAACTAGTTTGAATAAAAATAACTTATTATTCGTCGTAACTTTATTTGTACATTTTACACCACATTAATAGTTATAGTTTTTAGAAACGTAGTATCAACTTAGAAAACTAAAAAACTTAGGATATCAACTACAAACTAAAGCCTGTAACTTGAAACACTAGAGATTTCTTAAGAACATCTTAAACCTCGTCATAAATATCTCCTAAGCGCCCCCTTGGGCCCTTTTTGACGCAACTTTCACATTTGTATCTATACAAGTTTTATTGCTACCAAGACCTAATCAAACTACGTAACAAGTTCCGGAGTCATTACCCGTGAAATCGCAAAGAAAAACAGAATGAAACGAAGCTTTCACTAGAAAAAATACAGAGAAGATGCTCCTAGAAAAATGGAACAAAAAACCGTTTCCAGTTACTCTTCCGATTGTTTCTGAGCATTGCTTCAGTCTAGCTTTCTTTTAAGTCTAGGTTTCTAGGTTTTTCGCCCGTAGTTAATCTAGTGGTGGGTCAGAAGTGGGTCTTGCTAAGAAGTTTTCGTAGTAGTTCAGTTTGGTTGATTTCAAGAAATCCTTCTTGTCGTGGGTTTTTATTAGGCAATGTAGCGCTCGTAGCTAACGTATACGGTGACTAGGTATACGTTAGCGATCATCAAATTTAAGCAACGTTCAGCACGGTTAGTTTTAACGCTTTGCAAAGCAACACTATGTATATCCTTGAACTTGACTTGAATGAGTCAGCAGAGATGGATAGTTTTTACAATTCGATTATAAATATAATGCAGACTTGTGCTATGAATTCGTTTAAAATAAAGAGAAGTCGCCCTCGTAAAAAGAATATAATTCCGGGGTGGAACAAATACGTCGCTGATAAATATGCCGCCTCCCGTAAGTCATTACGTCTATGGAACCAAGCCGGCCGCCCCACTACCGGACCCGTGCTAGACGACCGCAAGCGAAAGCGCGCGGCTTTTAAACAAGCGCTAAAATATTGCCAACAAAATCACGAACAGATTACTATGGATAGCATAGCTATGGAGATGAAACATAAAAACTTTGCTAAATTTTGGCACAGAATAAATAAAGCAGTGAAGTCGCCTTCTAATTTCCCTTCTCATATAGACGGAGTGACGGATGACAGAAATATTGCAGAAAACTTTAGTATAATGTTTAACCAGCCCGCGCCTATTACCCGACCGGTTGAGGAAGTATCGCATACTCAATCCGACAGCGATATTACGATATCCGTGAAAGATATTGCGAACGTAGTACAACAAACAGCCGGCGGAAAGTCGCCGGGTTTGGATGGCTTGACCATAGATCACATTAAACACGGCGGCTTAGGAATGTACCATGTGCTGTCGGTCCTTTTCACGGCCATCATTAAAACTGGTCATCTTCCGACGGCCCTCACTGATACAGTAATTATTCCTATTTGCAAAAATAGAAGAAAAAATGTATCTAGCATCAGTAATTATCGGCCGATAGCACTGGCTAATATGGTGGCTAGGCTGTTGGAGAAGGTTTTGCATAGCTGTGCTGCTCCCTACATAGAATCGTCGGACTGTCAATATGGCTTCAAAAGTAACACATCAACCACCACTGCTATCTATGTGTTGAAACAGGTTTCGGGATATTACAAGAGCAGAAATACATCGGTTATAGCCTGCTATCTCGACCTGAGCAAAGCGTTCGATCGCGTAAGTCACAAATTGCTATGGCAAAAATTACGAGACCGGAGGGTTCCTAACCAAATTGTCCAGGTACTAAAGAACTGGTACGAGCAGCAAAGGAATAGAGTACGATGGAAAAATGAGTATTCTGCACCTACCACCCTTGAATGCGGAGTAAGGCAAGGTGGAAGTATGTCTCCACCCATCTTCAATTTGTATATGGATGGCCTTTCCGAGAAGCTCATAAAGTCAGGTGTAGGCTGCTCCATCAACGGGACCATGACCAATCATATTTCTTACGCAGACGACATGGTACTGTTAGCCCCGTCAATATCCGCAATGCGAAAACTATTGGCAATCTGCGAGAGTTATGCGAAGGAGCATTACATGAAGTACAATGCGGATAAATCAGTATACATGGTATTTAAAAGCGCCTCTAATTACGGTAACCGGCTGCCTCCTCTTATGCTGTCCGGCGCCGCGCTAGAGAGAGTCGAGGAAGTCAAATACCTCGGGCACATGATCTCCTCGGACCTATCGGATCACGCCGACATACAGAGGCAGAGGCGAGCCATCGCCGCGCGCGCCAACATGCGCCAGAAGGTTCCACAGATGTAGCGACTCCGTAAAAACTCAGCTTTTTATCAGTTTTTGCACGAGCGTGTATACGGTAGAATTGTGGACAAACCACACCAAGGCGGCGCTTAGCGAGATGAGGGTGCAGTACAACGATGCGTGGCGCGCCATGTTCCGGCTGCCGCGGTGGTGCAGCGCGAGCGGCATGTTCGCGGCGGGCGCGCGCCCGTCTGGCAGGCGCTGCTGCGGGCGTGCTCGGCCTGCGCCCGCGCGGCGCTGTACCGCTCCTCCAACTCTCTGGTCTCGGCGGCGAGAGAGTGGGATTCCAGTCCCCTGCATAGAACATGGAGAGCGTACCACGCTCCCGTTACGCACGCTTTTTGTTGACATTTTATTTTATTTTATTTGTTGACATTTTAATATTTATATTGTAATTTTATTTAATGTGTGTAATCGTTTTAATGACATTTTAATATTTAAATTGTAATTTTAATTTAATCTGTGGAATTTATTGTGGACATTGTCTGGTGAATAAACAATTTCATTTCAATTTCATTTCATTTCATTTCAGTTCATTTCATTTCATATCCAACAATAAAAATACATCAAATCTTAAATCTAAAATAAATAAATAACTTTTTATAAGGTGTAGGTATTCAATTTACATTATAAATAAAAAACTGCTTTTAGGTCGCTGTCCGCTGGCAAAGTACCTAAGAGACTGGTGACATTACCCCGTTGGATAGCAAGGCTAAGTCTTTGACCGAGGTAAGCACCAGCTCTTGGGTCATTTGCTCTTTCTATCAATTTTTTTGATAAATCTTTATACAAGCGCCAGGCGCTAGGACCCCACGGACCTAAAGTTTCAACTCCAAAAGGCAAAAACATGTATCCATCGCCGAGCGATTCATATTTCTGCCTTTTGTAGTTTTCGGCCGTTACCGCCGCCGCGCCTGCCGATTTAGAGGTGTAAGGTATGTGAGATGCTGCCAACGTATCGACGCAGGTAGCATCCCACACAAGCGGTCTGCCACGACTCCATGGAACTAACGTCATACCGTCGGGTCTCTTACCATCATCACGTGCAATACCGTTCGGCTCCAATATGGCCGGCACGTTGACAGTAGCAAGAGCCCTGCGGATGACGTCGTTCAAGGAGGCGTGGCGAGACTGTCGACCAGCGCTTCGGCGACAAGAAAGCCCGTGGTGACCTAGTCTGTCCACAGATGCACCGCAGTGGCATATGTGGGGCTCGTTTGTATGAGATCCAATTCTGAGGCTGATAGAGAGAGCAAAAGTATTGTTTTCAAGTAGGGTACCAATATTGGCTGAAGGTAGCGTCTGAAGCCAAAACCCCGACTCTCGCTTTGCAGATGCTAAAAGACGCGCTTGAACTTTAGGGGAGGTTAAATTATTAAGTAGATCGTTTTGAGCGATTTTAATTAACGGCTCGTTCCAAAGCCTCTGCAAACTAGGCTTTTTCGGTAAGTTTTCACCTGGACACATTGTGGACCATGCATTTGTAGCTTCAGTAAGTGAATCAGTTTCTACATTCCCCAGAGATTTCTCAATGATTTTTGAGAAAAGTGCTCTTGTGCTATATACAGATGATAAAAAAGCAGGCAAAGAAATTTTGGTAATTTTCCGGATACCAAGGCCACCATGCTGAATGGGCAGCGAAGCCTGACACCAAGAACTATCTGATATTGGACTATTTAGTATGTTGACTAAAAGGTTTTTCAATGAGGTATCTAGAGTGGAAAGAAGATCACTAAACTTCCAAAAAGGACTGCATCTCAAAAAATACGTTAATTTAGGGACAAACAAACAAAACCGAATGATGTGGAAAGCCATGTGTGAATGAATTTCTGAGAGACGGTCTGCATTCTCGTCAAATTTTGCTTTTTGCTCAGATATAGACGTAGGAAAAGATTCATTAAATATTGGAGCACCCAATAAGCGAAGGGAAAACTTGTCTAGAACTTTGATATTAGGTGCCACGGTTTTAAAGCTTTCTAATATGTGACTTTTAAGTGATGGAGTGACCGAATCTGTAATATAGAGCTCACACTTAGAAAAATTCAGCTCTAAACCAATAGATCTAAATTTTTCAATTAAATTTTCAAGATCCAAAAGTACCGTTTCTGAGTCACCGCCTAAGGTGCCATCGTCTAAATACCACATGTTTAGTTTTGATGAAAGTTCTGAGATGATCGGATGAATTGCGAGACCAAAAATGGCAGGACCAAGAGGGTCACCTTGGTGACAGCCAGTGGATGAAAGAATACGGTTTTGTTTATAAAGTAACGATGAGTCTGAACCGTAACACTGAGAGATGTAATCATAAATTTCTGGGACAGCATTTTTGATTTCTTGAAGCATGGTAGATCTTGAAACAGAGTTAAAGGCATTTTTAACATCGACTTTCACAATCACCTGGCCTCCGTCTTTCTCTAAAAAGGTTCGCAAAGCGTGTACAGCAGCTTCACATCCTCCTTTGCTTCCAAAACCGAGTTGAGTTGGTTGGAACTTTTCAGTTAGACTAGGAAGAATATGTCTGCAGCAAATTTTGGAACTGATTCGCCGAAATTTACAGCCTACTGCAATTGGTCGTATGCCACCATCTTTTTTTTTAAAAGCACATAAGTTTGCTCCGTATAATAGATGTTTTATATCATTATGTACTTTACCTGATAACATTAGATTTATTAGGCCGGTAAGTTCGACAAGGAGGGCCTTCCCGACATCTCCTGATATTCCTATTAAGTCCTTGAGGTGTTGAGGACTCAAGCCATCATGACCACTGGCAGAGCCACACCTGAACGACATGATAGCAGAAAGCACATCATTCTCGGTGGCTTCGATCGGCTGCACAGAAGGATTTGATGAGGATGGAGCCACAGGAGATGGTGAAAATGGATGCTTCTCCTGGAGCAATGTCAAAGTATCTAGTGTGTCGGGGGCAATTGAGTCAGAGGAAAAAAGTAGTTTAGCGGCGCCCTTTATATCTCCATCGCTAAATTTAACTTCTATTCTTTTTGTCAGATTGTGTGAATTTTGAAAGTGAGTTGACTGAGTTCTTGTGTGTCCATCATCTTGGTTACCAGCAGATATGTTTTGATTGTAGGAATGGATGCAGTTCTTTTTAATAGAAGAAGTGAGCGATTGGTTGGTTTTTTCGACATGGAGAATTTCATATGCAAAAGTTAAAAGGTTTTCCCAGGCTTTAATGGAGGTATGATCGGAGAGCACTTTTTTAATCTTTGTGCACAAATTTTGAGCCACGGAAATGCGTGCCCCTCGTGGAATCCTTTTGACTACTGGAATAGTTGATTTGTGGTTTGATGAGATTTGCCAGAATTGAGTGGATGTTGGTGATAGATTTGAGGTGTTTGGTGGGTCAGAATTTGGTATGGTTAATGAAATTTGATTAGATGTTATGTTTTTTCTGTGCACTTTACCAGAATGAATATTTAAACCTTTAGTACCTTTAAAAAACCGGGGCTGTGGGCATTGCGTACACTGCATATATTCTGATGTACTCGTACTAATGTTCGAAGGACCCGCGGACTGCGACATTGTATTAGATGAATAATAGTACTTATAAAGTATAACACTTAATATAAAACCAAAACTAATAAACAGTAAAATCATAAAACACACAAAATAAATGTCATACACACTGGATTGTCTCAAGTCGCTGTCTTCATAGACAGGCACACGGCCTCCGCCGTTTTCTAGTGTATCCTCTTCCAGATAGGTAGGTACCTACTTAAATACCTACTTATTTTAGTAAAATTTGCAAGAGATTGCAACTTTTTCTTTTCAACTCGAATAAATCTGTGCTCTATACAACACCAAAAAGATTATGTCGATGTCGAGTCCGCTCTTCTGTATACTAGAGGCGATCGACGTTTCCGCAACGTTTGGCTCCTGCGGCGCTGACTGGTGGACGTCTAGCAAAAGGAATTAATCTGCATTTCGTGGGTTCAGATCATTCGCCCAGTTTCTTGGTGGTGTCATCGACAAAATTTCAAGGTTACAGTCTTGGAATATTACAGCTGCTTGCAAGAAAACAATAAAATTCATTTTTTGCATTTTAGACAGATTCGCCATCTTTTTCAAACGAACCTATACCCCTTTCATATCTAATATACATATATATATATATACAGGATGACTGGTAAATAATTAGCATCCTTTTAGAGGCTTATTCTGTACATCAAAACTAACAATTTTTGTTTTGTGACTTTTGTCAGAACTAAAAAAAAAACAGCTGTTCCATACATTTTCTCGCGGGTGAACGATATTTTTCTACGGAACAACAATTATTTTTTTGAGTTTTGACAAAAGTTGCAAAACAAAAGTTGTTAGTTTTGATGTACAGAAGCCCCTAAAAGGATGCTAATTATTTACGGTCACCGGTAATAAGTCACCCGGTATTTATTCAATTACATTGAAATAATTTGTCAATATATTGCTAGTTTTCAGCTTGTTTATTCATTTATCAAAGTTCTACAACTAATTTCTCTATATCACTTCAAAAATCAATATTGCCTACACAAGTAAGTAATTAATTTAATGTCAATACCACTCTAAACACGTTCGAATGCATACTGCAATTCAATGTAATTTCATAGTGGCGGTAATTACGCGTCACTCAGCTTAATACTGGGAATTTATTCCTACAAAATTATGGAAATTAAGTTTGAAATGGTTGTTGGAATGCATGTCGTAAATTATGACAGAATGATAGTCATGATTATGATTGTGGCTGGTTAAATGAAATAACAAATTTATTAATTAAGAAAATCATAAAAACGATTGCACTCTTCTTTGCTCTTTTCTTTTTATAAATGATAAGGCTATAAATAATTATATTAATAGCCTAATACATATAATTACCTCAGTATATTATTTCTCTAAGAGCATAGACTAGGTGACTAGGTTAAGGGAATTATAATTATTATTTATGCTTTGACATTGAAATTATTTAAATGAAAGTGTTGACATAAATGTATTTATTTTAGAATATTTTCCATTATATTGGAAAATGTTATTACTTTGTTAATGCAATTTTTGATATTTAAATTTGACTTATATA
Source organism: Hypomecis atomaria (assembly GCA_964007245.1). Lineage (NCBI taxonomy): Eukaryota > Metazoa > Arthropoda > Insecta > Lepidoptera > Geometridae > Hypomecis > Hypomecis atomaria. Next base: position 17,835,709 of record OZ023300.1, on the reverse strand, counting down.
TATTGAATTATTATTTTTTGTTTACACAATTTAATATTTGATGATTTATATGACTATTGATTTGTATTGACTTGTATCTTGTATGTTGATATCAATAAAATAATATGAATAATATGAATATGAACATACCCAAAACCTATTGGGTTCTTGTGTGTGCAAGACAACACCTAGATGATGTTTAAGACCAGGGTCAGGCGATGGCCCTCACCTTGGAGAGGTTTTTTCTGTCGACATAATATTGACGTCCCCAATGACGACAAGTTCGCTATCATCAAACAGCCATGCAGCCATTGTTATGGCTCCGACATGGTTCATTAGAGCTTCGTCCACCAGCACGGGTAGCATGGCAAAGGGTTAAAACCATTAAACCATTTTATCCACTTTTAATATCAGTTGTCATTGTCAATCCATACTTTATTTCCTCTTCGAGGGGATATAATGGTGGAAAGACAATTTGTCCCTATGCCATGCTACCCGTGCTGAAAGCGGCTGAATCTCTCTATTTAAAAAATATTTGCTAGGAAAAAGATATGGATCGCATTCTGGATTTTACCAGATCTCCGATTTGATATTAAGATGTTGGGTTTTGATAAAACGCCTTAATAAGAGCCGTGGTGGTCTAGTGGTAATGACACCAGCCTTACAATCGTAAGGTTGTGGGTTCAAATCCCGGTCCCGTACCAATGAATTCCTTGGAATTGATGCCCGGAATTTCACACCACTGGCTTTTCGGCGAAGGAAAACATCGTGAGGCAACCTGCATACGTCCGTAGAAGAAATTCGATGGGTTATGTGAATCAACTAACCCGCACTGGGCCAGCGTGGTGGATATGGCCCAATCACTCTTCTTATGTAGGCCTGCGTCCTGCAGTGGACTATTAAAAAGGCTGGTACAGGTTTTGATAAAGACATGATCTGTTTTTGAGTCCAGATTAAAATCCAGGCAATTTATCTTCCAAGCGAAAAGACAATTTTATTATGTTTTTTTTGTTTGAAAATTGATAATATATAACAGAAACTGTTTATATTTTAGTAGCCTGTGGTCAAGAAATTTCAAAAGTTTTAATTTCACAGTGTTGGTAGCGCGAAAAGCTTCATTTGTATCTATTTTCCTGTTTTAATACGTGCATCTGTCACTACTATTTGTTTCTATGACAATAGCGGGCTCGATGTATTGTAAAATTGAAGCCAGTTTGGCTGACAGTTAGAATTCAATATTCAGAACAGAACTGTGTACTATTGTGACAAATACTAGCATGCTTTACTTATTCAGTTGTTGAGTTGCAAACTTCAAGGATAAAAATGATTTGTTTTGTTTCCCATTTGTAAAGAAAAGGTGCGAAAAATTAAGCAATATTTAAAAATTATGGTTAAATTATGATTATTATGGACATTTCCGTTTACTTATTTGAAGTAGTTGTCAGCAACTAATTACAAGGGTACCCAGAAGAGATCGCTTTAAGATATAATAAAAAAGTAAGTTCGTATGGGCCGGGTGGCTAGCCCTGGTGTCAGAGTTTTTAGGCAGCCTGAAGGCCTCTGACATGGCTAAACGGTTGAAACAACCGGGGCCTACAATTTAACGTGTCATCCGAGCCACGGTAGCGCTCAGTTGGAAAATGCCACCCGCGGTCACCCATCCAAGTACTGACCGTGCGGAACGTTGCTTAATTTCGGCGATCGCTGACAATCACCTAGTCAAACTACGCTACGAGCGCTACAGATAATGCATAGTATCTATCTAGAAACAATAAACTGAGTTACTTACATACTTTCCTCGTAGACCAAGCCAAGAAAAGGGTTAATACTAGTCAAAACTTTCATAAAAGCGGTGCACAGCAGACTGGAGCTGGGCAAAGCTTAAGGCGTTATAGTCCTTAAGGCGATTACATAAATGGCATATTTGCTTAGCGAGAACAAAACACAGCCATGAGCGCAGCGTAGCTATATGACGTTCTTGCACATGATATTTATGCAGTAGAATACAACGCTCCGTTTTGGTGAAATCTGAGCCTTATAACAATTTATATATCAGCAGAAATATCCAATATCATGAATCTTAAAAGCAGCACATATGTTTACCTTAAACCAGATCGTCATCAAAACTTAATTTATTTCAGTATCCATTTTGATTCTTCCCAATTTACATAGTAAACAGAAGCGCCGAAAACTAATTTTCTAAATCATAACTAATTTAGCCTCGAGAGACCAAAACGCGGACCGAACGAGGCTCAAATAAACCCCGCACGATATCTCACGTCAAATGCAATAGAACATTACCACAAAATGTCGGCGCAACGGCGAAATGTCGGCGTAACGTCGGAGTAGTACGCGAGCCCACTGTAGAAATACCTACATGACATAGGTGATTTATGGAATATTACTCTGGTACTACAAAAGATCATTATTTTCCCGTGATTATTAGGAAAAATAACGAATTTATGAAATTAGAAATACTTTAGCTTCGAAAGACCTAAATGCGGACAGAACGAGGTTCAAAAAAACCCCGCACGATATCTCACGTCAAATGCAATAAAACACTACCACAAAATGTCGGTGCAACGGAGAAATGTCGGCGTAACGCCAGCGTAGTCCGCAAGCTTACTGTAGAAATACCTACTTCACATGACATCAAATACGAAAATATGAGAAATTACTCAGGTAATACAAAAAATCATTATCTTGCAATAACTACTAGGAAAAATACTAATTTATAAAATCAGAACTAATTTAGCCTCGAGAGACCAAAACGCGGAACGACGCTCAAATAAACCCCGCATGATATCTAACGTCAAACGCAATAGAACATTACCACAAAATGTCGGCGCAACGGCGAAATGTCGGCGTAACGTCGGCGTAGTATGCGAGCCAACTGTAAAAATGTTTACATCACATGACATCAAATACAGTCAAACCTGGCTAAGTGAGAACTGGATAAGTGAGGAAACTCTATAAGAGAGAGAGAGAGAGAGAGAGAGAGAGAGAGTAATTGCCAAGTCCCGTCATTTTAATCCACAAATACTTCTATAAAACTTGATTGCCTGGCAACTACTCTCTATTATAGAGTTTCTCACTTATCCAGTTCTCACTTAGCCAGTTTTGACTGTAACTCATAAACATATTTATAATTCTTTACGTTTCTTTGCACACATACATATAAGCCGTATTTTTAAACCTCTATAAGAAAGAGAAGCCACTCCTGAAACTGGATAAGCGAGAAACCTGGATAAGTTAAAAACCTCTATAAGTGAAAGTGAGATGGTGGTCCCTTCAACTCTCTCTTATCCAAATTTGACGGTACTTGTAAAAAAAGGATTTTTTACACACAAAATGTTACTTTGTAACGTGTAGAAGTTTTTAGAGTTGTGAAACTTATTTGAAGCTAAGTGTAGCTAAATTTAGTCTTATTGAAGTATTCATTCACAATTAAAGAGTTCTTGTTCGGCTCTTGTCGGTGGAGCAACTTTCACTTCTCGCGGTCCTCGGGCAGTGTTTTTACCTCCCTGTAAGACATGACACTGCCTTCTCCTTTTGATCTAGCAATTTGATAAATCATAAATGGTAGATTTAAAAAATACTTACTTTTAATTAGTTTTTATGAGGTGATATTTTTTTAATTTTTTTTTGCCGTCCTCCTCTACCTTTTCACCTGGTGTATATATATTTCAGGGTCTTTTTATAATGATTATTTAAATTTTTACTACAAACATTATGTCTCAGTGTTACAAATGGTTAAGTTAAAATTTTTAGTCTAATTTTAATTTAATACATTAGTACTTTTATCTTAATAAAATTATGAGGCGATTTGATACCGTAGGAACAAAATCGATGTCGTTTACTTGCTCGGTCGGTTAAACCAAAACAAAGCAACTTGTGGTCATTTGTCAGGTCGCCGGCCAGGTTATGTTATTCTGCTTGTAAATCATTCAATTATTTTTGCAAAGCTCTCCATACACGTCAGTTTGCGTTTTTCTAAGGGTGTCAAAAGACGCAGTTATTTATCCAGTGGGCTCGCGCACTATAGCGGCGAATTGTCGGTGTAACTACGCGAAAGCCGTTTCTCTCAGAGCTCGGCCATTGTTTGTGAATGCCCTAGAACGTAAATAGACCTGATTTCATGTGCTCAGATAAGCGCTCTCTGGCAAATTAGGCTAGGATCCAAAGTGTACTAGAAGTTATATGGCGAGTTTGCAGAGCCGCTTTTTTTAAGCGGGGAAATGAAACGCTTTCAACGTTTTTAACATTGAAAAATAAAATATAAGGTACATCAAAAAACATTACGTGTTATGTTTGTTCCAAAACAGAATGTTTGTGAGTGCTGTATGTGTTTATCCTAGACAAAGTATTTTGGCGGTGATTATACACATATATGCATTTATTATCTTAAATTTAAGTTTTTTTACAATATTTATAAAAAGAACAAAATACTATAAAAAACTTAAACCTTTTTGAAGCGAGGCGGGGCCCAAGCTTGGCGGTGATTTATTATTATGTAACGCAATGTGATTAATTGCACAATTTTGTTTTGAAGCCTAATCTGACAAAATAGTTGATGAACTGAAATCATCATTATCACTATAATATAGTATTAAAACGATCGCTTTCCGCTCTGTCTGTCCCTATGTATGCTTATATCTTTAAAACTACACAACGGATTTTGATGCGGTTTTTTAATTGATAGAATGAATTATTTGAGAGGAAGGTTTATTTGTGTAATACACCTGAGCGAAACCGGGGCGGGTCGCTAGTGAAATATATTAAAATATTTATTTCCATAAAACACGTATCTTTACAGGTTTCACCTAATGCGATCAATTCGAATTCGAAACTAAAAATTACTTAACATAAATAGTAATAGTAATACTACACATCTTTAATAGTACACTATGATTATAAGTGCGGTAAGTTGAACATTACAGCCGAGGCGATATTGCTATAAGAATAAGGAAGCAGAGGCTGTAATTTTCAAAGCGCACGTATGTCATACGACGTTTTATAACATATTTGCGAGGAAATTAATAAAACTCTGACTTTCTTAAACGAATAAATCTTTACTTGTTCGCAAAATCGCTATTTCGAAGTTTTTTTTAGACAAAGGTACAAAAACTTCTTGACTTTCAACATTTTATTCTTCTTTGGACAGTTTATGATCTCCAGTAACAGCCACTGCATTTTTATAATGTACGTATCTTGCACTTGGCCGATTTAAAAATCGGCCAAGTGCAAGATGTGCCGATTTTTTTTTGCCAAGTGCGAGAAAATGCAGTGGCTGTTACTGGAGATCATATACTATCCAAAGAAGAATAAAATGTTGGAATTGGAAATGTTGAAATGTTGCCGATTTAAAAATCGGCCAAGTGCGAGTCAGACTCGCACACGAAGGGTTACGCACCGTGTTGGAGCCCCCCTTAGCCCCATTCTTTATGCCATATTAATAGCGAGCAAAAAACTCCTAAAAAACGTTTGTTGTATGGGAGCCTCCCCTTTAATATTTATTTTATCAAGCTTTAAGTATTTGTTATTATAGCGGCAACAGAAATACGAGTACATCATCTGTGAAAATTTCAGCTGTCTTGCTATCACCGTTCGTGATATACAGCCTGGTGACAGACAGATAGACAGACGGTCAGCGGAGTCTTAGTAATAGGGTCCCGTTTTTACCCTTTGTGTACGGAACCCTAAAAACCAAATTGTTTCTGCAATTTTGGAGCTAGTTCCAAAGTATAAGTGTTCACAGCGACGAAATATCCTTACCTCTGAAGCTCTTTGCACTTTGCAAATCTACATCCTTGTTTATTGTATTGTACAAAGTTGTTTTACTGAAAATACTGAAATTTATTTGCAACCAAAATAAGAAGTACAATCCATAAACAACAAAACAAACAAATCATAAAAACACAAAAAACAACAGTATTACACCTTGTCACAAAACTGGTCCCAAAGCGTAATGCTAGTTGCGTTTACGAGCATCCAGCGCTAGTATTCTGTTGGAACCAGTTTTAGTGCTATAATATGATAACAAAAATTGCCAATGCTAAAATTTCCCCATTAAATAAAGGAGTAGCCTACTATATAGATAGGTATGCTAGCCAATGGTCTGAAGTATCGGACAATCGTGTATCGACAAAGGAGTACGAGTACCTTTCGTGCCACCGCACTTGAAATTTTGATTGGGCGATGCAGACTCCGTGGACGAGGAATCTAGAGATGGCTGTACATGCTGAGTAAAATTTACAAAATGACAGCAATATCTTCTTTTCTTATACCTATAATACCTATATATTAAAATTTCGTTTCACAATGTTAGTTACCTTACTCCTCCGAAACGGCTTTACTGATTTTTACCAAATTTATATGCATATATAGTAGGTCTGAGAATCGGCTACTATCTATTTTTCATACCCTTAAGTGATAAGGGTTGTTCACCCTTAACAAGAAATTACCTAGAAATGATTTATATCGTTTGCCGGGTCAGCTAGTAGTTATATAAATCTATATGTATGTATACTGTTAACAGTGTTTATTACACAAGGTGCTGAATAAATAGTTTCTAGAGATTTCTAGATTCATCTAGATCATTTCTAGAGTAAAAAAGTAATAGTCTCATATTGATGAGTCGCTTACAGCGTAGTTTGACTGGATGTCAGCGATCACTACAGTTAAGCAACGTTTAACACGGCCAGTCTTCGGATGGGTGACCACTGGTAGTATTTACTACTGAGCGCTACTGTGACTCGGATGACAAAGTCGTGGGCCCGGTTGTGTTAACCGTTTAACCATGTCAAATCCAGCCCGGGTAGCATAGCAAAGGGGCAACTTGTCTCTCCACCATTATATCAAAGAGGAAATAAAGTATGGATTGACAATGACAACTGACATTTATAGTGGATAAAATGGTTTTCTCCCTTTGCCGTGCTACCCGTGCAGACGGCTTAAAACTCTGACACCCGGGCTAGCCACCCGACGCTATATACCAGCTAGCTAAAAGAGAAGAAAAGAAGTAAAAGTAGTAGCAAAGATGGGTACCTATATTAATGCCTCTGTAACTCCCTCAACTTTGTAAATCAAAATGTCGTACAATGATGACAAAGTTTTTGATCATGGATAAGAATGATAAGATTCTTCAATGTCTCAAAGGAGTATTCTACCAGACAGTGTTTTGAAATATCAGTTGATACTGTATCGACAGATTTTGCAGTAGCCATTGAGCCACTGCACTTGAAACTTTGATTAACCAATGAAGGCTTCGTGGACATGGAATCTAGAGATGCCTCTACATGCAGCGTAAATGTTTTAGGCATTTGGGGCTATTCGACAATATGACTACAAGCCAGTGCGCACAGAAACTGAATAGTGAATATGATTTACGCTGAGAATAACGTTATTATAACGTGGTTGACGTGGTAACGTCTTGTAAATCGATGTATGGCTGCACGCACGAAAAAGCGTCACGTTCTGCCTGAGAGTGCAAAAGAAGCGATAGAGGCTCGATCAGCCTGAGCGTTCGGCTTGTTTCAGTTGTTGATTCAACAATGTTTCCATATGACAACACGTAAAATCATGACCCATAAACTGACTTTGTGTTGCGTCAATCAATATACAGACATTATTAACTACCACTAAATACAAGACTTATATAAAACTACATAAACTAAGCACAACTACGAGTATATACGATTTAATTTTTGTAGCTATTCTTTGTGACACAACTATAATCAAATTAGATACTTAGTTTAGAGGATTTAATCTATCTGGAATCTGTGTAGCTGAGCGAATATTTCGGTCAATTATGATGTCAGACTTGGCTTGAAATCTTAAACCTTTTTAAACGACTTCCAAAAAGGAGGAGGTTCTATGTTCGTGACCTAAGCAATTGTGGTTTTTTAACAGTTTTTGACGTAGAATTAATGAGCAGTTCGCTTTCGCACAAAACTACCACTACTACTAGGTAGTAGTAGTGGTAGTTTGTTAAAACCCCACAGTTAGGTACAATCAACGAAAAAGTAGGTCAAAGCAAGTTCTACTAAAATTGGCTAAGCCGAATTAACGAATTGTGAGTAGAAATATTCAAATCCAATCCGAGTTGTGTTTTGATTAAATAACGAACAAACATTCCAACTTTTTCATTTATGCTAATTGGTTTCCAGGTAGTCTGTCCAACTATGAATACTAAACAGCTCTGTTTTGGTAAAAGGATTTTATTTAATCGCTCATCAAAGACATTTCTATTCCATAAATTTATCGAGTCTATAGGCCCAATTATGACGGCACCATCGTAATTAAAATATTTTTTTAGATTTTTTATTTATTTTTTCACTTTGGGCATTTGATAGAGAGTAAACTTTTACGTTGCTATTAAATTTACGATGGGGCTTTCATAATTGGGCCTCATGTAGGCTAATATGAGACTGTAATGTTCTCGAATGAAAACCTGCTAACTCAGCATAAGACGTCTACCTACTTTTAGTAAGAATTTGTCAAGTTCCTCAACTACAATCTTGCATGAAAATGGATGATGGCACTGTGTAAAACCCATAGAAGGTGTTGTTTATGCGACTAATTGCTTATACTGTACTTATTCAGCCTTTTTCGCTTATAATTTTAACTGATCAGTATTAGAAAATACGGTAAAACTAAAAAAATGTATTAATATTTCCTTTTTCCGATGTTTTGCTTCAGGATCTCTCTGCGTGAGGATGCATTCTCATCGTCATAAGTGTAGGTGGTTAGGTCCGAGATCCTACCCCAGGATCATCTCGCTCTAGCGTACACGGTTCAAACCAATTGTCGTAATTATAAATAGAAGAATATAAATTTAAACAGGGTTGACATGCGAAATTTGGCTGCAAGCGTTTGACATTTATAAAGGTTAAATAAATTTGTAGGAAACATTTCTTTCACTTGTTTTTGGATGAGAATATATTGTACCTATATGCCAGATTGCTAAGAGTAAAGGTAGCCGATAGTATTTTTAACTAAAAAAAGTTTGAAATAATTATTTTTCGCAAAAAATGGCAAAACCGTCATGTACAAAAATCGAATATTCCGCTCCAATTGTTCACATTATTGTTGATTGATCAAAAACGGCTCAGACGATTTATGTAAAATAAAAATAGGACCACTTCGAGAGTATACCCTTTCGAACTAAAAAATAATTTTTCGATTCGGTTCACAATTGGCGAAATTATCGATGTTTATCGTGTACAAAATTTGAAAATTTTGTTTGAAATGTCTACATTAATTTTGGTTTTTTCAAAAACGGCTCAGCTTATTTCTGTAAAATTTAAATGTGACCACTTCGGAAGTATACCCTTTCGAACTAAAAAATAATTTTTCGATTCGGTTCACAATTGGCGAAGTTATCGATGTTAATCGTGTCCAAAATTCGAATATTTCGCTTGAAATGCTAACATTATTTTTGTTTTTTTCAAAAACGGCTCAGCTCATTTCTGTAAAATTTAAATGTGACAACCTTGAAAGTATACCCTTTCGAACTAAAAAAGATTTTTTTGATTCGGTTCACAATTGGCGAAATTATCGATGAACATACACAAAAAAAATACACACACACGAATATAGGAACCTCCTCCTTTTTGGAAGTCGGTTAAAAAGTACTACTATAATTATTAAATAGTCTTAGAATAAGTTACTTCACACAAATTTACAATTTGATTTTATTATTGAAATTGTTGACTATCCACAAATTGTTTATTCTATTTATACATTCTTGAATCAGCAATGTTTGTTAAAAAATATTCTGATCACTTTACAATCTCTGAAAATTCACGACAAAAAAAAAAAACAAAATAATAGCACCAGAGCCAAAACTAGAACTTGTAAGGAGAAGTTCTGAATACATGATAATAAAAAAATTTAATAAGCTCCCTGAAGATTTACGAAAAGAATCAAACCAACGAAAAATCTATAAAAATCTAAAATAAGATGCTAATCCAAAAGTGCTACTACATTATAGATGACAAAAATGTTTCAGTCTCGCGGAAAGATTTTACGATGATAAGTAGTGGGTATTGTTATTATGTAAGCTAATAATACTCAGTAATTGTATACCTGCAACGCCCTTACAGGGTTTAATATGTAACTAGTGCTAAGTGAGCGAATTTTTGCATGTTAAATGGCAAGGTTTGAAATAAAGAAGATCATCAATAATTTCTGTTGTGCAACTAAACATTTTTCATTACCAAACAACGTACAAGTTTTAGTTAAATAAATCACTAGTTAATTTTTAGGGCGAGTAGTTCGTAAGTAATAAATTAATGCTCCTCTCTAACGAGTCCTGGGGGAGCCATCCCTGAAGTTACGACGTTACCGACATTTGCATTATGTGGTTAGGTTTCCGTTGTTTAGGACAAGGTCTCAAGTAGCAATTTGAGACCTAAGGGATCTTTTCCTGACTGATTTAAGAGAGGTTGTTTAACTTTTGTGTTACACGCTTATTATTCTAAGTCAAAAGTATTCTCTTTTTACTTGAAATCTAAAATAAATAATCTGCCAAGTACGAGTCGGACTCGCGCACGGAGGGTGCCGTACTGTATGGGAGCCCCCTTTAAATATTTATTTTATTTTAATTTTATTATTTACTATTGAAGTGAGTATAAAACTAAATATTCTGTGAAAATTCAAGCATCTACCTGTTACCATTATTAATATAGAGCAAAAAACGTCTAAAAATTCAGGTTTGTTGTATGGGAGCCCCCCTTAAATATTTATTTTATTTTGTTTTTAGTATTTGTTGTTATAGCAGCAACAGAAATACATCATCTGTGAAAATTTCAGCTGTCTAGCTTTCATCGTTCATGAGATACAGCCCGGTGACAGACAGACAGACAGACGGACAGACGGACTTCGAAGTCTTAGTAATAGGGTCCCGTTTTTCCCTTTGGGTACGGAACCCTAAAGTTTGTGAACCGCACATGTGCATTTGCGGTTCTTTGGTGGAAGCCGACGGCCATCACGCACTCAGTTGCCATCGCTGCTCAGGTAGGTTCCCGAGGGACCATGCTCTTAACGACATAATACGTAGAGCTTTAATATCGGAAAACATTCCCTGTGTTCTGGAGCCACCAGGTAGGTCCGATGGGAAGAGGCCGAATGGTTTGACTCTGGTGACTATTTTTTCGTGCCGGTTGCCGTGGAGACCATGGGCAGTTGGGGCGCTGAGGCCAAAATGTTAACCTCTGAAATAGGGCGCAGGATCCGGGAAAGAGGAGGTGACCCATTCTACCTCGTTTCTGACGCAAAAAATGTCCATAGCCATCCAACGCGGCAATGCAACAAGTGTTATGGGCACCTTTGCACCGGGGACGATGTGGGGCAGGATATTCGATTGATTTTCTAGCTAGGTATATATTTTATTTACAGTTATTATATAGCAAACCCCCGGGCAAAGCGATGAAAAAATCTAGTGGCAAAAAGTCAAGAGACATGACTAAGTTTAAGTACATTGCACTCATCCTAACTTTGAAAGCTATTAAAAATTTCTAGAAATTCAATCTTCTTCAAAGTTCTAAAGTGAATTGAGTTTTTGTGATAAGGGTAAATAAGATTTGTTATTTAACTTCGGATGCTAAACTGTTATTTACACGTAATTTTAGGTTCTAGATTTATGATTCATGGCAAAAATGCTTTCTAAGAAGAAATGTAAGAGCTGTTTTAAACTGAGTATTTTTTGTTTTTATTGTACCCTTATTGAACTTATACTTAACTTAACACAGTAAAAAGTTTTTCATAAAATACTCAACACAGTAAAAAGTTTTTCAAAAAATGTGTACTTAGTAGGTAGAGGATGGCTCGCCGTCTTTCTGATCAGTTTTTACTAAGGGGGCCAAGTCGAGATTCACAAAAAAAAAATGACCCATATAAAATAGAAACTCGAAAAAATAATAAAAATATAAATTTAAAATTGATGTATCAGTTTTTCTTTTTCTTCTAATTTAGGGTTAGGCCCAGGTTTGTTGATGATCTGAATTATCCTCTTTCAGCTTAATACACTTTCTGAATAACTCTGTAATTAAAGAGAGAGTAAGAAATATATGAGAGGTTTTGCAATTTTTACTTTTTAACCGATTTCCAAAAAGGAGAAGGTTCTATGTTCGTCTGTATGTAATTTTTTTTTATGTATGTTGATCAGTTTTTGTGTGTGTATAATTTATCCAATTGTGAACTGAATCGAAAAATTCTTTTTGAGTTCAAAAGGGTACACTCTCGAGGTGGTTATATTTAAATTTTACAGAAATCGGCTTAGCCGTTTTTGATAAATCAACAATAGCTTCAACATTTAGAGCAAAATATTCGAATTTTGTACACGATGGAAAGCGGTTATGCCATTTTTTGCGAAAAATAATTATCTGATATTAAGTAGGTAGGTAGAGGTATTCGTAATTTAAGTTCAACCAATACTTCAAATGAATTTACTTTCAAATTGTTTTTAAGAACATACAAATATGTATTTACCTAAAAAACAGTTTTCTTTTTCTTTTCTCATTAACAAAATCACTAGTGTAAACAAAACTACTAATATCTACAAAGAAAAATAAATACAACCGAATTTAAAACGAATTACATTCTGAGTTTTATTTCACAGCGGACCTTGTTTACATAATTAATTAAGAAAATGTAAATTTCCAGTATTTTAGCTACCATTTTGCGCTTCGAGTGCTATACGTTCCACCATCTGCATGTCTGCATCTAAATGACGTTTTGTCACGAGTATTTAAATTATTTTAACTGCTTTTCAAATGGTGTTTTATAAACAATAAGCTATGGTTTAGTATATTTTGTGCAGCAAACTGCGGCCCAAAACGAATCTAATAAATATTGGGTATAAGGTCAAGTTTTTATCCAGTGTATGCTATCAGTGATGACTTCTAGAAAAAGAATAAGAATAATTTATTGTTCCAGAAATATTTTGACAATTATTGTTTTGAATCCATTGGCTTCGAACTAGTATACACTGTGTGACGGAGCCAATGGCTTCTCCTTATTTAAATGTTTACAATAAATACCAAAAGTATAAACTATTACGTGAAAGTGTGTGAGTATGTTGTTCTTGATACACATTATTAGATAATATGTCTGATAGAATACTACTACTTATATTATATAAAATATAAATATTGTTTAAGACATTTTCAATATCTTAATCTCAAGGGGGCGCCTAATGCCAAAATCAAGCGAAAGGTGTACTTTTAAAGACGTGGTGTAATGGTAACGAACATAAACATCCATATTAAAAAATACTATAGGAAAGAAAAAAAAACTAAAGTAGCACAGTAATTGCGTAGAATATTAGAAAATAATATGATTACTTTAGAAAAAAATTAAAACTTCGCATCATGAAAAAAATACATTTTATTTCAAATGCTCGAAATTATCAGCGACAACACCACATTATTTTTGACAAATTACTTAGCCAGGCTAATGTTATAGCCAAGTAATCAATTAGTTTTTTTATTGCATGCTTAAATTTTGAATAAATCAATAAGATCCCACCTAAAAATATAAACTGGAGCTCGAAGCCAACATCGTCATAAACTGTGTCTTGCGATTTTCGATTCTAAACAAAGCCGCATAAATGATAGCTGGCGATGCAAGAAGCGCGGGTAAAATCTGATTTTCCCCTAGCATTAGGCGCAGCCTTAAAGAATCAAATATTTAAGTAATATTATTCCAGTGTATGCTATTAGTGATGACTTCTAGAAATGCCACGGAGTATCCCATTTCTAAATTTCAAGTTGCCCAACGTGTTATCCTTACATAGTATAAAATAAAGTCGCTATTTTTGTCTGTTTGTTTGTCTGTATGCTTAAATCTTTAAAACTACGCAACGGATTTGATGCGGTTTTTTTTAATGGATAGAGTGATTCAAGAGGAAGGTTTATATGTGCGTATTACACCTGTGCGAAGCCAGGGCGGGTCGCTAGTAAAATAATAAATAAAAAAGCCTTTTATTTCTCATCATTTCAATAGTACAATTCATAAATAATATTAATTTGTCTTTTATTTCCATTACATTTTATAAAATAGTTAAATAAAATTATAAAAATATATATAAAATAGTCATGGTTATGTTTAATATTGCATTATTATATTTGTCAATTGGAGTTATTAATAGTTATCAGTACTTTAGTCAACACAATAATTATATTTTCAAGTTATGATTCATTAACAGCAATAATAGGTACCCACATTTTTCATTAGTAAATTTTACAACTGATAATTTTGTCAAAAAATGTTGTGTTACATATGAGTTAAGTCATGATTCATTTTAAGAGATTATTACATTTGTCAATATAGAATATATTGGGCCACAGCTGGCCCAACGTGTTCATCCATCAGCCATAAGAAGTCCACTGCTGGACATAGGCCTCCCCTATGGATCTCCAATAAGACCGGTTGGAAGCGGCTTGCATCCAGCGCGATCCTGCGGTCTTAATGAGGTCATCCGTCCACCTTGTGGGTGGACGTCCTACGCTGCGCTTGCCGGTACGTGGTCTCCACTCGAGAACTTTCCGACCCCATCGGTCATCAGTCCTCCGCGCTATGTGCCCTGCCCATTGCCATTTCAACTTGCCAATCCGTTGGGCTATGTCGGTAACTTTGGTTCTTCTACGGATCTCCTCATTTCTGATTCGATCTCGCAGAGAGACTCCGAGCATAGCCCTCTCCATAGCTCGTTGGGCTACTTGGAGCTTACCAATAAGGCCCATAGTGAGAGACCACGTTTCTGTGCCATAAGTCATCACTGGCAACACACACTGGTCAAAAACTTTCGACTTGAGGCACTGAGGTATGTCGGACGAGAAGACGCTACGCAATTTTCCGAACGCTGCCCAGCCGAGTTGGATTCGGCGATTGGCCTCTTTCTTGAAGTCGGACCTACCTAACTGGACTACTTGTCCTAGGTAGACGTACGAGTCAACGACTTCAAGAACCGAGTTCCCAACAGAGATCGGGGTGGGTACAACTTGGGAATTACACATAACTTTCGTCTTGTCCATGTTCATCTTAAGACCCACCTGTTGAGAAACCCGATTGAGGCCTTCGAGCATCGTGCTGAGCTCTTCCATCGATTTTGATGACTACTATATCGTCGGCAAACCGAAGGTGAGTGAGGTATTCGCCATTGACATTGATGCCGAATCCTTTCCATTCCAGGAGCTTGAAGGCGTTCTCCAAAGTAGCCGTAAACAGTTTCGGAGAAATTACGTCTCCCTGTCTTACGCCCCTTTTTAAAGGGATCGCCTTGGAGCTCTCTTCCTGTACTCGGACCGACATAGTGGCGTTATTATACAAGCACTTCAACACTTCGATGTACTGATAGTCAATACGGCATCGTTGGAGAGACTCGAGCACAGCCCAAGTCTCGACCGAATCAAAGGCTTTCTCATAGTCCACAAACGATAAGCAAAGAGGCAAGTTATACTCTTCGGTCTTCTGTATAACCTGCCGCAGCGTATGAATGTGGTCCATGGTGCTAAAGCCCTTTCGGAAACCGGCTTGTTCGGAAGGCTGGAAGTCATCAAGCCTGCGCTCGAGACGGTTCGTAATGACCCTTGAAAACAGCTTATAAACATGGCTCAGAAGCGAGATGGGTCTGTAGTTCTTCAATAAGGTATTGTCACCTTTCTTGAAAAACAACACCACCACGCTTCTGTTCCATGCTTCTGGCGTGATGCCCTCGAGGACGACGGTGTTAAAAAGCTTCTGGAGGACTTTTAGTACCGGTGTTCCACCCGCTCTCAGGAGCTCTGATGTGATACCGTCATCACCCGGCGCCTTGTTGTTCTTAAGCTGATTCAGGGCCATTCTAATCTCGTACAGGCTGATGTCTGGGATGTCTTCAGTGAAGTGTCGGGTCAGCTTGGCTCTTGGATCTTTGGCCGCGCTGCTAACAGGCTTAGCGACCGAAGCGTATAGCTGTCCATAGAACCTTACGATCTCCTCTAACGTATTACTCGTATATAATTATAGTGGCTATGAAGGAATCTTTGGTTCCTCCGATTTAGTCTAGTACAGTACTTAGTTTGTAGAACAGGTGGAGCTGACGGGGAATTCTTTGGAGTAATCGCACACTGAAATACGAGATATTAAAAAACCTTCACTATCCCGACGTTTCGACTGAGTTGCATCGATTGTGGTCACGGAAAAACTGAATAAGCGAAGCCCCGCGAATTAAAATGTATACGAGGATGCCCAGAAATTGACATCATGCAGCTCTTAAGTCTACCCGTGACCACGATCGATGCAACTCGGTCGAAAGACTCGAAACGTCGGGATGATGAGGTATTTATTTATCTCGTAATTTTAGTGCACGATTTGTCCCGTAGTACATTATAATAATCAAACAGCTGCATAATATAATTATGTTGATAAATTTGCTGAGCAGGTTAAATAAAAGTATCTACACAAAGTTCTCAAATGGAAACCATGTAGGTAGGCACAGTGTAGAACGCATACATTGTCGTGGACGAATTTGCTGATCAGGCTATTCGGCTTACCATTTAAATAATGTCCCTCGTCTGTGACACGGGTCTCGTGGCACGCGAGCAAACATTCAAAATGCTGTCGTAATTTTGTTTGAATGCAACGCTCTTGTGAGTTTTAATAAGACTGAAAATGGTATTCGAAGTAATGTTTTAGTTTGAGTACAAATATTTTTGTTTTATCCTTTGTTAATATTTGCCCCAGTACTACGTTTTAAGTTTTGAAATTGTAGCGATGTTCGGCTATAGTCTGACCGTTTAACTGAGTCCTCGCCTGCGCGGTACAGAGGCGCGAGCGCGAGAGGTGCGAGCGGCGGGTCCCCGCCGCTCGCACCTGTCTCAGTCCCCTTTGTCGTCTACCCCCGCGCCTCTGTACCGCGCAGGCAAGGACTCAGTTAAACGGTCAGACTATAGATATTTCTTAGGGATCAACGAAATTGAGCAACGTTTATCACTGTCAGTTTTTGGAGAGGTGGCCGCAGGGGCATTGACAACTGAGCGCTGCCGAGGCTTGTACTACAAGTTAAATTTTGAGTTCCGGTAGTTTAATCGTTTTTCATATGGGTACCAGAAGATCTTTTAGGCAGCTTAAAATACCTCTGAGCTAGGAGTTCGTCCACCACAATCCCCCAGACTGATCCACCAGGTCTCCGTGAACTCACCTGTTTACCGGGATCTCCTTTAAGAAAAAATATTTAAAGTTAATAGCGCAGTGGGTATTTTTATTGAACAATTTATTATATATTTCTTAGTTTACTGGGATCCCCTGAGCGATCAGTCTGGGGGATGAGTTCACTGGGATCCCCTGAGCGATCAGTGCAGGAGATCCTGGTGGGCTAACTCGGTTGGTCCGTACAAACTTACTTACCCTTGATATAAAAAGAAAGGCGTTTCTTAAAGTCATACCCATGTGTCTGTGTATGGATTTGTTGGAACAAACAGATGGATTACTTTATCGATGGGATGAAAAGTGATATTTTTCTAATTTTATACATGCAAATACGGTACAAGAATATGCTCGTAATACAGAAAATTCCAAACAAAAAGTAACAAAATCCTGTATCAAGGGAGTTCAAATCAAACGGAAACACTATAATAATAAATACCTAATCAGCAAGTAAATAGTGTATAGCCTGGGTAGCTAAACTTATTCAAAAGGTATTTAAGCCATTCTAGGCCTCGGATATAGCTAAACGGCATACTTGCAAACAACAAAAAAAATAAAAAAAAAATATTATTATTTTTTTATTGACATTGTAATTATTGTTATCAATTTTTAACATTGTATTTTTACAATTTGACATTATATTTAATTTAGTACAGGCTGACGAAAATCTACCAAATTAGATGGATCTGGTAGATTTTCGTCATTTATACAACTGGTACCTTGTTGTGTCTACTTGTATTTATTATTAATTATCTAATGTGATTTAATTGATGGGAATTAAGTTTAAAGTAGTGATTGATTGTATAGCTGCAATTAATATTTATCGTAAGTGTTTAGTTTCTTGCTAAGTTGTTGCCATTATGTAGATATTGTAGATTGTTGACTATTCAAAAGTGTGTCTCTGTCACCCATTTGTCGAATAAATGAAATGAAATGAAACGGTAGCACTGAATTGCAAAAAACAAATCTGTGGTCACCCAGCCGAAAACGAACCGGGCAGACCGTTTTTTAACTTCGATAACTATGTGGGAAACTATACTGTAACCTCTACCATGAATTATATATAATTTAAATCTGCTTTACAAATTACAACTCTCAAAAATAAAAATATCATCCCATAATTACTAAACGACAGAAACCATAAATTAACTTTTCATCCGCCATTGACACCCAAAATTCTTGAACTCAACATACAAACAGGTAATAAATAACAAATTATGCTTAATTATGTCGCGTAACGGCACCAAGCAGCCTGAATAAAGCTGTCAAGCCTAATTGACGGCTATTGATAGGTAATTAATTAATGAGTTCGGAGGCTGGCTTCAAGTTACAACTGATAAATTTTATGGTTAAGTTAATGATCTTACATTGTATGTCGTTTCAGGGTTGTTGGATTTACCAATTCGACTTATTATATTTTGGCAAAGGTACTTAATACATAATAGTACTGACTGAAATCTAGCTACTGATAACGTAATAGTAAAATTAAAATTTTTAAAAACCCTTCCGACAGAAAATGTAAACTCTAATAAAATTGGCCAAGCACGAGTCAGACTAGCGCACGGAGGGTTCCGTACTGTATGGGAGCCCCCCTTAAATATTTATTTTATTTTAATTTTATTATTTATTATTGAAGTGAACATAAAACTAAATACTCTTTGAAAATTTCAAGCATCTACCTGTTACCATTATTAATATAGAGCGAAAAACGTCTAAAAATTCAGGTTTGTCGTATGGGAGCCACCCTTAAATATTTATTTTATTTCATTTTTAGTATTTGTTGTTGTAGCAACAACAGAAATACATCATCTGTGAAAATTTCAGCTTCCTAGCTATCATGGTTCATGAGATACAGCCCGGTGACAGACGGACAGACAGACGGACAGACAGACAGACAGACGGACAGACGGACTGACGGACATCGAAGTCTTAGTAATAGGGTCCCGTTTTTCCCTTTGGGTACGGAACCCTAAAAACTAACAACCATGTTCTTTCAATATCATTGAAGTAATACGGTACCAAATTTCGAATTGATAGGACATATGGAAGGTAGTCAGATCCCCTCATCAACTAATTGATTAAAGAGCTGATGATCTTCAAACGGCTGATCAGGTCATGGTTACCTTACCATATACTTTCAATATCATTCAAGTAACACGGTACCAAATTTCGAATCAACATAATATGACATAATATGGAAGGTAGTCAGATCCCCTCATCAACTAATTGATTAAAGAGCTGATGATCTTCAAACGGCTGATCAGGTCATGGTTACCTTACCATATACTTTCAATATCATTCAAGTAACACGGTACCAAATTTCGAATCAACATAATATGACATAATATGGAAGGTAGTCAGATCCCCTCATCAACTAATTGATTAAAGAGCTGATGATCTTCAAACGGCTGATCAGGTCATGGTTACCTTACCATATACTTTCAATATCATTCAAGTAACACGGTACCAAATTTCGAATCGATAGGACATAATATGGAAGGTAGTCAGATCTCCCCATCAACTATTAAAGAGCTGATGATCTTCAAACGGCTGAGCAGTTTTTCATGAAACATGGCTAAGAACACTTGGAATAAAATTATCTATGATGCAAAAAAAAAAACTAAACGAAAGTCGGTTCATCCATTTCGGAGCTACGATACCACAGACAGATACACCCCTCTCACCCCTCTCTTTGTCGGGGGTTAAAAACGGAGGCTGCCAGGTTTTGGTCACAAAAGCCAAGATCTTGTTGTGGTGTAATAAGTTTGTGAAGTTAGAGCGTAGTGCTGGAAGCTTGGCTCTACAAATGATATGATAACTTTTTGACAGTGCGGGTCTTATGATTTTGTCTTTGAAACTTAACAATGGTCAATTTCAACAAATGTTATTGAAACATTTGATGATTCGTG
Organism: Hypomecis atomaria; assembly: GCA_964007245.1. Classification (NCBI taxonomy): domain Eukaryota; kingdom Metazoa; phylum Arthropoda; class Insecta; order Lepidoptera; family Geometridae; genus Hypomecis; species Hypomecis atomaria. Next base: position 17,815,631 of record OZ023300.1, on the reverse strand, counting down.
TGTCTATAGCCATGGCAGGGTCCTGTATTTGTCTTGTGACCAATTATAATGATGAATTTATATTTTTTTTTATCTTGTGACTTTATTATCTTATTTGTTTTTGATCCCAGTGATCGATCTATTCGTTTGGGATACATAAAAAATCCCAAACGTTGAATAGCTTATACAACATGCATTCATGTTTCACCACAATTTCCGCTTTTTCTTAGTTTGAGGGTAAAAAAAATAAGTGGGAAACATTCCAAATTGAGTTAAGCTGAAAACAAACTATCGGATGCGGCTGACGGTCGCGAATTAGCAGTGTGCACAGTCTTAAAACACGGTATTGATATCTTTTACCGTGCTTAAAACATCCGATCTCTCTCAGACGTCCGAACGCTCAAGGTCAGCCCAAGGTGACGTCCGCGACTGATGTCCGATAGTTTGCACGGCTCAGTGGACTTTCATTATCTAGATACCTATCAGTCGCGACCGTCAGCCGCGCCCGTCAGCCGCATCCGATAGTATGCTTCCAGCTTTATTCTCAAACTAAAAATGGTCGTTTAATTGCGCCATTTTAGTTGATTGCTAAATATTGCATTTAGAGAGCGCCCTAGCAAGTTATAATTTTGCAATACCCGACAAGGGTGACTAAGTTGTAAGCACGTATCTTAATTAAGACCTCAAATGGACACTTAGTAGCAATAAAGAAATATGAATATGAATATGTTGTAAATTTGTCACAAACAAAATCACTGTAGGCTGTTTCACGCATAGCAACAATTAGACAAACTTCTCCTAAATTTATAGCAAGGAAGTTTTACTAAATAAAGTCACTGAAAGTTTGAGCCAAAACTAGAAAAAATGACACCATTAGGTTGCTCCAGTTACTGGAAAGCGAAAGTGGAGATCCATTATTAGTTTTCGGTAAAATAAAGTAATAAGTAGGATCAATAGAACTAATAAAAGAAGAAGTATTAATAATGTTCTATTTATTTTGGTCAATTTGCATTTTATTTCACATTTTCTTAAAACACGTAGTAAAACCACGTTATTCTGTCATAAGACATCACACTTGTAGAAAACTAACTAGCTATAAATACGGCTATCATGAGCGGAGTCTCTATCAGAAACGAAGAGACCTGTAGAAGGTCCAAAATAAACGACGCTCAGTGGATGATTAGTGGAAGGTCTCCCCGGAGATGCTAGAATTGAAGCGTGGCAAAAACTTCACAGCCCGCCACCCAACTATATTGCACCTGCCGAAGAACTTCCCCCTGGCTATAAGGAAAACTGGCCTGTCTGGAAAACCCTGAACCGACTCCGTTCCCAAGTGGGACAAAGTCGGGACAATATGGCCAAGTGGGGCGTTATAGACAGCTCGGAAACAGCATGCATATGTGGCTTTAATCCACAGACAATGGCCCACCTACTAAACTGTGCAGCCTGCCCTGATACGTGCAGTTCAGACGATCTTCACAAAGCCACAGAGAAGGCCATTGGCGTGGCCTCTTTTTGTTCAAATAAAATATAAATACATAACATATTATCTGAAAAAAAAATAAAAAAAAATAGAAACATCGACTCGAAAAGAAGAAGAAGTGGATTAACAAGCTGATATGGTTGCAGGCAGGGCACATAGTACGGAGAACTCATAAACGATGGGGCCAAAAAGTTTTGAATGTAGACCACGAACCAGTAAGTGCAGCGTAAGAAGTATCTCCACCATTAGACAAGTACTTTTAAATTTTTTATAAAGTATTTTTTTCACATCTGTAGTATGAATAATTATTTTTTGCAAAAAATATCATGACCGACTTCAACAGTGTACAGAATTTGCAATATTTCGCTCGGATCGATGTAACATTTTTCACATTATTGTTGATTTATCAAAAATGGCTCAGCCGATTTCGATAAAATTTTAATGGGACCAATTTCGAAGTAAAGCTTTTCCAATTAAAAAAGAATTAACAAAATCGGACCACTACGTAAAAGTTATGCGAGGTTATACATTAAAAAAAATACACGCGTCGAATTGAGTACCTTCTCGTTTCGTCGGTCAAAATAGAGCTTTTATCTAAGAAGATGAAAGAACTGGACTCACACAAACGCTCCCGGAGAAGTACTGAGGCCTTCGCTGGCGGGTTCTAATAATTCCGGGATGTTTTCATAAAGTTGAAATATCTGTGTTGCAGCTGCCTGGATGTAGGGCTAAAGTTTAAACCGACCGCGCAGTGGGCTTCACGGACAGTACACAAGTCCAGATTTAGTAGTCGTCGCGCGTCGTTATAGGCATACACCTCCCATATAGATCTCCAATTTCTTTTTCTTTCTTTACCATCTCTCTCCATCCTAAGGTTGCTTGGAAGAAATCACTTTCAGTGACAAGGCCGCCGGTTGCTTCACATATCTAAACATCTGTTTTCTGTATTGGGTATGTAATATGTGTAAACTATGAACTAATAATGAGTATATCTATTTACTCGTATCTATCAATAAGACGGATGGGAAGCGGCTCGCATGCGGCGCAAACCCGCGGTCTTTATGAGGTCATCTGTCCATCTTGTAGGTGGACGTCCTACGCTGCGCTTGCCTGTACGTGGTCTCTACTCGAGAACTTCAGATTCCAGATTCATAGTCTAAATTTAGTACTATCCTAACACAAAACTGGCCAGAAGGAAAAACTGATTCTGCAAAATGATTCACACAAAAGCCAGTGTTTAAAGTGTAAATAGTAACAAACTTCAAAGGACTCATTACACACTTGGGTTTTAATTTGAATACAAACATTCAACGAAACAATGAAACAATGATTTATTAGTCTGTGAAACTATGTGTATAATATGTCGATACATAGATGTCCGAATAAATTATTTGTAAAGTTCTCTAGCCTCCGCCATCAATGGCATACAGACAATTGGTTGTTTGAAGCTATATAAACATAATTCGTTTAAAATTACATCAATTAAACAGCAAACATTGTGATTGTAAGGTGAGCATTGTCTCACTGGGTTACTACAGCCAACTTATTCGTAAGCCTATGGCAAAGGCAACAATCATGGAATATTAGATACTGTTTGTACATTACTGTTGGCCGGCCTCAAACTTTCTAAATACCGTTTGAGCTGGTTGGCTACCAACTTTTGTCTGTGATATACGCGCAAGAATGTTTGTGGATACTCGGGAATCAGTTTTGAGGGAATCAAAGCGGTTTCAACTGGTTTAGACTAGATTGAATATGTTGTAAGCTATTTTGCTACGCTGTTATTTCTAGTTAGTTTACAATATAATAAACTTTTTGACAAGGTTCTTTGTTTATACAGGGCTATTTCTAATCAATTAGCATCTCTTTAGGGACTTATTCTGTACATCAAAACTAACAACTTTTGTTGTGCGACTTTTGTCAAAACTAAAAAAAAAAATTGTCCCATACAAAAATATCGCTCACCCGCGACAACATGTATGGAACAAAAAATTTTTTTTGAGTTTTACAAAAGTCGTAGAACAAAAATTGTATTATTTGATGTACATAATAAGCTCCTTAAAGGATGCTAATTGATAAGAAATAACCCTGTATAGTAGATAATTTTATATTCACTACTTAAATGGTCATACATTTATAACATAAATATTTGCTCGTAAAGTGGCTGTAATTACACCAATTTCAATATCGTAATGTATTTCATTACGCACTTGTGCTTTATTGTAATGTAAAACGCACGCCGCCACCGACTGCAGAACTCTGTGGTCTCGTTTCTCCTACTTTCACTCAAGAGAGTGAGAGACATTACGGCACTTATGCGGTAATGTAATGCAAAACGCACGATGCTTCGACTGATGCACGACTTTCACTCAAAGTCAGAGTTTTATTAATTTCCTCGCAAATATGAAATAAAACGTCGTATGAGATACGTGCGCTTTGAAAATTACTGCAGTATTGCCTCGTCTGTAATTTTCGTTTTCTCCGTGGTTATACCGTTATACCGTAACAGTATAGAGAAAACTTTAAAACCGCGGTTTTATTCCGTACGTCGATCAGGGGCTTTACTACCTCATTATAATGCAGACGTTTTGGACACATTGCACGAATTGACCCATATTAATGTTTCTTCAATGGAATAACTATCATTTTGTTTTCAAACAAACTAATTAATAAGTGTCTTTTGTCGTTTAAGAATAAATAGTCTGTCCGTCATTGAATTTTTTCATTGTTGTTTTGTCACATTATTGTTCTTTATTTATTTCTATATATTTAAAAATTAGCAATTTACTTAGAAATCATTTACAATCCAGCATTTTGAAAACCGTGCCCGCTGGCAGTGGGTTTTTTGATTAGGGGTTTTTTCATCGTCATCTAAGTATATATTGTATGTATTGTTTTGTATGGATTTTTTTTTTAGTTTAAGTTTATTTTCAATATTTTTTTAGGTTTCTAAATAATATGTATAGGGAGTATATTAGTTTTAATATTTGGTTTAGTTTCTGAAATCTTTTTAATAAATTAATAAATTACGCGTCACGTTGTTTGTCCGCGATGGACTCCTAAATATGGCTCCCATACAGTACGGAGCTGTATGGGAGCCCCCCCCCCCCTCCTTAATATTTAATTTATTCTTATTTTATTATTTATTATTGAAATAAATATACAACTAAATATACTGTAAAAAATTCAAGCATCTACCTGTTACCATTATTAATATAGAGCGAAAAACGGCTAAAAAATCAGGTTTGTTGTATAGCAGCCCCTAAATTATTAATTTTATTCTGTTTTTAGTATTTGTTGTTATAGCGGCAACAGAAATACATCATCTGTGAAAATTTCAGCTGCCTAGCTAACATGGTTCATGAGATACAACCCGGTGACAGACAGACAGACGGACAGACGGACATCGAAGTCTTAGTAATAGGGTCCCGTTTTTACCCTTTGGGTACGGAACCCTAAAAAAGCAAATGCAAAGCAATTTAATTCTCAACGCAATTTAATCCATTAAAATAAGTGCCGATAGAGTCAGCACAAAGAAGATACTATAATGACTGTATATATGTTGTACAAGTCTAAGTATTATCTACTTACGTGGCACTAGTTAGCCGTGGGGTGCCGGCAGAGTAGAATAGCACCCCCCTCTTGTACCAGGTGTCGTAAGAGCCGACTGAGGTACTACGGAACCGATAGATGGCGGTATACCCATCCGAAAAAGCGTAGCTCAAGTGCAACAGGGCGGAGATGGGCAGCAGCATCCCCGCCGCGAGAGCTATGCACTGCGATTGCCAACACGCCTGCCCAGCGCGGCAATTACGGGCAAAATCCCCCTAAATGACTGTACGCAATAAAACCAGGCCCCCAGTCCCCGGCAGCTCCGCTAGTCCTGGTTACGGCAGCGACCACGGTAACGGCGGAGCAAGGGGTGCTAAGAATCTCCGGCAGAGATCCGGCTGCCACCCCAACCGACGACGACTGGCCCTGGCAACATATAACGTGCGCACGATGAGGGCTGATGAGAAGATTGCTGAACTGGAAGAAGAGTTGAGTAGGTTGCGATGGGATATTATGGGGTTGTCTGAAGTCCGTAGAGAGGGCGAGGACACGATAACCCTGAAATCTGGCAACCTACTTTACTACCGGGAAGGTGACCAACGGTCCCAAGGTGGTGTCGGCTTTCTCGTTCACAAGTCTCTCGTTAACAACATTATTACCATCGAAAGTGTGTCGAGCAGGGTTGTATACCTAATACTCAGAATATCCAAACGATATTCGTTGAAGGTCATTCAGGTATACGCACCGACATCGGCACACCCAGATGATGAAGTGGAGGCTATGTATGAGGACGTAAGTCGGGCCATACGTACGTCTAAGACCCGCTTCACGGTTGTTATGGGAGACTTCAACGCAAAGTTGGGCAATAAAAGCGATGATGAGTTGAGAGTGGGGCAATTTGGATATGGGCAACGGAACCCCAGGGGCCAAAGGCTGGCAGACTTTCTGGAAAAAGAGGGACTCTTCATGATGAACTCTTTCTTCCAGAAGCCACCTCACAGGAAATGGACCTGGATGAGCCCCGATGGTTCTACGAGAAATGAGATAGACTTCATCATGACTAGCGAGAAACAGATATTTAACGATGTCTCCGTGATCCACAGGATAAAAACCGGTAGTGATCACAGAATCGTGCGAGGCAAACTGAATATTAACGTTAAACTCGAAAGGTCCCGTCTGATGAAGTCTACGCTCCGACCTACTCATGCTCATATACAAAACCCCGAGAACTTTCAGCTCGAGCTCTCAAATCGCTTTGCTTGCCTGGAGAATTTTGCGTCGGTGGACGAGATCAATAACGGGCTCGTAGAAGCTGTCCAAACGGTGGGTTCTAAGTTCTTTAGACCCCGCCGTTCAGATAGACCTCAGAAATTTTCCGATCATACTCAAAATCTCATGGCCGAACGACGCTCGCTAAGACTGCAGTCTTCCGATGATGCAAAGTCATACAGGCGGCTCAATAGACAAATTTCGAAATCAGTGCGGTGCGACATTCGTCTCTTTAATACCAAACATATTAAGGAGACGATAGAGCGGAACAAAGGCTCAAAAGTGTTCGCAAGACATTTCTCTATTGGGCAAAGCCAGTTGACAAAGCTGAAGAGAGATGATGGCAGTATAACGTCGACCAAGGCAGAGGTATTGGAGGAGATCGAAAAGTTCTACGGACAGTTATACGCCTCGGTAGCAAAGCCTGTAAACAGCACGGCTAAAGACCCAAGAGCCAAGCTGACCCGACACTTCACCGAAGACATCCCGGACATCAGTCTGTACGAGATTAGAATGGCTCTGAACCAACTTAAGAACAACAAGGCGCCGGGTGACGACGGAATCACTTCAGAGCTTCTGAAAGCGGGTGGTAAACTTTCAGCTCGAGCTCTCAAATCGCTTTGCTTGCCTGGAGAATTTTGCGTCGGTGGACGAGATCAATAACGGGCTCGTAGAAGCTGTCCAAACGGTGGGTTCTAAGTTCTTTAGACCCCGCCGTTCAGATAGACCTCAGAAATTTTCCGATCATACTCAAAATCTCATGGCCGAACGACGCTCGCTAAGACTGCAGTCTTCCGATGATGCAAAGTCATACAGGCGGCTCAATAGACAAATTTCGAAATCAGTGCGGTGCGACATTCGTCTCTTTAATACCAAACATATTAAGGAGACGATAGAGCGGAACAAAGGCTCAAAAGTGTTCGCAAGACATTTCTCTATTGGGCAAAGCCAGTTGACAAAGCTGAAGAGAGATGATGGCAGTATAACGTCGACCAAGGCAGAGGTATTGGAGGAGATCGAAAAGTTCTACGGACAGTTATACGCCTCGGTAGCAAAGCCTGTAAACAGCACGGCTAAAGACCCAAGAGCCAAGCTGACCCGACACTTCACCGAAGACATCCCGGACATCAGTCTGTACGAGATTAGAATGGCTCTGAACCAACTTAAGAACAACAAGGCGCCGGGTGACGACGGAATCACTTCAGAGCTTCTGAAAGCGGGTGGTAAACCGGTACTTAAAGTCCTTCAGAAGCTTTTCAATACCGTCGTCCTCGAGGGCATAACGCCTGAAGCATGGAACAGAAGTGTGGTGGTGCTATTCTTTAAAAAAGGTGACAACACCTTATTGAAGAATTACAGACCCATCTCGCTTCTGAGCCATGTTTATAAGTTGTTTTCAAGAGTCATTACGAATCGTCTCGAACGCAGGCTTGATGACTTCCAGCCTTCCGAACAAGCCGGTTTCCGAAAAGGCTTTAGTACCATGGATCACATACATACGCTGCGGCAGGTTATACAGAAGACCGAGGAGTATAACCAGCCACTTTGCTTAGCGTTTGTGGACTATGAGAAAGCCTTTGATTCGGTCGAGACATGGGCTGTGCTTGAGTCTCTTCAACGATGCCGTATTGACTATCGGTATATCGAAGTGTTGAAGTGTTTGTATAATAACGCCACCATGTCGGTCCGAGTACAGGAAGAGAGCTCGAAGGCGATCCCTTTGAAAAGAGGCGTCAGACAGGGAGATGTGATATCTCCGAAACTGTTTACTGCCACTTTGGAGAACGCCTTTAAGCTCCTGGAATGGAAAGGATTTGGCATCAACATCAATGGCGAATACCTCACTCACCTTCGGTTTGCCGACGATATCGTGGTCATGGCAAAGTCGATGGAGGAACTCAGTACGATGCTCGAAGGCCTAAATCGAGTCTCTCAACAGGTGGGTCTTAAAATGAACATGGACAAGACAAAGGTCATGTGTAATTCCCATGTTGTACCCACCCCTATTTCAGTTGGGAACTCGGTTCTTGAAGTCGTTGACTCGTACGTCTACCTAGGACAAGTAGTCCAGTTAGGTAGGTCCGACTTCAAGAAAGAGGCCAATCGCCGAATCCAACTCGGCTGGGCAGCGTTCGGAAAATTGCGTAGCGTCTTCTCGTCCGACATACCTCAGTGCCTCAAGTCGAAAGTTTTCGACCAGTGTGTGTTGCCAGTGATGACTTATGGCACAGAAACGTGGTCTCTAACTATGGGCCTAATTGGTAAGCTTCAAGTAGCCCAACGAGCCATGGAGAGGGCTATGCTCGGAGTTTCTCTGCGAGATCGAATCAGGAATGAGGAGATCCGTAGAAGAACCAAGGTTACCGACATAGCCCAGCGGATTGGCAGGTTGAAGTGGCAATGGGCAGGGCACATAGCGCGGAGGACTGATGACCGATGGGGTCGAAAAGTCCTCGAGTGGAGACCACGTACCGGCAAGCGCAGCGTAGGACGTCCACCCACAAGGTGGACGGACGACCTCATTAAGACCGCAGGATCGCGCTGGATGCAAGCCGCTACCAACCGGTCTTATTGGAGGTCTTTAGGGGAGGCCTATGTTCAGCAGTGGACGTCCAATGGCTGAAAAGAAGAAGAAGAAGAAGACGTGGCACTAAATCCTTGTACACTAAGGAACACGTATTAACACGGTAACTCACACCCCCAACATCAGCCCCTCAGTAATCTAAAACTACTCGAATGTTGTAATTTAGCGTTTTGTCTTTCGTGCCACAATGAAATTCCTTAGGGAGTGACTGTATTGGCAGAGCTTTGAACACACGCGTTCATTTTGTACTCAACTGTACGCGTACTAAATAAACGCGACGTTTATATTTTGTTCAGGATAAACAAAATAATTAGATCAGTTTCGAAAAAAGTGCAAGTGGAGTCCCTCCGCGCGGAAGACGTGAAACTCCGACGCAGCAGTGCTTTCATACTCCCTCCATGGGAGCGTTAACGTTTAAAGCTACCTCGTTGGAAGTCGTATTAAAAGTTTCACTTCAGCAAAAGACGTAATATAAATAAGCGCGTAGTAGGTGCTAAATATTTGTATATCTTTAGTATTATAAAATTATTTTTCACAAAAAATGGCAAAACCACCTTCCATCGTGTACAAAATTCAAATATTTCGCTAGGCTTGTTTACATTATTCTTGATTTATCAAAAACGGCTCAGCCGATTTATGTAAAATTTAAATGAAACCACCTTGGGAGTATACCCTTTCGAACCAAATAATAATTTTTTAATTCGGATCTCAATTGGCGAAATTATCGATGAACATACACAAAAATAATACATACGCTTATTTTCGCGAAGTAGGTATTGTATCTTATTACAACTACTCAAACATTCTAATGAACCATTTTGTCTTTTGTGCCACAACGAAATTCCTAAGGACAGTAGGACGGACACAACGGAGCTCTATGGGTTCCTCGTTTAGCTACGGAACCCTAAAAATTGACCAAATACGAGTCAGGTTCGAGCTCGAAGGGTTTAGCCCCATTTCTAGCATGTATCTGTTGCCAATATATTAATATAGAGCTAAAAACGGCAAATAAACACGTTTATAGTGCAGGAGTTAAATATTTAAATTTTCATTTTATTAAAATAAAAATTGAATATTTTATTTATGCATATAATATTTTGTTTTTATAGCGGCAACAGAAATAAAAATTCCAAATGTCTAGGTATCACGGCTCATGAGATACAGCATGTTTACAGGCAGACAGACAGACGACAGACGGAAAGACAACTGAGTATTGGTAAAAGGGTCCCTAAAATGCGATCTTAAAATTTTAAATACCCAACTTCCTTTGACGCTGGCACTACATTATAAAAAAGATGTTTGAGCTTAAAGTTCTGTTACGGTATAAATACCGTATGATATGCACCATTTTCGTGCCACCATTAATGTGTACACTGCCTAACGTTTAATTTGTGAGAGGTGGTGCCTACGTGACACGTCGAAGCGGGTGTTTATTCGGTTTATTGTTCCGTAACGTTTCTTAGAAATATATTTGCGAGTATCGTGTATCCTCCTTCGATGCTCTATCGGTGGCGTAAAGTACTGATGCAAGAGGATAAATGTTTTATGTTTTATTGTTCATATCTGAGATGTTATTTGGTGCCTATGAAGAATGGCAAGTGTCTGGTGTGGGATGCCACGTGCGTCAGCACTGTTGCTGCCTGTCACCGCACTTTGCCAGCTGAGTATTTTCGTCATTATTGTAAACTAGCTTTTGCCCGCGGCTCCGCCCGCGTGCTATTTTGACTTTTATCCTTTCCCACAGGAACCTATTAATTTTTCGGGATAGAGAGTAGCCTATGTCACTTTCCAGCCCCTGAACCATATCCATGTTAAAAATTAAGTCAATCCGTTGCTCCGTTGCTGCGTGAAAGAGTAACGAACCAACAAAGTTTTCGGATTTATAATATTAAAGTATTACATAGAAAAGTAACTAGGTATAATAGTTATGTATTTAATTCTTTTTGTATAAGTTTGAGTAACATATATACATATATTTTAATTATTAAAAACAAAACTAACAATATTCATGTCTTATTTATTTAAAAAAATGTAACCAAAAAGGCACCTTTCTGCAAATAATCGGCCAAGTACGAGTCAGACTCGCGCAAGGAGGGTATCCGTACTGTATGGGGGCCCCCCTTAAATATTTATTTTATTTTAATTTTATTATTGAAGGGAATATAAAACTAAATATTCTGTGAAAATTTCAAGCATCTACCTGGTATCATTATTAATATAGAGCGAAAAACACCTACAAATCAGGTTTGTTGTATGGGAGCCCCCCTTAAATATTTATTTTATTTTGTTTTTAGTATTTGTTGCTATATTGGCAACAGAAATACATCATCTGTGAAAATTTCAGCTTTCTAGCTATAGCGGTTCATGAGATACAGCCTGGAGACAGACAGACAGACGGACAGCGGAGTCTTAGTATTTTACCCTTTGGGTACGGAATCCTAACAACTCGATGTGAACGTTATAGCGTAAAAAACTAACAAAATAAAATTACGATTCATACATTGTACCACTCGCCAACATTAAGGCACGCTACACAGGGCTCCATCACGATCCGCGCTCGTTACCGTCACGCGGCGTGTCACCTCGCGTAACGTAACGCCCGTTATTTTATTAGGCTCTCGTAACGTTCCGGCGTCTCGTGCGTTATTGGATTAACTAAAGTGTGTCGGTAATCGACGGATTGTCAAATAAATACTAGTTTTTTCTCTCTATCGTATATACTATGTACCTACTAGGTATAGGACCTATACATACAACCCTCATAAGATAAATCACTATGTTGTCTGTCTGTCCATTCATATGTCAAGACTCTTATTGTCTCAAGAATGTGTAGAGGGTATCGAGCTTAAATAAAAACTTTATATATTATGCAGATTTGTGGTTCCTAAATAAATCGTCCAAGTACGAGTTGGACTTGCACATGAAGGGTTCCGTACCGTATGAGCGGAGGGGCTCCCCCATCGGCAAAAAACACGTTTGTTGTAATCCCTTACAACAAACGTGTTTTTTGCCCCCTTGAATATTTATTTTATTCAGTTTTAAGTATTTGCTGTTTTAGCGGCAATTGAAATACAGCTTGGTGACAGACAGACTCAACATTTTTGATTCGTACCGCCAGGGAATGGAACAGTCTTTCTGCTTTCCTGTTTCCTAAGAGATTTAATCTAAAGCTTTTCAAGGTCAGAGTGAATAGGTATCGTCTAGGTCTGCGTGCTTTATCTTCGTCCACAACGTAGCTTATTATCAGGCGAGTTGGTGGTCAAGCGCGGACTTATTCGCGATAAAAAGAAATGACAGAAAGACAAACGGAAGGACAGCGGAGTCTTAGTAATAGGGTCCCATTTTTTCCCTTTGGGTACGGAACCCTAAAAAGGTTAGGTTATATAAATGACAAAAACGGCGTATTTTTACACTCACTAGAGAATCAAAGCCATAAGGTCCGTAGATCTACAACATGAAATGTGTTTTTTTGTACAAATCACAATGCGCGAAACAATGCACGAAATTATAAATCCTTCGGCGGTTCGCCCCCCTAAGCTCTAATTTTGAAAATATAATTTTTAAAGATATCTGATTGGTCAAAGCTAGGCTGTAGCCACAGGCTGTGCCTATCTGCGGGACGTTTTACGTAGCATCCTTTAGCTCTCTTAAATATTTTTAAGACAACGATTTAATAACACCATCTATGTAGTCCACAGTAACGACTGTGACTTAGAATTGATAACTATGGATTCAAATTTTATATCACTACATAGTATAAAATAAAGTCGCTTTTTGTCTGTTTGTTTTTCTGTATGCTTAAATCTTTAAAACTACGCAACGGATTTTGATGCGGTTTTTTTAATGGATAGAGTGATTCAAGAGGAAGGTTTATATATGTATAATACACCTATGCGAAGCCGGGGTGGGTCGCTAGTATGCTATAAATAGACAATATACTTTCTAAAGACTAATAAGAATATATCAAGCTAATAAATTAATATTTATTAGGCACCGTATTAAGTCCATTTATTCAAGTACAAGTTATATAACATTACGCCTACTTAGTAGAAGCCAGTGAAAGCCCAATAATAAGTATAATCTTGTTAAGGGAAGGAATTCTCCCTTGTACATTCTCCCTCATTTAGGAGATATATTTTCTTGCTAAGATTTCACAAAGATCTCAGATAAGTGCCTTTTATTATTTATTAGGAATAAAAAATAGAGCTGCGCATTTGCCGAAGAAATTAGCGGGATCGTAATACTAAAAATGTAATTAGGGGTGCAGTGAAAATGTTTGGATACTTTAATAACGTAAGCATTATTTATAGAGATTTGTTGAAATAAAACAAAATATATTTAATACTAGCTTTTACCCGCGGCTTCGCCCGCGTTGTATTTTGATTTTGGCTTATGTTTATGTCGGCTGCGAAACCTAACCTATCAGACAAATATCAAAATACCTTAGAGGAATGCTTTTGTTGGTTAAGTTACGGTTGGAGTGTATATACAACCCCCCCGTGTATTCCCGCCTTGTCGTGGGGGAGGTCTGAGGCAGCTGAAAAGGTGGCGCTCCAAACCTCCCTTTTCTTTGGGTCTTTTCCCCCAAGGAAGCTTAGAGGCTGGCACTCGAGTTTCAGCCGCTTTTAACTAAAGCAGCTGAGAGGATGGCCGGTAGGTTGCATGCCTTATGAGGAGTGTCGCAACTTAGGCGGGCTGCAGTGCCGCTCTTGCGACGCTGCATCCGAGGATTTTTTTTTATTATATCGCGAAATATCCCTGACATGATCAGGGGTCTTAATTACAAATTAATAAAAACTAAGTATACCTATATTTCAATGTTTTTGGCTGTTTGCAGTTATAATAAACATTACAATGGTACAGCAAAGTTTATACCTACTTGTTCCTAATTAAGTATTGCTTTTTTACAAATATTTGTGCAAAAATTCGATAAAATTGTTTCTAAGGGTTTTTCGTGTTAGATTAATTCCAACTTTTTGTTCTAAATCAAATCTCTGCTTTCCATAAACTGGGCATTCCAAGATTATGTGCAGTGGAGTCTCCTCTTTTGTGGGTTCATAGATGCACGATGGGCTTTCCCTCAACTTAAATCGATGTAAGTATTGGGAAAACTCACCATGCCCCGTCAGCACTTGAGTTATGATTCCCACTGGTGCTATTTCTCTTACGATCTTGTATGCCGCCCTTGCATCCGGAAAATATGTTTTGGTTACCGCCGCTGTGTGTCCATCCTGATACCGCCGGTTCCACTCGTCAAGAGAGTCCTTTCGGATTTCTCGCTTGACGAATGAAACGGGGCAGTTATCCTAAATAGGTCTGCACTTCGAGTATATGCTGCTTCCTTTGCTAGCTGGTCCGCTCTCTCATTTCCCTCCATCCCCGCGTGCGCTTTAATCCAATAAAGTTTCACTATTTTATTTTGTGCGTGTAGTAACTTTATGTTAGCTTTGAATTTACTGCTAAGGGATGGAGGGAAGATACGCCAACTACCGTTTCCAGTGCAGACCTGGAGTCACAAAAGATTTTTGCTTTTTCGGTAGCCTCAAGAAGTGCCAATAACTCGACCTGTTACACAGAGCACCAATCGGCCAATTTCAGCTTGCGGGTACTGATCTCAGCGGCATCATCCTAAATGGATAATGCCGCCCCAACTTTCCCTTTAATTTTACTGCCGTCTGTAAATATGTTAATTTCTCGGTTAAGATTTCGCTCTAGTGCTGCTCCGTCTGCCAGGCATATGAACTCCAGCTCCTCCTGCTGCGCTGGGTATGGCTTCTTTTCTGTTTCTCTATCTCCAGTTACTTGCTGGGAATAACCTTTCTTAGTTTCATAAAGCAAGGCTGCTTCTTGGACTCTGATATGACAGCCGAGGATAAGGGGCCGCGGTGGGATATATGAAACTGGTGGTGTGGGTGCCGCCACCTACCCTACCTTCCGCTAGGCCGTCAACGTGTTGGCAGACGCAGTGGGGCTGTAGGGGAAGAGAGGTGTCGGTATCGCGATTGCCGTTCTCACTGCCCTCTGCAGTTGAAGAGGCAGGCGCTGGGCTACTGTGACTGACCCACTGCAGTGGGACCAGGGCGTTGGAATGCTGTCTGACGTTCAGTACTGGTTAGTCCCGAGTGGTGGATGACGATGTGTCTTGTGCTCCGAAACACTCCGTCACTATGGCGAGAGCGCAAGCTCCGTTATGGAGCCCGAGTCTGGGCTAGTGCTGTTGAGTGCCGCGAAGGAGTGCGAAATATGTGGGAACGTCCTAAACTTGCCATGACAGGTTATTTCTGGCGCTTAGACGGCTGCTACCGCAGCCCACTTACTTAGTTTTTATCCTATCCTACGGGAACTGTTAAAGTTTTTGCGATAAAAAGTGGCCTATGTCACTTTTCGTCTTTCAAACTATATTCATGCAATATGCCAAGGCAAGTTGCTCCGTTGCTGAGAAAAAATTATCGTTAAGTCCTACGGGAACCACAATATTTTCGGGATGGAAAGTATCCCATGTCACTTTCCGTCTTCCAAACTATGCCCACCCCAAATATCAAGTCGATCCGTTGCTCCATTGCTGAGAAACAGTTGTTGTCCTATCCCATGGGAATCACGAATTTTCTCGAGATATAAAAAGTCCTGTCTTAGTTTTTGTCCTGTCCTACAGGAACTATGAAATTTTTCGGGATAAAAAGTATCCTAAAGCTCCTTCCGCCTTTTATACTATATCCATGCCAAAAATCAAGTCAATCCGTTGCTCCGTTGGCGCGTGATAGAGTAACAAACCAACAAACCAACAAACTTTTCGGATTTATAATATTAAGTAAGGATGATTTAAAATGTCAAAATTGAAAAGATGAAGAAAATAAGAGAAAAGAGACTTTTGCAAAGTAGTGAGACACTGTAGTTTTGGGCCACCAAGAGACCGGCTTAGCCGAGTTTGGGGCCCGCTGTTAATCCAACTGACTCATTTATAATCTAAGAAAATATTGTTTCGCGAACAATAATTTGTACCGATTTCCTTACTCTGTTAATAAATAAACTTTCTTCTTCTTTCTTCTTTACATAAGGCTCACAATAACAATATTAGGAATTGTGTAAAATTATTGTATACATAACTAGGATTGGATAATGGATGTAGGTATTTGAATTAAGCTTTTTTATGTATTTTTTTTAAATGTCTGTGGGGTTAGTACAGGTTTACGTATAAATTGAAACTACAGTAGTTTCCGTATGGCTCTCTACATTTTTATGCAGCGTCTCTGGCGAAAACAAGGAAGAACTAACAAAAATGTATGGACCCACACACAAACGGCAAGTTTAAGTAAACAATGCAAAACCTGTACTAAAAGGCTCTGATTACTTAGAGAAGGATTTCAATAACTTCAATACCCATAAATCTGTTGTTATGTTTGTTTATTTTTCATACAAATATTGTTGTTTTGTGTTCGTAAGTACTTACGTATTATTACAACTGCGATATTGAAATTTAGGATTTATAAAACCTAAAAGAACTAATTAATATACTTTATGCAATGGATTTTAAAGCTACAGAATACAAATAAATCCACATGTTCAATTATCCACATTTAATCATAGTTAAACAAATTCCTCATTCACAAAACCAATTATTCATTTACCTATACAACAATTCCAAGAAGGTCAAACTTTGCGACTTATTCCCAGAAATAAATTTTCATCAAGTTCATAAAAAAACTTTAGTAAGAAACATCAATTTACATATTCCATTTACAAAGGAATATTACAAAAATGTTAATATCTAGAGATAAAAACATTTTACTAAGAGAGTTCAGGGAACGGGAGACGAAATTAAAGTAGTGCTACTTTAATTACGTCCGTGAATTTTGAGGTGGATGTAGAAAATTAACTTTTGCTAGCTCCAGTGTTTAATTGCAAAAATTTCGTGTAACTGTCGGTCTAAGTGTTGTTTTGGGGATTATTGCTGTTTTAAAGTTTGTGTTTAAATCTTTATCATCATTTCATCACAAAACTAATGGCTGATATTAATATCGATTCAACCACAGTACTTAGGCTGAAGAAGACGATAACTGAAGCTAATTAATTAAAATAAAAATAACACAAAGACATCATCACTGCATTGAAACGTAAAGAAAAGTGAAAAAAGTAAGAACAAAAGAAATAACTAAGACAATCTATGTGTAATTATTTAAAAAAAGCATAAAAAAACATACTGTTTTCGGAAAAGTATTTACATGAGTAATAATTATTTTTCACAAAAAATGGCAAAACCGCCTTCCATCGTGTACAAAATTCGAATATTATGCTCGAATTGTTTACATTATTGTTGATTTATCAAAAACGGCTCAGCCGATTTCTGTTAAATTTAAATGGAACCACCTTTGGAGTTTACCCTTTTGAACTAAAAAAGGATTTTTCGATTCGGTTCACAATTGGCGAAATCATCGAAGTTCATCGTGTACAAAATTCGGATTTTTCGCTCGAATTGCTTACATTATTGTTGGTTTTTTCAAAACAGCTCAGCCGATTTCTGTAAAATTTAAATGGGACTTCGGGAGTATACTATTTCGAACAAAAAAATATTTTTTTACAATTCGGTTCGCAATTGTCGAAATTATCGATGAACATACACAAAAAAAAAATACACACGAACATAGAACCTCCTCCTTTTTGGAAGTTGGTCAAAAATGCTATAAAAAGGTCGCCAACATAGGCCGAATCAAGCTGCGCTTTTTGGGTCGGAACCCTAAAAAGACCTGTAAAACTTCGCAGCACGACTGCCATAATTTTATCTGAAGGCAGTAATTGTCCCGAAGATAGACAACCGTCTCTTGGGACGTAATCAACTCCGTCTCGAGGTTTGACGGAAACTTATTTCATTTTAGCTGTAATTGTGACTGGGACATCGCAGAAAATGGAAAACCAGTATCACCTTATTTTTATTATGACTTGACATCTCATTTGCGTAACGGTTAGAGTAACGGATCACTTATCTTAATTAAAATGTAACACAGGTGCTACTCACCCGTAGCTTTTTCTGGTGGCTTGGTGAATGTACGAAGCTGGTGATTTTTTCAGCACTTTCATACTCTGAATCTCCCCCTTTCAGTTTGCATACTTTATGCGCATAGCCATGTAAAGGTACAAAAAAAACTAAAACCTGAAACTACGCATTATTTTTTTGGTATTTTACCTAGAATGAAAAGCATATTTTTAAATGTAAGTAGAAAATAAAACAAAGAAACTCGAAATAACTCTCTATTTTAGAGGTACAGACAACTACATTTTGTAGTTAAAAATAATATTTTTTCAGCCAAAATAATTATTTATATCGTGTTCTGGACGAACAATTTATCTTTTCAAAAACATGTTTTAGTTTGACCTTTGTCTACACCTACGTGGCTTGTTCACGATATTTGGTTTTATTTTATTCTCTTGAGATGCACCCAAAAAAAAAATACAATTAATTTTGTACAGGTATATAATAGGACTACACAGTTGTTTATAACCTTATGCTATAAACATAGTAGGTTTGCCAGTATTCTGGTAAAAGTTATTTACTTACAACGTTATAAAATAAAATTGTGGACAGGGACACCCTTATCACCCAGGGGTATAAAAATAGCCTACGACCTTATTCTATTCTCATACCTGCCAAATCACAAAAAAATCGTCCAAGTTCGAGTTGGACTCGCGCACGAAGTGTTCCGTACCGTGTTGGAGCCCCCTTAACCCATTCCTCTTGCCGTTATTAATAGCAAGTAAAAACACCTCCTAAAAATTACGTTTTTTACGGTAGCCCCCTTAAACATTTATTTTATTCTGTTTTTGGTATATGCTGCTGTAGCGGCAACAAAAGTACATCATCTGTGAAAATTTCAGCTGTCTGGCTATCACGGTTCATCACAGCCTGGTGACAGACAAGCAGACGGACATCGGAGTCTCAGTAATAGGGTCCCGTTTTTACCCTTTGGGTACGGAACCCTAAAAAGAACATAAAAATAGACAAAGGAGTTCGATGACTAGCACTGTTCTACGAGATTTTATAAATAAATATTAGATTCAAGTACCTACGTAAAACCGTTTTATTTAAACAAGGTTTCAATAATATTTTTTTGTGTTTTTCGTTTTTTTTTGTTACTACAAACTGTGTTCTACATGAAAAGCCTTTCATTTGATACCCATATTGAAGGGGTCGTATAAAAAAGTTAATTTGGCATGTTGTGGCGGTGGCAGTCTTGCATTGACGTCAATACTGAATACTAAAAAATGTATTGTCATCAAAACTAAAGTTGTGTATCAAATATCATATCAATCTGTCTACAGGAAAGGGCTCAAATACTAGATTTGACCCAAAAAATGGGCAAGTGTAGTTAAATAAAACCGGTTAGTAAAAATGGCTCGTAACTAGACTCCGTTAAGGCTACGTTTTCAAAATTAACTGCGTATTTTTTTCTGCACTAGTTTTTTGGGTATTTGGTTGGTTAAGACAATTTGCACAATAAAATGATCAAAATATGGCAATATTTAATGGCATTTTAATTATTTAAAGCAGATCATTTAAATGCTGCGGTCACATTTTTTCTAAATAGTTTATGGCGAAGAAAACTCTTTGAAATCTTCTCCATCTTAAAATTGCAGTTTTTAATAAGATACTGGTACCATTCGTACAGTTTATGCTACCTAGCTGTTCATAAATACCTACACGTTTTGGCTGACTCTAATTCTGGCTAATACTAGCTTTTACTGCTTACCGTTTGATCACAACCAGAAAATACATTGACTTGCACAGAACCACGGATCACGAAAAATGTGGAAGTGCGTGGACAGTAAGCCAAAAAAAGCGTAGCTAAACTTGATTATAATAAACTGATATCGACGCCATTATCAACTTTAGCTTTTTTATTTATTGTAGATTTGCGGTTGACGACATACTCGACTACTCGTACTGCCAGAGGGGTTAGTCCAGGTTCACACGTACATTGAAACTATAGCGGTTTCCGTATGGCTCTACACATTTTTGTACAGCGCCTCTGGCGGAAACGAGGATTAACTAGCCAAAATATATGGAGCCACACGCGAACTCGGTAATTTAAGGAAACTACGTAAAACCTGGACTAAGGGCTCTGATGTTAAGCAGAAATACAAATCATTATGCGGTCTAGGGTAATAGCTTGGCTACCTCAAAGATACCTATTTATTCGAGAGTAGAAGACAACTATGATATTGTATTTTAGTGGAAAGATTGACTTGTAAGCAATTTAGGTTATTTTTGTCCTAAAAATAATGCTATCTGTGATGAAGTTAAAATACTTGTTTATCAATGTAACGCCTTAAATATCTACTAACTACAGCACAGTACAATAACTTTTAAACTTTGGTAACTACGTGATAAGCTGTATTGTCAAATGTATGATTGTTTTGTAAGGCTCTTCTTGGATGAATTAAAAAAGAGTCAATTAATCACCTGTTTTGTTAGTCTTCTAAATATTAACTACCTCCGTAGTTTTGGCGACAGTGGTTCTGACATAAATTATACACATCGCATTTCCATCTGCTTTTTTATTCCATGCAAACATCTATACACAGTATGTAGGTCAATAACAGTACTTGACGTAAAAATAATATTACGAACATTGGGCTAGCGAATAGTAGAATAATCAAAAGAAAATACAGAGGATGATGTTACCCCGGGCAATAGAAGATGCTTTGATCAAGTACAGTCCCTTTGTTTTTCTTTTTTGCATCATTCTTCAGCAGTCTAACGAAAAATACGAAATCTTTGAGGTTTGAAGTGTCTTTTGAGCGAAAACATTAATTCAACATAAATATTCATTATTGCACTGAAGATAAAAGACGAAAAAGTTTTTAGATATAATTTGGAGAATTCTCTTGTGAAGATTTAAGCACTGTATTTTTAGAGCCAGTACCTACGTAGTATTTTTCTTTTTAAACGGTTTTATTTAGCTTACTTCGTTTTTTAGGGTTCCGTATCCAAAGAGTAAAAACGGGACCTTATTACTAAGACTCCGATGTCCGTCTGTCCGTCCGACTGTTCGTCTGTCACCAGGCTGTACATATTTTATAAACCGTTATAGCTAGAAAGCTGAAATTTCCACAGATGATGAATTTCTGTTGCCGCTTTAATAACAAGTACTAAAAACAGAATAAAATTAATAATTAAGGGGGGCCCCTAATAAAACAAACCTGAATTTTTAACTGTTTTTCGCTCGATATTAATAATAGTAACAGGTAGATGCTTGAAATATTCACATAATGTTTAGTTGTATATATAATTCAATAGTAAATAATTAAAATAAAATAAACATTTAAGGGGGCTCCCATACAGTACGGAACCCTGCATGCGCGAGTCCTACTAGTACTTGGCCGATTATTTTCATTGGGTCAATTTTAGTAATTAAAATTTCACTGTTTTCCGGTCAACCTATTGATATGAAATACGCCTTGGTAACAATACAGTTATGTATATTAAATATTATTGGAAATTTAATATGGCCGCCGTTATAAAATGGCGGCAAATTTTTTTTTTCAACATCAGGCGAAGGCCTCACGATTTTATTTTAGAGTTATGTACTAAAATCTAAAAATAATAGCCTATAGTACATGAAACTGTTTAACTTAAAAAAGTTTTTTACCTATTTATTTTAGTTAGTAGACTTCAAAAGTTTCAATGATTTTTTTTGTGGCAGCGAGCTCAAAAATGAGGATGATTGGGCCATACCCACTACGCTGGCCCAGTGCAGGTTGATGGATTCACATACGCCATCGAATTTGTTCTACTGACGTATGCAGGTTGCTTCACAATGTTTTTCTTCACCGAAAACCCAGTGGTGTTAATTCCTTACACCAATTCCGAAGAATTCATTGGTACGGGACCGGGATTTGACCCCACGACCTCAAGATTGTAAGACGGGTGGGTTTTACCACTAGGCCATCACGGCTGACACGGTTGATAGAAAATCTATATAGATTATATTTTGCTTGTTTCTGCTCTTACTTATTCTCGTGATAATTTACGCATGGGTACGTTCTAGATTTTGACCGATAACCCATCGGTCCAAAACTAGAACCCCAGTCTTATTGTAGATCTACCATAGGTATTTTTTATAGGAAAAGAACGTTCCACGGCAAATACGATGATAGGTATGATGTAGAAAAAGTGTGTTTATTTCAAGCAACATTCTCTCTTAAAAAGCTTGCAAAGTCTTGTAGGTTGAAACATCGACAATAATGTATTTTCGAAGCCTTAAGACGATTGTGAGGCGCCAACTTGTCCTTACAAAAACAATAAGCTGTAATCTTCCTTTAAATATTGTCAAATTGGAGTATTTTATTCATGAAATCAACACTTCAATTGCTCGGCTTATACGTCTTAGTTTTTACAGTTTTTTAAACGATCTTAAAGTTATGAGCCTTTAAAAAGTCATATTTTTACTCAAAAACTTGGCTGACAAGTATACACAAACTGAAAAGTTTTATGAAATAAAAGGAGACGTACGAACGTGCAATATTTCTTACTTCGATCAACACCAAACATAAAACATTTTGTTGTAATTTAAGGGGTGAAAAGAGTTTTCTGCCGGAACGTAACTTTTATCAAAAATGTTCCCCGACCATTCTTTATGTTCTACAGAAAACGCGAAAACACTGATCAATTCACGATCTTCTTAGTAACTGAAAATGTTTACTCTCATCGCATCAGAGCCTCACCCATAAAAGCAAGTCGACAGTAAAACATCTTCGCAGCCAACCAACATTCTCTCAAAGCTGCGGAAGTCCCGACGAATTCATTTGGCAAAATATATTCGCCCATAACGAATGCTCTACGCGTTTCGTCATACCCAACTCTTTCGGTGACGTCCCCATGAGGAGAGTTATAAAAATCTTGCCTTTATTTCTCTCTATCTTTATACTTTTACCCTATATAAAAAGTCCCTAATACGAACAACTGACACAGATTAGAAAAGCACAGATGAAGAATTGGTATTCCTAAAGAATAAGTATGCTCAATAATATGTTGCTGGTTTGTGTTGCGTTGTCGAACATAATTATCAAAGTAAGTGATTGCTAATTATTATCTTTATCAGAAATTACGGTATCTTGGCTTATTCATTTGTTTATTTGAATAATGTACTAATGTACTAACTACGTTTAAAACAGTAGTGAAAATCTGTTTCAGAACAATTAACAAATTTAAGACTGTAAGTTTTTAAAATAAAAAAAGCCTTGTGTTTACGTATTAAAAGCTATTTACCTACTAGAGAACTATAAAGTATTTCAAATTCTTGAAACATCAAGCATTGTGGCTATTATCAGTGAGTTATGTATAATAAGCTTGTGTAATGAGACTCACTAATAAACCGGTTTAAAGGCTAAAATATAAAAACAAACAATACATACTTCAAACTTGTAGGCATAAAGTACTAGAAAGATTCACATCTGCAACTGTTCTTATTCTGCACATCCAAAGAGATAGAACTGTAAGTTGGTAAGGGCGCTGGAGGCGAGCCATTCACGGTCCGATTGCTCCACGATAAGGCTCAAACTTGTTATGATAATGCGCTTTTTCAAAGGATAAAGTTAGCCATCTTTAATGCTTTAAGTCTTGTGGAAGTAGTTAGTAAGATGTTTTCCGTTAGAAAATTGTTCCTTATAATGCTTTGATGATATTGCTTTGTAAACAGTTTTTTGATCGTTCAAGCTTTTTGTGCTCGGTTATAGTGATGGGGATATTTTCTTATTTTAGTTTTAGGTGTTAATATGAAGATGTATTAGATTAATTATTTTGTTTTTTGACAAGTAATTGGATACCGAAATTTTTGATTTTCGATATGATATTGGGGAACCAATTAACGGAAAACATCTAAAAGAATTGTTTGTTTTTTTTTCATCAAAACATTAACCCATATCAAAAACCCGTCATGGCTATCAAGGGTTTGAACATTGGGAGAAAACGAGTTATTGTATTAGGCCTGCTTTTGGCTGTAGTTAAACAAGACTGTAAAAAAAAAACATGTTATATTTTATTCCGCATATCAGTTTAAAATGCTGCAGAATACTTATTGTACAAGGCCACATGTACAATATTAGTTTTGTATATAATAGAAATCTTGTTGTACATGTATATCTGTTTCTCACAAATAATTCTGGAGATAAAATCAACATTTTCCCCAATATAATACTACTATACGGGACTTATCTCGCATGATAATGATAATTTGTTCAAATCGCGAAGGTTTAAAAATAACATTTTTCCCAATGACAACGATGGATACATAACCAAAGTTAAGTTTCCGCGCAATTAACTGTGATTCTTTATCGCACGACTAATATAATACAAAATAATACGAACATGTCACACGAAAACGCGTAATTAAAACGCTTGTTTCTGAAACAAGGCCTCAAATTACGCACACCAAGTTTTAATACGTTTATTTCATTGTTTCTGTTGCCCAACGAGTGTTTGTCTTGCTCGCCTTTCCTTTGCTTGTATTCTTAAACGAGTCTTTTGCCTCGAGTTAAATGATTTGAAGAATGAATTTGAAAGTTTATGTCTATAACCGTAGAAAACCAGTAAGTTAATCGCTATTTATTTATATATTTCATAATTAGGGTTTGGGACTTCTCGACAATTTCGAAGTCCAGGGACACGAGACATTGTACAACCAATGTCCTGGGAATTCCCGGGGACTTTGAGAATCTGTTTCTGATTTTAATAATGATGCCACCGGACAATGTGAACACTTCTGTTTTCAAAAGATGTCGGTTTAATTGTATTTAAGAATTTATACAGTATTTCCCAACTTTCTGTACGTTTTCCATTTGTAACAGACTGCGCTAGACTCTTTCA
Source organism: Hypomecis atomaria (assembly GCA_964007245.1). Lineage (NCBI taxonomy): Eukaryota > Metazoa > Arthropoda > Insecta > Lepidoptera > Geometridae > Hypomecis > Hypomecis atomaria. Next base: position 17,790,908 of record OZ023300.1, on the reverse strand, counting down.
ATTATTTGAAAATAAAAATGATTACCTAACAGTTTCGACAATCTTGTCTCGTCTCGAGTCTTGACCCGAAATTCCCGGGACCCGAGACAACTAAAATTACGAAAATTCCCGAGACTTCAAGACACGAGACGTCCCGGGACCCAAACCCTACGTATAATACGCTGCAAAATACTATCGTTAAGCTAGGTTTAGGATATGAAAAAAAAAGGCTAATAAAAGAGAAAAAAGAAAGAAAACAATGTGGTGTGGCAGTGTCATGGACACCGCCGTATGTTGTACGTGAATACATTTACTATGCATAATGATCTCAAAATGGCGGCGCTTCCCCCTCCGCTCCCTCTATTTTTAGGTATATTTTTTTTATTATTTTTTAGCTATCCAACGGTGTAACTGAATATAATATAAAGATAATAGATAAGAAGCTGCAACCCCAAGCTGTATCCCCCAATTTTGTTATCATTCGTTTTTTGACTTGCCTCCCTATATTGAAATTTTAAAGACGTTTTCACGTCAAAAGCTCTAAAAAACGTACCGTTTTACCACAAAAGTTTTAAACACGCTTTATACAATGTTTAACAGTACAAATTGCACGGTTAAACAGAGTTTAAAGCGTGTTTAAATCTTTTGTGGTCCGCCTTACCACTAAAGATTTAAACACGCTTTAAACTCTAACTCTAGTTTAAGATCTAAGGTAAAATACTTTGCGCTACCTATTCATTACGCACACGTCCGAGTTTACGTATTCCTCAATCGAGGAAACAAAAACGGTCCGAGGCGAGGAATGCCCCACTCTGGAATCTCCCCTCGTATTTACTGAGCACTTTTCTTGTATGAAATTATGTCTCGCTGTTTGTTTTTCTTTATTAGTTCCTCCGCTTCGGTTCACTCATTGTTTTGAGATGTGCGGAGCGAAATTTGTGTTGTTTGTTTGCGAAGATAGATTGGTATTTACCTACGACTCGGTTAAGATTGAGTTGGAGTTTTCATTTTTGGAGACGGATTGTGTTTGCGATGTCGTCGGGATTATTCGTTTTAACTTGTTAACCTTTTGGATTTGGATTTTACGGTTTTTAAGCGGGGATTTGTGACTTTGCCAATAGAGTTTTGGGGCGTTTTAAATTGTTTTATCTCGTGTAAAGGTATTTATGACTGAAGATACTGTAGAGTATTTATTGTGGAAACTAACGTGGTTTTACACATTTTAATGTTTTATGTCACGAGATTCAGTGCATTGCGAGACGGTTTCGCGTGCTAGCACTCGACTTGAGAAAGATCGCCGAATGCAATCGAAACTATAGTCGTCCTGTGTAATGACCATTAAAAATTACAATTACAATTCCGTAATTTAAAACATTAAATATAGTAGATTATTTACTGCTTAGGTATAATATGTAGGGTAGGAAAATTGTTAAATAAAATTATGTTGAGTTAGAAGAAACAGCTAATATTTTTTGGAACGAAGTGGAAACGTGTTTCTCGTGTATTTTGAAACTAATCATTAGCGTTTTAGAATTCTTTTGGTGTTCAGTTTTTTTTGTGACTAAATTATGTGTTGAAGTTTTCGAATATTATTTTTATGTGACATTAGTATAGTAATCGTGTTCAAAAGTGATGAAAAATTAATGTTCATAGCGTTCTACAATTTCATGTACTTGAAATTGAACGTAGGTTAGGATAATGCTTGTATTATGCTAATATGTAATGCATGTGTAATGCCTAATATTAGTGACTAATTGGACGCCCTGAAGCGTGCTCGGGTCAAAGAGGCATAGATTGTGTTATTATAGGGGGGATACAGGGCCGAATTCGGTCTTTCATTACAAAAAGTTGAATTGTCATAATGGGGTGTCCGGGGCAAGAAAAAAGTGGAGGCCCCTTCGTATTGGTGACAAACAAGGGCGATTTGGAAATTTGACATTTTATTGATTTCCTGAATAGAAAGAACAAATAAAGATCTTGAATTTTCAATACTTAAGAATAATAATAATATAACTAATTATTTCTCTGTTAAGTACTGTAGGTAAAAGTAAAACAGCCAAAACATAAATTAGTCATCCAAAGAAAAGTTGTTTGCTAGTGTTTAACCGTTGGAATTAGAAAGATTTTCTCTTTCATAATCAATCATGGGGACCCTCGTTTGTGCAGGCCCTGGGCAGATGCCCCGGTTGCCCTCCCTTAAATCCAACTCTGGGGTAATGGGAGGGGAGAATACAGAGGGGAGAGCCTATTACACTGATGGCTCTGAATTGCACGACAAGTTTGAAATAATTACATATTTTGTGCAGTGTTGTTACAGTACTATGGGTCTTGGTTGTAGAATGAAATAATTTAACGAGTAGATAAGTATGAGCGAAACAATTTTCATTACAACTTGAAACACTTGACTGGTGTCAAAATATTTACTGATTAGCCAAGTCAGAACATGACCCAACTTCAACTGTTTAGTAATCAACTAAGTACAATATAATATTACAATATATACCTACTACAATATATTATATTGTAGTTGTTTACTAAACAGTAGAAGTTGGGCCATGTTCTGACATGGCTAACTTATCTAATAACTATTAATTACTAGCTGACCCGGTGAACTTCATCTCACTATCTGTCAACTGTCAATGACAACTTTTACATGCAGGAACATTTTGTATGGGAAAATGAAATTAATGTTTTTATTATTTTTCTCGCAACTGCTATAAATTTTCTCACCGTTTAAACATTCCCTTAGCTTTCACATATATTTCAAGATCAAAATTAGCCAAATCGGTTCAGCCGTTTTTGAGTATTGGTGAGACTAACAATCACGATTCATCTATACCAATATTATAATGAGGAAAAATTTAATTTTTTATTTGTTTGCATTGAATAGGCTCCGAAACTACTGAACCGATTTGAAAAATTCTTTCACTGTTGAGAAGCTACACAATCCCAGGGTGTCATAGGCTACATTATATTTTCAAAAAAATGAGGGCGGCTGCTAGTTTTTATATATATCGAAAATAACGTGTCATCTAAACTACGATAGCGCTCGGTTTTGATGCCACCCGCGGTCATGCATTTCACGGCTTCCACGAACTTTCGTGTAAATAGTAGAGCCATTGTAGAGTCTGTTGCGTAAATTGTTGTAAACACAATTATCTCTTTTAATTTTTAACCCCCTAAGCTACATCGGTATCTTTAACTTTTTTGATAAATTTTCAACCTTTTGATTTTATTATCATTTTTTACTTAAAGACATTCAAAAAGAATAATGCTAACAAATAAATGCATTATTTCAGAGGTATTCAAATGCGCTTAGAATTATCAAATTACTAATAGTAAAAATATTTTTATATACCACATATTACGAATTGAAAATAATTGTCGACTGCCTTGGTGGCTCAGTGGTTAGTAACTCTGACTTCTGGATCAAAGAGGCGTGGGTTCGATCCCCACCCAGGGCAAGCAATTATGTGATGAACATAGGTGTTTGCCCTGTGTCTGGGTGTTATTTAGGTACTATCTATATAAGTATGTATTTAAAATATGTATATGTAGTATATCAGTTTCTGGCAGCCATATCACAAGCTTTGCTTTGTTTGGGGTCAGAGACCGTGTGTAGGATGTCCCCTAATATTTATTTATTTAATTGTAATTACTAGTTTGGACATTGATTGTATAGTTTGAAATATTGTAAGTGGTCAAGGCTGTTTCCGATCACTTCAATAAATTAGTCATCTAAACACAACCAAAGCGTTCGTCCTCTGCCAATATGTAGTCGGAATTCAACCGTAACGTTTCGTAATTAGGTACATATTACACGATCATGATCGGTTACAGTGCTTGCGACTAACCACTGCAATTAGACGCAATGAAACCGCCTGAATAATTTACTCTACGATGCACAAAATAGGTTAGTAGCGTTAGGAAAAAAATGCACTGCAATCGTTGCCCATAATGTATTTTTCTTGTCCTTAATACATGCTTATTGTGTACTTCAACTGTACAATGCTTGGTAAAATAGTCCCAGTTTCTCGGTAAATAGTTTCTCTGCGAGATCGAATCAGGAATGAGGAGATCCGTAGACGAACCAAAGTTACCGACATAGCCCAGCGGATTGGCAAGTTGAAATGGCAATAGGCAGGGCACATAGCACGGAGGACTGATGACCGATGGGGTCCTAAAGTTCTTGAGTGGAGACAACTTACCGGCAAGCGCAGCGTAGGACGTCCACCCACAAGGTGAACGGATGACCTCATCAAGACCACAGGATCGCGTTGGATGCAAGCCGCTACCAACCGGTCTTATTGGAGATCGTTAGGGGAGGCCTATCTCCAGGCCCAGCAGTGGACGTCCTATGGCTGAAAAGAAGAAGAAAGAAGAAGCCAATCGAAGCCGGGACGGGCAGTTAGTAAATTATAAAATTATACGTATAGTTGTCATTTACTTAGCTACCGAAACAAAAGTGACAAGTTCTTTTCAACACCACTTAATCAAAGCCTTGTACAAAAATGATTTATAAAGTCTGAAGTCAAAACTTAAATCAAACTCAACTTTGTATTCTTTGACTTTCGACCTGACCTTATAAATTCTTTTCTTTTGCGAACAGTACTGAAATTCTGACTATGCCATTGGCTGTAACAGCTACAATAAAGCTAATAGCTCGCGATTAGATGGAAAGCCTGTTAATTCTCATAAATTGCCGACACCGTCGACACTCGAGCAAAGTTCTTAATTGTTGGAAATACAGTAAGTATGATCGTTACTTTATTAAAAGTTAGTAACATTTTACATTTTTATTATTACACTCTTTGGAATAGTTTTTTAAGAATATAATAGTAGTTTATGCAACTGTCATATAATGAAGGGTATTAAAACAAGAGTGTGAGTTTATGAAACGAGCGCAGCGAGTTTCATAATAGTAACGAGTGTTTTAATACCCGTGTTATATGCAGTTGCATACACTACTTTATCTTCACTAATAAAAATCAAAATAAAAAAAAAAACATATTGCGAAACATTAAATTCACGCGTACGTGTATTGTCACAGTGAACTTGGCGCCATTAAAATCTAACCAATGAGAGCGCAGCTGCGCGCGCAGGGCCAATCAGGAGCGCGCGCGCGATGTTATGATGAGATTTTACGATATCGATATGGATATTTTAACATCATGTGAAATTGCTTAAATGTTGTCTGCGCTATAACAGTGGTCATTATAAGTCAAGTATTGGAAACATAAGTAGAATGTTACAACATTAGTGTAGATAAATACGTATAACTTTGCATTTACTGACAATACATAATACTTGTAGGTAATTAATGTCATTCATAGATCAATTCAGATAACTACGGTTACTAAGATTGTACTGTTAAATATTTATAATGACTGATGTAATTATGACATAATGTAAGCACCTGTACCTTTATGTTATAACATTTCTAGTAAATCAGCAATTCGTAAAAATGTAATTATCCTTCTTGAAATTAATCAGAAGTTACTCGATACATAAAACAGTTAACTGTATCTCCAAAACGATTAAATTAAAATTTGTTACATCGAAATTTGTTAACTTTTATGAAAGACTGCTATCACTATCACAAAAAAATATATGATCTTTCCCATCTTATAATAAAAAAATTTGCTTCAAAATCACGTCAAAATCTCCAGTAATACCGAAAATCTCCCAAATTAAAATTAGCCGCTCGACCTACGTGAACTTATTTACTTACGGAGATAAAATTTGAATTTCATAATCTCTGATTAAACTTCGTTCACATTTCAGCCCGTACTTAACGATCGATAAACTTGAAATGGAATTCATTAATACACTTACTTAACAAGCTTTTAGCCTACATTCAGGTTAAGGTCATCGAAATTTCTCATAATTATGTTAAATTATCGTTCTTTTCTGCGATCCGTACCGCGGAAATTGTGTCTAATGGATTTGGACCTCGGGCAATATCGGTGCATAATTGCATCACGGTATCACGTCGGCCATTTTAATATCGTTTTGGAAAATAGGAATTTCGCAGGAATTTTGCTGTTTTATGTGAAAAGAGGTCGTGCTAGGTAGGCGGATGACCTCACCGAGACCGCAGAAGCAAGTCGCTTACAGCTCCTGACATTTTGAAGATTATTTATAGAAGCTTGTGTCCAGCAGTGGACTGTCTATTGATGATGGAAAAATATTATTTTATTTTTTGTTTTTTTTTTCGCGTCGAGGAAGCATTCACTCTTTTGTATGTTTTTTTAGTAGAAATATATATTGTTAAGCTAAATTCGATCACGGTATCACGGCGGCGATTTTAATATCGTTTTGGAAAATGGGACTTTCACTGGATTTTCCGGGTAAAATTTAAACTTTTTGGCGAAAAATCTCTGTTGTTTTATAGTATTTTGGCGATAGAAATATGGATTGAGTGTTTAATGTCCCTCTTACTCTTTTTTGTACAAATGCAGTCAAAGCAAATTTTGATATTTGCACTGCGCACTACAGAGAGACACAAAATTCACCTTTACATTGGTGTTCAAAACTGTACTATCACAAAATCCTTCTATTTTTAAAAATAGGTTTCTGGCTTAGCTTTAAAATGAACCAAGGAAATTGAATTTTAAGTCTTAACTATATCTGCAGAAATATAATATCAATTGGTATCTACAATTTACGGACAAAATACTGTAGTTTAGAAAACAAATCGATCAAAACTCCGATGGGATTATGGATGCATTTAACGATCACCCTTCGTGGGTAGGCCTTCGTCCTGCAGTGGACTATCAAAAAGGCTGGTACAGTACAGTAACGAGCTTAAATGTAGAATGGAGTCACTTTCGCAATTGCTAGTCTTTTTTGCAGCTTCTAGTTTTATTTTTTAGTTCCACACTTTTAACAAATGATTTGGTACAAAAGCTGACTGTATTTGATTGGAAATTGCTAAAACTGGATTTTTTTTACAGTATTATCATAGTTTGTTCTTTTATGAATTTTCGGTAGCTGTTTGAGCGAGTAACTTTCAGTAGAAGGGTACAGTTTGACCTAGTTGTCTAATAAAGTTTTTATCTAAACCGAGTTAGGATAAAGTAAGAGGAATAACAAATCTGTAATAATACTTTGCCATTGTAACGGTAGATTTTAAGAATTCACATTGTGGTAGCTGTAAAAAATTAAAGAAACTGAAATGTCGGCGTTTATGTTCTAAAATGATTAACCTACGTAAGTACAATTGTAGTTACCACCTTCCACCTACAAACTTACATATTTTAAGTTTACCATCTTTTTACAACATTGTAGAAGCTAATAAATATGAATATACCTACGAGGTGACTGCAAATTCATCCACAACACTCAAGGATGTAGTTGTTCTCTTTATTATTACCAACTTTCATTACAGGTCCGAACCTAAAATAGTAAAATAATCGGCCAAGTGCGATTTGGACTCGCGCAAGAAGGGTTCCGTACCATATGGGAGCCCCCCTTAATGTATTTCTCTTTTAAATAGCAATTCTGTTCAAAAATATCATCAAACCTTGACGAAATGTATGGAACAGCTGATTTTTATCTTCGCGATTTCGGAATTGGTTTCATCATAAATACTAGACCGTATCATATTATAAGGCTGCATGTTGTTGTTATTTGTTTATTGTGCTAATAACTAAAGCTGAAATTCTTAAGTTTTAAAGAGTTTTAAAGATTTTAAAGGTTTTAAAGATTTTAAGTCTTTTGACACGTACGCGGAAGCTTGTAAATACTACGCCATAGGAACGTTGGAGCAGCGACGTCAGCAGTACGATATCGTACTCCTGCACGACATAATGACAGGAAAAATTGATAGCAGTGAACTTTTGTCCAGCATCTCGTTAAGGGTACCGATTCGCCGCAGTAGATTTAAAGCTCCTCTGTTCCACGTTCCATCTGTACATACTAATTATGCTCGAAATTCTGTCCTTTGTCGCGCCGCTCTTACTTATAACATGTACTACTCAAGAATAGACCTATTCTGCTTAACGAAAGCCTCATTAAAAAAAGAGATAAAAAAACTACATGTGTCCGGTGAGTAGTTTTAAAGTAATCACACGAGTAACACTGCAAACCTTGGCTCTCAAGAGATCTCGTGTATTGCAGTGTTACTCACACATACACACACACACACACACACACACACACACACACACACACACACACACACACACACACACTTTAAATAACCTAAGTTTGCACTTTTATTTGGATTTGTTGGGATGTTGTTGGTAAAATTATAATTTATTTGTTTTCTAAATTATTGTAATCTGTTTTGGCCTTATTTGTGTTTTTATAATGTAATTTTTATGTGTAATTGTAACGCTGTTGATTACAAGAAATAAATAAAAAAAAAAAAAAATAAAAAAAAAGCTAAAATCTGACATAAGTAGATATTGTTAGTCTTTATTACTACCTATTTTATGGATGTTGTTATCATTACTTACCATACTTATCTCAAAGATTTATCTTAGTGATAAGCATTTCAGAAATTTGAAGCGGACGCTGGATTTGAACCTACCCCTTCGGATCACTAGCTCGACGCTCTCCCAACTGAGTTAGTCTACCTTCTACGCAAGCGCCAAATTTCTGAAGTGCTTATCATTACTACCAACTTATAGCGTTGGCGGCGCCACCTGTGTGTGTTTAGTGTAAAAAGAACTCTAAATAAAAAATTATGTTACCATACTTATTATAATAGTTATGACTAATAGGTATTATTCAATTTTTTACTAACTTTATGTTATCTAACTTTATATCCATATTTTTTATGCATTCGTCTGCTAGTAATTTTACAAAGGAAGTAAACAAAAAGAGAAAGAAACTATAACGAATGATAGAGATGGCATGAAATTGAAAATCTTATCGCAACTGCAAAATATTTTCAGAACATAACCTATCATAATACAAGTAAAGGAGTAAAATAACAATAACATTATGTTGATGTACGCACGTTGCGGCATTACGAGCCTTCCTTTATAATATGGCGCAGAGTAAACAGAGGTATAATCCGTGCACGCACGATGAAAATGGAACTGAACCTTGTCAAAGTGAATCAAAAAAGACAATTCTCAACGGATGAACCGTTATACTCATAACTTCAGAACTGTCTTTTTTGGTATACTTTGACATAGTACTATTCCATTCTTAACACGAGTGGGGTTTAAATTAAGTTTTATAACGCACAAATTAGAAATAAATTCAGTTAGTTTCTTGCGTCTCGATAGGTGATGCTTTAGGAAAGTGTAGAAAGGAATGTCGCTTTTAGATAGGAATAAGTGTCACCTGTATCACGTGATGTCGTTGCTTATACAGTAGTTTCTATAAGCATGACGCTATTTTTAATCCTTGTGGTGAGATTATGTCCTTTAAATTTTGAATTTGGGGCACATAGGCTATCTTTAATTTTTCTATGCTTTTAGGTCACATTTGACATAGATCGACGAGAGAAACAGCTGTGAAATTAGAATTTCATGTATTTTTAAGGGTATTATTGATAATGTAAGATACAGCAACTTACACTTTGGATAAGATAACATTTCTAAGTACCATATCTTTAAGTTTATGAATCTTTATATTGTGTATGTAAATAGGTTGAGTGTGTTTTTTGTACCTTTTGTATATGTGTGTTATGCATGATAAATAAATGAAAAAAAAAATGTACTCGCCTTTTTGATAGTCCACTACTGAACAGCCCTACCCTCGAAAGGGGATTGAGCCATATACACCACGCTGGCCCAGTGCGCTTTGATGGATTCACATGGGTACGCCATCTAATTTCTTCTTTGGATGTATGCAGGTTACCTCACGATGTTTTCCTTCACCAAAAAGCCAGTAGTGTGAAAGTCCGTGTATACCTATATAAGTTTCAACAGACTCACTGTCGGGACCGGAATTTGAATCCACGACCACACGGAATGATTACTTGTTTTTGGATACCTCCTTTGTGTAAATTGTACATTACTTACAGGTCGCGGCATATAAGTCTAGCGCTGAGCGAAGTGTAGAGGAGATGGTTGCGTATGAGTTTAGTATGACGGTCAACATGCGCAGCCATCCCCTCCACAATACCCTCAGCGCTAGACTTACGTGCCGCCACTTGTACCTTGCGTCAATAACAATGAACCTAGTACGAAAATAGCCTTACGAGAAAAGACCGTAACTGAAAACATGTGTTATCCATCTCGTTATAAGACATCTGTGTATGGCACAGAGTATGCGGGAGTAAACAACAGTTTATATCATATGAACGGTGCGATATTATGACGCAAAACTGCCATATTGCGGTTGACGCGGAATTTTTTTGTTGCTATCTGTACATTAATTTGGAACAAAAAGTTAATAACGGTTTTGTTGCCGACAAAACAAGAGATTTTCAAGTTGATGCATTTTTATTTCGTTGATCGCAACGTCGTTTAAAAGTTAACGCATCGGCGTTAACTTTTAACTGAAGAAAACGGAGGAGGTTCTCAAGTTGACTCTTTTTTTTAAGTTATTGTATGCATACATTTTTATTGAGCAGTTAGTCCGATTTAGAAAACGGCGTTTTTCATATTTCAATATTTTTTAGCTATTTATATCACGTGATGTTTTAATAACAAAAAAAATGTATAAAAGTAAAACGTTGCTGAAATTTGCCCACAAATGTTTTAATCAGTTGATAAACGAGGTTTTAATATAGAACAAAAGTGGATAGATTTACAACCCTACATATTGGTACATATACATAATAATGTTGCAAATAAGTCGGTTTGAAAGCAATTATAGAGCTTTAAAAACAATACAGTTTGAAATGTGACGTGGTATCGTACTTCTATATTTAGTTTTCTTTTTTTACCAATTTCCCATAACAAGACAAAAGCTTCAAACTTTATAAGTTCAAGGCCTAATCGATGAAACATGGATTTAGTATAATAGGTTGTTTTTAGGGTTCCGTACCAAAAGGGTAAAAACGGGACCCTATTACTATGACTCCGCTGTCCGTCTGTCCGTCTGCCTGTCTGTCTCCAAGCTGTATCTCATGAACCGCTATAGCTAAAAAGCTAAAATTTTCACAGATGATATATTTCTGTTGCCGCTATAACAACAAATACTAAAAACAGAATAAAATTAATAATTAAGGGGGCTCCCATACGACAAACCTGATTTTTAGCCGTTTTTTGATCTATTTTAATAATGGTAACAGGTAGATGCTTGAAATTTTCACAGATTATTTAGTTATAAATTCACTTCAATAATAAATAATAAAATTAATATAAAAGAAATATTTAAGGGGGGCTCCCATACAGTACGGAACCCGCCGTGCGCGAGTCCGACTCGTACTTGGCAGATTATAACGTACAACCCGGTCAGAATATCTGTGCACCTCGCTGGAATGCGGCGCCTCTCCCGCTTCCCCTGTCACCTCTCCGCGCACTCCCCGGTGCGACAGTACGGTTAGCATCTTCGTTGCCGATACAGAATTGGTAAAAATATATAGATAATACTGAATCTGTAATAATCTGTAATCAATTCCGTCACGAGGTCAGGTGCACAGATAGTGTGACCGGGTTGTGCCTATTTCTAAACCAAACCGTGTTTTTATAAGTTTAACTGTAGGAATCTGTTGTTCTAGCCGTTTAGCCATGTCAGAGATCTAAGGGCGGCTTAAAAACTGACGCAAGGGCTAGCTACCCGGCCTATACGAACTTACTTATACGTTTGATGTTTGAATTTGTTTGTCTAAGCATCGGTTAGTATAGCTTTTTTTCTAAGTTACATTATCTGTTTGCAGCATCCCGAATGTAATCTCTCTTTATTATTGTATACTACGGGACTAATCGCGCACTAAAATAACGAGATAAATAAATACCTCATCATCTCGACGGACCGAGTTGCATCAATCGTGGTTACCGGTATTTACTGAATGAATGAATGAATGAATGAACACTTTATTGTTAACACAAATTACAGAAGAATACACAGAAAGGAAAAATAAAGTAACTTAAAACTAGTGCAACAAAGGGCGGCCTTATTGCTTACAGCAATCGACTACTGAGGTATTTATTTAACTCGTAATTTTAGTGCGCGATAAGTTCCGCTTGGCTCAACGCATAAGCATTGCCATTCAGCGTGGCAATGCTGCCAGCATGCTGGGCACGCTGCCAACTGGCAGTGGGCGTGAGCATTTGGATTATCTTTAGACCTTCAAAGGTCTGAGGATGATCCAATGCTTTTTATGTAGCGGTAGTGTAGTTTTGCTGTAGTTAATAAAGGCACTTTTGCCTGATAAAAAAAAGTCCCGTAGTGTATAGTATTAATGAATGTTTAAAAACAGCATTTCGATCTCTTTTTTTATCGACATAGTACTACTTAATGAGTTTATTTACCTGCGAAAACATACATAACATACACACCCGAGTACACAACATTGAACATACGAGTAGGTACTCACCTACGTAAGGTAGAAGTACCTACCGTTCGAATCTTTTCAGAAAATAACACGGTATTATTCAAAATGGCACGCAAAAGGTAGAGCTTCACAAAATAAATCGCGGCTCATTCCCCGGTACCTTCGGAATTTAATTTGGTCCCGGTCATGCGTGACGTCATACAGTGCCCGGGAAACGCGTGTGAACACACCTTTATCTATATTCACGGCATTATAGAAAAGTGGCGTGTTTTTGAACAGGCTGAAATTGGTTTTGGCTTATTTGTGTGTGTTGTAGACTTATTTATGCGGGTGCTTTGGCTTACGCTAAATGAACTTTTTATAAAGTAACCCGATACCAAACTTTAGTAAAGAAATATGTATTGTACCTACCATATAATTGCACCTAGACTCACATTTAACTTGGGGTACACATATCGAACACATAAAAAGTAAACTTGCAGCAGTACGTGGCGCAATCCGAACCATTGCACGATGCCTTCCGCGAAAATTACGTATGACAATCTACAACGCCCTAGTTAAACCACATCTTCTATACCTTATCGAGATTTGGGGATGCGCTGCTAAAACGATAATGTGTAAATTACAAAGATTGCAGAACAAAATCATTAAAACCATTTTTAACTACGACTACCTAACTCCAACAAAGAAAATTTATTCAGCAACTGAAATAATGAACATAAAACAACTATACAAATATTACACATGTATCTTTATTCGAAAAACTTTAACTAAAACTATTCACACTGACATAACGTTAACAAAACAAAAAAATGTTGTTAACCGCCGAACTCGCCGGGCGAGCTATATCGTCATTCCAAGACATCGAACAAATTACGGCAAGACAATGCTTACAACTGAAGGTGCCAAACTTTATAACTCACTACCCTCACAAATAAAAAATGTTAACTCACTTCATGCCTTTAAAAAAACCTTAGCCGAATACATCATAGAAGATGTATCGTTACTGTTATAACTAAAAGAAAAGAAGTGTGAAGTGAGTCTGTATTATGTTATAATATATTCAATTAGTTAATTTATTTTGATAATAATAGGTACGACTAAAATTGTAAAATATTTTGTAATTATGTTATCATGTAAGTGACAAACTGTTTGTCTTTATGATAATAAATATCTTTAAACCTAAACCTATTTAACAAAATAAGTCTCACCAGTAATAAGTACATGAGTGTTCAGACTTCTGAGGGTGGATGTGGCATGGGGGAGGTTCAAGTATTACGTAAGCAGATTTATTACAATTATTTATAGAGTACTTTAACACACATATGAGTAAAGAAGTAAATAACTATTGCTGACGTAATCACCATCTAGTCTCCCCCACTCCCCATGTCATCAAAATTAAGCAAATATTAAATAGCCTCCCCATAGTGCTTGCGTAATACTTGAACGGCCCTATGTGACCAAAACACTGGTTTTTATTTGATCCAATTACACAGACTCTATTTTTGATCCTATATGTATGCGTAAATTGTTGAAGTAAATGTAAGAGCGTGTTAGATCAGGGTTAAAAGAGGCGGTTACTTTATCTATTTTCTACCAAAATATTACTGTTAGGATGGAAATCTTACTTTAAACCAATGCAGCAACCCTGATTCTAACTTAATAACAAAGAAACTCTTCAATCTGATTCTTTAAATGTTTGTGAGGGTAGTTACCTAACTTGAGGTTTCTAAATTAGTAAAGTAAACAAGTAGGTAAGTATTATTTGTTTATTCATATACTTCATGGGTCCCTCGAGGGTACCACCATGTATTGCAATAATTATGCCACGTTCGCAAGGCCCTAGACGTTTTGAGAAGAAGTGGCAAGAAACTCAAGACGCCATCAGTATAATCTTTTGATACAATACACCTTAATTTAGATATTACACAAAGTACTTAACTTTAGCAACATGGCGACGTCCACTCGACTTGGCTTCGAATATAAAAGTACCGACACTCAGCATAACTAGCTAAGCAAGACTCTAACGTTATTATCAGAATACCGGGAAAACACTAAGAGAGATTCAAAGATACTAAGAGATATTAAGAGACGAAGCCGCGCCAACAGACTGTTTTATACTGATTTCACAAGCTTCCACGATGCCTTACCACCACTGCTCGATGTAAATATTACTAACAACCAATAGGGAACGAGCAAGATGGCGGGCACGGTGGTAGCTTCCATTTTACACAATTGTTAAACATAAAATCATCTTAAACTGTATTTCATACTTATTAGAATTATTAGAACAATTATTGATACGTTTCAAGTAATCTATAACATTATGAAATCACAGTATTAAATAAATGGTATATGTAAACAACAATGGCCGACATTCGGAAGTCATGATTTAGTTACCAATAAATCTTATATTACTTAATACATCTTGTAATCGTTATTAAATTAAATATTATAATAACATTATTATTCTAACACGGCCAGCCTGACAGTACTTCGTCCTCGAAGTACATACAACCTCATCTCCACCATTACACTACAATAAAACTTAATACCATATTGTATTGTTGATGACATATTATTGTGTTTATTTTTTTTTTTATTTCATATCATATTTTACTATTCTATTGAGATAAAACTTCTAATGCGACTTCCAACAAGGTTGCGTTATAAGTTAAATTAATAAGTTAGATTTAGTTAAATGTAGAAGCTAAATTAATCAAACAAAAACCAAAACACCTCGTCCATCGACGGAGAAAGTACATACCGCGGGCTAACTTGACGCCAACGCCATCTACCTCTAGTTAAGAGTTAACTACTAAATTTCACTTCTTCTGCGCGGAGGGACTCCACGCACAATTTTTTTTATTTTCGATGTCAAATGATCTCCCACTCAAACCATCCAATGATTACGTGGAGAACATCTAACAAATCAATCACAATTTTATTATTTGTAGGATCCGTTAACAAAGCCTTTTATTCGATTATATTTTAAAGAATAAAATCTTAATTTCAAGTAACCTCAATATTTTTTCAGCACCTTTAAAAATTGGTTTACCATTATCTCGGCAAGATATAAATAATTTGTTATTTTTCAGAATGTCAATAAATCAACTGATACACACCTAATTCTGCATCATTAAATAGGAGATCTTAGTCAAGTCATTTCAGTCAAAGTAACACACAGTTCACCCTTCATAAACTTTTTCCGGCCATACAGGACCATTCCATATTTAGCCAGCATTTCAAACTTTCCAATTTCTCATTCCACTGTGACACTGTGTTCTTAATATTGTAGTCAACAGATTTCCCAATAATGAAGCAGCTATGTGAATCAGCTAACTATTGTTTGCATTTTATTTTTCACTTTTCTCGTTTTACTGAAGGTTTACGTCTTTATCAGACCGCTCGGTTATTCTGACACATTTATAACCAGTTGTCTTTCAAACTTCCCAATATATATAATTGTGTAGTATGTATGGTCTTATGTCGTTAGATAAAAACAATAACTGAACAGAAACTTTCTGCAATATTTTTTGTTTTTTGGCAAAATTCTTCTGGTTTTGTCAACTGATCCCACATTACAAAATAGACAAATTATGCAAAACATTTTCTAATTATAAATAACAGGGCTCAGCCCCTTACCTCCTTTATCGTCAGCACTGTATTCACTTCACTATTTTAGTGATACACTTCACTATTTCACTGATTCACTTTACTTGGCCAGGAAACCCAGTAGTTCTGGGACCTGGAGCCCCGCTGCAGAATTTCCCAGGCAAACATTGCCAGGAAATCGAGTAGTTGCTGCACAGGCAGCCTTTCAGCATGGATATGCAAAAAGCTTGTCGGGATTCTCTGAAATACAATGAACGGCATTAATGTGGGTATTTCGGCACCACTTCTGATGTTAGATCAGGGTTAAAAGAGGCGGTTACTTTATCTATTTTCTACCAAAATATTACTGTTAGGATGGAAATCTTACTTTAAACCAATGCAGCAACCCTGATTCTAACTTAATAACAAAGAAACTCTTCAATCTGATTCTTTAAATGTTTGTGAGGGTAGTTACCTAACTTGAGGTTTCTAAATTAGTAAAGTAAACAAGTAGGTAAGTATTATTTGTTTATTCATATACTTCATGGGTCCCTCGAGGGTACCACCATGTATTGCAATAATTATGCCACGTTCGCAAGGCCCTAGACGTTTTGAGAAGAAGTGGCAAGAAACTCAAGACGCCATCAGTATAATCTTTTGATACAATACACCTTAATTTAGATATTACACAAAGTACTTAACTTTAGCAACATGGCGACGTCCACTCGACTTGGCTTCGAATATAAAAGTACCGACACTCAGCATAACTAGCTAAGCAAGACTCTAACGTTATTATCAGAATACCGGGAAAACACTAAGAGAGATTCAAAGATACTAAGAGATATTAAGAGACGAAGCCGCGCCAACAGACTGTTTTATACTGATTTCACAAGCTTCCACGATGCCTTACCACCACTGCTCGATGTAAATATTACTAACAACCAATAGGGAACGAGCAAGATGGCGGGCACGGTGGTAGCTTCCATTTTACACAATTGTTAAACATAAAATCATCTTAAACTGTATTTCATACTTATTAGAATTATTAGAACAATTATTGATACGTTTCAAGTAATCTATAACATTATGAAATCACAGTATTAAATAAATGGTATATGTAAACAACAATGGCCGACATTCGGAAGTCATGATTTAGTTACCAATAAATCTTATATTACTTAATACATCTTGTAATCGTTATTAAATTAAATATTATAATAACATTATTATTCTAACAAGCGAACATTGAAGATCTGTGTTAGTACACTAACAAAGCGGATCGGATAGCGAAGATTACGATTCCTTTCTATCGGTTCATAAAATGAGCTCACGATCTTGAGAAACAGGTCATATTATAATAATTCTCGATACAACATTCTACGAAACTCACCATTAAAAATTTCTACCAAGCATCATCATATTTATTAGACGTCTACTGTTAGCATAGACCTTCTCTCAGTATAAACTTCCAATAAAACCGTTTGGGATCCGCCGACAAGTTCACAAATCAGATCACTATATTCGTCATGTCAAATAATGTCACTAGATATGGTCCGCTCTGCTTGTCAGTCCTAGTACTTCTGTACTCCTAGTACTCCTCCGGTCTGTATTTTACTCAAAAGACCATTTCTTCTCTTTTAAAGTCGATTAAAAATACCTAAATCACAAAATAAAAATAGCAACGAATTAATTCCAGCCAGATAATCTTGATTATTTTGACAAGGGACATAAAAATCAATTGCGATCGTTCCCTTGGCCCGTATTAATCTCCTGTCGATGGCACTGACAGCTCGGAACAGGGTCACCGTAATAAGATACGTTTTAAAATATTTGCAATTTTATGGTCGCCACGAGTAAAACGCAGTTTTACCCAAAAAAATTAATGTAGTTAAGTTTTTATTTAATTTAAGTATTACAAAAAGATGATATGGAAATTGTGATAAAATAGAGAAGTAATACGGTAAAAAATAAACTTTAATAATATTTTATGAAAAATTGTTACTGTACCTTAAACCTTAAATCCAATATCTCCGCATGTGTGGCGTGGTTGGCTTTGTAACTATTAAAACAAGGTGATTGAACTTCAATAATTGTTGTATAATTCTTCGTTATTACAATCCAGACAATATCCTACTGCTCAATAGTAAAATCCTTTTTTGCCCGAAAAACAAACTCCTCGACAGTCATCTGTCATGTCTGGTGTTGCCCGTTCTTGAAGTTCCGATTGCAACTAAAATCGACATAGTAAAAAAATATGATAAAATACTGAAAACCTTACATTACATAGATAATAATTTTCGCTAAAAATGGAACTACCGCCTTCCAGCTAGCGTGTACAGAATTAGATTGCACGAATCGATGTCTACATCCATGTACATTATTGTTGATTTAACAAAAACGGCTCATCCGATTTCGATGAAATTAAAATAGGACCACTTCGGGAGTCCCTTTTCGAAGTATAAAATATTTTTTAAATCAGCGCACAATTAGCGGAAATATCGATGAAAATACACAAAAAAAAAAAACAATACGAACATAGTACCTCTTTTATTTTGGAAGTCGGTAAAAATAACAATTAATTTCCTTGTACATAATGGTTGACTGATTATATAAATTTGTTGATTATTTTTGACAAGGGACACAAAAAATCCCCTGGCGCCACAGAGATACCAGAGGTAATAAATATAAATATGGTCGATTGAGAAAATGTGAAAGAGACGTATTAACTTATTAGCGCACGTGTTAGGAAGATACGACAAATATCTCGAAATTTCTGAAAAGATCTCGTATTTTTAATTTTGACAAATTTTATGTCACTTACTGCGTACCAGCTTAGGGCAGCCGTTTGACTTGGATTACTTTACCCGGTTTCATGTTCCGAGTTCGTTTCACCCAGGGTTGGTTCAAAAGGGTCGTCCGGGACATTATTTATAACATTATTGAAAAAACGTAAGAATTTGTGTTTAATTAAATTCGTAAATAAGTAGATAGGAGTAAGGATCATTGGGCTTTGAAAAATTACGTCATAATCATGCACAATGTTAATACGCAGGCAAACATATAGTTATGTGTGGTGATTACAATTTGAATATCCTGAAACCTAGCCACAACACTAGAACGTTAGAAAATATACTAATTAGCTATAATTTGAAATTAGCTATAAAAGAGCCGACTCGTTTAAGTAGCCAAACTTGCATCGATAATATAGCTCATGACTTTAAAAATCGTTATAAAGTAGACGTCATTGAATACGCATTATCAGACCATACAGCACAACTGATCAAATGTCCTGTAGATAAAAAACCACTTATTAAGAGTTGGAAAGTAAGACGCCGCGATTACAGCGAAGACAATATTATGAAATTTATTTCATGTATTAAAAATCTTTCATTTTGTGACTTGTATAATATTGACGACCCTAATGATGCCTATAATTATTTTATTGACTTGTTTAAATTATTTTACGACCTTTGCTTTCCTGTCATAGAGAAAACAATAAACTTTACAAATAAAATTAAATGGATATCCCGCGGGATAAAACGGTGTAGCAAAAAGAAACGTGCTCTCCTTTGGCAATATAGGCTAAACCGGAATGTCTCCAACAAAAATAACTTAGTTAACTATACAAAGAGATACAAAAAAATTGTTAAGCTAACTCAAAGAGCACAAAATGACTATGCATTAAAAACGGCAACAAACAAATCAAAGTGTGCGTGGAATATAATAAATAGCTCAAAATGTAAGATTCCCAGAGAATTTGTTGGCCATATAAAGGTTGGTAACGAGGTCATAACTGATCCATATGAATATGTAACGTATTTAATGATCATTTTGTAGATAAAATTAAACCTTCCACAAACAGTATACAACGCAGTAAATCGCTGATTGAAAGTAGATTACAATCATTGTTTTTTGCTCCGAGTACACCTTATGATATGCTTAAAATAATTAAATCACTAAAAAACACAAATAGCGTAGCATATGATGGCATTGCCACTAGTGTTGTTAAACGAGTGGCGGAATACATATGTGGTCATTTAAGCTTCATATTAAACCTGTGTATAGGTACCGGTACTTATCCCGAATCACTAAAAATTTCCATTATCAAACCGATATTTAAAAAAAATGATAGAGTATGCATTGATAATTATCGACCGATTTCTCTGATCCCGATCTTTTCAAAGGTCTTTGAGAAATATATTTGTTCACGACTCTACGGCTACTTAGAGAAGAACAATATCCTGTGTAATTAACAGAAAGGCTTTAGAGAAAAAAGGACCATAAATATGGCCATATATGATTTCTTACTAAATGTTATGTCAAACGTAGATAAAACCAAGCCAGTTTGCTCCATATTCTGCGATATGACGCAAGCTTTCGACTACGTCCAGCACAGCATACTCTTTAAAAAAATGGAAAAATATGGCGTCAGAGGAATAGCGTTAGAATTAATACAATCTTGCTTAACTAATAGGAAACAATTCACATTAAAAATTGATATAAATAAGAAACAAGAAGTCACTTATCGATCTCGAGAACGATCTCCTACATTTGGTGTTCCGCAAGGTAGTGTAGCAGGTCCTGTATTCTTTACTTTGTATATAAATGACTTCCCTAAAGCTTTATCACACCCGACGATTCTCTTTGCAGATGATAGTACCGTGACAATTGCATGTGCCAACAAAATGACATATGAAAATGACATTAATAGTACCTTAGTATCAATAATTGAGTGGTTAAATGATAATAATTTAAAAATTAACTTGGATAAGACAAATATAATGCATTTTAGGCAGCGTACAGTACCAGATAAAATCAGGATAGACTATAACGAAATTGATGTAAAAGAAGTAGAATCTACCAAATTTCTAGGTCTAACGATTGATAGCAGGCTTAATTGGAAAATGCAGGTTGATGTGCTGAGTAAAAAAGTCAATTCTTCGGCATATACATTATTTAAATTGTCATCTATAATAAACCAAGATGCTCTATTAACAGCCTACTATGGGATAGTTGTGTCAGTACTCCGATATGGCATAATATTCTGGGGGAACTCTACTGATAAGGAAATTGTGTTCAAAGCCCAAAAAAGGTGTTTAAGATCTATGTTTCATCTAAAAAAAACTGATAGCTGTAAACCATATTTCTTAAAATATAAACTTCTAACCTTACCGTCCTTATACATATTTGAAATAGCCATGTTTGTTAGAACAAATCCGGACTTATTTGAACGATGGGCTGATAGGAACTACCGTAGGAAAAGAGATAATACTAGACTTTGTATACCACGTGTAAAAACGACGTTGATGCTCAAAAGTGTCTTCTGTATGGCACCCATTGTGTACAATAAAATACCAAGATGTATTAGGGAATTAAGTGACGGCATGTTTAAAAACAAACTAAAAAAAATTATTAATGGACAAATGTTATTATAGTATTGCTGACTTCTTGGATGACAAAATTTACAAATGTTTGACATGAATAATTCTTGTTTGACATTTATTTAGTTAAAGTTATTAAATTAAATTATTTTTTGACATTATTTTATGATTTGACATTATTTGACTTTTTACTTGACATTATTCTAACTATTTTGACAATGTTGACATCTTATAAATCAGTACTATTCTTTATTTTTATTTTTATATTATTATGTAAAATTTTGCTTGTATTGTTTTGATAATTATGCTTTTAACATTTGTACGCCACGATGGGCAAGAACATGCGATCTCTACCTACACTACGAAAATCTGTATGCGACTTTGTATGTTGTCTACACTACCATGTTTCTAACAAATAAAGTATCTTGAATCTTGAAAGGCCGGTCAAGCCTATCGCTTGCTCCGCGTCTCGCTTGCACGCACGGCTCAAACGAAACGTGACAGTGAGTCATCCTTTTTTGTGCGTGCAGCCGGCGTTCTTCGATTTATAAGACTTTATCACGTGGAAAAATAAAAGTTACAATAGTAAATACAAATTTGAAATGCTACCAACTTATTCGTTTTCGAATAGAACAAAATAATAACATAATATTGTAAGCTTCACTTTCTTTTTGTCCACCACTTTGATCGTCTTTAATACAAATACAAATACAAATAAATTTATTGACCAAAAGTAGAAATACATAACTATTACTAAGAGCTTAAATCGAAAACAAGTCTACGAATTGATTCTATACATGATTTTGTCTTTGGAACCACATTACGCTTAAACTTGAAAGTTTTAGTTTCCATTGAGATATGAAGTTTCAATCCCAATAGAGTCTTCGAAAAAGATCCTCTTGAGTCTCTGGAGTAGCAATCTTAACTTCAAAAGTCTGGTAAAATGAGACACCCAGACAAACGAAAATATAATTTCTAATCTTTTTACGATGGAATAGCCTACAAAATTGATTTCAATGCATCATGTCCCTAGAGTCGTGAATAACACTAAACCCGCGCACTTACGCTCTCGATGTCCCAAACATTGCAGACAATTTTTCTCCTGACGTCCTGAATCTTTATCTTATAAGTCTGCGTGCTTCATCTTCGACCACAACGTCGCTTACCATCAGTCGAGTTAGAGGTCAAGCGTGGACCTATTCGCCTTTAAAAAAACGTAAGTATATTAGCGGTAAAACGTCCATCGCTGGACAGAGGCCTCACCTATTTATATTATAATATACAGTCCTAATTATCATCATTTCGTGTCAATGGTTTTTTCCCTTTAATTTTTTTTCTTCTATACATTACTAAAGGCTAAAGTTATAATAGGAGATGCATTATATATTTAAACCTTGTACATAGCTGGTATTTGGCTATCTTTTTTGACGATAGATGTCCTCCGCTTTGCATGTCGGTACGTGGCCTCAATTTCATAAGGAAACTGCTCTAAACCTATACCGGGTGACTGGTAAATAATAAGCATCCTTTTAGGGGCTTATTATGTACATCATAACTAACAACTTTTGTTCTGCGACTTTAGTCCAAAGTAGTACTCGTAGTACCAAATATTGTCGAAATATACATTTAAGTTTTTAAGTATCTTTAGTCCTTAGAGTCGCATTGCACGCTTAACTTCAAAAGTCTGGTACAATGTCTAGGTTTCAGACACAAAAACAACTTCTAACATCGTTCTTTTTACGATAAAATTGATTTATATGTGTCAAGTCCCTAGAGTCACACTTAACTCAGTCTGATTAGGATAACATTAAACCCACGTACTCTCACTCGAGACACATGTCTCCAAACTTTGTAGACAATCTTTCTCATGACGTCTCGAGATGTGTCTTCTCGTGTAAATCATCTTTCTGTCTTACTTTTGAGAAAGTTTGTGAAAAGAAGATAGTTCGGATTTTAGTCCTTATTCTATGGTTCGGTCGTTGGAATATTTTTACCATTTTTGTATTATCTACTTGAAAGTTCTGCTGTTCAGGCTAAATGCATCATGCGCCAAGCAAAAAATGAAAAAATGTAGGTACTTGAACGAACATAGGTAATATTCATTTATTGCTATAAGATAAAATGAATATCCATTTTGTTTCACACCCATTAGAGCCATATTAGTTAAAAAAGTTAGTAATGAAAGGTTATCATAGCTTTGTGAAAAAATACTTAACTAAGAATTGGAGATTTGCAGACAGGTCTGTTGAAGATGTTCAATGTGTATCCTAAGGGTCTGTCTACTGTAGGTATACAATTTTATCATACCATGACCATGTTAAGAACGTATCAAGTACGGAAAACCACACGATACGTTCTGCTATTCTCACTATCAACGTATATCAACAATAGACATCGGGAATATTTTGCCGGTGTCGAAACGCTCCGTGCATAGCAAAGTCGGTCTTGGTCAGCGACGGAACGGTTTAGCAGACATACATATCTCTTGCCCTGATGCCGGGGCATTAGAGTATGGCATCGCTATCCCCTGCCTGTAGTAAGAACCTAATAAAAGGGGACCTCTGGGCTCGTGGTTGGTCAGAGTTGGAGAGATCAACTCAAACCGGCCCGAGGAGGCAGACAGCGAGTGTGACCACGCTGTCGTAGAGGACCGCACAAGCCTGGTTCTAGTAGCAAGTAAGTACCAGGCAAGTAGTCACACAAAGTACTGGGAGCACCGGTGCGTTCCTTCCTGCGTAGAGATCCCGGAGCTCCCAAGAGGGCACAAAGTCTGGCCACCGATGGGGTTTTAATGGGTACAATCTTACAAAACCCGACTGCACCACAAAGCTTGTAAAAAAGGCATTCAGTATATCTCATACTTTTCAATACAAATATTTTTTTTGTCTGACACAGCCTTACTACGGTCATGGTATAGACCGAATTAAATTTTTTGGTGGCTATGTTATGAGCCACAAGCTGCAGATAATCCGATCTACTTAACAGCTGCGATAAGATTGGGTTATCTGCAAGATTGATTCGACCTTATATGGTACGTTATCCTGGGCATACATCTTTAGGCAGTTTCTAAGCGAGTCCAGTCAATGTACGCAACATTATTAATACAACCGACCTAAATAAAATCTATCTCATCTCGCAATTCACGTCAAATGGCCGGCGCGTGTAGATAAATAAGTACTGCTCATAAATCAGTGACAGTTCTAATGCGTGGTAATACAAATAATCCGCGTGGCAGGTGTGCGGATTTAATTAGTATTATCCGGATCGATCCAGTATGTACCGGATATTATGCGGGACATGTGTTTGTTTCTCTGGGGACATGTGTAGGCGTGTGGTAGGCAGACATGTTAATTTGGATTGACAGCATTTATAATGAAGGTATGTTATGTACGGCATTGATAGATTGTTTATTTATTTTTAAATAAGTACTTGTATTATACAATTGAATTTCCTTACAGTACTAAAGATATTTGACATGGTCCGGCGAACTAATAAATCGCAATGTCAATAAGCGATGCATATAGTACGCAAGACTAATGACTGATAGAGTCGAAAGTAGGGTATGTCGCGCAGATACCACGTATTGGCAAGTACAGTATTGTCTACACGAAATATGGACACATTATTTTCCTAAGACTGTAGGATGCATTGAAAACTAGTAATTTTATTATGCTCAGAAAATATATAATTATATCCGATCTGTTTTTCGACTAAACACGCTTTAATAATAATAAATTAACAATAAATAAATATTAGATAACATCGTACACACGGTCTCTGACCCCAAACTAAGCAATTGATGTGTGATTTGGCTGCCAGATACTGATATATACTACATAATAACATATAAATTTTTAAAAACGTCTATAAATAGTACTTAAATAACATCCAGACACAGAGCAAACACCAATGTTCATCACATAAATGCTTGCTCTGGGATGGGAATCAAACCCGCGCCTCTTTGACCCAGATGTCATGGTCACTAACCACTGAGCCACCGATCAGCGATCGAAGCAGTCAATATAAATACATACTTATTTTAAAATTGTAGATCATATCGTTCATACAACGTTATACAACACTGTAAATTGCATATCGGATCGCAATTTGTATATAAACAACTCGCATAAAAGACTTTGGCCCAGAATCAACACATAAATTCAGAACGAACATACTTTACACCCCACGATATTAATAATTTCGGTCCTGCAATTCTGAACGGCGTGATTTGGTGCTTTTTGTTTCTCAAAAGTGGAAAAAAAATGTGTAATGGAAAAAAAAACCCTAATACAATATAATACAATAAATACAAAGGCTATAAAAGGCTATAGCTTCAAAGGCTATAGCTTCTAAGCTAAATCATCATCATAAGCTTATTTTGGCCAATTATCCCTGTTCTGTACTAGTCTCATCCAGGTGTTGCTCTAAGCTAAATGGACGAACTTTTTTCTTTTATGCAATTCTTTCACTGTCACTGTTCAGTTTTTGTAAACGAAACTAATACTAATATAGAAAAAAGACAAACGTATTATTATCTCACATAAGAAACGTCTAAATCCTCCCCACAGCAGACGCAGACTCCAACGTCCAAAAAGTATTATCATTCATAAATCCCAATATAAACCTCCGAAATTACGCCGCTGTCACATCTCCACACTGCGTGGTATTTTACCCGCACTTTGGGGAAATGTTCTTTTTTCCGTCAACACCGAGCTTGAGCGATTATGAAGTAATTCAAGAATGCCGGGAAAATCCTGGTTTGTGCTTGAGTGATTTACGTTGCCAGATATACGGGGAATGAGTATGAAGTCAGCTTTAGAAGATTTTTAGTGCCGCTATACTATACTCGTAGAACAGAGAACAATATTATTTTAACTGTTTGGACAACTGCGTACCTACTGGAATACTTGAAATGGCTATATCATGTCATAGTAAAAGTTGTTCATTTTTACCCAGTGAAGTCGCCCTTAAGAGGTTGTGCGCAAGTTACCAATTTTTTTTTAATATTTACTGCTCTGTATACATATAGCTGAACCAGGAAATTACAATACATAGATTAAAATAGTAAGTACAGTTACACACAGGCCTGATATGACCACCATTTATTTAAAGGCGTACATTTGCCATTAGTGGTTAGACTAAAATTATAAACTAATAACAAAAATAAGTAAAATATACAAAATTATGAATGTTAGGCGTCATTGAAGTATTTGGAATCGGAGTCAAACTTCCAGATAGCTTTTTTAGGGTTCCGTACTCAAAGGGTAAAAACGGGACCCTATTACTAAGACTCCGCTGTCCGTCTGTCCATCTGTCGGTTACCAAGCTGTATCTCATGAACCGTTACAGCTAGAAAACTGAAAAAAAATATTAAAAACGGAATAAAATTAATATTAAGGGGGGCTTCCATACAAAAAACCTGAATTTTTAGCCGGTTTTCGCCCGATATTTAAAATGGTAACAGGTAGATGCTTGAAATGTTCACAGAATATTAAGTTGTATATGTTTATTCACTTCAATTATAAATAATACAATTAAAATAAAATAAATTACATTTAAAGGGGGCTCCCATACATTACGGAACCCTCCGTGCGCAAGTCCGAGTCGTACTTTGCCGATTTTTTTTGTACAATGTTTCCAAAAATAACATCACATTTGGCTTGGTAACTAACGCTAATATTGTTTGATTTCGATTCACTAAGTAAATATTTTATTCCTATGAAAAATAAAATATATAACACACAAAATACAGACTTTGATGTTCAAATATTTTTTGCCTATATCGAATTTGTATCTTAGAAATTTCGGCGACTTTGATCAAACAGTTCTCGAATAAATATTTGTTCTATATTTTGTTTCGTAAGATTCCAAACTAAAAATGATTTATGATTTATGAAAAGAGCTAGCACACCCTAATTTGTAAATAAAAAGAAAAAGCTGTGTTTATCTTGTCTGTGCTTGTTACTTGGTTGTATTCGTTAATTTTTTTTATAAAAAGACGAACGACACGTTAGAAAACCTGAGACTTGAAATACTATGTACCTGTATATGTGCCTACATATTGTGGAATGATCCAATGCTTTTTATGTAATAGTAGTGTAGTTTTGTTGTAGTTAATAAAGGTACCTTTGCCCGAAAAAAAAAAGTGGAACGGCCAAGTCACATAATATATTAACTAAGGTGTAGAGTTTGTGAAGTAAGGACTTGTAGAGTAAGGCGTGTAAAGTTAGAAGCTTGGCTTTACGTGAGATCTGACAACTTTTTGATAGTGGGAACTGTGATTTAGACTTGGCTTCATTTCACATGAAAATGTTTTTGTTGGATTCTTTTTTCTCGAATGCCGGATTGGCCCCACCGTAAATGTGGTACATAATGATGGTCTGACTCATGCTTTTTTGGCTTAGTTCAACCATTTTTGAAGGACCCTAAAAAAGTTTTTTTTTTTTTATGTGCCTACTATGGGTGGTCAGTGTGGTGAGCCATGGTGGTCTAGTGGTAATGACATTCGCCTTACAATCGTAAGGTACAAAAACTGGTCCGGTACCAATGAATTCCTTGGAATTTATGAATGGAATTTCACACCAATGGCTTTTCGGTGAAGGTAAACATCGTGAGGCAAACTGCATACGTCCTTAGAAGAAGTTCGATGGCGTATGTGAAACCACCAACCCGCACTGGGACAGCGCGGTAGATATGGCCCAATCACCCTTCGTGGGCAGGCCTACGTCCTGAAGTGGACTATCAAAAAGGCTGGTACAGATACAGATGGGTCCAACCGCGCACTAAAAATGTGAGATATAAAATTACCTCACTATCCCGACGTTTCGACCGATTTGCGTCGATCGTAGTCACGGGTAGACGGGGTCTACGCTTAATATAGTCCCGTAGTACAAAAAATGTGTTTAAATCGCGAAAGTTTAATAATAACATGTTCGTTTTTTCGCGAGTGTCTGTATAACATTTTAAACGATATAAAACGGGACTCACTCGCAGTGCATTACGAGACGGCTCCGCGTGCTAGCACTCGCCAACTTGAGAAAGGTCGCCGAACGCGACCGAAACTATAGTCGTGTTATGACTATACGTTCACGTGAGTGAGTCCCGTTTTATATCGTTTAAAATGTGTGAAAACCAAGTAAATTTCCATAGTAAAAAAGTGTCTGAATAACCCTATGAAAAATGTACCTACATTAATCTCGTGAGTTTCGTTACAAAACTTAGGGCAAATAGAGCAAATTTTCATAC
This sequence comes from Hypomecis atomaria, assembly GCA_964007245.1. Lineage (NCBI taxonomy): Eukaryota > Metazoa > Arthropoda > Insecta > Lepidoptera > Geometridae > Hypomecis > Hypomecis atomaria. The sequence continues at coordinate 17,762,303 of OZ023300.1, read as the reverse complement.
CAAATCTTAGTTTAGACCTAAATTCAGGTGCCCACAATTACATCGTGCATACACTATTCTTAATTTATTTATCCAAATTGCAGAGTTGTTTAGGCTCAAAACAGACTAAGTTGTCTATTAACACGCCGCGCGCCGGGAGATTTCACACTTGTCAAACTTTTATACAAGTGTAGAACAGAAGAGCAACTGGTGTTATTTTAAAGAAAAAAAAAATTGCAGTAACTTTAAGTTCATACGTAAAATACGCTAACGCACAGTTAGTACAATAATAATATGAAAAATTATGTGACACGGCAATAAACGAAAAAGTGATAAAAATATTGTCTACTTTTCAACTATTTTTGTCTTTATTTTACATCTGAAAACTTATTAATCTATTATTATAGTGTTTTTTCACACTAAGTTTAGCTCAGTTGGTAGGGTGTCGGAGCGGTGATCCAAAAGAGGCGGGTTCAAGTTTTGCGTTCGGGACAAATTTTGAATATATTTATCACAAAATAACTCTTGTTTTAAAAATATATTTTCATGATAAAATTTTGTTGTATAACATCGAGCAAAGTATCTAAAGAGTCACAATCGTGTAAAAAAGTGTCCGAACCAATTGCCTAAGATACGTAGTGGCAGGCTTTTTAGTTAGTCGTCAGGTGATTGCAAGCCGACTACAACGCCGCGCGATGACAAAGTTTTCGGTTACAAGCATTAATTAAGTATCATAACGTCGACATTCGAGAAAATGGGTCATTGTGAATTATTTGTTAAGGGAGCACAGATCTCCGAAATATATTGTCATCAACTCTAGTCTCCGAAAAATTTAGTATGTGTATCTATTTAAGAGATGCAACATTGGAATGTAAACTCTAAGATCATGTTTTTTTTCTTTGTTTTTTGGATGTGTATTTGGCAATACCTACTTTGAAATTGTTACTAAATTTTAATTTAGAATTAATAGGTACCTAAGCTTGTATGTAAATATGTTTTTTTTGGTAAATAAACATTTATTATTATTATTAACTGTTATTTGTTTAATAAGTCAAAAAATACATTTTGATTTGATTCGATTTAATGTATCTAAGTAGGTATGAATGACGTCGCTAGGATATTTTTTCGCTACTTTCACTCAGGGTAGCTCTGTAGATATTTGCTCTAAGTTGTAAGATTTGATTTACTGCATATACTGTGCTCAAACTTTAATAACGTTGTATACAGGGCTTATAATGTTTGAACACATACGTATAGAATTTGCATACCTAGTCAGAAACTTACCAAGTTACTGTCTTTGTACCTACTGGTAGATCAAGTTTAGCACAGAGGGGTGCTTAGGTTAACTTAAAACAGCCCTATACATTAGGCATGTTTTGGGAGGCATTTAGTGCCGTAATGCGTTGCTGGGTTAGAAATTAGACATTCTATTCCTACATAAGTAATAGAGTTTAAAAGTAAGTAAGTTTACGTAGAATCTTGTAAGAGAATAATTAAAATATAGATTGAGTTATTGAACATTATTATAGTCTAGTTACCTAATAAACGCAGTATTACTTTGGAATCTAAGTCCGTGTTTATTTTTTCTTTCTTTGACATTTTTAATTAACTTGTAAATGACAAAACAAGGTCTAACTAATCCGTATTCATAATAATTTAAGTAGGTAATTATTATTTTACTAACAAAAATCTAGCTTTTTGTTAAATAAAATCTTTCAGGATTTCGAATCAGGAATAAGGAGATTCGATAATGAACCAAAGTTACCGACACATCTCAGCGGATAATTAAGACGAAATAACAGTGGGCAGGGCTCATAGCTTTTAAAACGGATTTTTAAAGTTTAGTAACGCCAATGTTTAGCATTATAAATAAATGCTTTATTGGCCTTCAGGTGGCCTAAAAACTCTGACACCAGGGCTAGCCACCCGGCCTATACGAACTTACTTATTGAACTAAAAGTTTACAAACGCTTTGCCTGGGTCTGTCTTCCCGCTAAAGTACAACGTGGGTGTCTTCAAATCCCTAGTAAATAGGTACCTTCGAGGTAAGAGTGCTACACCCTAGGCCGCATGTCTGCTCAATATCAGACAGTATGTAGTCAAACGCAAACCTATACGGAATAAGAATTAGAAATTAAAGACAAGTTACAAAGTTACAAGTTCTTGACTATAATATGACTGGCTGGCATCCGTACTAGTAACAAAACTGCGTTTCAAAAGTCAGAGTCCTCCATGGTGTTATAAAATGTTAAGGTCGTACTCATTGGTTAGATAATCGTCTAACAAATATTTTAATTCATGCTTGTCACTGAAAGTCTTTCCTTAAACATTTCGACATCAAATATATTCTCTTCAAAATTATTCCTAATATTTCTGTTTTAGAAAATAGGTTTAAAAATAATATAAGATTTGATTCGCAAAGCCATAAACATCTTAGACTTTACGACAGCAAAATAACTATAAATCCAAACTGAGCCGCCAAAACATCACGTAAAAAGTATAAATAACATAAAATACAGCTTCGTTTCTTCAGATTGCATTCTCAAAACACTTTAAAACCGCTAAATCTCAATAAAACCTTGAGACTATAAAATCGAATCGAGTTATCTCTCCATTAAGCAGACAAATACGCCACGGTTCTCCGCTAAATCTTCCTTTCTATGGGGATAAATTCGACGAACTTACCCCTTCAGTATACAGGTGTTTCTACTTAGGCCGTTTTGGTAATTTACTGGGAAACTTTTGACGCTATTGTGGATAAGTTGAATTCAGCGTCGGGTTCAGGGAACGCTTTCAAAGAGAGACGGGGTGATTTTAGGCCATGCTTACCATGCTTAACTTATAGATCCGATTTATTTTTATTTTTATAGCACTTTTAATATTGCACACTCTTAATCTCTTTCCAACTTTATACACCATGGGACGACGACGATACATACGCATATGAATTTTGTAGGAAACTCGAGATTGTTCTTTTATCTACTCTGTTATAGGACCACATATTTTCATTATGTCTTAATCTGTCCTATTTTATTTTGAGTTAAAACTTGCATTTTTAAAAGGCTACGCAATGTTCTAATGCTAAGTTCTGTGTAAAAGACGACATACAATACGAGTATTCTTCATTATGCCAGCAAACCATAATACAGTGCAATACAGTAATTATTTGAGTATTGTATTTTACTGTAATATGCATTTAATTTCACAAATTATCTACTTAAGTAATAGTATATTAATTTTGTGGATTAATTTCTATTTTTACTTTTTCTATAAAGTGAAAATAATGTTATTAATTGTTATTTTTAATTTAATGTTTCCATCATTTTCTTTATTTAAAGTATCAAATTTTGAAATAATTAAGTATACAACTGTTCACCATGCTGTGTGCTCATTCTTTTGGACCACAGAATCGGTCAAAAATTGTAAAAAATTATATAATGTATTTTCTGTAGTCTGTTATGAGTGCCTAATAAATAAAAAAGGAAAAAAATAAAATATCTAAGTGCTCAGTCTGATTTGTCGCAAGTTTCAGTACTGTTCCGATAAATAATTCCGCTTGTCGATGTGGGAGGCGCAGAATTTTTAACTTCCGTTGTAAACTTGCATGAGTTAATTACATTTTGCAGGTTAATTCCGAGGTTGGTGAGGCACAGGTTACAGCTAAGCGGAGCGGGGCCGAGCAATAATAGTCTGTGAACTATATTATATGACTAGCTTTTACCCGCGGCTTCGCCCGCGTTGTATTTTGATTTTGGCTTATGTTTATGTCGGCTTCGAAACCTAACCTAACTGACAAATATCAAAATACCTTAGAGGAATGCTTTTGTTGGTTAAGTTACGGTTGGAGTGTTTATACAACCCCCCCGTGTATTCCCGCCTTGTCGTGGGGGAGGTCTGAGGCAGCTGAAAAGGCGGCGCTCGAAGTCTCCCTCTTCTTTGGGTCTTTTTCCCCAAGGAAGCTTAGAGGCTGGCACTCGAGTTTCAGCCGCTTTTAACTAAAGCAGCTGAGAGGATGGCCGGTAGGTTGCATGCCTTATGAGGAGTGTCGCAACTTAGGCGGGCTGCAGTGCCGCTCTTGCGACGCTGCATCCGAGGATTTTTTTTTATTATATCGCGAAATATCCCTGACATGATCAGGGGTCTTAATTACAAATGAATAAAAACTAAGTATACCTATATTTCAATGTTTTTGGCTGTTTGCAGTTATAATAAACATTACAATGGTACAGCAAAGTTTATACCTACTTGTTCCTAATTAAGTATTGCTTTTTTACAAATATTTGTGCAAAAATTCGATAAAATTGTTTCTAAGGTTTTTTCGTGTTAGATTAATTCCAATTTTTTGTTCTAAATCAAATCTCTACTTTCCATAAACTGGGCATTCCAAGATTATGTGCAGTGGAGTCTCCTCTTTTGTGGGTTCACAGATGCACGATGGGCTTTAAACCTCAACTTAAATCGATGTAAGTATTGGGAAAACTCACCATGCCCCGTCAGCACTTGAGTTATGATTCCCACTGGTGCTATTTCTCTTACGATCTTGTATGCCGCTCTTGCATCCGGAAAATATGTTTTGGTTACCGCCGCTGTGTGTCCATCCTGATACCGCCGGTTCCACTCGTCAAGAGAGTCCTTTTGGATTTCTCGCTTGACGAATGAAACGGGGCAGTTATCCTAAATAGGTCTTGCTAGCTGGTCCGCTCTCTCATTTCCCTCCATCCCCGCGTGCGCTTTAATCCAATAAAGTTTCACTATTTTATTTTGTGCGTGTAGTAACTTTATGTTAGCTTTGAATTTACTGCTAAGGGATGGAGGGAAGATACGCCAACTACCGTTTCCAGTGCAGACCTGGAGTCACAAAAGATTTTTGCTTTTTCGGTAGCCTCAATAAGTGCCAATAACTCGACCTGTTACACAGAGCACCAATCGGCCAATTTCAGCTTGCGGGTACTGATCTCAGCGGCATCATCCCAAATGGATAATGCCGCCCCAACTTTCCCTTTAATTTTACTGCCGTCTGTAAATATGTTAATTTCTCGGTTAAGATTTTGCTCTAGTGCTGCTCCGTCTGCCAGGCATATGAACTCCAGCTCCTCCTGCTGCGCTGGGTGTGGCTTCTTTTCTGTCTCTCTATCTCCAGTTACTTGCTGGGAATAACCTTTCTTAGTTTCATAAAGCAAGGTTGCTTCTTGGACTCAGATATGACAGCCGAGGATAAGGGGCCGCGGTGGGATATATGGAACTGGTGGTGTGGGTGCCGCCACCTACCCTACCTTCCGCTAGGCCGTCAACGTGTTGGCAGACGCAGTGGGGCTGCAGGGGAAGAGAGGTGTCGGTATCGCGATTGCCGTTCTCACTGCCCTCTGCAGTTAAAGAGGCAGGCGCTGGGCTACTATGACTGACCCACTGCACTGGGACCAGGGCGTTGGAATGCTGTCTGACGTTCAGTACTGGTTAGTCTCGAGTGGTGGATGACGATGTGTCTTGTGCTCCGAAACACTCCGTCACTATGGCGAGAGCGCAAGCTCCGTTATGGAGCCCGAGTCTGGGCTAGTGCTATTGAGTGCCGCGAAGGAGTGCGAAATATGTGGGAACGTCCTAAACTTGCCATGACAGGTTATTTCTGGCGCTTAGACGGCTGCTACCGCAGCCCACTCACTTAGTTTTTATCCTATCCTACGGGAACTGTTAAAGTTTTTGCGATAAAAAGTGGCCTATGTCACTTTTCGTCTTTCAAACTATATTCATGCAATATGCCAAGGCAAGTTGCTCCGTTGCTGAGAAAAATTTATCGTTAAGTCCTACGGGAACCACAATTTTTTCGGGATGGAAAGTATCCCATGTCACTTTCCGTCTTCCAAACTATGCCCACCCCAAATATCAAGTCGATCCGTTGCTCCATTGCTGAGAAACAGTTATTGTCCTATCCCATGGGAATCACGAATTTTCTCGAGATATAAAAAGTATCCTATTATCACTTTCTGTCTATTAAACCATAGGTATCCATACCAAAAATCAGGTCAATCTTTTGCTCCGTTGCTGCGTCAAAGAGGAACAAACCAACAAACTTTTCGGATTGATAATATTTAAGTATGATGATTCTGTACCATAAAGGTAGAATAAAAAAACATGTTGAACCTCTAATCCTTACTAATATTATAAATGCGAAAGTAACTCTGTCTGTCTGTCTGTCTGTCGCGCTTTCACGCTAAAACTACTGAACCGATTTGAATGAAATTTGGTACACAGATAGTCTAGAGCCTGAGAAAAGACATAGGCTACTTTTTGATTCGAAAAAATAGTTTTAAAGTGTTGAAAAGAGGGGATGAAAACGCATTGGCTAGAATCTTAGAAGAAAAAACTTATATTCTACCATGACAAATGGTAATTTGCATCTTGACTTTCCAAATTACATTCTCTATGCCCAATGCCCATTCAAGGCTGCTCAAGTTGCAAATGTCAAAGTCAATCAATCTTTTCCTGTAAACTTTAGAGAAGGTTACATGTATTTTTTCAGTTTAATTACGTAGTTTTCATTCTAATAGGTATGCCTACAAAACGCAAATCGAATCTAGCGCGTAGTTCTAGCGGAGCTCGCGCAAAGAAAATTGCTAGAAGCCAAGAGTCTGAAGAGCACACTTAAACGCGTTTGACGTTACATGCCGAGCGCCACGCATCTCAAAGAGCTGCTGAGACTCAAGAGCAAAACCAAGCGCGTCGAATTTTAGATGCTGAGCGTCACGCAGCTCAGAGAGCTGCTGAGACTGAAGTTGAAAATCAAGCGCGGCGACATTTAGATGCTGAGCATCACGCAGCGCAAAGAACTGCTGAGACTCATCTTCCCGCTAAAGTACAATGTGGGCGTCTTCAAATCCCGAGTAAATAGGTATCTTCTAGGTAAGCGTGCTACAACCTAGACCGCATATCTGCTTAACAACAGGCAGTATGTGGTCAAACGCAAACCTATCCAGAATAAAAAAAAAAAAAAAAAAACTCAAGAGCAAAAAACCAAGCGCGTCGATTTTTAGATGCTGAGCATCACGCAGCTGAGAGAGATGCTGAGACTTAAGGAGAAAGTCAAGCGCGGCGACTTTTAAATGCCGAGCATCACGCAGCGCAAAGAACTGCTGAGACTCAAGAGCAAAACCAAGCGCGTCGAAATTTAAAAGCTAAGCGTTAGACGTTAAGCAAAAAATTGCATAGTTCCTGTAGGACAGGACAAAAACTATCGAAAGCAAAACTGTTGCCACTATCACAAAGACGCTAAGTGATTAATTCCTCTATGACGCTAATATGGATTAATGAAACGTCACAGCGAAACGTAATCAGATGACAGGTGACATTGTCTGCAGACTTTTATAAATCACATGTAGCATGGCAAGGGGACAAATTGTTTTTCCACCATTATAACCCCTTGAAGAGGAAATAAAGTATGGATTGAAAATGACAACTGACATTTCTTTATTCTACCTTTGTGGTACAGAATCATCATACCTACTTTAATATTATCAACCCGAAAAGTTTGTTGGTTTGTTCCTCTTTGAAGCAGCAACGGAGCAAAAGATTGACTTGATTTTTGGTATGGATACCTAAGGTTTAAAAGACAGAAAGTGATAATAGGATACTTTTTTATCCCGAGAAAATTCGTGATTCCCATGGGATAGGACAATAACTGTTTGTCAGCAATGGAGCAACGGATTGACTTGATTTTTGGGGTGGGCATAGTTTGGAAGACGGAAAGTGACATAAGATACTTTCCATTCCGAAAAAATTGCGGTTCCCGTTTCACCATCTTTTTCTCAGCCGTTGCTGAGAAAAAGTTATTGTCTTATCCTAGCAACGGATTGCCTTGGCTTATTGCATGAATATAGTTTGAAAGACGAAAAGTGACATAGGCCACTTTTTATCACAAAAACTTTAACAGTTTCCGTAGGATAGGATAAAAACTAAGCGAGCGGGCCGCGGTAGCAGCCGTCTAAGCGCCAGAAATAACCTGTCATTTCAAGTTTAGGACGTTCCTACATTTTTCGCACTCCTTCGCGGCACTCAACAGCGCTAGCCCAGACTCGGGCTCCATAACGGAGCTTGCGCTCCCGCAATAATGACGGAGTGTTTCGGAGCACAAGACACATCGTCATCCACCACTCGGGACTAACCAGCACTGAGCGTCGGACAGCATTCCAACGCCCTGGTCCCAGTGCAACGGGTCAGTAATAGTAGCCCAGCACCTGCCTTTTCAACTGCAGAGGGCAGTGAGAACGGCCATCGCGATACCGACACTTCTCTTCCCCTGCAGCCCCACTGCGTCTGCCAACAGGTTGACGGCCTAGCGGAAGGTAGGGTAAGTGGCGGCATCAACACAACCAGTTCCATCCCACCGCAGCCCCTAATCCTCGGCTGCAGCGTCGCAAGTGCGGCACTGCAGCCCGCCTCAGAAGCAACACTCCTCATAAGGCAGGCAACCTACCGGCCATCCTCTCAGCTACTTTAGTTAAAAGCGGCTGAGCAACGAGTGCCGGCCTCTAAGCTGCCTTGGGGGAAAGACCTAAAGAAGAGGGAGACTTCGAGCGCCGCCTTTTCAGCTGCCTTAGACTTCCCCCGCCACGACAAAGCGGGAATACACAGGGGGGTTGTATATACACTCCAACCGTAACTTAACCAACAAAAGCATTCATTTTTTAGGTTTCGCAGCCGACATAAACGTTAGCCAAAATCAAAATATAACGCGGGCGAAGCCGCGGGTAAAAGCTAGTGATAGAATATTTAAAAATATTTTTAATGTCAGACAAAATGACGGCCTGGTAAACGTCATAGTAACATGTAGCATGCAGAGGGAAAATAACATTTTATCCAATTTTAATGTCAGTTGTCATTTTCAATCCATACTTTATTTCCTCTTCAAGGGGATATAATAGTAGAACAACAATTTGTCGCCTTGCCACGCTACTTGTGATTTATAAAAGTCTGCAGACAATGTCACCTGTCATCTAATTACGTTTGGCTGTGACGTTTCGTTAGTCCATATTAGCGTCATAGAGGAATTAATCACTTAGCGTCTTTGTGATAGTGGCGACAGTTTCGCTTTCGAGGGTTTTTGTCCTGTCCTACAGGAACTATGAAATTTTTCGGGATAAAAAGTATCCTAAAGCTCCTTCCGCCTTTTATACTATATCCATGCCAAAAATCAAGTCAATCCGTTGCTCCGTTGGCGCGTGATAGAGTAACAAACCAACAAACCAACAAACTTTTCGGATTTATAATATTATAGTAAGGATAGATAGATATAAGTAAAGATGCGTGGCTTAAAACAAAAAGAGCGAAACCATTTTGTTCTTTTGTTATTTTATTTACACAAGCTACAAAACACTGACACCAGCCACAAAACGACATTACACTAAAATCGTTTTTTTAATGCAGAATACACATTTGGCCACCAACTCAAATCTTGACTTGAAGATATCCAAATTGTAATTGCCAGGAAACAATGACGGAGGCAGGGCATTCCGATTCCTGGCGGTCCGCATTATGAAGGAAGAAGCGAATTGCTTAGTACGAGCAGGTATACGTGACGGTACGTCTACCTGCTCGTACTAAGCGGTACGTATATATTTTTTTGAATATTTTTGATTTTACAAAAACAGCTCAGTCGAATTTGACAAAATTTCAATAGGACCATCTTTAAAGTAAAATCTACTAAGCCCTAAAGTTGGCGGAGTAATTGCGTAACATACATGCAAAAGAAACGGAACGCATCGTATATACTAAATATGATGCGAGAGAGATGCGATAGAAAAAGAACTCTTACTATATACTATATAGTAATAGTAAAAGCTCCTTTTAGGGTTCCGTACCCAAAGGGTAAAAACGGGACCCTATTACTAAGACTTCGATGTCCGTCTGTCCGTCTGTCTGTCTGTCTGTCTGTCACCGGGCTGTATCTCCTGAACCACTATAGCTATACGCAGCTGAAATTTTCACAGATGATGTATTTCTGTTGCCGCTATATCAACAAATATTAAAACAAAATAAAATAAATATTTAAGAGGGCACCCAAACAACAAACCTGAATTTTTAGACGTTTTTCGCTCTATATTAATAATGGTAATAGGTAGATGCTTGAAATTTTCACAGAATATTAAGTTTTATACTCACTTTAATAATAAATAAAACAAATATTTGAGGGGGGCTTCCAAACAGTACGGAACCCTTCGTGCACGAGTCCTACTCGTACTTGGCCGATTATTTATGATCGCTTGCTATGCTTACTCGGTTCGCACTAACTTACATTTCAATCCTCGCCTCTTACTCAGTCTCGTTATCATTTCCGCGTACTCCTTAGTAGACTATCGGCTCAGAAATAGAGCATCGATTCCGCACATTTCCGCTCCGCTTCGCTTTGGTGGAGTCTAGGTCTTATTCTCTGGTTGGTACGTTGTTGCGGAGTTAATTTTTTGGAAGTGGGTAAAGTTTGGACAACTTTTGCATAATGTAGGCGTTTATAAGAACGTTTAGTGTGGAAGTGAAAAATTTCGCTCGACGGTTTTATATACGTTGTAAACGTTGGAAAGTTATGTATGTTTTTGAGCACCTATAGGTAAAAAATTATGTTTTGATAGTGAATATGGCGCTCCTTGGATTGGATAGTAATCACTACGCGTGACCGTTTATGTTGGCCGTGGTTGATGGATTTAAATAAGTACGCCATTGAAGTTTATCGCTCGTACGCAGTTAATCTCAAAATATTTTCCACCAAAAAGGCAATGATATACTACTAAACTACTATATAACATACCTACAGATAATTAGTGTTATTTACAAATACAATAGCATCAATTTTCAACGAACTCATTGCTATAGGACAGATTATTATTTGCTAGTAATTTTCGAAGTTTTTTTTTCATTCTAGGTTCTGCCTATGAATTAACGCTATTTATTTTAATTTTCACTTCAAAAATAGATTAGACTGTATGTTTATTTTTGTATTTATATTACACAAACACTCCGCGAACTATAATATGATCCGATTTTGATGATTGTCATTTAGTTAGGTACATCATACTTTAGAGGTACCCAGTTCCATTTAAATTGTATCGAAATCGGCTGTAATTTTTGAAAAATCAACTACAGTTTAAAAAAGAATACATCCATATCTGATCTGTATACTTCAAAATAAACTAAAATGTTTTATATATTTTTACTAAACCACTGTTTCCCCCAAACCAAACCCATTATCCAAACTTATTAACAAAATACACCGTCACTAGCACAACTCAATCTCTTGTTGACCGTCCGTCAAGCCGTCAATCGTGATTGATCGAGACTGATACCAATCTGACGAGAGCTGTCACTTCCGCGCTTCACTACAAGATGGTCGATAAATGATGGGTCTTGTTAAATTGGTTTTATTTTTGTGTCGAACGCAAACTGATTGTCTCGTGCCTTTTGGATAAAAAACTTAGTTACAGTAGTGTTTTTAGCGTGGCTCTAATTGATGTGAAAATGATGTGAATAATTTATTATTTTGTAGACGTAGACGAACCAAAGTTACTGACATAGCCCAGCGGATTGGCAAGTTGAAATGGCAATGGGCAGGGCACATATCACAGAGGACTGATGACCGATGGGGTCGTAAAGTTCTTGAGTGGAGACCACGTACCGACAAGCGCAACGTAGGACGTCCACCCACAAGGTGGACGGATGACCTCATCAAGACCGCAGGATCGCGCTGGCTGCAAGACGCTACCAACCGGTCTTATTGGAATCCTATGGCTGAGAAGAAGAAGAAGAATTAACTGTTTTGACACCCCTTCGGCCCAAGTTCACTAAGTTCAAATGAATTTGTACGGAACCTTATATTTTTTTACGCTTGGAAAATTTTAAAACATCACACTTTTTTACGTCTGCAACTATAAGTTGGCTGAAGCCGTGGTGGTCTAGTGACTGTGGTAGTAACACCCGCCTTACAATCGTGAGGTCCTGGGTTCAAATCACGGTCCTGTACTAACGAGTTATTTGGAATTGATGTACGGAATTTAGCACCACTGGCTTTTCGGTAAAGGAAAACATCGTGAGACAACCTGCATACGTCCGTAGGAGAAATTCGTATGTGAATCCACCAACCCGCACTGGACCAGCGTGGTGGATATGACCCAATCACTTATTGTGGGTAGGCCTAAGTCCTGTAGTGGACTATTAAAAAGACTGATACAGTACCGGACAACTATAAGGAACTGGGAAATTTCTTGACAGCTTTTTTGAAGCAAAAATAGTTTCCCAAACGTTCCAATATACTTTGTTAACAGATGAATTACGGGGCTGAATATTTTTTTGCCATTTCTTTTGTAACAAGACATATTTTACTAACATGATTATTTATTATTTGGTTTCAGGTAAATACGCCAGTTACGAGAATTTCTGTGTTGTTCATGACAAATAAACTATCATGAAACTGTGTAAGTACAAACATTTTCTTGTGGCATATTTTCATCGTTATTATTCTCAGCAGCAAATGTTCACTGTTAGATATAGGCCTTCATCAGATTTCTGATAGAGCTGGTTATAAGTAACTTGCATCTTGCTCTGTTTGAACTGTACTGTACCAGCCATTTTAATATTCCACTGCAGGATGTAGGCCTACCCACGAAGGGTGATTGAGCCATATCCACCACGCTGGCCCAATGCGGGATGGTGGATTCACACACGCCATCGAATTTCTTCTACGGACGTATGCAGGTTGCCTCACGATGTTTTCCTTCACCGAAAAGCGAGTGGTGTGAAATTCCGTACATAAGTTCCAAAGAAACTCATTGGTCAAAGAAGGTCATCGGGACCAGGATTGAACCCACGATCTCAAGAATGACAGGCCAGAGTTACAACCCCTAGGCCACCACGACTTATTCTATCTATGTTTTACTTTCTCTTTCTCTCTTCTTAGCTACATATCCCAGATGTTGGTGGAGTTAGCTTTCCTCACTTTTCTTCTCCATTCCGTTTGCTGGTCTAGCTCTGCCTGTCCTGACAATCTTGGTAATATCAATATTGTAAGTAAACGACGCTAAAAAAACTGCTAAAAATAGAACTCATAGCGGAGTTTGACTAGGTGTTCGGTAGCAATCATGGAAGTTTAGCAATATTCAGCACGGTCAGTCTTCGGAAGGGTGACTGCGGGTGGTATTTACAACTGATCGCTATCGTGGCTCGGATGATCGGGTCTCGGGAGATTTAACCGTTTAGCCATGTCAGAAGCTTTCAGGCGGCTTAACACCTCTGACACCAGGGCTAACCACCTGGCCCATACGAACTTACTGCTAAAATTACCCTAAATTGTGGCTTAGCTAGAAATTGATTTACAATAATGAGCTCTATGTTATGGACAATAAGAAAATCAGCAAGTCATAACGTCTTATCCGCGCGCGAAAATATCTCATCCTATATGAAAGGCCACAACTCACCCCTAAATCGCGCACTTAAATATTTCGCTTTATAAAACGCGAGCGAAAACGCTTTAATATGGGTCCTTATCGATTTATGCCCTAATAAATAACAACTTTGATCCCTTTCATAAATTGGAAGGGCTGTCAAAAATCCCTTCGCATTTTTATCTCTATTTTTTCTACCATTTAAAGGCTCGGACATATCTGTGCGATGAGCTGGACTGCTAGATGGGTCACTATTGATAGTGAGTGAGTGATTGTTGTATTAATAGTAAATGTCTTACTTCATTTCTGTTTCATCTTTTAAAATAAGTCATTTTCGACATTTTTTGTGCAACTCAGGTGCTTAATAATATTTCTATGAAATTTTCTTCATTTTCTTGTAGCTCATAATTTTGATGTGTAGTTAGTTTGTATAGGCCGGGTGGCTAGCCCTGGTGTCAGTTTTTAAGACGCGTGAAGGGCTATGTCATGGCTAAACGGTTAAAACAACGGTTAATTTTAATCTTTAGATCAAATAATACATTGTTCATTGCTCTAAAACGAGTACCTACATAAAGTTTACAATATACTTCACACATAATACTTTATTGTAAACGAAAAATTAGAAAAAAATTAATTTACGACTTGCTCTTGTTCTTATATATTACTGAATCGTTAAATCAAGAAATCAAAGATTATCAAGTATATAAGCTCCCAGGTTGTGAAAAAAATAACTGTTACACTCAATTTGGCAGACCATTTGACAATTTTTCTTGTTTAAAAGTCTTACCTTATAATTTCATCGTAAAAGTCTCATTCATTCACTTTGTTTGACCTCGCGTTCACTTTGCTCGCGTAGGTGTGACCCGACCTTTGATAATTGCGTCATATTTGTGGATCTCTTTGAAATTGTGTTATTGGAAAATTGGTTTTGACGGCTTTTACGAACATCTTTACATTTTAAAACTCTTTGACATCAAATAAAGGTTAGAAAACAAACGGTGCTTTGAACGCATTTTTAAAAGTTTTTTAAGAGCCTGTTATTTTGTTTTATCTTCACTAGATGTCTACCGAACGCTAGTTCAATTACTTGCTCTCTCTTTTAACAATGTTGTTTTATTTTTGTAAAAATAAAATTATAAATAATAATAATTATGATGAGTCCAAATTACAGAATTCATAGAGAAATGATTGAGACTAAAAAAAACCTTCTAGACATCTCTTATCAAATAAGCTTTCAAAACTACAATAAACTTGTTTTTTTATGATGCTACAGATGGATATACAGATCCTTCAAAATAAAATATTCATGAAACTACAATCTACACATGTAAATCTGTAATCGAATAAAGTATGATCCAATGCTTTTATGTAATAGTAGTGTAGTTTTGTTGTAGTTAACACATCGGTTAATTTATTTAATATCTAACTTAACATCATATTACTAAATTTATAGGACGCGACGATCATAATTATGAACAATTAATTTTGTAGAGCTGTGCTGGAATTTGAGAAATTATTAGCTGTTTCATTCATTTTGTCGATGAGTTGAAAATATACAAGACATCTAATTTTTTTCTGTTCTTTGGCCCCATTGTAAAGGTGGTTGATAATTATTTTCTCAATCCCCTCTTTTTGGCTTAGGACACTTTTTACTGAATAACCCTTACTAATATTATAAATACTAAAATGTGTTAATTGATTTGTTACTCTTTCACGCAGCAACATAGTAACAGACTAACTTTATTTTAAGGCATGTATAGATAGATCGAAATGAAATAGGCTACTTTTTATCCCAGAAAGATAAAAAGTTCCTATTGAATAGTACATAAGGCAAAATATCACGTGGGCAAAATCGCAGGCAAAAGCTAGTTCTATATAAGCCTAAATGCCAAATCAAAGATGAATAGCCATACGATAATTCAAATCATTTATTCGAAAAAACATCGGCCAAACTTACGCCGCCATCTCAATAAATAACGCACCGCACAGTCATTAATAACGTGGAAGTTGTAAACATTTTTCAGCCGGATACATTAATATGCGGAATAACGTGGCGAAGTTAATGGCGTAGCGTAAAACAAGGCAGAAGGGTAACTCTACACGAAAGAATTAGAACATAGCTCATTACATAATATTATTGCATACAGATGAGGTCAAAAGGTTCTCGAGTGGAGACTACGAGTGCGTACCGACAAACGCAGTGTAGACCCACAAAGTTACACACACACACACACATACACACACAGGCACACACACACACACACACACACACACAGGCAAGCGTAAAATAAGTCATGTTTATAACATTGTAATTCTGTTTCTGTTTCAAAAGTTAACTAAATTTAACGTTTTAATTTTGTTTAACTTCCTATTTTGTTCTGTGTTCTATATAGTACTTTTATTTTAAATTTTGGTAACGACGCACTCGGACCCCAAGATACAAGCCTAGAGCTTAGTTTGGGGTCCGCTGTTCAACGTGCTTTGGAAATAATAAATGTATAGTATAGGTAAAAAATGAATAAAAAAAAAAAGTGGACGGATGACAACATTAAGACCACAGGATCACGCTGCATACAACTGGTCTAATTGGAGATCCATAGGGGAGGCTTATGTCCAGCAGTGGACGTCCTAGGGCTGTTGGATGGATCGACGGATTGCAACATACTTTGCAAGTACATACTGTTTGTACTTCCGTTTTTTTTTTTTTATTGATATAATTAACATTGCTGATGAAGTCAATGCGGTAACAGAATAGTGGCCTAGACAGCTTATTGCTAGGCGTCCGGCAGCAAGGTAGGTTGACGATATCGTCAATATTGTGGGTCAAATCTGAACATGTTCATTAAAGAACCGAGGCAGATGGCACCACAAGAGGGGCCTATACCAAGGTGTGGGATTTTTTGTTGATTCACTTATTGTCTTTAATTTGCGGGTAGGTGCTATTGTTTGTTTGTAAATTTCATTTTGATAAAAAAATGTTAATTAGTTTTAGATCTTATAACATAAATGTTTAATTTGATAAGTAACTTATCATTACGATTGATTAAAGCACATTATGTACTGTAGTGATAAAGTTCTCACATAAGTGACATTGTTAATTTCTTGTTGATAAATAAAAAAATTTTAACCAGGACAAGGCTGCGGATGATACATGGAATTGGTCCGTATACCAGCGCTACTTTGCAATGAAACGCCTATAAGTAATATTATGTACTGTTAGGAGTAGTTGGATTAGTCTCAAGGTAAACATTAAAAATTTTTGTTATGTTACCTTCATTAATTTGTTCAAAAAATAACTCCATTCACATATTAGATCTAACAAATCCACACCCTGATAACTTTCAGACATCAAGATAAAAAGCATCCCAAAATTTTCTGCCTAAGAAGTCCCAATTTGTCATTCTTGTTATGAGGGTAGAATGATAATGGCACGCTATCATCAAGCCATCCTCACTGGAAGTGCTTAAAGTAAAGTGATTTAGGATGTTGAATATTGGAATAATCTGGGAATTTCTAACGTTTTTACTCACTTTCAGTCAATTACCCTATGAGCGCTACGCCACGCCAGGTGTTTGTTAGTGATCATCGAAGCTAAGCAAGGTTCTGCACGGTTATTCTTCGAATGGGTGACTACGGGTGCCATTTACAACTGAACGCTACCGTGGCTCGGATAATAGGTTGATTTGTAGGTTCCGGTTGTTATAATAGCCATGACCGAGTTCTTAAGGCGGCTTCAAAAACTGTGACACCAGGGCTAGCCACCCAGCCTATACGAACTCACTTTACTCACTTTCAACTTTTTATATTTACCTACCATACTAAAACACTCCTCCTATACATGTGTGAAAAGTTAGCAACAAAGAAAATGTTTACATTAGTAGACTGTAAAGTTAATGATCATCTTAATGTTACAATAAGTCGTTTGCTGCCGGACATAGGCCTCTCCAATTGATTTCTCATAGGACTACGTAATCGTATGGCGCTTACATAGAATGTAAATACTCACATCACTGTCTTCTTTTTTCTTCTGTGTATGGATTTCTTTTGCTCTTGAATTGGTGTTTATTGTGTTTTTTTGCCATTGAATTGAATCCTAAAAGAGTTTGTTCATTCAAGAGCATACACATTTCTTAAATGAATTTTAAAAACAGCATTCCGTTTGAAATATACAAAATTAATTTAGCATTTAAATTACAAAACATAACTCCATCAACAAATTGAAATCCACACGGCACGTCTCAAAAGTCCAACCGACTAAAAACTGTTTACTACTTTACTACACCAAAGCCTTTGGAAGATTCAAATAGATTTGAAATGCACACGACGCAATC
The DNA here is from genome assembly GCA_964007245.1 of Hypomecis atomaria. Lineage (NCBI taxonomy): Eukaryota > Metazoa > Arthropoda > Insecta > Lepidoptera > Geometridae > Hypomecis > Hypomecis atomaria. The sequence continues at coordinate 17,744,575 of OZ023300.1, read as the reverse complement.
GTTTATAAATTCGGAAAATTCCCATTTTCCAATACCAAGCCTTAGCGTACAACTCTCAGCGAAAGTTGTTCGCTCGTCTTCCTAAGCTCTTTGAGTTAAAGTCGTTTTTTGCTGCTAACTGTATGTATAGTGATGTGCATCGGATTATGCAGAATGTTCGAGAATTGGCAGACGTGGGCGCGACGTGATCGTCTCTCGACTCACAAGATTTTCACGTAGACACCTAAACGATATGACATTACGTGAGGCGAAATTGAAGGAGTTGGCAGCTAGGCGATTTAACTTGAGAATATGCTTACAATGAAGTGATGGATTCGAAAATGGTGTAGGTTAATGTAGGTCTTTAATCCAGAACATTTCTGACTCGTACGATCAGGAAATGGAACATTCTGCCGGCTTCCTGTTTCCTGAGAAATTTAATTTGAAGCTTTCCAGAGTCAAAGATATTAGGTATCTTCTAAGTCTGTGTGCTTAAACTTCAAATAAAACATCACTTACCATCAGGCGAGTTGGTAACCAAGCGTAGATTTTGTGCATTTAAATAGTATACAGGGTTATTTCTAATCAATTAGCATCCTTTTAGGGGCTTATTCTGTACATCAAAACCAACAACTATTGTTCTGCGACTTTTGTCAAAACTCAAAAAAAAAAATTGTTGTTCCACAGAAAAATATCGTTCACCCGCGACAAAATGTATGGAACAGCTGTTTTTTTTTTTTTGAGTTCTGACAAAAGTCGCAGAACACTAGTTGTTAGTTTTGATGTACAGAATAAGCCCCTAAAAAGGATGCTAGTTGATTAGAAATAACCCTGTATAGTGCTTGTGTGGATGTCATTACTATCAACAAAACAACAAAAACAATTTTGTGAGTGATGTTATTATCAAGACAAGACTATATTAATATGACTCGCACCATCAAATTCATCAAACCTCACGTAGAGCCAAGTTTCGAACTCTACAAGCTCTAACATCCCAAACATTACACCTTAGTCCAGTGGCTCCCAAAGCTGTCTAATATAAAAAATATATTTCAAAAATTAGTACAAACATGGATAGTGCAGCCATAGCCATACAAACTAGGTACACACCTGTTTTGATGGATAGCCTTACTTGGAGTGAAGCTTAGTGTGGTATGTAGTACAGATGATCAAGTATAATAGAGATTTACAACTAATCAAAATGATGTCTTAGTTTTACAAACTCGTATTAGCAAATTTATAAATGTTAACACTCAAAATATATTCATAAAATATCTATTAGTCCAAAATCTAGTCATTATAATGTTAGTAAAAAAGAAAAATAATCAATTCAAGTTTATAAACTCAGGACCCACCTATAAGAAATTTAATGTTATCGATGTATACCTAATAAAGTATTTGGATGGGTGACCGCGGGTGGCATTTTCCAACTGAGTGCTACCGTGGCTCGGATGACACTTTAAATTGTAGGTCCCGGTTGTTTTAGAGTGTTGTTTTAACTCTTCATAACCCTACTGCACCCCAATGCAGTTAGGGCATCTTCAGAAGATTTCCCCCTCGTAAAAAAAAATATAAAAAAAAAGGTCCCGGTTGTTTTAACCGCTTAGCCATGTCAGAGGCCTTTAGGCGGCCTAAAAACTCTGACACCAGGGCTAGCCACCCGCCCCCCCGAGTGGGTTCCCGCCTTGTCGTGGCGGGGGGGCTTAGTAGAGCCAGGTCTCGCCAGCCTGGTGAACCAAGAGGAACCCGAGGTGGCGCCGGCCTCTCCGGGTCTTGGGCCTCGACAAGCCCGTGCGGAGGCTGGCCAGTAGGTCGCTAGTCGACTGAGGTGGACTGCGGTGTCGCGCTCGTCGCGATACCGCGGCCGAGCCCATCGAGGCGGGGCGGCGACGGGATGGAAGGGCGGCGAGTGTGCCGCTGTCTATCCGTCCTACCAGCGGCCCTAACGGGTGCCGCCAACGTGTTGGCGGAGGCGGTGGGGCTGCAGGGGAAGAAGAGTGTCGGTATCGCGACGGCCGTTCTCCCTATCCTCTGCAGCCGTAGTGGCAGGCGCGGGGCCACTTTAATTGACCCGCTGCATCGGGACCAGGGCTGTCGGACACGGGTGCTGTCTGACGCCCAGTGCTGGTTGGTCCCAGGTGGTGGATGACGATGTGTCTGGTGTTCGGCACATCGTCATTCTGGCGGGAGCCGAAGCTCCGTGGTGGGGCCCAAGTTGGGCCAGCGCTGTCGGGTGCCGCGGAGGAGTGCGCAAGCGTGCCCGTAGCCCCGACACCAGGCGCAGTGGTGGAACACCCAGGGGTTTTGGTGGGTACACTGTCCAGTCGGCAGGATTCCCACATAACCACTCGCCTGCCCTCGAGGTGTGGTGGTATCTATAAAAGATTTCCCCTGGTAAAAAAAAAGGGCTAGCCACCCGGCCTATACGAACTTACTTACTTTTTTTACCTAATAAATAAATAAATATTTGGGGACATCTTACACACGGTCTCTGACCCCAAACTAAGCATAGCTTGTGACATGGCTGCCAGAGACTGATATACCTACTACATATACTTATTTTAAATACAAACTTAAATAGATAGTACCTAAATAACACCCAGACACAGAGCAAACACCTATGTTAATCACACAAATGTTTGCCCTGGGTGGGGATCGAACCCAATAAAGGAGTAGAATAAAATATAATAAAGGAGTTTCAAACTACTTTTCAAAGAATATGTATGTTTTGCCATTACAGCTTTGACAACGACCTTAACTTGAACTCATAGTCGCAATAAAATCCAAATTATTTCGGTATGTAGTCCGTTTTTGTGTCGATCGAAGGAGCCCATTTAATATCTGCTCGGGACCCACCAGTGGGTCCCGAGCAGATATTAAATACCATAGCTTCGGGTACCTAATATAAAATAATAGTCAATGTTAGTCAATAAGTGACTTCGCATGGTACGGGTATGAACTCGTGAACTTCGTTTTCATCTGTCATCAGACATCCGTGCTATATGCCCTGCCTACTATTATTTATCTTTGACAACGTTTGATAAAAAAAATCGGACAAATGCGAGCCGGACTCGCGCACGAAGGGTTCCGTACCGTTTGGGAGCCCCATTACTCTTGCCGTTATTAAGAGCGAGCAACAAATCACGTTTGTTGTATGGGAGCCCCCCTTAAATATTTATTTTATTCTGTTTTTAGTATTTGTTATTTAAGTGGCAACAGAAACACACAATCTCTGAAAATTTCAGCTGCCTGACAGACGGATAGACGAACATCGAAGTCTTAGTAATAGGGTCCCGTTTTTACCCTTTGGGTACGGAACCCTAAAAAACCATAGGGTAAGTCAAATTCTACTATTCTGTAGATAAAATTTGCTCTACATTTAAGCAGGCACTACGCCGCGTAGCAGACAATGTAGAGCTTGCTACGATTTAGGTCGTAGACAGTGGCGTAGCGCTACGACTACTCTGTAGCTCTATAGCTCTTCGTATTTCGAGAATTTATCAAAGCTTTGTGTAGTTACCTCGTGTTCTATTTTCTGAGAATACTTACAAAAATAGGTACTAGTCTGTATTACAGGAAAATTGATGATACACGTGTATCCTCTTCGATATTATTTATTTCTTTCACTGAAAAGGGACCACAGTTATTTAATTATTACCTTGGCTTCAAATACATTTGATGTTTAATAAATAATGTGGGTGTCTTTCAAGACGATGGAAATAAGTAATATACGATTTCATTGTACACACTCTCACTATGTAGAGTATTTCCAGCCAAATTTTTATCATTATCAACATTATCAGCCGTAGGACGTGCACTGTTGAACATAGGCCTCCCCTATGGATTTCCAATAACTCCGCCAGGAAACGGCCTACATCTAGTGCGTTCGGTTCACTTAGTCGGTGGACGTCCTGCGCTGCATATGCCGTGATTGGTCTCCATTAGAGAACTTTACTGTCCCATTTCGAAAAGTATAAAATATTTCATATCCAATTAAAACACCGTAATTCTCTTATTAAATGCGACAGCACTGATTGCACAACTTTTTAATTAGTACTAATGAATACATCATTGTTTCGGCAAAACGAAGTTTGTTAACAAAATATTATTCAGCAAAGTGTTTTATTAATGTTCTTTTGCTGACGATTTCATCAAATTATGTGATTTATATTTGAATTTGTGACATGGTACAACGGATTAACAAGTTAAAGTGGCAGTGGCAGGGCACATAGTGCGGACTTGCGGACAGCTGACAGCTAATGAGACTGTAAAGTAGGTACTCGAATGGAGATCACGTACCGACAAATGCATTGCAAGACGTCTGCTAGACAGATAATTTCGTTAGAATCACAGAACCGCTCTGGATTCAAACCACTTTCAACTTGTCCTATGGCTGATACAATGACATCCGCAAGATTTAAGATCTTGCGAATTCAATTTTTCATAAAAGCTAGCTAGCTAGCCCTGGTGTCAGAGTTTTTTTAAGCCACTTGAAGGCTGCTATGGCTAAACGGTTAATAAAACTGCAATTCAACGTGTATTTTTTTAAGTAACTTATTTATCAACTCGATTTTTTGCAGTAAGAAACTCTAACTGAAGAAACCTCTTCAAGACTGCAGAATCGTGCTGGATACAAGAAGATACAAACAGGCTTTATTGCAGATCGAAAGGGAGGCATATGTTTAGCGGTAGATGTCTTATAGCTAATGGGTGGAAGGATGAATTGAAGAACGATTTAACTAGCAAAAACAAGAGACATTTTTGCTGCTACATTTCAATGTTTTTTAATCGTTCACATTCTGTAATTTACGAGTTGTTTACGTCATTGCTCTGTTATCAAACGGCCACAGAACAAAACAAGCCAGAACAATGTTTCAGCATAAATCAAAATAATTGAAGCTAACTTTGTCAACTGTGCCAATTACGCTGGTGTTTTGATCACCTGTATTGTTATTAGAACGCGGTAGCTTAGTGGGGGAAGCTAGTTAGATTCATGAGGTTGTTGGGTTTTAATCTTGATTTTACACCAATGAGTTCTATAAAATCAACGTGCTATTTTTTATTGAACGACGAACCGAACCGGAGGAGGTACTCAATTTGACGCGTATATATAAATATATTTTTTAATGTTTAACCACGTATAACTTTTTTTTAGTAGTCCAATTTCAATAATTTTTTTTTTTTGAAAAGAATATACTTCGAAATTGGCCTCATTAAATTTTTATTACAATCAGCTGAGCCATTTTTAATAAATCGTCAATAATGTAAAAAATGCTACATCGATCCGTGCGAAATATTCGCGAATTCTGTACACAGGTGAAGTCGGTCATGCTATTTTTGCAAAAAATAATTATTATGTAGCAATGGCTTTGTACTGAAGAAACACATTGTGAGGAAAGTTTTATACATCCAAAGAGGGAGTGAAAAAATACATTGTGATTAAACTTTCATAGGTCTTGAGGAGTAAGTAAGTAAGTTCGTATAGGCCGGGTGGCTAGCCCTGGTGTCAGAGTTTTTAGGCCGCCTGAAGCCCTCTGACATGGCTAAACGGTTAAAACAACCGGGGCCTACAATTTAACGTTTCATCCGAGCCACGGTAGCGCTCAGTTGGAAAATGCCAGTTAGTTAGTTTGGCCTACCTTTATGTTACTTAATTAATTTACTAGTGAATAATCTTTTAGGTAAATGAAGAACGGTTCCTCACGAAGCGATGGACGGCTATGCAATTGTCTGTCTATAAAGGCAAATTCTATATTATAAACTGCGTATTACAAAACATGAAGAATTTTTCCAAAGCCTCTTGTGCTGAATATAACAATGATCTTAAACAAATCAGAAACAAAAATATTAATACTTATTTTTCGCATAAAAATGGCAAAACTGCCTTCAGTCGTGTACAAACATCACTATAGATTTTTTTTAAAACGGCCTAGCCGATTTCCGTAAAATGAAAATGGTACCACCTCGGAAGTATACCATTTCGAACAGATTTTTTTTCTATTCGAAACCAAATTGGCGATATTGTCGATTACCATACACAAAAGAAATAGAACGACGAACATAGAACCTTCTCCTTTTTTGAAGTCGGTTAAAAAGCATCCAGAAATCCATCAGCAGGCCTCCTACTGATATGATTACGATGACGAGTTACATGGACACCCCACTATCATCGCAGCACTCATCGTGTCGGCGAGCTATTTCCGCTCCTAATTGATCGCATCAGTCGAACTCGCGGTCGATGCGAATGACAATCCGATATCCGGACTCGATTCGCTGCGTCATCGAATTGCTATCACACTCACAGGTTGTAAAGAAATATAGTTTATTTTGGTTTTCCATCGAATTCAGAGAACGTTATAATTTATGAGGTTCTCAATTTGATTAAATTTAATAAATTTTTTGTTGTTCAGAAATAGTCTCATTAATATAAGTAAAAATATGTTAAATGACCTGGTTATTAAAATGTTGTTGACTGAGTGAGTGAGTGAGGCTTGTACCGCCCTAAAGGGCGGTACAAGCCTTGTTTAATCACCAGGTGAGTAGTCGCGTAAAATGCTGGGAGCGCCGGTGCGATCCTTTGGAGATCCCGGAGCTCCAAAGAAGGCACAAAGGCTGGCCACCGAGGGGGTTTTAGTGGGTACAATCCCACATAACCCTACTGTACCCCTAATGCAGTTAGGGCATCTTTAGAAGATTTCCCGCTCGAAAAAAAAGAGGTTATTGGAAATAGTGACTTGACGTTTCCTTAAGTTTCGTAAATTACATTATCACTGGTAACACACTGGTTGAGAATATTTGACTTAAGGCATTGAGAAATGTCGGACGAGAAGATTAAGTTGACTTGTATTTGACAATAATTGACCTCTTTCTTAAAGTTGGACTTACCTAACTAAACTACTTGTCCTAGATAGACGTACGAGTAAACAAATTCGAAAAAACAATTTCACGTAGATTTCTTAACTTAATTTGCACTTAACTTTAAGACGATATTGATTCAAGCTGAGAAGTCTAATAGCTACTTAATTCTTTCTTCACCCTTTCTCTCTGTCACAAATAATTTAAATATTACATTAACAGCGCCACTTTATATTCCCGTGACATATTAACTCACTCGGTAACAATAAGCCAGTTTACTGTAAATACCATTTACCCTTTATTTACCCTTTTCGAGGTAAACCAGAGCAATCTGATAAGGATGACAGTGAATTATCATAGTAATGGGTATGAAAATATCGCTATTTTGCCCGGGTTGTGTTAACGCTTTGTGGTTCTTGTAATGATTTGGTTGAGGTCGGACATGATTGGTTTTCATCAGTGTTTGTCACAAAAATAACTCTTTCAGATAAACCTAGTGTGGGAGAGCACAAGAAAAATATATCAGTTTTTATTGGGATAATCTATTGCTTGCACCTAGTACGATGAGGGCAAAAAAGTGCCAGTTAATTACCTATCCAAAAGTAACGTTATTCTTATACTTCGTCATTATTCCGACGTTTCAACTGAGTTGTATCAATCGTGATCACGGCTAAACTCGTGATGATCGATGAAACTTGGTCTAAATGACCTTGACCCGTGAGTGTTTTGTGGTGAGGAAGTAGGTATAAGAATGACAACAAATTATCATAGCAATGGGTATGAAAATGTCGCACTATTTTTATGTGGTTCTTGTAGTGATTGGGTGGAGGTTGGACATGATTATATTTTCATCAGTGGTTTTTTGGGTTCTGTTTGGTAGAAAACTTTGATCAAATTAATTAATTATGAAAGTTATATATATATCCGGTCAGTTGACGATATCGAAACCCAATGCGCGTCACTCGTGAATGAGATTAGGCTAAATAAATGAAATTAAGTTTAAAAAACACTAGAAAAACATCCTTTATGTGGCCTTTCTCACAAGTGCAAACACGACTATGATACGATATTCCACCATGGAATGCCAGTGCCTATCTTCCGGCTTCATCATCAGATCTTCAAACTTAATCGTGGTCAAAGTTCATTACAAGACTTTTCTAAGTAATCCAAAACAGCTATGATACGAATTTCCAGTTCATATCTTCCGGCTCCATACCATATTATTGTATTGTCATCAGAACTACATACAGCTGTCAATTTTCATTACGCTACGACCCTTGGAATATGTTTAAATTAGTTACTTGAGATTCCATTACATAGGTTACATGCAGGTCGACCTAACAAAAGTGTGTTAAAAACACACTGGCACTGGGGAGATGTGACTTAATATTATACAGCAGTGGTCCAATACAGGCTAGTGATGATGATGATATAAATAAGCTGGTAGATATCATTCATCCCATGCATCCATCTGTAAGACGTCAGGTGCTGAACCTGCCATCTCTATGGGCTTATAAATAAAACTGTATTTATGGATACCATACAAGAACATTGCGGGTCCGTCAGCTATCCATATTTCAAACTGTAAGGCCTGCCCAGTACCATTCTAACTAACTACTCTTCTAGGCTGTTAATATGTTTAATATAAAACGGTTATTTACAAAACAGTACATCTATTTATATCGTTTTAATGACGCAAAAACGGACTGTATGCTCGTAAAGTTTGTTTTGATTTTTAAAGCAAACACTTGTCTAGACTGTGACAATAATGTTTTTATTTATTTAAACGAAATATATTATAAGGTCAGCAATTTATTCAGTTCAGTGCATTTAATTAGTATTATGTACATTGTACATACCTTATTTTAAATTTGGCTACCTACTGCAATAAGCTTAAAAGCTGCAAAGTCTCGAGCATCAACGTAAGGTGGCGTGTCTATCAGCCTTTTAGCAGATACACTTTGGAAAGTGCGCCCAGGAGTTGCACAATCGCCTTTGTGTCAGTAGTACCATTGATTTGTTCCATTGATAGTGCAATTATTATTGATACAAGTTTTTATCCTTATTACCATTAATGGTACTAGTGACAATCCTCGTCTCACCTGCCCCTTTCTTCTAAAGTACGTCTAGATAGACGCGACCGAAGCGCCGCCATCTTATGGTGGACATTCCGCGCGTTAGAACCAAGCGTTTTGAACCCACATTCCTCATACGAACAGCCAGAATATGGAACGATTTGCCTGAGTCTGTCTTCCCGCTAAGGCGTCGTTCTCGTTCTGACGCTGCGGTGTGCGGGTGTGCGTCACGGGTTGACAATATGGATTTTGGTAGCTGCGGCAAAATCAACTGACCACCTCTCCGCAGGGACGGTAAATGCTGCTTCGTGACGCTGCGTTGCGGCGCATACCGCAGCGTTTTCCGTCGTGATCACCAGACCGAAGCTTAACATAGAACATAGCTAGTTACTCGGCGTTTGAAGACACTCTCATTGTACTAGCGTGCTACACCCTAGACCGCATATCTGTTTAACATCAGGTATAGTATGTAGTCGAACGCAAACCTATACGAAATAAAAAACCAAATATCAGCCTGTGACGTACACATTTTGGAAAGATTTTTGTACATTTAATGTTTTATATCACGGGATTGTACAATGGTGCATTGCGAGACGGCTCCGCGTGCTAGCACTCGACTTGAAAACGATCGCCGAATGCGATCGAAACTATAAGTAGTCGTACGAAGTAATTACTACTAAAAACAAACGTGAGTACAATCCCGTGATATAAAACATTAAAATGTGTGAAAACCACGTTAGTTCCCATAGTGAAAAATGTTTTTGTATTTTACGTTTTTAAGGTTGAATTCATAGTACGAGTAAGTTTTTTTTTTCTGAATAGTAAAGGTGCGTACGTACATCGTGAAATGTTTGCATACTTGTATCAATTAATAAAATTCTATAGTGTTCCCAAAACAGCAACCCGCACCGGTTCGGTGTTGTCTACATATGTCTCAATTATTGCTCTACGTTCACAAAGTGGAATATCTATCAAATAAGGTCAACACAGCCAATGAACTACGTAGGTGGCTTTACTCAGGGTCTCAAAAACCTCTAACCTTAACATTTTTCTTAAAGACCAAGAGCCCTTTTTTTACCTGGGAAAATCCTTTATCCACCACACCTCGAGGGCAGGCAGGTGGTTATGTAGGAGTCCCCACCGACTGGTCAGTTTACCCACTAAAACCTTGGGGGTTCCACCACTGCGCCTGGTGTCTAGGCACGCTTTCGCACTCCTCCGCGGCACCCAACAGCGCTGGCCCAACTCGGGCCCCACTACTGAGCTTGCGTTCCTCTTCGCCTCGATGACGATGTGTCAGAACATCAGACACCAGGTTGAACCCGGAGCCTTTATTTTTGCTTTCAATACAAACAATTCGTATAATGTATTTTAAACAGTATATATTGTACAAATATAAAAAAAAAACACTATGTTATTATTTATCTTTCTTAAAAAATGGTAGAACCGCCTTCCATCGTGTACAAAATTCGAAAAATTTCGCTCGGATCGTTTACATTATTGTTGATTTTTCAAAAACGGCTCAGCTGATTTCTGTAAAATTTAAATGGGACCCCTCGAAAGTATACCCTATAACTTAAAAATAATTTTTCGATCCGGTTCACAATTGGCGAAATGATCGACGAACACACACAAAAAAATACAAACAGACGAACATACGAGTAGAAACTGCTCCTTTTTGGAAGTCGGTTATTTACTGACGAATGACCCTTTACAGTATAAAGATTTTTGATAAAAGCATACAATAATTATCTCTTCTTGGGTTGCGAAGTTTCCGTTATCAAAAAAGCCGAAACCTCAGCATTTCAGTCAGAAACCCTCACCCGGAGCCCTCACCTTTCCTTTTGTTTCCAGCAACCTTGGGAGCTCGATTTTCGCCAAAACGAAAAACTAACAATAAATTCTTTCGTCCACAAATCTGAGGACCCCAATCATTCGTGTCGATTTATAAAGGAGACGTCATCATATTTGGTGGCCGATGGCATGGACTTAGGATTTTATTTTGGGGGTTCAAATTTTTTTATAAATTTAAACTTAGATATAAAGTATGTTTTACATTGTAGCGCTCATAGCGTTGTTTGATGTTTGTCAGCGGTCACCCAAGTCAAGCAACATTCGGCACGGTCAGTTTTCAGATAGGTGACTGCGATTTAGACATTTATCTATTTATAAAATAGATACAATTATTATTCATAATAGGTAATTCAATTATTAGGAAGGTAATCCATCAAAAAACAAGTTTTCTTACACCTAGTTTGATAGCCATGGCTACACATTTTATATACGAGTATTGTACTAAAAGAAAAAACATTTTTTTTCATTGTCATTTACGGGCTCTGATCACACGTTATATTGCAGGACCTGGTTGTTTTAACCGTTTATAACACCCATAAAATAAGATAAGATAATTATTTATTTCGTGATTAATACATTGCTTCTGAAGCTAAATTGAATATTATAATTAAGTACAGTTTTGAGTAAGTAAATAAATTGAAATTAAATTGTCAAAATGACACATTTAAGAGGCCTTCAGGCGGCACAACTAGGACACCAGGATTAGCCACTTTAATGTCATATGGCATAAGGCGTCACACGCCGAATGCTTTGGCTGGTCGTGCTTCTCTCTCACTTGTTTCGCGCTCTCGTTTGCATGCTTGGCTCAGGTGGAACATACATGACGTGAGTCATGCTTTTTCGGGCGTTGGCGTTTATTGATTTGTAAGATCATCACGTCAAAATTGATATTACATATAAAACAATATAATTATGCCGCCAGCATGCTGGGCATGCTGTCAACTGGCAGTGGGTTTGAGCATTTGGATTATTTTTAGACCTTCACGGGTCTTTGGTTGATCCAATTGCTTTGCATGTAGTAGTAGCAGAATTGTATTTTGTTGCAGTTAATAAAGGCACTTGACAGTTAAAAAAAGATTTAATTATTATATCGTTTGTACAAACGTACATCAGGGATCAAACAACACATGCTCCTACAACCGCCATCCTGACTACGTCCACGCGACGCCGCCATCATATTTGGTAGCCATCTTTGCCTCCCATTTTGTCGACGTTGATAAATAATTTCATTTCTTTCCCCGAATCGTTTTCAAGGGTGCGGATACAATATCGGATTTTTCCAAGGCGATTGGTGAAAAGCCATTTTTCTGGTAAATAAGGTGAGAATGGGAAGGGAATTGGCAAATTATGAAAGGGATGAAAATAAATGAGAAAACGGGAGAGCGAAGGGACTACATCTCGTCAACTTTTCATTTATTATGGTCAATGTGGGGAGGGCTTTAGGACTCAATTAGCCTATTTTAGGTTAAACGGGTCCAACGCTCATTTTGGTTGCGTGACATGTGAGCTGACGTCTTATAAAATCTATGGCAATCTATGGCTAGCAAGGATTTTTTGCCCTAACTAATACATCCATGATGGCAAGTCAAATTACGGTTATATTTCTGTTATCATTTACATTATGACGTTATAATACCTAATAGAAAATAAATGCCTATTTCTGTAAAATGTGATAAGATTAAAATAGGAATGATTTATCAAAGAGGGAAAAGGCATTGCAAGGTCCAAGTCCCTAAGAAAGTCCCTAAGTTCGTTTGGGAATTTTTAAGCTGCCTGATTCCCTCTGACGTGGTTTAACGGTTAGGGACCTACAATTTGACGTGTCATCCGAGCCACGTTAGCACTCAGTTGTAAATGACACCCGCGGTCACCCATCCGAAGACTGACCGTGCTGAACGTTGCTTAACTTCAATTATCGCTAACGAACACCTAGTCAAACTACTCTACTATATAAACATGCATATTTCCTAATAATATATATATTTAACCAGCATATAAAATTTACTAAAACAAATGTTGAAATAAACTGAGTGAAAATAATACAATGTTTTAAACCCTAATATACCTTTATTTAAACAACTAACAATTCAGTATAGCTATTATCTACCAGTATTTTCATTATAATGAGTATGTTAATAATGTCATAAGTTTTTGAGCATTGAAATTTGAGTTTAGCAACTACAATGATAGTACATAAAATAAACATATCTGCTAATAGTCAATTAAATTTAATTTACGCGTGTTTTGTACTATACATAAGCAAGGTTATAATTTGCTATAACATTTCAAATAGGTATTAAAATTTGCAAATTTTAGTCAATTAAAAATTACAAATTACTTACTGAAGGATAATAGTACGAGCGGTAGCAGTCAACTACATGAACATTCAGTATTAATATAATAATTTGAATCACATATTTATATATTTGCTTTGTATTGCCCACTGCTTTGCTCACTTCTCTACCCAGTAGAGAATGCAAACATAGCATAATTATGATATGGCAATTTCAATCAATTTAGCAATGTCATATTACGAATTTGCTCCGCTACGTTAACACAATAATCGAATAAATTAATTAAAAAGATTGATTATTGGTTTGTAGCCTCATTATCAGAGCCGCTTTATATCAGACTTCTGTCGAAGAAGTTTGACAGATAGGTAGACAATCTTCCTTCTCCTCTGAAAATGATCAAGTACTGTAGGAAGCTCCAACTACCAGCCCTAATTGGTCGATTAGTGTCGATCCCCAATTCGAATCGAGAATCGATCTAGTTCACTCGATTATGGAACGCTTAGCGTCGCCAGTCCGAATGACAATGTAATTGACATCACGGACTCAGCATTACAAATTTACTAACATATTTACGCCATCCGCGCAATTGAAATTGAACTTAAATCTTATAACGATAAGGCCTAATTGCGCCGTAAAAGTGATTTGTGAACAATGACTGTTAGGAGTCAAGTTCTGAGCGCTTATAGATACGGTTGGACCCCGTAGATAGCACGTTAGTTACAGATGTTGGGGTCCAGAAGTTTCTCTTGATTTGTACGACTTTCAGAAAGGGCAGAACGGAATTATGGCTTGTATTTCAATGATAATTTTGATATTGTCTGAGGAGAAATGACAAAGTTGTGGGAATGGTTCTCGGAACCATTAACGTTACTCTAGGGATGAAATTCGGCGTACGCATTATTTTGGCTTGGAACTTTAGTTGTTTACTTGTAAAGGAAGAATATGGGAATTGTTTTAGAATCTGGAATAACATGCCCCAAGCGGTTAGAGCCCAGATTGTTTGGTAGATTTTAGCAGTAAAATGTATTTCTAGATTTCTGTCTGGACGTAATTGAAGTCGGAGAGTTTTGTGGGTTTAATTTACTAATGTTGAAGTAACGGATTTTTGTACCGGATTTTTGTTACATCTGTGAAATGTATTTTTGTTAAATGAAATTATATTACGTAAAATTATTTTACTCATGTTATAAGTGTTGTCATGATTCACCGATTGAAATACAACAAATATTTTCAGTTCACGCAATTTGTAACAGTCAGCGTGTGTGGGAACAGTGCCATGGCAAACTTACTGTAGTTTAACGGCACTGAATTGATTTGTTGTGATAACTGTGTATTTTAAAAATACATATTTAGAAAAGAAATAAAGAGAGGTCATTCGTGGTAACTAAGGCACGTTGTGCACAATTGTATGCTGAGTATTAAACTTAAAATATATAGGTACCGCATTTTAATAAAAAAGTATCCACCATATATGGCACATACGAGTATTTTTGTATCAAAATTGTCCAAGTAGGTGCAGATTTTTTTTATGTAGCTTGCGCTGGAATCCTAAAAACAAGTCAACATTTCGTGCGTTTCGACATACCCAGCTAGTTTGATTAGCCAGGCAACTTTTCCAGCGTTAGTACATAAATAAATTAGGTTAGGTCATGTTTCGAGTTTCGGCGCAATGCATCCAATTTCGAGTCAACTTTTTATTAAAGCTGTTATTATTTAAAACTTTTTTAATTTGCCTCGTGTGACGTCATCGTCCTGTGAACTGGAAAATGAATCGTCACGCTAATTGGTGTTTCCAATTGGGCAGCGAATTATGCCTTCTGCATGGCGGCATTTTGAATTTGTTCTTTGTTTCGTTTGCTTTTGAATTAAAATGCCTTGGCTGATTTGTACGTATCGATGATATTGCTGTGCAGGTACGTTAATCGGACTTTCATTCGAATTTTGAAACGTAAAAGTTTTGAAATGAAATGAGTTTATTTGAGCTATTTGGGGCTTTCTGTTACATTATTATGAATATTTTTAGTTTTGTGATGATTTTTAGCCTTTTGTTGTTTAACTTTCACAGCTTAATTAAACAAACCGAGGTCCATGACCGGTACTAGGTATATTTTGTATCACGTAGATAACGTCGCTGCAAATATCAAGTCTTATCTATTTATCGTACCACACCACTATTGCTGTATACCGATTGAGTAGTACCGCAATTTCCTTCTTTTTTTTTCGAATTTCGAGTCGTAATCAAAATAACTAAAGGCCTTATGCTTGGAGTCTATCTGCGAGATCGAATCAGAAATGAGGAGATCCGTAGAAGAACCAAAGTTACCGACATAGCCCAGCGGAGTGGCAATTGGCTGGTGGAGGACTGATGACCGACGAAGTCGAAAACTTCTCGAGACCACGCACCGGCAAGCGCAGTGTAAAACGTCCTCCCACAAGAAGGACATATGACCTCATTAAGACCACAGGATCGCGCTGGATGCAAGCCGCTACCAACCTGTCTTATTAGAGATCTATAGGGGAGGCCTATGTCCAGCAGTGGAAGTCCTATGGCTGAAAATAAGAGAGAAGTAAGAACTATTTTTTTTTCGCGGTGAATATTGTTCCAGCTTTAAATTATTCGCTACCAATTCGAGTTCGAGTTCAATTGAACCTACAGAAGTCCTTGGGCGGCACTATATTTGTATCACGTAGCTATAGTCGCGTGCTCGATGCAAACATCGAGTATTATCGAGTTATCGGTAACGGGATCGATTTTTCGGAGCACGTACCGCCAACAAATCGGATGACACCGCGCCAGATGCGACGCGAGACGCCGCGTGTATCAACTTAGCGGGGGGTTGATGGACAGAGAATGTCTTTTACATTCATAGCCATGGATGTATTACATAAACCATCCTTGTTCCTTAGACCAAAAAAAAAAAATCAAGACTGAACGTCGTGAATAGACAAGTGAGGCCGGTTTTTATACATGTGTCAGTGCGTCGATGTTACGCCGCCATAGTTCGACTGACGAGCCTAGGCATAGTTTCTTTGTACATGTACATGTGTGTGTTATGTCTGTACACGGCTAGGCATAGTTTATGCCGGCGTCACTTGTTTGTTCACAACATTCTGTCTTTATTATTTTATTTGGTCTGAGCTTTGTTCATAGCGTTTATAAAGAGAAAAGTGTGTGAAGTCTAGCTGTTATAGTATCGAAATGTGTTTACTTTCACTTACGTGTTTAGGAATATGTCTTTGTGTATCTTTAGGGCTTGTTCACTGCAGTCACTGCAGACCTTAAGAATAAGTTCGAAATAACCTAACATACTATGAAGAGGGCTGTTGCTTGGAGTGGAGGTCCTACAGCTGATGAATGTGTTTGTATAAATTATGATTATGTGCTTGTCTTTAATTTTCGTTTATCCTAGTAACTGTACGACTGCCTCAGTGGCTCAGTGGTTAGTGACCCTGACTTCTGGGTCAAAGAGGCGTGGGTTCGATCCCCACCCAGGGCAAACATTTGTGTGATGAACATAGGTGTTTGCTCTGTGTCTGGGTGTTATTTAGGTATTATCTATATACCTAGTATGTATTTAAAATATGTATGTGTAGTATATCAGTCTCTGGCAGCCATATCACAAGCTTTGCTTAGTTTGGGGTCAGAGACCGGGTGTAAGATGTTCCCAAATATTAATAAAGTACATAAATTGAAAAAGATACACAGACAGTTTCATAATACATTATAGTTTACAGAGGGATAGTGATTTTGCTGCTCAGTTTTGTTCTATTTTACCTTGTAAACATTTTTTATTGTGTTGCATAGTGTTAAATGTTATTAAAATCATTGTTGTAAGTAAAATGTATTCAAATTAATTTAATATACATACATACATTTCAAAAAAAGAACTAGGTACGTTACGAAGAAGTTTAGAGCTAACCTCTTTTTAGTGAGTTTTCTAAACAAACGACACCTTAAGTACATCCAAACAATACTAGCAGTTCTACCTTGACTAACCCTCTACCCGTATTTCCCACTCGCTCTGTATTTGAATAATTCGATTCGGTTATATCCTTACTAATATTATAAATCCGAAAAGTTTGTTGGTTTGTTGGTTTGTTACTCTTTCACGCACCAACGGAGCAACGGATTGACTTGATTTTTGGCATGGACATAGTTTAAAAGGCGGAAGGAGCTTTAGGATACTTTTTATCCCGAAAAATTGCATAGTTCCTGTAGGACAGGACAAAAACCATCGAAAGCGAAATTGTCGCCACTATCACAAAGACGCTAAGTGATTAATTCCTCTATGACGCTAATATGGACAAACGAAACGTCACAGCCAAACGTAATTAGATGACAGGTGACATTGTCTGCAGACTTTTATAAATCACAAGTAGCATGGCAAGGGGACAAATTGTTTTTCCACCTTTATATCCCCTTGAAGAGGAAATAAAGTATGGATTGAAAATGACAACTGACATTAAAATTGGATAAAATGTTATTTTCCCTCTGCATGCTACATGTTACTATGATGTTTAATACCAGGCCGTCATTTTGTCTGACATTAAAAATATTTTTAAATCTTCTATCATTAGAGGTTTAACATGTTTCTTTATTCTACCTTTATGGTACAGAATCATCATACTTTAATGTTATCAATCCGAAAAGTTTGTTGGTTTGTTCCTCTTTGACGCAGCAACGGAGCAAAAGATTGACCTGATTTTTGGTATGGATACCTATGGTTTAAAAGAAAGAAAGTGATAATAGGATACTTTTTTATCTCGAGAAAATTCGTGATTCCCATGGGATAGGACAATAACTGTTTCTCAGCAATGGAGCAACGGATTGACTTGATATTTGGAGGTGGGCATAGTTTGGAAGACGGAAAGTGACATAGGATACTTTTCATCCCGAAAAAATTGTGGTTCCCGTAGGACTTAACAATACATTTTTCTCAGCAACGGAGCAACTTGCCTTGGTTTATTGCATGAATATAGTTTGAAAGACGAAAAGTGACATAGGCCACTTTTTATCGCAAAAACTTTAACAGTTCCCGTAGGATAGGATAAAAACTAAGTGAGCGGGCTGCGGTAGCAGCCGTCTAAGCGCCAGAAATAATCTGTCATGGCAAGTTTAAGACTTTCCTACATTTTTCGCACTCCTTCGCGGCACTCAACAGAGCTGGCCCAGACTCGGGCTCCATAACGGAGCGGCGCTCTCGCCATAATGACGAAGTGTTTCGGAGCACAAGACACATCGTCATCCACCACTCGGGACTAACCAGTACTGAACGTCAGACAGCATTCCAATGCCCTGGTCCCAGTGCAGCGGGTCAGTCATAGTAGCCCAGCGCCTGCCTCTTCAACTGCAGAGGGCAGTGACAACGGCCATCGCGATACCGACACCTCTCTTCAAAAAAAAAAAATATTTAATTCAGGTATTTGCACCCATATTCACAAAAATATATTAAATTAAATTGTATTGTGACCAGTTAAATCATTTTAAATTGCATTAAATATTGTACATTTACAACAAACACGAAAATCATAGCCTTCTCTCCGGCACTGGTACGGAGACATGTCTCTCACAACAGTGCCGGAGGTAAGGGCAGTCAAGCCTGGACGCAATCATTTCCAGGATGCAGTTGGAGCTGGCCCGCACTCTGCGCACCAAGGACGCGGCTCGCGTACGCATCACGGCATGGAAACATGGCGTGCGTGCGTCCGCGAACATGCCCGAGGCGCTGCAGAAGCGGGGCAGCCCAAACAGCATCCTAAAAGCGTTATTATACAGGACGCGGAGGTCACTGTATCTTCTCTTTGTGTAGTTGGCCCACAGGCTGCATGTGTAGAGAGGCATGCAGTAAGCTCTGAAAAGAGTAATTTTCACCTCAGCTGAGCAACGCGCAAACCTGCGAGCCAACATATTTGCTCTTCCCCTGCAGCCCCACTGCGTCTGCCAACACGTTGACGGCCTAGCGGAAGGTAGGTTAGGTGGCGGCACATATACCACCAGTTCCATATATCCCACCGCGGCCCCTAATCCTCGGCTGTCATATCAGAGTCCAGGAAGCAGCCTTGCTTTATGAAACTGAGAAAGGTTATTCCCAGCAAGTAACTGGAGATAGAGAGACAGAAAAGAAGCCACACCCAGCGCAGCAGGAGGAGCTGGAGTTCATATGCCTGGCAGCACGGAGCAGCACTAGAGCAAAATCTTAACCGAGAAATTAACATATTTACAGACGGCAGCAAAATTAAAGGGAAAGTTGGGGAGGCATTATCCATTTGGGATGATGCCTCTGAGATTAGTACCCGCAAGCTGAAATTGGCCGATTGGTGCTCCGTGTACCAGGCCGAGTTATTGGCACTTCTTGTGGCTACCGAAAAAGAAAAAATCTTTTGTGACTCCAGGTCGGCACTGGAAACGGTAGTTGGCGTATCTTCCCTCCATCCCTTAGCAGTAAATTCAAAGCAAACATAAAGTTACTACACGCACAAAATAAAATAGTGAAACTTTATTGGATTTAAAGCGCACGCGGGGATGGAGGGAAATGAGAGAACGGACCAGCTAGCAAAGGAAGCAGCACTGCACTCGAAGTGCAGACCTATTTACGATAACTGCCCCGTTTCATTGGTCAAGCGAGAAATCCGAAAGGACTCTCTTGACGAGTGGAACCGGCGGTATCAGGATGGACACACAGCGGCGGTAACCAAAACATATTTTCCGGATGCAAGGGCGGCATACAAGATCCTAAGAGAAATAGCACCAGTGGGAATCATAACTCAAATGCTGACGGGGCATGGTGAGTTTTCCCAATACTTACATCGATTTAAGTTGAGGGAAAGCCCATCGTGCATCTGTGACCCCACAAAAGAGGAGACTCCACTGCACATAATCTTGGAATGCCCAGTTTATGGAAAGCAGAGATTTGATTTAGAACAAAAAATTGGAATTAATCTAACACGTAAAAACCTTAGAAACAATTTTATCGAATTTTTGCACAAATATTTGTAAAAAAGCAATAATTAGGAACAAGTAGGTATAAACTTTGCTGTACCATTGTAATGTTTATTATAACTGCAAACAGCCAAAAACATTTAAATATAGGTATAGTTTTTATTCATTTGTAATTAAGACCCCTGATCATGTCAGGGATATTTCGCGATATAATAAAAAAAAAACCTCGGATGCAGCGTCGCAAGAGCGGTACTGCAGCCCGCCTAAGTTGCGACACTCCTCATAAGGCATGCAACCTACCGGCCATCCTCTCAGCTGCTTTAGTTAAAAGCGGCTGAACCTCGAGTGCCAGCCTCTAAGCTTCCTTGGGAGAAAAGACCCAAAGAAGAGGGAGACTTCGTGCGCCGCCTTTTCAGCTGCCTCAGACCTCCCCCACGACAAGGCGGGAATACACGGGGGTTGTAGGTTGTATATACACTCCAACCGTAACTTAACCAACAAAAGCATTCCTCTAAGGTATTTTGATATTTGTCGGTTAGGTTAGGTTTCGCAGCCGACGTAAACAAAAGCCAAAATCAAAATATAACGCGGGCGAAGCCGCGGGTAAAAGCTAGTTATGTATATGTTACAATAAAATAGGCAGTGTGGCGTTGTCGCACCTTTCGTATCGTGTAGTATCGAAGGTGACAGATACCGGTGGAGTCAGGGAAATGCAATGTTTTTCGACGAGTTTTTTAGCAACGGTGTGCTAAAACTTTGGATGAAGATTTTTTGTTGCTATTGGTAGAGCTGGGTTTTAGGTACGTATGTAAAAAGACACTACAATTCGTGGTTTACCACTCTGGATTCACCACGAATCATAGTGTTTTTTTGTGTGCATTTTCAATAACTTGACTGTAAGATAGTATTAGGTACTCAGTCTTGGTTAGGAAAACGTTACAAAAAAATGATAATTAAAAAAAAATTATTGAATGAATGAATGAATGAATGAACTCTTTATTGTTGACACTAAAATACAATACAGAAGAAATATACAGAAAGGAAAAAAAGAAGCGACTTAAAACTAGTGCAACAAAGGGCGGCCTTATTGCTTATAGCAATCTCTTCCAGGCAACCCTAATTGATATATATAAATATTGCAATCAATTACCATAGAAATTGCATTAGAAATCGCATGTATTGTAATACGTAGTAATGCGTCAGAGTTTAATAGCTCACTTCTGAACATAGACCTATAAAAAAGGCCAGTTAGACCATATCCGCCATACTGATCCAGTTGTGGATGCTGCACATGGAGCTACTCAAAAATGACGGAACTAATCAGTAATTAGACTTACAAATTAGTTACTAACTGTACCTCGCACACGACGCTACTCCAGTTGCAAGGTTTCAGTCACTTTTGTTATGTCTGCTCCCAAATAAACACGTGTGAAAGGCCCAGTATAGGGAAATATTTCATTTTTCATAACAAAATCACAGGAAACTCGGGTAACTAGTAGCTCGGCGAGCGGCACGACGCATCGCGCGCGATTAGGTACTAACGCGTTACTAACTGGTTAGTACCTAACTAGTCGCGTCGTTTGCGGACCTCTATGGGAATGTAATGGGTGGTGACGCTCATGAAACTCGTTAGTAATTTGAGTTTGTAATTACTTCTATTTGAGTAGCTCCATGTTCGAAAGGCCATACCATCGTATTCCTTCTCCGGACGTACATTTACATCAACATCAAATAAGTTGTCAAGTGCGTGTAAAGACACGCGTATGATGGGCTCACAAACATTTTTCTTAGCCAGTTATGTTTTTCTGGCACTCAACCATCAAACGATATCGTAAAAATTGGTTTTATCATCATCATGTAGCGCTCGTAGCGTAGTTTGACTATGTGTTTGTCAGCGATCACCGAAATTAAGCAACGTTCCGCACGGTCAGTATTTGGATGGGTGACCGCGGGTGACATTTTCCAACTGAGCGCTACCGTGGCTCGGATGACACGTTAAATTGTAGGTCCCGGTTGTTTTAACCGTTTAGCCAAGTCAGAGGCCTGCAGGCGGCCTATAAACTCTGACACCAGGGCTAGCCACCCGGCCTATACGAGCTTACTTACTTATCATCATCATAATCATCGTCACCATCTACGGAAGCCTATCATACGCGTGTCGACGACACGCACTTGACTACTTATAAACATTGCATTGGTATGAACAATAAAAAGTTTATCTAAGTATATCTATCTATGCTATGCATGTCACTATAACTATAAACTATTGTAAACTAGCTGCGCCCCGCGGTGTTACCCGCGCTAGCCCGAGATAAATAGTAGCCTATGCTTTAATCCAAAGTTAAGCTAACTTCACACCGAATTTCATCCAAATCAGTTCTGCCAATTGTGCTTGAAAGAGTAACAAACATCCATACATACTCACAAACTTTCGCGTTTATAATATTAGTAGGATATGACATGACACCGCGTAGTTGTCGCACCTATCATATCCTGTTCTGTAGTATCGTAGCCGACAGCGCGATAACGCCGTTGTCAGGGAAATGCGAAGTTTTCGCACTTATCAGAACAATTCCACACGAATGTTTGCGTCTGGGGGGCAAACATGTTGCAAATGATTTAGTTCTAATGGAAACAAAATTGTTTTAGTTATAACACCAAAATGAAGAAACAAAAACTAAACTCGTAAATAGGCCCCGTTTAGACGAATTATTCCAGCCTGTCCCCAGGATATATCACAATCTTATAGCGGCTGAAAACTCTGACAATATACAGCTACTCTAAGACCCAAGTTCACCAACGCTTGATTAAGTTAAACGTGCGATTACTGTATTTAAACAACGATTAAACGCGGGTTTTAGACACAAGTTCACCATCAGATGTATAATTTATCAACCGTTAGTTAAATTTTAAACAGTTTTTTAACGAAATTTTGATGTTTAGCAAGCAAAAACCGTTGGTTAAATACAGTAATCACACGTTTAACTTAAACAAGTGTTGATGAACTCGGGTCTAAGCTAGGTTACGCAAATTTACTTAATAATAAACAAAATCTCAATTACGAACCACTAAATAAATGTTTAGTGGTTCGTAACTGACCGAAGCGAAGCAAAGATCTGTGATTTAACAAGACAAAAATTATTTAGTATCTAAATCGTAACAAGGTCTGCGAGTACCAACAAAATCGCTCCAGAGCGAGTCGAGATATAGGCTTATGAATATTCGGTTAAAGATATGTATCGCGAGGTCTACCGTTTGGAGAACTACTAGTAACAAAGCATGTCAGCAATGTGGACCTAGACATGTCAAATTGTTCACAAAACTTTTCAAAGACCATCCGACACTAGCGACCCTTTTATAGTCACCCAATCCAGTCCTTCAACATAAACCAAAATTTATAGGCTCCATAATATTAGCCGCAAAAGTAACCTAACATTCCAAAGTTCCCAACAAAGCCATACTCAAATCCGCACAAGTGATTTAATGCCAAACTTTGTTCCGTAATACCATAGATATAATGGCTAGTCTAAAAAAGGGGCGGACGATCTCTACTGAATCGAGAACAATCGATGTGGTTTAATGGACCGAGAAATACCAACTGACCAATGGATTCTGGGCCCCAGGGTTGTCAGGCTAACGATTTTCCTGGTACGTCGAGAACTGAACGTACGGTTGTTTTGTTATGAATTGGATTAAATGATGCGGGTAGTGAATAATTGAATATACCTACAATGAAATCACTTGAGTCAAAAAGCTCGTTTTTGCGATTTGGTAACTCTTTTGTTTTTACTTATGACACTCGTATGAGGTAGAGGTTGTTTGGAAGAAATTGCTTTTATCGATAAGACCGCCTTTCGTACCTTTCTTCTGTCGTTTTTTTCTTCATCTGTTATGTTTTTGTTTCTTGTGGTGTCAATAAAGTGTTCTTGTTTTTTTTTTTTTATTGTATTGTGTGCATATAGTACTATGTACTTTTATGGTACTCATACTCATACTCATTTATTTATACAAAATTGCATACGTCAAAAAAATCCAGTAGGTAGTTAATAATAATCATAATTATGAGTTACACTAATAAAAATAACCATTTATTAAAATTAATTAAAAATAGAGTATTAACAATTTCAAATGTCAAACGAATTAAATTAAATAATATAAATAAATTAATACATCAATTGAGAACAAAATTACAAAAAAACGTACATTTATTATAAACGTATATTAAAACGTACATTTGTATACTTTATAGTATACAAACGTCATTATTTTTTTACACAGTCACTTTTAGCGTCATATATTCTTATTCATATAAAATGTATTTAAAACCAGATAATTATAAAATGTAATACGGTCTGTGTTTGTACTTAGCTATTAAACAATCACAAGTCTAGAACAAATCTAGATTTTGGAATTTGTTATTGTAGCACACTATACAGATCTTAGCTCTAGGCCTTATCACTTTGGAGGAATAATAAAGACTTATTCAATTGATCATTTTATAACGTCATGACTTTGTAACATCACAACTCGTACGCACGCCTAAAATTTCGTACTTATACGAAAATTTCCATACAGGCAACCCTGTTAGACCCCCTGTTCTTATACCGAGACGACTTTAGTTCAATCGCTTCTACTTTAGGTGATTGAGTGTGACGAATCAGGGACTCGGAAACGAGACATCCAAATGTCGTTTATAGATTTGGAAGCACGCCATCCGTTCTACTGGAAAAAGTTGAGATCAAACGATAAAGTTCCAACTAGATACGAAGGGATTTCTATCTCAAAAGCTGAAACTTTATATGTAATGACTGAGAACATAAATACAGAGATATATTATTATAGGAGAGTATAAACTATAAGAGAGTAAGAAAGATAATTATTTTTCGCAAAAATCGCAACACCGACTTCCACCGTGTACAGAATTCGAATAATTTGCACGGATAGATTAGACATCCATTTACATTTTTGTTGATTCATCGAAAACGGCTCAGCTTATTTCGATAAGATTTAAATAGGACCTCGAAAATATACTACACTTTCGTATTCAAAAATAATTTTTAAATCGGTTTACAATTGTCGAAAACATGGACGAAAAAACAAAAAAAAAAAAAACAAAAAACAGCATACTGACGAACATAGTACCTTCTCCTTTTTGGAAGTAGGCAAAAACTGCGCTGTTCAGGGGTAAATGTAATACAAATCATTTGGGATAAAAAATGTTTTAGAGATAGAAAATAGGGGTGGTATTTTTCAAACTTTTTGATAGATTGTTAGCTTCGAAAGCTATAAATAATATTTTAAGAATATACCTAACTGGAGAAAAGTTACTTTTTAGACTTTTTTTTTATCGGGATACAGCTGAAAAAACATGAGTTTAAAATTAATTCTGAAATATTTGTAGAAAGATTTCATATTTTTTTGCGTGTGAAGCTGGTGGTAAGTAGTCATGTGCCATTAGGTCAAATATAAACAAGAAACAATTTTATATGAAAAATATTTATTTTGTGTACATCACTTTTGATGCATTTTATGCTTTTAGAATGTACTACCCACATTTTTACGCATAATTGTAGTAAATTATTTTGAAAAATAATATAGTTTCAACTGTTTAGCCATATCAGGAGCGTTTAGCCGCCCAAAAAACTCTGACAACAGGGCTAGTCACCCAGTCTGTACTAATTTACTTTGGAAAAATAATAATAAGCTCTCGTTGTGTGGACAGTGGTTTTCGGTGCGAATGTGTAACACCACCGCAAAATGTAGGCCTACAAATAATGCGACCACGGGTCTTTCGCGTTTATTTCATTCACTCTCATTTGTTGGGCAATTTTCACTACCTATTTCAGGTTTTAATTAAGTAAAGCACAGGTGTCACTCACGCTTAATTTTAGTAGAAAACTACTACTATAGTTTCGATCGCATTTGGCGATGTTTCTCAAGGTTGGAGTACTAGCACGCGGGCTCGTCCCGCATAGCACGCGCTAACAACCTTGAGAAAGATCGCCAAATGCGATCGAAACTATAGTAGCAGTTTTGTGCGAAAATCACGCTAGTTTCCATAGTGATATATCAGGTTTTCAAACCTCAGACCAAATAAAAAAATCAAGACAGAACGTCGTGAACAGACAAGTGAGGCCGGTTTTTTATACATGTGGTAAGTGCGTCGATGTTGCGCCGCCATAGTTTGACTGACGAGCCAAAGCGTAGTTTCTTTGTACGTGTATGTGTGTGTAATTGTGTCTGTACACTCATTTGTTTTGTTCACAACATTCTGTCTTGATTTTTTTATTTGGTCTAAGTTGCAAACTTGGTTAGGCCAAACTACTTTTCTCTTGCGATAAATATTATGTTATCAGTTATTTGTGTTAGCAATGATAGCTTACGGCACTAAGATGTAAGTAATTTCTCAGTGGATTTTATTAGTAAGTAAGTACCGGTCTTATTGGAGATCTATAGGGGAGTACTATGTCCAGCAGTGGACGTCCTATGGCTGATGGATGGATGGAAGTACCAAGTAGCTCAGCGAGCTATGGAGAGGGCTATGCTCGAAGTTTTTTTGCGAGATCAAATCGGAAATGAGGAGATACGTAGATGAACTAAAGTCAACGACATAACTCAATGGATTCGCACGTTGAAATGGCAGTAAGCATTAAGTGTGGAGGTATCCAACTTTAAACGTCCTATTATATTCTATGTTTTTATTCATACGACTACATTTGGCCATCAACTTGCGTGATGAAAAGCGATGTTGTCACTGAAGATGGAGTATAACCAAGAAGATAGGATATATAGAATTTAGGATACGTATAAAAAATAGTCAACTTGAGTTCATAATGTATCCCACATGTTTTATTTCGGATCGTTTTACATGTCATATTGTTATTAGAGTTTGTGCAAAAAGAGAAGCATCGTAGGTGGGGCCCGTGTGCAATTTTACCTTACATTTTACTTACTTTGTTACGTTGATAACACTGTTCTGTCATTGCTAGTACAATTAAAAATGTTTGACACTTGGTAGACACTAATACTGTTTTCATCAGTAGACTTGGTAGCAAGTAGTCGGTACCTTGGCTGCTGATTAAAATCTTATTATTAGAGTTAACTGTAGCGCCACGACGGCTCTCTTTTTGCACAAACTGTAGCATAATTTATTACCATACAAGTCCTAGAGTAAGGTGCTTATTTGGCTAAGTAGCTACACCATTAAAATCTAGTACATAAAAACATCACTAAATGCAATCGCTCTACAATAAAAACTTAAATTAAAAATTTTAAAAACCCCCGACACATAAACCTACCTAATAAAAGTACGAAATCTTATCTTTCATTTGACTACCATTTTGGACACATTTATAGAATTTTGGTTCTTCCATCCCCACTTTAACCCACCATAACTCTTAAACGGCTCAATCGATTTTTATAAAACATAGCTAAGAACACTCTCGATTAAGTCTCCTTTCATCCAAAAAAAAACTAAACTGAAATCGGTTCAGTGGTTCGGGCGCTATGATGCCACAGACAGACAGACAGACAGACAGACAGACAGACACACAGACAAACAGACACGTCAATCTTATAACACCCTTCTTTTGCGTCGGGGGTTAAAAATGGCTTCATAAACGCTACCTTATGCTTCAGATGGCCGATAAAGAAATTATAGTTCTTCTGACAAACCATAAGAGCTATTACCTATAACCATCGCACAAAATAGCTCCTAACTGACAGACTATAAGAGCTATTACCTTTAAGTATCGTACAAAATAGCACCTAACGATGTATCTGACCTTTGCTCGTAACGTGTCGCGTAACACAATAACTGGGCAATAAAGAGTCGATGAGCTTACAATGCCTACATGTAAAGTGGTGGTTACACTGTTGGCGAGACGCGTTTTTAGGCCAATGCACTAAAATGAAGTTGTGTAGAGCTGTGCGTAAGGTCACTGCGTATGTTTCATAATTTTCTTAGAAAAGCAAATATGTTATTATTGCAATAGACCTACGGACTACTACATTCTATTCAGCTTCATCCGTATTTGCTTCGATTTGTGTTGATGCAATTTAATAACAAGTGATCTTATAAAAGTTTTCCTAAGACTTCAGGGCAAATTGAAGAAAGGAAACGTGCGATATGCAACATTTAACTATCCTATCGTTAAAAAGACATAGTAAGTGAAAACTAATATTAGTTTGCAATTTAATGTTAGTTTTCTAGAGAAAATTATTCACAAGAAGAAGTACTGTAATGTATCAGCCTTATTAATAGTTCACTGCAGGACGTAGGCTCGAAGGGCGAATGGGACATATCCACCACGCTGGCCCAGTAAGGGTTGGTGGATACACATACGCCATAGAATTTTTTTTTCGGACGAATGCAGGTTGCCTCACGACGTTTTCCTTCACCGAAAAGCTAGTGGAGTGAAATTCCGTGTATACATTACAAGGAATTCAGTGGTACGGGACCGGAATCTGAACCAACAAACTCACGATTGTAAGACGAGTGTCATTACTACTAGACCACCACAACTTTTTTAACCGGCTTTTTTTAGACCAGCATGACTATTTAAGATAAGTAGATTTATTTAATCTGCTAAGTTTGAAAACAACACGTAGTATTTTTGTCTATATTACTTTGATTTTTAAAAATAGCGATAGTAACTATAGTCGCTACCCGCTCAAACATGCAACCTACACACCCCATCGTACACTTCGCGCAATAGTTTGTACATTTCGAGCACGCGCACGCTAACTGCCTTCCGATTGGCGGGAGCATCGCAAAAACCGATCTAACGAGTCCTCCCATATCTAGATAATGTACGTTATTGGGTTACTGATGCGATATTGAAGAGAAAATTATATGAATTTGGTTATACGAATAGTTATGACTTTGATAAAAGTCATCTGCGTACATTAGTGGCTTGGAGCTGAGGAGAAAAATCTCAGAAATCTTTTTAAATTTATGAGGGATCAGTTGATACGCTTAGACTAAGGAATGTATTATTTTAACTTACAAATTTGCAATTTTTTTAGTTTTAGCGCTCTCGCGTAGGAACCTTTTATTTTTCCGAGTTAAAAACTCGCAATCTACCTTTTAACTATAGAGGTAGGTATATACATAAATTTGCTCCCTTCCGCTGTTGCTGCGAGAAAAAACAACAAAAAAACAAACAAACAAACTAATAGATTTATAATATTGGTAACGTATCATTCGCGTATTACACAAAAGTATATTGGCCAATATTTTTGAATAGAAGAAGATTAAACAAATTTTTTTTTTTTGAAAAAAGCCCACGACGGTAAAAATCTCTTCGAAAAATAATAAAAGACGTAATTTTAAGTATTTGGGAACATGCATTAAGCCACCACGTACACATTGCTGAAAACAGAATTGTAATCGGACATTTCGCTTTGATTATATTGCAACATTGTTTTGCACTAATATTGTGGCACCCCCTAGTGAGTTACAGCCATGACACCTGTCCTAAGAACATGAACTCACCAAACACAAACCCGTTATTGAAAACCGCATCAAAATCGGATCATTAGTTTAGAAGATAGGTGGGAACATTACTTTGCACAAACGCACTCACATCTCTCACCCTAAACGCATTTACCTGCTCCGTTCCGTCGTGGGTAAAAACAGCAAAAAGTTAATATTTCGCAATGGATTTAAATTTAATTTTAAGCAATTAGACATAGACCATTTTGAGAAAAATTGCTAATTTATAATACTTAAATAAACAATAACGGTTAAAATTCAGGCAGTAGTTCTCGTACATTATTAAAACTAAACAAATATAACTTGGGATAGCGACACACGAATTTGGTGCTAAAGTGCATTTCCCGCCACGTGTACATACCGTAAATGTAGAGTTAAACGCATTAGCATGCTAATAAGGGTGACCATGGCGTGCACTGGAGTAGTGGCTGATTAACTTCGCAATTCCATGGAGGGACGCAGTTTAAAACCCATTCCGGGTACACTAATTTCGGGTTAGTTTGGTTCGAAAATTGATGTAACAGTGGCGCTTCCGAAGTTTGGTTTTATTCTGGAATATAATTATGTAAGGTAATAATCGGCCAAGTACGAGTCCGACTCGCGGACGGAGGGTTCCGTACTCAATGGGAAAATGTCTCATAAAATTTTTATTTTATTTTAATTTCATTATTTATTAATGAAGTGAATATACAACTAAATATTCTGTGAAAGTTTCAAGCATCTACCTGTTACCATTATTAATAACAAGTGAAAAACGGCAAAAAAATCAGGTTTGTTGTATGGGAGCCCCCATATTTTTTTTTTTCTGTTTTTAGTATTTTTGTTATGGCGGCAACAGAAATACGCCATCTGTGAAAATTTCAGCTTTCTAGCTATAACGGGTCATGAGAGCCTGCAGACAGACAGACAGACGGACAGACGGACAGTGGAGTCTCAGTAATGGGTCCCGTTTTTACCCTTTGGGTATGGAACCCTAAAAACAGCTGATTGAGTCGCAATCTTAGTTTCTTCGTTTCTCGTTTTACATTTGTTTACAACATTTTTAGCGCAGAAGTGATTCCCGAAGTACCTAGACAAACCTACTCTGCCCACCCGAGCTTAAAGTGCAGTAATAGCCATTTTGTCAGTTTTAAGCTAAACACATATTCTGAAACCCCACTTCAAAACCTATAAAACAAATTAATCCTTATTTTAAAAACACCTTTAGAAGTATTTTTTTTTAATATTTTTCAAATACGGAAATTGCAAAAATATGACAAATTTACTAAAACTAAGCAGTTTTTACCAGCTAAATCGCAGTAAAAGACATACTGCAAAAGATTTTTTTGAGTTCCCCACCTAAAGTGCAGTATTTCATCATGTTTTGTAATAATTTAAGTGGTAGTTTTAACTAGAAGATATAATAAAAAAACATATTAAAGTGCAGTATTATTTGCCTCCATACAAGTTGATTATACTGCAAATGTTTGAAAAAACATTTTTTATTTGTATCCCCCATTAAAGTGCAGTATAAGTACAGTACATACTGCACTTTAACTTGTGTAGAATTTTATAATGTCTGTGAAAAACCAAATGAAATGAAGTAATGAAGTATAATTCATGACGGTATATAAGTAATGAAGTAAGTAAATAATGAAGTATGACGGTATATAAGTAATGAAGTATAATTCATGACGGTATATTTGACGAAACTACATAGAAAAGATGTTAAATCAAAAACTTTGCCTTTCCTTACTCAAAAACGGACCCGAAAGGTATCGATTAAGGAAGGAAACAAAACAAAATAAAACAATTAGGTCAGTTCATGCCTGAAAACAGGTTGTTAATTGAAAAAATCATCTTGTTTCCAAAAATGATACAGACAAATAGAATTTGACGAAGACGAATAAGCAGAATCACACAGTTTTTATGTAGATTAACATTTTAGTCAATAATATAAAGTCTCAAAAAGTAACTCTTTGAGATAAACCTAGTGTGGGATGCACTATAAAATTAAAATCATTTTAATATGAAGTCTGATAATATAAAGTTACATAAATCTTATAATTACCCACCAAAAGTAATATTAATTAAGTAGTTTTGAATTGTGTTAAAATCCAACTTTAGTGATAGATTCCATTTTGGTATAACAGGCAGCTTCCAACCCGGCTTAATAAAAATCCATAGAAGAGGCCTATGTCCAGCAATGGACGTCCTACTGCTGAGAATGATGATGATATCTAAATGGGTTGTACCTTTTCTAATGCTCATCCCATTTATTCTGATTATTATATTCTAAGGAATGAATATTCCTTAGAATATAGTAATCATAATGCAAAAATAAATATTGAAATTATTGTTAGCTACATAATAAGAATTATTTATTTTCACATACATACTTACATTTAATTTTGTGATTATCAGTGCTTCTGATTGCTTGATTCTGATCATGTTGTATGTAAATAATAGTATTGTTAAAATTCTCAAAAAGACTGATAATTTCAAAAGTCTGCAATGGTTGTCTGAGAAATACAGACTTTTAATAATTTTAAAGGTAGTTTTCTTGTACTACACGTGAAAAACTTGCGTATTTAATTAAAATAAAACCTATTATACTGCAGTATTTTCATATTGATACTGCATTTTAGTTAGCATAAATTACAGGTAAAAAATCGAAAGTGCAGTAATAGCGGAATTTACTGCATTTTAATCATCAGTACTTTAACAGATTTAAAAAATAAATCACCAGCAGTAATAGGGGCAAAAAATATGTTTTGGTTATATTTACTGTATTTTAAAACAAAAATAAAGTAATAACATTAAGAAATATAGTTTTTTATGCTTCGTTTCACTTCGCATTCAAAATTTTATCAAAAAAACTCGTTTTGGTATTTTTTTGATAGTTTCTATCCTTTACGCGCGTTTTTCTCGAAATCGTGTTTTTGCTGTTACTGCACTTTAAGTTCGGGAGGGCAGTACTGTGGTTTTTAGATGCTGAGTTTATTTAAATCAAATTGTAACGTAAGTTGATGTCTAACGGAAAAAAAAGATCACGTATCGGTGAAAGCAGCAACGTCCATTCATATGGTACATTGCAGAACTATAAATAAACTTGGAGAATTTGAATTAAGCCAGATTATTTTCCGTTTTTTTTCCCTTTTTACGTGGGTAGTTGAGTAACGGCACGGGTCGCGTCGCCGCAAGATGGGTCGCAAAGCAACACATGCACAAAGCGACTAAATTGGAAACGTCGCCGGCACACGCAGACGTGTTATTTGTTACCCCTGATATGGCCCAATTTATAAGAAAAGTACACATTCTCAAGAAAATCTAACCATCGCGATAGTTAGGGGAGCAATACTGCCGTTATAACCAAAGAGCGGTATCTAAACTAAAAATAAAATTCGATAAAAATTGTCCATCAGATGCGTAGGTATTTTTTCCAGCAAAAAAATTTTCAGTAGCGCGAAAAATTAGAAATGGTTTTTTGAATGATACCATTGGGTTTATAAGGGCGAAAATAAAAATAAAAAATACCAGCAAAATTTAACTTGAAACGAATAAATACATAATTGATGACATCTTTTCATTTATCTATTGGCTGATTAGTATAGGGTATACTAAGCTGAATGACTATTAATGAATATTATTAATGAG
This sequence comes from Hypomecis atomaria, assembly GCA_964007245.1. Taxonomy (NCBI): domain Eukaryota; kingdom Metazoa; phylum Arthropoda; class Insecta; order Lepidoptera; family Geometridae; genus Hypomecis; species Hypomecis atomaria. The sequence goes on along the minus strand of OZ023300.1, from coordinate 17,711,446 downwards.
AAAAATCAGCTACTTCATATATTTCAAGGTCAGAGTGAAAAGGTATCTTCTAGGTCTGCGTGCTTCATCTTCGACCACAACGTCGCTTACCATCAGGCGAGATGGTGGTCAAGCGCAGGCTTATTCGCGATAAAAAAATGTCTATTTTGAGATTTACGATTTTATAAGGGAGAAAACTATTTTTTTTTAGTTGTGTTATTATCAAAATGTATTGGACATTTAATTAAGTTTCACTGTAAGCTTTGAAAAAAAATATAGGACACTAAAATTTGTCGTGATGTACGATCTTCTGGTGCCGCACGCCTCACCCGGGCTGCGCTTGAGTATAAGTAGGTGTTATGAAACGACCAGTTTACTACTGAACCAATAGACAATTTTATTTGGACACAAAACAGATGCCGTACATAGCCAACAAATTACAATTGCGCGTATTAACACTGTACAACGCCATCTGTTGTTGCCGCGTGGAACTAATGTCCACTGATACTTATACACGTGACATCACCCACGCCTACCCTACACCTTTTCATAGAACTGACGTCATGAGCCCCCATTCCCGAACTTTGATGAGCTTTATGTTTTGTATTTTTCTGTGATTGACAAAAAAAATCATACTTGTTCATTACTTTTCATAATCTGACTAATAATATGTTTTTGACGAAACGGAGGAAGTCTCAACTCAATTTTTACGTAGTGGTTCCATTTTGATAATAACTTTTTTTATTGGAAAGAGTAAACTTCAAAAGTGGCCCCATTTAAGTTTTATCGAAATAGGCTGAGCCATTTTTGATTAATCAATAATAATGTGAAAAATGTTATATCGATCCGTGCGAAATATTCGAGAATTCTGTACACGGTTGAAGTCGGTCGTGCTATTTTTTGCAAAAATAATTATTAATAATTAATTATAATAAAATGTTTTTATGCCTAGTCATCATATCTATCTCTCATAACTTGGACCACCGGCCAAGATGCATCGTCGTGCTTTCAGACTCGCAAAGAGGAGCAGTGAAAAATGTCCTTCCCTTGTTCTCTTTCAAATACGACGAATAGAGTTTTCCTCTTGTTAAATTATATCACAAGGCATTAAAAAAAGTCTTTAAAATCGTAGACAAAACGAAGTTACGGACGAAGTAGCTCAGCGGATTATTAAGTTTTCTTTTCCTCAAAAATATTATACTTATGACTTTTTAAAGACCACATTCGACCCAATTATGAATGCGCCATCGTAAATTTAATAGCAAAGTAAAAAGCTTTAAATTAGATTTATTATAAAAGCGGTAGGTTACAGCGTCTCGTAAGCAGCTGTACTAGGAAACCCTGTGTTACAGCTGTATCGAATGCTTAGAACGAAAAAGAAACAGAAGTATTCTAATTAGCTATTATAATTACGATCGTGCCTTCATAATTGGACCTATTCTGCTTGGTGCTCGTAAAAAAATGCCAAATAGATGTTAATAATAAATTGTGCATACATAGTCTATGGCACGTAAAAATACATACTAAATAGTTACTAAGGAATGACTTAGCGCCTACTGAAAAACCTCAATTCGTAGTGTTGTTACTTACGAGTATATGTCTTTTTATTTACCATTTCCATTAAATGTTTTAAGGTCCATTTAATGAAATTTCATTAAATGGGCCATAAATCGTAAACGGTAAGTTTTACAAAAAAAGTTTACTTGTAACAAAAGATGCCAAATTTTATTTTCTACAATAATGATCTTGATGTTTTTTGCCCTTAAGTACATAGTTTCCGAGACATCGGCCAAAAACATTTTTTCAACATGACGTGTCAGGAACGCATTCTCTGAACGGCCGAACTATAATAGCCTTAAATATATGCGCCAGACCGACTGAAAAACCTAAATTCGTAGTCATGATATTTATCACAATAATTATTGCAGAATACCAAAACCAGTGCATCTTTGAACATCTATAAAGCAGTACTAAACCTATTTATAGCTTTAAATGTATATTATGCTCCAGAGTATTGACGTCACAAACACATTTCTAGACGAATGTACCCGACTGTCACTGTGAAACACAGCAAATTCAACGTATTGAATTTAATCTAGCTTCTCAGATCTTGAATTTCTTGGTAATGGCATTAAACCATTGCCGTTACCATGAAATGGTAATACCAATCTACCTTTGAATGTTTCAGAAACAGTTAACCCTGTATTAGTAGATTTACCAGTAGTTCCCGGTTGTTTTAACCGTTCAGACATGTTAGAGGCTTGCAAGCGGATTAAAACCTCTAGTACGAGGGCTTGCCACCTTTTTTAGGGTTCCGTACCCAAAGGGTAAAAACGAGACCCTATTACTAAGACTACGCTGTCCGTCTTTCTGTCACCAGGTTGTATCTCGTGAACCGTGATAGCTAGAAAGCTGAAATTTTCACAGATAATATATTTCTGTTGCCGCTATAACAACAAATACTAAAAACAGAATGATATCAATAAGTATTTAAGGGGGCACCTTTAAAACAAACTTGAATTTTTAGACGTTTTTCTCTCGATACTAATATTGGTAACAGGTAGATGCTTGAAACATTCACAGAATATTAAGTTGTAAATATATTTCAATTCAATAATAAATAATTAAAATAAAATAAATATTTAAGAGGGTTCCCATACAGTACGGAACCCTTCGTGCGCGAGTCCGACTCGTACTTAGCCGATTATTTTATTTCAATACATACATTTTACAAATATAATTAAAATAAATGTATTGTACCAAATAAACACTGTAGGTTTGTATAAGCACAAGATTCACTTCCACGCAACATAAACACAATAAAAATTAATCTAGAAACAGAAAAATTGTAGTAAATCATAAATGTAAACATAGCCTTTTATAAACTGGTATATAGGTACTTACACTTGCTTACAATCGTAATATAAACTATGAGGTAGGTTTCGAAGTCCAAATCGGATTATTTCTACAAATACAGCATCCATCATGGAACTGTTAATGGTACTAGTGGCGACGAACCAAAAATACAATGTGACACAATCAAATTCGATCGCCGATTGTCCAAAACAAAGTGTGGCTGTGGACTACCAGTTACATTGTCAGCCGAAACCGCGACCTGTGTACCGGAAAATGGCGGTATATTATAGGTACAAAAAATCAGATTTAAACTATTTTATGAAGTAGGTATAGCGATTTTTGATTAAAACATTATAAACACAAAAACCAATGTTCGGAATAAATGCTATGGAGAAAACATTAACATACAGATATATAATTGTTTGATTTGCTTTAAAAAATGTCGATAATTAGTGCAAAACTAAACAACAATAGCTGATTAGTAATATATTTTTTCTGAGATATCTCTGTCACCAGATACAACTTTTTTGTACAATAACTATAGAAAATTGTCAGACTTTTAAACTCAAAAAAGGCAAATAAAGTTTAAATTTTTTTGGTAGTTAAATAAAATTTGATACTTTGAAATATCACATACGCTAAATTTTTAATACAGAGTAAGTAACATAACAATTGGAATAAGAGCCAAAGTCACCTGCAAATTTAACATAATATTTATATATATATTGTGTTCCTACGAACACAATTGATTCAAAACCGGTACATTTAACACAAAACTATTAAATTGTAACTCGTATTAGACAATGCTCTAAACGGTAAATCGTGTTTCCGGTATATCGTGAAATCCTGGTATCAGTACGTAGAGGCTGTATTGTGTATATTCTGTATATTATGCAAATTGTACCCCTACTGACCGCTCGCACATTTATTCTGATTGGTTTCTATGTCTAAACGTACCAATACACTGATGTACCGCATTTAGTGTTGCTAGTTCAGGACTCAATATTACTTAGGAATATCCATAATTTTATGATTTCATTTTGGCAAGACTACCGATAGGGTCGAAAAATTGTCGAGTAGAAACTTTCCACTAGCGCAGCGTAGGACGTCCACTTACAGGTGTACGTCAGTCTTACTCTCGTCTCCCTGGATGTAAGCCGCTTCCAAACGGTGTTATTAGAGATCTAGAGGTTCATTAAGCAATGAACTTCCTTTGGCTGAAAAGCATTGCCGAAAGTAAAACAAATAATAATTTTCTTTGACGTTTACTTGAGACTATAACTTTATAATTGTTTTTCGAAAAAAATGGCAAAACTGCCTTCCATAGTGTACAAAATTCGAATATTTCGCTAGAATTGTTTACATTTTTGTTGATTTTTCAAAAATGGCTCAGCCGATAAGTATAAAAATCAAATGAGACCATATCGGGAGAATACCCTTTCGAACTAAAAAAATAATTTTGATTGGCGAAATTATCGATGTTCATCGTGTACAAAATTCGGATATTTCGCTCGAATTGCTTCCATTATTGTTGGTTTTTTAAAAAACGGCTCAACTGATTTCTTTACAATTTGAATGGAAACTCTTCGGGAGTATATCCTTCCGAACTAAAAAATATTTTTTCGGTTCGGTTTACAATTGGCGCAATTATCGATGAACATACACAAAAAAAATATACACAGACGAACATAGAACCTCCTCCTTTTTGGAAGTCGGTTAAAAAGTATGAAATTAGGCTACAATAAAAAAACATTCACGGGACATTAAAGGGTATATTAGGTATGCTTAATTAAAATTAGAACATAAATAAAATATTTTATTACGCTTGCAACACCAACCTCAACGTTCCAATTTTAAAATTAGGCTGTTTTCGGGCTGATTTCATTCAACATAGCCCTAAATTGATACGATATTGCTTGATTGGATCATTTGGGCCAAGGGTTACCATTAAACGCACATGTGTGCGTTTTATTCCTTAAATGAATATTATATTTTAATTTGTTACGGAATATACATACAAGCCTTTAGGAAAGCATAGATTGGAAGCAATTTTAGGGAATATAAAGTACTGAGAGGGAAGGTAGGCCTTTGCCTTGCAGTGGGACGATACAATAATAATGTTAGCTGCGCTTATTAACGAGGGTACCTACACATAGTTGCAACACACTTCGGTATTGCGACGGTGAGGAGTATATGGAATGAGCTAGGGGGAAGGGACAGCTAACGCCATCTATTTTATTTTCGCGTCAACAGTGCAGTTGTTACTATAACGTACATATTATGTGTAATTTTTTATTTGTTGTTTCATGTTAAGTTTATTGAATTGTGTTTATTGTTATTATTACTTGTCTTGTGCTCATATATGGGCGACAGTGGCGTGCGTGACATCACCTGTCGGTTCCATCGGAAGATCAGCGCCGGCTGTTATGCGAGTTGCAGACTAAGAGCTAAGCTAAGTTAGTTTGGGGTTAGCTCGCATAGCTGAAACAGTTTTCCATAGATCTGTGCAGACTGCGAGCTATGCACGATCTACGGAAAACTGCGTCAGCTATGTGAGCTAAGCTAAACTAACTTAGCTTAGCTCTTGGTCTGCAACCGGCATAACGGTCGGCATATGCTGAGATGGGACCGATTTGTGGCGGAAATGTAGCATATAAATACTGATTATTTGTTATTCATGTTCTGTACTTTTGATGTTTGTCATGTTATATGTTTTTTTTCGTTACAAATAAAGTTATCTATGTCTATGTCTAAAAAGGCTGGTACAGTACAGTACAGTTTCAATTTTTGACAGCCGATTTTATAAAATTTACATTTCATTCTCAAATTCAGAATGGCTCCATTGTACAAGATGTTCACACCATCGGGTATGAATAGCTCTAATTTGGCTTAGAACATTCTTTGCGACCAACCCTGTAGGCTTATACCATCGTATCCTAGACAAACAAGGAGTACGGATAAAAAGCCTAGATTTGATTAATACTGGTAGAATACAGATACATTAACCATTAATCGTGAAATTTGAGATAAAACAGGTCATCTGGCGCTGAACGAGACCAATTAGGGATTTGAATTATTTGAATTTAATCGTTTATGTAGGTCGGAGCGTGTCTATGACATTAGTTTGTGTACTGTTCAGTGTTTAAATATTAAGTTGATAGAAATTATTAGTTCTCCCAACAGTAGACCTCACTTCTTTTACAAGCTGTTTTTTAGTTTCACCTGTCCCGGGGTCTGTCTGTCGGTCTGTAAACAAATCTTGCAAGTTAAATTTAATCCATTTCCCGGTTACCGATTAAGCTGAAATTTTGCATACATGTGTAAATTGCATGAAAATGCAATACTATGATGATATGGTGCTGATCTGATGATGGAGCTGGACGGTGGCCAAAGGAACTTAGCAATGAAATGACACAACCTCGTCGAGTTTGGGTTCATTTGAATGGTCTCGGCGAGTACATATTTTGGTCTTTCAGTGGTAACCAGGGTTTGTTGGTCGGTAATAATAACGGCAACAATTATGCGGTAATCCTACTCTGCGTGCGTGTGTTCGACTCGCACTTGGCCGATTATTTAGAGTGAACTCGTATCACATTTTAAATATATTTGAGGGTACATTTTTGTGGTTTCTGTTTTATAGCTTTCATATATGGTTTTATCAAGAGTAGTATTTTTTTTTACCTCTTTTTAACTAGGCTTATTTAACACATTAAAATTTAATACTTAGTTTACCAAAAAAAAAAACATGTTTGTACCTACAGCGCGTCTAGTGCAGTTGCCTACATCTGAAAATTATGATGAGTTAATTTTTATCATACTGTAAGTACCTATTATTTAGTAAAATTCCATTATCATCTAGACGACATCAGGCAGTATGTGGTCAAACGCAAACCTATTCAGAATAAAAAAAATTAAAAAAAACGACGAACATGTCTATGATATCATATATGACCATATTTTACTGATTTCTAATCCAGAAACTTAAGAGTTTCGTAGCGCTCATAGCACAGTTTGACTAGGTGCTCGTTAGAGAGTTAAGCAGCGATTGGCTCGGTATGTCTTTGAATGTGTGTCCGCACGTGGCATTTATAACTGAGCGCTGCTGCCGCTCGGATGTCACGTTAGATTGTGGATCCCCGTGTTTTAACCGTTTACCCGTTTCAAAACGCCGTAAGGAGGCTTAAAAATTCCGAATACAAGGAGACAGAGTTATGGTGAAGTATATCTGTCACTTTATCACACGTCACGTCGACAAAAATATGTCGTGGTGCGTATGCTAGGCTAGCCTAGTCTAGGCTAGTATACTGTACTGTATCAGCCTTTTAATAGTCCACTGCAGGATGTAGGCCTACCCACGAAGGGTGATTGGGCCACATCCAGCACGCTGGCCCAGTGCGGGTTGGTGGATTCACATACGCCATCGAATTTCTTCTACGGACATTATGCAGGTTGCCTCGAGAGGTTTTCCTTCATCGAAAAGCCAGAAATTCCGTAAAAAAAGTCCTTGGTGTGAAATTCTGCACATAAATTCCAAAGAACTCATTGGTACCGGGATTTGAACCCACGACCTCACGATTGTAAGGCGGGTGTCATTACCTCTAGACCACCATGGCTACCTCTAGTATACCTAACTATAGAAAATATCTGGGAAACCTCGAGACGTTAACTAAGCAGCATGATTTGGGAGTACAGTAATGAATCCCACCCGACCTACAATGAACCAATATTCCTAACTAACGAACCATGAACATACAATTTCTGAACGTTCCCAACCGTTCCAGATGGTGACGATTTGGCGCCGATTACACGCCAATTTCACCCTTATCCCAAGCGCGGGAAGCGTTAATTTCACTCGACAGGATCAGGGTTTTTCGAAAAGAATTATTTTGTGAAATGGATCGGATATTTTTGGCGGAATTGTGTAGGACGGGGATTTACTCTTTAATTATATTATTGCTAAACACCCACTCTCAATCGAATCGGTATTTGAAAATTGAATTTAAATACACGTAAAATTCAATGCTAAGGTATTATTTTATCATTTTCTTTTTAATTTATGTTATAGGCCGCGCTACACAAATTATTCTATCTATTAAACTAAACGCATCAAAATCATCATCCGTTGCGTAGTTTTAAAGATATAAGCAAACATAGGAACAGACAGACAGGGGAGCGCCTTTGTTTGTACTATGTAGTGATAGTAAAAAAGAAAGATTACACAAAAAGTTTTTTTTTTTTTTTTTTAACTGTCCCAAACGCAGACTTTGAACCTGCATCCTCAGATCACCGGCCCGACGCTTTCCCAACTATGCTAGTTCAGTTCGGAAAAATTAAAAATAGATCAAAAATGTTACAAGTTGATTTTTCTTATGTTACACAATTATTGCGAGTACATCCATTGTATTTAGGAACTTAGTAAGGAATTTTATTTCTGACTGACTGAATGAATGAATTTCACAGTTATTTTTGTAGAGTTTCGTGTCTTAAACGCTAATTTGCACCATACCACTGTATTTTAAACGACTTCCAAATAGGAGGAGGTTCTATGTTCTGTCTGTGTATATTTTTTTGTGTATGTTCATCGATAATTTCGCCAATTGTGAACCGAATCAAAAAAATTTTTTTTTAATTCTAAAGGGTATACTCCCGAGATGTTCCCATTTAAATTTTAAAGAAATCGGCTGAACCATTTTTGTAACATCAAAAATAATGTAAACAATTCGAGCGAAATATTCAAATTTTTGTACACGATGGAAAGCGGTTTTGCCATTTTTTGCGAAAAATGATTAGGTATTAAAAAAAATTTTTATTCATGTGTACCTAAGCGTTCTACGACTGAAATATCATTGCAAATATCACTCATGTCTCTTGCACAGCGAACATACACAAATAAACTTGCAATTTTAATATTTGTGTAAAACGTCACCATTACATATATTTAACTACTATCGTTTTACAGTTGAATTCATATCTGTAATTTCACGAAGTGCATTGAGATATAAAATAAAATGCGGTGAAAATTTCGTGATCAATTTTACTGAACGATTTTTTACTGTATTGGAGAAATAAAATATATCAGAAATGTGTGTTGAGGTGAAAAAATGGCGTCATGAAACGAGGTATTGCAATTTGATAATGACTTAACGATCTCGCAAATACATGATAGTTTGATTTGAAACATTTGCAGGTATATTTATTGTGAAAATGTTTTTGTATCTGTAGCTGGTATGTCGATTACCTAATCAAAATTTTAGGATATTATTGACGACGTGACTTCGACCAAAGCAACTCGGTCGAAACATCGGGATAATGAAGTAATTTATATTCTTCTTTTAGATATTTGCTCGTAGTTTATCCTACTAATATTATGAACGTGAAAGTTTGTAAGGGTGGATGGATGTATACACACACTACTAACAGCCTATATCAGTCCACTGCTGGACGTAGGCTTCCCCCCGCTAGGCGGGTTGGTGACCGCAGTATTTGTACGGACTGTGTTGTCTTGGTTTTGCCATAGTCAGCACGCTAGGCAGGCGCTAGGCGGGTTGGTGACCGCAGTATTTGTACGGACTGTGTTGTCTTGGTTTTGCCATAGTCAGCACGCTGGGCAGGCGCTAGGCGGGTTGGTGACCGCAGTATTTGTACGGACTGTGTTGTCTTGGTTTTGCCATAGTCAGCACGCTAGGCAGGCGCTAGGCGGGTTGGTGACCGCAGTATTTGTACGGACTGTGTTGTCTTGGTTTTGCCATAGTCAGCACGCTGGGCAGGCGCTAGGCGGGTTGGTGACCGCAGTATTTGTACGGACTGTGTTGTCTTGGTTTTGCCATAGTCAGCACGCTAGGCAGGCGCTAGGCGGGTTGGTGACCGCAGTATTTGTACGGACTGTGTTGTCTTGGTTTTGCCATAGTCAGGACGCTGGGCAGGCGCTAGGCAGGTTGGTGACCGCAGTATTTGTACGGACTGTGTTGTCTTGGTTTTGCCATAGTCAGCACGCTGGGCAGGCGCTAGGCGGGTTGGTGACCGCAGTATTTGTACGGACTGTGTTGTCTTGGTTTTGCCATAGTCAGCACGCTGGGCAGGCGCTAGGCAGGTTGGTGACCGCAGTATTTGTACGGACTGTGTTGTCTTGGTTTTGCCATAGTCACGACGCTGGGCAGGCGCTAGGCGGGTTGGTGACCGCAGTATTTGTACGGACTGTGTTGTCTTGGTTTTGCCATAGTCAGCACGCTGGGCAGGCGCTAGGCAGGTTGGTGACCGCAGTATTTGTACGGACTGTGTTGTCTTGGTTTTGCCATAGTCACGACGCTGGGCAGGCGCTAGGCGGGTTGGTGACCGCAGTATTTGTACGGACTGTGTTGTCTTGGTTTTGCCATAGTCAGCACGCTGGGCAGGCGCTAGGCAGGTTGGTGACCGCAGTATTTGTACGGACTGTGTTGTCTTGGTTTTGCCATAGTCACGACGCTGGGCAGGCGCTAGGCGGGTTGGTGACCGCAGTATTTGTACGGACTGTGTTGTCTTCACGGGAGGCGCTGCTGCCCACCTCTCGGATAACCCGTGGGCATATACGATGCGATGATTTGATCAAACTTTCGCTTCATGCCAACTGGGAGCTCATTCAGTTTATGAAAAGGTAGGAATTGGTGGTTCACGATTTGAACCACTACCTGAAGCTGGGCTTACACGAAACTATGATCGCATCTGTTCATCAGATCAGTGCAGCAGAGGCCATGTAGTATCATCATGTACTTAACTATTGCTGGTAGGTAGTTATTGAAGAAACAAAATGACACCGCCATCTTATTAGAAAAATATAGATCATACAAAAAGTTGATGGGAATCAAAGTTGTAGGAAATCAAATTTCAAACAACTTCGGCTCCGATAATATCTCATAAAAATTTAAATAACACCTGTTGTTAAAAAATAAAATGGCACCACTATCTTATTAGAAAAATATCTATCCTAGAAAAGTTGATGGGAATCAAACTTGTAAAAAATAGAATTACAAACAACTTTGGATTCCATACTATCTCATGAAAAATTCAAATAACACAAGTTATTAGAGAAACAAAATGGCACCACTATCCTATTAGAAAAATATCGTCGGAACAAAAGTTGTTTGAGATTTGATTTTCTACAATTTTGATTCCAACACCTTTTTGTAGGAACGATATTTTTTTAAATACACATATAGTTGTACCATTTTGTTTCTTCAATAACTTGTGTTACATAAATTGTCATCAGAAGTTGTCGGAACAAAAGTTGTTTAAAATTTGATTTTCTACAACTTTGATTCTCATCAAATTTTTGTAGGATAGATAATTATTGAATTAGATAGATGTACCATTTTGTTTCTTCAATAACTTGTTATTTCAATTTTTATCAGAAGTTTTCAGAACAAAAATTGTTTACGATTAGATTTTCTAAAACTTTGATTCCTATCAACTTTTTGTAGGATCGATATTTTTTAAATAGTTGGTTGTACCATTTCATTTCATCAATAACTTAGGTTATTTCAATTTTACAGTAGAAGTTATAAGAACAAAAGTTGTTTAAAATTTGATTTTCTACAACTTTGATTCCCATCAACTTTTTGTAGGATCCATATTTTATTTTAAATAGTTGGTGGTACCATTTCATTTCTTCAATAACTTGTGTTATTTCAATTTTACAGCAGAAGTTATAGGAACAAAAGTTGTTTAAAATTTGATTATCTACAACTTTAATTCCCGTCAACTTTTTGTAGGATCGATATATTTTTTAAATATTTGGTGGTACCATTTCATTTCTTCAATAACTTGTGTTATTTCAATTTTTCATGAGAAATCATCGGAGTCAAAGTTGTTTGAAATTTGATTTTCTGCAACTTTGATGCCTATAATTTTTTTGTTAAATCAATGTTTTTCGAATAAAATAGGGGTGCCATTTTGATTCCTCAATACGAGTAACTACCTACCGGCAATGCAACTATATTAGGACCTCGCTGGACTGATCTGATGAATTGATGCGATCATCGCATCGTGTGTGCCCAGCTTCAGGTAGTAGTTCAAATCGTGAACAACCAATTACTACCGTTTAAATTAGTTGAATGAGCCCCCAGTGACGACAACTTCGCCGTTGGACGTAGATGTAGCCGGACCATTATAGGTTGGCGTACCTATATCAGATCATAGAGCTATTACAATTACAACCAGATGGATAATGTGGTTGTCATGAAAATACCGATCTCATTTCAGTGACTTTTGCCGTATTTTTTTCCCGATAACCCTGTTTGCCGCCTACGCAAAAACGACGGGGCATTATAGTTATAGAAGAAAGAAAATTGCACCTCTAGATACCTTTTTCGTTTTATTTGAAAAATATCAATCATAGAAAAAGGGGGACAAAAATGTAGGAAATCAAATTATAAGCAACTTTAGTTCTGACCATTTCTCGCGTAAAATTGAAATTACAAGAGTTAATCAACATTCAGGAAGTGGTTCAAATCGTGAACCACCAATTCCTGCCTTTTCTTTAACTGAATGAGCTCCCAGTTGGCATGAAGCGAAAATTTGATCAAATCATCGCATCGTGTATACCTTTATTAGTCGACTTTTACGACACCCACGGGCAGATATGGGGTGATGCTATTCTACTCTGCCGGCATCACACGGCTAATGTAATGGATGGATGTATGGATGTTTGTTACTCTTTCACGCAAAAACTACTGAGCGAATTGAGATGAAACTTTGCAATAATATAGCTTATATATTAGAATAACACATAGGCTATAAATTATAATGATATTTTGTAAATTTTTCATTTTATAACAATAAGTGTTAAGTAAGTAGGAAAAATTCTGCCATCTGCGAGCTATTCTATCGTGCGCTCCAAGAAATGTCAAAAAAGAACTGTCGAATGGAACAAATGTCAAATCGATTTTTTTTTGTTTTTTTTTTATTTTCCACCTCTTTAGTACTTAATTAAGGGTGGTAAGGTAGGGCGTCGAAATATCATGCGGGCGAAGCTGCGGGCAAAATCTAGTGTCTCATATTATTGGCGGTTCTCGCGAGACTGAGATTACGAGGACGCGACTTTTTAGTGCACCTACAATTTAATGGTGAACATTTCCTCTCTACACTGCACGCTAAAAAGTATTTCAACTAAACCTCACTCGCTTTACACCACCAAAAAAAAGTGAATTCCAACAAAACGTAGGTGAGAATGGCGCAATATAACGGGGTGCCATTTTTATCCGGCCACGGCGCTCAACAGCAATTACTGAGCTCTTAAAAACTGACCACTAGGTTACTCTAGTATATTTATTTAACATCCACGGTCATAAAGGGCTAATGGGGCGTCATAACTACGGAGCTGTGCTAATGAATCGCTAAGGCTTTGATTACACTATGTGTAATCTGACGAGAGAGTAAGAATAAGGAGGAAATATGTTAGTTAGAGACTGGGAGTAATCAAAACTGACCGCTATCCTACTTTCCTATATTTATAACATCCACGGTCATAAAGGGCTAATAGAGCATCATAACTACGGAGCTGTGCTAATGAATCGCTAAGGCTTTGATTACACTATGTGTAATCTGACGAGAGAGTAAGAATAAGGAGGAAACATGTTAGTTAGAGACTGGGAGTAATCAAAACTGACCGCTATGCTACTTTCCTATATTTATAACATCCACGGTCATAAAGGGCTAATGGAGCATCATAACTACGGAGCTGTGCTAATGAATCGCTAAGGCTTTGATTACACTATGTGTAATCTGAAGAGAGAGTGAGAATAAGGAGGAAATATGTTAGTTAGAGACTGGGAGTAATCAAAACTGACCGCTATGCTACTTTACCATATTTATTTAGCATCTACGGTCATAAAGAGCTAATGAAGCGTCATAACTACGGAGCTGTGCTAATGAATCGCTAAGGCTTTGATTACACTATGTGTAATCTGACGAGGGAGTAAGAATAAGGAGGAAACATTTGTTAGTTAGAGACTGGAAGTAATCAAAACTGACCGCTATGCTAGTTTACTATATTTATAACATCCACGGTCATAAAGGGCTAATGGAGCATCATAACTACGGAGCTGTGCTAATGAATCGCTAAGGCTTTGATTACACTATGTGTAATCTGACGAGAGAGTAAGAATAAGGAGGAAACATGTTAGTTAGAGACTGGGAGTCATCAAAACTGACCGCTATGCTACTTTACTATATTTATAACATCCACGGTCATAAAGGGCTAATGGAGCATCATAACTACGGAGCTGTGCTAATGAATCGCTAAGGCTTTGATTACACTATGTGTAATCTGAAGAGAGAGTGAGAATAAGGAGGAAATATGTTAGTTAGAGACTGGGAGTAATGAAAACTGACCGCTATGCTACTTTACCATATTTATTTAGCATCTACGGTCATAAAGAGCTAATGAAGCGTCATAACTACGGAGCTGTGCTAATGAATCGCTAAGGCTTTGATTACACTATGTGTAATCTGACGAGAGAGTAAGAATAAGGAGGAAACATTTGTTAGTTAGAGACTGGAAGTAATCAAAACTGACCGCTATGCTAGTTTACTATATTTAAAACATCCACGGTCATAAAGGGCTAATGGAGCATCATAACTACGGAGCTGTGCTAATGAATCGCTAAGGCTTTGATTACACTATGTGTAATCTGACGAGAGAGTAAGAATAAGGAGGAAACATGTTAGTTAGAGACTGGGAGTAATCAAAACTGACCTCTATGCTACTTTACTATATTTATTTAGCATCTACGGTCATAAAGGGCTAATGGGGCGTCATAACTATGGAGCTGTGCTAATGAATCGCTAAGGCTTTTATTACACGATGGGAAATCTAACGAGAATGGAACAGTGGTAAAAAAAGTTATCAAAACTGACCACAAATTTAATAAATTAATATGTTTATACTTTAAAAATTAAATCCGTGGCTTGGATGACACGTTAAATTGTAGATCTCGGTTGTTTTAACCGTGTCATGTCGATGGCCTTCAGGCGGTCTAAAAACTGACACCAGGGTTAGCCACCCGGCCTATACGAACTTAACATTTTCATTTAATAAAATGGTCGTTATAGCTATGGAGCTGTGGTAATGAATCTCTAAGGCTTAATTTTACATTTGTATTCGAAAACAAAAATCTGATACTAATTTGTCTCATTTGACCAATCGAGAAATTTTCTTTTTTTTTTAATCGGACTTCACAGTCTGTAACTCAGACCAAATAAAAAAATCAAGACAGAACGTTGTGAACAAAATAGTGAGGCCGGCAAAACGATGCCTCGCCATGTGCAGACACAACTTCAGAAAAAACTATGCCTTGGCTCGTCAGTCGAACTATTGCGGCGCAACACCGAGGCACATAAAAAACCGGCCTCACTTGTCTTTTCACGACGTTCCGTATTGATTTTTTTATTTGGTCTGAGGTCTATAAGTGTAACCCTCCAGATTACTTCATCGTGTGCTCCAAGCCTAAGGTCCGCAGTAACGACCCTGTGAGTTATGGCCCAGTAAAAACATAACTCGCTCTTGCCGATAGGTGCCTTACGCGGGTTAATTGCTTATTGAGGAAAAACGCAGCCTTATTTGACAAATAAAGCCACTTTAATACTGCCCGGTTGAGGAAAATAGGCCTTACAAACTCTGAGAACATTTTAGTGTTGTGGCGCAAAAGAAATATTAGTTTAGAAGCTTTGAGCAAATATCTACAGTCACAGTCCCTAAGTGAAAGTAGTAAAAAAATTACCGAGCGCCATCATACATACCGACTTAGATATTTACATTAAATAATCCACAATGACCCGTTTTCTCGAATCTCGACGTTATATTGTCACCTTAGAGAATATATAACTAAAGTATAGAGCGCTAGCACCGCACTAAACGCCTAGTGCGCGCCGTAGGCAGATGAAGTATAGCTACTTGTATATGTATGTTGGCGATTACTAGGGATGGTCACGCGGGCAACGCAAACTCAATTTATTGTCGATAGATGCATGTTCAAACAAAAACAAACAAGTACAATTAATATATTTCGTGCGATAACATCTAAAAGAATAAGTAGGTATTTATATCAAGGAATTCATTAAGGAATCAAGAGAGTGTACTTCAGTGTACTGAGCAAACTTTATTCCATGTTTGGCTCAAAATTTGTTTGTTTTTAAGCGATAATCCATTTTCAGTCTTTTGGAAATCTGAAAAATAAGAAAACAATCGGTAATTTTTTTCTTAAATTTACAAATATACAGTCAGTCAGTATTTGGATGTGTAATCGAGGGTGGCATTTTCCAACTGAAAGTTAAAAAAGTTAAATTGTAGGTCCCGTTTAGCTAAGTCAGAGGCCTTCGGGCGGCCTAATACTTATTTCAAAAAATGTACCTCTCACTATCACTTTTTTAAATTTAATTTTACTCCAATCGAAATAACCACTAAAATCTTCAAAATCAATTTAGCAGTGTAGAAGTGATATCGTAACATTACAAAATTATGTACTTTAAGTTAACGCTATACCTAATACTTTCGCATTAAAAATATTATTGAAAAGTGTTTAGTACAAAACACTATTATATTATTTATAAGACATTATTAAAAGATTTTAAGTAAATGTGTTGACACATTCACTGTGTGAATGGTAATTCATTGAGCAGTGAATGTATTAAAGTTACAAAAATCTGCAGTTTGCAGTAGTTCTAACAAACATTCGATATAATTATCGACTACAGCGTTGGTCACGTCCCATCTCTAAATCACGCGGAGGGAGTGCGGTGCGCGGGCGCTCCTGCGCGTGCCCGCCTCCCACGTCTCCATCACCCCCGCGATTCCGGATTAGTTTTTATAAAAATAAGTATAATAATTGACTTAGCGATGAAATGTGATACTGGATTTCAATTTTGTGTGTTTTCTAGTATCGTTTTTAATAGGTCGAACTGCACATTTCACCATTTTAATACATAAATTTGAAAAAAATCCCTCGAGAAACGCACTTTCCTAGTACTCAGCTACGACTACAAGCGCTCGCGGTGGGAACGTCGTTTTGTTCTCACTTGTGCCTACTGTTCCCACTTCGTTGTGCGCGCTCTATAGTTACTTATAAATACTCTAAGATTGTCACCTAATTAGTGCTTGTAATAAAGCACTTTGGCATCGCGCGGCGTTGTAGTCCGCTTGCAATCGCCTTATGTTACGACCTACTAAAAAGCCTGCCCACTACGTAACTTGGGCAGAGTTTTGGCTCGGACACTTTGTTTTACACGATTGTGACCATAGATGTTTGCTCGAAGTTTAGAAGTTATATGGGTGTAAAAACTATTACGTTGTAAACGTTTTTTTTTTTCGTTGTTTTATACATGTAGTAAAATCGGGTAATGTAAATTAAATATTAGCGTAGACGTTAGGGTAGCAAAATTTACATTTAGTATTGTAAAAGGTCTATTTAGGGTTCCGTAGTAAAACGAGAAGCCCTTATAACTTCGTTGTGTCCGTCCGTCCGTGCTCATGTTACAAAGTCTTATAAATTCTACATTTACAAACGAAATTGCTTGAAATTTGCATATACTCGTATATTAGTTTAAATCTCAATAGTATAATCTTAAAATTTTCAAAGTTGTTTATTTATGGAGTAGCTTCCCATACATGTCAAGTGGGGGTGAAATCTTTTTCAACTCACCTAGTTAGTCGGTTTTATTTGAATAGGGTTTTTAAAATGAATGTCAGGTTTCTTAAACCATATTTTAGTCCCGTGTTCCATTTGTGAGATATAGGCCAAAGGAAAAAATAAGAGTGCCTTTTTGCTCATCTTACTCGTTCGCTGTCCAGGCAGTATTAATGAAATAAAATCAATTTCGGACAACACGTGTTACTAAGTCATATCCCCTTTATACTTAACCATACAGAATATTGAAACCCTATCACAAAAGCAATTTTACTGTTTAATTTCGAAGATAATTATTCAACATTTAGTGATGAGTTCTTGTTAAAGCTTAGTACGCGGTATGTCGAGTGCAATAAACCATAATGAGCAATATGGCCGATCTCTGCAAGCAATTATAAACCAAATTAATACGTCAAAGCCGGAAGATCTCAAATATCTCTATGGTCTCAGCCAAAATTAGCGTGGCGTTCATTCAACGCCAGAACAGCTACAATTCAAACTTCAAAATTTGAAATTGGAATCCTAGCACGGACCGCATTCCATTTGAGGCGGCAACTTCGCACCACGCAGACTACTAAAATTGAAATTCGAATTCGGTTTCTGATTTTGACGGAACGTCGAATTGGAATTATTGTTCGCTTTCTTCGATCAGGAATCTTTGCAAACAAAATGTACACATTACTTATTGTGAACTAGCGACCCCCCCGGCTTTGCACAGGTATATATAAACCTTCCTCTTAAATAACTCTATCTATAAAACAAAACGCATCAAAATCCGTTGCGTAATTTTAAAGATATAAGCATACATAGGGACAAACAGACAGGGAAGCGACTTTGTTTTATACTATGTAGTGATTGTTCTGTTATATAAATAGCATATTTATCAAATTATCATACATTACTACTGTCCCTAGTAACAGTGCACTATTCTAGTTTTATTATTTTTTTTATCTTCAGACAATAACTAATAAAAGAAAACTCCCATACCTATTATTTTGATACAACTTTAAGTGTAGGTGTTGTTTAGTAAGATAAAAATTCAGCTATTTAAAGATGAACGAGCTATAAATATTTTTTTTCTCATGTGTAATGAAATAATTGATTGCTATTAAAACAAAACCTCATTAAAATAATAATTACAAAAATAGCATTGTACGTACTTATTTACTTTTGTTAGTCATTCCACTGTTTACTCCGTCTTTCCCTAACAAAATAATTAAATCAATTAATTTATTTGTTTCAGATTCACCAGCCGCTCACGAAACTCTCATTACTTTAAAAACATGACATAAATTCCATAAAGAAAATCAAAGTTAAATTTTCTAGTTAAAAGTTAATTAATTCGACTGTCATGTTGTCGAGGTGATGGCGCGGACGGTCGCGAGTGACCGCGAGTGATAGTGACTGTAAGTGATAGTGAAGTGTGAGTGATAGAGGTAGTGATGTGATAGTGATGGTGGGATGGTAGTGATAGTCAACATGGTGCCGGCGCTTTGTCGGCTCGTGGTCACCGCAGCTGTGCTCGGCGCCACGCTCATCGCTAAAGCTGCTAAAAATGGTAAGTTTTTTTATATTTTTACTCCGCGAAATATCTATGTAAATAGCAATAAAATCAGATATAGTTTTTATAGTCATTTATTCGTAGCACCATTTGTTACACGTCAAAAAGTATACATTACATTAGGGCAGACAATATGGCACAAAATAAAAATAGAAGAACTTGACAATTACCAAATCAGTCACTAAATCTTAATACAAATCAGGCTATAAAGCATGCGACCACGAAAAGCGACGAAAAGAACTCATTTCGACGTGTGAAAAAATGACAGTTATATACTTTGCCATAACGCTGTCTCGTTCTAACACTACAAACGAAATAATTCGTGGCGCGCATACTAGCTCGGCAGGTAAGTTTAAAAAGTCTTTTACGTCATAAAATAGTTGCTCATGTAGCCAACATTTTAAATTATTCCTAAACGACCCAGCGGAAGGTGCATCCCGAACTTCTACGGATATACGAGTATAGGATTTGATATTTGTATAATGGTTAGTTGAAAGTATGACTGACAATAATATGAGCATTTTTAATTACATATTTAGATATACTAATGCAAAAAATCTTGTTCTTATTTTACGGGACTTATCGCGCAATAAAACATTATTATATCTTCTTTGATGAAACATCAAATTTGATTTGATCATCTTTGATTTTTTTTCTTCCGAGCAGTGGACTATGACCACGACAGATGCAACTCAGGTGAAATGTAAGAAGAATAATTATTTTGCGCAATAAATGGCAAAACCGACTTCCGTTGTGTAAAAAAATCGAATACTTCGCTCAAATTTAGTGCACAATTTTTCCATTTTTGTTGATTTTTTCAAAAACGACTCAGCTGATTTCGATAAAATTCAAATGGAACTACCTCAGGACTTTGGACTGAAAAAGAATTTTTGGTTCGGTTCACAATTGGCTAAAATTTCGATGAGCATACACAAAACAACGTACAAACGAACATAGAACCTCCTCATTTTTGGAAGTCGGTTAAAAAGAGGAATTTATTTATTTATCTCATCTTTCATTGTGCCATTGTCCCATGAAATATAAAAATGTGCTCAAATCGAAAGAAATTAAGTAATAATGTGCTTTAAATAAAGTAGACCTGCCACTTGTCTAACCTAAATTGACACATAAACACTTTGATTTCTTTATTAATGAAAGTTACATAATATATAGAGGTATGTAAACTTGCGTCGAACAGTGTGAAGGCAATACTTTTATACTCATGTCACCAAAAACAAAACAAAAAAGTTATAACAGAACTTGAAGTGACTTATATAGGTCACAATATCTGTGCACCTGACTTCGTGACGTCATATCGAATTATCGGGACGTATATACATTACCGGACGTCTAGTATACCGTCCGGACGTAAATTATTATCGGGACGTGTATCGGCAACGAAGATGCTAACCGTACTGTCGCACCGGGGAGTGCGCGGAGAGGTGACAGGGGAAGCGGAGAGGCGCCGCATTCCAGCGAGGTGCACAGATATTCTGACCGGGTTATAGGTCTAAATGATATTTGGAAATCCTTTCATTCACAAAATTGCTTCCTATAGCAATAGTACAGTACAGCTTCTGCGTTTTAAAAATAGAAGTCCATAATTAAACGTCTAGAAAAATATTTAAAAGTATTACGTACACCAAACCGTTCTAAACGCATAGAAAAATATTAAAAAATTTATGCAAGTACGTTCTAGCTAAACGCATAGAAAAATATTAAAGCTTAAAAGCGATATTCCGCGACTTGCTTCACAATTTCCAGATAAACTCCACAAATGTAAAAGAGAAAAAATCTCGTTCTTCCAGCGCGGATTTGAAAACTTTCATACTTGTCGGGTACCGTCGATTGCGGAACGAACGCTTTTTGCTTTATAGTTTTTCGATAACCGAAGTGCAATGACTTTCCAACCGCTAGACTCTACCTGAGGTGAACTCTTTCTGTCTTTTCTTCTTAGGTATTTGCGCAATAGTGCATAAATAAGTGTATGAGTGATACACTAGCGTCAACATCGTAATGTTAACATTACGAGTCAGCTGTTTTTTTTTTATCGCGAATAAGATCGCGCTTGACCACCAACTCGCCTGACGATAAGCGACGTTGTTTTCGAAGATGAAGCATGCAGACCTACTCGTATACCTATTCACTCTGATCTTAAAAAGTTTTAGATTATATGTCATAGGAAACAGGAAAGCAGGAAGACTGTCCCATTCCCTGGCGGTACGAATCAGAAGAATAGCTCATCCGATCACATTATAAAATAAGTTGTCAAGTGCGTGTCAAGACGCGCGTATGCTAGGCTTCCGTAGATGATTATGATGATGATAAAAACTTATTTTCACGGTGTCATTAGTTGGTTGAATACTAGAAAAACGTCATAAAAAAGTAATAAAAATGTTGGTGTGGTCAATGACCTCTGAGCTATGTGATATTAAAAATATCAATTTTCCTTTATAACTCAAAAAGTTTTGATCCCACAGTGTTCAAAATAATTTTCGGGGAAAGTTTTTGATGTAGTCTATAAATTCAGAAAGTTTGAACATTCTATCTTAGAAATAAAGGGAGGGGCACTCATTTTTCAACTTTGTCGACCATCTCACCAATGGTATATTATGTGACAAAAATCGTTTAGAAAACCTTACATTCATTTTGGGGTGTGGGGTTGAAAAAATGTTTCATCCCCACTTTACATGTATGGGAGCTAGCTCTAAATACACAGTTTTGAAATTTAAAATCTATACTTAAACTATAATTGAGATCTATACTTAAACTATTATAATATCACAGGCAATTTGGTTGATAAATGTGGAAGACTTCCACATAACTTTGGCTTTGTATTAATGGGACGGACAAATACAACGATGATTATTTTTCACAAAAAATGGCAAAACCGCCTTCCATCGTGTACAAAATTCGAAAACTTCACTCCAATTGTTTACATTAATCTTGATTTATCAAAGACGGCTCAGCCAATTTCTGTAAAATTTAAATGAGACTATTTCGGGAGTATACCTTTTCTAAAAAAAAAATAATTTTTCGATTCGGTTCAGAATTGGCGAAATTATCGATGTTCATTGTGTACGAAATTCGGATATTTCGCTCGAATTGCTTACATTGTTGTTGGTTTTTTCAAAAACCGCTCAGCCGATTTCTGTAAAATTTAAATGGGACCACTTCGGAAGTATATCCTTTCGAAATAAAAAAGAATTTTTCGATTCGGTTCACAATTGACGAAATCATCGAAGAACATACACAAAAAAAAATAAAAAAAATACATACACACGAACATAGAACCTCCTCCTTTTTGGAAGTAGGGTAAAAAATCTAAACCTAACCTAAAAAAAAATGTAATGTCTACAAATGACATCGATGCCGTTCTGTAGCGCAACGTGCCTTAGTATAGGGAATACTCGTAGTTCCAGTATGATGTGAAGCCAGCGTGTATAACGAGGGCATTCTGTATTTCAGAATTTTCTAGAAATTTCCAGTGACGTTGAGTTTTATGGGTTTTTGTGAACGTTGTTAGATACTGTACGCGCGCGAGTTGAATGCAGAGCTTAGGAATGCGAATGTCTCCCCCCGCTATCCGCACGCCCAACCCGCCCAGGCGCGTGAGGTGGGGCGTGCGGATAGCGGGGGGAGATGCTCCCGCTCTTTACCTCAGACCCCGACTGCATTCAACTCGCGCGCTATCAGTAGATAGAGATTTATTTATTTTCAATAAGGATAATTACATTGGTATACAACAATATACTATGAGCAACACCTTATGAATTGTCAAAATAACAATTATTCATTATGTACTCAACAGAATTATTAGGCATAATCATCATCATCATCTTGCCCTTATCCCACTAGGTGGGGTCGGCACAGCACGTTTCCTTTCGCCACTTCACTCTATCATTCGTCATCTCATCATCATCAGAATTATTAGGCATAATATTATCATAAATTAGTTAAAATTTGGTACATTACTTTAATTTTTTTTTGCTGGCAAAAGTGCCTTTATTAACTACAACAAAACTACACTACTATTACATAAAAATCATTGGATCATCCTCAGACCTTTGAAGGTCTAAAGATAATCCAAATGCTCAAGCCCACTGCCAGTTGGCAGCGTAAAATAAGAAAAAAAAACAGTATTAAAAAATTAAGATGTCAGAAATACTGTAAATGAAATTTCTGCAATAGCATCGTCAAAAATAACAGTTTATGATGTTAAGAAACTTTGTTTTGTCATTTTCTGTGTTAAACTGATTTCGTCTAGGATAACATTTATTCCGCGTTCGTTTTGTTTTTGTGTCTTCCGTAAGTGTATTTTCGGCCGTAAAAATATTTGTACAATTCAGCCAATATTATGTGATAATAATTATTTTTCACAAAAAAATAGCACCACCGCCTTCCACCACGTACAGAATTCGAATAGTTTGCACCAATCGAAGTTCATGTATATTATTGTTGATTTATCAAAAACGGCTATGCCGATTTTGGTAAAATTTAAATGGGAACCTACCTCTGAAGTATACCTTTTTGAAATAAAAAATGTTTTTTCATCCCCCCATCTAGGAAAGAATATTTTGCTCTTCGATATCTGAGTGCAACAGCCGTTTTTATCCGCTAGAGGATAAAGTAAAATTGAATTTAGAACATCGTGTGCACTAAGTTTGTGAATCTAAAACATAATTTAAACCTTTTTACTTAAATCTCCAAGGTGCCAAAATTATCAAATAACCTTTTTTAATTTGTTAAAAACAGACTCTGGACCTGGTCAACTTGGAGTATATTTTTTTTAATTTTAATATTTCGCTCTAATCGTTTACATTATTGTTGATTTATCAAAAACGGCTCAGCCGCTTTCCGTAAAATTTAAATGGGACCAAGTGGTATAAAGTATACCCTTTCGAACTAAAAACAATTTTTTGATTCGGTTCACAATTAGCGAAATTATCGATGAACATATATAAAAAAACATACAGACGAACATAGAACCTCCTCTTTTTTGGAAGTTGGTTAATGAGTGATTCTAGCGACGAGGAAGTTTATTTGACGCCAACAGAAGTGACTGAAACTGTTAATAATGCGCAAATAGTTTTCTCCCTTAATCACGCGAGAAGTATTTGAAACAGTATGAAGACAACTTTAGTCATTTCCTCGCTGAGGTGGGATGAAAAGTTACGTGTTGTACTCGAATGTAAAGATTTTTCACCTTGTGCTCTGCGTTGCCAAGCTCAGGATTCTAATTTTTAAATCCGCTGCGCTCGGTATTCAATTTTAGAATCCTTCGCTTGCTCGGACTTTAAAATTGAGCACTCGGTTAAGAAGCAACTTTTCACTATTCTAAAAACAAATAACTATTTTAATCGGTTCACAATTGGCGAAAATGTATATGACCATAATAATTATACACAAAAAAATACCTACAAAATTATAGACGAACTGTACGTACCTCCTCTTTTTAGGAAGTCGGTAAAAAATTACCGGGTTTAGATCGAGAGCTTACTGTACTGTGCCAGCCTTTTTAATAATCTACTGCAGGAAGTATGCCTACCCACGAAGGGTGGTTGGGCCATATCCACCACGCAGGCCCAGTGTGTCGAATTGAGTACCTCCTGCGGTTCGTCGGTCAAAAACACACACTAGCAAGCATTCAGGTGACATATCTACATAGATGACAAACGCAATGCAGTGGCGTAAATCACTTGAAACGTAATGGTTCAGTGCTTGTCGTGATTGAGAGCTTCGATTTGTCATCGTACAACGTACAAACTACTTGTTTAGGTATATTCATCTAAACAGTAGTAATATAGACAGATCTTATTTGCAGACATTGCGTATGAGTAGTTGCGTACAGCCACGGACGCACCTACGTACAGTTGGCCGTTGGGTCCGTCAAGTTTTAGAAACGAGATCACGTACGGAAAGTGCAGCATAAGATGCCCACCGACTAGGTAGACTGACGATTTGACAGTAGGAATGCTCTGTATGCAAGCCGCTTTAAATCGGGTTTGTTGAAAATAAATAGAAAAAAATGCAAGTTGAATCCCTCCACGCGGAAGAAGTGAAACTTCGACGCAACAGTGCTTTCATACCCAATGGTAGCGCATTAGCGCATTAGAAGTTTCACTTCAAAAGCCTATTTTGATATCCAGCAGAATAACCAGCACTGATGACAAATGGAATCTATCGAAATCTGTAAAGATATTGCTGAAATCACTCAAAATCAATCATTGTTGACGCATTTGTTGAAGGTACAATGGTCAATAATATTTTAATGCAGGACAGTAGATTTTTTCCGCGGTAGCGTAAAGTTAAAATTGAGCATACCTACTTAGAAATACAGGTACAAAGGTGTTAAACGCAAAACCTTGAAAGGTTTTGCGCTTAATACCTATGACCTTGTACAGTACAGATGATAGATAAATATTTAACTGTACCTCTACCTATTCCATAACAACTCTTTCACTTCCTCAGTTTGCTGTAAGAGAAAAACCAATGTAAACCAATTTCAAGCACGCTAAGAAACCGCGGTACGACCAATGTAATACACGTTCATCAAAGACTTGAGTTACCGAGACATTTCGGACTAGAAAAATGCTAAAAACCGTGGCGCAGTTTTCCAACGAGGGCTAACCCAGCTGTATTTGACAGTTAAAGTTGCAACACATATATGTGGGCCGGCCTCGATCGGCTCTGCTGGGCGGTAGTATTGAATATTTGTGTAGATGAACGTTCGGAAAAAATCCGGTCCGCTATCGCTAGGCCGGGCGGCCGCGCGTCAAAACTTTCGGCAGAGCCGGGCGGCAAACCGAATGTATGTGAAATTTACGTTTTATTGGCGATATTTTTCAATTATTTTAACATTTATTTTTTGGTTAAGATGAACGTCGAACGAGGAACGAATAACGTTTAGAAGGTTATTTAAACAGTTATTTTTTGGTTAAGATTTCAAAACCTTTCCTCGTTTTTTTATTAGAAAAGTTTGATTTATTATGCAGAATAATTATGTAAAGTAAAAAAACATACATTGTATTTGTCATTGTTTAACGTACCTTTTCTATAAATAAACTTTTTTAAGTAGTAAACTTTGACGTATCTAATAAATTAAGAAATGTAATAAGGACTTCTTCTTTTCTAAGGACTTTATTATATTTAATAAAGTCCTTAGAAAAGATAGTCATCTTTTCTAATATCGAACAAACGTTTTTCATAATATAATAGTATTTTATAACAAAAGAACAAGATGTCAAAAACTAAAATGAAGACTGTGATATAATAATTAAGCAATGGTGGTTTTACTGGGACAGCGCGTGAAATTCATTTTTTTTGCATTTATACACATAGAATGCTCTTTGAAAGTTAACAAAAACTCATTTACTGGTCATGAACAGGCAGTATTAACGAGGTACATACACCCAGAAACCGAAACAGATGAATATGATTAAATATAAATAAATATCAGGGGACATCTTACACACAGTCGCTGACCCCAAAATAAGCAAAGCTTGTGATATAGCTGCCAAAGACTGATATACTACATGTACATATTTTTAAGTACATACGCATATAGATAACAACATCCAGACGCAGAGCAACGTCTGTGTTTATCATAAAAAGGCTTGCCCTGGGTGGGAATCGAACCCACGCCTCTTTGATCCAGGAATCAAGGTCACTAACCACTGGGTCAATGAGGCAGTCCCAGTCAGTGAGAATGCCGCGACGCGTGGAGAGACGCGCGACCACCGAATGAAAACCAAATTATGCCGATTAAACCCGAAGGAAAACCGATCAGCATAATAAGCCGAACGTATACAGGGTTATTCATAATCAATTAGCAACCTTGTAGGAGCGTATTCTGTACATCAAAACTAACAACTTTTGTTCTGCGACTTTTCTCAGAACTCAAAAAAAAATTCCATACATTTTGTCGCGGGTAAACGATATTTTTCTATGGAACAACAATTTTTTTTTAGTTTGGACAAAAGTAGCAGAACAAAAGTTGTTAGTTTTGATGTACAGAATAAGCTCTTAAAAGGATGCTGATTAATTAGGAATAAATAGCCCTGTACAGTAGCTACTTCGGGTCGTTTTTTTGTTCGACAAAAAGCCTGTTTACCGAAGCGCCATGGTAATTTTATTAGCTAAATAGCATAGTTCTGTTTCTTTTTCACTTTTGGCATTCGATAGAGAGAACGCTTTTTACGTTGCCATAAAATTTACGCTGGCGCCTCTGTAATCGGGCTTAAATTGTGCCGAAATGAATGTCAGTCCGAATATGTGTGTAGCAAGCCTTAGTCCAGTCCAATAGTATAGACTGTAGTTTATAAATGTCCTACAAACACAGTCTACGCTACAAATCCGGGTTGCAGTATATATTTTTGTTTCAAACCCCAGTATTTGCTATTGTGATCCAGCTAAAATCCGATAGGAAAAGTTTTTGTCAAAGTTAAACGTGCCTGGTGCAGCTTTGTCTTTTTGATTTGAACGCCGCCGGATTACGCTATGCTTTTCAGTGACGATGATTAAAAATATTTTTGTGAAATATTACGTATTTTTAGATAGTGGTTTGTGTTAATTAAAGTTGAAGATAACGAGTTTGTTTATAATCAATCTCCTTTTATGTTTGTGAATAGAGCTTAAATCGTTCAAGAATTGAGTGGTGAAGTGTCCCAATGTCCTACCCAATGTGGGTGCAGCGCATTACTAAAATGTCGGATAAAAAGATTAGCTTTGCGACGTAAGTCATAATCCAATGGATTGTATTTTTTTTCATATTCAAATTATTTACTGTCATCAGATACAAATAATAAAATGGTTATGCAGTCACTATTCCCCAAACTGGGTACAATAAAGCACCCGTACCTATCTTAGGGCCTAGGCATTCTTGCTATTGAATTTAAGAAATTATTTCATTTGTATGTTCACAAAATTTCAAGTTAAATGTCAAACATGTCTCACAAATCTGAAATACATGAAATAAATATTTTGAAATTTTTGAATTTTGATTAAATATCAGCTTTAGAATGAATAGTCAACCTTATAATCCTTGAACTTCTAATAAAAACACCTTTTTACGCAGCAGTGAACGTCTTAATGTGGATGCGGTTGATGTCGATGAAATGTTGATGACATTTTTTTTAAATAAAAAAAATCTAACAATTTACTAATTAACTCTAATCAACAATCTAAACTACAGTTGAATACCAACTTGAGTATATTTATTGTATCTTCATAAACGAATATAGAAAATACTTTTTCCAAATAAACTACGAGTAGACTATCAACACTAAGAAACAAATATCCCAAAATTAGGACTCTAACAAAAAGGCAATCTCCACCAGAGATTCTTTTAAAAATTTAATTTGAAAAATTCAACCTGCTCCCCTGAGCGTAGTGTCACCGATGAGCGCTTGAATCGCTGCTTTGCATACAACTATTACCGCTGATTCCAGCGCGGTGCCCGTGGGATTTCCAGTGCTGCCCCTCATCCCGTTTTTATCCAGCGATGAAAGCGCTGGCGGTGGCAAATGACGTTGAAAACAGTAGCTGAGATTTTTTTCTGTTTTTATTTTATCGGCAAATGCATTGTTTATGCCGTGCCAAACAACAGTGTGGTATGGTATGTAACTTCTCACATTGATTCGGAATTCTATAATGACATTGATTTATTGGTTAAAGAAAATGTAAATATTGGTGTGGAGTTGGGTTGTGATTGGATTATAATGAATGTGTTAATTTTAAAATCGAACGTGATTTATTTTATTGTGCTACGAGGTAGATACAAATATTTTTATTTTGCTTCTAAAGGGTGTAACGAGCTTCGTCAATCCATTGCGCTGTTCAGTAATAATTCTATAGGTTCGGTTTTAGAGTTGCCAACTGTGGCCCACTGTATTGCAATCTGTTGATCACAAATGTTTCTTTCAATGGAGACTAACAAAAACATTTAAAAGTGTCTTTAAACTACGACAAAATACAAAACTACTTTACAAGCTAAAACTACATACAATACTACTACATACAAAGCAATCGGATAATCCACAGACCCTTGAAGGTTTAAAACATTTTCAATCTGCCTCGGTGGCTCAGTGGTTAGTGACCCTGACTTCTGGGTCAAAGAGGCGTGGGTTCAATCCCCACCAAGGGCAAACATTTGTGTGATGAACATAAGTGTTTGCTCTGTGTCTGGGTGTTATTTAGGTACTATCTATTTAAGTATGTATTTAAAATATGTTGTAGTATATCAGTCTCTGGCAGCCATATCAGAAGCTATGCTTAGTTTGGGGTCAGATACCTTGTGTCCCTAATACTGGTACCCTAATATTTATGTATTTAATCAAATTTGACCACTGTTGGGGTTTCTGCAAACTGTTACGATCTTTGTCGCTGAAATACACTGAAGAGAAACATTTGCATTCAAAAATCCCGCCAGTACGCTCGAGCAAACGGCGTGTTCTTGAATTAGGTACACGGTTATTAGACTGCAGACGAAAACACTTTATTAGATTTCAGACGTTGGGGGTTTTCTTAGCGGGCTGGCGAGTTTGTCGCCTTCAAGACTTGAAATATAACATAGTATGAAGTAGATCTGCTTTAGAAGTACCTTGAGGGATGGAAAATGTGATTTAGTCGTAATGGTAAAAAAAAAATATTTACATTCAAAATAGTCATATTTTTATATTACAGGACTAGTAGTTTAAGCACTATGACTGTAAACAGCATTGAAAATGCGAGCTAAATATATTAACAAAAAACACAAGTTTTAAAAATAAGTAACAAAGAATCTAAGTTTCAATAGAAAATACATTTTTAACAAGGCTAGGTTTAAAATCGGATCCGCTATCATGAATCTTAAGTGGAGTTGGGCAGCACACGTGGCCAGGCTGTATGACGACAGGTGGAGTAGTACAGTGTCGGAGTGATGGCAAAGGAAAAGCAAGCGGAGCGTTGGTCATCCGGATGCAAGATGGGTCGACGATATTGTGAAAATTTCGGGTCGAACTTGGACACCCTTAGCACAGGACTGAGACAAATGGCACCGTAAGAAAGAGGTATAAGAGGCTGCTGGGTATAGGCACCCAGCAGTGGGATAGAGAAGGCTGCAGATGATGAAGTTTAAAAAAAATGCGTAATAGCAAATATGATCGGCTCCAGCTACTCATGCAAGAAAAGGTCCAAAGTAAACAGCACCAAGAAAGATGCAAACTTGCTTGCCAGAAGGATGCTTTAAGAATCTTCAGAAGTGGTTCAATTTGACACAAATTGGCGCAGGAGTTTTAAAAGTCCAAACAGCTTTAATGAAAACCCCTCTCCAGTAGAAGCAGTAATATACATCTCTTCGTCTGTTTATGGTTGTTGTTGTTGTTTATGACCCTAAATTGTCCTACTGTTGGGCAAAGGCCTCCTCTCGAGATTTCCAGTTTTGTCGGTCTTGTGCTGTTTCTGGAATACCCGAAAAGATACCTAAATAAAAAAAAACTTACATAGAATTCTACAAAAAAGAGGGATGATCTGCACGTTTGCATCTGGTATAATCCGCGCCACCCATGTCGGCAGATGGGAAGTTAGCCGCAGATGACACTTCGCCGTGATTCGCTAATTATTGCACATGTATGCACAATACCGACGCAAGTGGCGAAGTGGTGAGCACGGGCGTAGGGAGCGTGCGGGAGGTATGAAGTTGGCGGGCGGGTGTGCCCCGGCGTCTCGTCTCTCTGGCTCCCACGCAAACCTGTATTTTGCCTTTTGCGCAGCGTTCTGTGCCTAACTTCCTATCCGCCGACTTGTGTGGCGCGCACTATAGATACAAATAGATACTCTGTGTGCGGTCGTAGTCTAGTAGTAGTAATGCTTATAGTTCTGACACCGTGGATCCAAATCGTTCAATGAGTTCTTTGGAATTTATGTACCTACGGAATTTCACACAACTGGCTTTTCCTTGAAGGAAAGCATCGTTTATGTGAAGCCAACAAGCCACACTGAGCCAGCGTGGTGGATATGGCCCAATTTCACTTCGTCGGTAGTTGGTCCTATGTTCAGTAGTGGACCATTAAAAAGGCCGGTGCAGTACAGCACTGTCTGCACATTTGTTTCTGGTGTTTATGACCAAGGTTTCTATGTGTGGTGTGGGTGTACACATGTAGGTGTCGCATTGCGGCCTCGTGTGCTACTCCTATTTGCTCGGATTATTTTTATCTAGGCCGGCTGCATCCGGGCTGCGGGTGACACTTGTTTTATCAATTTTGTTTTAGCATGCAAATCCGGGCTGTATTGAAAAGAAACTCTGTGTAAAGGTTTTTTTTTGAATAGAATGAACTGATGAATGTTGTAGCACTAAAAAAATATCATTATCAGCATTTCATCATCAGCAATATGACATCTACTGTTAGATGTAAAGTTTCTCTAAAAAAACTTTAACAAAGCCGATCGGTAGCAGTTTGTTATTTTGTATTTTTTTCATTTTACAGAGGCCAGTTTTTTCTTAATGGGTAATTTACTCTACCCAAATTAAGTAAACTGCTCTTCAAATTATTTATGCTAAAATGACAAAGCAAAATCACTTCACAGTTTGCTGGACGATATTTTGTTCCACAGCTTTTTCCAGTTCAATATCTAGTTGTGTTATAAAGGGCAAAACACTAGGGCACTAAATTCTAATATTGGAATATTAGAATTTAGTGCCCTAACCGAGCGCAATCTTCTTAATGATGTTCTAACTGCAAGGTTGCCTGGAAGAAATCGCCATGGGTGAGGCCGCTACTTTATAATTATATTTTGTGTGTCATATACCTTTCAATATCAAATCTTTCATATTTCTGCTTCTCCCGTTATTTTAACCCAACAACTCTATTTAGTTAAATCTAAACAAAACTGATTTAAAATGAATGGTCGAACATTTGCTAACGCAGGGCGTGTCCTTAACTGTATCTAGAAGTATATCCAAGTGTACTCAAGTTAAAACAAAAGTTTTCTGGCACGACATGGGGAACTTAAGTAATTCGAGGGCGCTAAGTAAAATGGACGACTCATCAGCAAAGTTGTTGAGTGCTTATAAGTCTGAAACTTTTAATATCGTCGTTAAATAAAAGATTTTCGACGTTTGCTGATGCGCCGGAACTGCCCCATCACTGTTTGTTGTGAGTTTTGTTATGGTGGAGTAAGTTTGTATGACGCTGGGTAAATACCCAGCGTCATTCAAACTTCCGTCCGCCATGGATTGAAATGCCCATTCGCCAATTGCTATTTGGCAAGACCGACTTCCATTGTGAACGAAATTCGAATAGCTCGCTCGTTATGATGTATACAAGTTTTCTATTAGGTATTGTTGATTTTACAAAAACATATCAGTTGATTTCGATAAATTAAGATTTTTTGTTTCGGTTCATAATTGGCGAAAATGTCGACCAACATACACAAAAAATACTTACAGACGAACATAGAACCTCTTCCTTTTTGGAAGCCGGTTAAAAACTGCAAAAGCTGCTTAGCAGTTGCTTACTAGCGTGTAGTAATATTTGCCAATTTGTGGGGAATTTCCCAAATCTAAAGCTGATTTAGGAGCAAACTACGGGAGGTGATAAAGAAAAAGATTTATTTATTAAAATTCTCATATTGGGAATATCTAAACGTTTGGAAACGGGAACGTCAGTGTTGCCAGCTCTGTTGACATGATAGTTCAGAGTTGCCTCGTATTTTTTAACGATTTTGAAGATTAATAAATATTTCACAAATTAGCCTATATCATGTGTTTAAAATATAATTGATAATCGACGAGTTAACAATTTTGTAAAATTTCATATTTTGTCATAATAATATAAATATAAAAGAAAATTGCGAACAAAGTAGTAAGTTTGTCTCTTTGTCTCTGAACCTTTATCACTGTATTCATTGTATCAAATCTAGCTGTTTAGAACCCGGACCACATATACCGATTGATTTAAAATATGAATTGACGCCTGCAAACACTACAGGAAAACACACTAAAAACGTCCAACAATAAAAACACGTCCCGAAAGCTTTTAAGATGAAACGCAAACAATACCCGCCGTATTTGTATTCAGGACTATAACAATACTAAAAATAGAATAAAACCTTCGGAATTGTATTAAAAAGAATAATATAATATACTATGTTATAGTTCAAAGGGTCAGGTAGGTACAAATAAGCAAGTGGTGCTGCGCGTTTCCGCCTGCAAAGAGAATAATAAGTTTTTATTTTTATATAAAGGAAGCCGTTCATAAAATGTTATGAGTGCGAAGTTGTGCTAAGCTCAAGTTAATCCTGGGTTTATTTTGGTCTATTGGAAAGGTTTTGTTTTTATACCTTCTTTGCATATGGCAGCGGTATTGTAAGCTGATAGGTAGGTTTTATGACTCAGATTCTATTAGGTTAATTGGTTTAAGTAAGGAGGTTGAATTTTATACAGTTGTCAAAAAGAGGAACAAAGTTTTCGGAACAGAGATCTATAGGTAGAGGCTTGGTAGAGGCTTTCTGTTACCTGGTGCGAAAAACGCTTATAAGAGCGTGATACTCATACGCTGCATATTGTAGAGTGCAAGGTTGTGTAAGCGAATATGAAAAAATGTTTTTGTATGCTCTATGAGTGATATAAGTGTAAATTATTATTGTCGTTACGTGGTTGTTAATTTAAAGCTGTAAGTGTCGTAGGACATTAATTGCGCGCTAGGACGAGACGACCTCGCCAAAATCACGAGATCTACGGATTTTGTAGTTCCTAGGTATAATAAAAGTAATCTTTATTGAATCCCAAATACAAGAAATATACAAAGATTTGTTAGCACCCGGACAAAAAATTCTGATTCCCGGATGCTAACGTCTTCCAACGTGTTAATAACATTTAATTTTAAAGTAAATATAAAATAAAAAAATTGGTTGCCTGTAAAGTCGGTATACGGGCGAAAGTTTTACGTGACAAAGACTTATGTCTGTCTCTCTCGCTCTTAGGCGGGCTAACCATGCCCGAGTGGAAGGGACGCGTGCCTCTCACTCGCTCTCATTGTGAGCGCATAACGTGAGCGGAGCGTAACGCAGTTTCTTGAAGTGTCACCCGGCAAACCAATTTATAAGACGTTGTCACGTCAATAAAAAGTATACGTCAAATTCATGTGTTAAATAAACAATGCCAAGATAATAATATAACTAAAATTATACAATTTACTTCTTAAATAAGAACAGATCATAGCTATGTTAGGTCTGTGTAGTAATTAGTTATCTAGATTTTTAATTTTTGATTGTTCGATCTACGTACTTTTCAGTCAGCTACGGGCATTCGTGATATTTTTTTCGTTTTTATTATCTCTCTCGAAACATCTAACAAGTATTTCTTGTAGAATAGCGCTACAGTTGGCCCCAACTCGCCTGATGCAAAGCGAAGTTGTAGCTGAAGATGGAGTATATAGACCTAGAAGATACCTATTCACTCTTGACTTGAATATATCCAAATTGTAGTTGTCAGGAAACAATGTCGGAGGCAGGGTATTCAAATCCCTGGCGGACCGCATTATGATGGAAGAAGCGAATCGCTTAGTACGAGCAGGTGGTACGTCGACTATGTAGGGATGGTATTTATGCGACTTCTGTGCTGTTACAAACGTACGAAAAGGTGCCAGAATGAAAGTAAATTACATTAGCTATTTTTTCTTCACAAGTAGTAATAGTTTGCGGTGGCAGAGGTTTTGGTGATTGGATAAATGCCAAAACCATCGTAAACATACTTAGTTTTTGCTAGCTTAATGATAGTAATAAATCTGTCTGTGAGCTACCACTATAGGATCGTAGCAAACCATTTTATTTATTTTTTATTGATATATTGACAAACAATAACGTGTAAAGTATGTAACACTGTAAAAGAATGGGAATTATTTTGTGGTGTTTCATTCGTATTAACCTTTTTCGCCTAATGAAAGTACGTTTGCCTTACAAGCCTGATTCGTGAGTCAAATCATCAATACGGAATAAAAAAAATGCTAAGTAAGACGCTAAGTAAGTCAATCTTATGTGAACCAATAAGCTTTTTGAATGTTATAAGTGGATTTACATACCGCTAGCTATTTAGAGAAGATAATTATTTCTCGCAAAAAATCGCAACATCGACTTCTACCGTGTACAGAATTCGAATAGTTTGCACGAATCGATGTCACATCCATGTTCATTTTTGTTAATTTATCAAAAACGGCCAAACATATTTCTATAAAATTTAAATGGGTAGTCCCATTTAAATTTTTCTCATCTTTTGGATACCTTGTTTTTTTGCTATTTTAGAATTCGTCTTTACCTTACATTATGAAAGTGAATTATAATAATAGTAAGAGCGCTTGTAAACCGCCGTGTTTTTTACTGGACAACGGACCGTCATTAAACGGATATCTACATTTTTTTGCCAGAAGGATGTTGGTGCATCATTATAAACCTTATACCACAGCAAACCCGGTGAAAAACATGGTCCGTTGACGGTGAAAAAAATCGACGGTATGCTTAAGCGCTCTAATGAGTCAAAGTATCCTGCCAGGCTAGGATGCACTCGAAGTAATATTTCTTTCGACGTGTTAGAACGAGATAGCGTTATGGCAAAACATATTTCTGTCACTTTTTCACACATCGAAAAGAGTTATTTTCGTGGTCGCATGCTGGACCAGATGGAACGAGGAACTTAGACGTTTCTGTTCTTTTGTCAAACAATAATTTTGCTCATTCGCTCACTCAATAGCATAAAAGCCGCGATCAAATCCCCAACTTACACAGTTAACACAGGTACATAGATAAGCACAATATCCCTAAGTTTCCATTTCCACTCATCCTTTATTTATTCGTCTCCAAAGTGGTAAAGACAGGGGATCGCGGCCGCGTTAAATGGCTAATTACCCTGGATCCCTGGATTCTGATAATGTCCCTGAGTGGTTTCCAACAAGCCGCCAGGGGGCGCTTGACGCGTTAAAAATAGAACGCTAGTGATGTGCTTTCATATTATGTTTAGAATAAGCATGATGACTGGGTAAAAAAAAAAAAAAATTTTAATTACCTAGTCCGTGAGTTAGATTATCAAAAAATATTGGACACGTATTTTTTTCTTTTGTCAATCAAAGATCAAATGACAAAGATAAACCTTGTCAAAGTTTGGGAGTGGGGGTCGTGACGTCACCTCTCTCACAAAAGTCTACATTTGTATGGCGTCACGGGGAACTTACGCTCGAGTTTTATCTTTATTATATTTTGTTTAATACACAAAAGAAAAATATGTGTGTCCAATATTTTTTTGATAGTCTATCTGACGGACTAATTTTGTAGTCATCATGCCTATTTTTGTATTGGGGGGTAGGACCCCTAGGGTAGTATCAAAATTTTACCAGTAATTCAAGTGAAAAACAGCAATGTGTAAGCATTACTCGAATTGAAGGGTAATATTTCACGCAAATTTTTAACGCACTAATAAGTCTATTTTCTACTTTCACATCTAAGGATTAATAGGATTTGGATTCAGTACTTATAGAATAAGCGTACTGAAAAGTTAGTGGTATGGTTATAAAAATAAATTAATAGTTAAAAAAACACTAGAAAAACACGCTTTACGTGGCCTTTCTCACAAGTGCAAAAACGACCATGATACGATATTCCACCATGGAAAGCCAGTGCCTATCTTCCGGCTTCATCATCAGACCTTGAAACCTAATCGTGGTTAAAGTTATGACAAGACTTTTCTAAGAAATCCATAACAGCTATGAAACGATATTCTATCATGAAGTTCCAGATCATATCTTCCGGCTCCATCATCAGATCAGTTCGACAGTACCATATTATTATATTGTCATCAGAACTACATACAGCTGCCAATTTTCTTTACGCTACGACCCTTGGAAGATGTTTAAATTAGGTACCTACCTTAGATTCCATTACATATGTTACATACAGGTCGACCTAATACTTAACAGCGTGTTAATAATTCCCCGCTGAAATAGAGCTTAAAGTATCTTCTTTTGGAATGTAGAGAAAAAACGCATTTCTAGAATGTTCAAATCATTACTGATTACTGAGACAATTTTGGCAACTAACAAAAGTTTACTTGATTCAGGTGTCTGAATTTGTTTACAGATGTGAGATACTGTGTAGTGATAGACTTTTCATGTTTTCTCAAATTGTCCGGAATGTTAAAATCTTTTTGAAGGTGTTAATTTTAACCCATCACTCCTAATTAGCGCAGAAGTTAACATTTCGGTAATTAAATCCCAATGACCAGTTGTTTCCCGGCCAATACCTACATGGGTTGAAAGAGCTTTATGATGTTTTTTATGTACAGTTTTCAGAAATTTTTATATGATTGTATTGAAAGTAAGAATGTGTAAGTTTTGCCGTTATTTACTTACTCTCTGGTATAATAGAGAAAGTCTATAATATTTTAAGCTCGATTAGTGCTTGCTTTTGTCTTGTCCTACTGTTATTTACTTGTAAGGTACGTTTTATTTCTAGGCCACTAAATTATTTTCACTAATTGAAAATAATTACTAATAGTAACAAATCAGCTGTACTGAAAGCTGCTCCACTACACACCACCTCGACCCACATGATAAGAGTGGGCAGGGCACATAGTTCCAAGAATAAATAACCGATCGAAATGTAAAGTTCTCGAATAGAGAACACGTACCAGCAAAAGCAGCGAAGCATATCCACACATTAATGAACCGATCTGATACAGACCTTGTTGATTTGTTTTTTTTTGTCTATATTGATGTCTAGACCACAGGAGCATACTAGATGCACGCCATTTACACCTGTTGTGCAACAGTGGATGTCCTGCAACAGATAATGATGATGATGTTGAATGAATTATGAAGGCTGCTAGTATAAAACCCAACTACTATGTCTTTCTTTTAGGCCCCATTCACCATCAGTCCAAAT
Source organism: Hypomecis atomaria (assembly GCA_964007245.1). Lineage (NCBI taxonomy): Eukaryota > Metazoa > Arthropoda > Insecta > Lepidoptera > Geometridae > Hypomecis > Hypomecis atomaria. Next base: position 17,673,490 of record OZ023300.1, on the reverse strand, counting down.
GGATGACATCCAAATGAATGTGGCAAATGCTGCCAATTTAGTGCATTTAAATTTAGACTTCATTTTTTACAGAAACATTGTTTGAAGATATAGGTAGCCAGAAATACTATGTACATAAAGATAAATCCTCACATGATATAGGTTAAAGGTAATCAGACAAGTTGCTGAACAATTTTTGACGCTAAAGCGCTCGCTATACCAATGAAAAGTCGCTATTTCTAATGACGAAGTCGCAAACTCGTAACATCGAATGGATGTCATCGTTTTGGACTGAAGGTGAATGGGGTCTATTTTATCACAATCATTATTACCACACTACAAACAAACCTTCCAACACAATCACGACAAAACCCAACAGCATTCGAACAAAAACTCGTCTAATTTAGTCACTCGCCTGTTTTTTCTTTAATAATTCACATTCTCCCTGACCCATATAAAGCATAGTGCAGGACGTAAAACCGTAGCATTACCCCTGTAAAGGCCAGGGCACACTCTGACTCTGTAATTACATAAGTCTCGACGCGTAATGCGCGCAAATCTCCCATTAAAGTGGGGAAAACCATGAATTTTTTCGACTAGATGACGTTTTAAGTGCGGCTTTTATGTGGCTTAAGTTGCGCCACTTCCGCCGGTGTGCTCCCGGCTTAAGTGGAATTGTCCTCATTTGAGGTGACCATTAATATTACATTGTAAAAAGGTCTTGTTATAAAAGAAAATGGGTGAAATACGTTTTAAAAGTGGAGCGTTTGTATAGCGCGCGGTCACGCAGGTTTGTTAGTTTCAGATTTTTTGTTGCTTTCGTTTTATGAGTTCCTAGTACTAGGCTGCATAATACAACGTTATTTTCAAATCCCAGTACTGAAATCACTACGTGAAACCGTGGTGGTCTAGTGGTAGTATACACGATTTACGATTGTGAGGTCGTAAGTTCAAATCCCGGTCATGTATCACTGGGTTATTTGGAACTTGTGTTCGGATTAAAACGCCACTTGATTTTTAATGAAAATATACGTCGTGGGGCAATTTGCATAACATACGCAAAATAAATTCGATGGTGTAGGTACATTTTAATCCACCAACCCGCACTGGGCCAGCGTGGTGGACAGATCCTGGAGTGGCCTATATATCAGTAATGCAATACCACAACCAAAGATCATGCACACTATTGAACAAATTTTACTATAGACAAACAGATTTGATATAGATCTTCATCTCTAAAACAACTTGTTCAATAACTTGTGACGGGTGTTACCAGCTCTTTGCCTAATATTACCTACTTTAATGTATATTTTCGAAAAGGGGTTTCAATCAATAAATATTACCACCGCCAGTATCAAAATTAAAGCCATAAACAAATAACTTTTAACACCTAACATGAAACACTTTCAGCATTCCGGACGAGTTCTCCAAAATGTTCTCGGGCTAACTTTGCCTTATAGCTCCTAGCGCCATCTCTCGGGATTTTATGGCGTAACTTCTTATGAAACATGGTCGTTAAAAGTAGAAAATTAAATGTCTTTTTGGATTACTTGCACTTCTGAATGTAAGTAGTGAGATACAAATTACGCTAGAATAAGTAATGATAACGCAGCGTAGGACGTTCTTGTGGGTACCTACGAGGTGGACGGATGACCTCATGATGTCCGCTGGACCACGCTGGAGTCGCTACTAACTACTGTTGTTAGGGACAGGCGAGTCGACGGATTGTTGCGCCAGATATACAAGAAAAATCTAAGCAATCAGCATTAATTTGTATGTAGAATCGATTTAGTTTTCCAGCTATTTCTTTTCGTTCGATTAAATTCTAGTCATAGAACATTCCAGAAAGGTGTTCTAGAATCTTCCCGATACATTGTAACCTACTTAGAAAGAAGGGAAGGTTCTCGAACATTCGAGTTCGATTCATAGAACATTCCAGAAATGCGTTCTAGAACCTTCTCGACCTACTTAGAAAGAAAGGAAGGTTCTCGAACAATCGAGTTTGATTCATAGAACATTCCAGAAAGGTGTTCTAGAACCTTCTCGATTCATTGTAACCTACTTGAAAAGAAGGGAAGGTTCTCGAACATTCGAGATTTATCATGTTCGTTTCTTAGAACTTTCCAGAAATGTGTTCTAGAACCTTCCCGTTACATCTTAACCTACTCAGGCCCCGAAGAAAGAAGGGAAGGTTCTCGAACATTCGGAGAGCTCTGATTGGTCAGGGGAACGAACAGCTAAGTAACTGATTTAGTATAAAAGGGCTGCGCAAACGCGCAGTAGTCAGTCTTGTAGTCTTGTATAGTATTGTGCAATCTTACTAAGTCTAATATTGTACGCGCAATCGGAACAAGTTCTCCGAAGTGATCTCAAGCCAGAATATAAGTAGTGCTTGAACCGTAAGTCTGAACAGTGTTGAACAAGTGGTTCAATAGTGATCTAAAGCCAGAGTTTAATTAATAGTGCTTTAACCCTAAGTCTGAAACATTGTGAACTTTTGTGTGTAAGGTGTGAATAAAGTGATTAAGTACGAAACGAACTGTTTATAACTGTTAACTAGGACACCCATCCAACATAGTGTTTACAGTCCACTACCTCATCATCGACGCGTCTATAGTTAACAACTGTCATTATGAATCTATAAGGAAGGCTTTTGTCCAGCACTGGACTTCCTTTCCTGATGGAGGAATGGAGCTAGTATAGTCTATTTTAGGTCTTTAGCTACTCTGAAATTAGTGCATTTCTAATTTGAAGGTCAACTTCAAAGACAAAGTCAATTCTGTTTGTTTCGTAGACAAATTACATGTACTTGAAATCATCCGATAACTTTGGTAATAGTTACGCCTAAATAATGATGTCTTAATAACTAAAAGTAATTTACAAAATAAAAAGTATCTAAGTAGACAATAATAAAATAAATTAAATTATTGGACATACATTAATTAATATAACAAAAAGATAATGTCAGGTATATGTCTGTCTTAATAACTAAAAGTAATTTACAAAATAAAAAGTATCTAAGTAGACAATAATAAAATAAATTAAATTATTGGACAGACATTAATTAATATAACAAAAAGATAATGTCAGGTATATGTCTGTCTTAATAACTAAAAGTAATTTACAAAATAAAAAGTATCTAAGTAGACAATAATAAAATAAATTAAATTATTGGACAGACATTAATTAATATTACAAAAAGATAATGTCAGGTATATGTCTGTCTTAATAACTAAAAATAATTTACAAAATAAAAAGTATCTAAGTAGACAATAATAAAATAAATTAAATTATTGGACATACATTAAATAATACAACAAAAACATAATGTTAGGTACCTATATATCAATAGGTCAATTTCCGGTAAAATGTCATCAAGAAAAAAGAGTACAGATAAAAATAAGCATGTAGCAAATAGCACATACGAGTAGCGATAGCATGGTTACATACGTTATCACGTATAGCATGGTAGGGGCTTGCGTACTTTTTTAAGTTACGTGCGTATTTTTTCGGATGATAAACACTACTTAGTACTTAGTAGGTATACAGGGTTACCTGCTTGCTCTGTAATAAGCCGAAAGATGGTCAACACGTTAACTATCGTAAGCAAGGAGGTGATTCAGATCATCATTGTGAATAACTTTTTCTAGTGGCGTAATTCGGTAAAAAAACCGGCCAAGTGCGAGTCGGACTCGCGCACCGAGGGTTCCGTACAAACCTGCAAGGTTTACAAAGTTCGTTCATTACGACAAAAAAAGTAATAAGTTTATATTTATTAAAAAATATAGATTTTGTAATGTAACTAAAAATTTAAGGTTTTCGGAATTTTTCCTTTATGTGTGCTATAAAACGTTGCTTCATGCCAAATTTCAAGATTCTAGGTCGACTGGAAGTACCCTTTAGGTTTTGATTCCCTTGCGAGTACTTGCAAGTGTCGAAAATTTGCGGCATAAACGGCTGTATCTTTTGATTGCGTTGGCTTAGAAGTTTGATTTTTTCACAGCTTCAAGGGACAGTAGACCTGAGTAATTGATATAAATTTCAGCTTCATACCTCTACGCGTTCCTGAGAAAAAGGGTCTTGACAGACGGACAGACGGACAACAAAGTGATCCTATAAGGGTTCCGTTTTTTCCTTTTGAGGTACGGAACCCTAAAAATATCTGTATGTTTCATACATTTGTTGTTGCATTTTGTATGAAACGTTTTTCTCTCGAATCCCAGGTTATAGTAAAAGTTGTTCACAATTTAAATGATAAACACTACTTCGTACTTAGTCTTAATCACCCTCTTTCGGCTTATTACAGAGCAAGCAGGTAACCCTGTATACCTACTAAGTACGAAGTAGTGTTTATCATTTAAATTGTGAACAACTTTTACTATAACCTGGGATTCGAGAGAAAAACGTTTCATACAAAATGCAACAACAAATGTATGAAACATTCAGATATTTTTTTATCGAATTACCCCAATAGTAAAAGTTATCCCTAATGATGGTCTGAATCACCTTCTTGCTAAGGATAGTTAACGTGTTGACGTTTTTATGGAAAACCCTGTTTATGCATAAATGCAGTTGACAAGGGCCCGAGGTGATTGACATGAACATAGGGAGGCCTATGCTCAGTAGTGGTTTATCACGGTCTGATGATGATGAAGATGAAGTAATTATATTTCGACATACATAACTCTATCAGATATCATTACTTAATTGCATTCGCGACATGACTAAATTACTTACTAAGTCTCAGACACGGGTTGTCAAACTGTAGTCTGTGGTGCGGTCCTTCAATGGTGCAGTTTCTGAGTGCTAAGTACAATAATCGGCCAAGTGCGAGTCCGACTCGCGCCTTACCATATGGGAACCCCCCTTATTTTTTTTAATATTCAAATAAATATTTCAAGCATCTTCCCGCTGCCATTATTAATATCGAGAAAAATACGCCTAAACATTCAGGTTCGTTGTATGGGATAGTGGGAAGACTCTTTAATTTTTTTTTCTGTTTTTAGGATTTGTATTATAGTGGCAACAGAAATACGTCATCTGTGAAAATTTCAACATTCTAGCCAGCACCGTTCATGAGATACAGCCTGGTGACAGACAGACAGACGGATATCGGAGTCTTAATAATTGGTTCCCGTTTTACCCTTTGGGTACGGAACCCGAAAAATAATGTGTCTTAAATCTGCTAGATATCAAAAATGTTAATATAGACCAAGAAAAGAAAACACTCCTACATACACAGACTTATTATTTAAAAAAAATAAGGGGCTGCATGAATAGATGCGGTGCAATAAATAAAAACTATTTATTTCAAGCACATACCCAATTAATATGATTAGTCGGAGATAAACATAAGCTAAAACAACTGTCCATTTTACGTACCTACCTACTTTTGTAAATCAAAAATATCATGATATGTAGTAGTAGTAGAATTTTATTTCGTTGTAGTTATTAAAGAAAAGAATAATTTGGATTTAAAAAAAATCGGCCAAGTACGAGTCGGACTCGCGCACGGAGGGTTCCGTACTGTATGGGAGCCCCCCTTAAATATTCATTTAATTTTGATTTTATTATTTATTATTGAAGTTAATATACAACTAAATATTCTGTGAAAATTTCAAGCATCTACCTGTTACCGTTATAAATTTCGAGCGAAAAACGGCTAAAAATCAGGTTTGTTGTATGGGAGCCCCTCTTAAATATTAATTATATTCTGTTTTTAGTTTATAGTCTGTTTTTAGTTGTTATAGCGGCAAAGAAAATACATCATATGTGAAAATTTCAGCTTCCTAGCTATAACGGTTCATGAGATACAGCCTGGTGACAGACAGACGGACAGACGTACAGCGCAGTCTTAGTAATTGGATCCCGTTTTTACCCTTTGGGTAAGGAACCCTAAAAATGGTCCGCGTGTCAGATTCACACTGCACAACTAAAGAACCACTGGCCTAGAACAAAAAGACTAGAGACTGCAAGCGACGTGAACTTTACGACGAAGAAGAGTAACTACGTTTGATATTAAAACTTGACCGTTTTGCTCATCAAAAAGCTATTTCGTTGAACGCTTCTTCGACTGTAAAGTCAATGCTCTTGGTAGTTTTCAAGTTTTTAAACGTTTTTCGTATCGTACTCAAGATAAGGATAATTTTTAATGCAATTTGTTTTGGTAAGCGGCCAGCTTTCACGCCGCAATTTGGTTAAAAACAAAACAAATTGCTTTTTAATGATACCAACGTTTAGGTCCTTACCATTAAGTGATAAGCCGTGTTTTTCGGAAAGCTATTCTGTGTGTGTTTTATTTTAAGTGCGTAGCACGTTCCCCTCTATGTATAGTTTAACAAGAGAGGGTGTGAGTTTATTTACTAGATAATTTACATCGATTAAAGAGATCTATACCACGGTAATGATACCATTACAGTATCAACACTCAAACACTAGAAGAGTAATTATTTGAAAAGTAGACCTAGCGACAATAAATTTCAATAAATTTTTAAAATAATTAAAAAAAAACCTTTTACTAAGAACAAGCTTTTACTAAACAAGTTCTCGCCAAGGCGAATCAAACGAGCCGAAACTCGATAGGGTTGCGTCGTTTCATTACAGAGTACTTATGACCACCTTCCAGCTCCATCATCAGACTCATCAGACCCTGGTTACCATTGAAAGACAAACTACTCGCCAAGACCATTCAAATGAAGTTGTGTCGTTTCATTGCTAAGTTCCTTTGGTCACCTTCCAGCTACACCATCAGTTCAGCACCATGTCATCATAATATTGCATTGTCACGCGATTTACACATGCATGCAAACTTTCAGCTCAATCGGTAGCCGGGAAGTAGATCAAATTTAACTTGCAAGATTTGATTACAGACCGACAGACAGACAACACCTGTCCCGGTGAAACTAAATAAAAGCTTGTAAAATGCACACTTTGCTGTTTATGATGGTACTTTTTACCATGATACATTTTGATTGAGCGTAAGTGAAGATCTCCGACGTTTGTTTTCGTCTACAGGTTTCAAACGGATATTAACAAAACTTGTTATACAGGTTCTATGTTTTAAGAGATTTTTTATTATATTTCCTTTAAAAAAGAGGATTTTTTGTCGCGCTATTTATCAGCCTGTTTCGATAATATTTGGCAAGATTATTTAGTATCTAAGTCTTAAAAAGATTTGCGAGTGTATAAATCAACTGGATCAATAGCGAGTAGAGATATAGGTAAGCTTAGAAAGATTCTGTTAAAGAGATGTATCGCGAGATCAATTAATGTTCTGAGAACTACTAGTATAGTTCTTGTAAGAAACAGATAACATCTTGTGAACTGTTGCTTATCGAATAAGAAAACAACGAGGTGAATGAAACCAGGGGGCGGCGGGTGGCTGAACCTTCTAGAAAACAAATCACAATTTATCGCCCGAAGCTGTTGCGATAATTGAATTCTGATACTTGAGAAGAGTCTAGAAGTAAATTTAGCTACAATGTTATTTTTGCTTTTCTTGCAAGTTCTAATGAAACTCGACTTAAATAAGAAAGTAAGTTCGTGTAGGCCGTGTGGCTAGCCCTGGTGTTATAATAATTAATAATAATCAAAATAAAATGTATTAAGGGGGTTCCATACGGTACGGAACCCTTCGTGCGCGAGTCCGACTCGCACTTGACCGATTATTCAATATCTTCTGCTCGATCATATTTTTTCGATCCACTAATAAAATGAATTTTCTCTGCAGACATGATAGTAAGTAGATAAGTTCGTATATGCCGGGTGGCTAGCCCTAGAGTCAGAATTTTAAAGCCGCCCTTAAGGCCTCCGATATGGCTAAACGGTTAAAACGACCAGGATTTGAACCCACAACCTCAAGATTGTAAGGCGGGCGTAACTACCACTGCTTCGTAACCCTGCCCTTCGTAAAAAGCAAAAATCCTAAACAGAATGCGACAAACACAGTTTAGTATTTTTTTTTAAATAAACTCCTAGCTTTAGTATTCTAGCTCTGTGCTGCTTGACCTACATCACTACTCCAATTTTATTCAAAAAATTACCCAATCTTGTACATTTTAAAGTTCCTTTTAAGATTTCCAAGAATTTAAAATTATATAGCAAGGCAATAAACTACAACGAAGAACGCTATAAAACCTTATCCACCAAATTCGAAGTCAACCCTGTTTTAGGTATAAAATACTTTCAACTGCGAAATTAGATTCGTGCAACTAGGGTTCTGTGTCGAATATATTGTAATGATCTATTTAGTTTGTAAGAATTAATAATATCATTTAAAAATAAAACAGCAATTTTACAAGCTTTTATTTAGTTTCACCTGTCCCGTTGTCTGCCGGTCTGTTATCAAATCTTGAAAGTTAAGTTAGATCCTCTTCCCGGTTACCGATTGAGCTAAATTTGTGTAAATCGCGTGACAATGCAATATTATGATGACATGGTGCTGATCTGATGATGGAGCTGAAAGGTGGCCAAAGGAACATAGCAATAAAACGACACAATCTCATCGAGTTTGGGTTCATTTGTATGGTCTTTGCAAGTAGTTTGTTTTTCAATGGCAACCTGGGTCTGATAATGGAGCTAGAAGGTGGCCATAGGAACTCTGTAATGAAACATTTATTTCGGTTTGATTCGTCTTGGCGAGTACTTGTTCAGTAAAAGTTTGTTTAAAAAAAAAGGTTTTCAAGGTAATACTTGTTTATTTCCTTCAAAGAGGGGACAGATTTGCTGTCGCGGTGTTTATCATATTATTTAGTAGAAATAAAAATTCTAACAAGATTTGTGAGTATGAACCAAATTGGTTAAGAGCGAGTTGAGATATAGGCCTATGAAGATTTGGAGATATAGGTCGCGAGGTGTACAGTTCGGAAAACTACTACTTTAGGGATTAATTATACTAGGACGAGGCGGGCGCGGGACGGGCCGGACGGGGCCTGAACGACGTATGTACGACGCACGTACGACGCACGATCCATACATTTTTGTTTAAGTTTTCTTTAAAATTTTTGTATTACATAAATTTTTCAACTACACTAGTTCTCACGCCCGGCCGCACCCGTATAAATCATAGCCAACTGGAAAGTAACCATCCCTACTGATAACACTTGAAACCGATCGCATTTTTCTTTCCAAAACGGGAAACTCGGTTGAAGGATTGACCGTTTTGTGATTCACTTTTAGGGTTTTATAGGTGTAGTAAAAACGAAACTGTATAAGGGATGATTTATATTAGGACGGGGCGGGCGCGGAACGGGGCCCGTATGACGCACGTTCCATACCTTTTGTGTGAAAACCCGGACGGGCCCCGTCCGGGCGTCGTAAGGGCCCCGTCCCGCGCCCGCCCCGTCCTAATATAAATCATTCCTTAAACAGTTTCGTTTTTACTACACCTATAAAACCCTAAAAGTGAATCACAAAACGGTCAATCCTTCAACCGAGTTTCCCGTTTTGGAAAGAAAAATGCGATCGGTTTCAAGTGTTATCAGTAGGTTTTTTTTTTCAGATTCAAAAAAGATTGTAGTACCTACTATATAAACAAGCTATATATACAAGTATGAACCAATACGGTCAAAACGAGTCGAGATCTCAGAATACTGAAAGACTGTAGAAGTGACTTATAGTAAAAAAAGTTCAGATCAAAAAAGATCATAGGAAAACGGCGTCGAAAATGCACAGAAAATGTCCCCTCTAGACTAACCCAAATGTGTTATGATTACATACATAATACCTAAGTCAGTAAGTATCGGCGCTCGGACATTTTTTTACTACTTTCACTTAGGGACTGTAGCTCTGTAGATATTTGTTCGAAGGTTGAACCTTATTTTCATACTAATAATGCCATCTCATTTCAAACATTCTGTCCACTCTATATAGGGTAAGTTCATGGTCGAGATAGGTTTGCAGATTTGCTTACAAAACCAATTACAAATAATTATAAGAACAACTAATCAAGCTTCCCGCTCATCATGGTTTAGTAGCAGTGGCCGTACAGGAAGCACGAAGGTGGCTAAGCTATAACTTAGCTAATAACGCGCCTACTCCGCAGGCGGAAGTTCCGCCGGCTACACGGCACTGTAATTGCTGCTAGTACTTACCTGTAACTTTGCGTTGGGTAAGAATAGGCTACTTTTAAGGCTGGGTATGCACTGACGCTTTATTAATTTACTGACTTTTGCCCGCGGTTTTGTCCGCGTGGTGTTTTAGTTTTGATTAAATCCCATAAGAACCTTTTATTTTTCCTAGATAAAAAGTAGACTATGACACTCTGCAGTCATCAAACTAAATCCAATTAATCCATTTAATTTTTCAATTTCTCTCTTTTTTGCTGTATGGGAACGAGTAAGAAACAAACAAAAAAAAACACACTTTCGGATTTAAGTCATTGGTAAAGATTTTGATCTATTGATTACGAGATGTAGCGTTTCCTGGCCTAAATGGCTTTATATTTATCTACCTTCGATTCTGAGGAACTTACCTCAGAGGCAGTTGACCAAAAAATATACGATTTTTTTGTAAACTTTGTCTTTACACCGAACGTAGCAAAGTCGGCTTGTTGTTAATTTTGATACACACTGTACGGCATAAATTATGATTATTTTTGAATTAATAAAACATACTTATTTGTTGGCAAAGAGAGTGCGAGGTCACAACTCCATTTTGAAAACTGGCGGCGGTCTTACGAGAACTATTGCTCATGCAGATAATGTGAGGGTGAAGAATTCATTTCACGTATGAAATGCCTCACAAGATATATTATATGAATACAAAATTAATCAAAAACATACATTTACATTTTCCTGTACTAAAATGTAAGTAGTAACATAGTCTATAATCTTTTCTAACACAACTAATTGTGGTCCGAAATTATTTTGAAGTTTTGGAAAAGATTTTGTTTTTTTTTTTTGAAAAAATAAATCAAACCCCGTCTACAATAAGCCTGAGCATGGTTCGAGGTACGGGAACGGCAGCAGACTTGTTCCTGCTCCTTGTACCGTGTAATTCACCAGAGTGATTGCGACTGAGGTTACGTTTGATGTAAATTGCGGGATTTTTCATGCTCGGCTTGCTCTGATAATGTTTATTTTACTTGAAAGATATTTAATAAGCTCCTGTAAAGTAAATTAGATCATTATGCTCATTGGTAATATTATTAATAGTTTTAATATTACTAGAGAGCGACTGAGCTTTGCTCAGAGCAAGAGCTAAAGTGTACCGATATTTTCGTTAGTTCGAAAATTCGTATGAACTTCATATGGAATTATGGGAAGCTTTTTCCAGATCAAATACGTGTAAAATATTTTTATACTAGTGACCCGCCCCGGTTTTGCACAAGTGTATTATTCATATGAGCTGTTCTCTTGAATTACTCTATCTAATCAAAAAAACCGTACCAAAATCCGTTGCGAAGTTTTAAAGATATAACCACACATAGGGAGAGACAGTGGGAAGCGACTTTGTTTTATACCATGTAGTGATATTACAAGTGCCTTTATTTACTACAACAAAATATAATACTAGTCATGTAGGCTAAAATTAAATACACAACATAAGAATTGGATCATCCACAGACCCTTAAAGGTCTAAAGATAATCAAAATGATTAAACCCACTGCCGCATGCTGAATAAAAAAATCGGCGAAGTGCGAGTCGGACTCGCGAACGAAGGGTTCCGAACAGTATGGGAGCCCCATTACTCTTGCAGTTATTAATAGCGAGCAAAATACTCCTAAAAATTACGTTTGTTGTATGGGAGCCCCCCTTAAATATTAATTTTATTCTGTTTTTAGTATTTGTTGCTATAACAGACATACATCATCTGTGAAAATTTCAGCTATCTAGCTATCATGGTTCATGAGATACAGCCCGGTGACAGACAGACAGACAGTCGGAAAGACGGACAGACGGACATCGAAGTCTTAGTAATAGGGTCCCGTTTTTAGCCTTTGGGTACGGAACCCTAAAAAATACATAATTATATTTACAAATATACCTACAGGCGTCACCACAGACTACGTGTCACTCACAATGGAATTTCATTGAAGTAGGTATAAAGAAAGCAGTATAGTCAGGATAACACTGTAGTCTGCTGCTATAGGGCGCAGTAGGTTACAATATTTTATTGCTTGTAAGAGCTAACCATAAACAAAGACGATTAACGCATAAAAAATCAACTTACAAATAAAGAACTTACAAGCATATTTATTTTCGAGCGCATTATGGCAGGCTATGACATCACTGCACGGAAGTGATTTTAATCATTATCATATAATCATCGTCACCATCTACGGAAGCCTATCATAGGCGTGTCGAGACACGCACTTGACAATTTTAAACAAAATTCTAACTGTTAATATGTAAAGCAACCCACAAATTCATCGACGGTCATGTCGGATGAATAAATAATATTGATAAGCCAAACCCCTCCACTGACATGACCCGTCTAATCTACTCTAGTATCCTCGTCAATACCTTATTACTACTGCCTAATCTGTGACAAACAGGGATGTAAGAAAAATATAGAATTAGTTTTAACTTGTTTTTAAACTTTCGCGATTTGAACACATTATTATTATACTACGGGACTAATCGCGCACTAAAATTACGAGATAAATAAATACCTCATCATCCCGAAGTTTCGACCGAGTTGCATCGATCGTAGTCACGGGTAGACACGGGGTACAGGGGTCAGTCTACCCGTGACCACGATCGATGCAACTCGGTCAAAACGTCGGGATGATGAGGTATTTATTTATCTCGTAATTTTAGTGCGCGATTAGTCCCGTAGTATATAATAATAATAATTAGTCTTAAGGTCGCTAAGTTTAATCCGCCTTAAAATTATATATTTTGAATAATCTTTTTTGTTCTGAAGCTGTCTGCGTTTTTAAGAAAACTTTATCAATTTACTTTATCAATTTATTTAGGATTTTTTCAATTTACTTAGGGAAATAATACCCGAGAACCCACCGCAAGAACATCCTGCTACATAGCGTACACGGTTCAAACAATTTTTTTACGTAATTATATGAATAGGAGAATATATTTAAACAGGGTTGCCTTGCGAAATGTGGCCGCAAGGATTTGAAATTAAATAATGGTTAATTAATTTGTACTTTGTAGGAAAATATATCCTTCATTGTTTTTTTTTACCTCTATATAAGTGTATTAAATAGGAAAATGAATATTTACCAGGTTGCCTAGCGAAATGACGCTGCCAGTATTTGTGATTGAAAAAAGTTTGATTGACCAAACATTTACCGTCTTACCACAAAAAGTTTTACGCACGCTTTAGACAATGTTTAACAGTACAAATTACACGTTTAAACAGTGTGTAAAGCGTGTTTAAATCCAATGTGGTAGAGCGGTTAATTCCCAGGAGATTCTATGCCCAGGAGTGTAGCGCTCATAGCTTAGTTTGAATAGGTGTTCGTTGGCGATCATCGAAGTTTAGCAACGTTCAGCACGGTCAGTTTCCGGATGGGTGTCTGCGGACCTACAACTGAGTGCTACCGTGGCTCGTATGGCACGTAAAATTTTAGGACCCAGTAAGAAAACGGAGCCCGTAAGTAGATAATGGATCCGTTCCGGTCGTAGTGAAAATTGGGCAAATCCACAGAGATACCTAAGGCATAACGCTGTCACTTGATGCAATTCTCAACCACAAAATATATGTAAAATCTAGTCACGAGTTGTCAAATCTGTCAAATATGTTATTGGAATTTGACAGGAATTTGACGTTCCGCGGTGAAAAATCAGACAACAGCCACCGAAACGAGATATTTTTTATGTCTCTTTCTAACTAAATCAATAGACTCCTCTGGTATATTGTAGTCGATAGAGAAATATAGTGAGTAGACGCTTTTAAGTTTGCAGGACTCTCGATACATGTGTATGAGTAACGCACTCGTCACTATCACTACATAGTATAAAACAAAGTCGTTTCCCGCTGTCTGTCTCCATGTATGCTCATATCTTTAAAACTACGCAACGGATTTTGATGCAGTTTTTTTTTTAATAGATAGAGTGATTCAAGAGGAAGGTTTATACATATGTATAATACACCTGTGCGAAGCCGGGGCGGGTCGCAAGTACAACATATAATTATGTTCATTGTTCACATGACTTATCTTTCTTACGTCCATGGCTGCAATACCTTACAAGCAAAACCTTTTCACATCCACGACACAAGGAATTTCCGGACTCATCAGCGCGACAAATAAACCTGTTCGATATAAGAAATAAGGAAAATATTATATTTCTTTGATCGTTTTTGTAGAAATACCGAGCAGCATTGTTGTGTTAAGTCATCTGCTAATATTTAGCTAAATATGGCAATTTTGCTCCGTATTTTCTGGAATAAAGGAATGTAATCAATGGGGAATGTATCGAATGAGGAAATGATGTGATTGGATTGTTCTAGTTATAATATGGGGACGTTTGTACTTACTTCAGTTTATTAGCCGAAAACAACGATGCGAGATAATAAAATATCCAAATAAAACCTTTTTGCTACAAAAAGTGTGTATCGGGCATGTAAAGGGCAATTGCAGCGTAGTAGTAATTACTTGCACTAGTATACAGCCGTGGTGGTCTAGTGGTAGTGACACCCGCCTTACAATCGTGAGGTTGTGGGTTCAAATCGCGGTCCCGTACCAAATGTTTCTTTGGAACATTGTACGGAATTTCACACCACTGGCTTTTCGGTGAAGGAAAACATCGTGAGGCAACCTGCATACGTCCGTAGAAGAAATTCGATGACGTATGGGAATCCACCAACCCGCATTGGGCTAGCGTGGTGGATACAGCCTAATCACCCTTCGTGGGTAGGCCTACGTCCTGCAGTGGACTATTAAAAAGGCTGTTCGAGTGCGTAAGTCCTTCTGTTTATTTCTGCTCTCGAAGTAAAAAGCCTACCAATAACAAAACCCCGGGATAATAGCCCCCGAGTAACCTCGCAACAAAAAATCTTAAACGTAATCATATAATTTCCGGATAAGGAACTAGCGTTGTATCATCCCGGGATAAAAACAGGGCCATTATTCATGCGGCAAGGTTTTCCTGTTGGGAGCGACTTGTGGAGAGATATGTTGCCGACACGGGCGACTAAATGATGTTAGTGTTGGGGATCGATATAATTATTTTTGGACTTTAACAATCAATGATCTTTTATACAGGGTTATTTCTATTCAATTAGCATCTTTTAGGGGCTTATTCTGTACATCAAAACTAACAAAGTTCTGCGACTTTTGTCAATACTCAAAAAAAAAATTGTTGTTCTATTGAAAAATATCGTTCACCTGCTACAAAATGTATGGCTGTTTATATTTATCTGTATTATTCAGTTTAATTATATTTTTTGTGCTGTTGGCCTGTAAATAAATAAAAAGAGCTTTCACAAACCTACTAAGCAATTAAATCTCAAGCGTTCGTCGGCCCTAAGCTACTTTCACCTATTTTTTTCCAAGCATTTCCAATCGGTATGGGATTACGCCCTCAATAATAAATTACCAGTGACTTGGCCTAATTTATTTATTCTAGGACGTCAACTTTTAGACATCTAATGACCTTCAAGATATATATTCTAGAAACTTTTAAATTGTCTCCTTTTAGAACTTCATATTTTTATAGATCATGGGCCAATATTGGGTACAATATGTATTCTTGTTTTCCTACCATTATTATTGGACCATTACTAGTGACAATTTATATTTTTGCTATCCCGAAGCTATAAAGTTACAAGTGCGCGTTAGACCTCGTACACCTAATGTCTTTCAGACACTTATTACCAGTTGGTACGAGATTACGCCCTCAGTAATAAATTACAAGTAACTTGGCATAATTTCTTTCGGCTAGGTCAACTTATAGACACAGGTCTTCCATTTAGATTTTCAATATGACCGGCTAAAAGCAGCTTGCATCATAATTCTGGTGCAATACTGCAGTTCTAGATAGTTATCTGTCTGCGTGCCTTATGGGTGGGCAAAAAATATAAATAAATATTAGGGGGACATCTTACACACAGTCTCTGACCCCAAACTAAGAAAAGCTTGTCATATGGCTGCCAGAAATTGATATACTACAAATACATAATTTTAAATACATACTTATAATAGAGATAAAAAGCCCGATTACAGAGGCGCCAGCGTAATTTTATTAGCTAAATAGCATAGTTCTGTTTCTTTTTCACTTTAGGCATTCGATAGAGAGAACGCTTTTTACGTTGCTATTCAATTTACGCTGGCGCCTCTGTAATCGGGGTTAATGCCTAAATTACACCCAGACACAGAGCAAATACCTATGTTTATCACATAAATGCTTGCCTTGGGTGGGGATCGAACCCACGCCTCTTTGATCCAGAAGTCAGGGTCACTAACCACTGAGCCACCGAGGCAGTCAAAATAGATGTCCTATGATGCATTTTACAGCCCAATCGGCCAATATTGGCTGCAATTTAGGTTTTTATTATAGACTAACGACGCACCTTGGCTTTGCACAGGTTGGTTATACATATAAACCTTCCTCTTGAATCTCTCTATATACCTATGGTAAAAAAACTGCATCAAAATCCGTTGCGGAGTTTTAAAGATAATATAAATATACATAGGGACAGACAGCGAGAAGCGTCTATACATAGGGACAGACAGCGAGAAGCGACTTTGTTTTATACTATGTAGTGATAATTGTACCACTCATAGTGTAGTTTGACTTGGTGTTTGTCAGCGATTACAGGAGTTACGTAACATTCAGCACTGTCAGTCTTCGGATGGGTGACCGCGGGTGGCATTTACAACTGAGCGCTGCCGTGGCTCGAATGAGACGCTAAATCGTAAGTCCCGGTTGTTTTAACCATTTAGCCATGTCAGAGGCCTTCAGACCGCTTAAAATCTGGCACTAGGGCTAGCCAACCGGCCCATACAAACTTAATTTCTCTACTTATTGAAGTTGTCGACCATTACTGGTCATAATTCCCCTTTTTTGCTATCACTTAGCAATAAAGTTCTAAGTGCGCGTTAGACTTTGTCCACCTGTTTTCTTCCAGGCACATATTACCAGTCGGTACGGGATTACGCCCCAAGTAATAAATTACCAGTGACTTGGCCTAATTCCTTTCAGCTATGCGTACCGACATATTAATAAGTTCCAGGATATATGGGATTGTTTTAGGTAATGTATGGCCTGATTTTGTTTACCAATCCTTTTCGATAGTGATTTTCTTATGTAACTAACTATTAACAAAGCCAACTTAGAACTTATGAAATGAACTTGCAAAGCCTTAAATTATTTAGATATTCGATTCTACAGTGATTTTCTTTTTTAACAAACTAATAACAAAGCCAACTTATAACTTATGAAAAGAACTTACAAAGCCTTAAATTATTTAGATTATTAGTCAAAGTCAAAAGTATTTATTCGTGGAAATTGTGGTTACAAAGGTCTTATTTTATAAATATACAGTACAACACAATTAGCCAATGTGGCATACGAAAATTGAATTGAAATCAATTCCATTTTAAAGATAGTGTATTCTAGCAAAGATTACAAAGGTTAAGTACCTACTAAGATATTCCAACCTATATAATATATAAAAAAAATGTTTTTTCTTTTTCGATAGACTACGATGAATTAAGTATTAGGTACTTAAGAATTTACAAAGGCTAAATAAATACTATACAATTATAATTATATACTATTATAATTTGTTTATCTTTTTAGGGTTCCGTAGTAAAACGAGGAAGCCTTATAACTTCGTTGTGTCCATCCGTCCGTACCATTGATACAAATTCTTATAAATAAATTACTCATTTATCAACCAAATTGCATAAATTATGATGTTTGATAGTTTACGTATAGATTTCCATTTTAAATACTTAAAAAAATCAAAACTGTGTTTTTAAAGCGTAGCTCCTAAACATGTAAAGTGGAGATGAAAAAAAAATTTCAACCCCACCCCCTCATGTTCTTTGAGTAGAGTTTCTAAAATGAATATAAGGTTTCGTCACGATTTTATTACATGTGCCATTGGTGAGATATAGATCGACAAAGTTGAAAAAAGAGTGTGTGAGTGAGTATGAAAAACCTTACATATTACTAGAAGTTAACTAATACTTATTTTTCGCTAAAAATGGCAAAACCGCCTTCCATCGAGTACAAAATTCAAATATTTCGTTCGAATTGTTAACATTTTTGTCGATTAATCAAAAACGTCTCAGCGTGACCACCTTGAGAGTAAACCCTTTCGAACTAAAAAATATTTTTTGATTCGGTTCACAATTGGCGAAATTATCGATGTTCATCGTGTACAAAATTCGGATATTTCGCTCGAATTGCTTACATTATTGTTGGTTTTTTCAAAAACGGCTCAGCTGATTTCTGTAAAATTTAAATAGGACCATTTCGGGAGTATACCCTTTCAAACTAAATAAGAGTTTTTTGATTCGGTTCCCAATTGGCGAAATTATCGATGAACATACACACATAAAAATATATACACACGAACATAGAACCTCCTCGTTTTTGGATGTCGGTTAAAAATAACTAGTTATATAAGAAAAAATAACTCTAAAATTCACGTGCACAGTGTTTCGGGATAGCAAGAAGCTTTTTGCCTGTTAGTTTTATCTGCAGTCACCTCCATCTCTCAGGAGGATGCTGCATTTTCCCGGTATAAAGGCAGCTGTTCGATCTTGTTGCAAGTATCCTGCTTTTGAATACCTATACAGAACGAAAAATAACAAGATTTACTCCATACAATAGTCGCTTTATAAATAGTGTAAAAGCATAACTAAAAATAACCTTACGTACTAAAACATCTTACTATAAGCTATCTAAAAAAAGCTCCAAAATTCCACACCTTATTTTGGGAGAGCAAGATCTTACAATTTTAGGTAGGTAAGGGCAGATTATTGTTCACCGAAAAGCTACAAAAAAATTGCTTGTGATTCATTTATAAAAACTGTAGAGCAAAAAAACTCGATTTCAGAGAATTCCGTACATTTAGGATGAGTACGTATTTTTAAAACCTTACATCTTATTAGAAGCTATTTAAAAATAACCACACAAATGCTATAGAATTAAAAAAACAATGGCTACTCTAAAAAAGTCGCTTTGAAAGGTACGAGTATTGTACAAGCATAACTAAAAATAACTTTACGTACTTAAAACTATAAGGTAAATAATAAATTCCTAAATTCCCAAGATTGTTTAACGAGAGTAAAAATCTTACAAATTTATCCATGCAGAAAATGTTAATCGAACAGCTACAAAAAATGTTGTGTGATATAAAAGAAAATCAGAAATACATCGGCTATAAAGCTTAGGCCATATTATTAGGCACCTTGTGTGATATTTAATTAATTGCTTTATTTGATTTGCAAAAATTAAATGGTTTTCTATTATTTTCTATAATGACAATATCAATTGAAAGTAATTTCATATTTTGCCGACATTACTTGTAAAATGGGCGGCGTGATGTTGGCCTGGAACAATAAATAATCAAATTAAATAACATGAAATTCCATAATGATGAAGCACCAAATATCGTTGTTTTTTCTTTGAATTTATTTACTATATTTTAGCGGCTTTGTGGGCACATATTATTATACTGTACAAAATCTGGGCTGATTTTGTAAGATCTTTTTTATAAAAACTGTAAAGCAAAAGAAGTTGGTTTTGGAAGATTCTGTACATTTAAAAAAACCTTACATTTTACCAAAAGCTATCTAATAAGAACACCATAATTATTTTTCGCAAAAAATGGCCAATCCGCCTTCCATCGTGTACAATATTCGAATATTCCGCTCGAATTATTGACATTATTGTTGATTTATCAAAAACGGCTCAGCCGATTTCTGTTAAATTTAAATGGTACCACCTCGGGATTATAACCCTCTCCATTGCTCGTTGGGCTACTTGAAGCTTACTAATAATGCCCATAGTGAGAGACCACGTTTAATAATAAATAATTAGATGTGCCTGATAGAGTGCATGGTTTTATGAACTTCCTAGCTTACATAATAATTGGCCAAGTGCGAGTAGAACTCGCGCACGTAGGGTTCCGTACCGTTTAGATGCCCCCCTTACCTAATATATTTCATTTTAATTACATAATTATTTTTATAGGGAATTTATAACTTATTATTCTGTGAATATTTCAAGCACCTTCTTGTTGCCGTTATTAATATCGAGAAAATAAAATCACGTTTCTTGTATGGGAGCCTCACTTAAATATTTATTTCATATTAATTTAGCTATTTATTTTTGATGTGAATATTTAAAGGAATTTTCTGTGAATATTTCAAGCATCTGTCACCGTTATTAATATCAAGCGAAAAACGGCTAAAAAATCAGGTTTATATTTCGTATCTATTTTAATATTTGTTGTTATAGTGGCAACAGAAATACCTTCGTCATCTGTGAACATTTCAACGTTCTAGTTATCACAGTTCATGAGATACAGCCTAGTGACCGACAAACGGACAGACGGATAGACAGCGCAGTCTACGTAATAGGGTCCCGTTTTTATCTTTTAGTTAAGGAACCCTAAAAACCATGGACTTTAAACATCGAATTTCACACAGGAAGTAAATTCGTAAAGGCTGAATGGCTAACCCAGCATCAGAATTTTTGAGCCACCTAAAGGCCTTTGACATGGCTAAACGGGCATACAATAACCAGGGTCTAAAATTTCACGTGTTTTTACAGCCACGGTATCACGCCACGTATTCTAAATGCCACCCGCGGTCTCACATCTGAAGTGTTACCGGACAGTGCAGGCTTACTTCATTTTCAGTACATTATCAAGTTAACGTATCAGTGGGCTGAACACATAGTATCTACAATTGACAGCTTAGCGTAGGACATCCTAAAAGATGAGCACATAATATGACGTCATTGAGGCGCTAAATGCAAGCCAGCCGGCTAAACAATAAGATCTGTTGGAAGACGTGGAAGCATAACATTACTAGAGTTGACATCCTATTGTTGCGACAAGGACGACGACATGGCTGATTTAATTTGTAAAATACAAGAACCAAGCGTTTCGAATCCACATGCCTCATATGAACAGCATCGGAAGGCAGCAGCAAATTTGGAATGCTTTGCCTGAGTCTGTCTTCCCGCTAAAGTACAACGTGGGTGTCTTCAAATTCCGAGTAAATAGGTACCTATCTTCTAGGTAAGCGTGCTACACCCTCGACCACATATCTGCTTAACATCAGGTAGTATGTAGTCAAACGCAAACCTATACGAAAAAAGCTATAAAAACACGTAGAATCTTTACTAAAATTCACTCAGGTACAAAATCATAAAAATGCTAATGTACAAAACAAATATAATATAAAAGTTCTTTAGACATCATAGGCAAATCCAACAGACTTATCCCTAGGTGGCTCATATAGATCCAAGTCCCAAAAGATCTCAAATAATTCCGCAAATATAATCCAATCCTCCCAAACTTAACAAGCCGGAACCACCTGCAAACAAAATCCTAAGTCGCGTTCAAAGTAAGCACTTTAAAGGTACGACCGTATTGGACTTGCGACGCGGTAATATGATAAGCGATAAAATATTTTCAGTTTCCAAAAAATGTTTCATAATCATAAACGTATTTTTTTAACGCAAATAAGTCCGCGTTTGAACACCAACTCGCCTGATGGTAAGCGACGTTGTGGTCGAAGATGAAGCACGCAGACCTAGAAGATACCTACTCACTCTGACCTTGAAAAGCTTTAGATTATATCTCTTAGGAAACAAGAAAGCAGGAAGACTGTTCCATTCCCTGGCGGTACGAATCAGAAATGTTGAGTCAAACCGCTTTGTACGTTTCGAAGGAAAATCGACAGTGTAGGGGTGGTAATGTGGCGTCTTCCTACTTGTCCTGTACTAAAAAGGGGATGGTAGGATAAGGTCGTACAGCTCAGACGCACACTCTCCGAAATGAATCTTATAAAAAATGGATAGACTCGCAACCCTACGGCGATGCTCCAGGCTATGAAGTTTTTTTTAAACTAACTTTTAATCACCTATAAGCCGAACAGCACGCCGGTCCATCGGTTTGCTGTTTTTAAGCTATGGCAATGAAAAACATTAGAAATAACTTATCAGGGTCATCCAGAACTGGTGTACTAAGCCGAAAAGTGATTCTAACTCTCATTTTATTATGCGGCCAACTCAAAATTCGCGAATAATCAGCTGTTTCATACCTTTTTTCGATTCCGAGTTGAAATGGATGAATCAGTCGATTTTTTTTTCTCGAATTTTTAATTGGTCTCATTGTAAAAATTGTTCGTAATGATGCTCTTAATCACCCCCTTTTGGCTTAGTACCAGGGTAAGCAGATAACCCTGTATATAATAAAAATGTGTGACTTAGGATTTGAACATGAAGAAACCCAAATTCATAGTTCAATATATTTAAACATAATTTTCCATCGTCCCTAAATTCTTAATGCGTATCTACTGTCACCATCCCTGTTTCTCAAACCAAGTATTGAACCCCTGAGAGATAGACGTCAAAGTATTTTTAAGATTAAAACAAATTCAGTGACGTAACTTTTAAATCAACTGAAATTATTTCATTACTAGCTTTTACCCGCGGCTTTGCCCGCGTTTTTGATTTTTATGCTATCCCATTGAAATCTTTTATTTTTTCGGGATTAAAAGTAGCCTATGTCATTTTCCAACTGATGAGTATGTACCTATTTGCATGTAAGGTAGATATGAATCTTATGTACCGACGTAGTGTTGCTTTTGTAACTAGATGGTGACTTGCATTCGCAGCGCCAGTAATAAACGGTATGTTACACGGAACGGTTGTTTCACTAAGCTTCGCCTCTCAATACGAACACTCCACCAACCTTTTAACTATATTCATTCCAAAAATAAAGTCTATCCGTTGCTCCGTTGCTGCGTGAAAGCGTATCAAACAAACTTACATTAACATTTATAATATTAGTAGGGATTTCAATGGGCTGATCATCGATTGATTTGACAGTTCTTCGATTCAACAGTTGTTTACTTTGACATTCTTCAGCGCATGCTAGAATAGCTCGACTATGGCAGAATTTTCCTACTTACTTGACACTTATCGTCATATTTTGGACAATTCACACAATATCTTTAAAAATTGTATAGCCTTTGTGTTATTCTGATGTATAAACTATTTTGTTGTAAAGATTCATTAAATCCATTCAGTAGTTTTTACGTGAAAGAGTTACAAACATCCATCCATCCATCCATTCATTCATCCATACTTACAAACTTTCGCGTTTATAATATTAGTAGGATATCGCATCTTACATTGAATCCCAGTGTGGCTCTACCTTTACGTCGCCTGTCTCTCAAGCAAAGTATCAAGCCTCTGAGATGCCGCCGACAAAGTATCTTTCAAAGGTTTCATCGAAATCCTTGACACAGGAACATCAACAGTAAGATTTTGAACTTATCAATGATACTTAACTTGTCGCTGTCTTTAATTATATCAATGTTATCATCATCATTTTAACTGTTAAAATATTCACAACTCCAAAGACGTAACATTTTTATAAAACGGTTTTATTTAACTTCACTTGCACGTTTTTGGGTCGAATTTAGTAATTGAAATTTGACCCCCTTCGCGTGGACAGAGTGATATGATATTTGATACACAGCTTTAGTTGTGATGACAATACATTTTTTTGTATTCAGTATTGACGCAAATACAAGATGGCCACCGCCACAACATGGTGTATTAAATTTTGTCACGCAACCCCCTCAATATTGGTATCAAATGAAAGGGCTTTTCATGTAGAACACAGTTTTAGGAACAAAATAATAACAAAAAACACAAAAATAAAATAGGTAAAAAACTTTTATAAATTAAACGGTTTTATGAACTAAAATTTAAAAAATAATAGCTCAAAATTGAAATCGTGAGGCGCAACGTACTTAATGAAATCTTCCAGGCGAAGGCCTCACGACTTACATTTTGAGTTATTATTTTATAGCTTTTAGTGCATAAAATCGTTTAATTTAATAAAGTTTTTCACCCATTTATTTAATAATGAACAGGAGCAAAATTTAAACAAATAGAAACGAATGGCATACTAACAATCATTCGCTAATCCGTTTACACTAACACAAATCTTCAATGTGTGCTTTTGCTTGGTATTGAGACCATTTACGCATACGTCTAGAGTCAAAGAAAGCTCCAAAATCATGTTATCATAAAAATGTCGCATCAAACATTGAATCCCAATGTAGCTCTACATTTTTACTTCGCCTGTCTCTCAAAGTTACAAGCCCCTGAGAGGCCGCCGTTGAAGTATCTTTAAAGATTTCAATGAAATCCTTGACACACATCAGTCTTTCATTACTGACACTTACGATATTGCCCCGCCGTGGGACCTATCGTTTCTATGAACTTTCTATGTGTGTCAATAACTTTATGGATATGGTTCCGTAGGAAAATAAAATTAAACAGTAAAAAATAACCTTTCTTTTTTTACTTGTCTAGAGGCAACGCCCTGCAGTGTTTCGCTCGTATGTAGTTTGTAAAGTCAAACACAGTAAACCTAGCTAAGCAGGGATGCTGACAAGGTACTTACAGTGTGATTGCGGAGCCTTTGATGCGGATGCGGAGAGTATTGATCACCTGTATACATGGCTACAGTGTCCGAGCCTCTGTACGAAGGAAGATCTTTACAAGGCCCTGCGGGGTCGCAGTGGCCAAATATTAGGAGACAATAATTTTACCCCTTTCTGGTAATGGTTAATTTCAATTTTTTTTTTTTAATTTTTACAGTGATTGGAATACATTTTCTTGTGAGTATCTTCATGTTCCTTCCTTCATCTGCTAATTAGCGATAAGCCCGTCAAATTCATTAACCACTTCCTACATTCTCCCTTCTTCTTCTACTTTAACACCAAACCGTCCAAGCGTTACTCGGATCCCGCAACTGCACGGAACCCTAAAACTTATTCGCAAGTTGTCTGATCTATTTTGTTCAGTCCCTGAAGTTCCCTTGACACATAGTGAGAGTTCACAAAGTTGGCTCGTAAATTCGAGCGAGTCCAAAACTGTCGCATAGTAGATTTGCAAAGAATTCTTAACTTTGTGACATATTTATTCCGTTTGAGAAGTTTTTAAAACGTAATTGACGACGGTTAATCTTATTTGCCAAGTCTTTATTGATAGTGAGGTAGTGGTCGTTTTGTTACTATTAGAATAGTTTTGACGACGCGAACGAAATGAGAGAGCCTTAGTTTTGACTTAACGATTTTGATTTTGCCTGTTCGGTTTTTGATTCTCCCTACAGATCGCATATTTCAACGAATCTTAACGAAACTTTGTACACCAGTTGTATTTTACTAATGTTTTTTTTTCATCTTCGGCATTTTTGAAGAAAAGTTCCCTCAGATTGTGTGGTAATTTACTGTTGCGCCATTTACCACTTGATTTCGATAAATATGTACTGAGTAAGATTGTTTAGCTGTTTTTTAATTATATTTGCAAGTATGAATCTTATCGGTCTAGAGCTTGTCGAGATATATGCTTATGAAGATTTAGAAAAACAGATGCGAGGTCCACTGTTCGGAGAACTACTAAAGTATATGAATCTACAATAATGTAATCTCAAGTGTTTGTACAATTATTTGCTTTAAATTATCTCGGTCCATTAACGATATGAGGCTCAGCGGGATTTTTGTTTATTTGGTTTCCTGACATTTTGGTACAGTTGCATACGCCATGTTTACAGGTAAACTGAAGAATACTTATTGAAAACTGAATATTTATAGAAAAGAGCTAAGTCGAGAGAGATAACATCTATCCCCTGTCAAACAATCAAAGCAAGCTACACAAAACAAACAGCCAAAATGACGGCCCGTCCTCCACAGATAGTGAATTCCGGATCTAAATTGTAATGTTGCAAACGGGGAAGCCGTTTGCAGCACCACAAGTTAAAAAAAAGATTAGAGAACCCGTAATATGGCAAGCGGGGGAGCCGGTTGCCACACCACAAGTTACGAGACTTCAGAGAAACCTAACCAACCTAAGAGTCCTACCTAGTGGATAGGATTCCTAACGGTTCGGAGATTAAAACAGAAAACTAACCTTAGTATTTACACATTTATTTACACTAACACACACTGCACTTATAGTCTATTAAATCTTGAAGAAACGGAGAGAGAGAGAGATAATTTTGAAGGAGTCCTTGGAAAGTTAGCCAAAAAGGGAGAGGGTAGTACTCGTAGAACCACGCTGGAGGCTGGCCGAGGATTTTCAATAGCTGGACCCGCCGATAGTGTGGCGCCAGCAAGGTAGCGCTAGGCGAGTGCTAGCGTGGAGACATCTGTCGACTGAGGTGGAGGCGCCGGCCCAAACCGGCCGACAGGCGCCGGCCCAAACTGGCCGACAGGGTTCGAAGTGAGCGCCAGCCCAGTGCTCCAGGGTAGGGGTCAGTGGCCCCAAAACAAGAGATCCTCCTGGAATCAAAGTCAAAGGAACCGGAGCCTCTCACCCTGCCTGTTACTCGACGCTCATGCCGTATACAGGACTCGTCCACGCAAACTCAACTCAAACTCATTACATTATTACAGGAAAAAAAAAGGTGTCTTCCAGATCACTTCCAACTCAAGACTGCCCAATTTTACCAAACAAGGATCGCTGATCCTGTCAAAGATAAACATTTCAAAAATTTGAATAATTTCATAACTAGAATTGTAAGTTGGCAGTGTTATCGTTGAAAGAGTCTGAATGTAGAGAAGCTAACAAAAAGGTTAGTTTCTCTACATTTCTAAAATAAAACGTTGTAGCGTATATCCAACATTTTTTTAAAAAGAATGCTTGCCTGTACGTGGAAAACGTTGCAAACCGTACTCTTTATGTATTCTTTCGTTTGTTTGCTGTTGTTTCCTTTTTGTTTGTGAGTTAAATTTTGGTTAAGAATAAATATTATAGAGTGCACCTTAATCTTCGGTAATGGAAAAAATGTTCAAATAATCAGCCAAGTGCGGGTCGGGCTCGCGCACCAAGGGTTCCGTACTGTATGGAAGGCCCCCTTAATTTATTTTATTTTAATTATTTATTTTTGACGTAAAATACAACTTAATATTCTGTGAATATTTCAAGAATGTTCCTGTTCCCGTTATTAATATTGAACAAAAAAACACGTTACTTGTATTGTTGCCCCCCTTAAATAGAAATTTTATTTTAATAATTTTATTTTAATGCGCATATAACTAAATATTCTGTGAATTTTTTAAGTACCTACCTGTCGCCGTTATTAATATCAAGCGACAAATGGCTAAAAAAGGTTTATTGTATGGGATATTAATTGGGCCTTCCTTAAATATTTATTTTATTATGTTTTAGTACATCGTCTGTGATAGAGATACAGCCTGGTGACAGACAGACAGACGGACTGCGGAGTCTTAGTAATAGGGTCCCGTTTTTACCCTTTGGGTAAGAACCCTAATAAAAACTACGTTGGACAGACGTCGGAATCCTATTGTCAACAAATGGAAATCGCGAAGTGTAGGTAGCAAGACACTTTTAGATACCGTTAGTGTTGTGTGTCAGAGTGACAATTTTGCAAGTTCATGTTGAATTGGCGGTACCAGCTGCTTTACATTCCAGTCCAGTCCAGTCCAGTCCAGTCACACCGGTGACCACGACCGATGCAACTAGGTTGAAACGTCGGGATGAGGAGGTATTTTATTTATCTCGTAATTAGTGTGCGCGATTAGTCCCGTAGTATATAATAATAAATTGTTCAAATCACGAAAGTTTAAAAACAACATTTGGTAATAGAATGGTTTCCAAGGTGGCAATTATGATAGACTGGATGCATACCTCCAAGGAATGGTTTCCAAGGTGGCAATTATAATAGACTGGATACATACCCCACTGAACTGGTGGCTATATCCTGAAAACTTGTTGAATGGAATTCGAGCGAAAGCATAACTGAGGACAACCTCCCGTTATGGTATGTCCATCCATAGTTATCAATTCAAGATGATCGGCAAGGAGCAATACCGCAAATAGCAGTATCGAAACCATACCAAGTAGCTTGCTATGAATGCAAGCTTGTTCGGATTGGTCCTATTGGGAACCTGAAAGGCCTACGTTCAGCAATAGACGACTTACGGTTGACAAGACAATCATGAGTTCTTTGAAACAAAACAAAGCAATGCTAAAAGGATTTTCCAAAGCTCTTAATGCCCCCATCGTCTTGAAAACATTATTTAAATTGTCGAAAAGCCTTAAATTGTGCCTTGAACGTCGTAACGCAAAGGATTCTTTTGAACTGTTCTTAGAAATTCTGTCCCAAGTTGGTCCTTTGCCAAGACATATAAATATTCTAGTAAAGCTACAGAAATATTTAAAAAAGCGTGTGTATAAATTGGAAATTCTTTGTCGTTTCTGTTTTTCTTTGTACGACTGCCTAAAAATTATATTGGGTATTTGGAAAGTACTCGTAGGTACCTACTCGATTTTTTTATTTAACAACCTTTTATGACCTGTCCTGATTATTTTTAGATTCTCTGTAATTAGTTTTTAGCTGATCGAGCGAGCATAGCGAGCGAAGCGTCTTTGCTTCGAGTGTGTATATTTTTTAAAGAAATAGGCTAATAAAGTTTCAGTTAAAGAGATGTGCATTAAAATTGAACTTTACGACTGAGAATGTAATTGACAATTAATTTGTAGGATAAAATAATAATTGTGATTACTTTTGCATTTGTGTATTTGCAAACTGTGCATTTTTGAGAACTTTCGAAAATGCTTCAAACATGTTACATAAATTATAGTCGCGAGGTCAACCTGTCAAGGTCTGTCTGCCTTCTTAGTCACAGAGAGACCAAAGGGATAATGTGGTAGATCGAGAAAATATAAAAAAAGATGCATTGATTTAATATGACATTAGTTAGAAAGAGACATTAAAAATGTCTCGATTCGGTGGCTTTTGTCGGAGTTTTCTCCGCTGAACGTAGAATTTTTGTCAAATATTTGACAGTTTAAAGAAGTTTAAGACAGTTTTTCATACATGATTGTGGTTGAGAATTGTCTTAAGTGACAACAGCGTTATCTCTGTGTTCTTAGTAGACTGACAGCTTCTGACTGACAGAGGTTTTAAAAAAAATCTGCCAAGTACGAGTTGGACTCGCGCATGAAGGGTTCCTTTCCGAATGGGAGCCCCCTCGGAAAAAAATATCACGTTTGTTGTATGCGAGCCGCCCCCCTTAAACATTTATATTATTCTGTTTTTAAGTATTTTTTGTTATAGCGGCAATTGAAATACATTATTTGTGAAAATTTCAACTCTCTAGCTATTACGGTTCATAAGATACAGCCTGGTGACAGACATACAGACGGACAGACGGACAGCGGAGTCTTAGTAATAAGGTCCCGTTTTTACCCTTTGGGTACGAAACCCTAATAACGAATGAATAATCTTTTCTCCTTGTTTATCTCTTAATATGATTGCCTATTTGCTTATAAAACAAAAAATACTGAAAACTCTCCATCAAAACACCCTTATATCAAACGGAAGCAAAAGATCGAAAGAAGCCGTTTGACAAATAACCCAAGATCAGTCGAGGAAAACTTTCTCCATCGTGTATTCTACATTATATTGATCGTTTGCTTTCAAAGGAACTCCTTGTAAATCCTTTATGAATGCTACAAACACGTCAATCTTATGACTAAAGAATACGGCGCGTATTCGAATGTGTTTCGCGTGAATGCTTCTTAAAATTGTGTTATATTTTTGGTGTGGCTAATGATATGGTTATAAATATAGGTGGTGATGTGATATGAATGAAAATCTGTGTTTTTTGGATTGAGTTGGGAGTATCTTTTGATGATAAATAGCTTCGTGGTAAATGGTTCAAATTCCACAAAGAAGGTTATATAGGACAAAGGCATATCTGAAAATGTCGCAGATACTATAAGTTCAGGGTTAGCTGCTTGCCATGTACTGAGCCGAAAATAGGTGATTAAGAGCATCATTATGAATTTATTTTTTTACTATGGAGCTAACCCAGAATTTGAAAAAAAAAAACAGCTGTTCCAAATATCATTATTTTTCACAAAAAAATGGTAAAACCGCCTTCCATCGTGAACAAAATTCGAAAATTTCGCTCGAATTGTTTACATTATTATTGATTTTTCAGAAAAGGCTCTGTTGTTTTCTTAAAAATTTAAATGGGACCACCTCGGGAGTATATCCTTTCGAATCATCCTTCTTTTCCCTTGTAATTCATAATTCATTTATTCTGCTTCCATAAAGTACATGATGGTAAAAATATAAAGAGTACAAAGTAGCATATGGACCCCGTCGGGCGCAGCAAAAACAGAACAGAACAGAGGAAGGCACCATAAATAGGTCAATCCCGAGTAAATAGGTATCTTCTAGGTAAGCGTGTTACATCCTAGACCGCATATTTGTTTAACATCAGGTTGTGTGTAGTAAAACGCAAACCTATACGAAATAAAAAAAAAAAGTATTTTTCGATTCGGTTCACTATATTGGCGAAATTATCGATGAACATACAAAAAAACATACAGATGAACATAGAACCTCCTCCTTTTTGGAAGTTGGTTACAAATGTGAGATTGGCCGTGTTGGTCAATATTAGTAAATGATTGTAATGTATGATAATCAAGAAGAGAGACCTATGCCCAGCAGTGTGCGGCTGAAAGTGATACTATAGTTAAATCTATTATATTCTCACAAGCGTAAATTTAAAATCAACATAAAAATCCATTCAATTTTATTTACGCAGTAATAAGATAAAATAAATAGCTAAAACGGCTCCTTCGAAATGGCGACTACGGTTTCAGTGAAAATATAACCTGACTGCATTTCCCAGAAGCTTGTAGCGAGCCATTATGTGCATCTTTCCGCTCCAGCTTGATCCAATTTAACGCTTGTGAAAACATTATCCGCCTTGTTGGGCAGTTGGGCTATACTGGCGTTGTAAAGTTAATATAAGTTTGTAAGTTGTGAAATTAGTTATGCCTTGTGTGTGTCATATTTATGAGTAAACTCATTCCGTTAAAAAAGACTTAACCACAATTCTAGAGGAGCCAACGTAATTTTAATAGCAATTTAGTGTGGGCTACACTAAATTGGTAGTAACTAGTGTTCTCTCTATCCAATGCATAAAAAAACAGGGCTTTCTCTCTATATGCATTTGATACAGACAACACTACGTTACATTGCTATAAAATTTACGATGGCGGCTTTAAAAGTCGACTTTTTTGTCTTGTTAATTATGTGCCTACGGTAATGATAAGAAAATTCATGGGTTGTAAGTAAGAAGATACTGGCTCATATAACACCAGTTTTTGACCGAGGACCAAAAAATTATGAAAAATCAAACCATTTTTTTTGTTTTTGTTTATACCAATGACAGCACAGCCTTAAAAATAGCTAAAGGCTTTTGCTTTAACTGTGTTTCTTTAATATCACAATAGCGATATTTAAGACAATCTTGAATTTGACTTGGTTGATTTTAAATTTTCGTGTGCGTCTAGCTTTAAAGTTCTATATCCCGAAGTGAATGCCATGTAGGTATTGTAAGTGGTATGTTAATGATGATTAAATAACAATCAAGTAAAAAAAATAAGGCACCAGGAACCCAATTTTATTAAGCTTTATTTTTAGAAATTGTTTGAAAAGGACGATGAACTACCATAACTGTACTGATAAATAATAATTGCTCAATTACTAAGAATTCGTTTCAAGAAAAAAGCTGTTTTTATTACATATTGTTTGTTATTTCGTATGTTGACCTAAATGTGTTATTATTAGACAGAAAAAATACTGACGATTTAGATTCAGACTATATTTTTTTGGGTTCACAGAATTTTGTATGAATAAAAGTTATATTGGATTGCTAATTTATAACATTCGAATAACATCTTGTTGGTTTCTTGGTTCTATATTTTTCTTTTGTCGTAATCACAGACCTCACAACATGGGATAATAAATATGTTGTTACGACCTAGCAAAAAATACGTAGGTACGTAATCTAACACAAAAATGTTTGCTGCCCTCAGTCACACACGGAATTAAAAATTTCTTGCTTTTTTGCACATCGGCACAATAGGTTTGGCAGAATTTTTTGAAAGCCAAAGCCGACCTAAACCACCTACCGTATTACGTTCGGCGTTATACACTGACCTGCCGTCTGCCTCGGTCCTTTGCCAATCGTGTCCAGGTTTGATCCGTGATATTGACGATATCGTTGACCCACCTTGTTGCCGAACATCGACTTGTTTTTTAGGGTTCCGTACCCAGAGGGAAAAACGGGACCCTATTTCTAAGACTTCGATGTCCGTCTGTCTGTCTGTCTGTCCGTCTGTCTGTCTGTCTGTCACCGGGCTGTATCTCATGAACCATGATAGCTAGGCAGCTGAAATTTTCACAGATGATGTATTTCGGTTGCCGCTATAAAAACAAATACTAAAAACAAAATAAAATAAATATTTAAGGCAGCCTCCCATACAACAAACCTGAATTTTTAGACATTTTTCGCTCT
Source organism: Hypomecis atomaria (assembly GCA_964007245.1). NCBI lineage: Eukaryota > Metazoa > Arthropoda > Insecta > Lepidoptera > Geometridae > Hypomecis > Hypomecis atomaria. The sequence goes on along the minus strand of OZ023300.1, from coordinate 17,640,993 downwards.
ATATTAATAATGGTACCAGGTACTTGAAATATTCACAGAATATTTAGTTTTATGTTCCCTGTAATAAAAAATAATAAAATTAAAATAAAATAAATATTTAACTACTACACAAAAATCATTGGATAATCCACAGACCCTTGAAGGTCTAAAGATAATCCAAATGCTCAAACCCAGATCCAGTTGGCACGTTAAATATTTATTCATATTTGCTCAAACAACACTGCACTCGGCAATGTAAGATGATCAGTATTTTGAATCAGATTGGTGACCGCAAGTGATATTTACATCAAAGCGCTATCGTGGTTCAAAAACACGTTATGTTGCCTCCTGGAGCTTAAAAACTCTGACGCTAAACCAAATGGACCAAAGGGCTACACGCTAGCCTTAGCCTTTTAGTTCTATACGGATTTACTCAGTTTCCCCGTATATTTAATCAAACACCAAAACCTAACTTATCCGCTGCTAAGCTGTAAAGTAAAGGCAAATTATCAAATATTCATTTAGCAGCGAAGGAAAGAGCGAAATTGCAATTTCGCGAACATTACATTGGTACAGATTAAATTTAATATTGCTACGAGGACTATCTTTAGAGGTTTATGGCTTTTGCTTGTTTTAGTTAGGTTTAAAACGATGTGTGTTAATTTCCAACAATTTAAAATATTTAAAAAAAAGCGATAGGAAAATAATTCTGGGACGGTCAAGAAGTTTTCTTTCTAGAAGATTTCTTGAGTAGATCAATTTACTTTGCCCTAAAAGAAGCCTATGCCCAGCAGTGGTTTATTAAAAGCTGATGATGATGAACAATTAACTAACCTGACAGAGCGTGAACAGAATCTTTAAAATAAGTGCTAAAACTGGTATAAAAACTGTAGGAAGATCGAACAGAATTGCTTACAAAAGAAAGTGACATGAGCGCAAGACTCAGATTTAAATGGAATTGTGTTCTTTTAGGTTGTTTTTTCCATGCTACGCTATATGTATAATACCTACTTAGTTAAATGTACAATTTTGCCCTATTGATTAGGGCAAAACTGATTTCTGCATTTCGACTGATAAGAACTGCAATACGTACCTATGTATAATAAAAATGGTATCGATCGTTTCAGCCATAGAACATCTAGTGCTGGAATAAACCTAAACTAGATGTTCTAACACATAAACCGCGGCGCTGCGCGCCGCGGCTCGCCGACGAGAGTATGCGAGGCGAGCCCGCGTGCTAGTACTCCAACCTTGAGGAAGATCGCCAAATGCGATCGAAACTATAATAGTATCCTACTAAAATCAAACGTGAGTGACACCTGTGTTTTACTTAATTAAAATGTTCTCTATAGATCTCCATTAAGAGATGTTGGAAGCATTCCAACGCGATCCTGTGGTCTTACTCGTAATGAAGTAGTCAGTCCACTCTGTGGGATGTCTTACTCTGCCCTTCTGATACTTAGTCTAGAATGGTATATTTAACCAAAACAGGCAACTGAAATCCAAAATATGGCCACTAAATTCAAAAATTTCAAGCGGAAAACATTTATACGTCAACATAAATTTGGAAAAACTCGCAATCCACTTAAGGCGCCACAGCTTAAGGCTTTACCTACACTGGCCGGTTAAGGTGATATATGGCCCTATTCTGAGTACTGCAAGCGAAGTCACAGCCATTAGTATGACTTACAACAGTGGTGCTGGCGATATTGACCAGTCGATGTCGAAATTTATTTGTTGGATTTAGTTTGTGACTTTGTGCAAGTTATTGCTGAGAACGTCGCGTCGGGTCGAAAGTTTTGCGTATTGTGGCAGATATTTTAGGTGCCAAACGTTATTCATAGGTTCATTTTAACTAAAACTTACTCTGTAAATACCGTGAAATAAATTTAATTACTTCATTAATTTTATCAGAAACGAAGCTAGTAGCAGGTAAAAATGCTATGCTTCAGCATAAGTACACTTAAAATCGTGAACTTGTTATTTCGCGTTGTTATTTTTAGCCTTTCGTGTCCCATTTCTGGGTGAATGCCTCTCTTTCATTCTGAAAGTTCTAAATCTTATGGCATTTGAAAATTCCTTGCATCGTCATGTTACCATTCAGTTGCCATTTAATCACTACATAGTATAAAACAAAGTCGCTTCCCGCTCTGTCTGTCCCTATGTATGCTTAAATCTTTAAAACTACGCAACTTATTTTGATGCAGTTTTTTAATAGATAGAGTGATTCAAGAGAAAGGTTTATATGTATAATACACCTGTGCGAAGCCTGGCCGGGTTAGCAAGTCTTATAAATAAAAATGAATCGCTTTTCCTTGGTCACGACCTCTCACGTGAATGGCTGGACTGATTTCGCTAATTCTTTTTTGTTGTATTTATGAAAAGGTTTTTATGACAGAAAATAATAAGAAATGACAGTGGCAAGTAATAAAACGTCGACTTGATTTTCCCATACAAAATGTTCTTAACATTGGTGGCGCTAAGCGCCATCGAAATATATTACTATTTGAAAATGATTATTATACATATATTTGATGTCGTTTTTGGCAGGATCTTAAATTTGTATTCTTTTACACTGATCACGAAAGGGTCTCGTGACAGGCCCTATACAAGATGGCGAGACGCATTGAACGAACACATTCGATAGAAACTGGTAGGCATCAGCCAAAGACTGACAAAACTGTGAAGCTCGAGGACAGACCTTTCACAAGTAGTGGCACACTATGGGCTCATAAAACAACAAACTGTACCTACAGGTCGTATTTCATTAAAATAGTATTTTTAATTTCCAGTGAAAAACTTTTCATGCCAATGACGAAGTGAAAAAGAGACTGAAAATATTCGAGGCCAAGTTTTAAGTCGGCGATTTGAGACAAAGCTTACAGTGGCAGGTGCAATTTGGCGCCAACTTTCTCGAAACTTCAGTTGTGACGTCAGAATATTAATATTGGAGTGAATATTCTGGAATATATTGGTTTGTGTTTGTTTTTGAATGCAGATTGTAGGGTTATGTTATCGTAGAAAATCTCTAACTGGTATTTTTATAAGAATCGGATAGTCTCTATTCTCGAAGTAATTTTTCAGTATAACTGGATTTATCTGGTTTACATTCTAAAAATATTATGAAACTGCTGCTCATACACGACAAACAAAGCTTTTTCATGCCCACGAACAATGCAGAAATAATACTAAAAAGGCAGAAAATAAAACTGGGTCATAATTAATTCATTGCGAATATTAATTAGAAGTATTGAGCAAAAATATTATACATCATTAAGTTGTTTTAATATCATATCTAGCTGTTAACTCTTACCAACCCTAGATCAGAAGAATACATTATCTTTAAACATTTTTAAGCTGGGCAAAAGCGTTTTTAGGGTGGACACTGAAGCTACGCCCGTATCAGTAGAGGATTATTAAAAGTCCGTAATTATGTATAATATTATATCGATAGCTAAACAGTTTATCGGGTTCATTCTAAGAGGAAAAGCACCCTCAAAGAGTAGACTAAGTAAAGATTCAAGTCTATGCCAATAAACTTAAACACGAATTCGATTTCCAATTAATAAGGGACCAAAACTTCAGTGCCGTATCATTCGACATCTCGACAATCCACCCGTATTATCTCCGCGAAGCTAAAATCATTAACGGTTCCTAACTTTAGATTGAGCTTAAATTTTCAAATGGAAACTTCTTCACTGAATTTTGGGCTGCGGATAAAGTAGTGGACTGGATAGACGGGGTAGTTTTTATCTTTTATTTCAGACTAGTCCTATTCAATCGAGTTGAATTCATACAAAAGTTATCAAACAATAATAATTTTAAATGTAACAAAATTGTACAAAAAAGCTTAAAAGAAATGTTAATCTTTGGGTAATGTTTTCCGAGATTGGTGGTAAAATAAAGCATAGCGAGAAAATCTACTTATCTGAGATATTATGTTTTCGAAAATTTGTACCTGGTATTTTTTTCTATTTTTAATTTTACGTCCTTATTCCATAATAATATTATGAATTATATAATAATCTTCAGTGGAAGTGAATAATCAGCAGTGGAATGTCACTGAATTTTAGCCCAATAAAAGTTGCACAAATACGTTAAACGCACGATGTTTCTTACTGGTTTTAGAGTAAATATGTATATGGGAAAGGCCTGTGTTCAGAAGTGGACGACGTACAGCTGGTGGATAGAAAGAAATAGCACTCGTATCTTTTACTACTAATTAATAGTTACGCTTTTGGAGTTGGCCAAAAAATAAGATTTTTTTTATGGTAAATCCATTAGTTACATTTGGAGTAGTTCAGAGAACACAATTTTTAAGTCGCCAATTAATTATACCAATGCAATTTCAGCTAACACTTTGTTGGCTACATCATCTATATATGTAAGCATTGCTTAATATTTTTATCTCGATTTTTGACGTACTTAATATAAGATGACTCTGGTAGTCTCTCTGTTCTCCGTTCAGTCGTAAACTAGCACAAAGCATAATTCTTAGATTTTCCAACCAGTGTGAACGACCACTAGAGAGCTCCTCTATCGTTCCAGCAGCGGAGGCAAGTTTGAATTACTTTCGTTGAGAGACGTATAATGAATCGGGTCCGCGGATATTTGTACCAACTTTGTGCAAACTTGGGACGATTTCTAAGGAGCTTTCACTTTGCCCCACCGAACTGCCCCACCGCTAGGGCAATGTAAAGTGCATTGTTCTGCCCCGCTACTTTTTTTTGTTAGGATATATGACGTTCATAAATATTTAGTAAATCGGGTACGCGGATATTTGTACCATCTTGGGACGTAATCGAGACGTCTCCTAGGGCGCTTTCACTTGGCATAGTCCCAGCGATAGGGCAATGTAAAGTGTATTTTTCTGCTCCTCCGAAACGGTTATTGTTCGGATAAATTCACTTGGTATCGGTAGACACTGCCCAACCAAAACTTTTCTGCGTTTTTATGTAAATCGAAGTTTTAGGTAATCAACCGCAAAATACTAAAAGTATACTAAGTGTAAGTGTACTAGGGCGATGCCAAGTAGAAGCGCCTATCCCCAGCAATACGGCAATGTAATAGTACATTATGATATAAGCGCGGTAATTTTCAAAGCGCACGTATGTCATACGACGTTTTATAACATATTTGCGAGGATATTAATAAAACTCTGACTTTTTTAAACGAGTAAATCTTTATTTGTCCACAAATTAGCGATGCGTGCGCATCAACGTTTTTTTTAGGCAAAGGTACAAAAACAGCCAGTAATACTTATAAAGTAAATTAATATTTTTGTATTTTTGTTACAGATAGACAGATGAATGGTTGTAATTTATGGTCAAAATTAATTAATTTAATGAATTAAATGTTTATTTATTATATTTTATCTTCCAAAGTTAATTTTATTCATAAAATATTGACCACTTTTCTGACATAAAAAAATCTTTGCCAAGATTTTAAAAAGTAGAACACTTTACGAGCAAATAAGTTATAAAGTACATTTTTCTGCTCCTCTGAAACGGTTCTTGTTCGGATAAATCACCCTTATATAGGTATCGGTAGACTCTGCCCCACCAAAACGTTTCTGCGTTTTTTAGGTAAAGTTTTAGGTAATCAACCGCAAAATACTAAAAGTGCACTTAGCTCAAGCAAATAATAAAACTAGGAAAATATCGTGCGATATCCGGGTAATGCAAAATCCACCGATATAAATGAAGACTGTAATTTGCCAAAGACGAGTATTTTACTTTGTCCCACTGATAGGGCGACCCACTGGGACAAAGTAGAAATACCTGCTCTATTTTCTAGTCGAAAGGAAAAGTTGACGAGATTACGAGAACTGTTTTTATTTGAAGAACTTTGGGTCTTGACGGAGATATTTTGGTATTTATTACCTCTTCTTTGTTGAAAAGGTGGAATAGGTGGTATATTAGATACCTACTCTGTATTGGTAAATTGATTTAGGTATTCTGTTTTTGTCGTAAAGGAATATTACTGAAGGCAAGCCGACAGTTAGAATATTCGTTACGATTTTGTTGCTTGAAGGGAGATAAAGAAAAAAAGAATAGAAGCTCAAACTGAAAAGAGTTTATACATAGACGAACGTTTTTAAATTTAGAATTTATTGATCATTTTTTACATATTTATGTATTAGAATACATATCACGTGTCGCTATAAAATAAATTTGTGACCCATTTGGGCTGTGTCTGTATTGTATCAATAACTGATTCACTGCACTCACTCACTTATAGATCAAAAAACTAACCCACTTCCAGATGACCTAGAAACTCATACTCAAGCAGTAGAGTTTGCGGAGTAAGCACTTGTAGAGTTAAGGTGTGTAGAGTTAAAAGCTTGGCTCTACATGAGATCTCACAACTTTTTGATATTAGTGCGAACTGTGGTCTTTTCTTAGCTACATTTCACATGAAAATGTTTTTGTTGGATTATATTATCACCGTCCTTGTCAGACACTAAACTAAGTAACTCACACACTTGAGTAAATATGTATCACGTACAACACAATAACTACATAATCTACCCCTAGCATATAACCTTTCCTTATCAACATTGTAGTTAACAGAAATCTGGTAAACTGTCACCAACAATCGGCGAAACTTGGTCAATGTTCCACCGCAAGATACCTATCTATGCCTATCTGCCCACCTATCTAATGGTTGCCGTAACCACCTGTTGCCACACGTAACCATTTGTGGTTTGCATTTAGTTTTATTCGTTTCATTAGGCTCGAGTTTTTGTTTGACTATTTTTAGACTGTGGCCGTACGTTTCGGTGTCTGGAAAAGTGTTTTATTTTAGTTAGGGAATTGCGGCTACAGTCGTTTTCTGCTATTTTTTTTTCCACGAATCATATTGAACATTTGCTGAGTCATGTTTCATAAATCATAGAAATTTGAATATAATATCATTGGTAGTAATATTAATAATTATTTTTTGCAAAAAATTGGCATAACCGACTTCTATCATCTACAAAATTAGATCAATTCGTTCAAATTGATATACTTATACAATTTTTACATTATTGTTGAATTTTCAATAAAACGGGACCACCTTGGTAGTACCCTTTCGATCTTCGTAGTACCTAATCAGTAAAGGATACTTTTTTTTTTAATTTTTTTTATAATGACGAAATTGTCCTTAAAATTCAATGCATAGTCAAAAAAAACTAAACCACACGCACAAAATAATGGTCACAGGGAAAAGCTATTTGATTTTATGATACATTCAGAATGTTGTTTTGCAAAATGCAAGGAATTTCAGAGATAATAATAATATGCTCATATAACTGTGAAACTTCCTGTACTTTGTATGTTCGTATAGACCGGGTGGCTAGCCCTGGTGCCAGAGTTATAAGACCCCTCTGACATTGTTAAATAGTTAAAACAACCTGTACATTGTAAAAGAACGCCTTGTATTTAGACAATAGACGGAAGTTTTCTTTAGTAGAATCCAATTTAGTAGTCCGCAGTATTAAAAATAGTAGCAAATAAGCTTGAACTGTTCTTTTTATTGCCTCTGCAACTGCCCTCCACGTTAACCTTTTTCTACGTAAAGAACATAGAGTATTAGAGAGAACTCTTTTTTATTTTTACTCAGTTTATGAGCAAAATACGCACACTTCGCAAAATTCATGTTTACTAAAGTTGCAAAAAGCAATATTCATGACCGCATAACAAGAATGGTAAGTAAATCGTTGACTTGTGCTAGCAATAATTTGTAAAGTTTTTGGTGTTTTGCTTTGTTATGATTTTAAACATAGAGTTTCGTGTAAAACTGTGTCATACGATATGTATCCTCGAAATAACATAATCATTAATCATAATCATTATTTATTGGTAATTGTCTTAAATTACAGGTCATACATGATAAATTAAATTACAAAAACTTGTACTTAATTAATAACATCGCATACATTACACACGAAACAAAATTAATCAATAAATATAACAAAAAGTATAAAAATTAACAATCTCAATTTGAAATGTTCAATGCCAGCATAACGTCAAACTTGTAGAATGCCTGTTTGATAAGCCAGTGTTTCAGTTCGATTCTCTAGAGAGTGCATCTCGCACTGACTGCGGTAATCGATTGTACACTCCCGGAGCTAGCACCTGCACGAGTTTAGCCGTCTTATCATATCTTATCTGGCTAGATCTGTGGTTAAAAGGATTGCGTGCTTTCTTTTAGGAATCTTAATTTTGTTAAATGGTCGAGGCTAATGAGAAATTGTTGGGAGTTTTGTACTGGAATGTGAAATAAGTTGGTTCAAACTACTAAATAGATTTGGAATGGTTTATAGTAGAAACATGCCGAAAAATGTTTTAGTAATGTCAATTTATTGCTTGTCATGTAAAGGCATGTGAAGGTTACTTTTTAGGGTTCCGTACCTAAAGGGAAAAACGGGACCCTATTACTAAGACTTCGATCTCATGAACCGTTATAGCTAGAAAGCTGAAATGTTCACAGATGTATTTCTGTTGCTGCTATAACAACAAATAGAACTAAAAATAGAATAAAAGTAATATTTAAAGGGGGCTCCCATACAACAAACCTAAATTTTTAGCCGATTTTCGCTCGATATTAATAATGTTAACAGGTAGATGCTTGAAATCTTGACAGAATATTTAGCTGCATGCTAAATTTAATAATAAATAATTAAATTAAAATAAAATAAATATTTAAGGGGGACTCCCATATAGTACGGAACTCTTCGTGCGCGAGTCCGACACGTACTGTTTGGCAGATTATTCTGATTAACGTAGGTTCGGGTATTTCTCTTCGTGTAACTGGTGCTGATCTGATGATGGAGCTGGAAGGTGGCCAAAGGAACTTAGCAATGAAACGATACAACCTCATCAAGTTTGGGTTCATTTGAATGGTCTTGGCGAGTAGTTTGTCTTTCAATGGAAACCAGGGTCCGATGATGGAGCTGGAAGGTGGTCATAGGAACTCTGTAATGAAACGACACATCCCTTTCGAGTTTCAGCTCGTTTAATTCGTCTTGGCGAGTACTTATTCAGTAAAAGCTTGTTTTAAAAAAAAGGTTTTAGTTAATAATAAGAATACTACTTACAAACATCCACCAACCCGCACTGAGCCAGCGTGGTGGATATGGCCCAATCACCCTTCGTGGGTAGCCCTACGTCCTGCAGTGGACTATTAAAAGGCTGGTACAGTACAGTACTACTTACATTTAATGTCTATTGCTATTTTTAGACACATATTTTATTTGGGTTGTGTGATGTTTTACCATTGTATTTGTATTTTTTTCTGTTAATCAATATGTAACATTGTTTTGTTTATACACCACTACTTTTTATGAACATCTAAAAAAAATTTGGGGATATCAGTGCACGATACTAAACATATATATGCAATAAAAAGTTAATAAATCAATATCCTAAAATTATCCCTTAAAAATTGAAATAATTGGTTATTCTAATCCATTAGACTCCAACTACAGCTGTTTTGCGTAAACAAGACCTTAGGTACTTAATAATGAATGCAATAGCGATACATGAATGAAATTGACATTATGTGCATAATTTTATTCTAATTTTCGGATAAAATAAAACCTAAATAAATAGGCTACCTAAGATCTTTTTTAAATTTTAACTGTACACATATGTTTTACATCGTGTACTGATACCTACATTTTTTTTTAGATGTTCATAAAAAGTAGTGGTGTATATTTGATGTGGTTCCTTAGCATCTTTGTGTTTGTCTCAATCAATCAATAATCAGTTTACTGCATTGTAGTTATAAAACCAATGAGTCTTTAGTTACTGAGAATTTAATAACTTCAGTGCGTGTTTTTTTCCAAAGATAGTTTCTATGAATAAAGAGGGTCGATAAAATCGACAAAATTTCGGAATGATCCTGTACGGTCACCAGAGAGAGGCCTATATTCTACAGGGCTATCTGCTAACCCTGTACATAGCCAAAGGGTGTGATTAAGACCATTATTATAAACAACATTTACTGTGGGGCCAAACCAATATAAGAAGAAAAAAAAATCAGATGGAATCGACAAAATGTATGAAACAGCTGATTTTTTCTCAAACAACGGGGTGGCCCCGTAGTAAAAGTTGTTCTTAATGATGAATTGAATCTCATTCTTTCAGCTTAGTACACCAGCTCCGGATAACTCTGTATATCCAGCAGTGGCAACCACATAGCACAAATAACTTCAGAATCGCAAAACAAATCTGCCTACCACATAGCAAAAATCCAAACATTTTACCAACATAAACGTAAAACATAAAGTTGCGATGGATCGCGAGTCCTGGAAGGAAATGGGGGAGACCTTTGCCCAGGAGTGGGACAGTATAGGTTAAAAAAAATAATAATAACGTAAAACAAATCTCTGCCCTGAATCTTTACAAAATTTTTGCCATACTTTAAATCGCGCTTCTGCGTGCTTTTAACACAGATGTGTACTTAATACCTAGTTTATTTAAATAACTTCAGAATCGCAAAACAAATCTGCCTACCACAAAGCAAACATCCAAACATTTTTCCAACATAAACGTAAAACAAATCTCTGCCCTGAATCTTTAAAAACAATTTGCTATACTTGAAATCGCACCTTTGCATCCTTTTAACACATATGTGTACCTAATACCTAGTTTATTTAAATAACTTCAGAATCGCAAAACAAATCTGCCTACCACAAAGCAAACATCCAAACATTTTTCCAATTTAAACGTAAAACAAATCTCTGCCCTGAATCTTTAAAAAAAATTTGCTGTACTTTGAATCGCACCATTGCATGCTTTTATACACATATTATGTGTGCCTAATACCTAGTTTATTTAAATAACTTCAGAATCGCAAAAAAAATCTGCCTACCACATAAATCCAAACATTTTTCCAACATAAACGTAAAACAAATCTCTGCCCTGAATCTTAACAAAATTTTTGCTGTACTTTAAATCGCGCCTCTGCGTGCTTTTAACACAGATGTGTACTTAATACCTTGTTTATTTAAATCACTTCAAAATCGCAAAACAAATCTGCCTACCACATAGCAAAAATCCAAACATTTTTCCAACATAAACGTAAAACAAATCTCTGCCCTGAATCTTTACAAAATTTTTGCTGTACTTCAAATCGCACCTCCGTGTGCTTTTAGCACAGATGTGTACTTCAGCAAGACAAATAGCTCTCTGGAGTGCGCAACACGCTGTCTCGTTATCTCGGCTAAATTTTACTGCGGTGGATGCAATTTGATTTTATAGCGGAGTTAAACGGGTTGCTGTTAGTTTAAATGGTGTTGGGTATGTTGCGCTACGATATGAAGCTTAATTTTCAATTTCATGAACAGACAAACAATATAAATCAAAAAGTAAGCTTAAATTTAAAAATAAATAAAATAAATAATTATTAGGGGACATCTTACACACGGTCTCTGACCCCAAACTTACCATAGCTTGTGAATGGCTGCCAGAGACTGATATACTATACACATACATATTTTAAATACATACTTATATAGATAGTACCCAAATAACACCTCGACACAGAGCAAACACCTATGTTCATCACACAAATATTTGCCCTGGGTGGGGATCGAACCCACGCCTCTTTGACTCAGAAGTCAGGGTCACTAACCACTGAGCCACCGAGGCAGTCGAAACGACTGTTGGACTTGTTACCGAATATGATCTATCTCATCTTGTTTTAACCGTTTAGATAAATCAGAGGCCTTCAGGCGGCCTAAAAACTCTGACAGCAGGGCTAGCCATCCGGTCTAAACGAACTTACTTATCTATCTCTTCTAGGCTTTTCCTGCTAGTCAAGCATGCGACCACGAAAAGAACGCTTGCCGACTAGTGAAAAAGTGACAGATATATACTTTGCCATAACTTTGTCTTGTTCTGACACTACGAAAGAAATAATTCGTGGCGCGCATGCTAGCCTAGATGGTGTAGTTGTACGTTTCCTTATCTAATAAAATGTGTTTTAAAGGGTAAAACCCTTTAAAAACACACTTTATTTGACTTTATTAACATTTATTTAACACACTTTATTTGATTTGATTATTACTTACGATTCGGGAGTCCGTATGTCTGTTTTTTTTTTTGTCACGAGAGTATCTCATGATTTGTGATAGATGTGAAATCGACATTCACAAATGATAGATTTTACTGTCACTTTAACCTCAACAAATGCTAAAAAGAGAATAAAACAACTGCCTCGGTGACTCAGTGGTTAGTGACCCTGACTTCTGGATGAAAGAAGCGTGGGTTCGATCCCCACCCAGGGCAAGCATTTATGTGATGAACATAGGTGTTTGCTCTGTGTCTGGGTGTTATTTAGGTACTATTATAAGTATGTTTTTAAAATATGTATATGTAGTATATCAGTCTTTGATAGCCATATCACAAGCTATGCTTAGTTTGGGGTCAGAGACCGTGTGTAAGATGTCCCTTAATATTTATAATTTATTTTTTAAATATTAAAAAGGGCTCCCCCCTTTACAATCCCTTACTTCACAAACTCTACACCTTAGTCATTGTATACGGCTAGTGTCCTTGTGCTTCGCTTTGCTTGGCTCGTCTTGGTGGGGCACTGTTGTACCCCCAGATGTAAACACTTACCGTCTTACCACAAAATTTTTACGCTCGCTTTAGACAATGTTTAACAGTACAAATTGCATGGTTAAGCAGTGTTTAAAGCGTGTTTAAATCTTTTGTGGTAAGGCGGATGTTTAAAAACTAAGACTCTTCGAAATTTCCGCGACAATTTACAGCACTACTTGTCACTAAATTCCTTCTAAACTATAAAAGCTAAGGCCTAGAAATTTTCATAGAGCAGCAATAAAAATACTGTCAAGTACTGTAAAGTACCTCTACTGTAATATTAAACGTAGGTGCCCTAGTCCACGTTTTGGTGGCTCGTAAAATCCGGAATACGGGCTCTACCGCTTCACTGCTTTTTTAGGACACCATTTTGAATTTTAGACCGAGACACGTTTTCTGGAGAAGCTGAGTGTCCTGGGAGTTGTCATGTTAAATTTAAATTCGCTGGTGTAACTGCGGAATGTAGGTTATGAAAGCTTGGAGACAACATTTTTTAAAATACCTACACAAGAATTTGCACTTACAATTTTCAGATTTCGTAAAAACAATGAGATGACCTAAACATGCGAAGTAGCCCAGCGGGGCAATTCTGACAACCGATTTCGTTACTAAGGTGACACGTTCTTGAACTTGTCTCGTTTTTCTGACAGTTTTGAGCAATCGGAACTGTCAGAAAAACGAGAGAGGTTCAAGAACGTATCACTTTCGTAAAGAGATCGGCTAACAGAATTGCCTCGCTGTAGTATGTTGTTTATGCCTAATTTATTCACGAAGTACCCGCAATCTTATGTTTTAATAAGTATTTTTTTTTCTAACTATTGTTACTTTTAAGTTTTAAAAGGTGTCCTTAGCCTATAAGACAAAAAAAAATAGTTTAATGTTATTTAAGCCACCTACGCCAAATACACATTGCAAACGAGTATATTGATTAATAAAGAATTTTCAAAAAAAAATTATATACAGAACACAGAATTTTTTGTTTGCAACAAAAATAAGAGGTACAATACATAACGACAAAACAAATGATAAAACACAAAAAACAACAGTATTTTACCTAGTATTTCTGTCACAAAACTGGTCCCAAATCAGCGTAATGCTGGTTGAGAGCTTTTAATTATTGCCTTGAGTAATTATTTTCCCCAAAAAATGGCAAAACTGCCTTCCATCGTGTGCAAAATTCGAATATTTCGCTCAAATTGTTCAAGTTATTGTGGGATTTTCGCAAACGGCTCAGTTGATTACTTTAAAATTACCTCGTGAGTACACCCTTTTGAACTAAAAAAGAATTTTTCGGTTCGGTTCAAAATTGGCGCAATTATTATCGATGACCATACCCAAAAAAATATACATACACATGAACATAAAACTTCCTCCTTTTTGGAAGTCGGTTAAAATATAATGATTTAAAGACCGCCGAAACTTATCAATTTTCTGCAGTTTCGTGTTTACCAACAGCAACAAATATTTAGATTTTTTTTTACCAATATGTTATTGACTGAAAAAGGCGTTTGTGGTCACGTTTAGGGCTGTACGGCAAAACAAAAATTGAAATGTTTAGGAAATATTGTTATTATAATATAGAAACTATATTAAATCCGTTACAAAAACAAACAATTATTTTTCGCAAAAAAAATGGTAAAACAGCCTCCCATCGTGTACGAAATTCGAATATTTCGCTCGAGTTGCTAACATGATTAATCAAAAATGCCTGTAAAATTTAAATGGGACCACTTCGGGAGTATACCTGTTTTGAACTAAAAAATAATTTTTCGATTCGGTTCACGATTGGCGAAATTATCGATGAACATACACAAAAAAAATACATACAGATGGATATAGAACCTCCTCCTCTTTTGAAGTCGGTTAATTACATTAAATAAGTTGAATCAAGCTAATTAACATAAAAGCTAGATCCAAATTACATCGAAACCTAATTTATCTCAGCATTTTACGGGAAAATATTTCCGTATTCACTTCAAAAAGGCCAACTATCCAAATCTGCAAAATAAATCATAACCCAGACGCGACATGTTCTAAATCTTGTACTCGTTCGAATTACTCGCCAACTTACTGGAACAACCATAGATATAGCAAAGCAAGAATACATATAGCAAATAATAATAGGTACGCAAAGACTGGTTTATGTTACTTTTGCATATTTACGAAACTTACCTACGTATCGCAGACTGCAATGTGGTGTACTCGTAAACGCAAATGAATAAGTGATTTTTTGTGCACTGTAAGTTATAATTATGCAATTATTGGAGTGACGTGTAAATTGTGATTTCAACCATAGAATTTTGTACGTAATGAGGCCTCTTCTAGGCCAATCCGGCAAACCCAAAAACATCAATTACCTAATCCACACATTTTCTCGTGAGTCAATGAATTGAATGAATGATTTTTTGCGTTTTTACAGTTTTGTGTTTGATCCCATAGGGTATATGTACCTCGATTTTTTTCCAGAAATGTTCAAAACAACAGTTGTTTACTATTGTAGATTAGGTTTTAAATAAAATAAATAAATAAAAACCATTTATTGCAGGCACAGACCCATATTAAACTTAACCTAAATTAAAATCAGTACACTGTAAAGAGGCGTTTATCCAAATTAAACCTATACATATATGCACACTGTAAAGGGGTGTTGTCGATATTACAAAAAAATTATTCATATAGGCACAATAGTGCCGGGTCATTTTCTGTTTCGGTCCGTTTGTACAGATATCCAATGTCGAAACATTGGACTTCTAACATCGTCAGAGATAGACAGTTTTGATGTGACTGGCATGCCATAGCTGGTAGTATAACTGATAACAAATCAACAAACAAATAGAAATCGACAAAAATAAGAAATCCCAGCTAGAGCGAGACGTCACGTCTCATCTCACAAGATCTGAACGTACAACTTACTGGTACAAGCTGCTACGTAAATGTGTCCGAAGTTCCCTAAAGAAAACTGGTCACATGAACTTGCAACTTTTGCTCGAATCGGAGAATTGGAACTTTCCGATCTCTGGTGATTTTCAATAGAGTAGTAATTCAAACTTTGCCGGCTACATGGGGATTTATTGCGACAACCCTGAGTTATTTGGATGGTGTTTTGTAAGTTCCGACGAATATGGTCGGGCTTGTTCGTAGGTAACTTTCTGGAGGGAAGGAAATAGTCTATTAATGTCGCGTCGCGGAAAACGTTGCTTGATGAATGATTTTTTTTAGTAAAAAAGGGGTATTATAAGATTCAAATGAGTCTAAAAGTGACCATATCTTTGGATATGTATAGACTTAAAATCAGCGGTTTAAGAGTGATACTTCGCAGTGGCGGATTTACCAACAGGCTGAGCAGGCTGAAGCCTAGGGCGGCAGATTTTAGGGGCGGCAAATTTAGGACTATTAATGTTATAATTGACTAAAATACAAGATTAATTTGTATACCTACAACCCGGTCACAATATCTGTGCACCTGACTTCGTGACGAAATATCGAATTATCGGGACGTATATAGATTACCGGACGTCTAGTATACCGTCCGGACGTAAATTATTATCGGGACGTGTATCGGCAACGAAGATGCTAACCGTACTGTCGCACCGGGGAGTGCGCGGAGAGGTGACAGGGGAAGCGGGAGAGGCGCCGCATTCAAGCGAGGTGCACAGATATTCTGACCGGGTTATAAACATTATAAAGTCCACAGAGAAAAAACAACATTTATGATTAGTTTTACAGCCTAGTATCAAAGTTGGGGGGGGGGATGCAGCAAAATCAACAGCCTACTGGCAGTAAATACGTAAATCGTCCACTGGTACTTTGTGAGGCATTTTTATTTATTTTTTGATATTTTTTTAGTATGTATGACAAATATGTTGCATATACCTTGCCTATTCTACATCATTCGTTTGTTTTAGCCATACGACGTCCACTGCTGGACATAGACCTTTCCTATCGATCTACAATAAGACTAGTTGAAAGCGGCTTACATCGAGCGTCTTCTCAGTCTTGATAAGGTCGTCCACCCACACGGTTGTGATGTCTCAAACTGCGCCTATCGGTGTTTCCACTCAAGTACTTTTTGATACCTTCAGTCATCATTATTTCTTGAAATGTAGCCTGTCAATTGCCATTTTAATTTTTCTATTCGCTAGGATATATCAGTAATTTTGGTTACCTCATTTCTGATTTAATCTCGCAGAGAGACTTCGAGCGTAGTCCATTTAAAATTTTTCGGATTAAACATACATTATGTATCCTATGAAATACATAAACACCTTTGCACTAGGTTTCGTTCATCTTTACGATATTGACAGACTTCCAAAAAGGAAGAGGTTCTATGTTCGTCTGTAAGTTTTTTTTTTGTGTATGTTCACCGATGATTTCGCCAATTGTGAACTGAATCGAAAAAATCTTTTTTAATTCGAAAGGGTATACTTTCGAGGTGGTCCCATTTAAAAATCGGCTGAGCTGTTTTTGCAAAATCAACAATAATGTTACTGATTCGAGCGGAATATTCGAATTTTGTACACGATGGAAGGCGATTTCGCCATTTTTTGCGAAAAATAATTATTTTATACTCCGCTACGATAAGCTGCGAAATATTTTCGCAGATTCACAAACTTTCAAATTTTTCAAACCTCAAACTACCCTCAAAAATTGCCTATGAGATTATACGACGTACATGATGACGTATACTGTGCTAGGTATAGTGCGTGGCTTTTAAAATGGCAAGTCTGAAAAAAAAGACCAGCGGAGCAATTCTGTTACCGATCTCGTTGCTGACGTGACGCGTTCTTAAGCTTCTTTCGTTTTTTTTTTGACAGATTTGAGCTATCCAAACTGTCAGAAAAGCGAGAGGGGTTCAGGAGCGTATCACTTCGGTGACGAGATCGGTTGACAGAATTGCCCCGCTAAACTAAGCAAGCTTTGGCAAATGTAGTGTCTGTCCAACGATTTTTCGTGTCTACTAAAATTCTTATTTACTGTCACGAAATTGTTGTTTAAGATAATTAATAATCAAGTTTAACGTGAAAGAGTAAAGAACTCCATTTATTGATTACATCATTTTTGTTTTTAGTGAAACTCTAGAAATAGAATGCAACTGACATCACTAAAAAGAAAATTTTAGAGTTTTTGAACAAACAAAAAACAATAACACTTTATTAGACAACCACATTAGATAAAAAATAAATTACAGGGACAAAACAATACAATTTAGGTTTCTAACTGGCATGGCGGCATTATCGCTTTAAGCGATTTCTTCCAGGCAACCAAGTACGGATAGAAAATTTCTAACACTGAAATAGGTTTAATTTATAGCAAACCTTAGAGATGTGGTATTGGATAGGTATAATTATATACACTTAGGCCTTTACTAGAAGTTAGGGCTAGATTTTAACTAAACTGTATCTGCGAGTAGTTCAATCTTACTGCCCATTGTTATTAAAAAATCTGGCATTGAAGCGAAATATTTGATACTGATAGAATGACATTGAATTAATGTACCAGTTAGCATTGGTGTCCAATTTGCCATTTTATTTACCTGGCAGTGTACGCACGCTATTAGGTAGAGTCTGGCAGCGTGCCAGCGACCGCAAGGCATCAAGTAGTGTTTACTGTGTATAAAATTTTAGGGGCACATGAGTGTCACCGAACCAGGTGAATGGTTGGGCACAAATTGTGTCAAATTGGCTCTTGTGGAGCTGGCATTAGTTAGACGATGTTCATAGCGGATACTCAGTGCTTGAAAGGACTCATATATTCTTACCAACGAGCTATGGAGAGGGCTATGCTCGGCGTCTCTCTGCGAGACCAAATCAGAAATGAGGAGATCCTTAGACGAACCAAAGTTACCGTCGTAGCCCAGCGGATTAGCAAATTAAATTGGCAATAGGCAGGGCACATAGTTTGGAGAACAGATGGCCGATGGGGTCGTAAAGTTCTTGAATGGGGACCACGGACCAGCAAGCGCGGCGTAGGACGTCCACCGACTAGGTGGACTGACGATATAATAAAGATAGCAGGAACACGCTGGATGCAGGCCACTTCCAACCGCCTTTATTCGAAATCTATAGAAGAGGCCTATGGCTTTTTACTAACTGACTTCCAAAAAAGAGGTTCTCAATTCGACTGTATGCTTGTGTATGTGCATATGGACAAATACTCCGCCAACAACTATGAACCGATTTTGATGATTCCTTTTTATTTGATAAATAAAATACTTCAAAGTGGTATTATCTTAATTTTAAAGACAACGGCTCAAGTGTTTTTAAAAAATCAACAATACCTACCAAACATCGTAGACACCGATTCGAGCAAACATTTCGAATTCTGCATGAAGTCATTTAAGCCATTTTTGTCGAAAAATAATTATTTCTCTTCTATATCTTGTCATTCAAGGCTATTTTAGATGGTTCCTCTATTATACTCCTATTCTGATTTATTACATACAATAACATAGTTTCATTTCATACATATAGCAAACGGTCTTTTTTTAAATTTCATATAGGCTTGCGTTTGGCTATACACTGCCTGATCTTAAGCAGATATGCGGTCTAGGGTGTAACACGCTTACCTAGAAGATACCTATCTACTTGGGATTTGAAGACACCTACCCTTTTTGCAAGATTTTCTTTAATGTAAATTGTACAAAATACAAAAATACTCTAATTATCAAGGATAGAATAGAGCAACTAATTTTAAACATTTTGCTATCTCACAAACCTGCAGTATTTTTTTTTTCACACCACCCGAAGCATATGAAAGTTTTCCTTACGAGCGTATACAAGTATCCATATCACTGCGTATAATACTAACAATGTTTACGCTATACAAGCTCGAACATTCTCTGCCTATGTCATAAAATAACACACCTAACTTCCGCAGCCGGCTGCCCTCGCCATAACAGCACAAAATGTAATCTTCTAAATGTATTTTGAGCCATATTCCAATGTCGTAAAGATCATGATAACTGCCTCGTTGTTAGCTTACCCCCAGGTGTTGAGATTGTGATCTCTAATTCAACGGAATAGAGATGATGTTTGAACGTTTTTCTCGTACAGGGTGTCAAAAATATCGGAATTACAATTTTGAACCCCTATTATAAATGCGGAAATAACCCTGTCCCTTTTCTATGTACAAGTATGTCACCATTTTGTTTGTAACAAAGCAAGTAAACTGATCTTTCGCGTCTAATATTTTCTTGAAGCTAAAATTTTCTTAACAAATGAGTTGAATGAGAATAGGTTTTTCATACGACATGAAATTACAAGTTTAAGCCTATTGCAGTTTTTCTAAGATAAACGTAAAATAAAAGCAGTAAATTATTTTATTTTACAGGAATCAATAAATCTTTTGCTGAACTTTTCTTAAATTAGGGTTTATTTCTTACTAAATAGACGATTAAAAATTGTTATGGTAAGTCTGTTGTCTGAAGACTTCTCATCAGGATAATTCTGGATGCGAGTCACTTAAAATCAGTCTTATTGAAAATTTAGGCTTCTGCGCAGCAGTGCATGCCTACTGCTGAAAAGGAGAAGTTCTGAGTTATACAAAATTTAGTTCAAAACGTAGAGCAAAATAAGTACTTTTCCTATACCTACTTTACGGAGTCTGAAGGCAAAATTTTAAAACAATAATTTCCCAAAAAATGGCATAATCGACTTCAACAGTGTACAGAATTCGAATAGTTCGCACGAATCGATGAAGTAACTTTCACTTGATTGTTGATTTATCAATAGTGGTTCAGCCAATTTTGATAAAATTTGAAGTATGATATCTACCAAACACAAAATAATTATCATTATCGGACCACGCTGTAAAAAGTTAATCGTGGTCAAACATAAATAATCGGCCAAGTACGAGTCGGACTCGCGCACGGAGGGTTTTGTACTGTATGGGAGCCCCCCTTAAATATTAATTTTATTTTAATTTTATTTTTTATAATTAAAGGGAATATAAAACTAAACAATCTGTGAAAATTTCAAGTATCTACCTGGTACCATTCTTAATATAGAGCGAATAACGTCTAAAAAATCAGGTTTGTTGTATGGGAGCCCCCCTTAAATATTTATTTTATTTTATTTTTCGTATTTGTTGTTATAGCGGCAACCGAAATACATCATCTGTGAAAATTTCAGCTGCCTAGCTACCATGGTTCATGAGATACAGCCCGGTGACAGACGGACAGACAGACAGACAGACGGAAATCGAAGTCTTAGTAATAGGGTCCCGTTTTTCCCTTTGGGTACGGAACCCTAAAAAATATATGCATGTATATACGCGTCGATTTATAAACCTCCTCTGTTTCGTCGGTAAAAAAGGCGTAGGTACACAACAACAGGCTTAAAACACATTGTACGTGCCTCTGCCCATGTCCAGAACATTGCAATTTTTAATTTGTTCGAGCGCTGAAAATGTTTCAGCATTTTAGTCACTGACCTCTGCCTGTAGTAGTTCAGTTTGTGATCTCAATCACGTACGGTTGTCTAGAAGTTTCTGTTTAGTAAGTAAACTTACTTGTTTCTATTTAACTACCAACTGAATAATCTGTCTCTGAAGCTATGTCTTTGTCTTGTGTGTCTGTATGTGCATTACTGTTATGGACTTATTTTTATAGTTGGGGAACGAATACAGGGTTAGGGTCGGTCAAAATCAAGGTGTTGCAATTTCTCATTTATTTAACGTTTGTTTTATATAGTTATAATGTGAATTAAGTATGTGATAATGTTACCAGTATTAGGTTCTGGGAATGTACCAAAACACAACAATCTTCCAAACTTCAAGTTCAACGCGCCTCCTTAAGATATTGACTTAGAAAGCTTATTATGCACAAATACTCCTAAACATATAGGATTGAAAATACAGGAGTAAAATTCAAATATAATTGTATTTCACTACACCCTAGTAAATAGTATTATCAAGCGCTTGCTAGTTTAAGGCCTCTCAATCAGATGAAAAAAAAAATTATATAAGAACATGTCAACTCTCCTGGCAATTTTTTTATTAAAACCTGGCTTAGCTTCGCCGCATAAAGCCGCATCGATGTAACCTACAAACTGCAGTATGTCGGACTAAAAGGCAACTCTTGCTGCGCGCACTAAACATTGCTGGTACAAGGCACGAGATACAAACATGTCTTATAAGTAACATTTAAACTGCGTCCATCAACTTCATCGTCTTACCACCGTAAGACGGCCACTGCCGGACACATACTTGCCCTGTATAGTTCTAGTAAGATCGGTTTTATCATAGTATTTTTTTATTTTGTTTGTAATCACAGAAATCGTCAACGAGTTAGCCAGATAACTGACATTTATTCTGTCTATAACACCTATCAGACTTATAATAAAACTATTATAACAATACTGGTTTACACAACAACGAAGACTGAAATGGCAAATTATATCTCAAAATTCAACCTTTTATACAAAGATATAAATAGAATTGACATGTAACAATTATCTGTTATAAAATAATAAAATAAATAATAATTTTATTTGTTCCATATCTTGCTTAGGCTACTTAGGTGCGCTGCACTCTTCACTAGGTCTCCGAAGAGCCTGTTTTGCAGGGTACAGTTTCCTCTAACAATTAAGTGTAATTTTAAACATACGTTTTATACACTACTAAAGTAAATTAGTAAGTACATGGTTTGAAGTCTATGTTTCAAGACGATAATGTAAAGTTTAAAATTATTACTAAGCTACTCCAGCGACAAGAATCTCTTACGTTGTGAATAAATTAACGTAAATTAAACGTTGATCACGTATTATTAATGACATGAAAATCTGAATTTGGTGGATAGCCTAGCTAAAGCTAAATGTTTAATGTATCATAAATTATTACTATTCATGAATAGACCGCTACAATTTAATTCATCAAAGTTGATATTAATTAGAATTTGAAATAGTCTTTTACAATTGGCTAGTGAGAATCTCAAAACACAGAGAGATAAACCTTTTGAAAGAATTACGAAAAGATCATTGCGTATCATTGTGTAGTTTAGGAATCTAAGCAAATAGACAGACAGATCCACAAAAATATAACTTTAGTTAATATAAATATAAGGGGGCATGTTACACACGGTCTCTGACCCCAAACTAAGCAAAGCTTGCGATTTGCCTGCCACAGACTGATATGCTACACATAGTTATTTTTAAAAGCCATAGTACTTACAAAGTTAATTCTAATAACAACCAGACACAGAGCAAACACATTTGTTCATCATATAAATGCTTGCCCTGGGTGGGAATCGAACCAACGCCTCCTTCACCCAGTAGTCCGGGTCACTAACCACTGAATCACCGATGCAGTCACTTAGATTTATAAAGTGAATACTAAGCGCCACTCAAATCGGTGGATGAGAAGTTAGCCGCAGATGACACTTCGCCGTGATTCGCTAATTATTGCGCATGTGTGCACAATGCGTAGGGAGCGCGCGGGAGGCATGAGGTTGGCGGGCGGGTGGGCCCCGGCGTCTAGTCTTTCTGGCTCCCGCGCATACCTATATTTCGGCTTTTGCGCAGCGTTCTGTGCATAACTTCCCATCCGCCGATTTGTGTGGCGCTTAGTATATTTTTCCGCTGTAAGTTCATACTCATACCACGCTCTCAGTCACATATAGGTCACATGGTGTTCTCCAAATGAGCGGCGGCTAATGAACGCGAATCTTAGAGTGGCCCCGTTGCAGTGTGCGCCGGGCCTAATTTGATTGTATTGTAACTTGATACTCTGTACTGTACTGTACCAGCCTTTTTTACTAGTCCACTGCAGGACGTAGGCCTACCCATGGAGGGTGATTGGGCCATATCCACCACGCTGGCCCAGTGCGGGTTGGTGGAATCACATACGCCATGGAATTTCTTCCTTGGACATATGCAGGTTGCCTCACGATGTTTTCCTTCACCGAAAAGCCAGTGGTGTGAAATTCCGTACATAAATTCCAAGGAATTCATTGGTACGGGACCGTGTTTGAACCCACGACCTCACGATTGTACGGCGGGTGTCATTACCACTAGACCACCACGGCTTACTTGACTTAACTTGATACTCTATCCTTGAACAAACTTAGTTATGTTTAATTGACTAGCTAGATATTCTATTCCTTAACAAACCTAGTTATGTTTTAATTTAATTCATGTTTAATTGACTAGGTAGATACTAACCCGATTACAGAGGCACCAGCGTAAATTTAATAGCAACGTAAAAAACATTCTCTCTATCGAATTCCTAAAGTGAAAAAGAAATAGAACTATGCTATTTTACTTATATAGGTAAAATTACGATGGCGCCTCTGTAATCGGGCTTATTATATAACTTAACCAACTTAGTTCAGTTTAATTGACTAGGTAATTGACACTTTAAAAGTGATACCTTACCCTCCAATAAGTAGTACATAATAGGAAGTAAAATTTAGGTTCGCTTAAATAGCAATTTCAATTTGAGAGTTCGAGCAAGTAAGTGTTTAGTTTTAGGTAAGTTATTTATCAAGCTAGAGTAAGTTTTTATTAAATTATTTTGATTGATTTTCATGCGATCTATTTTATTTGTTTTAGATATTGTATTCATTCAGTGCTCCTAAGTCACGTTTTAAAACATAGTCTGGGTTTATTGTAACCGTGTGTAATGTTTGAAAAATCAAAAACATTAAATACGTTCGTGTAGGCCGTGTGGCAAAGAATTTTTAAGCAATCTGAACGCCTCCGACAAGACTAAACGATTAAAACAATCGGGACCTACAATTTAACGTGTCATCCGAGCCCCGGTAGCGCTAAGTTGTAAATGCCACCCGCGGTCACTCATCCGACTATTGACCGTGTCGAACGTTGCTTGACTTCGGTGATCGTGATCTGATGAAAGAAGCTATTTAAATAACTTCTGCCTTGACTACCTCGGTGGCTCAGTGGTTAGTGACTCTGACTCCTGGGTCAAAGAGCCGTGGGTTCCATTACCACCCAGGGCAATTTTTTATGTGATGAAGATAGGTGTTTTCTCTGTGTCTGGGTGTTATTATCTATGTAAGTATGTATTTTAAATTATGTGTAAGTAGTTCTCTGGCAGCCACATAACAAGTTTTGCTTAGTTTGTAGTCAGAGTCCGTGTGTAAGATGTTCCCTAATATTTATAATACTTATTTATTTAATTAACAAGTTTTACTCATAATTTTTACATAAACAAAAAAAATGTATACTTACTTATTTCAGTTCGATTACCTCAAGCTCCAGGCAGTCAAGTTTAGTTATAGCAAATCCCCAGCAAACAGGGCACTCACAGTTTAAGAACCGATACAACCGACAACAAAATAAAACAAAGCCGATTTTTATATCGACGATAATCGTATATCGAATATTCGGTAACATAAGGCTCTTTACTTACCGATACGCTGTATAAGAAGCGGCAGTAAATCAATTTCGGAATGATATAAAATTGGTAATAAGCATTTTTTAAATTAAACTGTTTTAAGTATGTTTGTCCCGAATAAAATTTTCTGTATTTCTGTACTAAAAGCTAATCAATAATAACTAAAAAATAAAATCTTCGGGCCTTTGCCTAGAAGATTTCACTATGTTCGTTGCGCCCCACGATTTTATTTTTTAGGGTTATTATTGTCAGGCTTTTAGTAAGTACTAAAAAAAACCGTTTAATTTAAGAAAAAAGCTTTTTAGCAATTTTATTTTTGTATTTTTAGTTTTCATTTTGTTACTATAAACTGTGTTCTACATGAAAAGCCCTTTCATTTGATACCCATTTTTTGGCATTGTGGGGAAAAAAATCCGCCATGTTGTGGTGGTGCGGTGGTCATTGTATTTACGTCAAAACTGAATACAACAAATTGTATTGTCATCGAAACTATAGCTGTGTATCAAATATCATTTCAATCTGTCCACGGGAAAGGGGTCAAATTTCAATTACTAGATTTCACCCATAACCGGGCAAGTGAAGTTAAATAAATCCATTTAATAAAAAACATCAAAACATACCGTGTTAATTGAAATAAATAAATTGAAATAAAAATAAATAAGTACCGAAACAAAGTAGAAAACCTCTCAATTCTAACAAGAAAAAAATCAGATACAACCCTTTACAAATAAAATAAACTGCTCTAAAATCAAACCGGCTGTGAATATAAACATGTTTATATACTTTATAATAACTGCACTTTTTATTACTTGCCTTAGAAGGCATTAGGTCTTATTATGTCTTAGGAGTTATAATACTATACGCCAAACGAGTGTACGCAAGAAAAAAATCAAAATTTAATAATTACCTAGAACCTTAGTTAGGATCGACTGTACTTTAGTCGGCGAATAGGCATTTTTTTAAAATTGATGACTAGACGTTAACTTGTCATTATTTCTATTCGAGTACACACGTTCTATTTATTTAACGCTAATAAGTCCGCACTTGACCACCAACTCGCCTGATGGTAAGAGACGTTGTGGTCGAAGATGAATCACGCAGACTTAGAAGATACCTATCCACTCTGACCTTAAAAACCTTTAGAAAATGATTATCGTAATTAAAACACCTACACGACAAGATAAGGCTTGAAAAGAACAGCTTTTGCGATTCCTCCAAAGATTTGAAAGTATCAGAATCGCGGTATGGTAACAATGCTACGTCGTGTGAGTGAGAGAAAGTGTTTACTTCTCAGTTTAGGGCTGCCATTAGGTTTTTTTTTTAATTTGTCGCGCTATTTCAGTATCAACTTTTATTAGACATACTCTACGAGTAACATCCCTTACTGCACACACGGGCAGCAGTTTAGTTCTGTAGGCAATGAAACCCGGTTATATGGCAACTAAACGAAAATGTTAAGAGCTGGGGGATTCTTGGGGTGTAGATTAATTCGTCTTTTGTGGAAAGAGGGATCGTGTTATTGGCTGTATCGAGTTTGTTTGTTTTTTATTACAGATAGGTTTGAGGTTTATTTGGCCTTTCTAAAGTACGGTCCGAAATAGAAAAATTACTTTCTTTACGATTTTGCGCAGAAAAAGAAGAAAACTTGATAAGAATATGGATTGAAGGTTTTTATTGGGTTTTCATGATCAGAGTGTTTATCGACTTTATTGTGTTTTTGTACTTGGATAAGTTAGTAAACTTTTTTACCAAGCAAAGTGAAATTATATTTCATTGGTTACACTTTTGCAGATATTTTATTTTGTTGTTGTTTATGATAAACAATGGCGTGACGAATTCCAAAAAAATGCGGTACCAAAAGATAATATGACACAAGATAAGATACTTGGATATGAAAAACTCAACTTATAGATATTATAAATATTACTTATTGTAGATATTTGGCAATAAAAGGAAGGAAAAAGATTGAAAAAAAAAATACCAGTTGTAGGTTATTGTAGTAACCGTGCTGATCGTTGCTTAGCTTTGATGATCGCTAACTAACTCCTAGTCTAACTACGCTGTGAGGGCTACACAGATGGTGATGAAATTAAGCTAAGTATGACACAAGTTTATCCAAGTAAGCGAGCCCGAAGAATTTTCGGATACAATTTCCGGCCAAGAATTTGCTGAAGCAGCCAAGTACTTGTTAGCTACTATTCCGGAATGGCCAAGTGCTGCGGTAAAACTATACTTAAGTTTGCGGGAACCTCGAGTATAAAATTATATGAGTAAGCTTAGAATGAAATATAATTATTTTTCGCAAAAAATGGCATAACCGCCTTCCATCGTGTACAAAATTAGAATATTACGCTAGGATTGTTTACATTATTGTTGATTTTTTAAAAAACGGCTCAGCCGATCTATGTAAAATTTAAATGGGACCTCGGGAGTAGGTATACCCTTTCGAACTACATAATATTTTTTCGATTTGGTTCACAATTGGCGAAATTATCGACGAACATACACAAAATAATTACATACAGACTAACATAGAACCTCCTCCTTTTTGGAATTGCTTCAAAACAGTTTCTTATTTAATTATTTAAGCATTTAATGCCAAACTAAACATAATACGAAACTTAACCTAATACTTATCTATCACGTCGAAATTTTGGGTTTAATGGTCGGCTTGTGACGCATAGGCCTCTTCCAGCTCATCCAGGCTGTTCTGTTGTTGGCATTTGTAAGCCAAAATTTTCCTCCAGTATTTTATACTATTGATCGATTGTTTTTTTTTTAATTTTTGCAACTTGAGTACATTATTTTCATATTTGTACTGAGGGTTGCTACGATTGGTAACGGGTAGACACTTGTAACCACGACCAATGCAACTTGGTCGAAACGTCGGGATAAAGAAGTTTTTATTTATCTCATATTTTCAGTGCACGATTAGTCCCGTAGTATATTAAAATAAATATGTACCGTAGGTACTGTGATATGATAACTTTGTAGTTTAAAAAATATGGCTATCAAGTGTTTTTAGAAATTGTTTTGGGGTAAAAGTGCCTTAATTAACTACAACTAAACTACACTACTATTACACAAAAAGCATTGGATCATTCTCAGACCTTTGAAGGTCTAAAGATAATCCATATGCTCAAGCCCACTGCCAGTTGGCAGCGTGCCCAGCATGCTGGCTGCATTGCCACGCTGAATGGCAATGATTCAGCGTGGCTTATGCGTTGAGCCAAATAAACACCAGCATTTTAGTCACGCGTCGCGTCCACCAGACGCCCAGAAAGACTTTTGAAACTGATATGAGCTCCCGGCCCCCACGGACCCAATAAAAAAAAAAGTATTTTTTAATGAGGATTAGTTAGCTTTCTCCTCTGACGTTTAGTCTACAGTGTAGGAGTGATTGCGAGGCGTCTTTCTATTTGACTTGTAGTAAAAAAGAGATGGTAAACTATTTTGTAGTTCTCATGTATGTTCTACGAAATGAATGCTATAGATAAATTGACAGACTCGTCATCTTACGGTGGTAATCTATGCTGTAAAGTTTTTTTGTAAATAACTTTTTACCATTTATAAGCCGAAAAGTTCGCCGGTCTACCGTTTATTGAAAAAAGTGAGAGATTGTATTTATTGGTTTTAATGCCACAGCTGTGGTCATAATATTTAAACAAAGGTCTTATGGGGCCATATGGTTTTTGAATAGAAGCTATAAACTAACTTTCAAGGTGAATAAAAAAGGGTTTTCGCAAAAATGGAACCACAGCCTTCCACCGTGTACAGAATTCGAATAGTTTTCACTAATCGATGCGACATCCATGTGCATTATTTTTGATATAATATATCAAAAAAGGCTCAGCCGATTTCGTAAAATTAAGATGGAACCACCTCGGGAATATACCCTTTCGAAAATAAAAAGATATTTTCAAATCGGTGCACAATTGGCGAAAAAATCAATGAACATGCACAAAAAAAATACAAATACAGACGCCTTCTTTTGGAAGTCGGTAAAATCTGTTCTAGGAACATGCTGGATGCAAGTCGCGTCCAACAGTACTTTTCGGGATCATCTTTGTGTCATAGATTTAGATAGGTAGATGAAAATGATTTCATTTCATTTATTTCATTTATTTTTCATAACTTACATCTACCATTACAGTCTAAAACTAATGCGATAGTGTAAGAAAAAAGTTACTTCCAAAATTAGTTATACAATATTCAATTCATAATAATGAATGACTCATCATTATTATGAATTGAACATGTCCAATTAAATATTTAAAATAATGTCATATGATTACAATTAATTCATCACATAAATCTGAATAATAATGTCATAAAAATACAATGAGTTCATCATGTCAATAAAAATAATTAATGTCACAAAAATCCAATTAATAATGTCAAAATAATCTACTTCCATCAAATAACAAATTTACAACTTACAAATAATAGCGTCACAATTTAGTAACATCTCTATAGCAGGCATCATACAACACCGCCCTCTTAAATTCAGGAACAGAGCATACAAACATGTCAATTTTCTGTGCAACTCGATTTAGTGCGTGTAAAGTCCGAACCATCGGTGACTTAGCGAGTAAGTTGGTTCTGGCGCGCGGCACCGCGAACAGCCGCGGCCGGCGCCGGTTGGGCGCCGGCGCGACACATAGTACTCTTTCAGAGTGAACGCGGGCGCGGGTGCTAGCGCGGGCGCGTGTAATTCAAAATGAATGTAGACGCCAGTTACGTTCACAGTGCTTCCGCGAGCCGCGCGTCTTCATGAGGCGGGCGCGGGCGCGGGTGGCGCGGGTGTTTCTAATGGCTCAGTCCGCCCGTATCGTTCACACTGATATAGCGTCTGTTAGGTGACTACGCGTGCGGTTCTAAACCATTTTGATTTACTCGCCGAAGCGCGAACTGTGAACACGCAGACGCCAAGACCCGAGCGCCCGCGCCCGCCCCCGCACCCGCTAGTGCAGTCTGATTGAACACATACTCGTCCGGCACGCTCAGTCCCATCACACTCAATACAGCGGAATTCGATATGACACCCCGGAATACTCTTATCATATAATATGCGAGCGCCACGTCCCGTCTCACCTCCAGCTTGTTGTATCCGACCATGCCCAATACAAACAACGTCGGATACATAATGGGATAGTACGGATATATACCATACAACCGCAAGTATAAGAACCTTGTAAATTTATTCTGTATTCTTTCTAACATCAATGTGTACTTAGCTTCGTGCGGAGCCCAAACGGCAGAATTATATTCCAGCTGGCTTCGAACAAGCGCATTGTACAGAGTCGCTATCGCCCTAATGTTGCTGAACCCCGCGGCTTGCCGCAACACGAAACCTAATGTGATGAATTTTAATTACCTAATTACACATGTAGATAACGATTATGAATTAGTTTCACAAACCTATCAATAATAATTTGACTATGGCTCAATGAGATGTTAACATCAAGCCACTGGACCTAAAAAAAATATTTTTTTCTTCGGATTTGCGTTTGATTACATACTACCTGATGTTAAGCAGATATACAGTCTAGGGTCTACATAGCACGTTTACCTAGGAGATACTTTTTTACTCGGGATTTGAAGATTCCCACACTCTTAAATTACAACTTTAGCAGGAAGATAGACCCAGATGAAGCATTTCACATTCTGGCATAAGAATGTGGTGTGGATACACCCACTTAGTTTAATGTTTTATGGCAACCAACGTAGTTTTGTACATAGAAGGCATTGTTTTGCAAAATTAAGGAGCTCACATAAGTCATAAGTGTACATACATAATAATCATATACAAAATAATTCACGACTTTTGCCCGATCATCAATTTTTAACAGTTTTATGGTAAAACTACTTTTTAAAAGTGTCTCATAGATGTTTTTTTTCAGGAAAATAAAAGTTTCGTATAAAATACAACAAAAACCCAAAATATCACTCGGGCAAAGCCGTGGACAAAAGCTGTACTGTACCAGCCTTTTAAATAGTCCACTGCAGGACGTAAGTCTACCCACTACCCAGGAAGCGTGATTGGGTCACATCCACCACATTGCCTGGCCCAGTGCGGGTTGGTGGATTCACATACGCCATAGGATTTCTTCTACGGACATATACTGGTTTCCTCACGATGTTTTCCTTCACCGAAAAGCCAGTGGTGTGAAAAAAGCTAGTTTTGTATAATATAATAATTATTTTTCGCAAAAAATCGCAACACCGACTTCCACCGTGTACAAAATTCGAATAGTTTACACGATCAATGTGACACGCAAATTTATTTATCAAAAACGGCTCAGCCCAATTTGATAAGATTTCTGTAGGTAACCTCGAAAGCATTTTCTTTCAAACTAAATAAGATTTTTTTAAATCGGTTCCGACTTGGCGAAAATATCGATGAACGTAATAATAATCGGCCAAGTGCGAGTCGGCCTCGCGCACGAAGGGTTCCGTACCGTATGGGAGCCCCATTCTTCTTGCCGTTATTAATAGCGAGCAAAAAACTCCTAAAATCACGTTTGTTGTATGGGAGCCCCCTTAAATATTTATTTTATTCTATTTTTAGTATTTGTTGTTATAGCAGCAACAAAAATACATCATCTGTGAAAATTTCAGGTGCCTAGCTATCACGGTTCATGAGATACAGCCCGGTGACAGACGGACGGACATCGAAGTCTTAGTAATAGGGTCCCGTTTTTACCCTTTGGAGACGGAACCCTAAAAACAATACATACAATAGATACCTCCTCCTTTTTGGAAGTCGTTAAAACATCCTACTGTTTTCACTGTGCACGTAGCTCAAGTTTGAATTTGACTGAAACTTTTCACTTAGACGCGCTGTTGGCTCTGTTTAGAATACGATGCTTTGTTTGTTTGAGCGAAACTTTCGCCAGATATATTGTGTTGTTTTAGAAGCGTTTTATTACTTCGCCTCTTTACAAAACAACCGACCTATTTGTGTGCGGGGTGTCGAATCATCATCATTTTATCTACCGTAGGCTCAGAGTATGAGGAGACCCGCAGAGAAACTAAAGTAACCGACATAGCCCAAGGGATTAATTAATATTAATCCGTCCGTTAGTTAAAATGGCAATGGGCCATAGACGAAGTATAGGAGGTAGACTAGTTCCTAAAATAATAATAATTATAAAATTATTTGTCGCAAAAAATAGCAAAACCGCCTTCCATCGTGTACAACATTCGCATTTTTCGCTAGAATTGTTTCCATTTGATTTATCAAAAACGGCTCAGCCGATATCTGTAAAATTTAAAAAAACCGTCTCGGGAGTATACCTTTTCCAACTAAAAAATAATTTTTCGATTCGGTTCACAATTGGCAAAATTATCGATGTTCATCGTGTACAAAATTCGGATATTTCGCTTGGATTGCTCACATTATTGTTGAGTTTTTCAAAAACGGCTAAGCCGATTTCTGTAAAATTTAAATGGGACCATTTCGGGAGTATACCCTTTCGAACTAAGAAATATTTTTTCGATTCGGTTCTCAATAGGTGAAATCACCGATGAACATACACAAAAAAAGATACAAACAGACGAACATAGAACCTCCTCTTTTTCGGAAGTCGGTTAAAAAATAGATACATACAGACGAACATAGAACCTCCTCCTTTTTGGAAGTCGGTTAAAAAGTAAGAAGGCGCGATGTGATATTATGAAAGTGTGAACAGTAGGAAACGTATCCTCGGATTCCGCCGGTGATCGCTTTCACAAAATAAATGTGTAATATTAAGAAACTATGTGAATTATTTAGAAATTAGCATTGCGTGCATGCCCTGAGCATTCATTCTCGCCATCGAAGGCTCCTTCTTGCGGCGGCGTCGTGTGTCGGGTCGTTCTCCTCCCTCAAATATGGTCGAGGAGAGCGATGGCTGGCACATGCGTCACACTCGTGATCGGGTGCTGCATGCGGGTCGCCGGTTTGCTCGCGGCATTTACGCAATGCACTGAAACTACTAACTTATGACTAAGATTTAAACTAACCCATCTCTATTGTACAGTCACATTCTATAAATTGTAACTTAGTTAACAAAGTGCACAGACCCTGGAGTCTGTGGATCATTAATTTAAATTAAAAAAAAAAAAAACAGTAGGAAACTAATATTTTTTGTCTCAGTTTGCGTATACGCTTTTTTTTTAAATATTTTTTTAACACAATTTTATTTTGAAGCTGTGATTGTTTTAGCTCATAACACGTCACTTGGCAGTTTCCGCAAGTGAAAATTGTCTGGCACCGACGTCTAAATTCACAAAATAAAATTGTGTTTGAAGCTTAATCCATGTTCTATGTCGTAGTATTAATAGTGTGCATTCATGGTGGAGTATTTATTATAATTATAATTACCTGTAGGTAAATCTGACGTGTAATATTGTACTATCCCACTAATTTTATAAACGCGAAAGTTTGTATGTATGGATGTTTATTCCTCTTTCACGCAAAACTACTAAACGGATTGAAATGATGCTTTGCAATAGTGATGCTAATACATCAGAATAGGCTATAATTTTTAAAGATATTGCGTGAATCGAAGTTCGCCACGTCAGCTACTTATCAAAAAATTATAATTGATATTACGATGTTATTTTGGTTAGGTACCTCAAGAAAAATTTTGCATAATGTACTTTGAGTATACATACCTAAAAAGATTAGCTCTGATTTCAAATCTCACTTACCAAAATTACCCACTAACGAAACAAACCACGCAACATTAGCGCCACATACGGCAGTGAATGAGAAGCAATCAAACTGCTATTATTTTACCCCCCCTCCTCATCCCTACTTCATCTCTCCCTTCCACTACCGTCACCCCTTTTGGCGGCTAGCGCGTGTAACGCCTCATTATGCCAGGAGGACGTGACTGGATTCAACAGTTACTAAACTAGTCTAGCTCTAGATGACGTCTATGTCAATTGGTTAATACAAAAATCATTGATTAATTATTTATTACACAAAGTCAAATAATTCGATCTTTAGATGGACGGAGTTCCAAGGGTTCCTCGTTTTACTACGGAACCCTTATAAATTTGTTGGATCCAACTGTCCGTCCATCCATCCCTTTAATACAAAGCCTTATACCTTCCACATTTATCAACCAAATTACATGAAGTTTTGTAATATGATAGTTCAGATATACTCGTAGGTCTCAATTTATAGTTAATTAAAAAAATTGAATCTGTGTATAGTGTTTAAGTGGGGATGAACAGTTTTTTTCAACAACATCTCCTGAACTGGGGTAAAGTTAAACAGGATTTCTAAAATAAAAGTGAGGTTTCCGAAACTATTTTTTGTCACATGTAACATTGGTGAGATATAGGTCGACAAAGTTGAAAAAAAAGTGTCCCCCCCTTAATTTCTAAAGTATGCAATATAGAATGTTCAAACTTTCTGAGGTTATAGACCACTTTAAAAACTTTCCCTGAAAATTATTTTGTAAACTGTGGGATTTTTTGAGTTATTTAGGTAAATTGAAGTTTCACACGTCATGCACATAGCTCAGAGGTCATTGATCTCACAAACATTTCATACTCAACTAGCAACCCGCCCCGGCTTCGCACAGGTGTATTATACATATAAACCTTCCTCATGAATCACTCTTTATTTTCAAATAAAAACCGAAACTTTATTAGAGGTTTATTGGGGAGGCCTATGTATGCCAGTGTCCACTGTGGGTTAATCGAACGAACGAACCATAAATAGTGTTCCTGTGCGCCATAATATTAGTATATCTACGCCGTAGGTAATCTACGCTACACGCTGTCTACGGCGTAGGATGTCTACGCCGTATGCTGTCTACGCTGTAGGCTGTCTACGCCGTAAGCTATCTTATGTATATTCTTGTTAAATGTTGTAATTTTACTCTTTGCCATCTGACTTTGTATGAAAGATTTTTAATTCCGTCACTTTTTATCGACTTCCAAAAAGTAGGAGGTACTATGTTCGTCTGTATGTTTTATTTTTGTGTATATTCATCGATATTTTCGCCAATTGTGAACCGATTTAATGATTTCCATTTTAATTTTGCCGAAATTATTTTAGCTGTTTTTGAAAATCAACAATAATGTAAAAAATACTACATGGATGACACATCGATTAATGCGAACTATTTGAATTCTATACACGGTGTAAGTCCGTTATGTCATTTTAGGCGAAAAATAATGAGCCGTCTATATAATAAACTATAAAATACATCTGTTTTACTTGCCATGATGTCACAGTTCTTATTAACAATTGACATCAAATAAAAGCCCTAAATTCCCTAAAGAAATTAACCCACGCAGTCCACACGGTCCCGAGCCTTACAATAACCGACTCACTGATAGTTCGACATTTAATTTATTTTCCCATAAAATCTTTTGTCGCCATAAAGTATCGTCGTAAACGCGAATGCCTTTCGGATTATACCGTCGCGGATCGGGCACGCAGAAAGGCTTAGAGGCCCACCAACTTATTCACACACTTGGCCAAACACCCCCACTAAAACCTTCTAAAGAATCGTGACAGTTTTGCGAAGGAATACGTATGTAGCGCCGGTGGTATAGCTCCGGAAATAAGTTGGTTTTATGAACTGTACTTCATGTTTGTTATGTTTTGGGAATATGTAGTTACATTCGCTCTTTTGAAAGGAAATAAAATTGTGTCAGCACATTACGCGCCAGGTGGACGTGAAGGTTTATTTTTGGTCATTAATTCTTTATTGTTCATGTTGTAAGTCACTATCTGTTGTGAATATTAACCTGTCTGTTTACGCTGCTACAAAATGAGTTGATTTCAGCTTTTAAGAAGTAGCTTTTGAGATATAATTCACGTTTGTTAATGTATTTTTTTCTTCATTATAACATTAATTAAAACTGGACATTACCGATCCGTCATCCGAGTTTCATAATATGGTTTTGTATCAAAGCTGAAAGCAGACGCACTCCAAGCATAAAAGGACGAATTCGCATCTGTATGTAGGTTTTATTTTATTTTACATAGATGTTTGATGCTAGCAATTAACAGTTTTAATAGTTGTGGTTAATATTTGCCATTTAAATTAAGTATATTTTGAATTATAAATTCACAAGGCTTACATAAGAAAATTTTTAAGGGTTTCTACTTGGCTTATTAGTATTGTGAGTAACTATTTATATATATGGTATACTTGTAAAGACTATTATCCCAAGTTAAAAATTGGAGGTTTTAAAAATGTTTACTAAATGTTATTCGATGTTTTGTATAATCACTAAAGACCGCAGGTAAGTTATTAATCTCTCACAGATAGGGTTTTCATTCAGTACAAGGTACAAGCGTAGGAGGATTTCTATCATATCAGATAGAAATATCGGATTTCTATTGATACTATTGGTATTGGTTCAAAACATTATAACAAAATTCAAATGTTTTGAATTTTGGAAGGGCGGGAATGTTATCGTAGAAGATCTCTACGTTTGTTTTCACCAATAAGCTATATCAGAAGTATTCAGGCGGATTCAAAATGTTGATGTGGGCTGAATCATACAACTTGGCGGCTGTGGTGTTACTACAAGCTGCGGATAGCTCAATCCTCGCGCAGCTACTGTCAGGATTGGGCTAACTGCAGCTTGTAGCAAACATCACAGCCGCCAAGTTGCATGATTCGGCCTATACCAGGGCTAGCCCGGCTGAACTTACTTCGCTCTCGCTTTTGACAGAGCCCAAGCTCAAGATTCAACGAGTATCTTGTTATTGAGCTTCTCCGTAACAAGAGCAGAATTTTCATTTCATATTGTTTTCTCATTTTAGTTCTTTTTAATGTCAGCCCCCGTGAAATAAACATTGGAAGGTTTATTGGTTCTGTATCGTATTTCATTATGTTTTACTGTTTGTACTTAATTATTAGAACGTTTTAGGTAATTTGTAGATGTTGTTTTAGGACTGTGGACGTTATTGGCTGAAATAATATACTAAGGTTACGCCCAGAGCTAGATATTTATAGCTAAACAAGGAGTGTTTATTTTTACTTAC
Organism: Hypomecis atomaria; assembly: GCA_964007245.1. Classification (NCBI taxonomy): domain Eukaryota; kingdom Metazoa; phylum Arthropoda; class Insecta; order Lepidoptera; family Geometridae; genus Hypomecis; species Hypomecis atomaria. Next base: position 17,604,063 of record OZ023300.1, on the reverse strand, counting down.
CTATATCACGGACCTCGTAGGTGGAGGGTGACGTTATCGTTGGGTTAAAATCCTTAATATAGTTAAAATGTTCTAAATGAGCCATACAATTTACGACCCTTGAGAACGTGAATTTCGTTTTATTTGTGTTTATATATGTGTATCTTTATTTTTATTTTTGCCACCCGGCCTATCTAGACACGCGGAAGCGTGTCCAGCCAAGTCAAAAAAAAAAGGAACTGGCGCGACGTGTGTAATATTACATGAACCATTTCGAGCCACTTTTGACCCCTTCATAACTCAAAAACTATTTAACCTATATATATGAATTATTAAGTCACATATATTGACTAAGCTGTAGAGTTTGTGGAGTAAGGGCTTGTAAAGTAAGGCGTGTAGAGTTAGAAGCTTGGCTTTACGTGAGATCTGACAACTTTTTGATAGTGGGAACTGTGACTTGGCTTCATTTCACATGTAAATGTTTTTGTTGGATACGAACTTACATTTCATAACACTAAAATAACACCACTTCAAATAACACTATTCTAAATATACACAACAACAATAATCAAATCAATAATGTTAAATATACTAAATTCCTAGGCATTCATATTGACGAGTATCTGAACTGGAAGATTCACTGTGCCAACGTTTGTGATAAATTAAATAGGTTTGTCTTTGCTCGCAAAAGACTGATAAAAGTTGCTTCCAGAACTGCTTCATTATGCGCTTATCACGGATACGTGTCATCTGTACTAAATTATGGAATAATGATATACGGCAATGCTGTAGATATTAGGAAAGTTTTTAGAGTGCAGAAAAAATGTATACGGGCCATAGGCGGAGCTCGTTTTCGCGCCCATTGTAAGCCACTCTTTAAATGTTTGAAAGTTCTGCCACTCGCCTGCATGTCTATATTAAATAAATGTGCTTGTTTGTTGTAAGGAATCATGTCTGACATTTTTTTAAAGTTGCCTGAACTTTAAAAAAAATGTCTGACATGATAAATTAAAACTGCCAAAAAGGATCAAACTCGAGCTTTCTTTGCGTAATGCATACTGTATGGCAATCAAAATTTATAATAAATTGCCTGAATATAAAAAAAGTTACAATTTTTCAAGTTTCATCAAACTTTAATGAACTACTTGTTGCATCACTGTTTTTACAAAGCCGAGTATCTAAATTACAGAAAACTGTTTAATACCCCTGGTAGCTTGTATGTACTACATTCTAGCAAATAAATAAATTCTTTCTTTCACATTTTTTTGTTGATTAATACATACTGTAAGCGGAGAGTGGGTCGTCCGCTAGCAAAGTGGATCGATATCGTCAATATCGCGGGTCGAACCTGGACACGATTAACAAAGGACCGAGGCTGATGACACTATAAAAGAGAGGCCTATACCCAGCAGTAGTGGGATAAATAAGGCTGTGGATTATGATAATGATTATGATGAAACATTTCTGTATTTATCATTGAAATAGAAGTCGCTTAACTACGTAATTTTACTATCTACAAATACAAGATAATCTTTTTGATGTTCTTCTAATTTATTTATAGTGAATGAATTTAGGTACTGATGACAAAAAAAAAGTACTTTATAGTTTGAATTAAAGTGTCTTGATCTTTACCCAACTGCCACGGAAGGGAATTTTTTTATCTCGGCCGGGTACGCAACCAATGTTCGCAACTGGTTGCCTACGAGGAGTTTTTTAGGGTTCCGTACCCAAAGGGTAAAAACGGGACTATATTACTAAGACCCCGCTGTCCGTCTGTCTATCACCAGGCTGTATCTCATGAACCGTAATAGCTTGCGTTAAATTTTTTACAGATGGTGTATTTCAATTGCCGCTATAACAAGAAATACTAAAATCGTAAGGTGGGCTCCCATACAACAAACGTGTTTTTTTGCCGAGGGACTCCTATACGGCACGGAACCCTTCATGCACGAGTCCAACTCGTACTTGGCCTATTTTTTTTGTGATCATAGTGAACAGACACCCTTAAATTCTCATTCTAACTACCTGCCCAAAAAATATTCGACCTCAAAAAGGTCACAACTACTCCAAAAGCAGCTTATAGCACATTATACAAACACTACCAGCCCCGAACACTAACAAACACCATACGCTATTATGTGAGCTTGTTTACAAATTCCTGAAAGAGGGTTAGCCTTATTCCCTTAAAGAATCCTCGTGTTATTGATACTAGAAAATACGAAAATAAAATGTCAAACTATCTGCGGAACCTTACCAAAATGATCTCGGTGATGTAACTGCTTTTTTGTATACAATATTCTGAAGAAGTTTGGTTAGAAGATTATGTTTTTATCTTTGTTTATGAAACGCTGAAGACTATTACAATCTAGCCATGGGCTACTTAATAATGTAACTCTAATTTAAATTGCTATGTATTTATAATAAGTAAGAATGTGTCCATAGAAACTTTTCCTATTGTCTCTATTAAGACGAAGACACTACGTTATTGTGTTCTTTATACGCGGCACTAGCTCTATATTTGTTTGAGATTATGTTAAAACATTTTTGTGCTGATGAGTAGAACTAAATTAAGATTAGGACTACAAAGTTGTGCTTCATGCTACCCGTCTATATTTCGTTGCTTCTTTCTTTTTTATTTTTACAACTGATTTTATACTATAGACTTCAAGCCGTATATAGTATATAGGTATGGCGTTTTGCTGTCTCATCTATGTGAGCATTGTGTAATATTTTATGAATTTTTCGAAATTGCTTTGAATCTTTTCCACAATATTTCCCTAAAGATTGAAAATAATCTTGCGAATCGGCTTACCTATTAACAACGAAAAATAATGTATTGTATTAGAACATAAAACCAAATGCATTATGAATTAATAACCTATGTATTTGAATTTCAGTTGAAAAAAAATGAGCGGCATTATACAAACTTTCGGTATTCAAAGAATACATTTTTTATTTGATCATATTAGTAGATAAATAATTATCATAAAGGAAGATGAATAGTACTATTTATGATCACAAGGTCTGTCGTTATTTTAATTTTTGATGAACTTACTCTATCGCATTAGTACCTGTAAACTACTTTTAACTTTACTTACATAATTATATTTGTTCCTATATTCATGATAGTTGTATAAGTAAGTACCTGAGACAAATAAATGATCTGTTGATTATTTACAAATAAATGAAATGAATTAAAAGTTAATTCACAATCACACTTCTACGGTAACTTTAAGAGAGCAGACCCTTGCCCGCGCCCTTTCGAATTGACCTACAGATACAGACAGAGTACCCCATGTAAACTCGAGTCCAAAAACGGAAAACAATAAGAATAAAACAGGAATAGCGTAGTAATGCCGAAGATTTACGTTGATACAAGGCGGATAAAATGGACGCAGTGCGGATCGCCCGCAACTCCCAAAGATACGGGAAAAGATAAACAATAAAGTTTTGATCCATCACAAAGGAGCTTTTTTGAAATGTCCTATTTTTTTACCGACTTCCAAAAAGGACGAGGTTCTATGTTCGTCTGTATGTAATTTTTTTTTCTGTATGTACATCGATAATTCTGCCAATAATTGTGAACCGAATCGCAAAATTCTTTTTTCGTTCAAAAGGGTATACTCCCGAGGTGGCCCATTTAAATTTAACAGAAATCGGCAGAGTTGTTTTTGAAAAATCAACAATAATGTAAACCGTTCGAGCGAAATATTCGAATTTTGTACACGATGGAAGGCGGACTTAGCCTTTGTTGCGAAAAATAATTGTAAATTATTTAGATAAAGATAAAGTTACTTCATCCATTCGTCAGCCGTAAGATGGTTATTGCTAGATAGAGGCCACTCCTATAGATATCCAATAAGACCAGTTGAAACGAGATTTAATATAGCATGTTCCTGCAGTTTTTATTATATTGTAGGGTCACTTCGCCGGTGGATATCCGATGCGCTTGTCTGTAGTGTAACAAACCTCAGATGGTTTGATCGTCCACATCTGAGTAATTGGGCATAGAAAGAAGGCATTCTTGTATGTCAGGAGTCTCTCACATGAGGATATAATTCTTTCTAGTATTATATAAAGAAACTTTCCATTCAAATGATATTCAAACAATCAGGTAAATAAAAACATTATAGTTTATTGAATCAGGCGTTACTTTGCGGAAGTTCATCTTCAAATTCTTGTTTTGAATAAATATTTAGTGTATTTCCGCTCTGTCGTAGTCATATAAGTTAAGGGTACTATTCAAAATTCAAATTAAATCACAAACAAAATTAGTAATTAATCATCAAACTGTAGCATGGTTCGACTATGGTTAGGTCAGGTTAGAAAAGTTAGGCTTAGGTATGTTTACAAAATATGAATGAACCTGAAACAAATTTTTTAATTAATCCGTTTAAAATAATAAAAAATAATTAAACCTGTAACAAAAATAGTAATTAGTAATCTATTTAAAAAATGTAGTAAACCTGAAAAAAATATTTAATTAATATGTTAAAATTACAAATATAATTTATTTATAAAAAATGGTATAAAATAATTGAAAAAATACTTAGTCAATAAATAGCACCCTTATTCTTACTGTACTCTATTCGACACGTGTTTCGCCTCTAAACGAGGCATCTTCAGGACGTGTTGACTCTTCGAGCTCACTCGCAAGAATGACGGCTCGCCGCGCCGGCGCTTCTTATATACTCGTCGTGACGCACCGAAGTAAAGGCGATGTGACGGTAGTTTGATCGTTCAGCAACTCGTTGTGTGTGTTTTGATGTTTCATTATTTCTAAATGCTCCAAAACATTTAAGCGAAAACCTTTTTCACATACATGTAGAATTTCAAAAGTGTTGTTGTTATCCAAATCGTGTCCAGTTTCTAATAAATGTTTCGCAAAATTCGAAATTTCGAAAGAGTCGATTTTTATTATTTTAAACGGATTAATTAAAACATTTGTTTCAGGTTCATTCATATTTTGTAAACATACCTAAGCCTAACTTTTCTAACCTGACCTAACCATAGTCGAACCATGCTACAGTTTGATGATTAATTACTAATTTTGTTTGTGATTTAATTTGAATTTTGAATAGTACCCTTAACTTATATGACTACGACAGAGCGGAAATACACTAAATATTTATTCAAAACAAGAAAAACATTATAAAAAGCAACAGATCTTCAATCTAGGTATGAAAACTCTTTGCAGAACTTGAGAATTTAAAATAAGAGAAAGAAAAAAAGAACAGAGAATTTGACGGGACTGACAGCAGGGACTTGACTTGAGAAAATTATAAAAAAATGTTGGAATATTTCATCTTTTAGAATATATTTAGTTTTGTTCCGCAAGATTCAGAGAAAAGAAAAGCAGAGAAGAGTTTACCAACTAGGAGAATTTTGTTCCTGGTCTAAAAAGTGGAAGTTGGAAGAAAGTTGTTTTCGATCGAAGGACGAGGATTTTCCTAGAGGATTGGTTTCGTATAATTGTATCTCTTTTTAAATAGATAAGTCTCAATGTAGATATAGAATATGTTCTGCGGTTAATATTCGTCCAGATCAGAGTACTGCATAGGACTTATGGATGATTTACTATCGAATTAAGGTCTGTCATAGAAAGATTGGCCTATGTCCGCCACACTGGTTTGATGTGGTATGGTGAATTCTCATACGAGGTTGTACGAGAATCTTACGAAGCTACACTACACTTTAGAGGCAGGAATATTTTAACTACGCAGAACAGTTGCGGGATGATAAATACACATCCGACTTCAGGTTTCTATGGCGGTCTTGCATAAGTTGACTTACGATGTTTCCTACTCTATAGAAGTACTCGTATGTTACTGACGAAACTATCCTTCATTGAGCATTTACTCACGAGTAGAAGATAGAAGCTTCTAACTCTCGCCCTTTATGATTCTATGTATGAATTACAAATGTTTTAATTATTTGTCTTTTTCAGCTTCGACTATTTGTGAACATAAAATCTTAAGATATTATATTCTATGCGGATTGAGAATCTCCAGAAATTGAGAAATTTCCAGACATGACGTGCTTTACCTACTCGTACAATTTGCGAAGGACAGAGTGTTCATAGATAAAATGTCATTTTTTGTTTTGAGGATCGCAGAGTCGACTGTTGCTATACCACATTATTGCAACATCTCATTATTTAAATACTAGCCGTAAGTGCTATTCGATCAATGCTGTATTTTCATTAGTGTGCAGAACTCTTGAAGCCAGATAGAGCTTGGGCCAGTGTTTCTCATTTCCGAAATGGAGGGATAACCCGTGTCCGTATTAAGAGTGTAAATTCTGATCACTTTGAAATAAAGCTATTGATAGCTTGTTGATTTTAATATTATTTTACAAGGCGAAGTCGATTCTCGAACCTTTATCTATAGTAATCTTGGAGCTTTTCTTGAGAACACTCTGGATTTCATGCAAGTTTTATGATTTTCCTGACTTTATGAAGTGATGTAGATAAGATGACTGATCTTAGACTGATACACTCGCGACTCCTGGTTTTTTCTTTCCTGCTTTCTTTTTCCAGGATGGCGTTAGATTTACGAAAGCAGAGTAGAGTCATTTCCATGGTTTTCAGCTCTCTCGAGCGCCATGACTAAATAATCAGAGATAAACATAAAATAAAACAAATCTCTGATACCTTAATAAAATTGAATAAATTTAAAATATTAAAATTAATTGTCAGAAATAAATTAATATTATTCTTTCTGGCATTCCAATCTTTTATTATATTCGTAGTTTGATCATAATATTTGTTCAACAATAGAGTTTCTTTGTTCTAAAGTACTAGTTTAATGGAATTTCCTTCTCATCTCATGTCTAATATTTTCTTATGTAACTTGAACAATATTTTATACCTAGCTTTATTAAAGCTTATTTATTTAATTCAAAAATATTCTAAATAACTCCTTGTAAAACAGAGAAGCTCTAGAATCATTATTTTTAAATAGCTCTTGAGACATTAGTTAGATACTCCTTTCACTCTGAGATTAGTAATATACTTTCAGGTTCATAGAAGCTCAAAATAGGTAAAACATAGGATTTTCGTTCTGAACTTAGGTAATCTATTAGACAGGTAGGAATTTCGAATCACCTTTACCTAGGGTTTATGCGGTCTATAACGCAGGATCTACCACAAGACGAACACTGGCCAAACTAACGTACAAGTAGGTAAATAAACTAGATGATTAGGAAAGGAATCTCACAGCAGAAAACTAATAAAGCAGACGGCGCTAGGTGAGAATTATTACGTTGTGAACTTCAGAAGTTCAAAAATGTTAGTATTCATATTTCTTATTATTTATCAATACAAATAGTAAGCTGAGATCTTATTGAATATCTGTATCGATATTTAATGCATTCTTAATATCTTAGGATATTTCTTTCATGAGGTTCAATTTATAATTTGTTCACAATCAGGTGGAAACAGGGCGCATAGCTAGTTCGCCATATAGATAAGATTCATTGAAAGCAAATCAAAGTTCTATAATCATTTCCTCTGACATGTTATTTTAGACAGATTTCTAAAATAGTTTCTACTTTTCTTAGGTTTATAAACGAGGTTATTTAGGCAGGCTAGCCTAGGGATTGTTACATTTCGGCGTCAGGATAGGATAGGTTTGTTAAATTTCGGCGTCCGTGACTAGGCTAGGTTTGTTACAATTTGGTTTCGCGACAAGGATCATTACAGTAGGTACGTGGTTTTTATTCGAAAACTTTACGGCCCCATCGGTTTTTTGTTTTACAAACTATCTGTTCTGCCCACTACCATGTCAAACTGCTAATACGTTGAGCTATCTCGATGCTTTTGGTTCTTTTACGGATCTCCTCAATTCTGACGCGATCTCTAAGAGTAACTCCGAGCATAGCCCTCCATATAGCTCGTTGACCTACTTATCGTTTATTAATATCTGTAATATGTTGTTCTTAAATAATAATCTACTATTTAATTAACTCTCTTTCCTACTCTATGATACGGCTGCTTAATTCTTTACCTCTTTAACCGGAATAATACCAATTTTCCACACAAAAATTCCTTTAAATCCTCCTACTACTCCTACTGTCGGCAATCAATCCGAATTCTCATAACTGAAATAACGAACTCCGAGATGAATCGATGGCATTAGTTCCCGGGTCCATAGGTATTTAGGGGGTTATTGATTTGGGGAAAAATTGAGCTCTAGACTGGGAAAATTCAATTTCATCGGGACATTTTAGAAGAATATTTTTTTTAGTGGAGGTCACAGTTTAGTTAGTGTTATCATTGTAATGCTACTGCTTCCATACATCCATCAACCATATGATGTCTACTACTACTACTGCTTCATCTGCGTCTTAACGCGTATTTTAGTGTGCTAATTAAGACGTAAAGTAGCAGTTGACGTTGATGTGGCAAGGTTTTAAAGCGTTAAAAAGTTGGCGCCATCTAGGTACGGTACGGTTTAAGGTCCGTCCGGGCCCCGTCCGTGCGTCGTCCGGGCTACTACACAAAACGTATGGATCTGGCGTCGTACTTGCATCGTCCGGGTTCTGTATGGACCCCGTCCGGGCCCGTCGCGTCGATATATCTACAGGAATATTAAAGAATTCCACCATTTCAGAAACCTTATGTCTCGGTTACAGAGTTACTAAACCAAATCGAACGTAAACGCTCACGTGTTGTTGTTCAATCATGTAGATAATGTACGTTTACCTATGTCATAGTTCTGTAGTCAAGATTCTATAACAGATTCATAACAGCGGAACTGTGACTAATTTTATTCTCTAAATATTTAAGTAACTTTAATTTTGAAATGCTTAATAAATTAAGTTTTGCTTAGAATATGGCTAGTTTTGATAAAATTTTATTTAGGCACATCTAAAGTAGGTATTTCGTTTAATAAGGCATTTTATGTCTAAATCTTACAATCATTTCTTACCTAGCCAAATCAAGCCAAAAATTAAAGCCTGGAAAAGGTCAGCTGCCAATTGTTACAATTTATGCTACGCTGAATTATGCTTTGTTGCATAATAACGGTGTGAACAGTAAAGAGTCTATCTATCTAGCAAAAGCTCTAGGTTTGAGATACGTATATACGCATAAATAGATGTTACTGCGTTTGTTTTCTCCAAATACAGTAAAATTCATTGATGGCCAAAGAAATCGTAAACACAACTCACGTCGTCATTTATTGTCGGTCGAGAGAAACAGGTCGGAGAGGTTCCTTTAGAAATGGGTTTCTTGGAATTCCTTCACGCAATTCGTAGTTGTAATTGGCCAGCTCAAAATTCCAGGCCGAAAACATACCAGATGATGAGTTTATGATTATCTCAAAATAGACATTCCTTAAGTAAGTGCAAATAAACCGAGTGGGTTAGGTAAACGGCTATAATGACCAGGGCCTACTATTATTTTAACGTGAAAATTCCTTAGATTTTTAGAATGTTCTATACGAGATTTACTCAGACATAAATGAGAATATTCGTAGAAACAAAGTGACTGTCATAGCTTAGTGGAATAGCTTATAATGTCAGTGGGCAGGGCACATAGTATACAGGGTTACGAGTATTTCTAATCAATTAGCATCCGCTTAGGGGCACATTCTTTTACATCAAAACTAACAGCTTTTGTTCTGCAACTTTTGTCAGAACTCAAAAAAAATGTTTGTTGTTCCATAGAAAAATGTCGTTTGTTGTTAGTTTTGATGTACAGAATAAGCCCCTAAAAGGATGCTAATTGATTAGATATAATCCTGTATAGAACTGATGATCGATGGGATCGAAAATTTCTTAAGTGGAGACTGCATACAATAGTGACAGACAGATAGACAAAACTCTTTATTTACAACCACAATTTCAAAGAAACGCTATAAACACATATATGACAAAAATATGATTATAAAGTGGCAGCCTTATCGCCCATTGCGATTTCTTCCAGGCAACCTTGAACGAATATGAACTGACGAGAACAAGTAGTGGTGTATTCACAAGGACAGATTACCTCATCAAAACAGCGGAATCAGGCTGAAGGCGAGCCGCTTCCAGCCGGTTTTATCAGAATTCTATAGGGGAGGCCTATGTCTAGCAGCGCAAGTTCTATGGCTAAAACGACGACGACTTAACAATTTGTTATGTGTCGACTATCAGTGTAAATCAAGATGGCTGCAGCCACACCGTGACGGAGTACTTTAATATGTATTCACAACAAGTCATAAAGAGAAGTCAATTATTTGTTTATTTAAACAAAACTTAAATAACGTTCACTTATAACTTAAACCAAAAAAAAACTAAAAGCCCTGGTGACAAAAGGGTAACTTGGCTAGGGTAATTCTGGATGCATTGTTCCTCTAAATAACAAAAAATATAATTGGATACTAGATTTGGGTTAGGATTTGGATTTGGATTAGGGTAATTTTAACCCAAAATGGCATAATCGACTTCAACTACAACAATAAATGTAAATGAAACCACTTCTGAAATATTATGATCTAACAAACAAAAAAAAAATTAAATGTGTTTACAATTAGAGAAAACATCGATGAAAGTACGCAAAAAAATACAGACGAACAAAGTAGGAGGTTGTGCCCTCCTTCATTTTGAAAGTCGGTTAAAAACTCAACACAACTCTTCTAATACACTCATAGTCAAAGTATTAACTATACAGGGCGCTAAATAATAATAATTACAAAAGTAAGAGAGGTCGAGATGTGCAAGTATTAAAGTGTGAACAGGACAAAACTAACATCTTTTGTCTCTATTTGCGTGTATTCGTTTTTTTGTCTGACTATTACGCACGGCCTAGACGTTATAGTCAAACAAATTTTTCGCGCCAAAAACTACTGTTGAATTTTTGATGAGATGCTTAAGTAAATCAACATATTTTTGAACTTTTATCTATTTTCTATCACTTCTATTAATGTTATGCAGGTTTTTACTATTATCTAGAGTCTAAATCATGATAAAATCATAACAACGTATGTACAGCTATCTAAATATGTGTAGCAGATCTTTTTTCTCACATACGCTAGTAACTTCTCCAGTCATTCTCCCTCCACGAATACACTGCTCCATACAATTCTCAAGTCAGGTAATAAACCCAGTCTATCCCATTTCATTTGCTCTGACCTCACGTTCCTCTCACGTCGTGAAGACGCTGTCGAATTGAAAGTATTCGAGTTTTGTTGTAAAATACGTGTGACAATGTCGGAGCGAAATGAGCTGCTTTTATTTCTTAGCTTAGGACGAGATTAGGTGAAGTTTAAATTAAAGTGAAAATAGAAGAAGTCGCAGTGTCAAAGTGTTGGAGTATGTTGTTCTTGCGGGAGCACTTTTCATTTGGCGTCCAAAAAGAAAGAGGATCTCAATTAATTATTGTCTGTATGTTTTTTTTTGTTGCAATCTTAATTAGATATTTGACTTATCCGCTTTGTAAGGCGATTTTCTGGTTTTCAACCTGTCGAGGAACTTTGATAGATGTTCTCATAAAAATTGCTTACTTTGTTATTCCTACAAAAATTGTTTAGTAATTTAGAAGCAGTTTCAGAAAGTTGAATTCCTGGGTTCACCATGTTTGATTAGCAATAAATACTATTTTCGCTATGGGTAAAACTTTGATTTGAATGGCAGAATTTGGGTGCATCTTTTTCGTCAAAAAATTATTATAAAAATATATATACAAGCTTAGCAAGCAAAAATACAAGCTTTTGAGATCCTGGATATCATGTGGCAGAAGAGTGCTAGCCAAGACAAGTAACGCGAGCCCAAACACGACGGGTCTATCTTGTTTAGTACTGGATTTCCTATGGCCACCTTCCGACTCCATTATCAGATAAGCTCCGTGGTACCATTTTATTGCATTGTCGCGCAATATACATATGTGTACAAAATTTCAGCTCAATCGAAACCCGGGAAGTTGGTCAAATTTAACTTGCATGATTCCACCCGAACTTGCATACATACATAGGTACATCCTTTGCAAGTTAAATAAAAACTTGTAAAAATATATATAATAGAGGCTAATAACAGAGCTAATTGTTAACATAATACATTTTTTTTTTTCTAAGTTTTTGCTTCATTAGCTAAGAATGTATTATTACGAGAACTAAAATTACTTTGTACTCTCACGATCTCTTTTTCCATGTACTCATTTGTCTCAAACTAACTATGTGCTGTTGTCTTGAATAACTCAAGTTCTTTACAAGTCACATTTTATTTTCTTAACGTTTTAGGTATATTTTCCCTTGCGTTTCACCTCTCATGCAGTTTTATTTTATTTCCGCTCTTACAGCGACTTGAGAACGCAATTATGTTACGACAACGTTTTACAGAAAGAAAATGAAGAAAGCCCCCATTTCATTAATTTATGTCTACTTTGTTGGATGTTATGTAGTTTTGAAACTCTTCTTTTGAAACTTTTCTTTTTGGGTAGTAAATTATGTAAGCAACTTAAAACTTTGTGCTCTGCAGTTACTAGATAAAGGTTTTTAGCATTAGTCACAGTAGGCGCGATAATTGCTAATTAGAGTATTTCTGTTTCTTTTTCACTTTAGGCATTCGATAAAGATAAAGATATAAAGATATTCTTTATTGCTCTCAACTGTGTACAATTAGATGTTACAAAAATATTAAGACGCAACAGCTTATCCTAGCGGACATGCAATATTTAGTTTTGGTATAACTAACAAGCTTTGTATGTTATCTTAGATCACAAACTTAAGAGATAATATATATATATATATATATATTCAAATCATACACCTATACTATTAGATAGAAAGAAGACTTTTTACGTTACTCTTAAATTTACGATGGCGTCTTCGTAATTGAGCCTAGTATGCTGATATAAAAGTGCTCTTTCACAGTGTTTAATATAATTATGACCCAAGTCAAAGGTGATACGATACTTACATAGCTCAATAGTATTGACATAAAACATAAGCTTTAGAAAGGTTATCCTCTAGAAATTAAAAAGCTTCGTTTAATTTATTTATTTGAATGCTAGGTTCTGTAAGAGGCATTACTATTATTATTAGGAGCCTATCCTATTCCAACGTTGAGGTGAGGCTAGAGAGATATAAGTATCAAATTATTTAAACCATTTCGAAGCAAAAGGACAATAACTGATTTAAAATGCAGCCATAATACAAGAACAACATGTCTATCCATTGAAACGAAATTATGATGATAAATAATTGCAGCTTATTCCGTTCTGCCATTTCGTTTTCTGCTAAATACTAATGAATATTTTTTGTTGCAGGTAAATTATCATGATCAACTTACGGCGATACATTTCATTTGGTAATGTACATTACTTCTTTTCTGATCCATGTCAATTTAATTTAATTGTAAATGGAATGGAATAAAGTACTAATTTAACGTAGCATTCATCAACCTGCAAAATTCTTAGATGTTTGTTGTCCTTTATAATTTATTGGTTAAAGTTGCTTAGGGGTGCAAAGCTTTGTTTTGCCAGTAAGCTGCACTGACAGGCTTGATATATAGATTGAGAAGACCGCAGTCTTCGCTGGTTCCGACAGTCTAGCGGGGCTTGTAACGTAAAGCTTGCTTTTCCAGAAATATGCGAAGTACGAACGCTGTGCGAAAATGCACTGCAAAGCCAATAGTAGAACGACATTGTGACACGTTATGACGTCTCGTGATTCTATTGGTGATTTGTTTTCACATACTGTACTGTATTCACTCATCGTACTGTAGAGTGTGTAGAACATTCTTGTAGAGTTAAAGTGACTTGTGTTCAATGCTGTCTCTTCGTCAATCAAGTCACCTGTTCACCTAATTATACGTTCTAAGCTATTTTTAAAAGGTTCTATTTAACTTCATCTGCCCTTTTTTTGAGAATATTCTGATAGACATATTAATCTGATATTTGATACAAACATTTTCAGATGACAATTCAATTTTATCAATTCTTTGTTAAACAATTTTATGAAATAATAATATTTTTTATAATATAATATTTTTTTAATGAAATATCCTTAACACGTGTACACAAATAAGTGTATAAAAATAAAAACACTGTGTTCTTATTTTTTGTACGTTATTCTATTTATAAGATAGGCAACAAACAAGACCTACACGCGTTGATACATACATAACCTACGTAGATAATGTATGTAATAATCTTAAAACTGCAGACTGATAAATATTGCAACTAAAAGAAATACAATATTTTTTAAAATAAAACAAAGAATTGAGAAAAAATATATTTTTGTGTAAATTACTCACAAAATCTTCTATACTTCTAAAAATTATTAACCTTCTACCAAACACCAATCATTATGTCATTACGCTTTTCCCTGAGTGCTCCACTAAAACTATTACCCATATATTTTATTAATAAAATGTGTCTACTGGGAGCGAATCGATAAAAATAAATCAAGATCTCCGCGGACCTAAAGTCTCTTGCAGTCAACATAAAATTGCAAAAGATAAGTACAAAGAGAACGTTGCAAAACGATGCACAATTTTATTTATAGGTTCACTCAAAACGTGCATCTTGCAAGTATCCAGTGTTTTATTTATATTTATACTGAATTTATGGTCCACTTATAAGAAATTTGTAACGGTTTAGAACCTGTTTTAAACCTTCTACAAGTACGAATGACTAAGACCCAAGTTCACCGACGCTTGATTAAGTTAAACGTGTGATAACTGTATTTAAACAGCGATTAAATTTGGGATTTAGACCCTAGTTCACCAACAGATGTTTAATTGATCAACCGTTGGTTAAATTTTAAACAGCTTTTTAACGAAATTTCGCTGTTTAACAAGCAAAAACCGTTGGTTAAATACAGTAATTTAACGTTTAACAAGCGTTGGTGAACTCGGGGCTAAGTAAGTTGAAGTTTGCAGAATACGTAGATAGTACGTAGGTACCTTCTGATTTTTTAAGGGTTGTGTGAATGAATGTCTGAGATTAGTGTAGCGTATATTATTATGATCCCGATAATGATTAGTTGTATGTATTATTAAAGCCATTGAAAGAATCTCCATATTCAGTAAACACTTTTTTTTTATTCCGTATATGTTTGCGTTTGACAACATACTGCCTGATGTTGAGCAGATATGCGGTCTAGAGTGTAGCACGCTTACCTACGAGTATAAGATACCTATTTACTCGGGATTTGAAGACACCCACGTCGTAATTTAGCGGGAAGACAGACCCAGGCAAAGCGTTCCACATTCTGGCTGTTTATATGAGGAATGAGGATTCGAAACGCTTGGTTTTAACGCGCGGAATTTCCACCATAAAAGGGTGGCGCTTTGGTCTGTCTAGCCGTACGATAAAAGAAAGTGGCAGGTGGGACCAGATTGTGCAACTCTTGAGCGCACTCTCCGAAGTGTATCCGACAAAAGGCCGATAAACACGCCACCTTACGTCGATGCTCGAGACTTTGCAGCTGTGACTTAGTCAAGGTGTCACTGTCAATGAGCCTCCTGGCTCGCCTCTCAATCGAAAAACTACGCTCAGTAATTTAATGCGCTTTTGTTATTTCACGAATGGTCATTAGGCGTCAAAAATATTGTAGATAATTGCACGTAGTAGAGATACCTTTTTAAGTTGTACGAAAAGTGATAAATATCTACTTAAAAGCTTACTTATTATTTAGTTCCAAAAAAGAAGAATTAAATTAGTAATTTCTTTTTAAGTTATTACTTGCGTGAGTTTCGTTTTCACATCAAAAGACACCCTAAAAACCTTCTGTTCCAATTTTACCTTTTTCAAACAAACACATGTGATTGTTTCGTCACAAACAACAACACCTCCGCCGGTCCCACCTGGCTCTGTTGATTTAACTTGTATCGCTGATCTTTCGACTCTATTTGCTGAATTGACTCGCCTGAACAAAGCAACACCCTTGACCTAAATAAACTCGTCTTGATATGTTTTTGTGATATCTTGGTAGAGGATAGAATGGCAATATCACTATCACAAGCAATAAAAGTCTTCAAAATTCAACTGATTTTTTTTTTTTAGTGAGCGTGCTACTGATATGTGGCTAAACGTAAACCTATTCTCAGTAACAAAAAATAATCGGCCAAGTACGAGTCAGACTCGCACACGGAGGGTTCCGTTCCATAAGATGTAGCACTAATTATCAGCCCATTTTGATCAGTTGTGTTTTTTTGTAGACTGCTTCGGTGGCTCAGTGTTTAGTGACCCTAACTTCTAGGTCAAAGAGGCGTGGGTTCAATCCCCTCCCAGGGCAAGTATTTATGTGATGAAAATAGGTTTTCGCTCTGTGTCTGGGTGTTATTTAGTTACTGTCTACATAAGTGTTGTTTTAAATATATGTATATTATGTAATATATCATTCTCTGGCAGCCATATCATAAGCGTTGCTTAGTTTGGGGTCAGAGACCGTGTGTAAGATGTCCCCGAAATATTTATTTATTTATTTTATTGTAGAAAATATCAATTGATTAAAAAAACAATACTTTTATTTCAGAAACTACAAATTTTAAGATTACCCTCTTTAAAATAAAAACTTCAACTAAAAAACTCACATTAAAACTTATAAAAAAATAAAACTAATGTAAAAGACCCGTGGCAGAGGGTAACGTGGCCAGAATGCTGGCAGCATTGCCTCGCTGAATAGCAATACTAATTTTTTGGCCAAAATAGATGCCAGCATTCTGGTCACATGTCACCCCTACCAGACGCCTAGCCAGGTCTTAAAATAATATTTGGCGAGATTTTTATTACCTAAATGTAAAAAATAAATAAAAATATTAGGGGACTTCTTACTCACGGCCTCTGACCCCAAACTAAGCATAGCTTGTAATATGGCTGCCAGAGACTGATACACTACATAATATCCATATTTTAAATACATAATTATAGAGATAGCACCTAAATAACACCCAGACACAGAGCAAACACCTATGTTCATCACACAAGTGTTTGCTCTGGGTGGGGATCGAACCCACGCCTCTTTGACCCAGAAGTCAGGGTAACTAACTATTGAGCCACCGAGGCAGTCAAATGTTAGTATGGTTTTGCGAGTATGAATAAAATGGTCAAGAGCAAGTTGAAAAAAAGTATAAGCTTAAGAAGATTCAGTTAAACAGATGCGAAGTTTACTTTTCGGACCACCACTATATATATACTGTTTCAGTAAATATGCAAATTATTTATTTTCTAGGTAACAGTTTAACGATATGATGATAAGTCTGAATCATCTGAATGTAATCGAAAAACAAGCCAATTTAGTTTAAAGCCTCTTTACATACTAACAAGTTTAAAAATACAGTATTAATTTCACAAAATACTTGATATAAATCTTCTCCCCATTTCATGTAGGCAGCTCTTGTATTACAGTGTCAAAACTTCGTCCTTCGTCATTCTACATCCATCAATACCCAGTGGTCCCAGATGTCCACATCCATCCAACAGGTTGGATGAATCGACGGAATCCGTCACCCGTCCGAGTATCCGCCCTACGGCCGCCTAAGTAACCGCCCAAGAAATACGCTTTAGATCCGACCTGGGCAGTTAGTTAGTTATTTTCTGTTCTCTATTCTTGTCCTACTGTTTTTGTTAAAACAGAAAGAACACGAAATCAGCTTTATTTTATACGTAGGTATTTAAATGCGCTAAGAATTATCTAATTACAGTTTTGTAAAATAAAATAATTACTAACTACCAAATCAAAATAAATACTTTATTCGATTTGACATAAGATAAGTAGTCTAAAATTACAAATATTGTGTCTTCAATAGCATTGTCAAATGATAGTAATAAAAACATGTATAACACATTTGTGTGAATTTAGAAATTAAATTAACACAAAATAAATAAATAACAATACTAATATATTGTTCCTAAAAATCCCTCTTGGTTTTGGTTTCCGCCCCATCAAAGCCTTTGAAAGATCCGGGCCAACTCGTGAGTTGTTAAACGATTAAATTAATAATAATAATTAAGAGGCTCTAGCCAAACGGTTGGGTCAAGGGTCAAATACAGAAGGTAGTCATCCTGGACACAGCGCGCATTGTCAGGAGGTTCCTCTCGCTGTAGCCCCAACCACCGGTAGCTTACTATAAAAACTAGGGTGTCGCCGACAGCAATCTGCCTTGCTGTCGGCGGCACCCTAGTTTTTATAGTATATATTTTGTATAGGTGTAAATTGTAAAAAAACTTTAAAATTAAGATATTAAATAAATACCACAATAGTTAAATAATTTATTATAATGAACTTACTCGTATTTTATTTTATGTTTCGACAGTACCCAATTTATTAAGTTCGTATAATGGACTTCAGTCCTAAGTATACATAGTAATATATAAGTATAGAACCAAGCGTTTCGAATCCTCATTCCTCATACGAACAGCCAGAATGTGGAACGCTTTGCCTGGGTCTGTCTTCCCGCTAAAGTACAATGTGGGCGTCTTCAAATCCCGAGTAAATAGGTATCTTCTAGGTAATCGTGCTACAACCTAGACTGTTTATCTGCTTAACAACAGGCAGTACGTGGTCAAACGCAAACCTATTCAAAAAAAAAAATAAAAAAAAATACATACCAATATACCCTACAGCCGCCTATATAACCACCCAAGAATTTTAGATACGACCTGGGCGGATAATTAGTTATTTTCTTTTAGTTCGATTGTTATTCCTATTAAGATTTTTCTTTTTTAATGTCTCTTTGAGAAGGTATTATTAGCTTATTTTATAAGATGATTTTACCTAAATCGATTCATAATTTTATTTAACTAAACGTATTAAATCTATAAATGGTGGCTCTTGTCTGTATACGCCATACAGCCTGCCTCAATAACTGCCCTAGTAATATCCTTTAGATCTGACCTGGGCGATTAATTAATTATTTTCTATTTGGAAGTTTTTGTTCCTGTTTAACGATGTGAGAAAGTACCTAAGTAAAATTTGCTAATTTAAGCAAAATAAATGCATGATGAAATATGATCCACTTTCTACTAAATTTATATTTCTAGTAAGTATAAAGTATTAAATTTCTACGAGTAATAAAACCGGTTTCAACTGTTTTTCATCAACTACATATTGCCGCACCAAAAATTAAGTTTATCCTTTGCTCTGCGTGAAAGAGTAACAAACAGTCAAATACTATTTCGGATTTATAATGTTAGTAAGGATTGTAAAATCAATTTTGTAAACGACTTAAATAAATAATAAATAAATATTAGGGGACATCTTACACACGGCCTCTGACCCCAAACTATGCAAAGCTTGTGATAGGCTGCTAGAGACTGATATACTACATAACATAGACATATTTTTAAATACATACTTATGTACATAGATAGTACCTAAATAACACCCAGACACGAGCAAACAACTAAGTTCATCACATAAATGTTTGCCATGGGTGGGGATCGAACCCACGCCTCGTTGATCCAGAAGTCAGGTCAACTTCACAATATCACTGGATTTAATTTATTTTATTTGAATCATTCGTGGCTACTTGTTACAGATTCCACGCTTAATACATGACGTACCTAGTTTGTTATTTATTATCTAGAATTTATAAATGTTTCATATCTGTCTTGCTATATAAATGTCTAAGCAACTTTTCCAAGAATTGGCATTTTCAAAAATATTAGCTTTCATAATAAACCATCCAGCTATATCCATACTAGCTTATCACATTAAGCTCTCACGTATGATGCATATAAAACCCATATAAGCTCATACACTCTTATAAAACTCATATAATAATATGCCAGGTGCACTCCAAATTCAGGATTAGTAAAACGAAATTTATTGCTCTCCGGTGTAAGGACAGGAGTACACGCAAAAAGATTCGGAGGTAAGGGTTTTTATAGAACAGCTTTTTTGCCTTTTGGGTGATGTCACAAAAATATCTATTAAACAATAAGTAAGTTCGTATAGGCCGGGTGGCTAGCCCTGATGTCAGTCAGAGGCTATTAAGCAATAGTAAAATGTCTTTAAAATGTTAATTACTTGACAGGGAATTTCATTTCAATGATTTATAAATTTAAAAATACCCACACGTGTAAAATCGGGTAGTTGGGAATGTAATTTGGTGCTTTTATAATGATCTATTTCTTACTATACAGAATATATCTATAAAATATGGTGCGGAAAAGCAGTTTTATTCACATATTGTATTAGTAGTAAAACGATGTATTTCTAAAACTTCTTAAACAAGTCTTTAAGTATGTGTCTAACAATGTCCAAAATTTTAACATACAATGACCAACTTTAAAATCATTAGGTACCTGTACGAAAAAATACACAAGTGAAGAAAACATTGGCATAATTTAGACCAATTTTCCTCTTGAGTCCTATTAATAACATTAATGGAAAACAAACACCAAAAGCAAACTATAGGTACAATCAAAACAAACCGTGCAAAGATTAAAGAACGTGAAATATAAAACTTCCCGAACATAACCGTCTTCCTTTTTCCTTCATCTCCGTTTCGCGTGACGTACCAAAGCCCATTCTGCGTTGATCTAATCCCATCAAGTAATTCATTCTTCCATAAAAATGTGCAATAAACAGAAGGCATAATAAAACCTTCGAGGGGACATCAAAAAACTTTCCAAGCTTTTATCGCACATGGCGTTTGATGTATGTTGTACTCACAACACCTCTGCAACTGGTCTTGTAGAAGTTTTTTAGTGGTTGTATGGAGAGGAATAATTAGTATACTGAGTGTCGAAAATTTTGTAACGGTTTTATACTAGTAGTTCTCGCACAGTAGACCTCACGATACATCTTAAGTGTATTCTCTTGACCGATTTGGTTCATAAGTACTAGCAAATCTTGTTAGGATTTAGATACTAAACAATCTTGCTAAATATTATTAAAATCGGCTGATAACAAAGTTCGCAAGCAATTTAAAAATCGCGACAGCAAAGTTCCTATCTTTATCTTTTTGGGGGAAATAGGTACCCCCATATAACAAGTATAATATTTAAAAAAACCTTTTTTTGAAACAAACTTTTACTGAACAAGCACTCGCCAAGACGAATCAAACGAGCCGAAACTCGATAGGGTTGCGTTGTTTCATTACAGAGTTCCTATGACCACCTTCCAGCTCCATTATCAGACCCTGGTTACTATTGAAAGACAAACTACTCGCCAAGACCATTCAAATGAATCCAAACTCGATGAGAATGTGTCCTTTTACTGCTAAAATCCTTTGGCCACCTACCAGCACCATCATCAAATCAGCACCATGTCGTCATAATATTGCATTGTCACGCGATTTACAGATGTATGCAAAATTTCAGCTCAATCGGTAAACGGGAAGTGGATCAAATTTAACTTGCAAGATTTGATAACAGACCGACAGACAGACAACGGGACAGGTGAAACTAAATAAAAGCTTGTAAAAAATCGATTTAATAAGATTCGTTGAAAAACGCGTCCTGCAGAGGATAACCAACATCTAGACAAGCGAAAGTAATATTTAAGACGGAGGCTTTCGCTTTGGCCAGTGAGTACTTATTTCTTGATTAAGGCTTATGATTTTCTTTTCTTGTATATTGTGTTGACTCTCTAGTAAAAGTTGTTGGTAAATAATAGAATATAACAGTCTGAGTCACCCCTTTCGGCTTAGACACATGTTATGGTGCGGCTTCACTCTCCACGAGGCGACACGAGCACAGCGTATGTAGCTAACTTCACATCGCCGACTTGTATACAATGTGAAGTTAGCTACAGCTGCAGTGCTCGTGCCGCCTCGTGGAGAGTGTGGTGGCGCCTAAATGAATAGCTTCGTGTAATAAAAAAAGATTTAACGTGATTTTCTGCTTGTCTTATTTCAATTTATTAAACTACATACAAAACATTTCATAAACTTAAGTATATATTACAACTACTATGCCATATGTACAAACCTAAACAAATTAATAAAAAAAAACACTAAAAAAATGAGTAGGTATGTAAAGATGACGATGAAAACCCTTATCTAAAAGCCCACTACCAGTGGGCACAGTTCCCAAAATGCTGGCCCCATTACCACGTTGGATGGCTATACTGATCCTTTGGGCAAAATAGAGGCCAGCATTTTGGTCACGTGTTACGTCAACCAGGCGTAATGAAAGATCTTTGTAAATGTTTTTTGCTCCCGGTCCCCACGGTCCCAAAGTTTCGACCTCAAAAGGTTCAAATACATATATAACCACTGTGGCGAGGGCTTTTGCCACCGCCAATATCGCAGCCGTACTCGAACCGAGTGGGCTCGCGCGTGGTGATGGCAAAAGGTCTGACGGCATGACGATGGTCCCATGGAAGTGTGGACGGCCCTTAGTATGGGACGCAACTTGTGACGATACTTTGGCACCGTCACATCTTTCTGAGACTCAGAGTAGGGCTGGAGCTGCGGCCAATTCGGCGGAGCAGCACAAGCGGCGCAAATATGCTAACCTCGGTAGTGGTTACATATTTGAGCCATTTGTAGTTGAGACATTGGGTCCGTGGGGGCCGGGAGCTCATATCATTTTCAAAAGTCTTTCTGGGCGTCTGGTGGACGCGACGCGTGACCAAAATGCTGGTGTTTATTTGGCTCAACGCATAAGCATTGCCATTCAGCGTGGCAATGCAGTCAGCATGCTGGGCACGCTGCCAACTGGCAGTGGGCTTGAGCATTTGGATTATCTTTAGACCTTCAAAGATCTGAGGATGATCCAATGCTTTTTGTGTAATAGTAATGTAGTTTTGTTGTAGTTAATAAAGGCACTTTTGCCAATAAAAAAAAAACCACTGTCAATGTTAGCATATTTGATCCTTTTGAGGCCGTCTGCATACTCAGCCACAGCGCCAGCCCTATTCTGAGTCCTTGGAAGATGGGACGGATAAGACCACCGCTGCGACCGAGGCCACTTGGCTCTAGGACAGCCGCGCAGTTAGCGGTGGTTACGGAGGATGACGTTATTCAGGCTGGCGTGGCGCGGAATTCTGCCCGCGCTCTTTATGCAGGAAAGACCGTGGTGTCCAAGGTGGTCGACCGCAACGCCGCACTGGCAATGATGGGGAGCACAGTACGGTGCGGTGCGCCCAAGCGGAGACAAGTTGCTTGTCTTAATATCTGACGACAATATTTTTTTTGATGAACGATATACTCAGAACCTCTCTTCTGCTAGAGTTTTAAATGGTTGTGTGATGTGTGAGTTGGGTTTTAAAGTGGTTTTCTAAATTAAAGTAGTTATGCTTATGCGTGAAAAATTTTCAGATGATAAATATTATGGGTACTTATCTCAAACAAAAGTTCTTGCTTGGTACTGACTTGGATAAAACAATTTTACTGTTAATTTTAATCTGGGGTTGACGAAGTTTTATTTTGATTGTGTAATGAAAATACGGAAAGTGGTTTTATAGATTTGAAATTGAATGACTAACTAGGTTTGTTAAGTGCGTATAACTAAACATTCAAATACATATAGGTATGTTAGAAGTACATTAATTATTGTATTCTCAAAAATTGAAGATAACCTATCGCAGGCTAACATATTTAATTACACGTGATGTTATCTGTACGAACATATAAATTTAAATTGTATGTGTTCCCTTGAAAAAAGTAATAGATAGCATAAATAAATAACATTTATCTACAATTTAAAACTTAACTCTTTTAGGAGTAAAACATTTGCACTACCACTACTTAGCACTAACGTGTTAACTAAGCCATTGCAAAACTTGCAGCAAATAAATTGACCAAGTTTAGTAATTCAACGCTAGTTGGTCCGAATAGCTTTCAACCTATTTTTTTAAACTAAGTAGACCTTTTACTATAATAAGTCCGGTATAACGAGCTGCAAAACTATTCTCACTTTTTGTTTGGCCAAACTTTGCCGAAAGCATTTCCCAGCTTCCATTTTAACCGAGAGCTTTCCATTAAGGCCCCAAACTTATTTGTGGGCCATAAATCTTGAAGCGTATTCCAGCCGCGTAATTCCAACTCAATTATAAGCTTTAAAACAAACGTGCTAGAGTCTAAAATGATAATGCGTGCGTTCAGAATAGCTCGCGACATGGTGAAAGAATATGCGTGATGTTCGTCAGTGGTAGTTACTCATGCTGTTTTAGACCGTATTATTAGTGGGGCTTAGTAGAAAGTTGAGCTTCGTTTTGTGAGGGGTGATACTGTAATCTTCGAGTCAGCATCTCGGGGCCCACAAACTCCTTAAAGAGCTATTTTCAAGGCTTATAGCTAAATGGAACACAACTTTTTCATCCTGGCAGGCGCGAAAATTGCTAAAGAGCTATGGATCAGGGGAACGTTGATTTCTTATTTTTATCTTGGGTTAGGGTACCGTGTTTTGTAGCACGCAAAGCCTGTGCGCTATGGTGTTATGTTCAGGAAATCTATGATTCAATTATATTATTAAAGCGGCTGAACATATGCGTAAAAAATAAGTACTTGTGCCAGCGGTATAGCGGATAGTGGCTCGTATACTATTTTTTTCGAATGATTCAATTATAAAACTCCAGGTGGTTGTTCTCACGGGCGACGTGATATGTCGTGCGGGTGAATAAATAATTTAATTACACTTTTACAATTTTAAAAAATGAAATTGATTCACTTTACTAAATAAAATTAAGCCTAAGGGTTTCTAAGCTAAATTATTATAGGTGTTTTTGACTGCAAAAAAAATAACACGTACCTACTACTGCATAATAGGTATATCATATATCATACTTACTTATTCATATTAATTTATTGGCGTGATTGACATTTTATGCCTGCAAAAGTAGAATTTTTAACACTATGAAATTGGCATTACGTTTTTCGTATCTGATTTTTTTTATTTTACGTACGAGTAAGTACCTAAGTACGGAAAGGAACTGATTCTGCAACAGTCGCAATGTACAAAGCACAGTAATGATATCTGATCATAACCGAGGCACAGTAGATATCCAGTGCTACCTACCTATTTCGAATATAAACTTTTTCAATCTCTCCGGTATTTTTACATTTTCTCAACATAACTTTCGTACGGAACCCCTCAAATTTGGCCGTCATTTTTCCACATTTATGAGTTGTCAATGTCAGATTGATGAATTAGAACGCAGCTCTCGCGGCTTCTTTGTTGAGGGAGTGTATTGTTATGTAGATGAGTGGAACGTTGTGTGGTTGTATCGCATAAATCAGATGAGTGTAAAGTTGTATGTTGTATCGTATAAATCAGGGCATCATAAGCTGAGTGTGCGCTGTCAGTTGAGGCAAATCGGAAGTTTAGTTTATGGTATTACTAGCGACCCGCCCCGTCTTCGCACAAGTGTATTATACATATAAACCTTTCTCTTGAATTACTCTATCTCTTGAAAAAAACTGCATTAAAATCCGTTGTGTAGTTTTAAAGATATAAGCATACAAGGGGACAGACAGCGGGAAGCGCTGCCGTCCGATTTCTAAAAAACGGCTAAGTGATTTTACCAAATTTTGAGATATTGACAATAAGGTGGGAAATGATATTTCTAGAAATTGGCAAGACGTATCGTTATTTTTTCTATACCATTGTTTTCCTTTTATTAATTCCTTTTTTTGCATGAGTACAGAAGACTTCTAGGTATTGGTGTTGCATAGAAATTGCATTTTTTGTATTTTAGTCGGGTTATCCCAATCGAATCTGTGTACATTTGCTCCACTAAAAAACGGTTGGCTGAAGTGCAACCGTTTTATAGAGTTGTAACATGCTGTAACTGTGTGATGATTTGAATGGAAGCTACAGTTATAAAAAAAATGCCAACCTAAATAACAGTTACGTCACTTAACCGCCTTTTTATGTTGTAAATACTACACTATTTAAAATGCATTCCAATATCAATAAATGTTTAATGTTTTTAACGGCTTATTTAAATACACTTTACATTAAGATTTGTCATTATGTCTAAACTTAAACACAGTTTTGGAGAAAGAATTTTCGAAAACTGTTTTCTAGTGTAGTAAATATTAGTCCCGATCGTATCATTATAATTTCACATCAGCGGCAATGTGCACTTTTTTTGCTTTTTACTAGCAGCCTCCTGCGTTTGGGCCAAATGGTGATCATGATGATGATGAATCTTGGCATGTGTGTCATCCATCTATCAATCAGCCATATGACGTCTACTGCTGGACATATGCCTCCTATGTGGATCTCTAATAAGACCAATCGGAAGCGGCTTGCATTCATGTTCTGTGCCATAAGTCATCTTTGGCAACACGCGCTGGTCGAAAACTTTCGACATGAAGCACTGAAGTATGTCGGACGAGAAGACGTTACGCAATTTTCCGGAAGCTGCCCAGCCGAGTTAGATTTGGCGATTGACCTCTTTCTTTAATTTGGACCTAAATGGACTAGTTATGTATTATAGGGGTAGATAGACGTACGAATCAATAACTTCAAGAACCGAGTTCTTAGCTAAACCTTGGGTGGGTGCAACATGGGAATTATGAATTACACAATACGACCTTCATCTTGTCTGTGTTCATTTTAAGACCCACCTGTTTAGGGAGCTGGTTGAGGCCTTCGAGCATCATGTTTAAGTTCTTCCATCGATTTTGCTATGATATGATGTATTCAGCAATGATATTGATTCCAAATCATTTCTATTCTAGAAGCTTGAAGGCGTTTTCCAAAGTAGCAATAAAAAGTTTCGGAGATATTACGTCTCCCCGTCTTACACTTCTTTTTAAAGGGATAGCCTTGGAACTCTGTTCGTGTACTTGGACTGACATCGATATACCTATAGCTAATGCGGCATTGCTGAAGAGACTCGACCGAATCAATGGCTTTCTCATAGTCCACAAACGCAAAGCAAAGTGACAAGTTATACTCTTCGGTCTTCTGTATAACTTGCCGCAGGGTATGAATATAGTCTACGGTGCTATAGCCTTTGCGAAACCCGGCTTGTTCAGAAGCTTGGAAGTCATCAAGCCTGCTCTCGATGACGAATACTCGAAGTCATCGAGACGGAAATTGAAATGACCCTTGAAAACTACGTATAAACGTGGCTCAGAAGTAAAATAGGTTTGTAATTCTTCAATAAGGCGTTATGACTTTTTCTTGAAGAACAGCATCACCACGCTTCTTTTCCTTGCTTCTAGCGTTATGCCCAAGGAATGCATGCGTCAAGGAAGACGGTTAAAAAGCTTCTGAAAGACTTTTAGTACCAGTGTTCCATCCGCTTTCAGAAGCTCTTATGTGGTACCGTCTTCACCCAACGTCTTGTTGTTCATAAGCTGAATCAAGATTATTCTAATCTCGCACAAGCTGATGTCCGGAATGTCTTCGGTGAAGTTCCAGGTCAACTTGACTCTTGGATTTTTGGCTGCGCAGGCTTAGAGACTGAAGCGTATAGCTGTCCATAGAACCTTCTGATCTCTTATATCTCGATCGTACTTAAGGTATTATCAACCTTTATTTCGCATATCAAATCTAATTCTGTTCAGCCGTTCCAGCGTGAAAAGAACAATCATACTTTCGCATGCATTATACAAACTTTCGCATTTAGGGTGATAATTAAACATTTAAATGTATTTTTACATGACATTTTTAGAGGACTGGAATAATTGGTACTTATCGGCATTCTGTACTAATGGCAGAAAATTCTGCGACCAAGCGCGGTGGTGGCAACTGTGTGTAGAGTTGGGTGCGTTATTAGTCCGTGCAATGCAATGTTTTTTGCTAACTTCACGCTTATAGATAGATAGAATAGACAATTCTTTATTAGTTTAACCACAATTACAATACAAAAACACACGAAAAATAAAAACATTACAAAGTAAAACTAAATGGCGGCCTTATCGCTTCAAGCGATTTCTTCCAGGCAACCAAGCTTATAAGCTTACACAATAAATTACAGGCGCCATTGTTATTATTGGTGTGGTGTCGTGGTTAACAACATAGTGAAATCGAATATCCATAATCGAATAAAAATTCCTTACTTCGATCCCGCGTCCATTTTGGCGGTTACACACGCCATTTTTCCTCTTGCGGCATCCTGGCGACGAATGACGGGTGCGTAATCGGGCCGGGCAGTTGCTCGGGCGCCTTCGCACTTAAACGCTTTATAGCGTGGAAATGTCACCTAACCGTTTTCTAATATTGTTTCTACCGGCCTGCATTAGGAGCCACTCGCAGCTGAAGAACAGTCACCGTCTTTTAGAATTGTAAATTATAAATGTTCAGAATGGTTTATCAACAATTATTCGGTTATGTAGAGTTAGCTGTTTTATAGAATAGTTGAGGTAATAAAACCGTTTTTAAGCATTGCAGGTATTACACAGGACTGGGTTACTACAAATTACTACAAAACGTGTTAAGTCGGGTAACGGTGAAATAGTAACGCAAAGATACTTAGACGTTTTCTAAAATTGCAATCCAGAATAAATGTAAAGTTTCAAACCACATGTATGCGCACTTAATAGCATTTTAGTGTTGTAAAATGCGAAAACTGTGTTTAAGAATTGTAAAATAGCAAAAAGTACGTAGTTAACTGTGCACGTGGTGTCCGTAACTCAGCAACTAATAAAAAGAAAAAAATAAGACCCAGACTAGAAAAAAGAGGAAAAAATTCTGATTTTAGTAGTGTATAAAAGTCAAAATCGCAAAAATGTCACTTAGCGGTCTTTAAGCAATCGGACGGCAGAGCGACTTTGTTTTACACCACATATGTAGTGATTTGATATTTTGATAGAAAGATTAAAATTCTCAAATGTCTCATAGCAGCTCATAGGTTAGGTACGGCATTAAAATTATGAACGTTTAAATTACTTCTTCGCCTAAAAATCGACATTATTTCAAACTCAGAACACGATTTCAAATCGGCCAGTTACCGACAACTGGCGTCCGCTCGGGTGTTTCCGCCGTGTTCCGACGACGTCCGCCGTTTGAATTCGGAACGTTGCAGATGCCCGCGGATTTCGTGAAGCAGTCAGGCTTTAGGGCTGTCAGGCGAGAATTAGATGCTGACAGTAAAGGTAATCTGTGACAATATCGGTGTATTAATTAGAGATCAGTTTATTCAGCGACGATTAGAAGTTTAAAATAATTGGCATTTGGACAAAAAGGTAATTGATGAATATTCTTGAAAAAAAAGTTGCCTACCCAAACAAGTGTTAAGATTAGTACGGATTAGCAAATTGAAATAATTATTTATTTTAGTTTCGTTGTCTTAGAGTGGTAGTGGGCAGGGCAAATAGTTTACAGGACTGATGAAAAAGAGGCTACAAAGTTCTCGAAAGGAGATCACCCTTGTAATGTCTATAATTCTAGCGTTTGGCTTTGCTGGAATGGAAACTTACACATGATCTTAAAATTTTTAAATACATATTTGAAAAAAAAAATATATATATATTTCCCAAGACCATTTATAAGAGCACGTCACCTAAGCTCACCCTGATAATGAACTTATGTATTAAACAGAAGTAAATTCGCCCAGGCCGAAATCGATTGGGAGACATGATGACGATGAAGCCTATAGGACAGACTTTATGTCCAGCAGTAGATGTCCTACAACTGAAATGGTGATGATGGTTAAGGTATCAACCCTAGATCTCGGCAATCGTTACAAGTGGCATGTGTCGATCGGAAGTGCGGATGTGTGGAGTTTACGTGTTTATACTCGCGTTCTAAATTTGAAATGTTCCGAATGTGTTCCAAACTCGAATGAGAAGCAGGTGCGATAAGTTTGTTTCTTTCGTTTATTGCGCCGTTTTTCGATTGTTACCAGCCAGTTGAAAATTGGAAAATTTCGCGATACACGAGTGCTGCTGGAACTTGAATTGGTCTTGTAGCTTCTACGTAACATACTTTGTTTGAAGCTATAACTCACTTGTTTTGAAGTTAAGTCACATTTTATAATTTTGCAAGACCACGTAAATACAAAATAGTTTGTTATAAATAGATTGATTTGTAGCTTTAGCGCGGTAGGACGTCCACTGTTAATCATAAGCCTCCCCTATTGACTTCCAATAATATGTCTCTTTATAACAATCGTAAGCAACTTAATCCAGCGAGATCCTACAATTAGGTCATCAGGTCATAACTCTTGTTGTAATTGAACGCTTTAACACGCGTTTGGATGTAATTAGACTAGTTTTTGCCCGCTGGTTCGCCCGCTTAATATTTTGATATTGTACTATCCTATAGGAACCTTTGGTTTTTTCGGGGTAAAAAGTGGCCAATCGCCGAATCCAACTCGGCTGGGCAGAGTTCGGAAAATTGCGTAGCGTCTTCTCGTCCGACATACCTCAGTGCCTCAAGTCGAAAGTTTTCGACCAGTGTGTGTTGCCAGTGATGACTTATGGCACAGAAACGTGGTCTCTCACTATGGGCCTTATTAGTAAGCTCCAAGTAGCCCAACGAGCTATGGAGAGGGCTATGCTCGGAGTCTCTCTGCGAGATCGAATCAGAAATGAGGAGATCCGTAGAAGAACCAAAGTTACCGACATAGCCCAACGGATTGGCAAGTTGAAATGGCAATGGGCAGGGCACATAGCGCGGAGGACTGATGACCGATGGGGTCGGAAAGTTCTCGAGTGGAGACCACGTACCGGCAAGCGCAGCGTAGGACGTCCACCCACAAGGTGGACGGATGACCTCATTAAGACCGCAGGATCGCGCTGGATGCAAGCCGCTTCCAACCGGTCTTATTGGAGATCCATAGGGGAGGCCTATGTCCAGCAGTGGACTTCTTATGGCTGATGGATGGATGGATGGAAAAAGTAGCCTATATCATTTTCCGTCTTTCAAACTGTGTTCATTGCCCATGACAAAAACAAGTCAATCAGTTGCTCCGTTGCTGCATGAAAGAGAAACAAACCAATAAACCAACAAATCGACTACGGAAATATGAATTAATGTAAGGGACATTTTGGTGATTTTGAGTTATATACATCGTTGGATTCAGAATTCCGAGCTCTATCGAATGGTATATATAACTTTTTAATATCTTGAAAAAAATGTCGCTTACCACAAAAAAAAGTGAGCAAAAATATCAAAAATAAGGGGTAAAAAGTACGTTAACAGACATAAAAAATGCAATATGCCTCATACGTTAAGTTTATCATCCTATTAACCAATTGATTTCCCTTACGCTATTACAAGTTACGTTTTTCAAGTGCGATGTGCCCCTTACATCAATTTACAAAAATATACACTGGCCCTTACGCAGACAAACAAATATTAATTGAAAATCAAACAAACTTAAACAGGCAGAGGTTTTTATAGGAAAGTGGTTTGATTACAGATTTATAATTTTTGCAGCCTCTACGGGACATGTCCTATAATAGTTGGCCTCTTACATTAATATTCGACTACGGAAATATGAATTAATGTAAGGGACAAAAGGCCATTTTTCAGGAGAGCCAAAAAACGATCGCAATTTTTTTTTTATATCTTTTTTGTTTCTTGTCTGATTCAAATGACTTCTAGGGCGAAATTGCATAAAATTTTGAACTGTTTATGTTAAAGATATCATTATTTGAGATATCCCTGTAGTTTAGGAATTGACATGTCCCTTACATTATTTTTTTCTGTTAAAATGACCGAAATTTTAAAAAAAAGTTAAGGTAACGTACATCTCACAATCAAATACTAGGTAAAATTGCAGTGAAGGACATCGCTTCAATAGGTTTTTTTAAATAAATAGCCCCAAAAGTTTATCATAATCATTTATTTTCAATGTAATTATATTTAAAAATGTGTCACTGACGCTAAGTTAAAAAAAAACAACACAAATAACTTCTTATGTAATTAAAAGTCTTAAGCAATACTTTTAAGTAAGTAATATCACAATAAAATGCGTTAGAAAACTTTTTAAATAATGAAAAACTAAAGTTCATTATCATAAAAAGACCGTATAGGAACTTTTTTATTCAGTCTTCCATAATATAACAATAAAAGCTTACAAAAAAAGTTAAACTACGTATAAATCTTTGTAAATTAAACAAAATCATAATATAGTTCTGAACCATGTAACAAGAATAGTACTTATAAAAATTAAATTGGTTTCTTTTATGGCAACAGTTGTTTTAATTATTTGTGGAACTATGATTAAGTTTATCCTATTCGTTTGACAAAACAAGGAAAGGCATGATCATTATTTCAATTCACTAAATATGACTGCAACGTACTAGGCTTGTATAGGTATAATATGACTTTTCAAGACTTTCCTTGTGTTGTCATATTAAATTTACAAGATGATATTAACTTATGTATTTACGTATAATAACTAATAAAAACAACATTTAATAAATAATAAAAACAACATTCCCAGAAGATTTCACGCGGATTACCTAAATCTTCCGCATGATGGTGCAGTTTTAGACACTTCATTGGAAACAGACGAAGAAGATGAAGACGCACAGTAAATTTTAGGATTAACCTCAAATGAATGAATAATCATTTAAATAATCAATAAATCATGAATAGATGATGATGAATAAGCATTAATTTTTTCTTCACTATAATTTAATCATGAAACATTGCTACAGAAATGTTGACTAAGATTTTCTCATTGTTTTGATACTCGTATTTATGTTAATTCTGGTAAACATTATTAACAAGTTATTATCACAGTTAAGATAATTCTATGAAATTCATTGGACAATACGAGGAAAGTCTTGAAAACATATAGCCAATTTGTAACTGTCACTTAAAAGCGTTTGAATCCAGTTTTTCACGTCTTTCCTTTTGTTGTAAAATAAAAGAAACTTACTGGATAAGATTCATCTTACAAATAATTTACTTGCTAAAATCGAGGTTATTGTCTTGTTATTTTTTAAAAGCTTGTTATAGGTAAACCATGGATATTTAGGTGCCCTATTTGTTTTTGTTTAATTTTGACCGAACATGTTTCTTGGCATACGTATTTTATCATCTATTTTAATAGATTTTATTGTTTCTTTATGGAAGACTAATAGTAACTAACTAATAAGTATAATATGACTTTTCAAGACTTTCCTTGTGTTGTCATATTAAATTGACAAGATTATATTAACTTATGTATTTACGTAACACAACTATGTAGGAACTATTGCAATCAGCCTTGCCTTATTGCCTTATGCCTTTTATGTGCCTGATTGCAATAGGCAGTTCCTACATAGTAGTGTTACGTAAATACATAAGTTAATATAATCTTGTAAATTTAATATGACAACACAAGGAATGTCTTGAAAAGTCATATTATACCTATACAAGCCTAGTACGTTGCAGTCATATTTAGTAAATTGAAATAATGATCATGCCTTTCCTTGTTTTGTCAAATGAATAGGATAAACTTAATCATAGTTCCACAAATAATTAAAACAACTGTTGCCATAAAAGAAACCAATTTAATTTTTATAAGTACTATTCTTGTTACATGGTTCAGAACTATATTATGATTTTGTTTAATTTACAAAGATTTATACGTAGTTTAACTTTTTTTGTAAGCTTTTATTGTTATATTATGGAAGACTGAATAAAAAAGTTCCTATACGGTCTTTTTATGATAATGAACTTTAGTTTTTCATTATTTAAAAAGTTTTCTAACGCATTTTATTGTGATATTACTTACTTAAAAGTATTGCTTAAGACTTTTAATTACATAAGAAGTTATTTGTGTTGTTTTTTTTTAACTTAGCGTCAGTGACACATTTTTAAATATAATTACATTGAAAATAAATGATTATGATAAACTTTTGGGGCTATTTATTTAAAAAAACCTATTGAAGCGATGTCCTTCACTGCAATTTTACCTAGTATTTGATTGTGAGATGTACGTTACCTTAACTTTTTTTTAAAATTTCGGTCATTTTAACAGAAAAAAATAATGTAAGGGACATGTCAATTCCTAAACTACAGGGATATCTCAAATAATGATATCTTTAACATAAACAGTTCAAAATTTTATGCAATTTCGCTCTAGAAGTCATTTGAATCAGACAAGAAACAAAAAAGATATAAAGAAATAGAAAAAATTGCGATCGTTTTTTGGCTCTCCTGAAAAATGGCCTTTTGTCCCTTACATTAATTCATATTTCCGTAGTCGAAATACACTTTCGGATTTATAATACTTATTAAATAAGGATAATGAAGTGAGGATTCACCAGTGTTCTTAGACTATATTAGAGTAATTTTTGGCCACTTTGAATTTTTATTATTGTGTAAACAATTTTAATGTTAGGATAATATTTTTGTACTTCATAATTCACACAAGCAATGTTTACTGTGCTACCTTGTTAATAATCGATTTATGCAATAATTTTGACATTTAAAGACCAAAACCGGAACAGTGACCACCACTGGAGTCTCTACCCTACATAGTATACATTCGAAAACTTGATGATCTCGTCAATAAAATCCATTCTAATTTTCATAAAAAACTGATCATAAGCAAAACAGGATTTCAAAAGACAAATCTTCCTTCACCTTTGTTAGCCTGAAAGGCGCTACCTTTAATCTTATTAATCCACCTTATCACAATCTCCAAGCCCTTATAAAGCCTAAACCCTTACGCCTTAAACCTTATTAAAGAAACGAGGGCATAAACAAATCAATACCTCCTTCGCCCGCTACGTACCCTATCTCAAAATCTTATTGTGAAAAATTGCCTCCTTCGAATTTTCGACAAGAAATCACTTACGATCTTACGGCGGACGTACTCGAGGTATGTTAGGGGGAAGAGCTTAAATAATAAGAAAGTCGATTGAGGAAAGGCTTGATTATTCTTATACTACGGAACTTATCGCAAAATACACATTGCGCTTACAACTGCCTCGGTGGCTCAGTGGTTAGTGACCCTAACTTCTGGGTCAAAGAGGCGTGGGTTCGATCCCCACCCAGGGCAAGTATTTATGTGACGAACATAGGTGTTTGCTCTGTGTCTGGGTGTTATTTAGTTACTATCTATACAAGTATGTATTTAAAAATATGTATACAGGTATGTAGTATATCAATCTCTGGCAGCCACATCACAAGCTTTGCTTAGTTTGGGGTCAGAGGCCGTGAGTAAGATGTCCTCAAATATTTATTGATTATTATAATAGAAGATGAGATAATTAAATGCTTCTTTTTCCTGACGTTCAATAGAGTTGCATCAGACCGACGTTTTTAGACTTACGAAGCAGTGCCACTCAAATTGAGAAACCCTAAATTAAAAATTAACTTGAACCCCAAAAACCAATTTTTCTCGTAGAATAAGAATAATGCGCTCAAATAAAAAATAACAAGGGCTTGATCATTAATTTGTACAGATTGTATAATTTTATGTAATTTTTAGCGGTTTAATTTGACAAGTTTCTTTTTTTGTTTATTGTGTGTGGTCTGAGTAATTTCCTAAAACCATTTAGGTGCAATTCTGTAGTCGAATAAACACAGCAATAGTTGCGAATCGCGACACTATATGGGTCTAGATATTTATAATTCTAAGAAGGACATTCTATAACAACGCGTAGTATACTGTAACGTCTGTAAGCATAACACTGTAGTTTGCTGCTGCTCGGTCTAGTGGCCTACGAAATTGTACCTACGTTTCTACTTTCTTATATATATTCACAGATGATTAAAACAATATTATATACTTAAGATATGCTTAATGCTTGAAGATAGTTGCGGTTGAGCTAAGCCACTATAGAGTATTATTTATTGCATTTATAAAGATTTTTTGAGAGAAAACGGTCTCAAAAGATTTTCCAAATATTATCTTGAAATAACCTCAATTTAACTTTAAACTAAATGAAATTACTTACATTTACTGCAACACCATCTTTGAACAAAATGTCAGTAGTCATTACCTGAGTGAGCAAGGAAAGATAAGAAAGTACTCAGTGATAAAAAAGTTTTTATGGCTCTTTCACCTATAAAAATCTTCAATGCGTCCTCTACGCAATGAAATTCTCTAATGAAAAACCTACAGTCTTGTCACGGTATGTCTTTTGATATAAAACAATAAAAAAATTAAATTTTTTTCAACTAAATAAAGTTGAACCTAAGGAAACTTAAAACAACTTTAAGAAGTGAGTTGTAACTTAACCCATTCACTGCCTTTCTGAAAAGTAACGATATTACCCCGATGCCGCAGTTATTATTACAGTTTAAAATCAACCGCCGATGGGCGGGCTCGGCGCTGAATGGGTTAAGAAACATAAAAAAGTTGATTCTTGAAATTTAACAGATTTAGCACATTATCCTCATATAAGGGACTAATCGTGTACTAAAAAATACAAGTTAAATAAATACCTACTTCATTAAGTCGACATTTCAATTGAGCTGCATCGATCGTGATCTCGGTCACGGTTAGTCCCGTAGTATACAAACAATATTCGTTATCACCTTTTGATAGTCTACGTCTGAACATAGTCGTACTCTCTAAGAGCGATCTAGCCATATTCGCCACGATGACTCAGCTACGAATCTGTGAATTCGTTATGCTATAAAATATCTGCTCCGGGTCCATGCAAGCTTCCTCATAATATTTCTCTATGCCACAAAGCCGGTAGTATAAAATCTGTACATAAATTCTAATACCGGAACCAAGATTGATAAAAACTATGTTAGTTGTAAAAAGTTTTATAGCCCCCATAAAATCCTCGATACGTCCGCTACGGTGCGAAACTCTCTAATGAAAAACCTGGCCGTATACGGCGTGTCCTTTAATATAGCTTAATGGAAGAGGAAAATACAGGGTGATGGAAAACAAATGCCTCCGACCGGCTCAAGCTCGCTATGTGTGGGGCTATTAAATTGGCTACATGCACGTAAAATATGTGTACTACCAATGAGGTAATGAAACAAAGTCGCTTTCCGCTGTCTGTATGTCCCCATATATGCCTAAATCTTTAAAACTACGCAACCAATTTAAATACGTTTTTTTTAAAATAAATAGAGTCATTCAAGAGGAAGGTTTAAATTCATAATACCGAAGCCGGGGCGGGTCGCTAGTTTACCATATTTGAAAGCATTTTGGGATTTTTTCTAATAAAAATTTTATGTATTAATTCATATCAATCAAAATATATACAATATGTGAATTGTCATACCATAATAATAAAATGGTTAGGTTAAGAATTTCGGGAAGAAACTTGCATACGTACCAAATCTAGGCACCAATGGAAATCGTTAGATAGAAAAAAGTTAGATAATATGTGAATCTACCAATCTGTAACTGGGCCAGCGAGGTAGATACATTACGGTAGTTTCAAATAGTGGCACCTAAAAATTGTATAACGGCTTTAAACAGTTTGTCAGTCTACAACAGTCAACAAATAATAAATTAAATATTTAAGAGGGACTCCCATACAGTACGGAACCCTCCGTTTGCGAGTCTGACTATTAATACACTATAACATAAGTATAGTTTTACTATGATGGTAAGTGGCAGAAAGAGAAAGGGCAGACCAAAAAGGTCTGGAAGAATTGTGTGAAAGATAATATAATAATATGTGAGAGAAAGGCTTGATGATGAGATGACGCATGATAGAGTGAAGTGGCGTAAGGAAACGTCCTATGTCGACCCCATCTAGTGGGATAAGGGCAAGAAGATGATCATGAACACAGGTATAATTTTACGAACAAAACGCCTATTTAGTGGCCCGATCTGCTGCACGATATTATACCCCAGGCGCTTCTTGTAACGATCTCTGCTAGAAATATCTCTTTGTGGCAAAAGGCTCGTAGCTCCAGCATTATTTCACGGTAGTGATGAGCCACGTTTAAGAAATGGACAGATTTTGACGGTTGCTACATTGTAGAGTTCCGGCATTTTATTACAAGCTCAAGTCCCGTTGTCTGTCTGTAAGTCTGTAATCGAATCTTGCAAGTTGAATTTGATCCACTTCCCGGTTACCATTGAGCTAAAATTTTGCACTTATGTGTAAATCGCGTGACAATGCAATATTATGATGACATGGTGCTGATCTGATTATGGGAGCAGGAAGCCGACCAAAGGAACTTAGCAAGGAAACGACACAAGCTCATTGAGTTTGGGTTCATTTGAATGCTCTTGACGACTTGTTGTCTTTCAAAGGTAACCAGGGTCTGATAATGGAGCTCGTAGGTAGTCATAGGAACTCTGTAATGAAACGACGCAACCCTATCGAGTTTCGGCTAGTTTGATATCTTTTTGCAAGTACTTGTTCAGCAAAAGCTTGTTGTTTTAAAAAAAAGATTTTTTTAATATAATTTTTGTTATAATACAATTTTCCGCCCTAGTCCACTAAACGTAAAACTGTCTTGTAGTTTATTAATTTAAATGGTTGGAAATGACTTGTAAGTGACTTGTAACTAACTGGTCTAACGGAGTTTTATAGGCTTGTTTTTCATAAGTAAGTCATAAGTAATTTATTGGTAAGATGGCAATTTACATGTCAAGTTATAAATAAGTAAACATAAAATACAATAAAGTACATATAATTTATCATCAAAAATAATTGAAAATAAATGATAATTGAAAAATTACATACAAACCTTACAATACAATTCACAGAATGTCAACAAAAATATTATCAAAAACAAACAAAGAATAAAAATCAAATGTCAAAAATATAGAAATCCGAAACACAAACAAATATTATTATTTTCATTATATTATTTGATGTTAGATTATAATCTAAACAAACAATTCTAAACAGTGCGTTCCTGAAATGTTTCACTATAAATCACTTTACTATTATTTTTAAGACTTTCGAGTATTTTAGGAGCAAAAACTTTATCTACTCCTATCTGATACGCTTTTAAATTATTGCGACGTCATAGATTTAAGTATCTATTTTTCTTAGTTTTCTTTTAATTTAAGTGTTCTTTCTATTTCTCCAATAAAACGACATTATTAATTGATCATTTGATTAATCATTTACTAATCAATTTGGTAAAAGCTTAGTGTGCTTAGCTTACACACATGTTTAAATGTAACACTATTTTTTTAAAACATTGTTTACATTCAATCCACGGTAACAGTTTCTTTAGATACTGTTGCAACAGCTAAAAGATTTTTAATTAAAGTGAAGATTTCAAAATGGTTGAATTTTAATTAAAATATAACACCGGTATTAGCCACACTTTGCTATTTAGACGTAGTGGTTGAATTTTATTAATAACTTAGACGGATAAAAATCTAAATGCTCCCATCCCTGCCTCAAGTGTTTCTGTCATCACTTCTCTTCTCACTAAGAGCGAGACAGATGGCGCTGCTTGTAGCAGCATTGAGTACCTAGTTTATGGTACGAGCTTTTAATAATGACGGCGGTATTGTACTTTTTCGCTTTAAACTTTAGAGAACTGAATATTAAATTTATAACAAAACATCAGGCAGGTAGAACATGATTTTGTTAGACAATTTTAGTAACAAAATCCAGCGAAATAGTTTTCGATTACCTACTTTATTCAATGTGAAACCATTAAAATCTCCAGGACAATAGTAATATGCTACAAATAACTAACTCTTAGCATCAGTAAAAGTGTTATATAATTTTTAATTTTGAAGCTTTTAGTGAAATCAATAAATCTCCAAAACTTTATAGTTCCTCTGGCAATATCTAATTTAACCGTTAGAATACCACGCCTTAATTTATTTTTTATTCAATATTTTATGGCCTGGCTTTTTTGTCGACTATATACTTGTTGGAAATACAGTTTTAATTAGTAAAGGTGACTTTGGAGTTCAAAAAGATGTCTTTATTATTTCTACTTTAATTTCACAGTTTTTGACTATAACTGTCACGTTTGCCTCTTATAACACGTCCGCATAAAAAAAAAAATCTTTATGCAAGGTTATCTGTCTAACATGTAATAAGCCGAAAGGAGGTGATCAAGACCATCATTACAAACAACTTTTTCTATGGAGCTAACCGAAATTTCGAGGAAAAAAAATCATCTGTTCCATACATTGTAGCTCCGGATCGACAAAATGTTTAAAACTGCTGTTTATTTTTCTCGAATTCCGGTTTGACTCCATTGTAAAAGTTGTTCATAATGATGGTTTGCTCACTTCACACTGCTTAAATCACCTCTTTTCGGCTTAGTACATCTGTTCTGGATAACCCTGTATTTCTATCCAATTTAAACAGTAAGTCCGGTGATGGTTGGTTCACATGTACATATATGTTCTACCAATAATAGGTAGTGCTAGTGGCACACAATTCCTAGGTAATCTCGAATTAGGCTGTAGCGTACTCAGCGGCAAAATGCATCGGTCGGCGAAACGGCAGGCTCTGGGGTAATCTGGATTAAAGTTAATGACCACTGGTCTCGGTGTAACACGGACCTATTGGTGACTTTGTTGGTTTGATATAGGAAATAGCCGTCACAAATTTTATTTGACCAGCTAGCTTAGTTTACGACCACGAAAATAATTTTGTCGACGTGTGAAAAAGTGACAAATATACTTCTCCATAACTCTGTCTTGTCCTGACACGTTGAAAGAATTATTTCGTGGTGCATATACTAGCCCGGCGAGTTATTTGTACCTATAGGCCGAATCATACAAGTCGGCAAATGTGAAGTTAACTACAAGATGCGCAGTATCTAATCAATTTTTATTTGAGCTTCGGTCAGGATTTGATATTGCGCAGCTCACCTTACATCTGCCGACTAGTATGATTTGGCCTATATATGTAAGTGGATGTGCTACTCGTACGGTGCGTTTGTCAGAACGTGGTCTCTATTTGAAAAGTTGACATCCTGCTCCATTAGTTTTCAGTTTTCCATGCTATACGCCATGCCCAATCCCATACGAACTTGGTAATCGACTGGCATATGCCAGTTGCTTTTAAATTATTTTTCTTTTTTTCTATCCCGTGATTTTAAAATTGTGATGAAAATTAGTCTTTAAACACTTCTCTTAACTAGTTTAGAACTTATGGCACTAAATCGAGAATTTTCAGAAAAAAAATCGGAAGCGCACTAATAATATATATGACATTTGTATTTTTATCCTAACAAAACAATAGTGTTTAAACCGTTACATGCTGTTAAAATGTTTCTCCTGTAGAAAAACAAATTTGTCGATTAAGATGTTTTTTTCTTCAAAGTCCTCTATAGACCGATAGACGTCTCTATCGAGTCTAAGTTTCAATAAAATTAATTCACCAAACATTTTCTTGTTAAAGGTACGTAGATAATATAATATAACTGAAAACATGTAATGAGATTTGAAATTCTTATAAAATATAATTAATTTGTCCTCATCGTACCATTCCATTGCTTATTTTATTGCTTCAATAAATCTTTTGCGTCTAACATTTTAGCTATTTTCAAAGGAAACACAGAAATTGTCGTTTATTTGGGCCGTCCAATTCATCAAAATCAAGCTAAGCCCACTCCACCCGCATACTAAGCGTACAGATATCTAAACTACCTAGGTTTGTACGACAATATATCAAATGATATGTCGTAATTAGTTGACAAATTCTTTCTTAATGAATGAATGAATGAAAATACTTTTGTTTCATCCTTAAAATATAGCTCGAAAAGAATATATAAAAAATAAATCGGGCAAAAGTGCCTTTATTACCTACAACAAACTACAATAGGTACTACCTTATATGCTAAAACTACCTACACTACTACTACATAAAAATAATTTGATCATCCACAGACCCTTGAAGGTCTAACTAAAGATAATCCAAATGCTCAAGCCCACTGCCAGCTGGCAGCGTGCCCAGCATGCTGGCTGCATTGCCACGCTGAATGGCAATGCTTATGCGTGGAGCCAAATAAATACCAGCATTTTGGTCACGCGTCGCGTCCACCAGACGCTCAGAAAGACTTTTGATAATAAGATGAGCTCCCGGCCTCCACGGACCTAATGTCTCAACTCCAAATGGCAAAACATATAAAATGTATGATAATAAACTTAAAATCTACTGTTTCAACCAATGGCTTTATCACTAACAGTGATCTTTTCCAGGCAATCTAAAGACGCAAAGGTACTAGAAGATAATAAAACTTAATAACGACGGATTGAGCTTTGAATAAATAATTAATCAGCCAAGTGTGAGACGGACTCGCACTCGAAGGGTTCCGTACTGTATGGGGGGAGCCCTTATTAAACAGTATGATTTTATTTGTAACTAGCTTTTGTCCGCGGCTTTGCCCACGCGGTATATTAATTTTTGTGCTTTCCCAAAGGAACGCTTTATTGTTCAGGGATAAAAAGTAGCCTCACTTTCCGTCTTTCAAACTATGTCCATGCCAAAAACCATGTCAATCCGTGCTCCGTTGCTGCGTGAAAGAGGAACAAACTAACAAATACACTTTCGAATTCATACTACAATTTAGTAAGGATTTCATAATTATTTAGGTCTGGAAGAGTTATTTTTATGATAAACATTTCAAAAATTCGTTGCGGATGCAGGACTCTAACCTTGCGTCTTCGGATCACTAGCCCGACGCTCTGCCAACTGAACTAATCCGCAGTACTGAACCCGCGCCGAATTTCGTGAAGTGTTTATCATTTTAACCACTTATAGCGTTGGCGGCGCCACCTATGATACTAGTATTAGACAGGTTATCGCTCAATATAAGTTATAAGAACTTATTTAGGTCTGTTCAATATTCAGCTCTGTTTATAGCAGTATTAATCGAGGTGAAACATCGTCGCCAGCAGATTAGCTAGATCGACACGTTGTATACTGCTAGCGTATAAACGGGGGGCTTAAACTGGTAGCCTGACCAATAACGCTCTAGGGTGACTAGAAAAGGGGCCTGGATTTACTTGTAACGCTATTGGGTTAGCCTGACAGGTACCGAACGAAGGCTGGCTAGGACTGGATTAGGGAATTGACGTTGGAGTAAGGCTAGTTTGTGTGGTAGTTAGGTTTAAATAAAATTTTGACGAGGACCTATTTTTCTGCTTATTCAAGTAAACATAAGCACGGTACCTTTATGCCAACAAGCTTTGTATAAGTAATATTTTTTGTAATAACTGTGTACAAGTATTCGAATAGTTCACACGAAACAATGTATCGTCGATGTAGTATTTTTTAAACTTTTGTTGATTATTCATAAACGACTAAGCCAATTATGTAAAAATTTAAATGACCACTTCTAAAGTGCAATCAACGATACAAAAATAGGAACGTCAGAATAGGTTTATAATAGGCAAAGTAATCGCGTAACATTCAAAAAAAACATTCAGTCTAATTCTGAACATCCTTTTAGAAGTCGGTTACAAATTATTATTATACATATACTACGGGACTAATCGAGCACTAAAATTACGACTATTCGTGACCACGATCGATGCAACTCGGTCGAAACGTCGGGATGATGAGGTATTCATTTATCTCGTAATCTTAGTGCGCGTTTAGTCCCGTAGTATATAATAACAAAAAAATGTGTTCAAATCGCGAAAGTTTTAAGATAAGATAAGATAAGATAAGATAAAGTTTATTGTCAAACTGTGTTACATTATAAGGTCTTAGTTCTAAAAAGTGCCAACAGTTTGGTCCATTATGAACATACAATGTCAAATAGATTTTTACAAAAAATGTCAAATAAAATTTCATTATTAACTGTCGCAAGAATCAACATCATGTAAATCAATAAAATCAACAATTCTTAACTATGCATAACAAGCTAACAATAACTGACAAAACTATAATTACTAAAATTTGTCATCCAAGTTTAACAACAATATCGGTTAAAAATTATTGTAAATTTAGCTGATGAATTAATTATATATTTGTTTGTTCTAGGTAAATGAGTGTAATTTACTCGCACCTAAATGTCATATCACTGGATGAAGGAAAATAATGTAAGGATAGCTACATACCTACGTCTTCCGGAGAAGTTTAATATATTCACCGATCTGTAACTGGCCTGCGTGGTCCAATCAGCAGGCCTATGTTCAGCAGTGGAAATTAAAGGCTGCATTACAGTACGGTACTTTACTGATTCAATAATGTTTGTCAAACTTAATGTTTGGTAGGTCGGGGATGCTTTAACCATCTAGCTATTTCAGATATGTTGCTTGCGGCTTAAAAATAAGGGCTATTCCCGGCCCAAACAAACTTACATACATACTTATTTTGTAGCGCTCGTAGCGTAGTTTGACTAGGTGATTGTCAGCGATCACCGAAATTAAGCAACGTTCCGCACGGTCAGTACTTGGATGGGTGACCGCGGGTGGCATTTTCCAACTGAGCGCTACCGTGGCTCGGTTCACACGTTTAATTGTAGGCCCCGGTTATTTTAATCGTGTAGCCATGTCAGAGGTCTTCAGGCGGCCTAAAAACTCTGACACCAGGGCTTGCCACCCGGCCTATACGAACTTACTTACTTTACTTATTTCGTGCTTATTGGGTCATTTTTAAGTATTCAAATATAAATAACACGATAACTGGCTATTCCCATTTACCTAATAAACAAAAGAAACTATCCCAAAAACATTTCACAGGTAAACATGATGTCAGAACTTTCTTTGTTACTTTATGAAGACGTTATATAACTTGCTCTCGGTTCAGAAGACTCATCTTCGAGTTTCCTCGGTATTTACGACTGATAATATTAGATAAACAGCTTCGCAATCACACTCGTGGATAGTTCGCTAACGTTCTATAGGCATTGTGTATTTCGAGATATCAAGATACCTATTATGCAGAGAAAATGTTTTTTTACCGAATAACAAAAAAAGAAGAGGTATTAAGGTCGTCTGTGTTTTTTTTTGTATTTTATCAAATTTTTGCTATAGTCTGACCGTTTAACTGAGTCCTCGCCTGCGCGGTACAGAGGCGCGGGGGTAGTCGACAAAGGGGACTGAGACAGGTGCGAGCGGCGGGTCCCCGCCGCTCGACATGGAGGTGACATCGCTTCGAGCAAACTATTCGAATACTCTAAACGGTGGTACCTAGTTGGTGTTGAGATTTTTGCGAAAAATGATTATTACGCTTATACGAGTTTAGCGTACCTTGACTAGAGGTG
This sequence comes from Hypomecis atomaria, assembly GCA_964007245.1. NCBI lineage: Eukaryota > Metazoa > Arthropoda > Insecta > Lepidoptera > Geometridae > Hypomecis > Hypomecis atomaria. The sequence goes on along the minus strand of OZ023300.1, from coordinate 17,559,233 downwards.
TCTTAGGTAATTACGCTCATGGAGTAGTTTGACTAGTTGTTTATCAGCGATCACCAAAGTTAAGCAACGTTCTCATTAGTAAGCTCCAAGTAGCCCAACGAGCTATGGAGAGGGCTATGCTCGGAGTCTCTCTGCGAGATCGAATCAGAAATGAGGAGATCCGTAGAAGAACCAAAGTTACCGACATAGCCCAACGGATTGGCAAGTTGAAATGGCAATGGACAGGGCACATACTGACCGGACTGACTGGACTGATGACCGATGGGGTCGAAAAGTTCTTGAGTGGAGACCACGTACCGGCAAGTGCAGCGTAGAACGTCCACCCACAAGGTGGACGGATGACCTTATTAAGACCGCAATATCGCGCTGGATGCAAGCCGCTTCCAACCGGTCTTATCGGAGATCCATAACATGTCCAGCAGTGGACTTCTTATGGCTGATGGATGGAAGCAACGTTCGGCACAGTCAGTCTTCGGATGGGTGAACGCGGGTGGCATTTATAACTGATTGTTACCGTGGCTCGGATGACACGTTAAATTGTAGGTCCCGGTTGATTTAACCATTTAGACGTGTCAGAGGTCTTCTGGCAGCATATAAACTCTGACACCAGGGTTAGCCACCCGGCCTATACAAACTTATGTATCTCTCATCACAATACGCACACACGAATATTAAACTGGAAATCACGTTCATTTTAACTGATAAGCTAAAACTTTCATACACATTCTGATTTGGTTAAGACCAACCGTCAAGTTGGATCGTATCCAAGCGGAAGGTTGGTTTAACGGTATGTTGATTAGCAGTGGTAGTGTCAAACGTCCAACCAGCCAACTATACATCGGCCAATGGTCGGGACGTCTGTAGCGATGTTTTTCGATTTGGTTGGTGTCGACATGTATCATTGCTACAGACGTTCTGAAAATGTGCCGATATACTCGTACCGACAACATTTATGTAAACCTAATAGCGAAAACGAGACATTACAAGTACTATTAAAGATTTTTGACCGAATGAATTGATTTAAAATGACTGATCTGTATTAATTTACTAGTATTATAATAAAATGTATAGTCAGTTCATAGTTTTCAAGTTCTAAACTTTTATCATTTTTGCGTTTAAAATTGATATTTAAGTCTTCCATAAACGGAAATGTCATGTGTTAACTTTGAGCCATAAGATTTGAATCTTCATGCACAGGTGCCTGCAATATGAATACAATGAATAATTCAGCAAGTCGAAATTATTAACCGAGCGAGAGAGCGCCATCTACCGTGGTACTCAAACAAACGCTAAAAGTATTTTGACGTGTCTGTGTGTATAAGATAAAGGAAAAAAAAAGATATGGAAGGAGTCGGAAGGTTTACAGAAAATAGTAGGTACCTAGTAAGCAAATAGTACTTTCGATCACAACACACATCGGCCAAGTGCAAGCCGGACTAGCGCACTGAGGGTTCCGTACCCTATGGGAGCCTCTTAGCCCCATTTCAAGTGTTTTCCTGTTGCCCTTATTAATATCAAGAAAACACACGTTTGTTGTATCGAAGCCTCCTTAAAAAATTTATTTTATTCTGTTTTCATTTTCTTGTCATAGCGGCAATGTATATTTCTAAATTCAACTGTCGGAACTATCACGGTTCATGAGATACAGCCTGGTGACAGACAATCAGACATACATACGGACGGACGGACAGCGGAGTCTTAATAATAGGGTCCCGTTGGTTACGGAACCCTAAAAAGCTGGTACAATAGAGTGTGGCGGCGCGTGATTCAGCTCGCAGGCATACGAAGCGCGCACGGCCGTCTGTGACGACGGCGCGCTGTGGAATGCTGAGGCGCCTCCCGCATCGCGTACATTTATATGAAGCGCCGCCGCCGGCGCATGACTCAGCTTGCAGTGCACACGAGGCGCGCACGACCGCCTGTGGCGGCGGCGCGCTGTGGAATGCTGAGGCGTCCCCGGATCGTGTATATTTATATGAAGCGCCCACGCCGCGGCGCGTATAATATTAATTAGCAGCAGAGTATACCTTGTATGCCGCCAACAACACCCCAATAAGGACCTACGGCGAGAGAACATTGGAGCTCAATCTAGGACTGCGGCGCAGTTTCCGATGGACCTTCATTGTCGCCGATGTAAAGACTTCTATACTAGGCGCCGATTTTTTGAGAAGCCACAAATTGATCGTAGACCTACACCACCGGAAGTTACTGGACCAAGTAACTGAGATCAATATTAACGCAATCAAGATAAACAACCACGATCCCGCCATATACATGATCAATCGTGACCACGCATACCACGACATCTTGATGAAGTATCCAGACGTCCTTCGACCCATGTCACTGAAGACAGATCCTCCGAAGCACAAAGTGACTCACTTCATTGAAACAACTGGACCACCTTTGTACGCTAGACCACGCCCACTACCACCAGATAAATTCAAGGCAGCGAAACTGGAATTTGAGAAGATGGTTGACATGGGCATTTGCAGACCATCGAAGAGTTCCTGGGCCAGCCCACTGCATGTGGTTACCAAAAAAGATGGATAACTACGTGTATGCGGTGACTACAGAAGGCTAAACGCCGTGACCAAGCCAGACCGCTACCCGATTCCTCGCATTCAGAGCTTCACGTACCAGCTGCAGGGCAAGACCATATTTTCCAAACTCGACATCAAGACAGCGTACTTCTGGATCCCGAACAGAAAAGAAGACGCAGAGAAAACAGCGATTATCACGCCGTTTGGTCTGTTCGAGTTTACTTGCATGCCGTTTGGATTACGCAACTCAGGCCAAACGTTTCAACGCTTTATGCATGAAGTACTGCGAGGGCTGGATGACCACATCTTTTGTTTCGTTGACGACATACTTATCCACTCACGAAATCCAGAAGAGCACAGAAGACACATAGAAGAAGTCATCGAGCGTCTAAACAAATTCGGCATTTCACTCAACATCGACAAATGCGAATTTGGTAAGGAGAAGATACAGTTCCTCGGCTACGAAGTGACATCCGAAGGTATCAAGCCCACAGAAGATCGCATTGAAGCTATTAAGAAGTACCCGAAACCTAAAACAGTACAAGAACTACGAAGATTTCTGGGCATGGTGAATTTTTACCGCGACTGTTTACCACACCAGGCTGAATGTCAACACGAGCTAAACAAATATCTACATAACACCAAGAAGAATGACAAGACACCTATAGAATGGACGCCAGAAGCTGAGAAGTCATTCGATAAATGCCGCCAAAGCATTATCGACGCCACTACACTGACGCACCCAGTACCAAACGCTCCAATCTGTTTGTACTCTGATGCCAGTGATCGAAGTTTGGGAGCTGCATGCCTACAAAAAGTGAATAACACCTGGAAGCCATTCGCATTTTTCTCGAAGTCAATGAGTGAAACGCAGCGAAGATACAGCGTCTACGATCGAGAGTTATTGGCGATATATACGGCCGTTCGACATCTACGACGTTTGATAGAAGGCAACGACATCACGATCTACACAGACCACAAGCCATTATCATACGCACTAACGAAGCCACCGACCAGTAGCGACACCCCTCGGCGAGAACGTCAACTACACTACATCAGCCAGTTTTGCTCAAAGATCAAGTACATAGACGGAGCAAACAATCAAGCTGCCGATGCAATGAGTCGATTAGAAAATATCGATGAAATTCAACTGTCGTCGAGTATTGACTACGAAAAATTGGCAGAAGATCAAAGCAAAGATGGCAAACTTCAGAATATCAGAGGAAACCGCAATTTAAGATTCACCTATGTTCATTTGCCCGGTATAACGAAGGCCATCACTTGCGAAACGTCGACCGGCACTCCACGACCTTATCTACCTACGACTTATCGTCATGCAGCGTTCAAGGCGCAACGCGATATTAGTCACCCGGGGATCCGAACCTCACGAAAGATGATGACATCGAAGTTTTTTTGGCCTGAAATGAACAAAGACGTCGGTACTTGGGCAAGAGCATGCATCGGATGTCAGCGCGCAAAAGTACACCGGCACGTGACCAGTCCCTTAGGCGAGATTCCAGAATCAGGCCGCTGGGAGCATATCAATCTCGATATCTTAGGACCTTTTTCACCCTCTAACGAGTTCCGGTACATTGTTACAATCATCGACCGCTGCACAAGATGGCCCGAGGCTATTCCAGTTCGTGATATAACTGCAGATACGGTAGCAAGAGCTGTCTACGAGGGATGGATAGCGAGATTTGGTTGCCCACTTCGCGTGACTACAGACAGGGGCCAGCAGTTCCAATCAGCATTATTCAGTGCCCTGACCAAGAAGTTTGGCATCGCCCATATCAAAACCACGGCGTATCATCCTGCATCAAACGGAAAAATAGAAAGATGGCATCGAACACTTAAAGGGGCGCTCATGGCTAGAGGCGCATGCACGAGATGGAGCGAAGAACTTCCGACAGTATTGCTCGGTCTAAGAACCGCCCTTTGCGCAGACACAAACCTGAGTCCGGCCTTGATGACCTATGGATCAACGCTACGAGTACCATCAGACATATTTGTACCTACAAAGTCGAATATCGAAGATGCCGAGTTCGTACGACGTCTTACAGAAACAATGGCATCGTTAGTACCAATCAAGAGAAAAGAAGCTACATGTAAACAACCTTTCGTTTACAAGGACCTAGCGACATGCAGTCACGTGTTCGTGCGGAACGATACCGTGGGTGGCGCGTTAAAACCACCGTACGACGGCCCTTACGAAGTTCTACAGCGACATGACAAGTACTTCAAACTGCAATTGCCACGGCGAACATCGAATGTTTCTATCGATCGTTTGAAGCCTGCCTACATACTGAGCGAAGACACCGAACGCACGGCAGTGGTACCTGCATCCTCGACTACATCGCAACAACCTATCACTACGCCGCCAGCATATCGAAAAATCAAGCCAGCGAAGCCAGAAAACCCGACCGAGTATATCACGAGATCGGGGCGCGTCGTGAAACACCGAGTACGCTTCGCTTGAAGGGGAGCTATGTGGCGGCGCGTGATTCAGCTCGCAGGCATACGAAGCGCGCACGGCCGTCTGTGACGACGGTGCGCTGTGGAATGCTGAGGCGCCTCCCGCATCGCGTACATTTATATGAAGCGCCGCCGCCGGCGCATGACTCAGCTTGCAGTGCACACGAGGCGCGCACGACCGCCTGTGGCGGCGGCGCGCTGTGGAATGCTGAGGCGTCCCCGGATCGTGTATATTTATATGAAGCGCCCACGCCGCGGCGCGTATAATATTAATTGTAAATAATATTTAATAAAGAATTAGATTGTGTCTTAGTTTTAGTTCTAGGCTAATTACTTAGAAGTTAAATTTAGTGTTAGGTAAAAGTTAGCTTGTAGTCTAGATGTAAGTTTTAGAAAATATTAGAGTAGGTGCTTCTAGAAGGTAAGGTTTAGTCATAGGTTAGTAGATTATTATTATTATTACTTTAGGATAGGAAATAGTATATAAGGCCGACGATTACAAATAAATTCATTCACTCCTGGGAACAAGTCTTTATTTTCAATCAAGAAGCGAAACGTGAAACACTGCAGTGCTACCATCCTCGCCCGGTACAACAGTATGAGACGATGAGTCTCAACAAGAGTACTTAAATTATGTTATGTTACACAACAAGCGCCGAACGTACACAGGTATCAACGAGGTAGGTGCAGAACGAGTCTCTCATATTATAAGCGAATTTTCGAGAAACAACGTAGCTTTCAGACGGTATCTTTTCTTTTGTTTTATCTGAGGTACACACTGTTCTTTGCTAAATTACGTCGCCAAGCTGACGGAAAACGAGACGAAACGTTATGTTGGAAATGGAAATAAACAAATGGAATATGAGTACGAGTATCTCCATTATTGTAGTGTAAAAATTTTGGTGCATTGATTCATAAGACATTCTTAGAGCTAGAAAAGATTACTTACAGTTTGAGATGCCATGTCTGAAGGTTTATTGAACCCATAGTGATGCGTTCTAATGGCGCTGTAACGATACTACCTATAATTAAACGATAAGTTAGTAAATTCCTATAGGCCGGGTGGCTAGCCCTGTTGTCAAAGTTTTTAGGCCGCCTGAAGGCCTCTGACTTGGCTAAACGGTTAAAACAACCGGGACCTACAATTTAACGTGTCATCCGAGCAACGGTAGCGCTTAGTTGGAAAATGCCACCCATGCCAACACCTAATCAAACTACGCTACGAGCGCTACAAACGATGAAAAAAATAATACAAATACAATAACTACTTCATGATTAAACATTAAAAAAAACAAAACCTAATTTAAATAGGACTATTGTATAAAGTACTTACACATACTTAATACATTATGAACCAGTGATCTGTCCTGAGTACTTTCAAGTTGTGAACAACATCCAATTACTTAGTACCTTTACTTACCACAAAAAAGTGGAATCATCTTTTACTTTACTTTAATTCAATTTATTTTTTTTATTTATTTAGTGCATACTTCATATTCGTTACATATCTGTAGTTATTCAAAAACATAACAAGTTAACTAATTTGGTACAAAGAAATACTTTGTAAATACTTGTATACATATTTACGATACAAAGCAAAAACAGAAACACTATTTTTAAATATTAAATGATTAATAGTAAAAAAAAACTGTTTCGAGAACTTGTGTCTTCGCTCAATGTTAATTGCATATTTGGAAGTCATCATTTTATTTTATCATCATTTTATCACATCATTATTTTTCGCGAAAATGGCACCGCCGAATTTCACCGCATACAGAATTTGAAAAGTTTGCACAAATCGATGTGACCTTCATATACATTTTTGTTGATTTATCAAAAATGGCTTAGACGATTTCGATATAGTTTGAATGGAGTTTTGGAGATTTTTTTAAATCGGTTTACAACTAGTTAAAATAACGATGAATATACACAAAAAAATACATAGGTACAGACCGGCATAATACTTCCTTCTTTTTGGAAGTCGGTAAAAAGCACTGTCAATACAATCACTCAGGGTGCACCTCCCAAAAATCCACTAAAACAAAACAAATAAAGATAAGTCAGGCAATCCTTAACGACCCCCCATTCCATCAATCTCTTCAACCACATTGCATGTCTACCTTATCAAGTATCCCGACCAATTTTTTTCAATCACCCCTTCAAATAACGATTTAGAAACGGTAGCTCTACGCTTTTTGGTCGGTAGAAGATACATTGCCTCGTATGGAAGACGTGCGCGTGCATTAAATTCAAGTTAATATGTAGAGCGAGCTTGAAAAATATAGCTTGAGTTAGGTTTTTTGTGAGGGGAACGCAGTCAAGGCCATTATTCACTTTGGATGGTTTAGTAATTAGGAAAAGATTTGTAATTAGGCATTTATTTGAAAAGTTTTTATTTTGGATGATTTGCGTTATTGGCTCTATTTTAGTTTAAAGAGTTATGATATTTTTTCAAATAAGATAAAGTGTATAAGTATTCCTCAATAAATAAAACAAGGCTCTTTAGTACTTATAGCCTGATGCCTTGTGTGGGACCCGCCGCCCGCACCTGTCTCAGTCTCCTTTGTCGTCTCCCCCGGCGCCCCTGTATTGCGCAGGCGATAACTAAGTTAAGCGGTAGGATTATAATATCCAGACCCGTAACTTAATATTAAATTTAAATTAATTCAAATAAATGACTTGCTAGTTTCGGAACTTGTAACTCTCTATATATGTGTATGTCATTACGTAAAATAAAATTTTCACTTCCAAGCTAAGCTGAAATTGAGAATGTATGAAAGAGATTATGTGACTTAAAGAAAAGCTTGATAGACTTTTTCTTTGCTCAGACATCAGCGATTCAGCATGAGCAAAAACCACATCAAGTTACGTACGTGTAGTCTCTACCGAGTCTCATTGAACTTGTGATGCGAATCACGTAGAGTGCAGTCGATCAATGTAGAGCAGCTATAGTCGACTGTAGTCGACGGGTTTGTGCGACATTTAGCTCGCAGCTGTGATTAAGCGTGGCTTTAATACAGTTACAGTCCTACCTTGCGTTATACTTTGTAGAGAGCCAGTACTTGTAGGTCACTATAAAAAAAACTTTAACATATGAGTCGACTCCAATGTTGCTGTTCTTTTTTGAAAGTATTCTTTCACATAATATGGAATAGCTGAATTGTCATGATTTTCAGAGTGTCTCATAGTTATATGATCACTTTGCCGTCAGAGGTCTACGTTGGATATTTAAATTTTGTCGTACATTTGTTATTGAAGCGATTGTAATTGACTTTGGCAATATTGATGTTCAAATCACTTACATTATCATTAGAAATTACTCGCTGCGCTTGCTTACCCTTAATTAATAACAGATTAATAATAAATGATATAATCAAACGCTGGTCCGTTATTTCTATTCACTATATCGAACTTTACAATTTATTCAACCATAAATACTGCGTGCTATGTAACCCATCTATTTAATCTACCACTGCCATTTTAACTTGATAATAGGCATAATGACTAAAAATATAATTATTCAAAAAAATATTAGACAAATATTTTTTCTTATGTCAATTAAACAAAAATTTGATGAAGGTATAGACCGTCAAAGTTCCGCGTGACGTCACAAGTGCCATACAAATGTATAGACATCTGTCAGAGAGGTGACGTCACGATCCCCACTCCCAATATTTGACAAGATTTATCGTTGTCAATTGTCGTTTGATTAACAAAAGAAAAAATATGTATCCAATATTTTTTGATAGTTAATCTAACTCACGGACTAGGTAATTACATTTTTTTTAATCCAGTCATTATGTTCATTCGTTGGTAACTTTACTTAGACTACAAAGCTCGCCTTACGAATTCAAGTCCTAAGTCTGAAATAATGATACCTCCACACTTTAACCAAGGCTTCAACCTATTTCCCTAAACCCCCCGCTCGTGCTGGGCGGCGCTGTCGTCGCATATTCATCAGCTCGTTATTATTGGTCAGCGGTCTGCCCGTTGAAATATTCATCGGGCTTGAACGACTTTGTTTATTAGCTATCAGTGAACTGAATCAGTATACTGAACTAATATTTTGGATATGTCAGAACGGTTGTGATGTTTCTGACATAAATCAATAGGCATTCAAAATGATTGCAATTTATTTAAATGTATGGAAAGTAGTTTGAGTAATAGGCACCTAATGTTGCAGAAATACTGTGGTTTGTCACTAGTACCGGGTGCTGTTAGCTATGGAATAGTAGATAACTTAAACAACGTATTTTTATTCTTGTAACTGTCAAATAATTACGGTAATAAACCACAATAAAAACTTTCTTTTGAATTATTATGAGCACAGTGGAATGATCACTTTTTGAGTTATAAAGAAACATCTAAATTTTTAAACTTACACACAGCTCAGAGGTCATTAATCTCACAAACATATTTCTTAGCCTATTATGTTTTTGTAGCAATCAACCATCTAATTACATTGTTAAAATTGGTTTTTATTATCATCATAATCATCGTCATCATCTACGGAAGCCTAACATACGCGTATCTCGACACGCACCTAACAACTTATTTTACTTTAATAAGGTTAGTCTTGTGAGTAGTGGGTACTGGTAGTAGAAGTCTCAAACTTTATTTTCAAACACATCACACCTAAACTCGGTAACTGCCTCGGTGGCTCAGTGGTTAGTGACCCTAACTACTGGGTCAAAGAGGCGTGGGTTCGATCCCCACCCAGAGAAAATATTTATGTGATGAACATGGGTGTTTGCTCTGTGTCTGGGTGTAGTTTAGTTACCATCTATATAAGTATGTATTTAAAAATACATAAGTAGTATATCAGTCTCTGACAGCCATATCACAAGATTTGCTTAGTTTGGGGTCAGAGGCCGTGTGTAAGATGTCCCAAATATTTATTTATTTTTATTTTATTTATTTTAAAGGCAAAGCAATCTCATGTAGAGGTTACTATTTCCTACCATATACCAGTTCCTACCATTCTATCTTCTCCGTTTTACTACAGGATAAGTAGGAGGACGCCACATTACCACCCATACACTGACGATTTTTCATCTATACGTACGAAGCGTTTTGACTCAACAATTCTGATTTGTACCGCCAGGGAATGGAACAGTCTTCCTACTTTCCTGTTTCCTGAGAGATATAATCTAAAGCTTTTCAAGGTAAGAGTGAATAGGTATCTGCTAGGTCCGCGTGCTTCATATTCGACGTCGCTTACCATCAGGCGAGTTGGTGGTCAAGCGCGGACTTAATCGCGATTTAAAAAAAAACTATCAATAACATTTGCAACAGTATTGAGGTTAATCCAGTAAGTACTAAGTGCTTGTACATGTCCTACATCATGAAACTTCAAGCTACATTTTCAAACATGTCGCCAGTGAAGGCTTTGATATAAATAATTCATTTTTTCCCGAGAACATCGCTCAGCTTCCACATTAATTGACTTCGTCATATATCACTGGCTTACATTAGTGTGATGTTGGTGTTATTACGCTGTGGCTACCAAATACGCGATAAATGTGGTATTTAATATTCAGGGGTAGTAAAAAAAAAATTTCTTGATAAAAATGCAATAACTGACTTTATTATGATACCCGTTATCCAGCTAAAATAAAGATATCCGTTCAATTTTATTTTAAATCTACGGAAACAATTTTTTTTTAAATTTTATTTACTTTTAACTAATGAAAAAAACTATTAAACTGATATACAAAGAACAGGTAGTTAACGTAGGTAACATACAAATACGTGATTATTTTAGTATATCTGAGACTGCACAAATCGATCAGTAATAACGAGAGATTCGCGATTTCTACAATAATGTTATTTTGCCGTCGTCAGCTTTTTGGAAAAATATTTTTTTAAAAAGGTTTAATTTTTTATTTTTTTGTTGTACATGTAATTTTAAAAGTTATTTCAAATATTTAACCTTACCTTTTTTTACCTTTACCTTTTTAAAAATAACTTTTATAAATCATTTTAGTATCTACAATACCTACATGGCAAAATATTTAATAAATGGCCACGCAACAACTTCCGGTAATTTAATGGCGCCACACCAGAGCCTTTTGTTGTCAGAAGGATGCTATAAGGGTTGGTTGAAAGGAAACGATGAACTGATGGAGATGAATTGAATCTGTTGTGTTAATGTTTGCATTCTTCAAAGATAACTCTAAGGAATTGTCAAGTTCAAAAATTTTGCCCTTCTGCCAGTGTTTATATTTTTTATAGTACAGTCATACCAGCCTGGATTCCTTTCGTTTTGGCCGCTTCGTGATCATTTTTCTTCAAAGTCTTATTCTTAGCTATAACTAGCAACCCGCACTGGTTTCGCACAGGTGTATTATACATATAAACCTACCTCTTGAGTTACTAAATCTTTTGAAAAAAAAACCGCATCAAAATCCGTTGCGTGGTTTTAAAGATATAAGCATACACAGGGACAGACAGCGGGAAGCGACCTTATTATATAGTAGTTATAGTGATATAAGGCCCAATTATGAAGGCGCCATCGTAAATTTAATAGCAACGTAAAAGTTTTCTCTCTATCGAATGCCTAAAGTAAAAAAGAAACAGAGATAGTCTAACTAGCTATTATAATTACGATGGTGACTTCATAATTGGGCCTATAGTCACAGCCATAGCCCAAAATATCTTAATTTTATTTGTATATCCTTAGTCACAATAAGCCATAATAAAACTATCAGCCGTAGTACAGTCTGTAATACTTGCTTACTTCGAACAAGCCTCAAGGCGAGGTAGTCAGTCCATAGAGCGTCTTTTCGTCCAGAGCAATGTAGAGGGCACAAGACCACGCGGAAGGTCGCCCACGAGATGAACCGATAAGATCAAGTCTGCTGTGGGCGGGCCCGTGCTCTAATGTACCCGTTTGACGTCCAATAGAGAGAGATGGCGATACATCATGAGGCGCAGTACATCTGCCCCTACCAAAAACAATACTGCGTGATGACCATGACCGTTCTGTCAAGAGAGCAACGATCAAGAAGAAGAGTCATAATATAGTCAATCCAAGTCCAAAAGAAAGTAACAGTAAAGCAGTGGAGACTTTACAATAACCGTCTAGGAGTTTTGGTAGCAACGCAAAGAGACACGATTCGATATTTCTATTTGCGCATATTTGCCCACACAAACAAACAAACAATAGCACTTTATTAGACAACCACAATACATAAAAAACAAATTATAAGGACAAAACAATACACTTTTAGGGTTTCTTACTAGCGCTCTTATCTTTTTAAGCGATTTCTTTCCGGCAATCAAGTGTGTGTGTGTGTAATTCAGTAACAAATTGTTATGATTTATCGATAGAAACACAAGTTTTCACAAAATAATAAAAAGTGACGCCTTTAATGATTTTTCAACCTAAGGTACTCGTAATGCACTGCCTAGACCTGGTATTTAGGTATTTTATTCTCTTTTCATGATCAACTAAATACCTAGTCCTAACTTGTCGTTTACTTTTTTTATCTACGAGTAAGTACTTCGTGAAGATAAAAGATTTGAAAATACAATATTGAAACGTGGCATCGGATAATAAACAAATGTAACGTTTGTTTTCCAGAAAATCACATTCAGCGACTTTTCATCTACATTAGAGTGGAATTTTGCCAGTGAGATAGAATTTGGTAAATAAACGCCTTAAACAACAATCAGTTAGTTCAAATACCAGTCATCATTCGAAATAATCTATTCAAATATCTAAACTTAGTTGAAAATATCGGAAATATTCCGATACAAAACTGGCTAGTTAGTTATGAAAGCCTCTCGCCTAAATCAATGCTTCTCATATTTCGGAAACGAAAACTATTGTTTAAAGTCCCGACCTTGAATTAGACACGGTCGGGAAAATACAATAATTGCTACCTCATAAATCAATACTTGGCAAAAGTAAAATTATACTGGGTTATTCCTAATTAATTATCCTTTTGGGGGTTTATTCTGTACATTTGTACTGTTACTTCTGAGCAAAGCTTACTATTCGGTCGAAGAATACGTAAACGACAAGTTGTAGCCTAAACATTTTATTGCTTTGATATATAATTTAATAATTTAAATGTACAACGTACTAGTACTATGTAATGTACCTAATATTATATTTGTATATGTACTTGTAAATTTTTATTTATGAATAAACGATCTGTATCTGTACATCTAAACTAACAACTTTTGTTCTGCGACTTTTGTCAAAACTCAAGTATAAAATCAGTTATTCCACACATTTTGTCGAGGGTGAACGACATTTTACCATGAAACATTGGTTAAATTGTAGGTCTCAGTTGTTTTAACCGTTTAGTCATTGTTTACGCGAAAGTAAGATAGATGGCGTTAGTTGCCTCTTAAAACACACAATCTTCTCACGCAGACTGCAAGTACGGGAGTAAATTTCAATGTTATTAGTTTTCGCATAATGACAACAGATGGCGTTGTTCTTCCTTAAAACGCACAACCGTTTCGCCCACAGTTCAAGTATGTAAGTTGAGTTTTGCCAATAAATAAATGAGTAGCGCGAACATTATATGGTGCCGAAAACCGGGAAGTGAAGTGAGTGCAAAGTGACTTGTGTTTGGACAGTGTTATGGACCTTGGTAAACCGTGAGTAAAGTGAAAAAGACTTGTGTTTAAATCAGTAAAAGTGTTTGAGATTCTGGACTTGTGAAATTTTAACAAAAATCTCAAACACTTAGAAAATTCGGATCGAACTTTCCATTAACTTAGCCGAATTTACTGATTACTGGACTTAGAAAATTCAGAGTGAAAGTTCCATCAACATAGTCAAATTTACTGAATACCGGACTTAGCAAATTCAGTGTAATCTTTCCATCGACATAGCCTAATTTACTGAATACGGAACTTAGAAAAATCGTGATCAAGTTCCCATTGACTTTGATTATTTTACTCTATACGGGACTTGTGATATTTCTAGTGGTGCTTCATTAACATAGACAATATAAGACTGTCCAGGACTTAGCAAATTTTCGTTGTGTTTTTCATCGACATAGTGTGATTTTAATTGGTGTTTGGACTTAGAATATTTTCAACCAGTGGTTTATGAACTTTGAAAATTTATGCTTGAATTAGACTGTACGCTGTGTTTATCATAATTTAACATCTTTATGCGCTGATACGAACTTGCAAAATTTTGAAGTGTTACACCTATTGAATTAAACTTTCTTTTAAATTAAACAACATCACAACCTGGATAAAAACCTTCACGATGGAGTCAATATCGAAGCTTGTTGCACCACAACTAGATTTATATGAAAGGCTAATAAAAGCAGAAAGAAACTTTAGAAAGACAGGGAAAGATAAAATTAAGAAGCCACTATTAGAAACAAGATTAGAAGCATTAGATGATTTATGGAAAGACTTTAAAGTAGGACATAAAGAAGTTATGGCAAATACATCCAGAGAGCAACGAGATAAAGACGACTACTTCAAGACCGATGTTTATGATCAGTTTGAAGAACAATATTTGTCATACAAAACTTTATTAAAAGAATACCTTCAAATGTTTACTACTGTTGAAGCTCATCCATCAAAAATAGTTACACCCAAATCTGGCTGCAATGAAGTTGTAAAATTACCTCGAATTGAGTTGCCTACATTTAGCGGAAAGTACAATGAATGGCAGACATTTTATGATATGTTTTCATCTGTTATTCATAAGAATGCAAGCCTACCACCAGTACAAAAACTGCATTATTTGAAAAGTTGTTTATCTGGAGAGCCGGAACTGCTGATACGTAACTTTGCCACAACTGAAGCAAATTACTATGAGGCATGGGAACAGCTGCTGAAGCGATACAACAACAAGAAGTACAACTGCAACAGCATCATGCAAATATTATTCTCGCTGAAGCCTATACAGACAGAATCGTCAACTGCATTAAAAACTTTGTTGGACACGACGTCTTCATGTTTGAAAAGTCTGATCAACATTGGTGTCAAAACTGATACTTGGGACGCAATAATTGTTTACATGGTAGTGTCAAAGCTAGATCAAGAATCTCATAGACAATGGGAATATCAAATAAGCTTGATCTCCGAAGAATTACCAACTTGGCCTCAACTTATCGAGTTTTTAGAATCCCGCTTCAGAGGACTAGAGATGATTGAAAGCTGTAAGACACCTAACAAGCAGTCATCGCAGAATGCGAAACAAACAATTAAGACTAAGGCTTTTAATGCAACCGTAGAAGAAAAGAACAAGAATAATATTACGTGTCCCTGCTGTAATGGCTCTCATCACATATGTCATTGCAAACAATTTGGCAACAAATCAATTCAAGACAGATATGATTTTATACAAAGCAAACGACTCTGCTTCAACTGTCTTGGATCATCTCATTCAGTAAGAAATTGCAGACAGACGACCAATTGTAGAAAATGTGGCAGAAGACATCACACACTGATACACAATACCAAGGACCAAGGAAGCGCTACTTCTAACACGACAACACCAAATACAACGACCATGGCGACGGAACGTACTCATCAACCTAAAGCAGTAGAGAATGCTATATCAACCCCCTCAGACACACACATAGTAGTGAATTTTTCAAAGAATGAGCAACATCAAAGCTACAATGTTTTGCTGGCAACGGCAGTGATTAAGGCGAAGTCGAGGAGCGGCGTCAAATATGTGATTAGGGCTTTATTAGATCAAGGCTCGCAAGCCTCTTTCGTTACGGAATCAACCGTTCAATTACTAGGGCTGAAACGTATACCAATTAGTGGTTGGGTGTCAGGCTTAGGGGACGGTCAAACAAGGATCAAGCACATGGTTTCACTCAATGTGGAATCCTATCACAACCCTAATAATTCAATCCAAGTTCAAGCATACGTACTGAGTGCACTACCGTCAACAATTCCGAGCAGAGAGATTCTCTCTCCAATGTGGGTTCCTTTAGAAGAGATACAATTAGCAGACCCATCATACATGGCCCCAGGCAAAATAGACATTTTGCTGGGAGCAGAAGTTTACAGCGATATTCTACTCAATGGAGTAATGAAGCATCCTCAAGGACATTTACTGGCTCAAAATACAATCCTTGGCTGGATCATATCAGGTAGAATATCTGAAGAAGTTACAACAAACGTAATAAGTTTGCATATACAAACCAGAATTGACGATTTACTAAAGCAATTTTGGGAAGTTGAAGACGAACCTCCATCAATTAAGAAGAAAATGACAAACGAAGAGCAGAAATGCGAAGAAATATACAATACGACGACAGTTAGAGCAGAAGATGGGAGATATGTTGTAAGATTGCCGTTTAACAGCGCAGATCCGGAATGTCAATATGGTGAACACAAAAGAATCGCAGAGAAAAGACTTAATTACCTAGAAATAAAACTCGAGAAGCAACCAAAGCTATATGAAGGCTATCGAAAGGTTGTAGAAGAGTACATGGAATTAGGCCATATGAAGCCGGTAGACAAGGAAGACATTGACAATGAGAAAGCTGTCTATCTTCCACATCACGCAGTAATCAGAGAAGATAAACTTACAACTAAAATACGAGTCGTATTTGACGCTTCAAGCAAAGAAGTCAATAAAGTGTCGTTGAATGACAACCTTCTAGTGGGTCCCAAACTCCAACAAGATCTGAGACATTTACTCATGAGATGGCGAACTCACAAAATATGCATCATAGCTGATCTAGTTAAAATGTATCGCCAAGTTCGAGTGGTTGATGAAAACATAAACTATCAAAGGATCTTGTGGCGAGCTAATACGGATGAAGAACTGCAGCATTTTAATCTCCTGACATTAAATTTTGGAACAGCATGCGCACCTTACCTTGCGGTCAAATCACTGCAAAAGTTAGCTGATGATGAGAAGAGTACTTACCCCATTGCTGCAGAGATCACGAAGAATTACTACTATATGGATGATCTGATGTCTGGATGTGATACAGAAGACGAAGCTATTCAAATTTACGAAAAGATCAATCAATTGATGAACACTGGCGGTTTCGAACTTCAAGAGTGGAGCAGTAACAACAAAAGATTATTAGAGCATATTGACAAGGACAAGCATCGTACGAACAATTCTATAGCTATACAACAAGACAAGAGAGGAAAGGTTCTGGGTATATACTGGAACAAAGAAACAGACAATTTTGAATACTCAATAAATTTACCTGAGTTCAAAGGTAAGTTTACTAAGAGACAGGTGCTGTCAGACGTAGCACGGCTATACGATCCGGAAGGATGGATTTTACCAATAATTATTAGAGCAATTTCACCAATAATTACTAGAGCAAAATTGTACATTCAGAAGCTATGGAAGTCAGGATTAGACTGGGACGATGACTTGGATGAAGATCTAGCAGAAGAATGGATCAGGTACAGAAAAGAGTTAGTTGAAGTTAAGAATATATGTATCCCAAGATGGATAGATTTCTTACCAGGATTTAAGACAGAGTTACACGCGTTTTCAGATGCGACAGTGTCAGTTTATGCCGGAAGTGTGTATCTACGAGTCATTGATTATAACAATCACGTCTCTGTTAATTTGTTGACAGCAAAGACAAAAGTTGCTCCAATTGAAAAGGAAATGTCAATTCCTCGATTGGAATTATCTGGGGCAGCTTTAGCAACCAAATTATTGTCGGAAGTTGGGGAAAATAATGGGCATCCCAAAAGAAGATCGATACGCCTGGACCGACTCGACGGTAGTTTTGGCTTGGCTGAAAGGACCAGCTTGCAGATGGACAACATTTGTTAGCATTAGAGTTTCAGAGATTTTAACAATGACTGATTACGAACAATGGGGACATGTAACAACCCATATGAACCCAAGCGACTGTGCCTTGCGTGGGTTAAGGCCGAGTGAATTAGCTGAGCACTCCTTGTGGTGGCATGGGCCCTCGTGGTTGAAAGAACCTGTTGTGAAGAGAGAGTAAAGGCGTTATGGACGCTACAACAACCGGATAAGACAGAAAAACCGTGGGAGAGATTTTCATCGCTTACAATAATCTCAAAAGTTTTATCACACTGTCGAAGAATTTTGAAGTTAAAGTTACTAAATACAGAACTGAAAGAGATGTTCAACAATGCAAAATCAAGTTTGCCTGACGAAATTGTTCAACTGTTGACATTAGAAAATACCAACTGGCATTTTACACCACCCTCAGCACCGAATTTCGGTGGACTATGGGAAGCAGGAGTACGCTCGGTTAAAACTCATCTTCGGAAAGTAGTTGGCGAGAGTACACTCACGTATGAAGAGCTAGCAACTGTTCTGGCACAAGTGGAAGCATGTGTGAATTCACGTCCGTTAACCGTAGTTAGTGATGATCCAAACGACCCTCTACCACTGACACCCGGTCACTTTTTGGTAGGAGAACCGTTATTGAATGTCGCGGACGATGAATGTGTTACAGTGAATCAATTAGATAGGTGGAGATTAATAACCAAAATGGTAAAAGACTTTTGGAATCGCTGGAGCGTGGAATATTTAGTTTTACTAAATAAGCGATACAAATGGACTACTCAGCAGGATGAGCCAAGAATTGATGATATTGTTATTATTAAAGAGCAAAATCTGCCTCCTGCTAAGTGGCTCATGGGTAAAATTATAGATGTTCATCCGGGAAGGGATAATGTAGTACGAGTAGTTACAATCAAAACACAAAACGGAATATGTAAGCGTCCAGTGAGCAAATTGTGTTTCCTTCCCAGAAAAATATTGTAATTCATCAAATTAGTTAAGTTATGCATATTACAAAATTTTAAAGTTAAGTTGAAATATCTTAAGTTATGCACAATGTTTAAGTTGCATTCTTACATTTGTTGTAAGTGTTTAGTTAAGAGCTATTTCAGTCCAAGAAGTATGTATATATCACATCATGTTAGTTAGAAGATTTCACGGTGGGCGGTAATTTTTGTTTGTTCCGTAGTTTTGTTGATTTCACTACCCCCACTTTATTGTCCAACTTATTGTTTGATTTTTGTTTTTTTTTCAAGTCTAACATTAAGTACAGTTTAAGAAACAAGTTCTTGGTGGGCGGAATGTTTACGCGAAAGTAAGATAGATGGCGTTAGTTGCCTCTTAAAACACACAATCTTCTCACGCAGACTGCAAGTACGGGAGTAAATTTCAATGTTATTAGTTTTCGCATAATGACAACAGATGGCGTTGTTCTTCCTTAAAACGCACAACCGTTTCGCCCACAGTTCAAGTATGTAAGTTGAGTTTTGCCAATAAATAAATGAGTAGCGCGAACAGTCATGTTAGAGGCCTTCAGCTGCTTAAAAGCTCCGACACCAGGGGTATTTGATTTTTACTTGAGTTTTGACAAAAGTCGCAGAACAAAAGTTGTTGTGTTTGATGAGGTGTTTGTCAGCGATCACCGAAATTAATCAACGTTCCGCACGGTCAGTATTTGGATGGGTGACCGCGGGTGGCATTTTCCAACTGAGCGCTACCGTGGCTGGGATGACACGTTAAATTGTAGGTCCCGGTTGTTTTAACCGTTTAGCCAAGTCAGAGGCCTTCAGGCGGCCTAAAAACTCTGACACCAGGGCTAGCCACCCGGCCTATACGAACTTACTTACTTACTTACCAGGGGTATACGAACTTACTCAGCCATATGACATCTACTGCAGAACACAGACCTTCTGTATAAATCTCCCATATAAACCAATTGGAAGCGGCTTGCATCCAGCGCAATCCTGTCGTTAGTTCATCCATCATCAGGCATAAGTACATTTTTGCCGCGCAGTATAAAGAGGGGGATATTACGCCACGCCGGCGGTCTACTCTCCCACCGTGTTACGAATTTTCGATCATTTACGCGCGTCCTGACGTGAGTTTAACATTTTTACCTATCCCAATTAGTGCACAACGCTACAAAAGAAGTTTTCACTTCAAAATACTACTTTCAGCAGTAGACTATTAAACGTTCTTATAAAACAACTTCAACCTTACTGTACATACTGAAAATTTTCGATATTTTAGCACCCGGATATCGCGTTTCTTCCAGGGATTACGTTTCGGAATTATTTAATGTGAGGAAATCTGTTTTCCTCTAAGCGTTTGATGTTCTGTTCTTCGCTTCTAATTTAATTAGTTAGATACCTACTAAATTCGTCGTATTTTAATTTGCATAATTAGTTATTTATGGCGTATTATATAGGCATGAATTCATATATTTTGATCATTTTGAAATAGGAAGATGAAATAACATCTCGGTTCAAAAACGCCTTCGCGGAAATAAATTGGTTAATTTTTCAAAATAATAAAAACTCATTAAGAACGTGGGATCGCACTGGATGCAATCCGCTTTTGACCGGTACGGGAGGCCTATGTTCAGCTGTGAATGTCCTTTGGCAGAAACGATTATGATCATGCACATGAGTACCTACTAACACACGTAAATAGCGTTTACATTTATGTAATCATTTTAGTAGTTTTCGAAGGACAAATATTGTAAAAACCGTAGTAGTACTTTGTTACGTGGATTATTATTTTCATGAAGTAAGAAATAGTTATTAAATTGCCTCCTTTTTATTCCGACACCATAGTAAAGGGATCTATGCAGTATTCCGTCTCAATACAAACGGTCGGAACGCGAATCATACCTACGCGCCTCGGAGTTCGATGTACAATTACAGTCGCAGGGGCGCGCCGTAGTGATGAACGAATGTGTGGTTTGTGTTTAGTAATGGTGTGGCTACATCTACGCCCAAGCGAAGCTATCGTCACTGGCAGCTCATTCAATTAATTCAATGGTAGGAATTGGTTGTTCACGATTTGAACCACTACCTAAAATCAATAATATATTATTTCGAATAAAATAGGGGTGTCATTTTGTTTCCTCAATAACTACCTACCGGCAATGCAACTAAATTTTTTTTTTTTTCAAAATTCAAAAAGTTTTTATTTACGAAAGCACATCAAGTTTTCAGAGGCTCTAGCTGCCAAACTGGGTGTAGGGAACCCGTGTTTTGGAAACTAGTTCCTACTCAAGGAACAATATTTTGTTGTGTACATATTTATTTAGGTTTTTGCTTTTATTTTGAACATTAGAATTAGAAAATAAGAAGAAATTGAATAAGAAATATGTAGTACAGATTTGTCATTAAGTATAATATCTTAAGATATAACATAATGCATAAGGTATATTAGGCACTCGCTGGACTGATCTGAGGAATTGATGCGATCATCGCATCGTGTGTGCCCAGCTTCAGGTAGTTCCTCATTGAATTGATTGAATGAGCTCCCAGTGACGATAACTTCGCCGTTGGGCGTAGATGTAGCCGCACCATAAGCGTGCGATTTACCTACCAGTACCTATTTACCTACCGCCTGTAGCTATTTATTTCAAGGACAGGGTCGAGTCGCACTACTGCATAGATATCATTACCGCGCTGAAACCAAATAAAATAAATACACATACAGGGTTATTTCTAATCAATTAACATCCTTTTAGGGGCTTATTCTGTGCATCAAAACTAACAACTTTTGTCAAAACTAAAAGAAAATTGTTGTTCCTGATAAAAATATCGTTGACTCGTGACAAAATGTATGGAACAGCTGATTTTTAAGCTATTGCATAGCTTCTATTGCGGGCCTTGAGCGCGGGGACCGAATCCAGAAATTCCGTAACGAAAAAACCTCACGCTCCCCACTCCGACGGGCAAGGAGGTGTGGCTTGAAGGCCGTGCATCGTCTAACGTCGTTTCAGTTCGGCAGTCTTCGACACGGCGTTGTGTGCGATTAGACGTATTGTACGACTTCAAAATGCTCTGCAATAGCTTTACCGCGGCAGTCCCCGAGTGCCACACGTCTTTTTTTTTTTTGAGTCGCAGAACTATAAGAATAACCCAGTATATATTGTACTCCCACCTGGTTTCCCAGCTTATAACACGATACCATGGCATATCTCCGACCACACCCGTCTCAAAGACGCTCCATTGATAATGATCCCGTATCTCCGCCTGCCACAGTGGAATACCGTAGGACAGGGGTTCCCAAAGTAGGTCCCGCGGGACCATAGGCTTTGAGGGTGCGTACCCAGTAACATGTTGTATAATTTTGTTGTACAACTTACTAGCTTTTATCCGCGGCTTCGAATGAGTCGCATTTTAATTTTTATGCTATTCCATAAGTTTTAAAAAGTAGCCAAATAAAATATTAGAAATTTTAAATAGCCTATGTCACTTTCCATTGTTCAAACTATGTCCATGCCAAAAAGCGAGTCAATCCGTCGCTCTGTTGCTGCGGTAGGTCCCGCGGGACCATAGGCTTTGAAGGTGCGTACCCAGTAACATGTTGTATAATTTTGTTGTACAACTTACTAGCTTTTATCCGCGGCTTCGAATGCGTCGCATTTTAATTTTTAAGCTATTCCATAAGTTTCAAAAATTAGCCAATTAAAATATTAGAAATTTTAAATAGCCTATGTCACTTTCCATTGTTTAAACTATGTCCATGCCAAAAAACGAGTCGATCCGTCGCTCTGTTGCTGCATAAAAAAGGAACAAACCAACAAACACACTTTCGGATTTATAATATTAGTAAGGATAAGGAAGATTATAACAAGACATTTTACATACACTTTACTGAAACATGTTTCACAGACATTGTTATACCTACTCGTATAACGTGCTATGTCATACAATGTGTAGGCAGAGTAATGATAAGAGAAAGTCAGGGGAATAGTCAACAGGCTTCCGTCAAAATTATTAATTTGGCTGTTAAAAATAACTCACATACAAAGAATAAGAAAGTATTATCTTGAAATTAAATGTTTGGTAAATTTTGAGTTTGGAAAATACGCAAAAAATGTGAAGATTTAACTGACAAAAAAATCTGCTGTTCCATACATTTTGTCGGGGGTGAACGATATTTTTCTATGGAAGAACTTTTTTTTGAGAATTAATAAAAGTCTTAGAACAAAAGTTGTTAGTTTTGATGTACGGAATAATCCCCTAAAAGGATACTAAACGATTAGAAATAAACATGTATGTAAGTAGTTAGCGAGGATTGTCTGTATTAAGTGATACGAAACTATTATTTATAAAAAGTGAAACGATTAAAACTAAGTTAATAATAATGTGTTTCAATTACACAACATACTCGTATTCCATATTAAAAATGTATTCTATAGAAAAATCGTTGATTTGTCATTCATTTGTTACTTTTTATTTATGGAACAAAAAGTAAGTATTTGGTTGGTGTTTCGTTGTCTTTAAAGTTTAGGAACCCCTGCCGTTGGGTACCAGGAACATAATACTCGGTAGGGTATCTGTAGGTTGCTGTAGGGTATCTCGGTACAGTCAGGCACACGCTTCAAGCGGATATTGTGTCAAGCCCGGCCTGATTCCCTTGTATCTCCACGCGACTGTACCGCCTGTATCGCACATTGAGAGAAGATGGTCTAAAGACATAATTATTTATCGCAAAAAATGGCAAAACCGCCTCCCACCATGTACAAAATTCAGATTATTCAAATACGACTTGGGGAATATACTCTTTCGAATTAAAAAAAGAATTTCACGAATCGGTTCACACTTGGCGAAATTATCGATGAACATACACAAAAAAATACATACAGACGAACATATATCCTCCTGATTTTTGGAAGTCGGTTAAAAATACATTAAACGGTAGGTCTGAATCTGTAGAGCAGAAAAATTGATCTAATGGCTCTTTTCTATTAATATCGATATTTTTATTGCATTAAAAGAAAACATCCGATACGGATGAATGTTTTCTTTTAATTTTAGAATATTTGTCATACTAGCAACCCGCCCCGGCTTTGCACATGTGTATTTTACACATAAACCTTTCTCTTGAATCACTCTATCTATTAAAAAAAACTGCATCTAAATCCGTTGTGTAGTTTTAAAGATATAAGCATACATGGGGACAGACAGCGAGAAACGACTTTGTTTTATAATAATATATGTAGTGATAGTGATTAGCAGAACTGGTACATGGTACTTCTCTACAGATCTTCAATCAACATCGTACGGAAGCAGTTTGAATGCAATGTGCTCATGTTTATGGACGCTGTGCTAGTGTACTTGGGTCCCCATTTTAGAATTTTAGGACCCCGACGGCTCTGAGTCCTGCATGCATTGTACCACTTCCAATCCTGAGGGCTATATACTCAGAAGAATTACAAGTAATAGAAGTATTGCTAAATTTTACTTAAATAAAAACTACGTTACAGCTGTCTTATTCATATCTGGTTATGACGTATGTTCCACTCACTCTCACGTATGAGAGTGAGTGGAACATACGTCAAAATGTCAACCAGTTGGAATGTCAAAGTGGTTAAAATTTTGATAGATTAGGTCATTTGTCTTTGTAGGTTTGAACCCTTCAAATCTCTGATCATTTTACCTTCCTACTTTTTACCTTTTTGAATTCGGACACCCGAGATAGCTCAATGCTAGTTTGTGAAACCCTTCGAAATTACGTTCGGGTGTATGTGCATCTTTATTAGCACCTTTTAAATTTCAGATTTAAAATGGGACAAAGTGATGTGTATCTCTTGCTATTTTAGTACTATTTCTAGTACTTTGTTCTTATTCTATGGCTAGGTATATCAATAATTTCGGCTCATATTAAGACATCTATTTATGATAGATAAATAAGCAGCAATAAATGAAATTATTTCACAATTCTTCCGCTATCGCTCCTCCCTTCCCCCAACCAATAGTAGTGCGCTCGTGCTATCAGCGCGCTCCAGGCTCCCGGTCAATTTGCTGTATCACACATTATACCTACCACAGAAATACAAACATTTGCTCTAAACACCATTAACTATAACCCTTATCGACAGGCAGTACGGTCTAGTTTCCCCTACACCGCTAAATCGCTTCATCTTTTGGTTGAAGATTACTCGAATATGGAATTTTCCTGTATTATGGGGTATTGACGTGGGAAAGGTTTTTGATGTATTCGAGGTGCGAATAGGAATCTATGTTGGTCTGTTTTATTGTCTTTTCCTTTGACATAAGGTTTTTATTTGTGTTTAGGTAAAGATATACTGTCGTGTACGAGTTTTTTATGCGTAGGCAAGATACCCACATATCAAAATGAGTGTTGCACAGGTTTGAATGATTAAAGTGGTAGAGAATGGAAATAGTACATTGTTCACCGAGATGACCGATTACCGTCGAGGGTGTCGTTTGAAGCCCGAGCCGTAGGCGAGGGCTTTAAAACACCCGAGATCGGGAATCGCACTTTCTCTCGAGTGATACATAGTGCTTTATACTACACCTACGAGGAAAATAAAAAACTAAATCTTTACTAATTGAAATTTATATTGAAATTGTAGCAGTTAGTGAAGCTTAATGTAACACTTGAAAATGGCGCCAATGGCGTCTGCAATTTTCACATGTTCTTTTTTCAAATTGTTTGACACCATCCAACACACAGCTAGTGGCCAGTGTCATTTTGCGAACTTGGAGATAAAAACTCACTGTAAAAACTTTTTGGCTTTTGATATTTAGGTTACCAGCGCATAGTCTTACCCAAAATTAAAAAAGAAAAACCACGTAAGAAATGGATTTTCATACACTTTTCTCTCCCGCTCAGATGCGTTTTCTCCCCGCATATTTGTTCGATATGCAATGACGTACTTTCTACCGTAAATTTGATAAAGTATCAAGGCACTTTCCGAGCAGGTGTAGTATAAAAGTACTTTAATGTTTTCACACCACTGGCTTTTCGGTGAAGGAAAACACCGCGAGGCAACCTGCGTATGTCCAAGGAAGAAATTCCATGGCGTATGTGAATCCACCAACCCGCACTGGGCCAGCGTGGTGGATTTGGCCCAATCACCCTTCGTGGGTAGGCCTACGTCCTGCAGTGGACTATTAAAAAAGAAACTCAATCGATTTCGATAGTTCTTTTACCAATAGAAAGCCACATTATCTGCGAGAGTCATAGGCTATAAAGTAAGCGCGGGCGAAGCCGCGGGCATATGCTAGTAATAAATAAAGTACAACGTGGGTGTCTTCAAAACCGAGTAAATAAGAATCTTCGAGGTAAGCGTGCACCTTTTAGACCGCATACTTGCTTAAAATCAGGCAGTATGTAATCAAACGCAAACCTATAAGAAATTAAAAAAATATATATTGTTCACAGAACTCAACAAACATTTATTCTTATGCGCTTGCAGGCACATGATTTTTTTCGGAGGATAAGTTTTTGATACTTATAAGTGAACTAGCGACCCGCCCCGGCTTCGCACAGGTGTAGTGTATTATACAAATAAACATTCCTCTTGAAACACTCTAACTATTACAAAAACCGCATCAAAATCCGTTGCGTAGTTTCAAAGATATAAGCATACTTGGAGACAGACAGCGGGAAGCGACTTTGTTTTCTACTATGTAGTGATTACGTGGGTAAAGAGAGAGCATTTCTCTACATCCATATGCGTCTACCTAAGTATAAAGAATACAGCTTTCATGACAATAAAACAAAGACATAAATAAACAAGTCGTATCCATGTAAAGGGTACAAACGCACGACTCTAGAAGCCAAATTTTTCCAGTATTTTGCCTAGGACGCCTCAGGAATATAAAGAGGCATTCGAGTGAAAAAGTTTCTATACCGTACTTTGCAAGAGCTTTGTGCCGTTAAACTAATGTTTTGTTTGGGAAATGGGTTTATAAATTTTTAGACGGTGAACTAACTGTGAAGGTGTTTTTGAAAATTTTTCTTTGGCACCAGTATCAGTACGGTATTTATATTTTACGGAAAAGTGAAATATTTTAGGGAAATACAAAAGCGGAGAAAATAAAAAAATAAAGTGTTGCAGTAGGAAAATTCTACATCATTTTTGTTTTCGGTGATTTTGTTTTATAAGTTATTTGACAAATCAATTTCATCTAAAAGTTGTCTGAAAGCGATTACGAGTGATATAGCAGCCAGCTAATTTATTTTTAAAGACAACTACTGCATTAAGAAAATTGTTATACTAAAGGCTTTCCTACGCTTAGACACATCATGGTGAATATTCTATCCTGTAGTCATAGAAAGTTATCTAGAACTCGTAGCGCTCATAGCGTAGTTTGACTGGGTGTTTGTCAGCGATCACCGAAACTTAGCAACGTTCCGCACTGTCAGTATTTGGATGGGTGACCGAGGATGGCATTTTTCAATTGAGCGCTACCGCTCGGATGACACGTTAAATTACAATTTAACGTGTCATCCGAGCCACGGTTTCGGTGATCGCTGACAAACACCTAGTAAAACTACGCTACGAGCGCTATGAGTTCTGTCGCGGCTGAAACGTATGAAACAGCTGGTCTGATCACCTCCTTTCGGCTTAGTACTTACACCAATTCTGGATAAAGAAAGTTAGTATAGGCCGGGTGGCCAAGACCTACAGGTCTTGGTAGTTTTAACCGTTTCCGTGACAGAGGCTTTCAGGCGGCTAAAAACTCTGACACCAGGGCTAGCCACCCGGCCTATACGAACTTATTTTATCCAGAACTGGTGTAAGCACTAAGCCGAAAGGAGGTGATCAGACCAGCTGTTTCATACATCGTGTCGATTCCAACTTGCAATTTTGTGTGAAACAGCTGATTTTTTCGAACTTTAGATTGATCCAATATTAATTTAATAAGTAATGGTTCTGGTTTTCATAACCTCCTTTCGGCTTTATGTATTTTCTTAGTTGAATGACGTGACCTTTTGTTGTCGGTACTATGTATTTTTATACAGATTTTGTATTTTTAATGATAACATTAAGCTCGATACGTCAATAAATGATTCTGATTCTGCTTACTACGGGCAAGGCAAGCATATATCACTACGCTGTGCACATAATGTTATACATTATACATGTTGTATTTAGGTACATACATTGCTTTAGTAACGGCGTCACGTTCCAGCCCAATTCTACTCTTAGCTATCATAAAATATGTTCCCTGTTCAGACAGCGTAAACACACGTACCTACTGTAGAAGATTTGATTATCACTTAGACTGTTTAAAAAAAAAACTAGCTGCTTGAAGAACAATGAGGCAATTTGGTGTATTGATGCTATTACATTATGATTGTTTTAAAAGTACCTTTATTAATTACAATAAAATACAGTACTACTTTATATGCTAAAACTATCTACACTGCTACTACATAAAAACATTTTTTTTTTGCCTGTTCCCCTGGTGTATAGATATTTCAGGGTCTTTTCATAATTATTATTTGAATTTTACAACAAATGTTATGAGTCGAAGTAATAAATATATATTATATGTATATAAATATATGTAAATAATAAGTAACAATCAATTATATTTTATAGTTCATTTACTATTATACTTCAAGTATTTTAGTCTTGTATTGTCAAAATATAAATGTATATAATTTCATAAAAGATTGGGAACAAAAGTGTCAAAAATCATGAGAAAATATACGCGTTCCTATGTGCAAACTTATGGGTCAAAAGGCCCATACGTTGCACTTTCGGTTGTTTAAGCTTAAACTTCAGTTCAATCTTTACTATCTATTGTATTTTTATACTTTTATATTTACGTCCGAAGTGCAGTTTTATTGATATTACTATATTGTCAAATATAGCAATTCAATTTTATTTATGTATCTATTTATTTCTTTGTATAACTTTTTTAGCAATTTTTATACAATACTCCAAAAAATCGGTTCTTATATTTGTATCTATCATTATTTTACTTAAATTTTCTGCAACTATATTTTCTCCGATAAGTTGTTCTATCTGGTACCTTTCTCTAGAGAATACGGGGCACTCTGTTAAAATATGAACAATGCTTTCGCTTTTATCTGGTTCACAGATGCACGATGGATTATCCTTACACTTGAAGCGATACAAGTATTCGGAAAATCCACCGTGCCCCGTCATAACCTGCGTCAATACGCCTGTTGGTGCAACCCGCCTCACAAGATTGTAGGCCACAACAGCGTCCGGCAAAAACAGCTTGGTGATGCTACCAGTACTCCCTTCTGTATATCTCCGATTCCATTCATCAAGCGTTCCGATTCGGATTTGTACATAAAAAAAAATTTCATTCATTGGATCATCCACAGACCTTTGAAGGTCTAAATATAATCCAAATGCTCGCCCACTGCCAGTTGGCAGGCATTGCCACGCTTGGCAATGCTTATGCGTTGAGCCAAATAAACACCAGCATTTTGGTCACGCGTCGCGTTCACCAGACGCTCAGAAAGACTTTTGAAAATAAGGTTATTTCTAATATTAATTTTCATTAATATTATATACTTATTAGCTTATTAGATATTTATATTATAACTCAAATATTATGTAACCACTCGATACCGAGGTTACATATTTGTATAATATGAATCTATAGTATGAATATCTAATAAGCCAATATCTAATATTGACTGAAATTATTATTAGATACCTATTGGTTTTATTGAGGCTATGGGAACGCACTGGAAGCACGCGGCTTTCAACGAATTTCATAAGATTTTTACAGGAGACTTATGCCTATCAGTAGATGGCCTATGATTGATATGATATCAATATCCTTCAGTAAACTCGCTTCAACTTATATCGTCGTATTCCTTAAGCCATTTAAATCGACTGCCCAGGCTCACAACTCGATTGAAACCTTTTAACACAATTCTCCAAGTGTAAAACTAACAGCGGCCTCTCCACCAAGTTTAATGGGGTCTGACAGATTTCGAACCCACTACCCACTAAGATTAATGACGGTCAGCCACGTGATCACTCGATGGACTTAGCGTAACTTGTTAATAACTAGATTTTGAAGGGTGCAGGAAAAATGAATTAAAGTTTAAGTGTGTTTGGACTTGTTCTTGTCTGATTTGATTTGAATTGTTCGGAATTGCTCTTGCCTGATTTTGTGTCATGTGGATTTAGGCTGCGTAGGTATCTAGTAGAGACGATAAGTGTATTTCGCTAAAAACTATTTCCAGTTACCTAAATTTGTTTACTAATAATCGCACAATCAACTATTGATTGTGCGATTATTAGTTAGATTAGATTTCGATTTACAGACACAGAATACACACATAATGATCCATACCTAAAATCATAACGCCTCTTTTTGCCCACCTAAAAGGCTGTATAATATTTACAATTCGTTTATGAATAATACTTAATAACGACGAGTACATAAACATCATCGCAAACAACTTTTCTATAAAACGAAATCTGTATTTCACGAGAAAAATTCAACACCTCTATACAGTTTATCGAAAGCCAACCAACTTTTTGTATGGAACAGCTGATTTTCTTCGTAATTTCGGATTTTCTCTTATAGTAAAAGTTGATTATAATGATGACAGTAGGTATCGTATGTAAGCACTTTATATGTGGGTTGTATATCAGATATCACCCTACTAATGTTATAAACGTGAAAGTTTGTAAGGATGGATGGATGGATGGTTGGATGGATGTATGGATGTTTGTTACTCTTTCACGCAAAAACTACTAAACAGATTGATATGAAACTTTGCAATTATATAGCTTATACACCACTACTTTTTATGAACATCTAAAAAAAATTTGGGGGTATCAGTGCACGATACTAAACATATATATGCAATAAAAAGTTAATAAATCAATATCCTAAAATTATCCCTTAAAAATTGAAATAATTGGTTATTCTAATCCATTAGACTCCAACTACAGCTGTTTTGCGTAAACAAGACCGTAGGTACTTATCACCATTGATAATTGATACATGAATGAAATTGACATTATGTGCATAATTTTAGTCTAATTTTCGGATAAAATAAAACCTAAATAAATAGGCTACCTAAGATCTTTTTTAAATTTTAACTGTACACATATGTTTTACATCGTGTACTGATACCTACATTTTTTTTTTAGATGTTCATAAAAAGTAGTGGTGTATAACAGAATAACACATAGGCTATAAATTATAATGATATTGCGTAAATTTTCCATATTATAACAATAAGTGTTAAGTAAGTAGGAAAAATTCTGCCATTTGCGAGCTATTCTAGCATGCGCTCCAAGAAATGTCAAAAAAAGAGCTGCCGAATCGAACAAATGTCAAATCGATTTTTTTTGTGTTTTATTTTCCACCTCCTGTACCGGTGGTAAGGTAGGGCCTCGAAATATCATGCGGGCGAAGCCGCGGGCAAAATCTAGTAATCTCAATATAATTGCCACCGCTTAACATAAAGGTCCTTACTCACATACCTACCCAATCACACACAGGCATCATCTGCGTCGACCATAAAACATTTGGTCATTACACCGGCTAATGTAAATGAACCCCATCCGGCAATCGACAAGTTAGGCACCGAATGAAAAAAGTTTTTATACTGTTCTCAGTTAAATGTGCTTTAAGGCGCACGCATACCATATCGACTCAACTGTGACTCAATTGAAGTGGTGCAGATTGATAAATGTGACCTTAACGCAGTATTTGACCATCATTATTTCAGACATCAATTGCTGTAGGTAGACCTTATCTAAACATTTTCAATGAGACTGGTTGGAAGAAAAATGCATTTAGCGCAATCCCACTGATCTGTTCTGCCCTTGTGAGTGGATGTCTTACATTATGTTGACTGCTATTTGACGTGCCCGTTGCCATTTTAACTTGCCAATCTGTGATCTGTTCTGCTCACCTTGTGAGTGGACGCCTCAAGTTTGATTGCTATGTTACGTGCCCGTTTTCATTTCAACTTTCCAATCTGTGATCTATTCTGCTTACCTTGTGAGTGGACGTCTTATGTTGAGTGCTATGTGGCGTGCCCGTTGCCATTTCAACTTGCCAATCTGTGATCTGTTCTGCTCACCTTGTGAGTGGACGCCTCAAGTTTGATTGCTATGTTACGTGCCCGTTTTCATTTCAACTTGCCAATCTGTGATCTATTCTGCCCTGTCCCTGTGAGTGGACGTCTTATGTTGTGTGCTATGTGGCGTTGCCATTTCAACTTGCCAATCTGTGATCTGTTCTGCCCACCTTGTGAGTGGACGTCTTATGTTGTGTGCTATGTAGCGTTGCCATTTCAACTTGCCAATCTGTGATCTGTTCTGCCCACCTTGTGAGTGGACGTCTTATGTTGTGTGCTATGTAGCGTTGCCATTTCAACTTGCCAATCTGTGATCTCTTCTGCCCACCTTGTGAGTGGACGTCTTAAGTTTGATTGCTATGTGAAGTGCCCGTTTTCATTTCAACTTGTTAATCTGTGATTTGTTCTGCCCACCCTGTGAGTGGACGTCTTATGTTGATTGCTATGTGACGTGCCCGTTGCCATTTCAACTTGCTATTCTGTAACTAAGTTTGACTCCTTTACGGATCTTCTTATACATAATAACAAAATGTGTAACTAACTAAACACATGATACATTTTATTTCATCAACAAGAATGTGTGCTCGGATGTTATTCAACACATTGAGTTGAGTCAGCATTGAGTCGATGCAATGCGTGCATATTTGGGCTAAGTAAGCCAAATTGGCACTGACTGGTTCAATTTTCTTTGATCTTTTTTAACCGACTTCCAAAAAGGAGGCGGTTCTAAATTCGTCTGTATGTATTTTTTTTGCGTATGTTCAATTGTGAATCAAATCGAAAAAATCTTTTTTAGTTCGAAAGGGTACGCTCCGAAGTGGTCCTATCTAAATATTACAGAAATCGGCTGAGCCATTTTTGAAATATCAACAATCATGTAAACAATTTGACTGAAATATTCGAATTTAGTACACGATGGAAGGCGGTTTTACCATTATTTGCGATAAGTAATTATTCTATTTTTTAGATGTTGACTCGTAACACTGAATTGAGTCACCGTTGAGTCGATACAATGTGTATATGCCTTAACTCTGGTTAAATCTGGTTTAGGCATGGACCGAATGGGATAATAAAGTTACAGAGTTTTCATTAAAATGCGGGCAGAATGAGTCTCGAGAAATTGTTTGGAAAGCGATTAGAGAGTTAATTGACGGGAAAAATCGGGAACGTCAAGTTTGGTGGCGGAAGTTTGGAGGTTTTTAGGTTACTTAGGTGAAAAAAGAAAAAAGGACAAAATAAGTAATAAAATAGGATTAGTATGAGGCAACTCGGTCCGGTTTTGGACTTTGTTGTAAAGTTTTGGTACCTATCGCGAGATTCACGCGGGATTTGAAAACCAGATACTTGGAATTGATTGCAAATAAAAATATTAATGAGAAGTTTTTTAAATTTGAGCTGGTAGAGTCTGGCCAACGAAAGCTGTCCAAGAAAAAAGGCGGGAAATTTAAAAAATCAAGAGCTGTTAACCCCTGACTATACACTGCTTAAACGGAGTTGATACTATTTATTATTCAGCAAGTTCCTTTTTTTATTGAAGAGTGTATTATGAAGAATATTAAATAAAAGAGTACTTTTATTATTGAATATTTCTGCCTTTTTAGTATTTTCAAATAATTCATAATTTTATGTACAGCCGTGGACTTCAATTGATCAGCACTTGCCACTTTTCGTAATTTAGCAGTACAAAGTACCTATAGGGGATATGAGTCATACCTAGTAGAAATCGGATTTAAAAACCTCTACACCTGATAATATTGAATCAGCTTCATTCCTTTCTTCGCTGCAACTGCTACCACGTCCCCAAGATGTAATTTACCGTTCTTACTACTGGTAGTAAGATTGGTAGTAACACTGGTAATAAACCGTACTGTGAATAGGTCAAGTTCGTTTTTAGCAGTACGAAACGTCAATGTGTCAACTTCGACAGTCTTAAATTATTACAATTTCAAAATTTCTGAAAATAATGCGTGGACAGCTTTCGTTGGCCAGACTCTACTACACGCACTGTAGAATATCTACAATAACATAAAACTACTTTTAAAATGGATATTTAGCACCAGTAAGTAAGTCTTATTGAAAGTCTGTATGGAAATGTTTTTTTATGTAAGACAGGATCCATTGCTGGGAATATCACTCCTCCTTTATAAGTTTCTAATAACCAGTACGTTGTGTTGTTTTCTTTAGCCTTAATCGACGTCGCTTACCTTCAGACGAGTTCGTCATCAAACGGAGACTTATTCGCGATTAAAAAAA
Organism: Hypomecis atomaria; assembly: GCA_964007245.1. Lineage (NCBI taxonomy): Eukaryota > Metazoa > Arthropoda > Insecta > Lepidoptera > Geometridae > Hypomecis > Hypomecis atomaria. The sequence goes on along the minus strand of OZ023300.1, from coordinate 17,525,165 downwards.
CGTATGAAGATGTTGTATTTTTTTCGATAATAGGTTTTTGATACTCAATTCTAAAAACTACTGAAATGGACCGAATTTTTTATTCTTAACTAGTTAAGATGAAATTTTTACTCCCTCAAAAAATGATTTCTAAAAACGCTGTCAGCGCACTATGTTAGGTACTTTAGGGGATTAACATAAGAATATGAGTTCCGTCATTTTTCTTGCAGTTTTCTTCCTAAGACCATCTTTCACGGTCTTGTTGCAAGTCTCCTAAGAGAGCACTTTGAGGATTATTCCCCGCTATCTTGTGTGGTTTAGCTCTACTATAGAGTTGATATTTTATACTAAGTTAGGTACTTGAGTGATATGAACGATTTAACCATACAGATAGTGTGTTATTGTTAAAAATAACAGAAGTACAAATGCTCATATTATTTACTGCAAAAAAAAAAACAAGTGCCTACATCCATCATTTATCGGCCGTGGGACGTCCACTGCTTTTTTTTTTTAAGTCCGGTAGGAAGCGGCTTGCATCCAGTACGTTTCTGGGGTCTTAATTAAATCGCCGTTCCACTTGGTCGGTGGACGTCTTATGCTCCGCTTGCCGGTACGTGGTCTCCACTCGGGAAGTCTGCAGTTCATCCATCCGTTCTTCGATCTATATGCCCTGGCCATTGCCATTTCAGCTTGCTATGTTGATAACTATGGTTTATCTGCAGAAAATTCATAAAAAGAAACAACTAAACGGCTAAGCGCGAGTTGGACTCACGCACGAATGGTTCCGTACTGTATAGAAGCCCGCATTAATATATTTTATTTTAATTTAATTATTAATTTTTAAAGGGAATATACAACTTAATATTCTGTGAATATTTTAAGCGCCTTCCTATTGCCTTTATTCATTTCGAGCAAAAAAAAACATGTGTCTTGTAAGGGTCGTAAGTCTTGTAAGTTGTCCCTTAAATATTTAGTTGATTTGTTTTTTTTTTATTTTTTTTTTTGAGTGAATATTTAACTATAATATTCTGTGAATAGTTCAAGCATCTACCTGTCATCACTATTGATATCGAGTTAAAAACTGCTGAAAATTCAGGTTTATTGTATAGGACCCCTTAAATATTTATTGTTTTCTGTTTTTAGTATTTTCGTTTTAGCAGCAAGAGAAATACGTCATTTTTGGAAATGTTAACGTAACTGTCACGGTTCACGAGATACAGCCTGGTGACAGACGGACGGACAGACAGACAGAGAGCAGAGTCTTAGTAATAGGGTCCCGTTTTTACCCTTTGAGTACGGAACCCTTAAAACAATATTAGGTGAAGAATAAACGTCAAACAGACACTCCGATGAAATCGTATATTTAGAGTAAGTGAAGATTTTACGCCTGTCTCCTATACTAAGAGGAAAATTTATAAGAGCCCTTGAGAATTTCATTTCGATTTATGTTTCCCTTTGTTATGATATTCAATCTACGGCGCTTTTATCAAGAATAACGTGAATTCACGTGTACCCGAAATAATATTTTGTACAAAACTGAAAACAATATTTTAAGGAAATGAAGAAAAACGTATATCACTTTTGCTTTGTTACTCGGTACTGTTGACGGCGTTTAATTTATTTCTAACCGATTCTCTTCAAGAGAGTCCTCAATTATTTTTTTTTGTATTTTATTAGCAGGTATTAAGGATAGGCATATAGATAACACTCAGGAGCGATATTCGGTTCTTTTGTAAGTACGAGTATGAGTGCGGCCGAAACCAACACTAAGAAGCTATTTAGCTATTAATATTCTTTGATTTAAATTTATTTGATTATTCTACTGTTATTAAATTATTGATTGACGACGCCCCTTTACAGCTGACATTTTTAAATTTAATTATTTTTATTTATTAAAATTTCTAAAATTAATTATAATTAATACATACCCGTATTTGACGGACTGAATTTAATTACTATTAATTTATTGTGATGATAATTTAAAGATGCCTTTGTACAGCTGAGTCATTTTGATTTTATTTTATATAGTTAATTCATAGATGCACTGGGCCGACTACTGCAATATGCAACAAGTCACTCACCTGTTGTTGTTTTCTTTCTCCTACCTGAAACTTGAAGGAATTCCTTAGTTGGAGCTCTCCAGGGGTTAGTATTTGCTGTTGCACCACTTATTTACATGACAATTACAGGGGTAAGTTTTATAGTTGGTTTCTCTCAGAAATTTTAAACTCGAATGGCGGTGTGTTCGAGATAAGATGCAAACCCTCACAAATGCATTGATGTTAGTCGATGATTAGGGAGAACTCATGGCGCGGATTTTAATCGCGCTTGCAAATAATCGAATCCAGTACATAATAGTCGATTACAAGTAGCGGTACGTAAGTCAAGCGCTGAGGGTACTGTGGAGGGGGTGGCTGCGCATGAGTTTAGTATGGCGGTCAACATCGCTCAGCGCTAGACTTATCTGCCGCGACCTGTACGTTTGATTGATTGAATGATGACGATACACTACCAGTAAACTTGATCACTTAACCGAATCGCTAATATTAAAAGCCATTGTTACGGCGCCTTAGTGCTGCCTACTTTTCTTTCTACCCGCATTTACCGACTCCTATGTCCTACCCTCATCTTTTCCTAGACGACGACCACCTAGGTACGTTCGGAAAGGTGAGACGCGCTGTTTGCTCTTGGCAAGCAGTCTGCCCTTGACCGCCGGACAGGGTGGACACATTACCGCTCCAATCACCGCATCTTTCGACCACCGCTTTGACGTGTGCCCTCGCACACCATTCCTCTATCGCATACGATACATCGTATCATTCCGCTACCAACAGTCCACTTTTCGTATTCTACGCCGCGCGTCGACTGCCTGAAGAAAGGAGCCAGGAGCAACCAGGTTCAAGGTTCTGCAGCTGTGCTCACCGACCCGGAGTATTCAGGTTAGTCGTCGTCTTCCAGCACCTATTTGTGTCCCGCGCGATCCGCCATAATACTTGGTGGCCGCGCTAACATTTTTTCCTGTTCCTTCGAGCCTAGATATCCCGCATTTTTCCTGGTTCTCTAACCAGATATACCGCAATTTGGCCTACTGGCTTCCTATATTTCTCCGCAAACAGCTCATTTCTTCCAAAAAATAGTAATTTTCCGCATTTTAATTCGAAATTTCATATTTTTTCTCGTCATTTATTGCAAGTGGGTATTGTGCAAACATTTTTACTGTTCGAAAACCGCGTGTTACGTTTCTTTCTTGGTCTCCGCTTATCTATAACCGCGCATTGTATATGTTTTAGGTACTGTGCAACCATTAATTTATTGTTAATTTGTGTTTTCGTGATTCATCACAAATTTAATAGTAAGTAGTCGTTCATAATGGCTACTCGCCCAAAAGAAAAAGGCGAAACAGATATGGAGGTACCGCTCGATAAATTGCAAGTCAAACGCTTAACTTTAATTGGCAAACGCGATGCTATATTTTCTAGAATACAACAAGTGTACAATCGATCTTTAAATGCTTTCACCAACGACACAGAAAAGGATTTGTTTTCATGCAGCATGATGTCACTCGATCGTTTGCAAAACGAGTTTACTGACATTTTAGACGAAATTAATGTCATTGAATTAACACTGAATCCTAAGTACCAAGTTAATTTTCAAAGCCTTAATGCGTTAGAAGATATGTACTGCCGCTGTAAGTTTGTTTATGAAAAACTTAATCCGCCCCCCGCTACGAATGTTAAAGTTTCTAATTCTATTACGCCACCGCAATGTTACTCAGTGAAGTTGCCAAAACTTGAATTAATGCCGTTTGATGGTAATCCAATGCTTTGGAAAATGTTTTATGAGTCATTCACCCAGACAATACATGACAATCCTAATCTGAGCGATCACGAAAGAATTCAATATCTTATAAATAAACTCAGTGGTCGAGCGCTGTCGGTAATATCAGGAATTGTACCTAACAGTGAAAACTATCGCCTTATCTATAACACACTTGTGGATAAGTTTAATGATGAACGCTCGTTAGCGACTTCGTATTTTCAACAGCTGATTGACTACAAACCTAACAATACCGCTTCCGCGAAAAATCTAGAAACATTTCTAGATAAATTCTGCTCCGCAGTATCGAGTTTACATTCGCTAAAGCTCAGCAATTTATCAGATTTTATGCTTTTACAACTGGCTTTAAAACGACTCGATCCGAGTACCGCACGCGAGTTTGAAAATCACGTCAGAGGCACATCTATGCCTAGTTATGATGAGCTAATTAAATTTGTTCGCGAACAAAGTAAAATATTAGAACGCACCGCGACTACATCAGTTCGTGTTTCTGAACACAACAATAACAAAAGATCTATGCATTCTTTCACTGCTTCCACCGTACAAGGTCAATGTTCTTTGTGCAAAAAAGATGACCATTATCACCTATACAGGTGCCCCGCATTTGATAAGCTTTCAATTGATGAAAGATCCGCTTTCATAAAACAAAACAAAGGCTGCACTAATTGTTTGAGCCTTTCGCATATTTATCCTGAGTGCAAATCGATTCACAAATGTTTTAATTGTAAATGTAATCATCACACAAAATTGTGTAGAAAGATATTTTCCCGCGAAAATAACCGCACGCATATCAATACGTTTCCCGCTTCACGGGATCAAGCTGGCAACGCCGCGCGTTTCATGCCTTCATCCGCCCCGCATCAGCCAAAAAAGCAAGCTGACAACAGCGCGCACTTGCCTTCTGCATCGCGTGAGTCAAACGATGCCTGCGCGCATGTACCTACTACGGCATCTTATCAGTCAAAACAACCTAATGTTACGCTTTGCAACAATGTTACGCAATCAGCTGACACCACCTGTTTACTAGGAACCGTGCAAGTTTATGCTACCGATTTAAATGGTCAGCAGCACATGTTACGTGGTTTAATTGATTCTGCATCGCAATCTAATTTTGTAACCGCGTATTTTTGTTCTAAACTAAATTTAAAATGCAAAAGGGTTGCTAACACTGTCGTTAAGGGTATAGGTTCCGCGTCAAATCCTATTAAGGGGATAATTTCCACAACATTGCACTCAAAGTTAAATAATAATTTTGTATCGATTGATGCTTTTGTTATTGACCGCATTACAGATAATTTGCCTTCTGTAAAAATCGACATCTCGCGTCTGTCTTACCTTAACTACCTACCGCTCGCTGATAACAGCTATTATGAACCGTCTGAAATAGACATACTTATTGGAGCTCCGCTATTTTCTGATATCTTGTTATCAGGCCGCGTCGCTGGCCCACCAGGGTCTCCAACCGCACTCGAAACCATTTTTGGTTTTATTGTAATAGGAAACGCTTCTGTTTCACCCGCTCATGTCAACCATGACTCCGCTTGTGATGATAATCACGCATCTCATATATCCCTCTGCGCCTTCGCAGAAGAACCGCGACTGGATCATCTTCTCCAGAAATTCTGGCAACTTGAGGAAGTTCATTGTGAACCTACCTTAAGCCCCACCGCTCTTGAAAATGAACGAATTTTCACAAACAATTATTCCCGCGATTCTAATGGACGCTACTCTGTCGCATTACCTTTCTCATGCGATCCCGCCACCGCTCTCGGTGACTCATATCAAAACGCTAAGAAGCGCTTCATGTATTTAGAACGCAAGCTCGTCGCATCACATTCGCTACGCGTGGAGTACGATGCCATAATAAAGGAGTACCTACAGGAAGATTATATCTCATTGGTCAACAATGACGATCATTTCTCCGGTTATTACATACCACACCACGCAATCGCTAGGCCAGATAAAACTACAACTAAATGGCGCATGTTCATGGACGCGAGTGCTAAGACAGAATCGAAGCTGTCTCTCAACGATGTCTTGTACACCGGAGATAATCTACAAAATGACCTTTTCTTAATCCTTTTGAATTTCCACTTCTATCCAATCGCTTTCACATCAGACGTGAAGCAGATATACTTAAGAATTCTCGTAAATGATGACGATCGTAATTATCAAAAATTTCTTTACCGCTTCGATCCATCATTACCGCTAGATACCTACCAATTTAACCGCGTTTGTTTTGGTCTACGTAGTAGTCCTTTTCAAGCTATGCGAGTCCTACGTCAGCTGTGCGCAGACGAGCGCGCCCGCTTCCCGCACGCCGCTAATGTTATCGAAAATAATACCTACATGGATGATGTATGCTACTCGATGCCATCATTATCTAGTGGTTTAGAACTCCGCGACGAACTCCGCGACTTGCTCAAGGCCGGGGGCTTTGCCCTAGTAAAATGGTCTAGTAATACACCGCAGCTTACAGAATCGCTTCCAATATCGGATCGTCATTCCGCTAATATTGATTCCGATGACTCAGACTCAAGTCTAAAGGTTTTAGGCCTACAGTGGTCACCTAAGTACGACGACTTTATGTTCACCGTGAACATTGAAAATCGTCCTGTAACGAAACGCAATATCTTATCTGTAATCGCCCGCCAACACGACGTTTTAGGTATTATTTCTCCAACGATCCTTCAGGCAAAATTAATTATGCGAAAATTACAAGAATTGACGACTTCTCAGAGTACATGTTCTTTCCTCTCTGCATTCAAACGTTTCCTTGCGCGACGTGGAAACGTTTCTGTAATGTATTCTGATAACGGTAGATCATTTTTGGGCGCGAAAAACGCATTATCAGAGATCTACACCCTCGTAGATTCTGACGAATTCCATAAGGCGCTATCCGACGAATTGTCCGCACACCGCATTACTTGGCGATTCAATCCACCAAGAGCTGCTCATTTTGGAGGGGATTTTGAGATCTATGTGAAAGCATTTAAGACACACCTCACGCGAACCATAGGTTCACAGTTGCTCACCTATGAAGAAATGCTAACCGTGCTTACGCAAATCGAAAGCGTCATTAATTCGCGACCGCTAACTCTGCTCAGTGAGGATCCTTCTGAACCCACTGCTTTAACTCCCGCTCATTTTTTAATGGTGTTAAGGCCGAAATAGGACATTCATGCTAAAAGCCCTACTGGTATGTTTCAAATGTCCTGTCCTTTTCTTCCTACCCATTTTTACCTCTGTCCATCCTTTTCTCACTCACGCAAATAGTAGATGCAAAAATTGCATCTGATTGGAACATGAGGAAAAAGACAAGATGGCGAGAATCGTCGTTTTACGTTAAGATTGAAGCGGTTGTTAATTCAGATATAAAAAATATACTGCAGTGATTGTGCTGTTGTTCGTGATTTGGACACCATACGAGCAGACTCCTTCGGCAGACGAGAACCCAGTCGCAGAAACCGTGAGTCCCCTTCTTTTTCCTTTACTTTCTCATGGAACATACCGTAGGCTAGAATTTTGGGTAAAAACTTCAAATAACATTTACCAGGCGCATACATTCTTTTGGTCACTTCGATACGGACGTTATTTAATAGTTTTACTTTTCTAAAATGCTATAAATCGCTATATTTCGCAAGATACGGGTTTTGCTTCCACGCGGTTTCTTGAGTCCACCATTTTGTTATATAGGAGGTAATTTAATTTGTCGGTTTACGTATAACTTCCAATAAGTTAGTAATCTCGGTAATTAATATTACCAAAACTTATACAAAATGGCTACTAAAAAAGAAAAAGATATTGTTAAGTGTCAGCATAAATTGTCTGCTTATTTTGGCCATATCCAATCAATATATGATTCACTTCAAATGCTAGATTGCAATGATCCGAAACAGGTAGAATCATTTCTTGCTTCGAGTTATACAATAGATAACATTCGCGATATGTTTATTAAAACACTCGAGACGAAATGCGATTCTGAAATCGATTTAGAAGAAACCGTTTCAAAAGGTGCATCTTCTTATCAATCATTGATATCATTTGAACAAATGTATACCAAAATCAAATTCAAAGTTAATCAATTAACTAACAAACAACACGAAAGTTCATTGCAAAATAATTCAAATTCCAGAAACATACGTCTACCTAAATTAGAGTTGTGTTCCTTTTCTGGAGAACAGGAATGCTGGCCTGTATTCTATGAAACATTTCGTTCGGCCGTTCACGAAAATCCTGAACTGTCTGATGGTGAAAAGATTATTTATCTGATGGGCAAGTTAAGTGGCAGTGCACTCGCCACGTGGCAAGGAATTTTGCCTACAGCTGAAAATTATTCGGTTATTTGGCAAGGCTTATTAAACCGTTACAACGATCGGCGATTGATGGCCGCAAACTATCTCGATAAGCTAATAAATCTACCAGCTGTTGATAACACGCCCGCTAGCTTAGAAACTTTTATTGATAAGTTTTCTTCAACAATAGCCGCCTTGCGTCAATTGAAAATAACTAGCTTGGAAGATTTGTTGTTTATTCACATAGGCTGTAAAAAGATTAATATCGATACGGTTAAAGCATTTGAAATGTCATTCAGCGACGATCATAAAATGCCTTCTTGTGCCGAGTTCGTGGAATTTGTGCGTAAACAAGCGCATCTACTCAAGCGCGCAAGCGCATATAACGTAACTGAGAACACAAAGTCCTTTCAACCTCGTAAGAACTCGAATAATGCCAATAATACCTCAAATAAAACTTTAGGATTACGATCGAATATTAAAACTTTTGTAAACGTGCAGGAACATACTAATTGTGTTTGTTGTGATAAGTATGACCACCCGTTGGCCAAATGTCCAACATTCCTGGCCACATCTCCTCGTAATCGCTTTGTGATAATCAAGCGCAACAACCTATGCGTGAATTGTTTTGATAAACACACGTTGCCTAATTGCCCGTCTAAAAATAGATGCACGTCGTGTTCCCGATCGCATAATGATTTATTGCACTTTGGTAATGCAGACACTAGTTCCTCCAATAGGAATATTACTGCGTCGCAAAGCAATGTGAAAAATGTAAATCGAAACACCACCGCTCTTATCACTAATGTAAATAAACAAACCGTACGGTCGGCTTCGGCAGACGAGCGTTCTTTAGTCGCGCGTTCTACTGGCTCACACGATAATGTAGGTATTAGTGGTCCGTCTAATACAGACCTACCTGTAACATTGTGTGCCGTAGGTATTAAATGCGCAGCTGTTAATGGAACTGATGATATTAAACCCGGGATTTCCGTTTTATTAGGTACGGCCCAGTGTCACTTTGTTGATGAAATGGGAAATATTCATACAGTTCGTGCGATAATAGACAGCGCGTCACAGCGTGATTTTATCACAACCGAATGTTGTAGGCGTTTGAACTTGCCGATGTACTCGACTGCAAACAAATACGTCTCCGGTGTAGGTGACGTCACCAATCCTATTGAAGGTATAACTTGCCTTACGTTAAGATCTCGTCATAATGATGAGATAAAATTCACTATCCAGCCGCTAGTAGTTAGTCGGATTACGGATACACTTCCCGTATCAACAATTGATACATCGCAACTGGATTATTTGCAAAATTTACCCTTAGCGGACAGCTGCTTTAGCTCCCCGTCGGGCGTTGACCTCATATTAGGTTCCGATTTATTCGCTCGTATACTGCGCCCGAATCGTGTATCACGAAATGCATTCGAACCGGTAGGTATAGAAACGTCGTTAGGCTATCTTATTGTTGGTCAAGCGCCCATGCAAAATATTAAGTGCAATGTTGTGCGTGCGTATTGTGCAATTAACGAATCGCTTGACGACCGCGTAAGTAGGTTTTTCGAGCTAGAAGAAGTACCTACGACTGATAATAAATTATCTCCGGACGAATTGCATTGTGAGGAATTTTATGCGAATAGCACACGACGAGACGATACTGGTCGCTTTGTAGTATCACTGCCGTTCAAAAAAGATGCTTCGTGTTTAGGTACTTCCATGCATACTGCAAAACGTAGGTATTTATCACTCGAGCGGAAATTATTGGCTGATCCTTCAATTAAAAAAGAATACGACAATGTATTTCGCGAATATTTAGATAAGGGTTATTTGCGTATGATCGAGGACGTGGATTCTAAGTTAGATACTCCTCATTATGTGATCCCGCACCATGGTGTCGTAAGGACAGATAAGTCAACTTCGCGTTTACGTGTCGTATTAGACGCGAGTTGTGCTACATCGAATGGAATGTCCTTAAATGACATTTTACATACTGGGCCCAATTTACAAAATGATTTGTTTCAAATATTGTTGCGGTTTCGATTATTGCCTATTGCAATAAGTGCCGACATTCGGCAAATGTATTTAAGAATATTGATGAGTGACGATAACTGGCGCTTTCAGAGGTTACTGTATCGATTCAGTCCTCATGATCCGATTCAGGTTTTTGAAATGACTCGCGTTCCTTTCGGCTTATGTTGTAGTCCATTCTTAGCAGTACGAACTGTTCGTCAGTTAGCTATCGAGGAATGCGCTCGCTATCCGGCGGCTAGCCGTGTCGCACAACGAGAGATATACATGGACGACCTAGCCACGAGTTGCTTATCGGAAGCAGACGGTATCGAATTATCTGATCAGCTGATAAAAATGTTCGCGAACGGAGGTTTCGATTTAGTCAAATTTTCGAGTAACTCGCCAGCGATTATGGAAAGTATTCCTGCTGACCATCGCGTCACTGAAGCCGTGGAGTTTAGTCCTGCTGACCAATTAAAAATATTGGGATTGCATTGGTTACCGGCTGAAGATGTGTTTACATTTATTGTAAACATTGAGCCACGCCCTTGTACTAAACGAAATATACTTTCCCGAATTGCGCGTTTGTGGGATTTAGCAGGCTACGTAGCACCGATTACGGCTCTGGCTAAATTGGTTGTCAAATCTCTCTGGAATCAAAATCTGGACTGGGATGAAACGCCTAGTTCTGATGTCGTCAAACTGTGGCAAAGTTTTGAGTCTGAGTTGCCATTGTTGCAAAACGTTAAAATACCACGTCATGTTGGTGTTACTGGTGATTGTGTCATCTCTTTATTAGGGTTTGCTGACGCCTCTGAAGCGGCTTATGGAGGAGTGGTGTACATTCACGTGTACTTTCCAATGCTTAATCGTACTGTGGTCAATCTGGTGTGTGCTAAATCGCGAGTCGCACCAACCAAAACGTTAGTTACGGTCGCTCGATTGGAATTATGCGCGAATCTTGTCCTTGCAAAATTAATGCGAGTGGTCATCGATACCTACTCTCTGCCATCATGCTCCATGTACGCGTTTACTGACAGTAAAGTAGCTCTTGCATGGATTCACGGTACGCCAAGTCGCTGGCAGACGTTTGTTGCTAATAGAGTTTCACAAATTCAGGAAAAACTGCCCCCAAATCGTTTTCATCATATTTCCGGTCAAGATAATCCTGCTGATTGTTTGAGCAGAGGATTGACTCCCGCACAGTTAATTGTACATCCATTATGGTTCAACGGGCCGAGGTTTGCTTATCATCCCCGGTCGGAATGGCCTCTGAATAATGATTTCAGCACTTCAGATGAAATTCCTGAAGCTAAAGTGAGTGTGATGGCGACGACTGATTCGTCTACCCCTCCTCTCCCCCTATTATGTGAGCTCGCCAATCGAGTCTCCACTTGGACTAAATTGCTCCGAATAGTGATTTATGTCCTTCGTTTTGTCAAGAAATTACCGACAAACTTTAACGTTGCACACCTCGAAGTTGCAGAATACGAGATTATTAAAAGTCTTCAGAGCTTTTACTTTGCTGATGTAATTGCTAAATTCAAAGCGGGCAAACAATTGCCGCCAGCTTTTCTTAAACTGAATGCATTTGTTGATGAAAACGATATATTGCGCGTCGGTGGTCGTTTGACTAATGCTAACATAGCATATGATAGCCAACACCCCATTTTGCTGCCGCGCCGCGACCATATCGTAAATTTGATAATTGAATATTATCATCGCAAGAATTTGCATACTGGACCACAACTTCTCATGTCACTTCTAAGGCAAAAATACTGGATCATGTCGGCTCGTAACATTGTACGAACTATCACACGAAAATGTAACATTTGCTTCCGAACTCGACCGACTAACCAGTTTCCTACAATGGCAAGTTTACCGGCATGTCGTGTAAATGAAGCGAAGGTTTTCAGCCATATTGGGGTGGACTATTGTGGCCCACTACCGGTGGTTATCCACCGCGGTAGAGGTATACGCTCTGTGCGTGCGTATATTTGTTTATATGTGTGTTTGGTCACAAAAGGTATACACCTGGAACTGGCACCTTCTCTGAGCACAGAATCTTTTCTGAATGCCTTCCGACGTTTCCTGGCACGACGTGGCCCCGTGAGCACCATTTATTCAGACAGAGGAACGAATTTCATTGGTGCTAAATCATATCTAGACAACATGTATCAGTTACTTGAATCTGAAGAATATCGCGACAAGTTCGCGAATGAACTGCGAGAAAACCGAATCGAATTTAAATTCAACCCTGCGGCTGATCCGCATATGGGAGGTATATGGGAGGCCAATGTGCGGTCGGTGAAATCTATTCTGGCTAAAGTGGTGGGAACCCAGCTCTTGACATACGAGGAGATGTTGACGGTGCTTACTCAAATAGAAGCTCTGTTAAATTCTCGTCCTCTTTCAGTTCTGAGTAGCGACCCCGCAGAGCCATTAGCGCTCACGCCCGCACATTTTTTGGTGCTTACTCCTCTAAAATCTCTCCCCTCAGAGGATTTATCCAAAGTCAACGTCAATCTGTTGCATAGAAAACGTGTCATTGACCACCTAGTCCAATCGTTTTGGAAAAGATGGAAGTTAGAATATTTAAATTCATTACAAATTCGAAATAAATTTACAAAGAAAACTGCGTCCATTCAGAAGGGAACTGTTGTTTTGCTTGAATCAGAGAACAGTGCTCCTCTTGACTGGCCCATCGGTGTGATTGAGAGAACGTTTGAAGGCAAAGATTCGGTCGTGAGAGTCGTGGATGTCCGTACGAGATCTGGTGTTTATCGCAGGCCGGTTGTTAAGGTTTATCCTTTACCAACTCAATAACTTATATACAGTCCACAACTCTAATTTAAGTATAGCATAAGTAGGATACTGTTGCTTAACTTAAACTAATGTATTTAATTGTAAATACTGACTATCGTTAATAAATTCCTTATTAGTAATACTATTTCAGCTTAACGCTTTTTGATTAGGCGCGCTAAAGTGACTATTTTTTTGTATGTGCCTTGTATCATTGAAGGCCTATAGACTAGTCTAAGTGGGGGGGATGTTAAGGCCGAAATAGGACATTCATGCTAAAAGCCCTACTGGTATGTTTCAAATGTCCTGTCCTTTTCTTCCTACCCATTTTTACCTCTGTCCATCCTTTTCTCACTCACGCAAATAGTAGATGCAAAAATTGCATCTGATTGGAACATGAGGAAAAAGACAAGATGGCGAGAATCGTCGTTTTACGTTAAGATTGAAGCGGTTGTTAATTCAGATATAAAAAATATACTGCAGTGATTGTGCTGTTGTTCGTGATTTGGACACCATACGAGCAGACTCCTTCGGCAGACGAGAACCCAGTCGCAGAAACCGTGAGTCCCCTTCTTTTTCCTTTACTTTCTCATGGAACATACCGTAGGCTAGAATTTTGGGTAAAAACTTCAAATAACATTTACCAGGCGCATACAAATGGTTTCACCTTTGAAACATTTACCCGCGTGCGCAGCTACAGATGAGCCCGCACACTTGCTAAAACGTTACGCTTTACTAGATCAAATGGTTCAGTCGTTCTCAAGACGCTGGAAATTAAATTTCTTACATTTGCTGCAGTCTCGTGGCAAATGGAACACGCCTTCTAATCCTATTCAAGTAGGCTCCGTGGTGCTTATCATCACTGACAACCTCCCTCCGCTTTCCTGGCCCCTAGGTGTCGTCGTCGAGACTATCCTAGGCGCTGATGGAATCTGCCGCGTTTGTTTAGTAAAAACCACAAACTCTTTGTATAAACGACCAGTCGTTCGTTTATGCACTTTACCCACGCAATAAATAATCTTCTTTCTTGGACCTCCGGTCATCCGCTAACTTCATTCAACCGCTAACTTCATTCAACCGCTAACTTTATTCAACCGCTAACATTATTCTAACCGCTATTCTTTGACCGCATCCTTTTCTTCACTTAAAAACCAATGGTTTTTAGGCCGGGGGCAATGTTACGGCGCCTTAGTGCTGCCTACTTTTCTTTCTACCCGCATTTACCGACTCCTATGTCCTACCCTCATCTTTTCCTAGACGACGACCACCTAGGTACGTTCGCGGAAAGGTGAGACGCGCTGTTTGCTCTTGGCAAGCAGTCTGCCCTTGACCGCCGGACAGGGTGGACACATTACCGCTCCAATCACCGCATCTTTCGACCACCGCTTTGACGTGTGCCCTCGCACACCATTCCTCTATCGCATACGATACATCGTATCATTCCGCTACCAACAGTCCACTTTTCGTATTCTACGCCGCGCGTCGACTGCCTGAAGAAAGGAGCCAGGAGCAACCAGGTTCAAGGTTCTGCAGCTGTGCTCACCGACCCGGAGTATTCAGGTTAGTCGTCGTCTTCCAGCACCTATTTGTGTCCCGCGCGATCCGCCATAATACTTGGTGGCCGCGCTAACAGCCATTAATTTGGTGCCAAATTATGTAGGGACTGACCCTACATTTCAGGAAGATTCAATTCCAAGATTTCGTAAAGTTCCTCGTCTTAATTAAACACAAATAAGCCAAGCATCGTGATAGCATTAAGTAGAGTTTAATCATTTATTCATTAGTATCACATCAAAAGCTTGATGGATTCGAAATCAAGGGTGCTCAGAGTCGTTTCGCTCTTATACAAAGTGCCTTGTTTAATTACTACATTTTATCTTTAAGCTATCCGACACTGAGCGTTTCCCAACCCTTGCGCTAAGCCTTGTAATAGTGATGTGCTACAGATACGAATAAGATCGAAATAATCGGATAAGAAAACATCGAAGAGCATTGCTCGATTGATTTTTTTAACTGAGTGTGTATTTTATGTCACTGGTAATTTTCATATGAGGATGGATGGTATATTACCAATCTCTTTTTCTTCTCTTTAAAGCTATTCTGTTTATTTATTGCTGTACAGCAAACATTTTATACAAAAAAAAGTGTCCCCGCTGGCGGTGGTGATTGATGACGATAAAAACCCTAATATTAAAGATTAGGGTTTTTATCGTCATTAATTTTTTTTTTTAGTATTTATTTGTTTTGTTTTGTAAATATGTATAGTATAGTAGTGGTAATATAAGGTTTAGTTTACAAAATGTTATTTAAGTTTTGTTGCAACAAATATTATGAATTTCTTACTTATAAAAAATTATAATTGAAATATGACCAAAACTGAAGCTTGTAGACTTTTTAGGTATGTTACACATTAAATAAATTAAAACATTACCAACATATTTTACAGGAATAAAATGTAAAAGTTCCATCCATATTAAGTTTTTAGAAAAACAAGACATCAAAAACACTCATGCAGAAATCGAAAACATTACTGACAGAATATTAATTTGTTCTAAATTCGATTATGAATAATATCTCACCAGTATGATTTTGAACCGGCAAGCGCAGCGTAGGACGTCCACCCACAAGGTGGACGGACGACCTCATCAAGACCGCAGGATCGCGCTGGATGCAAGCCGCTACCAACCGGTCTTATTGGAGATCTTTAGGGGAGGCCTATGTTCAGCAGTGGACATCCTATGGCTGAAAGGAAGGAAGGAAGGAAGGATGATTTTGAAGTAAAATGTCAATACAAGTTATCAATACAACATTTGTTAATACAATCTCATTCACAACCTCGAATACCGAATAATTCCAATAAAAATCGAATAGAACAATCCTATACGCTTTCAATCCCTACGTACATCCGGAATCCACTCATTTTACTTTCATAAGGCTCCAAACGCCTCACAGTTTGAGTACTTTAGCGTATAAAGAGAAATTCAAACCGCGAGGTATCTCGTGATCTTAAATGGCTACGGGGTGATGAGATGAGTGGTCAATGGGAAAATGGAATCGTCAAACTGTTGAGGAAGAATTTTAGTATGAAAAAAACTCACTATGAACGTATAATAATCAGCCAAGTCCGAGTCGGAATCGCGCACGAATATTTCCGTAACGTATGGAAGCCCCCCATAATATGATTTATTTTAATTTAATTAGTTATTTTTGAAGTGAATATACAATTTAGTATGCTGTGAATATTTAAAGCATCTTCCTGTTGTCGTTATTAATATCTATAAAAAAACACGTTTCTTGTATGGGAGCCCCCTTAATTATTTATTTTATTTGAATGTAACTATTTATTGTTGGAGTGAATATTTAATATTTTGTGAATATTTCAAGCATCTATCTGTCACCGTTATTATTATCGAGCGAAAAACGGCTAAAAATTCAGGTTTGTTGTAATGGGAGCCCCTCTTGAACATTTTTTTCGGTTGTTAATATTTGTTGTTATACTCGTAGCGGCAACAGAGATACGTCATCTTTGAAAATTTCAACGTTCTGGCTATCACCGTTGATGAGATTCAGCCTGGTGACAGACAGACAGTCAGATGGACAGCGGAGCCTTAGTAATATGGTCCCGTTTTTACCCTTTGGGTACGTAACCCTAAAAAACTAATACTTCTCCGAACAGTAGACCTCGCATCTGTTTATTGACTGAACCTTCATACTCCTATATTTTCGACTCGCTTTTGACCGATTTTGTTCATACTCGGAAAACTTTATACTAACAAACCTGTCAATAAGTGTATGTGTTAGTCAACCTGACTTCTGGATCAAAGAGGCGTGGGTTCGATCCCCACCCAGGGCAAGCATTTGTAAATCTGTTGAACATAGGTGTTTGCTCTGTGTCTGGGTGTTATTTAGGTACTAAAAAAATTATATAAGTATGTTTTTAAAATATGTATATGTAGTATATCAGTCTCTGGCAGCCGTATCACAAGCTTTGCTTAGTTTGGGGTCAGAGACCGTGTGTAAGATATAAAAAAAATCGGTTAATTAATAGAGCTTTAGAAAATTTTCTCAATAATTTATAAAACTCATGTACCAAGTTACTTCAGCTTTGTTAAAAATTGTGACCTATAGAGGAGTGTCAACATCCAGACTGTCAAAACTATGACTCTCGAATCTCCACTTGCTCAATCAATTAAAACAGTACTCGTACACGTACCGTCAAATGTTTGCAAGTTTCCCTCGAAAAGGAATTTATACAAGTACATATACTTAATATATATAAATTACGCGTTACGTTGTTTGTCAGCGATGGACTCCTAAATAACTTAACCGATTTTAACCAAATTTTGCACAAAGATAGGTTAGTTTAAATCTCAATTTAAAAGCGCATTTGTTTATTATACTTACTCTTAAATTCTGTCCGTACTGGGGCGATGCCGAAATGGGCAGCTAGTTATAATAATAAAATTTGCTGTACTAGTGTTTATCAACCAATTTTGATAATATTTCGCATGATTGTTTACGTAGTATCTATCTAATAGTTATATTATTTTACTTAGTAAATTACACAGTATTTGTGAGTATGAACGCAATCGGTAAAGAAGGAGTCAAGATATACAGATGCGGAGTATGTTCGGAAAGCTGCTAGTTCTAGTAGGTATACATTATCTACGTAGCTTTCAAAAATATGGTTATCACTTCTGACAAATTAGAAGCGGTAGTTAGTATTTAATTATCTTGTTTTACTACTTTTTACAAGATTAAACGACATATCGTGTGAAGGCAGCTTTAAAAAAGTTTCCGTCACATAAATCGCTTCAGTCCGCGCGACGTAAAGCGTAATTAAATACACACATTTGCATTCTATTGTTAATGTAATTATGAAGTTGCCTCGCTTTGAGCAACGGACTCTGGATGCAGCGACAGTGACTTAACTTTAAACCACACCCTAAAGCAGAACAGATGAAGGAAAATATAGAGAACTAGCTGCCCCGGTGAACTTCATCTCACCATATGTCAACTGTCAATGACAACTTTTACATGCAGGAACATTTTGTATGGGAAAATTCAATGAATGTCTTTATTATTTTACTCACTATATTTTTATATTTTCTCACCGTTTAAGCATTCCCTTAGCTTCCACGGATATTTCAAGACCAAAATTAGCCCAATCGGTCCAGCTGTTCTCGGATTTTAGCGAGACTAACGAACAGCAATTCATTTTTTAATATAATATAGATAGATAGATAGATAGATAGATAGATAGATAGATATATAGATAGATAGATATATCTTGAAGGTTTCTATCATTTCAATAAAAAAAAAACTATATCGTGACATATTATTGTAATACGCGATGTTGACGATATTTTAGCAAATATCTTGGCTTCGGAAGCTTGATTTCATCGACCTGTCAATCAAATGGGTATGAAAGTTTCCAATAACTGTAAGAGATGTCATTTTATTATAACTGCACCAGACTGTACCTAATACCTTTAATTATAACTAAGGCATTGCGTAAGAAATGTTTCACATATCTGTCTTATTGAAACACTTTGGTATAAAGAGTGCAGTCACAGTTCAGGAGTTCAGGGTGCCAGATAAGATAGGAACATTTGATATCTTTTCTCAATTTTCTGCTACAAATTGGCAGGCTTCAGATGTGTGTTCGAGAAGACAGAATTAAATATTGGTGCAAAGAGTTGAGTACCCATTGTGTCAAATTTCAAAGATCTTATTTCACCTTATTTTTCATTCAAGCTCAGTAACTGAAGTATAGTGCGAACGCTAAGGGGAAATAACGCGAATAAATTACGCAAAAATGGGCTTTATCCCTTTGGAAGTAATTCCATTGTGATGTTGATGTTTTAATTTTAATGATAATGGGAGATTAGCATCAAGGTCTTTAGGCGTACCTAATTTAACGCCTATTTATGGTTAGGAACTCAAAAGGGTTGAGTCTACTTTCTAAAATATGTATATTCTGTGGTTTTGTTAGAATATCTACATAAAATTTGGAATGTTTACATTTTGCATAAACAAGTCGCCTCACCAGTAGAATAGATGACCAATTTCTTTTTGTAACTTTATTTACAGTTAGCAAATGTAGATGGTTAGCCGTCCTCAGAGATCTCCTCTTGGCTAATTCAACGAAGATTAAAAAGGAACTGTCTTCACTAGGCCAAAACTGGTAAAGTAAAGAAAAAAACAAAAGGCTCAAGACACAAAGCAGTCAAGAATGGTCATCTCAACCAGTCCAAGGCTAAGAGAGTGCTTAAGATGCTGTAATCGACTCAGTGTTACCTGCTGAGTCTGTCTTTCCACTAGGATGCAACGTGGGTATGGTTTGCCCTGATGCCGGGGCACTAGAATACGGCATCAGTATCCCCTGCCTGTAGTAAGAGCCTACTAAAAATGGACTCTGGGCCCGTGGATGGTCAGAGATGGCGCTCTGGCCATCCACTCAAACAGGCCTGGGGAGGACGACAGCGTGTGCGGCAACGTTGTCGTAAAGGACAACACAAGCCTAGTACTAATACCAGGTGAGTAGTCGTATAAAGTGCTGGGAGTACTGGTGCGTTCCTTTGGAGATCCCGGAGCTCCCAAGAGGGCACAATGGCTGGCCACCGAGGGGGGTTTTAGTGGGTACAATCCCACATAGCCCGACTGCACCTCACAGCAATCGGGCATCTTTCGAAGATTATCCCCTCGTAAAAAGGATGCAGCGTGGGTGTCTTCATATCACTAGAAAATAGGTGTCTTCTGCGTAAGCGTGCTACACCCTAGACCGAACATTTACTTAACATCAGATAGAGTGTAGATAAATTCAGACTAAGCCGGGATCATAAAACATGGACTTTGGACCTGACGCCTTGAGCCTTGACATACTCAACGCTATGACGAGAAGGCAAGAAGACAGAATAATGAAATTACTATCAAGTTTTTCAAAGAATTATTTTTTACAGGCAAAACCAGATTCCATCGTTTAAAAAAATTGAATATTTCGCTCGAATTAATTTCATTATTGTTGATTTTTCAAAAACGGCTCAGCTGATTTCTGTAAAACTTAAATGAGATCACCTCGGCAGTATACCCTTTTAAACTTCAAAAATTTTTTGATTCGGTTCACAATTTGAATTATCGATGTATTTGCACAAAGACAAAAATACATACAGACGAACATAGAATCTCCTCCTTTCTGGAAGTCGGTTAAAAAGATAATTAAAACACTGATTTGATGTTAATAGTCAAGCCAATTTATGTAATATCTATTCTGGTACTGAGCGTAAATTTTCCTTATCTTTGAAGGTGATCTATGATATTTCAGACCCAGGCTATACTAGTCGGGAACTGACTATGACTGTAATACTGTCCGTATAGATTGAATTAAACTTAATGATATCTGTGAAGTTAGCTTCAAGCTGTGTAAAACTTCACTCCTCCTCTCGCTGATATTTGAATATGCACCTACGCAACGACTCGTGTTTAGTGACGCAATTCAATTTAACTTGGCCTGTAAAGTAAATGATGCAATTAAAAAAAAATGGCATGACCGACTTCAACCGTGTACAGAATTCGCGAATATTTCGCACGGGTCGATGTAGCATTTTTCACATTAGTGTTGATTTATCAAAAATAGCTAAGCTGATTTCGAAATTGAGTAGCTCCTCCGTTGAGTCGGTCAAAAAATGATTCGTATCTGCTTACATAGCATCCTTTACAATTAATTTCAATTTTAAAAAACATCAACGCAACATTTCCAAAACAGAAACTCCTTAAAACTCCACCAACAGCAATAACCACCCACAAAATCGTTTCCACTAGCACAGAGGTCCTCAAACTTTTCACTCCACGACTCTCTGAACTAATATTGCCACGTTCGCTGCTAAACTCCTGTTAACAGATTCTCAAATTAGATAACACAGTTGTCAACGAAGCTACAACATTGTATTGTTTAATGTGAACACACATTGCCTTAAATTGAACACACATTTTCTGTGGGTGCTTGGGCAATATTTGTGTTCATGATTTGAAGTATGTTTATTAGTGCTGAAATGGAAATTTTTCATTAGAATACAATAGAAGATTTTATGAATCTCAAGGAGATAAAATGTCTTATTTGTTATAATGAGAGAATCATTATAATAACAAGCCAAGTGCGAGTCGGACTAGCGCACGAAGTGTTATTTACCCTATGGAAACCCCCTTAGCCCCACTTCAATCGTCTACCTGTTGCTAGCTATCACGGTTGATGAGATACAGCCTGCTGACAGACAGACAGACGGACGGACTGCGGAGTCTTAGTAATAGGGTCCCGTTTTTACCTTTTTGGTACAGAACCCTAAAAAATATAGGTGTGTTACAAGACCTAGAACATTATTTTATGTTACAAGGAGTTTGTTTGCTGCGTTTAAAATATTACACATACTCAATCTTGTACAATTTGATACCTAAATGACAATTAACAAGCTAAGACTAGCTTTAAGAAAGAAACAATTCTTTTTATTTACAGTTTCCTCATGTTTTTATTTTTATCTTACCATTATATACATAGTGTGTGTGTGTAACCATTTAGCTTGTACAAAATTCCTATAATTTAGTGTCTTTTTAATATTGCGATCCTTTTCATTACGTCTAGCGTAGATTGGTGTAGATTATAAAGTTAAAGTGGCAGTGAGAAGGGCATATAGTTCTTACTACAGGTTGTTTGGGGTCGTAAAATTATCGAAGAAGTAAGTTCGTATAGGCCGGGTGGCTAGCCCTGGTCTCAGAGTTTTTGAGCCACCTAAAGGCCTCGGACATGGCTAAACGGTTAAAACAACCAGGGCCTACAATTTACCGTGTCATCCAAGCCACGGTAGCGCTCAGTAGTAAATGCCACCCGTGGTCACCTATCCGTAGACTGACCGAGAAACAAAGATACTAAGCACTATTGATGAGCACTAAAGGCCTAGCACAGATGTAATAATATTGTCACAATGATTTGCTACTCTACTACTTCACAAAAAATAATATGAATGTAGAAATGATGAGTGGATCGGAACGCAAGGGTGTGAAAGGGACGGATGAATGAGCTAAATAGAAGAGAGTGAAAGAGAAAGTACGATTAGAATGGTTTCTTACATTTTTTGGATATACGACGACAGACCCTAGGACGGTGCGCATGTGCATTTTAATCGTTTCATTCAATAAACGAATTAAGTGAGTTTAAAGAAGTTTTTATCCAAATCCCAAGTCTAAAAGCCCCTAGTACTACAAAGTGGGAGCTCGCCGGGATATAGATTGGGATATTGGACAGGACGACGCTTGAAAAACGACGAGGCGGACGCACGCGCACGCGGTCATCAAAAGACGCCATTTTGCAGAACGACGGGAGCACGACGCTCCACCACGACGAAATATGACGGAAAAAGACGTGCCAGCCACCCAGCAAGACGGCAGCGGCAGCGGCAGTAAGGCGATGATGAGAGGAATATCCAATTTTCTGGCAGAAGATCTAATCACGACGTATACGGGGCAAGACCGATCGTACCCCGCGTCCAAGTGGATATCCGAGTTGGAGGACAACGCCGAAATCTTTGAATGGACTCCACTACAAATGTTGATTTTAGCAAGACGAGCATTACGAGGAACGGCGGCGCTATGGCTAAAATCTGAGCGACCCTACAAGACGTGGGAAGACCTAAAAGCTGCGTTACAGCGTGAGTTTCCGGACACCTTAGACGCCAAGACTATACACGAGATGATGTCAGCAAGGAAGAAACAGAAGGACGAAAATTGTCAAGACTACATGCTAAAAATGAAGGAATTAGGGAAGAGAGGACGGATACCAGACTATGTAGCCATCAGGTACATAATTGACGGCATTGTTGACACGGAAACGAACAAAATAATGTTGTATGGGACGACGACGTATGGCGACCTTAAAGAGAAGCTGAAAATATACGAGCAGGTTCAAGAAAGCATCCAAAAACGACAGCATACAAGTACGAGTGCGGCAAAACCTGAAAATTTCAGATCGAAAAATGAAAAATTTTGCTATAGTTGCGGAGGGAAAGGTCACGTGTCATCAAAATGTCCGAACAAAGACAAAGGTATGAAGTGTTTCCGGTGTAACGAGTTCGGCCATATTTCTTCTCAATGTGCAAAAGAAACAACTTCACGACATCACGACGGACAGCGACGGAGCGACAGCGAGAAACGGAACGTAAATTACAACGCGCCAATTGTGCCAACCGCACAATACAAGAAGACGTACATTGCAGCTAATGTCACATCGGTCGATTGTACTCGAATGAACGACGCGAGTATAGCGGCAAGTTCGGATAGTGAAGTAGCTGTGGATTGTCAAAGTCAGGGACGCGATTCAACTACAGACGTCAAGAAATACTTCAAATCGGTGAATTTTAATGGACATTTAGGCGTAAAAAATACCAATTCTCTTATCGACAGTGGTAGTGAATGTAATTTAAGTACGATGACTTTCGCGGAAAACCTAGGCGTTAAAACAATCAAACAAGGGAACACGTTTGCAGGGCTCGGTAAGGCGAAAATACTTTCGACGTGTTATTTTCGGGCTGATATAGCGATAGACGGTGAATCTTACAGGGATGTGTTGTTCTATGTCGTGCCTTCGGAGGCAATACCTTGTGACGTGCTATTAGGTCAAAGTTTTCTCAGCCGTGTCACCACCGTGATGAAAAACGGTTCGGTTTACATTGTGCCTAGTGAAGACGATTGGTTGAGTGTTTTAAATTGTTTTGTTTGCAACGATTTTGTTATAGGGAAAATAGATGATAGCCTGAAGGACGAGGTGCTCAAGTGTGTTGAAAACTATCATCCGAAGCAGACAAAAGAAGCCCCCATCGAACTGAAAATTGTGTTGAAGGATGACATTCCCGTTGCTCAGCGACCTAGACGTGTTTCGTTAACAGAGCAGCAATTGATCGAGAAACAGGTAGATGAGTGGCTACAAGATGGAATTATTCGGGTGAGTTATTCAGAGTATTCATCCCCTTTGGTACTCATTAAAAAGAAAGACGGAAACACAAGAGTTTGTGTTGATTACAGGCCGATAAATAAAAAGATGGTAAAAGATGAGTTTCCTCTCCCTATTATAGATGACTTGATAGATAAACTTAAAGAAGCTAAAGTTTTTTCAGTATTAGATTTAAAAAATGGATTTTTTCATTTGCGAGTCAGTGAAGAGAGCATAAAATACACCTCATTTGTGACGCACAATGGACAGTATGAATTTTTAAGAGCTCCCTTTGGACTGTCAGTTTGTCCAAAGTATTTTATGAGATTTGTGACAATCATCTTCAGAGAACTAATCGCTAAGGGAATTTTAATTATTTTCATTGACGATATATTAATTCCAGCATCTGATGAATTTCAGGCGGTGCAACGACTGAAACAAGTACTAGATGTTGCAGCACAATACGGCCTGCAAATAAACTGGAAAAAAGCACGACTGATATGCCGCCAGATTGAATACTTGGGTCATCTGATCGAGAACGGCCAGGTTCAACCCTCATCGGAGAAGACTGATGCCATACGAAGGTACCCTGAACCAAAAAATATTAAAGCGCTTCAGAGTTTCCTCGGACTGGCTTCATACTTCAGGAAGTATGTGAAAGATTTTGCTTTAATAGCTCAACCGCTAACAGATTTACTAAAGAAAGGTACAGATTTTGTATTTGACGATGGCCAAAAGAAAGCATTCTATACACTAAAAGAGATATTGACGAGCAGTCCAGTATTGAAAATATTTGACCCACACCTGCAGATCGAAGTACACACAGATGCCAGCCTAGTAGCCTACAGTGCGATACTGTTGCAGAAGAATAGTAAGGGAGAACTGCATCCGGTACATTACTTTAGCCGAAAGACAACTGAAGCAGAAAGAAAATACACAAGCTATGAGTTAGAAGCTCTCGCTATAATAGAAGCGGTAAAGAAGTTCAGGCACTATTTATTTGGGAAGACATTCAAAATAGTAACTGATTGCCAAGCTTTTCAGAAGACACTAAACAAAAGAGACTTAACGACACGAGTTGCTCGTTGGATACTGTTGCTCGAAGAATATGACTACACGATTGAGCATCGACCGGGTGATAAAATGAAACACACAGACGCCTTAAGCCGGTACCCCTTCATAGGAGCAGTGGAACTCAGTCTCCATGACCAAATTGGCAGAGCGCAACTACTAGACGAAGGTAATAAAGCAATAATTGAAATTTTAACGGAAAAAGATTATGAAGACTACAGCTATTACAATGGATTGCTGTACAAAGGCGCGGAAAGAAGACTGGTAATACCCCAAAATTTAGAAGCTGAAATTTTGAAAAGAGTTCATGAACGTGGACATTTTGGAAAAAGAAAGATGATGGAGATGTTATCACAAGATTATTACATCAAAAATCTGAGTAGGAAAATTGATGAGTTCCTTCTTACATGCATACCATGTTTGTTAGCAACTAAGAAAGAAGGTAAACAAGAAGGCTTTTTGCATTGTATCGACAAAGGAAGTATTCCACTTTACACCCTGCATTGCGATCATATTGGACCACTGACGGAAACCAGGAAAATGTACAATTACATTTTAACAGTTGTAGATGCATTCACTAAGTTTGTTTGGTTATTTCCAGTAAAAGGGACCACGACAAAGGAAACAATTGACAAGCTAATGCTTCACCAACAGACGTTTGGTAACCCACACCGACTGATAACAGACCGAGGAACGGCCTATACCAGCAACGATTTCAAAGAGTATTGTGAACGAGAAAATATACAACAATTAATGATCACCACTGGTGTACCTCGAGGAAATGGACAGGTGGAAAGGATCCACAGAATAATAATAGCTGTTTTAACCAAGATTTGTATTTCAGATCAAGCATTGTGGTACAAACACATCAGCCGGGTGCAGAGAGCACTAAACAGTACTTATCAACGCAGTATCGACACGACGCCATTTGAACTTATGACGGGAACGAAGCTTCGAATGAAAGATGACTTAGAAATCGTAGAATTACTACAACAGGAAGAACGGAATAATTTCACACAAAACAGAGAAGCACTGAAAGAAAAGGCGAAACTGCAAATAGGAAAAGTTCAAGACGAAAATCGTAAAACATTTAATAAGAAGAGAAAAGACGGTCATAAATACAAAGAGGGTGATATAGTCGCCATTAAAAGGACTCAGTTTGGAGTCGGGTTGAAATTAAAACCAAAATACTTAGGCCCATACAAGGTGGTTAAGGTGAAGCGGAACGACCGCTACGACGTTGAAAAACTCTACTCCGGAGATGAAGGTTCCAAGAAAACTTCGGTTGCCGCAGATGGCATGAAACCATGGCCAGATGCTACCGCCGGTAATGACTCCGAATAGGTAATGGGTTAACAGTTGTTTGTTTCAGGAATCGTTCTCAGGGCGTGGTGGCGTAGGCAAACCCAGGAAGTTCTGCGTCGCTAATATCATATTTTGTTTGTTTTACAGGACCTTTAGGTATGCCCAAATCTATTGCTATATCATGTCGCATTATTTAGTATTCAGTTCAGTAGTAAAGCATACTAGCCCTGTAGACATTTTAGTTCATAGTATTTAAAAAGTAGGCTAAGTGCATGTTTTTTTTTGAAAATGTGTAAAACTAAGATTGTTAAGACGGACAATCACAAAGAATATGATTGTATTGTTGGTAAAAGAAGTAAAGATTTCATTAGCATAAGTTATTATAACCTGTGTTCTGTACTATTTTGTGTAATAATTCTAAATATTACCTACCAAATAATCCATAAGATTTTTGCAGAAATAAGACTAAATTTGTTAATGGTTTAGGAGTATTTTTAAGTTTTTTTTGTGTTGAAAGACTAATTTAATTATTATTATCTAACATTAGTAGTAACTGATATGACGCCCGTTTGGCGTAGTAGGTAAGAGTTTCAAATGTGAAGTAGATTTATTAAAATTTTGTTTATAAGGTTTTGATTTAAGTTGAGTACCAATAGTAATTTTGCCCCTAGATAAACGAGATACCCATACGATGTTAATTAAGAGATAACTTAAGATAGCCATAGATTTAAATTGTTAGAAGCTTGGTATTGTTTAACATTGAAGAAATAGGTAACCATAGTATTGTATAAAGTTTTCTAAAATTAGGGTTCAACAGATGGTATGAAAGACGGAATTGTAGAGTGACTGTGGACAGTCAGTAGCAGAATGGCCGAGTTGTAGAAATGATGAGTGGATCGGAACGCAAGGGTGTGAAAGGGACGGATGAATGAGCTAAATAGAAGAGAGTGAAAGAGAAAGTACGATTAGAATGGTTTCTTACATTTTTTGGATATACGACGACAGACCCTAGGACGGTGCGCATGTGCATTTTAATCGTTTCATTCAATAAACGAATTAAGTGAGTTTAAAGAAGTTTTTATCCAAATCCCAAGTCTAAAAGCCCCTAGTACTACATGAATATTATTATGCCCCAGTTAACCTAATAAATTACCACTATCAAGAATCAATAGTTATAATAGCATGCTAGCACCTGCCACATGCAAACAAGCTATCGAGTAATATCTTAAAAAACCTTGTCATAAAATGCAGCGTTTTTTATACGAAATTCTCGTAGCGTACCTAAGCATATCATTACCATTTTTTCTTCACAGCCGTAGAAGAATATTGAATAATGTAACATCTGTACCTAATGACTGCTCGAGAGTCAGGACGGCTTTACATCGGCCGATAACGATTTTGATCCTTTTTGGGTCCTGTCGGATATTGGAGTATGGATCAAAACTAAGACAAAGAGTTTTAAAAGTTCTATGATAATGTCTTGGAGAAGGAAGCGTATTCAACTTCCTTGCTTGGAGCTTTGTTTTTGACACGTTACAAAATGACTTTCATAAATAGTCGCATATTCTGCTGTCCCGTTTGCACGTATATAGATTTACAATGCTCGCTCCTGGTCTTATTCGGTGTAGCCGTGTCGCATACGTCTAAGCGGGCTATCGGTTCAAAAAACTCCCTGAATTAGATGTGTTTGAGAAAGAAATTTCAATCAATACAAAGGGACCAACAACTATAGAGATAGCGCTGTTGTCGCTTGGGACAATTCTCAACCACAAAAATGTATGGAAAATCTTGACGAGAGCTGTCAAAACTGAATTGGAATTTGAAACTAATAAGAGAAAAACACGGCAACCAGCCACTGAATCGAGATATTTTTCATGTCTGTTTCTAACTCATGCCATATTAAATCATTGCATCTTCTTCTTTCTTTTCTCGATCGACCACATTATCCCTCTGGTGTCACTGGGAACAAAATATACTAATATAAATAAACATAAACGCTAGTAGCGGCCTGTACTAAAATCATTATCATCTAAAACTTCTTTTTATAGGTCTTACTTATAACACGTGCACTTCTAGGTAACGTTACAAGACGTACACTAAGTTATAGGACGACTATTTTTAGATCTCTATAATATCTTATTAATAAAGTTGTCTCACCCTTTTAGAGTCATAGAATAAGTCATTTAATAATCATTAGAGGATCGTGAATCGACCAGTGTTTTCGCGTATAACATCGATAAAATTTTCGGTACATTTTTGATAAAATTTGCGTTCCGGGAGAAAGCTCTTTAAATTGAAATAATATGTTAGGTTTTGGTGTCAATCGCTCGAAAAAGAAATATTGCACGCTTGTACGTCTTATTTTGTTTAAAAATTTTTAGTTTATGTATACTTTACAGCCAAGTTCTTGCGTAAAAATTTGACTGTTTAGAGGCTGTCATTTAAAAAACTGTAAAAACTAAAACGTTTAATGCTCGCTATTGAAGTGCTGATTAAAAGAAAAAAAATCACTTGTATGGGATAATATTTCGAGGTAAATAACAGCTTATTGTTTTTGAATGGTCAAGTTGGCGGCTCACGATTACCATAAGATGCAATAAATGTTGAGTGACCTTCTACCTATGGCTTTTTATATCCCCGACCCAGTGTTGTTGCTTAATAATGTTACTTTTAAGGAATGTCCTATACACTTCCGATCCTAATCTCCGTTCAATGCTCTTACAAAGACATCGTCGATTGTAAAACATCCCGACTGCTCACGAGCCTGACTCCGTGTGAATATGTATGGGAATATTTCATAACAGGCCTTTGAAGGCGATCAATGGAATTAATATCGTGAGGAAATCTTCGTAACATGATCCGTTATTCAAAGCAGCTTTGATGTTCTGTGTATTTGAAGCTATGTTAGAGTTTGACGGGGAAACCGATATTATACGTTATGTGGGTAGGTTTAGTAGCGTAATTAGTTTGACAGTAAATAGTGATAGAGCTGTTTGAAAAGAATCTCAGTGGAGTGTAACCATGGATGTATTACATGGTTGGATAAAATATGTTATACATCCATGCTTTCCTGTTTCCTTAGAGATGTAACCTAAAGCTTTTCAAGATCAGAGTAAATAGGTATTTTCTAGGTCTGCATGCTTCATCTTTGACCACAACGTCGCTTACCATCAGGCGAGTTGGTCAAGCGCGGACTTATTCGCAAAAAAAACCTCCTTGAGTGAAACATAGAAAAATAAGCTATGACAGCTGTCAAACGTTTGCTGTTTTTAGACAGGTAATATAAATGTTGAGAGATAACGTTGTTGTCGCTTGATGTATGGAAAAAACTTGCTCAGAGCTGTCAAAACTGTAAAATATGAGTGGAATTTAACACTACTGAGAGAAAAACACGGCAACTAACCACTGAATCGAGATATTTTTCATGTCTCTTTCTAACTCATGCCATATTCAATCAAGGCATCTCTTTCTTTCTTTTCTCGAGCGACAACTTTATCCCTGTGGTATCTCTGTGTGTAAAATGTTATTCTACTCGTAACATGACAATATTTTTTAAGAATAGCTGATTTCTTGCAATAATAAACACATTTTAAACAAATGAAAATGTAAGAGTTAGTTTTATTAAGTAGTTGTTTGTAAAATGTTGATTTTTATCAACAATTCTTTTGTCACTAAAACGATTAAATTATTTATAATAATTTCTAATATAAATTTATTATTACACTTAAATTTTCAAATAGAGGGTACTTAATAACGTGCTCATTGTAGTAAGCGAGATAATCGAGTTGAATTTGAGTATGACTGTAAAATGTGCCGGGTTCAAGCCACCTTAGATAATAAATCTATAGGTCTGATCGTGGTTTATCTATGAAAGTTCTACGGTTGGTAAGATCAATATATTTAAATTTTATATTGATAAAATTTAGTCGTGTAAGTTTTGCGAAAAATACTGTACCAGCTAAACTTCCAACAAAACATCGAAGCTCGAGCTTGCAAGTTTCGGACGAGAGTATAAAAGAGATTCGAATCAATAAAAAGTTTACAGCGAGTCAATCCAGTTTGAAGATATACGATCTATTCAAAAGTTTCCTTTGATTGTGGATTTATTGCCACAACTTACGTTGCATTGGAGAATAGCATCTTATATCATCGTAGGATCAGGTAGGACGTCCACTTAGAAAAATAATCGGCCAAGTACGAGTCGGACTCGCGCACGGAGGGTTCCGTACTGTATGGGAGCCCCCCATAAATATTTATTTTATTTTAATTTTATTATTTATTATTAAAGGGAATATAAACCTAAATATTCTGTGAAAATTTCAAGCATATATCAGGTACCATTATTAATATAGAGCAAAAATCGTATAAAAATTCAGGTTTGTTGTATGGGACCCCCCTTAAATATTTATTTTATTTTGTTTTTAGTATTTGTTTTTATAGCGGCAACCGAAATACATCATCTGTGAAAATTTCAGCTGCCTAGCTAGCATGGTTTATGAGATACAGCCCGGTGACAGACAGACAGACAGACGGACAGACGGACATCGAAGTCTTAGTAATAGGGTCCCGTTTTTCCCTTTGGATACGGAACCCTAAAAAGGATGACCTGATGAAAATTAAATGAGCGTGCTGGCAATGCGCTTCCAATCGGTCTTATTAAAGATTAGTAGCTTTCTTTCTTGACATTTTGTGTTGAGATTTTCTGTTTTATTTTTATTATCCCTTATTATTTTTTGACATTTTATTATAACCTGATATTAAGTATAATGTAATTGGTTTTAGTTTAACGTGTTATAAGCTCAAGAAATGCAATTTAATTTGATTTAATCTGTAGAGTCTACTATGCTTCTATTTCACGCTATAGCTGAGCTGATTTTAGTTCAGATCTGATCAGAAATACTAAGAAAACAGGTATAAAAGCTAAAGTATAGTTAGCAGTAATACAAAATGTGAATAAAGTGCAGATGTGTGGTAAAATTTCCAGACAAATGTGGTTTATGTTAGATATTAAAATATTAAACAACATCATCAGCCTGTATAGGTCTAATCTTTTCTTGCTATTTGTTCCTTTTTCAGTGGGGCTAATTTCATAAAATATGAGATGAAATGTACTTATCTTAGTTCAAGATATAGTAACATATGCTATGTAAATATTTAAAACTAACAATTTAAGTACCTATGTATTATGTCATAATTGTGAAGCCTATAATTATTTTTTATGATAAACATTTCAAAAATTCGTCGCGCATGCAGGATTAAAACCTTGCGTCTTCGGATCACTAGCCCGACGCTCTGGACCACTGAGCTAACCCGCTATACTGACTCGCGACGAATTTTGTGAAGTGTTTATCATTTTAATCAACTTATAGCGTTGGCGGCGCCACCTGTGATACCCGTATTAGACAGGATATCACTCAATTGAAGTTATAGGAACTTCTGTATTGACGAGAGATGGCGCACTGCTAATCAATGAAATGATTTTAATTTTATAGTGCATCCCACACTAGGTTTATCTCAAAGAGTTACTTTTTATGATAAACATTTCAAAAATTCACAGGTGGCGCCGCCAACGCTATAAGTTGGTTAAAATGATAAACACTTCACAAAATTCGTCGCGAGTCAGTATAGCAGGTTAGCTCAGTGGTCAGAGCGTCGGGCTAGTGATCCGAAGACGCAAGGTTCAAATCCTGCATCCGCGACAAATTTTTGAAATGTTTATCATAAAAGTAACTCTTTGAGATAAACCTAGTGTGGGATGCACTATAAAATTAAAATCATTTCCTATAATTATTATTTTAAAACGTATCAAATTTCAAATATATATAAAAGTACCTATTACAGAATTCTCGACTCAATATCTACCTTTTGCCTAAGATTACACGCCTACACTTGAACAAATTTTGTCTCAAGTTACATTTTTGGTACAAATAAAACATTAACTTATGCATAAATCGTTATGATAACTTTACAAAGACTCAGATCAAAGCAAAAGCGTTTTAATCCCCATCTGCCATGTTTATGCAAAAGAATTCTTGTTCTAAAAAACATCACCTAAATATTCTTCTTATTATTTGAATTGTTTACATAAAAATTCTATTGGAGTAATTTTATTTGCTTTAATGAAAAATTCTAACCTTCGGTTTCAGGGCATGTTTTCATTTACCTTTTTTTTAGGGCTCCGAACCCAAAGGCTAAAAACGGGACCCTATTACTAAGACTCCGCTGCCCGTCTGTCTGTTGGTCTGTCTGTCTCCAAGCTGTATCTCATGAACCGTTATAGCTAGAAAGCTGAAATTTTCACAGGTGATGTATTTCTGTTGCCGCTATAACAACAAAATTACTAAAAACAGAATAAAATTAATAGTTGTAGGGGGCTCACATGCAATAAACCTGATATTTTATAGGCCGCCCATTGTTACACTGTTTATGTATCTTTGTTTCTTCTTTTTGTTTATTTCTTGGTGTGCAATAAAGAGTTTATCTATCTATCTATATTTTGGACATTTTTCGCTCTTTATTAATAATGGTAACAGGTAGATGCTTGAAATTTTCACAGAATATTTAGTTCTATATTCACTTCAGTAATAAAATTAAAATAATATAAATATTTAAGGGGGGCTCCCATACAGTAAGGTGCGCGAGTCCGACTCATACTTGGCCGATTATTGTTTAATAATATTTTCAACATCTTGATTATTTTTATTATTAATTTTTTGCACTCATATCGATCGTGCTTAATAGTGATTGTTAAGAGATAACGTTGTAATGAATGTTTTACTTTATTACTTTCTTAAGTTTTCTTTTATTTAGGCAAGTTTTTACAAATAACTCTAATAGTGTTATTAAAGGTTTTAGATCCTTAATCTTTTAAAAAAGTATTCAATCTTTTATTATTATTGAATCATGTATTTATCAGAGTTATGCTTAGGCTAGGAATATTTTACTACTACTGACTATAAAAAACCTGGTTTACGTTAGGTGTAGCTCATCATTTTCATTTCTATTTTGTCACATTCTATGGATTGAAACAATTATATAGCAAAAAATGTGTTGTAATATTATTTTATAACGCATTGTTTATCTAGATCGATTTTTCCCTCTACACGTAGCACGTAAGATTGAATTTTACTTTACCCGGACTTTCATTAGCGTATAAATTCTTGAGAATATAAAATAACATAGAAAATAAAAAACAATGATCATAAAACACAAACTCATTTCCACAAACAAGTCATTAACACTAAAAGACGATTTACGGCCGACAAGAATAAGGCAGCAACTGAAGGACATTACCAAACTCCCGGAGGACTCACTACAGACGGATGAAAAATGTAAAAACAGGATCGATATGACGAAGGAATGTTCCGTACAAAAAATATTACTTTAAACGTAAGTGAATTCGTATAAGTAAGCCATGGTGGTCAAGAGGTAGAGTGACACCCGCCTAATCGTAAAGTCGAAGGTTCAAGTCCTCGGTCCCGTATCAATGAGTTCTTTGGAATTTATTTACGGAATTTCACACCACTGGCTTTTCGGTGAAGGAAAACTTCGTGAGGCAACCTGCATACGGCCGTAGAAGAAATTTGATGCCGTGTGTGAATCCACCAATCCGCACTGGGCCGGCGTGGTGGATATGGCCCAATCACCCTTCGTGTGTAGGCCTACGTCCTGCAGTGGACTATTAAAAAGGCTGGTTCAGTACAGAATTCGTATGTGGATGGCGACCCTTGGTGATAGTTTTAAGCCGCCTGAAGGTCTCCCTGGGCTCACAACTTAACATAATTAATTCGAGCCGTAGCAGCGCTCGGTTGTTAATGCCACCCTCGGTCATTTATCCGAAGACTGAACGTGCTGACAGTTGCTAAATTTCGTTGATTGATTATTTATAAGTACCAAACTTACCTACATAGTCAAACTACTATATGAGCGCTACGCTTGGATCCAACGTGATCTTGTCACTCACGATCGCGTCTTGATCAGAGGGCTAAGTGGGAGTTTCTCGCTCGAACTTGATTGCGTTAACGTTTGATGTGATTTCTATGGAAATGGCACCGCGCCATCTTGTGTCACGTACAGAAAACTGAATAGCTAAGTGTGAGTATTTTTTACGGTAATGTAACGAGCGCCAAACCGATCCAACACAAGCGCGGCAACGTCAGTGATTGGCTAACTTTAAGCGTGTGTATCAATGTGCTCGCGTGTGTGCTCGGCGCGCTCAGTCAACGTGACGTGAAAGTAATTCGATTTCATCTGCAAAACTCCCACTTAACACTCAGGTTGTCTGTCTAACTCGCAGAATGACGCCTTACGCTGCGCTTGCCGGTACATAGTCTACTGGAGAGGTTTTCAAACGTATCGGTCTTCAGTTCTTCGTGTTAAGTGCCTGCAGTGAGTAATATCTTTTTTTTTAAACCAGGGAAAATTCTTTGTGGGTACTACCCCACCCCGGGGAGGCAGGGTGGTTATGTGGAAATCCCACCTGAGGCGGTGTACCCACTAAAAACCCTGGGGTTTTCCGTTTCTGCGCATCTGTGTCGGTATTGCGGGAACGCTTGCACACACTTCCGCTACCAATAAGGAATATCCTGTAAATATCAAAGCAAGTAATTTCTAGCTTATGACGGAACCCTAACCAAAGTGAGTACAAACAAGTGAAAACGTAGATAATTCAAAAGACCAATAAACTTGTAACGAAAATAATCTTGTTAAACAAAAAGCCGTGCGGATTTCAAAATTAGGCTGTAAATTATTTAAAAGGTATTTCGTAGAGTAATGTAGCGATCATAGTGTAGTT
Organism: Hypomecis atomaria; assembly: GCA_964007245.1. Classification (NCBI taxonomy): domain Eukaryota; kingdom Metazoa; phylum Arthropoda; class Insecta; order Lepidoptera; family Geometridae; genus Hypomecis; species Hypomecis atomaria. Next base: position 17,490,091 of record OZ023300.1, on the reverse strand, counting down.
TGAATAGGTGTTGTCAGCGATCACCGAAGTTAGGCTAACTGCGCTACCGTGGCTCGGATGGCACATTAAATTATAGGTCCTAATTTTTCTAACCGTTTATCCATGTCAAAGGCGTTTAGGCGGCTTGAAAACTCTTGACCCTAAAGCTAGCCTCCCGGCATATATGGACTTACTTTCTAGAGTAAATTATCGTGAGCTATTTGCTGGTTTTTTAATAATTATTATAAAGCACGAGTTATTCGAAGCTTGTGGTTAGATTAGAGATTAAAAACACGCAAGCCTCGGTACTAGTGGAGTGGAATTAGGTTAGAATGAATTTTGTTTTAATTGGTTGAGTTGAGTAGTTTTTGTATCTGCTTTGAATAGTCCAGCTTTGAATATAACAAAGGAATAATTATTGAAGGGGTATATTTTTTTACTAGGAGTTCTCCGGTCTCTAGACCTTACATCCGTTTAACTGAATCTTCATAAGTTTATATCTCGACTCGCTTTTGAAGTTTTGATCGATTCCATTAATACTAGCGAATTTTGTTTGAATTTATATATGAAACAAACCCACCAATAATTTTCTAAATCAGCTGATAAAAAGCGCGACTGTAAATTTCCCCTCTTGTTGAAAGAAATACCCTTTTGCATTGTCGAGTTGCAGCATTGATCTTCACTTCGCGTTGGTCAGTGGTCACTTAAAAATACCTATTCGCTTGTCTTTGTTTTGGGTTTCAGCACTGTAATGATATCGAACAGTATTCCGCCTTCATACAAACGGTCGGAACGCAAATCATACCTACGCGCTTTGGAGTTCGGTATGCTCTCTCTATGCTAGTCAGTCGCGGTGCGCCGTAACCCTGAAATCATCATAAACCTTTTTCATTCACAACGAATTTATTTTTTTGCAATAAATGTAATAATTTAATTTAAATGATAATAAATAGAAACTAGAAAAAAATGCAAGTGGAGTCGCTCCGCGCTGAAGAAGTGAAACTTCGACGCAACCTTGTTGGAAGTCGCATTAGAAGTTTCATTTAAAAAATTCAAGTAGGTAAAAAGTAAGTAGATGAAATCAAAATACTGAAGGCGGGCAGCCCTAGCGCGGGATACGATCTGCGTGGCCACGTGGCGATGTAGCTATACATTCCAATGAATGAATGAATGAATGAATTTATTTGTCTATGAAACTAGGTGTAACACAGGTGTTATACAATGTAAAAAGTACTCTAGCTTCTACCTCTAGAGGTTTACAGACTTAACAACTTACAAACTAATCTTATGTTGAAATAATTACATTTGCCAGAGTAAGTATATAAAACATAATAACATTTATATTTCATAAGTTATACCGAATCATAAAATAAGTCAAAAGATATACCTAACCAAATTAAAATATGTTACTACAAAAATATTACCTAATTCTCAAAATGTCAAATAAGAAAAAAATGTCAATTCAAAAAGTTTCAGTCACGTGCAGATATATTATCATTATTTAATTTCATTTAATTGCTTGTCGGTCAGAAACATGTCAACATTGTAGTAAGCTTTCTTTACTAATAAGCAATTCAACATATTCTTGAACATATTCGGATCTTCTTGGCTTCGTATCACTTTTGGTATCTTATTATAAACTAAAGGCGCCATACAAAACACACTCTTGCTTAAAAATGTACTTCTAGATGGTAAGTCCAAGTCAAAGTCCAAGGACAGGGCCAAGTCACCATACTGATAGATATCATTAACGTGGTCTCAGTCACAGCAAAAACCACTCTTTAACCAAGACAATGTGAATGACAATTTCACTCCGAAAGTGAGCTCCATCCGCCGCCACGCAATCGGCGTCAAATTAACACTATCCTCACCGCAATAATCAAATTTAACCCAATATTTAATAAGCAGTGCTCAACGAGCCTCACCGTCGTATCCAAAAACGCAGAATGTTAAACACCTGATTTGAAATGCAAAAACGCCTGGTTATTGCCCTGAAAAGTTTAATGTGGACCGCCATGAATTTATTTTTCCGGTGGTCAGTGTTTGTTGAGCAATAAATTTCTTGGAGCATAGCCGCGTTTTACGAGAGTTACTGATGTTCCTCACTCAGCGGTTGTATTTTATAAAGGGTGGAATTTGCACGGCTGGGAATTATCTGAATTTTATTCGGGGGTTAAGAAAAAAGTTACAAAATTTCAGGCAGGTACAAACTAACTACCTATAATTTTGTCTCTTCGAATAATGTCGACTTGGATTATCGCTTAGGAACTTGAGTACTGTACTATACGGTACCAACTTTTTCCACTGCAGGACGTGATTGGGCCATATCCACCACGCTGGCCCACTGCGGGTTATTATTGATTCATATACATACTTCATCGAATTTCTCCTTCTGGCGTATTTATGTTGTTTTCCTTCACCAAAAAGACAGTGATGTGAAATTCCATACGTATGTATATTCCATACGTATGTATGAATGTATATTATGGAATGTATATTCCTAAGAACTTATTGTACGGGACCGGGATTTGGACACACGATCTCACGATTGTAAGGTGAGAGTCACTACCACTAGACCACCACGGCTTTTTTAAAGAACTTCATTACTTAGGGAAGTTTATTATAATATGTCAAAAAACTTGCTGTTTATATATGAGATCGAATAGCTTTTTGTCGTGAATAAATCACTGTTCAATTCAATTAACTATTCAGTTTAATATATTACATTGCGAAAATTTTATTAAAATCCATTAGCGCATTGAGATTAGTATAGCTTAGAAAAAGTAGGCGAATATAGAGACATATGCGGATAAGCATTTTATTTATAACCTTTTAGTGAAGCGTTTTTGCACCAGACATTTATTTTAAAACCAACCGCATTATTTCCGCTTGCAAATAAAATAAACTGCATCAAAATAATTCATTTGTTAAGAACAAATTTGCAATACTACATAGATAAGTGTATCTTTAAGGTTCGCGCACATTATGTCGGGCCGCAGCGGGGCGGAGCGGGCCGCAGCGCAATATTAGTATGGAAATGCGGAAAATGCGGCCCGCTGCGCCCCGGCACAGTGTGCGTTAGTTCATATAAAATACATATAAGCGATTTGAGCGGATTTTTGCGCTGCGATGCGGCCCGACAAAATGTGCGCGAACCTTTAGTACACATTCACACGGTACAAACACACGATGCATAGACACACTCATCAAGTTTATGTCACCGCTCTTTTTTGACCGAAAGTTAATACTGCCAAAACTTTGATGGCATTACAAAAGGTAACCTTTTTAGGGTTCCGTACCCAAAGGGTAAAAACGGGACCCTATTACCAAGACTTCAATGTTCGTCTGTCTGTCTGTCTGTCTGTTACCGGACTGTATCTCATGAACCATGATAGCTAGGCAGCTGAAATTTTCACAGATGATGTATTTCTGTTGCCGCTATTACAACAAATACTAAAAACAATAAAATTAAAATTTTAAGGGGGGCTCCCATACAACAAACGTGATTTTCTGGACGTTTTGCTCGCTATTAATAATGGCAAGAGGAATGGGGCTCCCATACGGTACGGAACCCTTCGTGCACGAGTCCGACTTGCACTCGACTCGTTATTCAATTTCACCAAAGCACTTCATTTATAAATCAACCAATGTCCACACCCCTTCCAAAGAAACTTCCTGACAACTCCAGCGCACTCAACATTCATTGAAATCTCGCAAATAATAAGACTACCGCGATCTATTATTATTTCATAAAAGATCTATTATTGCGAAATAAATTAATAACGGGCTAGAAAGCCAATTTTTCTGTCCATTGTGCCCAGGATAGCTCTGATAAGGAACAAAGGGGGGAACAAAGCGGGAGAGTACAATGCCTCAATGTGAGCGAATGAAACGCAGCGTTATTTCATCGTAGTACAAACACTGCTTAACACCTGTTTATAATGCTTTCTTGGAGCTAGGGCTTATGCTGCTAATATTAAAGTTTATTTTTACGATTTATGTTTTTAGAATATTATTTGGATGTAACACGTGATGGACATTTACTCGTACCTATTTCTATTTTAAGCAAATGTGAGTTGTGTAGGTAAATATAATTTGGGCCATTATTTTTCTCGTGTCAATGTTGTAGCTTAGTAAACCCACGCTACAAGTGTACGTGCTACGTCGTCTACGACGTAGAGGTCATTCGTTTTTAGGGTTCCGTACCCAAAGGGAAAAACGGGACCCTATTACTAAGACTTCGATGTCCGTCTGTCTGTCTGTCCGTCTGTCCGTCTGTCCGTCTGTCTGTCTGTCTGTCACCGGGCTGTATCTCATGAACCATGATAGCGAGGCAGCTGAAATTTTCACAGATGATGTATTTCTGTTGCCGCTACAACAAAAACTACTACAATAAACACAATAAAATAAATATTTAATTTCCCATACAACAAACCTGAATTTTTGGATGTTTTTCGATCTATTTTAATAATGGTAATAGGTAGATGCTTGAAATTTTCACAGAATATTTAGTTATACATTCACTTCAATAATAAGTAATAAAATTAAAATAAAATAAATATTTAAGGGCTCCCATACAGTACGGAACCCTTCGTGCGCGAGTCCTACTCGTACTTGGCCGATTTTTATTATGCTATATTTTTTTATACCTAGTTCTTAAATAATAATATAATGGTGTATTCCATAACGTACTTATATTAAAAATCTGACAGTGTGTTCGTTAATGAGTTTGTTACTCTATCACGGTATTGATTTCTAACAATATTATGACTCGGTCCTGTCCTTGAAATAAATATCTACAGCCCCAAGTGGCCATGCAGAACGTATCATGTGATAGGGCTGCCTGTCTGCTATATAAATCACACGCTCACTGATACAAAGCCACAAGTTCGTTCGTCACTGCGGCGCGCCCCTGCGACCGTTGTGTAAGGAGTGTATACCAAACTACGAGGCGCGTAGGTATCATATGATTCGCGTTCCGACCGTTTGTATGAAGACGGAATACTGTTACATACCGTCACTGTTATTCTATCACTAGATTTTGCCCGCGGCTTCGTCCGCATGATATTTCGAGGCCCTACCTTACCACCTTTAATATATAATATATGGAAAATAAATAATCGGCGAAGTGCGAGTCGGACTCGCGCACGAAGGGTTCCGTACCGTATGGGAGCCCCATTCCTCTTGCCGTTATTAATAGCGAGCAAAAAACTCCTAAAAATCATGTTTGTTGTATGGGAGCTCCCCTTAAATATATATTTTATTCTATTTTTAGTATTTGTTGTTATAGCGGCAACAGAAATACATCATATGTGAAAATTTCAGCTGCCTAACTATCACAGTTCATGAGATACAGCCCGGTGACAGACAGACAGACAGACAGACAGACGGACATCGAAGTCCTAGTAATAGGGTCCCGTTTTTACCCTTTGGGTACGGAACCCTAAAAAACAAAACAAAAAACGATTTGACAGTTCTTTTTGACATTTCTTGGAGCGCACGCTAGAATAGCTCGCAGATGGCAGATTTTTTCCTACTTACTAAACACTTTTTGTTATAATAAGGAAAATTTACGCAATATCATTATATTTTATAGCCTTTGTGTTATTCTGATGTATAAGCTATATTATTGCAAAGTTTCATCTCAATCCGTTCAGTAGTTTTTGCGTGAAAGAGTAACAAACATCTACACATTCATCCATCCTTACAAACTTTCACGTTTATAATATTAGTAGGATACAGCAACGGAACAAAATATAGGTTTGATTTTTTTTTCATGGATATAGTTCAGAGTTTTCCAAATAAGAATGTGTAATACAGTTTGTGATTATTTGAACATGAAATACTCTTATTAATTCAGATGTAACAAATTACTCACATTTTGCAAGTAGGTTGATTCCTCCATGTTACTTACTTACTTACTATGTTGGCGCAGCGACTCAAATTGTGCCTTGGCCTCCGATACTACGTGTCGCCACTCTTCTCTGTCTTGGACAAGTTCCAGCCAGACATCAAACCCGAGCTTGCGAAGATCTTTTTCCACTTCATCTTTCCACCTGTACTTTGGACGGCCAACGGGCCTTCGGCCCTTCGGAAGTCCCAAGTAAGCCCTTTTTACGGCACGATCCTCTCCCATTCTTTCCAAGTGCCGAGCCAGCGGAGCCTATGGGTTTTTATCTCACCAATAATATTGGGCTCTGCCACCAGCTGTTCTATATCTTGGTTTTTGCGAATCTTCAGACTGCCATCTTCGCGCCGAGTAGGTCCCAGTATTTTCCTAAGTACCTTGCGTTCCGCCACTAACAGCTTATTTTCCTCCTTTTGAGTTAATGTCCAGGTTTCACAGCCGTACATGAGTATAGGTCGAATGACTGTGTTAAATGTCCTCCATGTTAAAAGTTGATAATTCAACTTGCTGACTTTTTGAAAGTTTGTCGCAGTTACCGATCTAAAATTATTTTAGATCAGTTATTATTTTCTAACCACTAGCGTCCGAATACCTACAAAAGTTTAGCCTCCACTTTAATACTCGGTGATCTGTTATCTTTCAATTTTCAGCCAACCGAGCGACGGCAGATTATTGGGATATAAAGTATGGAAGAATATCCGGGTTTTTGAGGCGATGGGAGCAAAGGATGTATATTTAAGTATCAATAGATGTGATCGGTTTGTTGAGAAATGTAGAACATTTTACAATTTAAAAGTTATTCTACACATTTATTAATAATGTAGGTATTTAAATTATCGCTTTGTTCCGCGCTCTCGCTTGCACGCTTAGCTGAAGCGAAACGTGACACATTTTCGTGCGTGCATCCGGCGTTCATTTATAAGACGTTATCAAGTCAAAAGGATCGCGCTGGATGCAAGCCGCTTCCAACCAGTCTTATTGGAGATCCATAGGGGAGGCCTATGTCCAGCAGTGGACTTCTTATGGCTGATGGATGGATCAAGTCAAAATTCGTTTATGAAACAAGGTATTTCTTCCAGAGAACCTTTATCTCCCATGTACAGCCTCGTAGATTACAAGAATAATATTTGTACACACGCGCACCCATTTCAGTAAGCGGCCGACATTACATCGATCTACGTGGTAATGACAGCGGGAAGTGTCGACGATTATGGATGAAGAGGAAGGAGCATAGTTATTTGAAAATATTTTTGACCGACGAAACGAAGGAGGTATTTAATTCGACGCGTATATGTACAATGTATAACCAAGCATAACTTTTTACATAGTGGTCCGATTTTGGTAATTATTTTAATTGCTATTCAACGGGGTAATGCGGCCAGTTTTTTGGGGACCTTTGCTCCGGGAACAATTAGGGGCGGGTTGTTTGACTAATTTTATTTTTAGACATTATTGTATTGACTTATTGAATAAAATTATTTTAATTATAATTGGAAAGAGTATATTGTGTTAAAGTGTTATTAAAATCGGCTAAGCAATTTTTGATAAAACAACAATAATGTGAAAAATGCTACATCGATCCGTGCGAAATATTCGCGAATTCTGTACACGGTTGAAGTCGGTCATGCTATTTTTTTGCGAATAATAATAATTATATACGGAATAGACTAAGAAGACTTACTTTTGAAGTTTTATACCATAAGCGCAATTCACGCATATCAAACTACAGTTCTGACACAGTTTGATAACAGCTATAATTAATATTTGTGTTTGAGTGAATGAAAAAATAAAATTTATTACCCAAATTAAGCTCCGACGGGAAATAAACCTGGTACTTTGGTTTCGCTTCTTGAAGGAAAAAAAACTTACATTACGTAGAAGTGAAAATCATTTGGCTGTGATGATAATGATGATTATCCAATAATGACATACCTACATTACATAGAGTCACACCTGACCTGATTAACAACTATCAAACTCCTTATCATGGCAAGAATCTCTGTTTGATGACTCCTTTCTTATTTATTTTACATTTTTAGGGTTCCGTACCCAAAGGGTAAACACGGGACCCTATTACTAAGACTCCGCTGTCCGTCTGTCCGTCTGTCTGTCTCCAGGCTGTCTCTCATCTCATTCCACACACACACACGTATTCACGCACGCAAGCACGCACAAACACACACACACACACACAGAGAGAGAGAGACAGAGAGAGAGAGAAAGAGAGAGAGAGAGAGATGTCAAATTAATAACACCCCATCGTTTTTGCATCGCGAGTTAATAACAAGGAGTTCAAACTTATCCTGTTCATTTCACCCCCTCCCTAAGACAGGAAGCGGATGTTTTGTTACGTTGCTTATGAAGAATGACGTAAACTAATTGCATTTGGAAGTTGTAATTACCTTGTTTCATTGTTTGCCCGTTATGGGGTCGTGACTCTTCAAATTGCTTACATCGTTCTTGTATCGACCTGTTTGTATTTATACAGGTTGCTTCTTTAGACAATAGACTAAAGTAAAGTAAATTCGTATAAGCCGAGTGGCTAGCCCTGGTGTCAGAGTTTTTAAGCTACATGAAGGCCTTGACATGTCTAAACGGTGAAAACAACCGGGGCCTACGATTTAACGTGTCATCCGAGCCAGGGTAGCGCTCAGTTGTAAATACCACCCGCGGTCACCCATCCGAAGACTGAGCGTGGTGAACGCTAACTTGCTTAACTACGATGATCGCTGAATGACTGCCTCGGTAGCTCAGTGGTTAGTGACCCTGACTTCTGGATCAAAGAGGCGTGAGTTCGATCCCCACCCAGGGCAAATATGTATGTGATGAACATAGATGTTTGCTTTGTGTATGGGTGTTATTTAGGTACTATCTGTATAAGTATGTATTTAAAATATGTATATGTAATATATCAGTCTCTGGCAGCCATATCACAAGCTTTGCTTAGTTCGGGGTCAGAGACCATGTGTAAGATGTCCCCTAGTATTTATTTATTATTTATCGCTAACGAACACCTAGTCAACTAGTCCAACTAGGCTATGAGCTCTACGCTCTGCTTATGAGACTACTACATTGTACTTATTAATTAATTATGACCATCTTTTACTATGGATCTGTAAAATGTAAAGTTCTCGATCGGAGACCACGTACCGGCAAGTGAAGCGTAGGACGTCCTCTGGCTTGGTGGGCCGACCACGTCCTTACTATCCTTATTAATATTATAATTCCGAATCGTGTTTATTGGTTTGTTACTCTTTCACGGACTTTTTATCCAGGAAAAATAAACGGCTCCCATGGGATAGTACAAAAATCAAAATCAACGCAAAAAATCAAACGCGGGTGAAGCCACGGGCAAAAGCTAGTAATTAATACCGCAGGAATGCGCTACTTCCAAGCCGTTTCCAACAAGGTTTATTAGAAATCCATTGAAGAGGACTGTAACCAGTTGGTAATTATGATGATGATGACAGTTAACTTACTCTGCATCTCTGAGCTATCTGCAATAATCATTGTGCACTGCTGGGTATATGCCTCCTCTCTCTGACCCTGAAGCCGGGGTAATAGCAAAGAATATATAATAATACTACGTATAGAACGGCCACTCGTCACCCCCCACCCGTTTGAGTCTTCCTAACTTCCACCCCGCGTCTACGTACCGCATCGTGCACTCTGCGCGCGGGCTGCACTGGCCGGTGGATTTTCTAATAAAAACTACCTAGACTGTGACAATAGGGAAGATTAATACTGTGTATGGTTGAATATCAATGATACGTAACATAACAATAAATTTAAATGTTTCCCTAAGGATAACTAAAAGAAACTTATTTTACATTATTCGGTAACTTCCTCTTGATATTTTCTTTCAAATGAATTACATCGGTTATTTTTTGCTAAAATACTTCCAAATTAAGTAATTAATATACTTTTTAAGCACTAGATTTATATTCATTTTTGCAAATTGAATACGCAACTGTCCCACTCATGACGTCACGTTGTGGTGATCGCTGACAGCCATAGACGTTCCGCACACAAATGCGCGTGTAGCGACCGTGCGTATGTGTGTTGTCTGTGAGTAAGTATTGTGTAGTGTGCGTAAGACAGCAGATTTTGTATGAAAAATCGCGGAGTGTCCGGGCTGTGTATCCCCTGCCTGTAGTAAGAGCTACTAAAAAGGGGACTCTGGGCTCGCGGATGGTTAAAAATGAGGCTCTAGCCATCCACTCAAACGGAGGACGACAACGCTGAATGGCCACGTTGTCGTATATGGCTGTATGCGTAAGCAGGACGTTAATGAAAATGTGCTGAAAGCTCCGGTGCGTTTACCTGGAGATGCCAGAGTTCCCAAGACAGTATAAAGGCTGGGCACCGAGGGGGTTTGACTGGGTGGTCTTACGAAGATTTACCACTCATGAAAAGGCCACCACTCTCTAGTGCCATTGATCCTTAATTTAGGTTAATCTCATCCATATTTGACCTGTGATGAGTCTAACGTCATCGACCCAACGGGCTGGTGGTAAAATAAATTTATAGATAGCTTCGAGCAATATCTACAGAGCCACAGGCTATAAGGGAATGACTTAGATAGGTACTTACATTAAATAATTCACAATGACCCGTTTTCTCTTATCTCAACTAATTAGTGCTTGTAATTGAGCACTTTGGCATCTCGCGGCGTTGTAGTCGCTTTGCAATCCTTACGACTAATTAAAAAGCCTGCCCACTACGTAGCTTGGGCAGAGTTTTGGCTCGGATTTTTTTTTTGCACGAATGTAACTTTATAGATATTTGCTCAAAGACAGATAGACATACCTACAGCTGCATGAAAACTAAAACATGAGCAATAAATAAGTCAGAACGCAAATAAATATAATTAACTCAGTTCCAATAAAAAAGAAAGTGCCTTTGACATTTTTAACATCAAGATCTGTGTTTAAGGAACCGACAAAGAAGAGAAATGAAAAACCGCGGGGTAAACCGCGGTAAAAGGGGGAACCACCTTACACCCCCTTCCTTCCTTTGTCCGCTGTAAGCTCGTTTACAAATACAACGGCTTGATTGCGATTTTACCTTTGGCTTAGTAGTTATTTAACTGATCCTAGAGTGCTGGTGTTCTGTAAATTTCTCATTGTTGCTTGACTAGGCGGTTTTTAGCGATCACCGAAGTGCAGCAAAAATGCTAACGGGGCTCAGGGGACAAGTTTAAATGTCTGTTGTTTTATAAAATTATTTTACAACTCAAAATGGTTAGATAAAACGACCTCGTTTAAAAGATTTGAACACACACTTTACTGGTTGTTATTCTGTCATTGTACTCGTATTATTAAACATCTTGTCAAGAATCAATAGACTTTTGTATGAAATAGCTGTTTTTTCGCGATTTCGAGATCGGCTTCTTAGTAAAAGTTAGTTCTAATTTTGAGTACAATGATAGCCTAGAATACTCGTATGTCTGTCGTTAGCAAAAACAAGCTGTATAAGATACGTACTGTAATCAATACACCAAACTGCAAGACCATGTTGAATTACTTCACCTTCATCAATATTATCATCCACAGGCTTATTTATCCCACTGCTAGGTATAGTAGGCCTCTCTCTTACTGTGCCATCTGCTTCAGTCCTGTGCCAATCGTGTCCAGGTTTGACCCCCAATTTCAACTGTTTTCAAATGTTTTAAGGTCCGTTTAATGAAATTTCATTAAAAGTGCCATAAATCGTAAACGGTAAGTTTTACAAAAAAGTTTACTGGTAACAAAAGATTCAAAAATTTATTTTCTACAATAATGATCTTAATGTTTTTTGCCCTTAAGTACATAGTTTCCGAGATATTGGCCAAAAACATTTATTCAAATGACGTGTCAGGAACGCATTCTCTGAACGGCCAACCTATGTATAATATATCGTTGACCCATCTTGCAGCCGGACGACCAACGCTCCGCTTACCTTACCTCGGCCACCATTCTATAACAACATAACTCTACCTGTCGTCGCTTCTCCTCTTTATGTGTCCAGCCCAACTCCACTTTAGTTTTTCTTACTTACAAACATAAAAAAACGTTTCACATTCACAACACCGTCTTAGTTTTTAGACAAGTTTAGGTAATCTAAGAGCGAAACTAAGCTGCACGTCCCAGCAATTCATTCGTACGAGTAATTAGACCGAGCTCGCTTGAATCAGTATTATTTGGTACCACTTTGGATACGTGATCTTTTGTAATGAACCGACTAAAGCCAAATTTGGATTTACGTGAGAGAGTTTCGGTATGATTTGTGCGAATTGCGTAACAAAACTTTTATTGTAGCGCTATTAGGCGTTAGATATTTCATAAACGTACGCCATTCATAAATGAGCATTATTGCTATCTTAAAACGTTTTATCTAGATATTTTGGTATTTACAGTAAAAAAAAATGCACACCACTGGCCTAGAAGTAGACTGCAGTTTCAGTGGTCAAATCGTGACTTTTTTTTCGTTTCCGCCCGTAGCACACCTCCGCTGCAATATACAAGTAGCGAAACCGCTGAATGAATTCCGCTGCGAATCTGCGATCAAGTGTGGTTTGATTTGCGAAACTGGGCGTCGGACGTCATGCGAGTCAGTTTAGTTAGGGCAATCGGAGCGAAATGTCCTTGTTTCGTTTTTAATTTTGTCGACTGTCACAAACACGTGCGAAAACAACACGGCAACGCAAGAAAATGGCGGCCGAAGCGCGGAAGTGTGACTGGCGTTGGAGTTCATCGACGAAACCGCGCGGGGAAAGAGATGGAATTACAGTCAAATTTATGCGTTAAAACAGGCAGTTTTGCTTGTGTTCCGCTTCTCTTATATACAGGCAAAAATAGCACTCACCGCGGTTCGCCTATTATGGTTTTGCAGCGGAGGTGTGCTACGGGCGTTAAAGTTTATTGAAGAACATTGAACATTTGATTTTATACATTTGTAAATAATTGAAGTGAACATCCTATCGCGCTCGATGCAAGCCGATTTGATGTGGGAAAGGCCATGTCCAGCAGTAGAAATCTTATGGCTAAAATGACAACGACGATACAGAACATCCTATATGGAAGATGTGATATTTTTTTTGTAATTTCCGGTCTAGACCAATATCATAATTTGATTTAATTACGAATACAATATTTTAAAATAGGTCCATCATCTAGACCTAGAGATACTTAAAATAAACTGCTAAAATAGTTAATTTCTACGCTACATCTTTATACACCATCATCAACTTGGCTTTTTTTTTGGTTTTAAATGCACCATAGAAGAAACCAAATTACCTACACAGCCTAGCGGATTGGGTTGAAATGGCAGTGGAAAACGCGGAGTACTGATGCCCAATGGGGACAATAAATGCAAACCAATTATTAACCCTAGACTGCATATGTGCTTAACATCAGGCAGTATGTAGTCAAACGCAAACCTATACATAATTTTAAAAAAGACCCGCAGGACGTCCGCTTACAAGATTGATAGACGATTTCATGGATGGATACAAGACCGCAGGGTCTCGCTGGACGCAAGCCGCTTCCGATATTTATATGTCCATTAATGGATGTCCTGTCCGTCTATTCTAGTCTGAAAAAGAAGAAAAAGTTAGGATAAACTGTAGGTAACTGTTATCCTTTTTCCCTTTACTCAAGTTTCACCAACAGGTCAGTAAAGGTTTGTTTGAAATTAATCGGTTTACGGGTACTGAGTGATAAAAGGCTTTGTAAAGGGACATAATCTCGTAATCGTAATTCAGTTTCTGATTTCGGTAAACCTCTCCCCTGGGAAGTGTTATTTGATGAACATTTAACGCTTGACGGGCTAGGCGACTTTTGTTTATAATCATCACTGGTCTCATCCTTATTTATTTCAACTGTATCAAAATTTGAAATACTTTTTAAATTTTAGTTGTATACTTTTTAATTTTAGTTACTTTTAGTAGAAAAGTTGCCCACTATAAAATGCCATATAATGACCGTGATAGAAACGTACGTGCCAGGCAAAAAAAAACGTGCTTAGTTGCAATTTTATTTTAAATATATGTCATCGTCATATCGTGGCATCATATATAATATGTACCTACACCCTATCTTACTTGTTTTGCTGTATTTTACCAGTATAGATTTAATAATTTAAAATACCAAGGCACATACCAGAAATACGTTTCTTTGCCGTTAAGTGTACCAAAATCATTAAGAAAAAATCACGAAGAAGTGAAAATCAGTAAAGAAAATAATCACAAAAAATACTGATTAAAATATTGGAGATGCCATTTGTGAGTTTTACTTTAGATCATACCTATGGCTATGCCATAATGTTTCTGTACCGTGCTCAGAGTAATAACGCGCAACAGGTAAAGAACAGTTTAGTAAAAAACGGTAAAAAAGGCTGTCTGGCGGTAGCTTTGTAGCCTCAGTTCAAAGTATTGAAACTTTTTAGTCTAACTTTTGCGATGGTCTGGAGAATCTTACTTCGGCAAAACAAAAAGTAAGGTTTTGGTTTGTAGATCAGATTAGTGTCATATCTCTTGACTCTCTCAACTATGTAACTTGCTCACTTCCATTAAGAAAAACTCGTGACTTAGACTCGTGTCCGTTACGATAACGATTTTGGTAGATTTTCACACAGGAAATAATTTTCTGTCTAATTTTTCTCATCTTCAGCTGGCAGCGGGACGGTGTTAAAAGAGATCTTGCAAAGTCAGCCCAAACTTTGTACAGTAGACCAAAAAACGTTAAACTATGGTAAACAAATTATCAGAAAAATAAAACAACGGTAGATATTGCTTTACTTTGGAATTTCATATTTTCTATTTGATTTTTGTTCAAAGCCGCCACCACGCCGCCTTATTTTACAAGCAATTTCAAAAGATAATAAGATCCTTAAATATGACATTCCTTTAAATTTACATGGCTATTTCTAATCAATTAGCATCCTCTTAGGGGCTTATTCTGTATATAAAAACTAACATCTTTTGTTCTACGACTTTTGTTAAAACTCAAAAAAAAATCAGCTGTTCCATACATTTTGTCGAGGGTGAACGACATTTTTCTATGTCAGAACAACTTTTTTTTGAGAATTAATAAAAGTCGTAGAACAAAAGTTGTTAGTTTTGATGTACAGAATAAGCCCCTGAAAGGATGCTAATTGATTAGAAATAACCCTGTATATTGTTTTTAAAAAAAATAATTTTCTAAAACAAATCAAGCAAATAATTTAATACAAATTAATAGCTACCCTAAGCTATATAATTTTTGCTTTATTTTTTTTAAATTCCGTGTTCTATAAGCATAAGCTTCTGCTAATCTTATACTTCTCAGCCAATACTTAGAATGTTATTATTATATATCAGATACGGAACTAATCGCACACAAAATATAATTGATTAATAAATTAAATACCTTGTTTTCGAGACGTTTCAAACGAGTACCATCGATCGTAGTCACGCGTAGACGTACGAAATGCTTAGAATTATTACCAAGCAAATTTAAGTTCTACAGCTAATGCAATGATGATGATTTTCTACTTAATTCAATGCTGAAAGGAAATAAACTCCAAATCGCTCCGAGAAGCAAACGTAATGGCTCTGCCACCTGAGTCCTCTAATTAACTGAACAAAAGGATCATTGCTTTTTAATTAAATTTAAGAGCACTTACCCGACGAATGGTACGCTAACTTACTATCAACTTTACTAACTTACATCGAGTATAAGCAAAATTTACCAGTAATATTGGTATAGAGGTGGGCGCCATTGTCTTAAATCGATGGAAGCTTCTAGTAACCGTTCTATCATCTAACAGCACAGACACACATCACTTACTTAAAGTGAGTTCGTATAGGCCGGGTGGCTAGCCCTGGTGTCAGAGTTTTTAAGCCACCCAAAGGCCTCTTGACATGGCTAAACGGCTAAAATAACCATAGGGCCTACAATTAAACGTGTCATCTAAGCCACGGTAGCGTTCAGTTGTAAATGCCACCCGCGGTCACCCATCCGAAGACTGACCGTGCTGAACGTTGCTGAACTTAGATGATCGCTAACGAATAGCTAGTCAAACTTCGCTAGTCTCTTATTATGAAGTGGTATAGTTTTGTTTAGATGCTAAGATGCTTTTTTAGTCTTGAATTTTCCCCAAGAATATATAAGTCATGAAACTATTAACAGCTAACAAAAAAATTGTACCTGTACTGGCTATCAATTTATTCAGGACAAAAAGTCGAATTTTGAATATTGGATGAAAAATGTGTAAAAATTAGAAAGATTTTGTTTACTACACAAGCAAGCAATCAAATCTCTAAATTACTTGAAAGAGGTTTTCCGATTTGAAAACTTAGTCACTTAATTTCACAACTCAGTCATTGTCTTTGTTTTACAATTATTTCTCATTTTCAAGATATTCTAAGAAGAAAAAGAAGTAAAAATAAATAATTATGAAGAAAATATAGATAGTTAGCAATCAGTTTTCTTTTCTATATTTAGATCGTGTCTGTTACAAGGCGGAAAAGCTCAATCTAGACAAGTTCTTGGATCAAAAAAATCGATTCAATGATTTCAGGTCCTTTTTCAGAGCCCTTAGTCCAGGTTTTGCGTACTTTACTTAAACTTTCGCGTTCGCGTGTGGCTCCATACATTTTGGTTAGTTCTTCCTCGTTTCCGCCAGGGGCGCTGTACTAAAATGTATAGAGCCATACGGAAACTACTGCAGTTTCAATTTACGTGAAAACCTGGACTAACCCCTTGAAACCATATTCTATTTGGTTAATATCAGTCTCTTCGTTAATAAATCAAAAGAATAACACACGACTTTTAAATTCTCACCATAATTTGTCGTACAAAACACACACGTTCTGTAATGAAGCAAATATTTCACATCTCATCAGTGCTACTGTGAATATTATTCACGAATTCTCGTTTTCAACGTTTGAATAGTGCAATTTCAGAATACTAAGTGAGAACTAGGGACTGCGGTTTGTACGGACGGGAATATTACATGCAAGTTGGTGCGCAGTCTCAATGATGTATAATATAATATAAGGTGTTGTTGTGCAAAGTACAGGGACATGTAGGTAGAGGTGCAGGTATATGCTCATCATTATGAAGAAAATTTGATGTGTGACCTGCAAAATAATTGAACCCGAATAAAGTTTATGAAGCAAACTTAATTAACATTGCAAAAAAATATTTACAACTATTTTAATATTAAACTAAATTATGTACAAAATAATTTATTATTTTAAATTAACAGTATTCCTGCTTTCCTGTTTGCTAAGAGATATAATGTAAAGCTTTTCAAGGTCAGAGTGAATAGGTATCTTCTAGGTCTGCGTGCTTCATCTTCTGACTTATTCGCAATAAAATAAAAATATTTACAAATTAAACTACATTATGTACAATATAATTACAATGAAATAAAACATTTAAAAAACACAAAAATATATTTACAAAACAAACACGCCGTCCAGACCAGCAGCGTGCCGGAAGGGCCCCAGAACAAAGGCCGCGTTACCCTAAATCGCAAGGCTTGGGCTATGAGCGAAGTACGCGCCAGCTCTGGGGTTCCTGGAGGCAAGGACCGCAGATCAGAGAATAAGTTTGTTCTCCTTGTTCTCTTATCTGTGGCAAGGACTATCTTTATTGATATTGATTAGAAAAGAAAAAAAATGAAAAAAGTAGAGTAGCACCCATTTAACATTTTTTTGTACTGTGATTTATGTCCATCCAAAGGTAGCCTGAAAGAAATCGCTCAAGGCGATAAGGCCGCCCTTGTACCACCTAATTTTAAGTCAATTGTTGATACTTACTTACTGTTTTTCTTTGGTGCGCAATAATTACATTGTATTGTATAATGTGAGACGAGTCCACATGTTAGTGCTCAATCTTGATAAAGATTATAATTACGCATTTTTTTATACGCAAATTAGTTTAAAATTGCAAAGTAAATACAATTTTGGACTGATGTGCGTGTTTTTTCATCCGTAGAGGAAAGATATGTGAATTGGTTTCTCAAAAATATAATTTACGTTAGTAAATACAAAAACAATTACTTCTCCATCCGAAAGTTGCTTGGAAAAAATCGCTGTAGGCAATAAGGCCGCCCATTATTCTACCTGACTGTTCAATTTTATTTTTAATTTAAGTATTTACATGTCATATTTGGTGTGATAATAAAGATGTATTCTATACAGGGTTATTTCTAATCAATTAGCATCCTTTCAGGAGCTTATTCAGTACATCAAAACTAACAACTTTTGTTCTACGACTTTCATTAATTCTCAAAAAAAATGTCGTTCACCCTCGACAAAATGTATGGAACAGCTGTTTTTTTTTTTTGAGTTTTAACAAAAGTTGTTAGTTTTGATGTACAGAATAAGCCCCTAAGAGGATGCTAATTGATTAGAAATAACCCTGTATATGTGTTATTAATGGCAGAGGCCTTCAGGCGGCCTAAAACTCTGACACTAGAGCTAGCCACCCGGCCTATACGAACTTACTTACTTATGGCAGAAGGTTATGTCTATTATATAGGTATGTAGTTTCGACCAACATCCATCATCCATCCATCAGCCACAAGAAGTCCACTGCTGGACATAGGCCTCCCCTATGGATCTCCAATAAGACCGGTTGGAAGCGGCTTGCATCCAGCGCGATACTGCGGTCTTAATGAGGTCATCCGTCCACCTTGTGGGTGGACGTCCTACGCTGCGCTTGCCGGTACGTGGTCTCCACTCGAGAACTTTCCGACCCCATCGGTCATCAGTCCTCCGCGCTATGTGCCCTGCCCATTGCCATTTCAACTTGCCAATCCGTTGGGCTATGTCGGTAACTTTGGTTCTTCTACGGATCTCCTCATTTCTGATTCGATCTCGCAGAGAGACTCCGAGCATAGCCATAGCTCCATAGCTCGTTGGGCTACTTGGAGCTTACTAATAAGGCCCATAGTGAGAGACCACACGACCAACATATACAGCTGAAATGATACCTGCATCCTTTATTCGGTCGGTTAAAAGGTCAAGATTGAGAAAACTAGAGCGTGCTTAGTAAAATTACACTTTCTCTTCAAATTTAGCCTTTGCACAAACCCTACGCTATTCGTACCTAAGCGTCTAGCCCACATAACATACGCAACATCCGACAAGACATATTATAGCAATTTAGAGGAACTAAGATGAATTTTTGCAGATGTTTATCCTTATTCCACTCATATAATATGAATAGAGTGTGTCACTCTAGGAGGTCTCTTGACATTTCTACTGAAATATTGGTGTAATACGAGTCATATTGTATTTGGAAATTGGATTCTCTGTTGTGTGTTTTGTTGAGTAAAAGTGATGTTGGAAAATGTGACAATTTATTACGTAAAAGGTCTTTTATATTATGTAGATTCCTTATTTGGTGTTAGCTTGTTCGTGACAGGCATTTTCATTTTAATATCGGTTTGACGTCATTTCGTTTTTTTTTGTTTTTTTTTTAATAGGGTCGACTGAATTTGTTTTGTCGAGCATCGGCTGAGTAAGGCACATAAGAGTAGCCTTTTTAACCGACTTCCAAAAAGGAGGAGGTTCTATGTTCGTGTGTATGTTTTTTTTTGTGTATGTTCATCGATAATTTCGCCAATTGTAAACCGAATCGAAAAACTCTGTTTTGGTTCGAAAGGGCATACCCTCTAGATGTTCGCATTTAAATTTTACAGAAATCGGCTGAGCCGTTTTTGAAAAAACCATCAATAATGTAAGCAATTCGAGCGAAATATCCGAATTTTGTACACGATGAACATCGATAATTTCGCCAATTGTGAACCGAATCGAAAAATTATTTTTTAGTTCGAAGGGGTATACTCCCGAAATAGTCCCATTTAAATTTTACAGAAATTGGCTGAGCCGTTTTTGATAAATCAAGAATAATGTAAACAATTCGAGCGAAATATTCGAATTTTGTACACGATGGAAGGCGGTTTTGCCATTTTTTCTGAAAAATAATTATGATTATTAGCAACCCATTTCTTTGCCATATTTTTGCGATCATTTTGAAAGTTCTAAGTTATGTTTAGGCCTACAATGATTTTTATTTTGATCTAACATCCAACTGTCAGATAGTTTATAAACAAATGTAAATATTTCCAAAACTACTACAAAAATCTGTGTTAATTCGCTATTAAGTAATTACTTCCTGAAACTATTGGATCTATAAATCCATCCCACTAGCAAAGTAACCAAATACTTCAAACATTATCTTCCGAGTTTTGAACTCTTGCCCGTAATTTAACTTGGCCGATAACGGTACTAAATTACTTGCCGGTCAATTAAGGTTGACCCAATTAAAGTAAGAATCAGGTCATTTATGTTTACATTCGAGCATACTGATCGAATACCTCCTTGACCTGTTCTTATGCTGTTTTATTCAAATCATTTCGAAATAGGTTTAAAACGTTATGAAATTAGTTTGTTATTGTTTGAAGTGCTTAGAGCGGAGTTTGACTGAGTGTTTCACAGCGATCATCAGTTAAGACTTGTTGAATAATACGTATTTGTTATTTTTGGTATAAAAAAATCTATGTGAAAATTTGAATCATGAATTTTCAGACATGCTATTAAGTATCGACTAGGCCAAAAGGGTCATCACTTCCGGCTTACTGAAGTAAATAAGAAACGGGTGAATCTTTTGTTGCTATTTTCGGTACTGTTCACCTTGTCAAACTCTGAAAACAATATAAAGCTAGCTGTTTATCATCTTTTTACCGGATAAACTTTGGAGAGGGCGCCAGGAGTTGCACAATCTGGTCCCACCTGCCCCTGTCTTCTATCGTACGGCTAGACAGACACGACCAAAGCTCCACCCTTTTATGTTGGACGTTCCGCGAGTTAGAACCAAGCGTTTTGAATCATCATTCTTCATACGAACAGCCAGAATGTGGAACGCTTTGCCTGGGTCTGTCTTCCCGCTATAGTACAGCGTGGGTGTCCTTAAATCCCGAGTAAATAGGCACCTTCTTGGTAAGCGAGCTACAACCTAGATCGCATATCTGCTCAACATCAGGCAGTATGTAGTCAAACGCAAACCTATTCGGAATTAAAAAAAAGCTCCCAAATTAACCAATATTTTGTTAAACACAAACTTGTCTGCGACATTATACCTTTAATAAATCGTAGCACTTCAAAAATATATATTAATCCTCATAATATTAAATTCAGTCTTCAAAACGTACACCATTATTTTGCCTACGTTTCCAGGTTGCCAAGAAGAGGTCGCTTTGAGCGCTAAGATCGCCAGTTGATGCACTAGTTTTAAGTCACTGGATTGTTCGCAATGTTCTACTATGTAATTGGTGTGATCAATAACTACCTACCTATCTATTTATGACAGTAATCAGAACCAAAATACAGAATTCATAACTAAAAATAAATTCATGTTTATATGCTATCAGCACAGTATAAGACTTTATACTACTTTATACTTTGTTATACTATAATTATATATAGACTTACAAGGGTATGTGGATAATCAAATTGCTTTTTATGTTGTAGTAGTTTATGCAGTTTTAGCCTTTATAAGTATTGTTGTTATTTGTTTAATAAAGGCACTTGCCGTATAAAAATCCGGCAGTTATTATAATTTATTTTTAGGGTTCCGTACCCAAAAGGTAAAAACGGGACCCTATTACTAAGATTCCAACAACAAACCTGATTGTTTAAGCGTTTTTCGCTCGATATTTATAATGGTAACATAGATGCTTGAAATAATCACAGAATATTTAATTGTATATTCAATTCAATATTAAATAATTAAATTAAAATTAAACAAATATTTAAGGGGGGCTCCCATACAGTACGGAACCCTTCGTCGCGAGTTCTGCTCGTACTTGGCCGACTATTTTAATTTTATAATATCAATTTCATAGACCATTGTGACGTTACCGTCTTGAATGATAAAGTGCTTCATATCACAATACGATATTATTCAACATTGAAATAGGAAAAACTATCACGTACACAATTTATTATTCAATTCTAATTCAATACTCGCCAACAAAATATAGGTTTGTGTCACATTTCATAAAACAAATGGAATTCTGGTGATAATAGCCCTCCTGCATATTTAATATTGAAATCAATAGCGGTATTACAAACAAAGGAATAACTAAGTAACCCAAAAAGGGTTGGTCTAAATTTCTCACGTATTCGTAGTAATGTTATGGGGAATGTATAAGGCGATATTGGGATTTTAGGGTTCTCTACTCATAGGAAATAATATTATTAGTTATCAGAAGCAGGTTTACTTAAAAAAAGAATACACGTGGTAGTAACCTAAACTTATTTAATTATTACAAATTTATGATTTAACACAATAATCAAAAATAAATAATAAAATATTTTTTTAACCGTTTAGCCATGTCAGAGGCCTTCAGGCGGCCTAAAAACTCTGACACCAGGGTTAGCCAACCGGCCTATACGAACTTACTTACTATCAAAAATACCGACATTCAGGACTTCAACATAATAACAATCTATTAGAACGCAAACTGACAAGAGGTCCGCTCCGTGCAAAGGTTCGAAAAAGACTGCCGGATCGACGCGCTTGCACCGCCTTACATACTTTTCAACCGCCAGTCTTCTAATAATATCCATACTTGAGTCTTGTGTATGTTTCTTAAACATACACAAGAATACATAAATAAAAATGCCTATTGTATCTTTTTTTATTTAAAAAGGCTTATACATACCTATTTTTACTTTACAGGAGTGGTAGAAGACTTATAAAATAACAGCGTACGCAAATTTCATAATAAAATAAGCAATAAATAAAATGCTCGCATGTTCGTATAACTGTACACTTTATAAAAGAAACCAATGTCCAATCCAGACCTAGACGCAAACCACACTATGGCCACTACCACGCACAAATACTCAAATAGGTCAAAGAAGTTTCAGTTTCCGTGGTAGCTATATTTATAAAAAGTAAATAGTAAAGCTGACATATTACAGTGTACAAAAAGAGTTAGTAAAAACAAAATTAAAGCATATCTCAATAGTTTAAATTATTTGGAAACTAAAGAACTTTTATGAATTATTAGCTAAATCATCCTACAGAACAAAATTAGTACATAAATACTAAACACTATACAAAATAGGTAATATACTAAATACATACTTAAGCAAAATACCTTATTTTATACTCAACTAGACGACCCGCCCCGGCTTCGCACAGGTGTATTATACATATAAACCTTCCTCTTGAATCACTCCATCCATTAAAAAAAACCGCATCAAAATCCGTTGCGAAGTTTTAAAGATTTAAGCATACAGACAAACAAGCAAACAAAAATAGCGACTTTATTTTATACTATGTAAGGATAC
Source organism: Hypomecis atomaria (assembly GCA_964007245.1). Taxonomy (NCBI): domain Eukaryota; kingdom Metazoa; phylum Arthropoda; class Insecta; order Lepidoptera; family Geometridae; genus Hypomecis; species Hypomecis atomaria. Next base: position 17,466,866 of record OZ023300.1, on the reverse strand, counting down.
CAATTTATACGAATCACTACTTTGCGTGCTTTTTGCAACCTTACATTAACAAAATTAAATAATATTTACTAAATTTATTACTATTACTACTAATGATTTTTTTTATTACTAATTAACACGATTAATTATTTCTTTCTTTCTTGGAATTTATGATATTCATTACTCATTCATTACGCATGTATAGGTACATAAGAATTATATTTTGTAAACATTTAATATAGCATTTTTGAACAGTTTGGAAAGGAACTAGCCTCCGCGACACAGGGAATCCTACAGCAGCGGCTAGAGAATATAATGATGGATAATAAAGTCAAAATTAATTCACAAAATATATATATATAATGATAGAGTGAGTTTTAGTCAAACGCAAACCTTTGGTCAGAAACAAAAATAACCAAAACAAACTGTAATTTTCATGGTAGTCATTTCTCTGAATACACAAGTGATACAGAAAATGAATATTTTCTAGCTGTCGCGAACCATCCGCTGCCGTATTCAAATCACAAGGGCAAATCCATTTAGTCGTTCACCATATACTATATCAAGTTTCCATAGATGTCAGTGACACTACTCTAATAATCACGGTATTTTTGACGCGATCATGGCGTGCAATTCCACTTCTTTATCTATCCCATGCCAATATCAATCTTAGTCTAAATCTTATCTTAGTATAAACGTAAAGATTGACTGAATGACTAAAAAAAATACATACCATTCCCTAGAAAATCATTGCATTATATTTCATTCTCATTCTTCATTCATTCGCTTCCTACTTTTTCTTTTTTACTTCTAAAGTTATTCTGAATAATTTGTCAGATACGAGTACATCGATCAGCCTTGTGCCGCTACGACTGACCCTTGGAACCTTTTGCAAGTACATTTTTTGTTGTTCCACATTGCATGACCCCTCATCGACCCCCAATAGTCCCCTTCCTGACCCCGTAGGACCCCGCTGCGCCGAGTTCATGGCTTAATGAAACAAGCTTTACAGATTCCTCAGACATTTTGTTGTTTGAAAAGCATTTCTGTACGGTTTCAGGGATTCCTACGCCTACGTGGGCCTTAAATATTTAGTAGGTATTATCGTATCGGGGAAAAGCTTGTCTTTATTATTTTTATTGGAAATTTTAGGACTTTAGGAACGTGAGAGATTTTACTAATTTTGGCGTGGGCTTGCTCAGCGCAATTAGGGTGGTTAAATTGCTTGAAAACAGTTATTTTTGACAATTTTGACTCTCGGTGCTGATTGCTTATCGTTTGACTTGGTAATTTGCTGTTTACTGAAATTTTGCCGTTCACTGTGGAACATTTTCGGGTGATTAACTATTGAAAAAGATTTATTTAAAACTGTGTGTTTTTGAGAATTTACGGTGCGAGTATTTTTTGACTTCCGACGCAAAAAAGTAGTGTTTGTTGCTACGTATATTTGACTGAGTGCGCTATGTCTGTTTATAGCAGTAATCTCTCAAACGAATAAACCCATAAACACCAATGTCTTCAAAAATCTAAGTTTATTTTTTTAATTACAAAACAGTTACTCACATCACTATGTCGGCCCTATCTACCAATCTAGCCATAGCCCTGTATTGTGGCAGCTAGTTGCTTCACAGTTGTGATTTCATGAACAATGTTAAAAATTGTTATTCGACTTTATTCAGTGTAATCAGTCCCACCAAAACATTTTAATGTAAAATAAATAAACTAAACAAAACGAAAATATGACTCGCACTGTGAATATGAAGGATTTTACTCATTTTCAGCTTGAGATTGAACGGTTATCGCTACAACTTTTTTGGTCGCTAACTATTCATAGAATCCTCAAGATCTACCGCCTTACCACAAAAGATTTAAATACGCTTTAAACACTGTTTAACCGTGCAATTTGTACTATTAAACATTGTGCGTGCGTACAACTTTTGTGGTATGACAAAGAAGGTTAGTGTCTAAGTCTCTAATAGCAACACTGGTCTTGTCTTAGGCAACACTTAGTCAAAATATGTAGCTTTAGTGTGGGGTTTTAATTTTAAATTAAATGTGTTATAATTTGTGTTTAATTTGCAGTAAATAGTTATTTAGAGGCAACCTTGAAGTCTTTAAATTGATTTCCCATAAACTTCGTAATCTTTTCAAATCTCAAGCCGAGATCTAATTCACCGTAACAATTAAAAGAACAGTTTGTTTTAATGAAGTCGCTACTCGTATTATGGTCTATTAACAGGAAAGCTATTAACCTGAGGCACTAGCGACCTCTTGAGGCGTAAAGTTAATATAATACTCATGGTAGAGTTCGCTTAGGTAGAATTGCCTTATTGCTATTCAGAATTAAAAAGTCGTGGTGGTCTAGAAGTAGTGACACCTGCCTTACAATCGTGGGGTGGTGGGTTCAAATCCCGGTCCCGTACCAATGAGTTCTTTGAAATTTATGGACGGAATTTCACACCACTGGCTTTTCGATAAAGGAAAACATCGTGAGGCAACCTGCATATGTATGTTGAAAAAATTTGATGGCGTATGTGAATCCACCAACCCGCGCTGTGCCAGCGTGGTGGATATGTTCCAATCACCCTTCTGCAGAGGACTATTAAAACAAGCTGATACAGTATTCAGAATTATAATCAATTTTAAAGTTTACCAGTTTTTCCCGAAAACCTGTTTAACGAGTCAGTTTAGGGTTAAGTTTCCTAGAAAAACTATTTTAAAAAGTTTTTTCAGCTGATTATTTTATTTACAAAACGTAACTAGTTCTGCTGTTCTGTGCTACGTAAGCTATAAATTATTATTTATTATTATAAGACAATCAGTATATTATCTACGAAACTATCACGTCACATATACACATAATAATATAGTCATTATTCGTAAGAAAATACAAAAATGATCACACCTTGAAATTAGGTTTTAGAAATTTTCCCGCAATCCTTACTAATATTATAAATCCGAAAAGTTTGTTGGTTTGTTGGTTTGTTACTCTATCACGCGCCAACGGAGCAACGGATTGACTTGATTTTTGGCATGGATATAGTATAAAAGGCGGAAGGAGCTTTAGGATACTTTTTATCCCGAAAAATTTCATAGTTCCTGTAGGACAGGACAAAAACCCTTGAAAGCGAAACTGTCGCCACTATCACAAAGACGCTAAGTGATTAATTCCTCTATGACGCTAATATGGACTAACGAAACGTCACAGCCAAACGTAATTAGATGACAGGTGACATTGTCTGCAGACTTTTATAAATCACAAGTAGCATGGCAAGGCGACAAATTGTTTTTCTACCATTATATCCCCTTGAAGAGTAAATAAAGTATGGATTGAAAATGACAACTGACATTAAAATTGGATAAAATGTTATTTTCCCTCTGCATGCTACATGTTACTATGACGTTTAATACCAGGCCGTCATTTTGTCTGACATTAAAAATATTTTTAAATATTCTATCATTAGAGGTTCAACATGTTTTTTTATTCTACCTTTATGGTACAGAATGATCATACTTTAATATTGTCAATCCGAAAAGTTTGTTGGTTTGTTCCTCTTTGACGCAGCAACGGAGCAAAAGATTGACCTGATTTTTGGTATGGATACCTATGGTTTAATAGACAGAAAGTGATAATAGAATACTTTTTATATCTCGAGAAAATTCGTGATTCCCATGGGATAGGACAATAACTGTTTCTCAGCAATGGAGCAACGGATCGACTTGATATTTGGGGTGGGCATAGTTTGGAAGACGGAAAGTGACATGGGATACTTTCCATCCCGAAAAAATTGTGGTTCCCGTAGGACTTAACGATAAATCGATGGGGAAGTGCTAACAGCTCCTAACTTACATTTTTTACGAAAACGACTTATGAATGCAGTTCGATAGAGAATTTAATTGCTCATCTACTGGTATACGAATTATGTTGGAATTCGCTAAATTGACGTAGCCAGGCACTGAAAACATATCTCCTATACATCTCAAACACATCACAAACTGATTGATGGCTTTTTTCGCCTCCTGGAAAATTTGGGTTTTGATAACTTAGGAGTTGTTAGCACTTCCCCGTCGAAATTTTTCTCAGCAACGGAGCAACTTGCCTTGGCATATTGCATGAATATAGTTTGAAAGACGAAAAGTGACATAGGCCACTTTTTATCGCAAAAACTTTAGCAGTTCCCGTAGGATAGGATAAAAACTAAGTGAGTGGGCTGCGGTAGCAGCCGTCTAAGCGCCAGAAATAACCTGTCATGGCAAGTTTAGGACGTTCCCACATTTTTCGCACTCCTTCGCGGCACTCAACAGCACTAGCCCAGACTCGGGCTCCATAACGGAGCTTGCGCTCTCGCCATAGTGACGGAGTGTTTCGGAGCACAAGACACATCGTCATCCACCACTCGGGACTAACCAGTACTGAACGTCAGACAGCATTCCAACGCCCTGGTCCCAGTGCAGTGGGTCAGTCATAGTAGCCCAGCGCCTGCCTCTTCAACTGCAGAGGGCAGTGAGAACGGCAATCGCGATAACGACACCTCTCTTCCCCTGCAACCCCACTGCGTCTGCCAACAGGTTGACGGCCTAGCGGAAGGTAGGGTAGGTGGCGGCACCCACACCACCAGTTCCATATATCCCACCGCGGCCCCTTATCCTCGGCTGTCATATCAGAGTCCAAGAAGCAGCCTTGCTTTATGAAACTAAGAAAGGTTATTCCCAGCAAGTAACTGGAGATAGAGAGACAGAAAAGAAGCCACACCCAGCGCAGCAGGAGGAGCTGGAGTTCATATGCCTGGCAGACGGAGCAGCACTAGAGCAAAATCTTAACCGAGAAATTAACATATTTACAGACGGCAGTAAAATTAAAGGGAAAGTTGGGGCGGCATTATCCATTTAGGATGATGCCGCTGAGATCAGTACCCGCAAGCTGAAATTGGCCGATTGGTGCTCCGTGTAACAGGTCGAGTTATTGGCACTTCTTGAGGCTACCGAAAAAGCAAAAATCTTTTGTGACTCCAGGTCTGCACTGGAAACGGTAGTTGGCGTATCTTCCCTCCATCCCTTAGCAGTAAATTCAAAGCTAACATAAAGTTACTACACGCACAAAATAAAATAGTGAAACTTTATTGGATTAAAGCGCACGCGGGGATGGAGGGAAATGAGAGAGCGGACCAGCTAGCAAAGGAAGCAGCACTGAATTCGAAGTGCAGACCTATTTAGGATAACTGCCCCGTTTCATTCGTCAAGCGAGAAATCCGAAAGAACTCTCCTGACGGGTGGAACCGGTGGTATCAGGATGGACACACAGCGGCGGTAACCAAAACATATTTTCCGGATGCAAGGGCGGCATACAAGATCGTAAGAGAAATAGCACCAGTGGGAATCATAACTCAAGTGCTGACGGGGCATGGTGAGTTTTCCCAATACTTACATCGATTTAAGTTGAGGGAAAGCCCATCGTGCATCTGTGAACCCACAAAAGAGGAGACTCCACTGCACATAATCTTGGAATGCCCAGTTTATGGAAAGCAGAGATTTGATTTAGAACAAAAAATTGGAATTAATCTAACACGAAAAAACCTTAGAAACAATTTTATCATTCGATAAAATCGGTCTTTGCACAAATATTTGTAAAAAAGCAATACTTAATTAGGAACAAGTAGGTATAAACTTTGCTGTACCATTGTAATGTTTATTATAACTGCAAACAGCCAAAAACATTGAAATATAGGTATACTTAGTTTTTATTCATTTGTAATTAAGACCCCTGATCATGTCAGAGATATTTTGCAATATAATAAAAAAAAATCCTCGGATGCAGCGTCGCAAGAGCGGCACTGCAGCCCGCCTAAGTTGCGACACTCCTCATAAGGCATGCAACCTACCGGCCATCCTCTCAGCTGCTTTAGTTAAAAGCGGCTGAAACTCGAGTGCCAGCCTCTAAGCTTCCTTGGGGGAAAAGACCCAAAGAAGAGGGAGACTTCGAGCGCCGCCTTTTCAGCTGCCTCAGACCTCCCCCACGACAAGGCGGGAATACACGGGGGGGTTGTATATACACTCCAACCGTAACTTAACCAACAAAAGCATTCCTCTAAGGTATTTTGATATTTGTCAGTTAGGTTAGGTTTCGCAGCCGACATAAACATAAGCCAAAATCAAAATACAACGCGGGCGAAGCCGCGGGTAAAAGCTAGTAATTATATAAGTGTCACGTGTCCGTTGATAAAATAGCAGTTTCTAAGTGTTTTTGACACCATCTTGCTGTCAATGATGACAACCCTTCAACCTTAAGGCACGTCTACTATTTTTAATTTTTTATATTATTGACACACAAACAGACATGCCAAACTTATAACATCCTCTTTTTGGGGTCGTCAGTTAAGAAGCTGTAATTGTAGCGTCCATTTTCTTCAACCCGTATATACGCACGTAAACTCTTTATCTCTAGTAAACATGAAGGGTCTCAAAAGGCCCGTAAAGTTAACCCTGCGTCATGGTGAGTGACGGCGTGCCCAACGATGGGAAATTAATTGAATTTTTAAGCCTGAGAACAGTTTTGCAGGCCAATGTTTTTGACGAAAACGTGCCTGATCTTCGGTGTGGTTTTTTAATTGACATTTCACAGAGCCGTTTCTCTAGTTGTCTTAGTTTTTTTGTTTGAATTTGATTTGTATGTGCTGTATGCTGTTTGCGATTATTTTTAAAACAACTTATAGAGCAACATCGCAAAACGCTCTTGTGTTTTTTTCAGAACTTTTGCTGCAATTCTAAAGAATTTATGAAGATTGTAACGCCGATTGATTTGAAATAGCAAACTTGTTTATTTAAGTTGCTGCTTTTGACTTGTCGCAGTTTGTCCTATAGTAAGAGTTGTGCAATGGTCTGAATCAACTCTTTTCGGCTTAATACATCCTTTCTGAATATCCTGTATATTCTCTTGGTCGTTTATTAATATAATATAGCTGTGGTATCTCTATGCGCCATAGTTTTTATGGTAAGTTAGTTCTTAAAATGCTGACTACAGAAAACCCTTTTAAAATATAGGACCAGAAAAATATAAGACCAAGACAAAGGGACTAGGAAACCAGGAATATATAAGAGTAGCTGACACATCGCCATTCTATCAGCTCCTACTCGCGAGCTCTCGTACATTATACGCGCATAAACCTTTTAGCTGCAGTAACATAAAGGGTCCAAAAAGCCCCGTAAACTTAACCCTGTGTTAATTAAAGTGTTAATGGGAGCATGAACATTTTTACACAGCGGTGGCTTTGTTGTTTATACCGCGCATAATTATATTGTTCAAAAAGGGTTTCTGAAAAACCATGTAATTCAATACGGGAACAAAAATAATGTAGATTTTTAACCCGCGATTTTTACTTTGTATGTTTTTGACGGGCTATTTTTGTAGTGAGGTTAATTAGAGTTGTTTCGTTTAATTACGGAAGAAGGAAGTAAGGAATTTCGCCCCTTCGTTGGTTACGCCGATGTAGCAAAAAGAAGGTAGGTACGAAAGAGCTCGGAAATATATCACATGTAACTTTTTTTTATTAGTAACTTCAATTTGTGTTTCAAAATGTAGCTTAGATATCTGTGTTCAATTGTGTTAGATATACTTTAGGTTACTTTAGCTGTCAAAGGACCAACAAAAATTGTACCCTGCTATATAGGCTCTACGAGACCTAGTGTAAGGTCCAAATATTTTAAAGGTACTTTTGAGACATTCCATCGAACCTTATTTTTAAGATTATTATTTGCAATTACCTCCACTTGTAATAACTAATAATTTTTTTTTTTTTTTTTTTACAAAACATGGGCATAGTTGTGATTGTTGTAAAGCCAAAATTACGTAGATAAATATGTTATTTTCAATATAATCTGATTTCTTGTATTTTAAAACAGTTTTATTTAGCTTGCCCCGTTTGTTTCCTCGGATCAAATTTAGTAATTAAAATTTTACCCTCTTCCTGTTAACCGATTGATTTGAGTATAAGCCTTTGGTTTCGGTGACAATACAATTATGTAGATTCAATATTATTGTAAATCTAATATGGCTGCCGATAAAAAATGGCAGATAACTTATTTTTGTTTAATCCCATCAATATGGGTATCAAATGAAAGGGCTTGGCAAGTAGAATACAATGCACTATACAAAATTAAAATCTATGATGGCCGCCGCTACAAAATGGCGTATTTCATTTTTTTCCACAACCCCCTCATTAGGGGAGGGGTATCAACTGGAAGGACTTTACATGGAGAACACAGTTTGTAGTAACAAAATGAAAACTGAAAACACAAAAATAAAATAGGTAAAAAACTTTTTAAATTAAACGGTTTAATGTACTAAAAGCTAAAAAAATAATAACTCAGAAATAAAACCGTTGTAATAAAATCTTCAAGGCCTTTGCCTAGAATCACCACGATGTTATTTTTGAGTTACTATTTTTTAGTTTTTAGTACATAAAACCGTTTAATTTAAAAAAAAAACTCTAATAATTTTGTTTACATTGCTGTCACGTAGATATAAACTTCTCGCTTACCGTACCATTTTGCTTTATACTGAACAAAATTTGTCCGCAATTTCAACATTACTTATCGTTAAGCCTGAAAGTCTACTTTCGGCAATATGTTCTTAATATAAAATTCAAGAATGTATTTAATATACTATACATTCTGTTCTATATATTATTATACACCAGAACTCCAGCAAATTCCAATTACAGCTACATTATATACACTAGCGGGTAATCTGCAAAGAATTCACCTTTACTCTGCCTTATTAACCTTATAACAGGCCACTCCCTAGAAAAGAAACCCGTACGAAGCAAAAAGAAATCTCGGCAGCAACTAATTAAGGTAAAAGGCGAATCCCTTAAGGGAAAGATAATCCCTTCGCCGTACTTCGTTTTAATAAACGCTCAAGTATTTTATTTTAATTAAAATTTTGCACGTCCACGCCCGGCTGTGGTCTAGGAGTGATTGATGAAAAGTAAATCCTACTAATATTATAAGCGCGAAAGTTTGTATGTTTAGATGTTTGTTACTCTTTCGCGCAAAAACTACTGAAAGGATTCAGATGAAACTTTGCAATAGTAATGCTTATACATCAGAGTAACACACAGGATACAATTTATTAAGATATTGCGTGAAACAAAGTTCGCCTGGTCAGCTACTAGGTATTATAAACGCGAAAGTCTGTATGTATGGATGTTTGTTACTCTTTCACGCAAAAACTACTGAACGGATTGAGATGAAACTTTGCAATAGTAATGCTCAGACATCAGAATAACACATAGGTTATTATTTATTAAGATATTGCGTGAAACGAAGTTCGCCGGGTCAGCTAGTAGGTATTTTAAACGCGAAAGTTTGTATGTATGGATGTTTGTTACTCTTTCACGCAAAAACTACGTAACGGATTGAGATGAAACGTTGTAATAGTAATGCTTATACATCGAAATAACACATAGGCTTAATATATAAAGATACTAGCTTTTACCCGCGGCTTCGCCCGCGTTGTATTTTGATTTTGGCTTATGTTTTTGTCGGCTGCGAAACCTAACCTAACTGAGAAATATCAAAATACCTTAGAGGAATGCTTTTGTTGGTTAAGTTACGGTTGGAGTGTATGTACAACCCCCCCGTGTATTCCCGCCTTGTCGTGGGGGAGGTCTGAGGCAGCTGAAAAGGCGGCGTTCCAAACCTCCCTCTTCTTTGGGTCTTTTCCCCCAAGGAAGCTTAGAGGCTGGCACTCGAGTTTCAGCCGCTTTTAACTAAAGCAGCTGAGAGGATGGCCGGTAGGTTGCATGCCTTATGAGGAGTGTCGCAACTTAGGCGGGCTGCAGTGCCGCTCTTGCGACGCTGCATCCGAGGATTTTTTTTTATTATATCGCGAAATATCCCTGACATGATCAGGGGTCTTAATTACAAATTAATAAAAACTAAGTATACCTATATTTCAATGTTTTTGGCTGTTTGCAGTTATAATAAACATTACAATGGTACAGCAAAGTTTATACCTACTTGTTCCTAATTAAGTATTGCTTTTTTACAAATATTTGTGCAAAAATTCGATAAAATTGTTTCTAAGGTTTTTTCGTGTTAGATTAATTCCAATTTTTTGTTCTAAATCAAATCTCTGCTTTCCATAAACTGGGCATTCCAAGATTATGTGCAGTGGAGTCTCCTCTTTTGTGGGTTCACATATGCACGATGGGCTTTCCCTCAACTTAAATCGATGTAAGTATTGGGAAAACTCACCATGCCCCGTCAGCACTTGAGTTATGATTCCCACTGGTGCTATTTCTCTTACGATCTTGTATGCCGCCCTTGCATCCGGAAAATATGTTTTGGTTACCGCCGCTGTGTGTCCATCCTGATACCGCCGGTTCCACTCGTCAAGAGAGTCCTTTCGGATTTCTCGCTTGACGAATGAAACGGGGCAGTTATCCTAAATAGGTCTGCACTTCGAGTGCAGTGCTGCTTCCTTTGCTAGCTGGTCCGCTCTCTCATTTCCCTCCATCCCCGCGTGCGCTTTAATCCAATAAAGTTTCACTATTTTATTTTGTGCGTGTAGTAACTTTATGTTAGCTTTGAATTTACTGCTAAGGGATGGAGGGAAGATACGCCAACTACCGTTTCCAGTGCAGACCTGGAGTCACAAAAGATTTTTGCTTTTCCCTATAATTTTACTGCCGTCTGTAAATATGTTAATTTCTCGGTTAAGATTTTGCTCTAGTGCTGCTCCGTCTGCCAGGCATATGAACTCCAGCTCCTCCTGCTGCGCTGGGTGTGGCTTCTTTTCTGTCTCTCTATCTCCAGTTACTTGCTGGGAATAACCTTTCTTAGTTTCATAAAGCAAGGCTTCTTCTTGGACTCTGATATGACAGCCGAGGATAAGGGGCCGCGGTGGGATATATGGAACTGGTGGTGTGGGTGCCGCCACCTACCCTACCTTCCGCTAGACCGTCAACGTGTTGGCAGACGCAGTGGGGCTGCAGGGAAAGAGAGGTGTCGGTATCGCGATTGCCGTTCTCACTGCCCTCTGCAGTTGAAGAGGCAGGCACTGGGCTACTATGACTGACCCACTGCACTGGGACCAGGGCGTTGGAATGCTGTCTGACGTTCAGTACTGGTTAGTCCCGAGTGGTGGATGACGATGTGTCTTGTGCTCCGAAACACTCCGTCACTATGGCGAGAGCGCAAGCTCCGTTATGGAGCCCGAGTCTGGGCTAGTGCTGTTGAGTGCCGCGAAGGAGTGCGAAATATGTGGGAACGTCCTAAACTTGCCATGACAGGTTATTTCTGGTGCTTAGACGGCTGCTACCGCAGCCCACTCACTTAGTTTTTATCCTGTCCTACGGGAACTGTTAAAGTTTTTGCGATAAAAAGTGGCCTATGTCACTTTTCGTCTTTCAAACTATATTCATGCAATATGCCAAGGCAAGTTGCTCCGTTGCTGAGAAAAATTTATCGTTAAGTCCTACGGGAACCACAATTTTTTCGGGATGGAAAGTATCCCATGTCACTTTCCGTCTTCCAAACTATGCCCACCCCAAATATCAAGTCGATCCGTTGCTCCATTGCTGAGAAACAGTTATTGTCCTATCCCATGGGAATCACGAATTTTCTCGAGATATAAAAAGTATCCTATTATCACTTTCTGTCTATTAAACCATAGGTATCTATACCAAAAATCAGGTCAATCTTTTGCTCCGTTGCTGCGTCAAAGAGGAACAAACCAACAAACTTTTCGGATTGACAATATTAAAGTATGATGATTCTGTACCATAAAGGTAGAATAAAAAAACATGTTGAACCTCTAATGATAGAATATTTAAAAATATTTTTAATGTCAGACAAAATGACGGCCTGGTATTAAACGTCATAGTAACATGTAGCATGCGGAGGGAAAATAACATTTTATAAGCCATGGTGGTCTAGAGGTAGTGACACCCGCCTTACAATACAATCGTGAGGTCGTGGGTTCAATCCCAGTCCCGTACCAATGAGTTCTTTGGAATTTATGTACGGAATTTCACACCACTGGCTTTTCGGTGAAGGAAAACATCGTGAGGCAACCTGCATACGTCCGTAGAAGAAATTTGATGGCGTATGTGAATCCACCAACCCGCATTGGGCCAGCGTGGTGGATATGGCCCAATCACCCTTCGTGGGTAGGCCTACGTCCTGCAGTGGACTATTAAAAAGGCTGGTACAGTACAGTACAGTACTTTATTTCCTCTTCAAGGGGATATAATGGTAGAAAAACAATTTGTCGCCTTGCCACGCTACTTGTGATTTATAAAAGTCTGCAGACAATGTCACCTGTCATCTAATTACGTTTGGCTGTGACGTTTCGTTAGTCCATATTAGCGTCATAGAGGAATTAATCACTTAGCGTCTTTGTGATAGTGGCGACAGTTTCGCTTTCGAGGGTTTTTGTCCTGTCCTACAGGAACTATGAAATTTTTCGGGATAAATAGTATCCTAAAGCTCCTTCCGCCTTTTATACTATATCCATGCCAAAAATCAAGTCAATCCGTTGCTCCGTTGGCGCGTGATAGAGTAACAAACCAACAAACCAACAAACTTTTCGGATTTATAATATTAGTAAGGATTGCGTGAAACGAAGTTCGCGAAGTCGGCTAGTTCAAAATATTATGTACTAAAAATTTAAATTAAAAGTGGGCATACACGATGCGATGATTTGATCAAATTTTCGCTTCATTCCAACTGGGAGCTCATTCAATTAATTCAAAGGTCCTCAATAACTACTAACCAGCTATAGTTAAAAACCTATATTTGGCGTCCACTGGACTGATCTGATGAATTGATGCGATCATCGCGTTCTGTGCGCCCAGTTTCAGGTAGTAGTACAAATCGTTAACTACCAATTCCTACCTTTGAATTAACTGAATGAGCTCCCAGTTGGCATGAAGCGAAAATTTGATCAAATCATCGAATCGTGTATGCCCACTTTAAGGTTCGAAGGAATCTGACGGTGTCAAATCGTCCACGTTGACGGGATCTATCGGATGTATTAACGAATTTGTTTTGATATTTTTAAGGCGAAAGTAGTTTTGATATTTAAACATTGTAAGGTTGAATGATTTTTATGAAAATTTGAATCTTGCGTGTTTCTCGTTGGTTTACCTACTCAAAAATGTAACATTATACCTACTTTTCTGACATCACCTCCAAAATCACGAAATAAACTAACTGTAGTTTGAAAAGTTCGTTGACTTTCGACAAAATGTCCTATGGAATAGCATATATTTTTTCTCTGTCTTTGAGTACATATAGGAAAAAATGATGCGGCTATTTATGACTTATTGGTCTAACTTATTTATTTTAATGTTTCAGGTACGTCACATGTTACTGAAATCCAACAAGCAGCCGAATATTTCAAGGTAACCTCCGTAAAAATTCGTTTCGGCTGTCGAGGAAACTGAGGTTTATAAATAAAATCTATTTATCTTTAGAAGAAGTGTCTCTCAACATATTACAGTACATATTCAGCTCTAACCGTTTATACAACCTCTAGACAATCACGGTTTTCTTATGTTGAAAAAACCACGGTGGTCTAGAGGTAGTGACACCCGCCTTACAATTTTGAGGTCGTGGGTTCAAATCCCGGTCTCGTACCAATGAGTTCTTAGGAATTTATATACGGAATTACACACTATTGGCTTTTCGGTAAGAGAAAACATCGTGAGGCAACCTGCATACGTCCGTAAAAGAAATTGGATGGCAAATATAAATACACCAACCCTCACTAGACCAGCGTTGTGGAAATGGTCCAATCATGGGTAGACCTACGTCCTGCAGTAGACTATTACAAAGGCTGATACAGTACAGTTTATACAAACAGATGTAGCCAAACCAAGATTTGATTTTAAACATTTTTCTACTAGCTAAGTATTACATTAAACCATGGTACAGATATTAAATTTATATTATTATATCAAAATATAGGTAGTTATAACGTTTTATTTACTTCTTTTTCTTCTTCTTTTCATCCATAGGACGTCCACTGCTGGACATAGGCCTCCCCTAAAGATCTCCAATAAGACCGGTTGATAGCGGCTTGCATCCAGCGCGATCCTGCGGTCTTAATGAGGTCGTTCGTCCACCTTGTGGGTGGACGTCCTACGCTGCGCTTGCCGGTACGTGGTCTCCACTCGAGGACTTTTTGATCCCATCGGTCATCAGTCCAAGTAGCCAACGAGTTATGGAGAGGGCTATGCTCGGAGTCTCTCTGCGAGATCGAATCAGGAATGAGGAGATTCGCAGAAGAACCAAAGTTACCGACATAGCCCAGCGGATTGGCAAGTTGAAATGGCAGTGGGCAGGGCACATAGCGCGGAGGACTGATGACCGATGGGGTCGAAAAGTTCTCGAGTGGAGACCACGTACCGGCAAGCGCAGCGTAGGACGTCCACCCACAAGGTGAGATTTACGGGGGAGGCCTATATCCAGCAGTGGACGTCCTATGGCTGACAGATGGATGAATGGATGGTCATCAGTCCTCCGCGCTATGTGCCCTGCCCATTGCCACTTCAATCTGACAATCCGCTGGGCTATGTCGGTAACTTTGGTTCTTCTACGGATTTCCTCATTTCTGATTCGATCTCGCAGAGAAACTCCGAGCATAGCCCTCTCCATGGCTCATTGAGCTACTTGAAGCCTACTAATAAGGCCCATAGTGATTAGGTATTAGAGGCTCCTTATTTGCTTACTTTAGTTTTATTTTATTTTATTTTTTGACCTGGACAGTACAGGTCAAATAAAAAAATTGATATGCTTGAAATAGAGCACTGCTTGCAAATAGAATAACTTTTAAGTAAAAAAAAAAATATGACTTACTTTTAAATAAATATTTTTGGGTCCCTGTGCCTGCAATAAATTATATTTATTTTTACTTTCTATTATATTATGGCTAATAGCGGTTTGTCAAGTTTTTACGCGTTTGATAGAGTTCATGGAAAACTCCTTTTGCATATAAATAAATCTGTTGCCAACTAAATTCTAACACATGGCGGGAATCCCATTGAAATAGAGTTCAGTTCATTTTATTCTCATAAAGGTACAATAATGCACACTTATATAGGTACAGACAAAGTTATCTACTTTGATGAAACGCAACTGTAAATATAACATTGCAATCCATTATTCCCGATGAAATAGCCCGCGTTATTTACAGAGACATCTGGTATTTATAAAAATGTTCAATGCAATAATTCTGGAGATACATCTGTTTCGTCTCATCTGACATTGAACAAAACTCATTTCCAAATGTGTTTTATCACAAAGTAGAATATAAAATAAAAAAGTTCGACTTTTCGAATTAATCCAGCCAATGATCGCGAGTCCAACCTCAGTTGGACTCGCGACCTCCAACCTCCAACCTTTGAAATGTTTATTGTTTTCGAGTATAATTAATACTGGCAATGTTTATACTTGATAGGCCAAGAGTTCAGTCGGTAGGTTCAGTAAGTCTTCTGTTCAAACACACACAGTGTCTTATGGAACATGTCGATTACACATTATAGACAATATTAAAATCAACTTTTGAATTACAAAATTCAACTGATTGACATATTTCAGTGGCTCTAGATTTGGTCTTGTTTTTTTTTTAATTTTATAATAATTAGATTTACACAATAAAAAAAGATTTTATTGATTTCCGAGACTTCTTTAGATATTAATGCAGTGATGTTTTTAAATGAATTTAATTTGCAATGTGCAATTGTAAGATTTATACGTTAAACTTAATAATGTCTTTATTCAACATATTTATTAAATAAATAAATGTATTTTGTTGGACATTCACAAGTATACACTATGTGTATCTATGTTGAAAAATAAATGAATTGAATTGAATTAATTATATTAATTAATTAATTCTTTTTTGCAGAATTACAAATGATTATTTTTGTGAAACGAACTTATTTACATTGTAGTATGTACTAGGTATTACAGCTAAAGATATTTCTTCACATCATGTAAGTTTTGACGTGCGAGTGCTTTATAAAACTTAGTTCAATTAAATTTTGATTTTGTTATGGCTACAAAAGCTTATGAATACAAATTTCAGTAATAATAATGATTCAACGTTTCCAAAACTCAGTACAGAGTCCTTTGAGCTTGATCACAGGCTATTTTACAGGAGCAAATTTTGTCGTCTAGCTCTTCGACTAGAAACAATCATTAATTTAGCAAAGGGTTATTAGTGTAGAATATTATAACCGGTTGCGCAGCGCAAACGTCATCGCTCGGGGCTACGAGCTTGGGATATGATTACTTATTTGGTTTATTGGATTTTGTCTGAAAATATCAACCTATATGAATTTGCTGAAGTATGTTTATTAAACTTTTTGATGCGTTGTAAAGATTGATTATAAAAATACTAAAAAAGCATAGGCATGCTATTCAGCGTGGCAATGCAGCCAGCATGCTGGGCACGCTGCCAACTGGCAGTGGGCTTGAGCATTTGGATTATCTTTAGACCTTCAAAGGTCTGAAGATAATCCAAATGCTTTTTAGGTAGTAGGATGATCCAATGTTTTTTAGGTAGTAGTAGTGTAGTTTTGTTGTAGCTAATAAAGGCACATTTGCCCAGTTATTTTTTTCTTATAAAATAAAAGAATAACCACAACGAAATGATTATTTGGAACCTGAGAGTTCTTACTTCCAACCTCCGATGTAGGAAGAACAATATACGAATATTATAAAGATTGTTTGTTTGCATTGAATATGCTCCAAAACTACTGAACCGATTTGAAATATCTTTCACTGTTGGAAAGCTACACTATCCCCGGTAAACATAGGTTTTATATTTTATTTTCAAAAAAAATAGGGATCCATACTATTTGTCTTCTTTAGCCAATCGTACCCGGCCGACGCCGGGACGGGCAGCTAGTAGTATGTAGAGCGTCTGTTGATTTTCCCTTGTCGGCAGAAAAATAAATCAAACGGATGAACTGTTTTTGCTTTGCGAGATTACATGCAGTAGCACTTTTTGAAAGAAACAAATAGAGGAAACACATTATAATACAATACTAACCCTCCCATAAAACTATTTTGAAAGTAGATTTCCTTAAGACATCTTTTCGAAGGTATAATCTATCTATCTATCAGCCGTAGGACGTCCACTGCTGGACATAGGCCTCCCCCATTGATTTCCAATAAGGCCGTTTGGAAGCGGCCTGCATCCAGCGCGTTCCTGCGATTTTTATTATATCGTCAGTCCACCTAGTCGGTGGACGTCCTACGCTGCGCTTGCTGGTCCGTGAAGGTGCGAAGGTATAAAAAAACTTAAATAAATATAGTTAATAAAAATAAAACAAAATTCCTTGTAGAATACCAGCCGGCAGCTTGCACGGCAAACATTCATTACAAAACGACTACTTGGACTCGTGAAGCAAACAATTTGTTCCTGAAGCTCCGTTCGGGAGTTCTCTGTCGATATTCACGGATTTATATGCCTTTAGATTTAGTTTCTAAATAAAGAACTTGCGACACCTTGAAGCAATGCCTACAGTCTGTTCACTGTAAGTAAGTTCGTATAGGCCGGGTGGCTAGCCCTGGTGTCAGCCGCTTGAAGGCCTCTGACACGGCTAAACAGTTCAAACAACCGTGTACATTTTGGACAAAGCATTTAGGTACAAATAATAAATAACCGGCTAAAAAAAGTTTTGTTTGTATTCAAAAAGCTTAGAGCCATAGCAGACTGTTAAATCGACGACATGGTGTACAATGCGCTTTGCAAATCTATTTTATGCCTCCTAGGGTGCAGCCAGCAGCACTTATTTAATAAAAGTGAATCGTGCGTTTATATTATAGATCATAATTTCGACGAAATAATTTTATTGTTCTAGAATAAGAGTATCATTTTGATTTAGAGAAGAACTTCTAAAACCAATAGGTACCTACTATCTAACTAAAAAACTTTATCCGACCAAAAGTATTTTCAATAAGTATCAACTGCAATTTGAAATCAAAATCAAAGAAGACTATTGTGATAGTTTCCCACATAACGTCGAAATATAAACACTCGAAAAAGTAAGACACAAGTTCGCCTACAGGCGATTACGCTAAGATTCCCCAACTATCTCCTGACTCAGCTGAAACTGAGCGCCAAAGTTTCATCCTAAACTGATTATAACTCCGCGAACCTTTCTTCCAACCTTCTGGTCCTAAAAATTCCGATCGGCCCCTATTGGGTTCGAATCCGAAAAGTAACGTTTGAGAAGTCGATTTAAGTTCAGGCAAGTTGGGCCTCGGGGGCTATATTAGGGCAGAGCGTTACATTTTGCGCTCATCAATGGTGCCTTATGTGTCTTCTTTTTAACCGATAAACAGGGTTATTTCTAATCAATTGGCATCCTCTTAGGGGCTTACTCTGTACATCAAAACTAACAACTTTTGTTCTACGACTTTTAATAATTCTCAAAAAAAAAGTTGCTGTTCCATAAAAAAAATCGTTAACCCTCGATAAAATGTATGGAACAGCTGATTTTTTTTTTTGAGTTTAGACAAAATTCGCAGAACAAAAGTTGTCAGTTTCGATGTACAGAATAAGCCCTAAGAGGATGCTAATTGATTAGGAATAACCCTGTATAACTTCCTAATTTAAGTGTACATAATGTACATATTTATTTTTCTTGTTACCTATTTGAAAACATTTGAATGTAAACCGAGCTAGTTAGTTAGTTATGAGCCACTATTGGATTCGAATTTGAAAACTAAAGTTTCAGACGTCGATTTCAATAAGGGCAAGTTGAGTCTACTGTCTCTAATTTAGGAAACATCATAATCAATTTAATGTAATTAATCAAATCAGTAGAAACTCTGTGACATCAATTCAGGAATTAGAAAATTTGTGGTAAAAATAAAATAAACTTTCATTTGCTTACTACTACATACTACTTACTACATGCAATACATTGATAAGACTAATCCATTATCCATCCATTGGCCATAGGACGTCCACTGCTGGACATAGGCCTCCTCTGAAGATCTTCACTAAGACCTGTTTGTAGCGGCTTTCATCAAGCATAATCCAGCGGTTTTATTGAGGTCATCCATACATCTTGTGGGACTTCCTACACTGCGCTTGCAGGTTCGTGGTCCCCACTCGAAAACTTTTCAACTCTATCGGTCATCAGCTCTCCGTGGCCCTGCCTTCTGCCATTTCTACTTGGCGATCCGCTAGGCTATGACGATGACTTTGGGTTTTCTACTTCTAGCAAATATCTCCAGAGCCACAGTCTCTAAGTTAAAGTTCTAAAAAATGTTCGAGCGTATTCATACATACCGACGATATTTACGTTAAATATTCAACAATGACCCGTTTATGTCACTTAATTAGTGCTTGTAACCGAGCACTTTGACATCGTGCGGTGTTGTAGTCGGCTTGCAATCGCCTTACTACTAACTAAATAGCCTGCCCGCCCACTACGAAGCGTGGGCAGGGTTTTGGCTCGGACACGTTTTTTTGCACCTAATTATTTAGCTAGCATTGGATATATGATTAAGGGAACTAAATAGTTGTCTTGCGGTAAAATGCGGCCATTCATTTCTGTTTCCTTGCGTGATATAATTTTGTTCATAGTTAACACTGAGTTTGTAGGTTTTGATAGCATTTTAATGTGTTATATACAGGCTGTTGCTTTACAAAGTGTAGAGATTTTTATAATTAGGTATTTAGCTCATATTTTTAGTGCGCGATCAGGTACGTAGTATTAGAATCATTTATTGGCGTATCGAGCATAAATACATACTGTTAACTAAAAATACAAAAATCTGTATAGTAAAAAATAGTACCGCCAACAAGGTCTCGTCATTTTACAAAAAAAAAAAAATAGATAATTAATTTGCACACAGGAAATAAATATTTAAAAAAATTTTAACACAATGTGAAAGTAATATGCACAAATTGCAAAAAAATAAACAAATAATCAGCCAAGTACGAACCGGACTCGCGCACGAAGGGTTCAAGACCGTGTTGGAGGCCCCTTAGCCCCATTCCTCTTCCTCAAAAAAATCCTAAAAATCACGCCTGTTGTGTAGGAGCCCCCTTAAACATTTATTTTATTCTGTCCCAGTCTGGTTCCATTTTTACCTTTTGGGTATGGAACCCTAAAAAGTAGCTCTATAAACTTTCACTATTCACTGACATCAAAGATAGCCACTTGGCTTGGATAAACTTACTTACTGAGCACTCAATTCAAATATCAATCTTAACATTTAGCTTTATTTGCGTAAGTATTTACGAGTATCATCTCACATGTTTTCGACCCATCTGCTCTCTGTGGGCTTTAGGCTTAGGTCATATTACCAACGTAAATTTGAAATGAGTGTGCATGGTTTGACATCTATCACTAACTATGGGTCGTTTTACGTTCCGAAATATGATAAACTAAGCAGCTACTAGGTACATGTAGACCTAGGACGAAATTGCATTCTGCCAATATCTCAATATGACCACATCGAGTTAAGATTACAATGTTTTTATTGTTGCCAAGACTGATAGTGATAGTGAGTCGTCTCAGTTGCAATCTATTTTTGACCGACGAACCAAACCGGAGGAGGTACTCAATTCGACGCGTATGTATATTTATAAATATATATTTGTGTAACCACGCATAACTTTTTTCGTAGTAGTTCGATTTCAATCATTTTTTTTATTGGTGAAAATATACTTCGAAATTATTGGTCCCATTAAAATTTTATAGAAATCGGCTAAGCTATTTTTTTAAACGATATTAAACGGGACTCACTCACGTGTTCGTATAGTCATAACACGACTATAGTTTCGATCGCGTTCGGCGACCTTTCTCAAGTTGGCGAGTGCTAACACGCGGAGCCGTCTCGCAATGCACATCGCAATGTGCAATGTGCATTGCGAGACGGCTCCGCGTGTTAGCACTCGCCAACTTGACTATACGAACACGTGAGTGAGTCCCGTTTAATATCGTTTAAAATGTGTGAAAACCACGTAAATTTCCATAGTAAAATAAGCTATTTTTGATAAATCAACAATAGTGTGAAAAATGTATCATCGATCCGTGCGAAATATTCGCGAATTCTGTACACGGGTGAAGTCAGTTATGCTATTTTTTTTCAAAAAATAATTATGCACTCAAAACACCTTTGTCATTTCAGCTATGGCCCTACCCACTGCCATATTAAATTACTAATCCGCTGGTGTATGTCTGTATCTTGAATTCTTCTACTGCTTTCATCACTTCTAATGCGATCTCGTAGAGACCAATGAGTTTTTCGGAATTGACGTACGGAATTTTACACCACTGGCTTTTCAGTGAAGGAAAACATCGTTAGGCAACCTGCATATGTTCGTAGAAGTTCGATGGCGTATGTGAATCCACCAATCCGCACTGGGCCAGCGTGGTGGATATGGCCCAATCACCTATCGTGGGTAGGCCTACGTCCTTCAGTGGACTATTAAAAAGGCTGGTACAGTGAAGTACAATTATCAAATATCCACTGCGCACTGCGTTGTGTTGCGTGCTCCCCGTCTGCCCTGGCCCTAAAGCCTCTTGTTCCTCTACAAACAGACAAATACTTTCAGGCTATTTATTCTCGCCGGTAAACACGTTCGTCCTCGTAATTCCATTATGGATGGACCTTGTCTTCTGTATTATTCAACGTCTCCGAATCTTTGAGATTATGTTTTGTTACGTTTCTGGAGGATTAGAAATGTTTTTTTTCTGTAAGATGTCAAAAATTAGATGAAGATTTATTCGACATCAAAGCGAAGGCATTAAAAAGTGTATTTTATTCAAGATGATGCTAAAGAAATGCTATATATTATTTTTGTTTTGTTTTTACCAGCATTAGCAGCCTGATGATACTCATTTACGAATATGCTTATTATAGAAACTATAGAGACCAAAAACTTTTGTTACCAATAAGTTGGCGTTTGAATATTATCTCAAATAATACTACAATATAAACTATTATGCCAAATTAAAAGAGCACAGACGTATGTATATCTTTTTACTAATATCCTGAACATTACCTACCAATATTTTATACTTTTTTGAACTTTAGAAACCAAGAAATTGATAGTTCGTTCCACTCTTTGGCTATGCGATTCGGAAATGTTTATTTGATTCATTGTCATTGTCGTTTTAGCTATAGGATGGCCACTGCTGGACATAAGCCTCCCCTATAGATTATCAATAATCTCGGTTAGAAGGGAATTTCGTCAGCAGCGTGATCATGTATTTATTTCGTAGGAATCAATTTTTTAAGACAGTGCAAAACAAATCACGTAAATGTGATAAATATATGTTGAATAAAACATAATAAATTAAAAAGTAGTGGTCCAAAATGTAAGCCACATTGCGTTGATAAATTAAAACGCTAGTAAGATTTAAATATAGGCCAGTAACGCCACCATATTGGCCACTAAAATCTTTTAAAACGTTGCCACTGTTAGTATACTGTAAAAAAGTCTCTTTTCAAATTTTAGCACATTATCGGTCTCAGCATCACTACGCTCCAACCCTACTAAAAAAACTGTATAGAAACTCCTGTGCAAATTTTAAAATTGCTCTAAGCCCCACATACGCTCCAACCCTACTAAACCCGTAGCACACTCAGCAAAATTCTCGCCAAAACCTCACAAATCAAGCGTCAGAAGTTGCGTCACCACAAGTCTGCTCGCACATAAATTACTCAAGAACCAGAGCACCCTAAACAATATTCCGGAGGTATAATATTATACGGGACGTTGACGTAGGCCCGAGCTGTTTTTCAACGTCCCTCCGTGTGAGATGGAACGTAAACATGACTACTCATGAGATATACGTACGGGGTCTTACCTCAGCTAAGTGGGATGTGGACGTACGGGCTTTCGTGACAGTTTGATTGGGTGATTGCGTGGCTGGAATGTCTCAATGTGTGTATAAGATAGCGATAAATATTCGACTTACAGACATTAAAATTTGTATCGTGTATTATTTCGTTTATATAAGGATACATTCACACAATGTATGAAAGAGCTGCTTTTAGAAATAAAAGAGCAAATTTTCCCTATAATTTTGGGTTAGCTTCTAAATAAAAGTCGTTTATAGTAACGGTAGGAAACACGCATTTCTGGTTTATTACACACTTTTTGAATAAGCTTATAGAAATATAATTGTACTTTTCGAGGAGCGTTTTACTGACTGATCTTGTCAGTAACGGGTGATCGCAGTTGACATTTTACTAACGTACACTAATTATAGGCTCTATAACCGTTTACCACGCTGAAAGCCTAATACAATAAAATTAGCCTACAGTAAACCAACTTAGGTTTCTATTTTCTATCACGATTCGTCATAATTATCGAATAATTATTATAGAGCCAGATACTGGTTGGTTAATAAATGTATTTATGAACATAGTTTGTAGATATATTTTTTTCACGATAAGACTATTTCCGGCGAAATTTTTTCCTGCACGAAAGAGCATGTGTATGCATTACCTAATACTCTGAAACGTATCGGTGAAGTTGAAGGTTTACATTGGGCTTGATTGATGAATCGGGCCCGAGGTTCGAGCGATGTAACATTTTTATTGAAAACACTGTTTTGATCATGTCTAACTCAAACGAAACCAGCTAGGGCTAAACAACGTATTATTAATGTTGTTTTTAAACTTTCGCGATGTGAACACATTATTACTATGTACTACGGGACTAATCGCACACTAAAATTACGAGACAAATAAATACCTCATCATCCCGACGTTTCGACCGAGTTGCATCGGTCGTGGTCACGGTAGACTGTCGAACGTCGGGATGATGAGTTATTTATTTATCTCGTAATTTGAGTGCGCGATTAGTCCCGTAGTACATAATAATAACGTATTTTAAATGTTAGAGAATGGTTGATAGCGGAAAAAGACTGACTTTAAAAACGCTACTTCTTTAAGTTTTTTGGCATAAACGCAAGATTTTCTTTTTATTTCTTACATTAATTTTAAGAAAAACGTTTTAAAAAATTATTGAGTATCACTTGAATCAGTCTGCTTTCTTAAAGTTTCTTGAAATAAGATGAAATGCTGATAATTAAGTTTTTCACGTCAAGTTTGGTTACGGTGACCATATTCTGTATCTAGGCGGTACGAGTATCTATTAAGTCCTTACATAAATTATTATTTGGTGTAGATATCAAAGGTGATGTTCTCAAACCTGGCCCATACCTGGCTCGCTTTTATCTTATAGACAAAAATATGACGAATCACGAAAAAATACTGAAAAAAATCCAAACGCTTTAGAAAAAAAGCTAAACATTTATCATTATCGCAGGCCTAGAAACCCATGATTTGAATTTTCCGCCATCTAGTGTACCTAGAGAATGCAAAAGTTAATTTCAGCGTTGCCGCTTTGTGAGAAAACACCCGAATCACGGAGAATTTTAACTCGATTCGTAATTGAATTTAAACGCAGGGATTTTTTATATTATTTTATCGATCATGAGGCATTATTATTTTAAAATGATAAAGGATCATCATGCTAAATATGAGTGTCGCAGTAGTCGCGAATATTAAGGGAATTTCGCGAAAACACGCATAATTGTTTTGAGATGAGCTACGATATTTTTCAATCTTAGTGATTGCTAAAATACAATGTAGGTATCAAATCATCCTACTGCATGCATTATATTTGTTATTGGAGAATTTTGCCTCATTTTTCTGGGAAGTAAAAAATAGAAACTGGTAATATACTGTTTACGGTTTGCTATTGTTTTATCTCAATCGGCTTTGAATGTACGAATGCATTGTGATATCTTTGCCTTTGCGACAATTCGATTCTTATTATTTACGACATGGTTACGATAATGGACTTCGATGTATTACAAACCTTACAGATCTGGCGATGACTTTTTTGGACAACCGTGACATTTAAATCTGCAGATTTTGAATCTTGTTGCCGATTGACTGGATGTAAGAACATCCATGATCCACAACATGGTGGATGACTTTATGGCGGTTAATATGGCAATAACACAAACCAAACAAAATTGTTTGCTTTTTAATTGACTGTTCGATTAAAAAACACTATGCCTCATCGAATTTCGTTGATTTTTCTCCCTATTATAGTTTGGAGCCCGACATTGAGCCAAAGTCCCATACAAAAAAGAACATGTCCTTTAACTTATTTTATTTTTTGCCCGGTTATATTAATTTATCTATTAATAAGACTTATTAGCAAAATAATAAATGAAGAAAATATATTTACATTATGTTAAAGTTAAATTATGGTGCTAAAACATGGACGCTGACAAAAGAGACTGTGCACAGAGTGAGAGTCGCACAAAGAGCGATGGAGCGGGCCATGCTAGGCATTAGCTTAAGATATCGAGTCCGTAATACGGAAATCCGACGACGGACAAAGGTTGCAGATGTTGGAGGCCGTATTGCGCGACTCAAGTGGCGCTCGGCAGGACACGTGGCCAGACGTGATGATGGAAGGTGGAGTACATCTCTGACTGAGTGGCTTCCAATAGCAGACAGGCGTTCCGTAGGCAGACCACCAGCCCGATGGGTCGACGACATCAGATCCATCGCGGGACACGCGTGGATAAGATCAGCCCGAGACAGGGAAAACTGGCACAAGGGAGAGGAGGCCTATACCCAGCAGTGGGTCGATACAGGCTGATAATGATGATGAAAGTTAAATGTTCTTGCTCAATAATACTCCAAGAAATGATGATCTGTAATTCCTTATATAAGTCATCTTAATAACACATCGCGTGGTTATAACACCTGAGTTATATTCAAATTAAAACCACTAACTTAATCATGCAGTCGAACCAAGTAAGGACTATAATATTGAGGATAAGATGATACAATGTTTTTGACTATATAACTTATCTAAAGCACTATACTATAGGTATATATTATACTACGTTACGTCACAGCGACAATGTTTACCTCGTATGAAAAGCAAAAACAGTGCAATAGCGCAACAGTGTAACCAAGGCACTCCTGTTTACTGCTTACACTCAAAGCTGAAGAGCACATAAAGTGTAAACTTTCTTATGTGTATCGCTTAAAACTTAGCGCTACCTACATTGAACACTAAGTGAAATTATGTTTTTGTAATATTTATAAAACAAACTCTAACAGGGTGTGTTAGAGTTTGGCCTATAAGTACCTATCTACTTACTTATTTTTAAATAGGTACTTAAATACAAAATATGAAATCCTTAATAACGTTGTTTGATAATCATTATTAATCTATTAAGTCACATCTCAGACCAAATATTTATATTTGGTCTTAGGGTCACATATACCTACATATCACATATCATAACTATACACATTGATTATAATTAATCTAGGTCATAAAATACATTTATCTACACTAATGTTGTAACATTCTACTTATGTTTCCAATACTTGACTTATAATGACTACTGTTATAGCGCAGACAACATTTAAGCAATTTCACATGATGTTATAATATCCACATCGATATCGTAAAATCTCATTATAACATCGCGCGCTCTCTCCTGATTGGCCCTGCGCGCGCAGCTGCGCTTTCATTGGTTAGATTTTAATGGCGCCAAGTTCACTGTGACAACACACGTACGCGTGAATTTAATGTTTCGCAATAGGTTTTTTTTTTTTTTTTTTATTAGTGAAGATAAAGTAGTGTATGCAACTGCATATAACACGGGTATTAAAACACTCGTTACTATTATGACATCGAAGGCTATTAAAACACACTCGTGTTTTAATACCCTTCATTATATGACAGTTGCATAAACTACTATTATGATTTTGTCTAGCTAGTCGGAAAGTTATACATCAATCAAATGTAAACTAACTTAAAAAGGGCACAGACCCTGGAGTCTGTGGAACAGAATTAAAAAAAATCTCGAACTTTGACATTTTTATGAAACAACGGTTTTCGCGTTTTTTTAAGTAATAAAAGTTAGTGTTAATAATAAGTAAATTCAATAAATTATAGAACATGTCCAACTTATCGTCCGTCCCTTATTTGAACTATGCCATTTCGACTCGCTAATCCTCTGGCACAGAATAGTAAGACTAAAATTATAATTATATTCTATTTAGCTCATTTGCAATTGCTTTAACATAATTCTACATTATTAGGAAATCTAAGTGAAACATCAAGTAAAAAGCGTTCTTAAATCAAACACAAAGCGACTGTATTTCACCGGCAAGCAAATAGATTTTTGCGTTTTTTTATCTCTCTATTTAAGTAATAAAAGTCAGTGCTCATTATAAGTAACTACAATAAATTACAGAACATGTCCAACATATCGTCTATCCCTTCTTTGAACTATGCCATTTCGACTCGCTAATCCTCTGGCACAGAATAGTAAGACTAAAATTATAATTATATTCTATTTAGCTCATTTGCAATTGCTTTAACATAATTCTACATTATTAAGAAATCTAAGTAAAACATCAAGTAAAAAACGTTCTTAAATCAAACACAAAGCGACTGTATTTCACCAGCAAGCAAATAGAAAAGGAACGGCTTTATCCTCCATTGGGTTTATAGTTTGTGTCACAGATCTCGGAAGATGGGTCATGTTTTGATCAAGCGAGAATCTAACTTTGCCCGAACCTCTTTGCCTAAAATCACAAGTATGCGTAACACCAATAAATTATTATCTTATTTTTACGCCAACTTTCTATCTCGCTCGCTCAATTTCACACTACAGATGAAAGTCCTACCATGTGAATTTCCTAACACTCTATAATTTTAAATATTAACATTGGTTTCTCATAAAATTACGCTCATTCTCTTGTATATTTTTCTTAATTTACCGAAATACATGATATCAACCGAAACTTAAAACGTTTTTTTTTTAATCTCTTCTATCAAATCAAAAAACATTACATGCGAAAGGTTTATTTTTAAAAATTAAATACCTATGTATACTCAAACTTTTAAATAAATGTGCGAGTGACACATCTGTGACCTTTCAAGATGTCAACCTTTGAGAAATAGTTTTAATTACTTACAGAGATTGCTTACTTCAGCACTTATTGCAATGCACTTACAAAGTGACGTGCACGAATATTGCATTCTGTAGTATTTCAACACTTTACGGTATATGACTATTTGCTACATACCTATTATAAGTGCCTCGAGCGCCAGATAAAAGTAATGCCTCTCTAGATCTCTCCGGGTTTATAGTGTGTGCATTGCTTTGGCAAGCGGCATTCGAAATCTATGGAGCGGTATGGGCGGCCGTCCAAAGCGCCTGTTAGCGTGCTTCGGCTTTGCTAATGGGTAAAATGAGCTTTTTAGGGTTCCTTCCGTACCCAAAGGGTAAAAACGGGACCCTATTACTAAGACTATGCTGACCGCCCGTCTGTCTGTCTGTCTGTCACCAGGCTGTATCTCATGAACCGTGATAGTTAGAAAGCTGAAATGTTCACAGATGATGTATTTCTGTTGCCGCTATAACAACAAATACTAAAAACATACAGAATAAAATTAATCTGTATTTTTAACCGTTTTCGCTCGATATTAATAATAGTAACAGGTAGATGGTTGAAATATTCACAGAATGTTTAGTTGTATATACAATTTAATACTAAATAATTAAATTAAAAATAAAATGAATATTTAAGGGGGTTTCCCATTCATTAAGGAACCCTGCGTGCGCGAATTCTACTCGTACTTGGCCGATTATTTTTTCTTCGTAGCGCTCGTAGCGTATTTTGACTAGGTGTTAGTCAGCAATCACCGGTGTTAACCAACGCTCTCTACGGTCATTATTTGGATGGGTGACCGCGGGTGGCATTATCAAACTAAGCGCTACCGTGGCTTGGATGACACGTTAAATTGTAGGTCCCGGTTATTATAACCGTTTCGCGATATTAGAGGCCTTCAGGCCTTCAAACTCTAACACCAGGGCTAGTCACCCGGCCTACACGAACTTACTTATTTTTTTCTTTACAATCTTGTAACCTCATGCTTGGCTATACAGAAACGGTGTACTGAGTCGACAATACGTAATTTAAACCATCATTATGAACAACTTTTACTATGGGGTAACCCAAAATGTAATGAATAAACAACTTTAAAATAATTGCATCTCGAAATCGATGATATATATGATGTAGCTCATATTTTTAACTTCTGGATTGATCTTCCCATCGCTGGCTTTCTAATAAAAGAAAACATAGTAAGATATAATAAACTTTGGTACGTAGTTAACTCATTGTGACCACAGGAGCGCTTTTACATTACCGATCCGAAAACGTGTCGGGCGCCGATCCGATATCAGTGTAAGTAAAATGTAATAAATAGGTATGTACGCTCCGACACGACATGCGATATTGGGCCGGACAATATGAAAGACAGGTATATATTTTCATACATTTTACTTACCACTGACACTGTTATAGGATTAGATAATGTGAAAACACTCTAACGGTGTTTAATTTATTAGTGAACTCATTCCGTCCCATCGTTGCCTGGTGATTTTTCTAAAGACAAAGATGCATGTGAAACTTGATCATTTTATTTCTAGCATTTTTAGGGTTCCGTGCCCAAAGGGTAAAAACGAGACCCTATTACTAGGACTCCGCTGTCCGTCTGTCTGTCCGTCTGTCCGTCTGTCTCCAGGCTGTATCTCATGAACCGATATAGCTAGAGAGCTGAAATTGTTTAGTTATCCGAACTTATTTACTTAACTTAGTAATAGGATCGAATAATGTGAAAACGCTCTAACTATACCTAGAATTAGTGAACTCTTTCCATCCTATCGTTGCCTGGTGAATTATTTAAAGACAAAGATGCATGTGAAACTTGATCATTTTATTTCTAGCATTTTTTAGTTACCTGAACTTATTTACTTAACTTACAATACTAATTTAGCTACGTTCAATTCACGATTTGTAAGTTGCTCCACTCTGGTTTCACGGCCTCCTTGACCTAATGCATTACTTTGTACTTTATAGACCGTTATATGTAGCTTTTTATGTCCACGACTAGCATTAAATTCAGTATGTCTAACGTTAAATGTGGTTCGTTTATGTGAAACTAGCTCGGTCTCATGTATTTTACCAGTTATGGTCCGTTTCCACTGGTTCTATTGGTTATTCTGTACAAGACGGTCTTCTAGAGGACGCGGTCGGACATACCGATACATATTTTATTGCCAAAATGCTATTCGGTACACATTACACAATTTTTAGGTTTCCGTACCCAAAGGGTAAAAACGCGACCCTACTCGTATTACTAAGACTCCGCTGTCCGTCCTTCTGTCTGTCTCTCTGTCTTCAGGCTGTATCTCATAAGCCGTTATAGCTAAAAAGCTGAACTTTTCACAGATGATGTATTTCTGTTGTCGCTATAACAGCAAATACTAAAAACAGGATAAAATTAATATTTTTAGGGGGGCTCCCACACAACAAACCTGATTTTTTTACCATTTTTCGCTCGATATTAATAATGGTAACAGGTAGATGCTTGAAATATTTACAGAATCTTTAGTTGTATGTACAATTGAATAAAAAATAATTAAATTAAAATAAATATCTAAGGGGACTCCTATACAGTACGGAACCCTGCGAGCGCGAGTCCTACTCATCCTTGGCCGATTGTTTATTGATAATTTAGAAAACTGAATACCTTATAAACCGTTCTAGCACTAACAAAGGCATTGACATCCTTTTATAGAGTCATACACTCATACATATACAATTATACATGCTTGACTCTATAAAGGCACATAAGTACAGAATACGTTTAGTAAAAACTCCATGTTAAATATTACATAGGTATACAGGGTTATTTCTAATCAATTAGCATCCTTTTAGGGGCTTATTCTGTCATCAAAATTTACAACTTTTGTTTTACGACTTTTAATAATTCTCAGCACGGGCACTTTTAATAATTCTCAGCAGAGCTCCCACCTGGCTATAAAGAGCTTTGGCCCACCTGGAAAACCCTAAACCGCCTGCGTTCCCAAGTGGGCCGAAGCCGAGACAATCTGGCAAAATGGGGATACATAGACAGCTCCAACGTCGAATGTCTCTGCGGCGTAAGACCGCAGACTATGTCACATCTGACCAACTGTGCAGCATGCCCTAAGTCCTGCACCACCCAGGACCTAAATGAGGCAACAGATAACGCCATTGAGGTGGCCAATTTTTGGTTAAAAGCCGGAATATAAAATTTTTAGCACGCAAAATCGACTCGAGAAGAAGAAGAATAATTCTCAAAAAAAAGTTGTTGTTCCATAGAAAAATATCGTTCACCCTCGACAAAATGTATGGAACAGCAGATTTTTTTTTTTTTGAGTTTAGACAAAAGTCGCAGAACAAAAGTTGTTAGTTTTGATGTACAGAATAAGTCCCCAAGAGGATGCTAATTGATTAGAAATAACCCTGTATAATAAGCCCGATTATAGATTAAGCAATAGACTGTAAGTTGCATTTTTAGTAAATAAATAAATTGAAATTGAAATTGAAATTGAAATAGTTCTGTTTCTATTTCACTTTATGCATTCGATAGGGAAAACGCTTTTTTACGTTGTTATAAATTTATCCTGGCGCCTCTGTAACTGTTACATTAAATGATAAAGTTTTGAGTTCAGGCATTATTGTTGTGTCTATTTTTAAACTCATCATTATGACTACGAGTAACTTTTACTAGTCCAACCTCCAAATCGCGAAAACACAGTTGTTAAACTTTCTCAAAAGTTTGTTTTTGCTAGGAATAATCGACTGTTAGCCCCATAGTAAATAAAAATTGGTTAAAATGTTAAGTATATCATACCTTACTAGCGACCCGCCCCGGCTTCGCACAGGTTTGTTATACATATAAACCTTCCTCCTGAACCACTATAAATCTATTTATAAAAACCGCATGAAAATTCGTTGTGTCGTTTTAAAGATACAAGCATACATGGGGACATGGGGACAGCGGAAGCGACTTTGTTTTATACTATGTATGTAGCTCATGCCTAAGTACCTGCATTTTGGAGTAGTGTAATGTATTTGTATCCTTGATATAACTTGGCTTAATATACCTTTAATATATCCTTAAAATAATTGGCGTAGTTACACACATAGAATACAAAGAGCATGTCGTGCTTAAACCTACAGACGTCATTATTTTTAATAAAACATGTTACATATTAGAGATGTCAGCTTTCTTGTATTTACTTGGAAATCTTATGATTAAATATTTTTAGTCTCTCTCTCTCTCTCTCTCTCTCTCTCTCTCTCTCTCTCTCTCTCTCTCTCTCTCTCTCTCTCTCTCTCTCTCTCTCTCTCAGAGAAAGAAAATTAGATTTAGATTCATTTTAGTGTCCTCTTGTAAAGCCTTTAGTTATAAGCAATGTTGTTCAAATCATTTAAAAAAAATGTTAATCTTAAAAAGCACAAACCGTGGAGTCTGTGGAGTGTACATTCAAATAAAAAAAAAAAAATTTAGTTATACCTGAAAATAAGTAATTTGAAGCTTTTGGGGTCGAGACTTTAGGACCGTGGGGACCGGGTTCAAAAAACAATTACAAAGATCTTTCATTACGACTGGTCGACGCAACACGTGACCAAAATGCTGGCCTCTATTTTGCCTTAAGGATCAGTATTGCTATCCAACGTGGTAATGGGGCCAGCATTTTGGGAACTGTGCCCGCTGGTAGTGGGTTTTCAGATTAAGGTTTTCATCGTCATCTATACATACTCATTTTTTTTAGTTCAAGTGTTCTTTTAATTGACCGAGCTTTAGCGAGGTCTCTGAGTCTACTGGGACGAGCCGGCACTTGAGCTGTCAGATGTATGTTTGTATGTTTCTTTGTTCGACGATTACTCAAGTACCGCTTAGCTGATCTCCATGAAATTTAGCATGCACGTAGTTTATATATATAGAATTTTTAAGTTCGAATATGAGCATCTTCTGTTCAGTGGTGTCGAAGATACCAGGACCGGTGTTAAAAAGAGGCAAAACGGCGCCACTTTCTGCGGGAGTTGCGGAGTAATATAACTGCACGCTCGAGTATTTTATTTAAAATTGTAAGAATAACCGCTCATGTTCACGCATAATTCAGAATAATATTTTGTTTGTAATTGTTAAGGCAAATTTCATGATAATATTTAATTTGTAAGAATATTTATGTAATACCAAGCCCATTTTGGACGCCTAGCGCCACCTAGTGCTATCAAAGTGTAAACTTCACTTAGCGGTTGTTTTTAGGGTTCCGTACCCAAAGGGAAAAACGGGACCCTATTACTAAGACTTCGATGTCCGTCTGTCCGTCTGTCTGTCTGTCACCGGGCTGTATCTCATGAACCATGATGCTAGGCAGCTGAAATTTTCACAGATGATGTATTTCCGTTGCCGCTATTACAACAAATACTAAAAACAAAATAAATAAATATTTAAGGGGGGCTCCGATACAACAAACCTGAATTTTTAGACGTTTTTCGCTCTATATTAATAATGGTACCAGGTAGATGCTTGAAATTTTCACAGAATATTTAGTTTTTTATTCCCTTTAATTGACCGAGCTTTAGCGAGGTCTCTGAGTCTACTGGGACTCAGAGACCTCGCTAAAGCTCGCACTTGAGCTGTCAGAGGGGTTAGTCCAGGTTTTCACGTAAATTGAAACTGCAGTAGTTTCCGTATGGCTCTATACATTTTTGTACAGCGCCCCTGGCGGAAACGAGGAAGAACTAACCAAAATGTATGGAGCCACACGCGAACGCGAAAGTTTAAGTAAACTACGCAAAACCTGGACTAGGGGCTCAGATGTATGTTTGTATGTTTCTTTGTTCGACGATAACTCAAGTACCGCTCAGCTGATCTCCATGAACTTTAGCATGCACGTAGTTTATATATATAGAATTTTTAAGTTCGAATGTGAGCATCTTCTGTTCAGTGCTGTCGAAGATACCAGGACCGGTGGTAAAAAGAGGCAAAACGGCGCCACTTTCTGCGGGAGTTGCGGAGTAATATAACTGCACGCTCGTGTATTTTATTTAAAATTGTAAGAATAACCGCTCATGTTCACGCAAAATTCAGAATAATATTTTGTTTGTAATTGTTCAGGCAAGTTTCATGATAATATTTAATTTGTAACAATATCAATGTAATATCAAGCCAATTTTGGACGCCTAGCGCCACCTAGTGCTATCAAACTGTAAACTTCACTAAGCGGTTGTTTTTGTAACTCGTTACTCAGGTCGATGTCAGAATAATTCATGTTTGGGCAGTATTGCATGGTGTCGCCACTTTGTATGAAATAAACTCATAGCTTGCTTTAGACCGATTCCGCGACTGTTCGGAATTAATTCATACTCATCTCACGTCAGCACGGGTAGCATGGCAAAGTGAACAAACAATTTATCCACTTTTAATGTCAGTTGTCATTGTCAATCCATCCTACTTTATTTCCGCTTCGAGGGGATATAATGGTGGAAAGACAATTTGTCCCTTTGCCATGCTACCCGTGCAGGAGCATTCAGATAGAGTAGGAGTTGTCGCAAACATTATTGTTCTATGAAGCCCGATATGCTATATTATGCGACTTCTCTGAGTGTTAGATTCCATTCAGTATGACCAGTGTAGCATAATTCAAACATTGTAGCAGAACAATAGCAATTTTAGGCAGAAACTTATATTTTAAATATTTCACCTAATGTAATCTATTTCATTCAAAATTGTTTAAATAATCGACCAAGTACGAGTACGACTCGCGCACGAACGGTTCCGTACTGTAAGAAACCCCCTTAAATATTTATTTTATTTTAATTTAATTATTTATTGTTAAAGTGAATATACAACTAAATATGCTGTGAATATTTCAAGCATTTACCAGTTACCATTATTAATATCGAGCGAGAAACGGCTAAAAAATTCAGGTTTGTTGTATGGGAAAATAAATATAAATTTTCAGCTTTCTAGCTATAACGGTTCATGAGATACAGCTTGGTGACAGACAGACGGACAGCGGAGTTGTGGATATGTGGTGGTGCGTCGGCGGTAGGTTGCGTCGTCGAATAACAACTCACTATACGAATATTACGTACTTATTGTCTCCGCATAGGCTTAACACACCACACAAATAATTGTAAATAATAGGAGTATGATGAGTGACAGAAGGCCCCAGTGGTGTCTCGGAGAGATGGCCCGTCCATCACAGGAGAGCCACCGGATGATTTGCACGCGATGCTCAGTTAAAGTGGGGTCGTGCCGATATTCAAACAAATTATACCAATGACAATCACATTTTTACGAGCACTTTCAATGTTCTGTTGAAAAGAAACCATTAAAATCTTCATAGGTTTTGCAGTTGCATCTATATGAAATCCGAGAAAATTTTGATGTTTTGACAAGTTGCCAGAAATGTCAGAGTTTTAATTATTAAGGTTTTTTTTTCCTTATTCAGAGGTTTTGAATAATGAGGTACTATTTATTGCCAGTCGGATAAGAATGAGTACTCATTTAAAGTAGGATAAAATTATATGAAACTGTATTTGTGTATTTTCATCGAAATTAAAGGAAGCGGATCAAATATCAATTACTAGATTTGACCCAAAAAACAGACGGGTGAAGTTAAATAAAACTGTTTAACATTTTGAAAATAAATAATTAATAAACTTTTTTTGTAACCAAAACCTTAGGTATTAGTTGCAATTGAACATTAATCTCAGAAAAAGAAGCAATAACGCAACACATAAACATAATATATTATGTTGCTTTTGACTGGCGTTGTTGCGATAGGCGATAGTTTCGCTATCGATAGTATGTCAAATTAAGTTAGTCGATAGTAGATAGTTCTATCGAAAATATCGAAGTTCAGCAGTTTACTATCGATAATAAAAATCATGCAATAGTTTTGAATATTGGCAATGCTATCGATAGTATCGAATACCTACTGTACTAGCCTTTTTAATAGTTCACTGCAGGACGTAGGCCTACCCACGAAGGGTGATCGGGCCATATTTACCACGCTGGCACAGTGCGGGTTGTATTCACATACGTCATCGAATTTCTTCTTTGCAGGTTGCCTCACGATGTTTTCCTTCACCGAAAAGCCAGTGGTGTGAAAATCCGTCCATAAATTCTGAAGAACTCATTTGACAGACGGACAGACAGACGGACAGCGGAGTCTTAGTAATAGGGTCCCGTTTTTATCCTTTGGGTACGGAACTCTAAAAAAGTCGCCTACCTTTCATACCAATATTATTATAATTTTTTGAAATCACAGTATTTCTGATATAAAATAGGAATAGCGCGAGGTCCACGTCCGGGGCGGACTACTAGTTAAATTGTTTAGGTTTGTACATATAGCATAGTAGTTGTAATATATAGTAAAGTTTATGAAATGTTATAGTAATAGTAGTTCTCCGAATAGTAGTAATTTGATAAGTTAATATGATAGCCCTACGAAATAGGCTGTGTATTAATTAATTTAGAAAGTATTGTGTTGGATATCCGGATTGGTCTTAGAGATAAAAGTTAGTCAACTCGTAATAACGAGAACAATGATAACGTTTTTTTTTTTGTTGTCTGTGATTTTTGATGAGGGGAAGTGGGTATTTCCTTCTAAATGGGGGTAAATTTGCTGTCGTGCTATTTATCAGCTGATTTCGATAATATTTAGGAAGATTGTTGTATCTAAATCCTAACAAGATTTGCGAGAACGAACTAAATAGACTAAATCAGTCAAGAGCGAGACGAGATATAGGGTAGTGATGATTCAGTTAAAGACATGTGTCGCGAGATCTACTGTTCGTAGAACTACTAGTAATTTTAAAGTTTTACTATGAGTTCAACTTTGAAATAACGAAAAAGTCAGCTAATTCCAGACATTCCGTCGAGAGTTTATGAAAGTTTTTGAAGCTGACTTTCTTCTCGCAAATACGCAGTCGGTCCTATAGTAATAATCGGTCATAGCGATAAATATACTTACAATTTTCTAGACTACGTTAATAAATATAGGCCATAGCTATAAATATAATGATTTCTTAGAGTGACTACGTTGTCTAAATTAACAATGGGTTAAATGTATACATTTTTATTAGGTTTATAGAACTGATAAATTACTTGAATTATAGGTACTTTTCCGGAATGGTCAATGGTCCAAAACGTTGCTTTGTAGGTATATTATTTTCTCAGCCAGAAAAATATACAAATCGAGTAGCAACAACCATTCTTCAAATGCCGAACAACATTTCCCATCGTATCACGTTCACAATACCCCTACAAACAAAATAACACGCTCACAAGCAAAACAACGTAGGAATTTGCATAAAGGTCAGAACGCGCCGGCATGTACTGCTACAAAATATACATGATGACTAAGAAAAGTGTAATTAGTCCGGCAGATAGATTATCAAAAAACCGGCCAAGTGCGAGTCGGACTCGCGCACCGAGGGTTCCGTACAAACCTGCAAGGTTTACAAAGTTCTAAGTTCAAAGTTCTTCAAAAAAAGTAATAAGTTTATATTTATTAAAAAATATATATTTTGTAATGTAACTAAAAATTTAAGGTTTTCGGAATTTTTCCTTTATGTGTGCTATAAAACGTTGCTTCATGCCAAATTTCAAGATTCTAGGTCGACTGGAAGTACCCTTTAGGTTTTGATTCCCTTGCGAGTACTTGCGAGTTTCAAAATATGCAGCTTAAATTGCTGTTTCTTTTGATTGCGTTGACATAGAAGTTTGATTTTGTTACAGCTTAAAGGTATTATAGACCTGAGTATTTGGTATGAATTTCAATTTAATACCTCTACGCGTTTATGAGGAAATGGGTAGTAAGGTTAAAATTATTAAAAAAAAATATATTATGTGATGTAACTAAAAATTTATGGTTTTCGTAATTTTTCCTTTATCTATGCTATAAGACGTTGCTTCGTACCAAATTTCAAGATTCTGAGTTCACGGGAAGCACCCTGTAGGTTTTGATTCCCTTGCAAGTGTCGAAAATTTGCGGCATAAACGGCTGTATCTTTTGATTGCGTTGGCTTAGAAGTTTGATTTTTTCACAGCTTCAAGGGACAGTAGACTTGAGTAATTGATATAAATTTCAGCTTCATACCTCCACGCGTTCCTGAGAACAAGGGTCTTGACAGACGGACATACGGACAACAAAGTGATCCTATAAGGGTTCCGTTTTTTCCTTTTGAGGTACGGAACCCTAAAAATATTAGACACGTATTTTGTCTTTTGGCGATTAAACAAAAAATGATGAAGGTATAGTCCGTCATTGTTTCGCGTGACGTCATAAGCGCCATACAAATGTATAGACTTCTGTAAGAGACGACGTCACGAACCCCACTCCCAAACTTTGACAAGGTTTATCTTTGTCATTTTTTGTTTGATTAACAAAAGAAAAAATAAGTGTCTAATATTTTTTGATATTCTAACTCACGGACTAATTATAATAACGATTTGAATATTGTTAACATTTTATTGGGCTTTGAATTGATATGATTAATTATATTAATCAATTTTAATATTAGTGACCATAGTGGAAAAAAATGTCGCGGTGGTCTAGTGGTAACGACACCGGCCGGCGGCCTTACAATCGTACTTAAGGTCGTGGGTTAAAATTCCGGTCCCGTACCTACCAATAAGTTCTTCGGAATTGAAGTACCTACGGGACTTCACAACACTGGCTTTTCGGTAAAGGAAAACATCGTGAGGCAACCTGCATACGTCCGTCAAAGAAATTCGATGGCGTATCATGTGAATCCACCAACCCGCACTGGGTCAGCGTGGTGAATATGGCCCAATAACTCTTCGTGGGTAGACCTAAGTCCTGTAGTAGACTATTAAAAAGGCTGGTACAGTACAGTGGCCATCGAGGATGTTCCACACATCTTGCTCCGGTGCCCAGTCCACACAGCCCTAAGATTTAAATTAGAACAGGCTGTAGGAATAAACGTGGAAAAGAATAATTTGAATGAACTACTGACGAGTAAAAGTAGTAAAAACCAGTTCATGGACTACTGTATTCAAATGTGCAAAATAGTAAACAATAGAAATAAAAATAGATAGATAAATTTTGTTAGATTTTAAGTATTTTAATGGTAGGTATTTTTTTTATTATTTAACGATAATCATCAAAAAAATACATCAGTAACAAAGAATTAGTACATGTCATATAGTTTTGTTAGATTATATATTGTTACATATATAAAATTAGCAAGTAAAAGATAAATAATATAGGTACTTTAGATTATTTTATAGTAAGTATGGTAAATAGAATTAACATAGCTGAACATGCCATAATGAACAAAAGAAATACATATATTTATAAGTATTGGAAATAAGCCACGCGGGTGCATAATGTTATGTATAAGTTGTGGGCAGTGCGAGATGTGGAATGCAAACAAATACTTAGTTTAGTTACTTAGAATAAGAAGAGACATGCCAGCAATCTAATCCTAGAAAGAAGATCTGGGGATAGGAGCCACAATATTAAAAAAAAAAGTACAGTGGCCAATGATGCTTATTATGGTTCAAAACTCTGGGTGGCACTCACCTGTAAAAATGGGCTTTATTTCTACTGACGCGTTACATATGTGATAAAAAAAATCTAGGCCCTCATTTGATAACCGCTGTGGTACTCGTATTGGTATTCGCGTTTTATTGTGCACGCACTAAATTCTCGTGCCATATTAAATGCTAAATCCAACTTAAATAGAAATGAATGCATTTTAACCAATCGGCATTTATTTAGATTTCGTCGCGCGATGCTCATGGAGTGCGTAAAATTTGTTAGGAATACTGTATTACTACAAAAGTAGAAGACTAGATTAATCGAAGACTAGATTTTAAGTTGTCTTAAAATGACGAGATTAGTTGCGAATTCAGGGAACTTGCTTAACTTTTCCGCGCAATAGAATCAAGCGTTTCGAGTCCACATTCCTCATACCAGAATGTGGTACGCTTTGCCCGAGTCTGTTTTCCCGCCAAAGTACAATGTAGGTATCTTCAAATCCCGAGTAAATAGGTATCTTCTAGGTAAGGGTGTTACATCCTAGACCGCATATCTGCTTAGTTAACATCAGGCAGTGTGTAGTCAAACGCAAACCTATAGGAAATAATTAAAAAAAAAAACTTAGCCCCAGTGTGTTTAAACCTCAAGCACCATCCATCACGAGCTGACCGCTGTACACGGGATTGGGTTCCGACGATAAATCGACGGACGACGGACCGGACGGCGTGCGTATCACAATACAAACGTTAGATCGATGCGTATATGTGCGGGATATTTCATTTTGTCGTGCCGTGTGGATTGTGTTATGATGTGAAAACAAAAAGGGTAGCTTCGTCTTTCTAGGCATTCTTGGCGTCAGAATTTTAGCTTACAATTAAGATAAATTTTATTTAATTTAAGATTTTTTTTTCTTAGATGGAGTATATGAGATTTATGGTGAGAGAGAGAGAAATTCCTATCACACAATAGTACCGAGACAATACAGTTTTCATGATTTTGACTAACCAAAATACTACCATATTTGTTTGGTATATAAAGATAAAACAAACGATAGATCGACGGGCGACGGACCAGACGGCGTGCGTATTACAATACAAACGTTAGATCGATGCGCATATGTGCGGTATTTCATTTTGTCGTGCCGTGTGGATCGGGTTATAGTTATGATGTGGAAACGAAAGATCTTCAGTATAATATAGCAGATTTAAAAAAAAAAGGGGTTTTAGGATGCTTTCTTCTTTCTAGAGATTCATAGGGTCAGAATTTTAGATTTAAGGTTAAAGAATTTCTTTTTCTTTGACAGGAAATGGTAAATTTAGAGAAAGAGAGAGAAAAAAAGAAAGAGAGAGAGAGAATAGTATTATTTAATAATAACAAAATGCGAAAACAATAATTATTTTATTTGATTCAGGGTTGAAACAGATGATAAATCGTCGGACGACGGAACGGACGGCATGCGTATCACAATACAAACGTTAGATCGATGCGTATATGTGCGGGATAATTCATTTTGTCGTGCCGTGTGGATCGGGTTATGATGTGGAAACGAAAGATCCTCAGTGTAATAAATAAATAAATAAATAAATAAATAAATAAATAAATAAATAAATAAATAAATAAATAAATAAATAAATAAATAAATAAATAAATAAATAAATAAATAAATAAATAAATAAATTTATTGAATCTTTACAAACATCAAATCAAATAAATCAGATTTAAAAAAAAGACAGGGTGATGGGATGCTTTCATCTTTCTAGAGATTCATAGGGTCAGAATTTTAGATTTAAGGTTCAAGATTATAGAGAAAGAACGAGAGGGAGAGATAGAATCCTATAGCTTAATAATACCAAAACGTGATATTAATTATTATTTTATTTGATTCAGGGATGAAACAGATGATAATCGACGACGGACTGGACGGCGTGCGTATCACAATACAAACGTTAGATCGATGCGTATATGTGCGGTATATTTCATTTTGTCGTGCCGTGAAAATTGGGTTATGATGTGGAAACGAAAGGGGTACCTTCGTCTTTCTAGAGATTATTAGCGTCTGATTTAGGTAAGATAACTTTTTTCTTAGATGGGGAATATGGAAGACTTAGAGTGAGAGAAAGAGGGAAAACCTATCATACATAATTCTTGTTTGCAAAAAATTGCATGACCGACTTCAACCGTATACAGAATTTGCGAATATTTTGCACGGATCGATGTAACATTTTTCACATTATTGTTGATTTATCAAAAATAACTCGGCCGATTTCAATAAAATTTAAATGGGACTAATTTCAAAGTATGTATATTCTTTCCAAAAAAAGAATTATCGAAATCGGACCACTACGTCAAAAGTTATGCGGTTATACATAAAAAAAAAAGTACGCGTCGAATTGAGAACCTCCTCCGTTTTGTCGGTCAAAAAGTATCAAGACACTAAAGTTTTCATAACTACCATATTTGTTTGATAGAAAGATAAACGATATATCGACAGACGACGGACCGGACGGCGTGCGTATCACAAATCACAATACGAACGTTAAATCGATGCGTTAGTGCGGGATATCATTTTGTTGTGGCTCGTGGATTGGGTTATGATGTGGAAACGAAAGGGTGATGGGGGGTGCCTTCGTCTTTCTACAAACTCTTAGTGGCACACACAGAACAGCAGAACTCATTTTCTATAGGATTCATTTCGGAGAGTGTGCATCTGAGCTGCACGACTTTATCCTACCATCCTCTTTTTACTACAGGACAAGTAGGAGGACACCACATTACCTACCACCCCTACACTGTCGATTTTCCTCCGATACGTACGAAGCGGTTTGACTCAACTTTTCTGATTCGTATCGCCAGGGAATGGAACAGCCTTCCTGCTTCCTTGTTTCCTAAGAGATATAATCTAAAGCTTTTCAAGATTAGAGTGAATAGGTATCTTCTAGGTCTGCGTGCTCCATCTTCGACCACAACGTCGCTTACCATCAGACGAGTTGGTGGTTGAGCGCGGACTTATTCGAGATAAAAAAAAGAACTCTCTCTCTTCTGTGGTGGCAAAGAAGATCTGACAATGTCGGCCCAGACTTTATATCGTAGCCCAAAAAAGCGTTAAACATTGTCAACAAATTCACAGAAAAAAAACAACTGCGTTTAATGCTTTATTAATTTGCCAATTTGATTTTTAAGCCCTCCATATTTTACAAGCAGTGTCAAAAGATAATGAGTAGGAAAATCTTCAAAAAAAAAATTATCAAATAATTAAATACTGTATGAGGTAATGGCCCTCTAGAATTTCCTAGAGTGGGGAGAGACAATTGTAAACAATATTCAAATTGTGTTAGCACTGTAAGCACGTTCAAAATATGTGTTTTTGGTATTCTATAGTCAAAAATACTAGTCAAAATTAGTCAGCTATTTTAGCTGACTTTAAAAACCTTTTCTAAATCAGGCTATTTTTAGTAACATTCAGAGGAAATAAAATAAATAAAAAACAATGGCCCGACAGCTTGCACATTTTACGCAACACCTTAAAAATTAAGATCACCCACCTGCCTTTATCCCAAACATTTTCCCGCAATTTAAATGCAATTTGTGAGCAGAAAAAACCAATTACAGCCCCAGTAAAAGCTAATTCATAAATAATTCTTCCATAAAACAATTTATTCATGTTGAGAAATGGAGATTACAGTAACATAATAATTTTACAGTCTACTATGCAGATGAGTATTAGCATTGCAAAGGGATAAAAAGGGAAAATGGCTTCAGTAAGGCTTCAGTCAGTATTACGACCGGAGCAAGGTCCAATGATTTGGAAAATTAATCTTGCTGCAAGAATTCTTGAACTGTAATGGACG
Source organism: Hypomecis atomaria (assembly GCA_964007245.1). Lineage (NCBI taxonomy): Eukaryota > Metazoa > Arthropoda > Insecta > Lepidoptera > Geometridae > Hypomecis > Hypomecis atomaria. The sequence continues at coordinate 17,423,572 of OZ023300.1, read as the reverse complement.
AATGTACTCTTAGATTCTTAGTTTTGTTTCTGCATTTTCAAATGCAATGTCATTTTATATCTAAGTTTAAATAAGGTTTTTCAGTTAGGTATTGTGAAATACCAAAAAAATTAAGAGTTATGATATAAAACTAAACAATTTGAAATATATTATTACGCCTGAAAGAAGGTCCAATGATTTGGAAAATGAATTTTCCTGCAAGATTTCTTGGACTGTAACGGACTAAAATGTATTCTACTCATAGGAATCTTATAAGTTTCCCTTCATTTATAAAATGCAGTGACTGTTTCATAAGTTTTGAATAATGCATTAAGATATAACGATGATATGGAAAAAAAAATGTCGAGTTCTGTATCTAGTTGTGATTAATTTTACAAGCTTTTATTTAACTTGCAATGGGTGTACCTATGTATGTATGTAATTCGGGTGGAATCTTGCAAGTTACATTTAATCGATTATCCAGTTTCAGATTGAGCTGAAATTTTGCACGCATATGTATATCCCGTGACAATGCAATAATATGGTACCATGAAGATGATCTGATAATGGAGTCGGAAGGTGGCCATAGGAACTCATGTACTAAACAAGATAGACCCGTCGTGTGTGGGCTCGTTTTACTTGTCTTGGCTAGCACTCTGCTCCTACATGATATCCAGGCTCTCAAAAGCATGTATATTTTGAAAAAGTTATATTTTATACTAATTTACATTACTATTAAAAATTATATTTTATACTAATTTACATTCTCTGAACTCTGTTTAAGGAAATCTTCATAAACCTATGTCTCGACTCATTCTTGACCGATTTCGTTCGTACTTGCATCATATTAGGTGGAAGGACATTCATCATATTAGACCGCTTATCTGCTTAACATCAGGCAGTATGTGGTCAAACGCAAACCTATTCAGAATAAAAAAAATAAAAATAAAAAAAAATATTAAAATTTAGATACTAAACAATCTGGTCAAATATGATCTAAATGGGTTAAAAAATAGCGCTTTGGAAATTCGCCCCCTTTTTAAGGGAAATATCAATCAAAAATCACCGGCGACACAAAATCAAAAATATGTAGAATAAACCCGTGTGTCACGTTAGACATTTTTATTTTTAAAGTGTGACTAGTGGAGGTGAATCAACATCCGGGCAGACGAAAACAAAATTTGTAGAGTTAAAACTGAGACTATATCTCACTTCGCTCACTCGGTCAGTTATAATTTTAGAAAACAATTTAGCTCGGTTTATAAAAATTGATTGTTCGCATTGATCACCTGAGAGTAGGTATACTAAGACAAAAGGGATGATATTTTTGGATTACAACCGTGTAAAAACGACCAAGGCTAGCCAACGGGCCCACACGAATTTACGCGCGTGAAATTTTTAATTCAAAACGACTTAATTAGAAGTCCACTGGTTACCAAGCTAGAGCTGTCCTTACCATAATATTGTACTAGCTGTCCGACCCGGATTCACCCGGTTACGCATGAATAATAGCTTTTGAATAATGGCTTTGTTATATATTACGCAGTGAAAACGAAACATACACACATTTTATGGGTTATACCACAGACATAGCACAGGTAGACAAAGTGAATAATATCACCATTACGTTCTAGCACCTAACACGTAATAACTGAAATCGTATCGAAGCCTTACCGGAAACATTCCGGATATTCATTCACAAAACGTAATACTTGCTGAGAGAATATTACACGGCCTGTGGAATAAGGTAACTTAGCTTGTACTAATACTAGCTTTACCAGTGATTTTCCAAAGAATCCTTAATTTTTTGTTAGATAAAAAGTAATTTTTATACCACCTGCTCGAAAATGACTCATTATATGGTGTACAATCTCAACGTAAAACAAGTCATTATTATCTTAACACAATCCGAGGGCTATGGTAGGTCAATAATGTTGTATGAAGTTCCCTAGGGAGTAAAGTTAATTGGTATGAAAATTTCTTAACTTAGAACATTTCAGGACATCGAAAAAAGGTAAGGTAATGTAAAATCGAATGAAATCTCTTTACATTGCACGGCAACGGGCATTGTAAGGAGATTTTAATCACACTGATGCTGGCATTCACACGCACTGACACACACGCACACGCACATGCACACGCACACGCGCACACACAGACACACAAACGACAATTGGAGAGCCATTATGATGTTACTCTCACTTGCCGTCATGACTGCTTTACATTATTTCTTAACAGTTTAGCAATCGAATACAACGGTAAATTTCACGGCACTGGGATGCTCTGGTTTGCCGGTTTACATTATTCCAGTTGCAATCCAGCACTGGTTTCTTTCGCCCCGCTCCAAGCAATGCGGGGCGAATGGGGGCCTGCAAAAAGATTTTCATCGGCGATTCGCCCCACGGGCCGAACAGCTTGCGGGGCGAAACGACGACTAAGCCTTCAATAGCTAGACTGGAATAATATAAACCGGTCATAACACAAACTGGTGAAGTTTAATCACTGTTCCACTTCCTCCACGTCGTAGGTTCCATGATTTATAGAGGCGATATCAGAGATACATTGCGTGTGCTTCTTATAATAATGTCTTTATGGAACACTACACTTTACCCGTTTTAGTAGGTACGAGTATAACGCTTTCGTGGAACTGGCCACTGAGGATTTTGTTTGACGCATATCATATATTATTTATATTGAAGAAAATTGTAATTTTAGAATGGAAAAGTAAGTAAACATCAAGAAGTAACCAGAAGTAAAAGGTAAAACAATCAAATTTTTCATGGAAAAAAGTTTATTGACTTTGGTCATGTTTATGAACATTTGCTGTTCTAATTTTTTTCGCAATTTCGGGATTGGTCTCTTGTTAATAGTTTATGACCAACTTTGATGTGTACAATGATACAGTAAAATATATCCGTCCTCTATACCCTGTTTGTATCACAATCATTCTTAAATAGATTATAGTGTGCTCATTGTTTTGGACCACAGAATCGGTCGAAATTTTAGGTTTTTAATTGTGTCATGTATTTTCTGTTGTCTGTTATAATTGCCTAAGAAATAAAATAAAAATAAATGAAATCATTTTTATTGACCTTAGAACAGCCTACCTGTGGACACAAGGGCTCCCGAATAAAGTTTAAATAAGATCAATGATTCCAAAGAGACTTACTTACCATGATGACCTCGGAAAGATTGAAGCAAAAAGGAAATCAGCTGTTTCTGTTAAAACTTCAAAGATATTTGCCAAAACAATGTTATAATTCTAAGTTTTATATATTCCTCAAAGATTAAACGGTTGATTTTTTTAACAATTTCGGGGTCGGTGCCATTGTTCAAATTGGTCGCATTTATGTATTCAATATTACTGTAGATGCCGAGGGCCGAGAAATATGACAGTCATTTCAAAACCGTATAAAATTTGAAAATTTTGGTATAGGCCGCGCCACACATGTCGGTGGATGTGAAGTTAGCTACAAACTGCGCAATGGCCAATCAACGTGCGGTTTTATGTAAGCTTTAGTCAGCATTAGATAGCATTAGATATTGCGCAGCTTGTAGCTAACTTCACATCCGCCAACTTGTAAGGCGCGGCCTAATTGCGCAGCTTGTAGCTAACTTCACTTTCGCCAACTTGTGTGGCGCGGCCTATACTTGAAATTATAAAGCACAAAGGGCGGTAAGTTAAATTTGGTTCAATTTTATGATTCATACACTTTTTCCTCACAAAATAACGCTTAGTTATAATGTCAATATAAGGAGTCGTAATCCCTCCCCATATGGTCTTAAAAGTATACCGCACCAAAATTAATTTACAAAAATAATATTATAATAAAAACACGTACCTAGGTAAAGAATATTTTTTCCTGGTCGAATATTATTTTTGCTCCCTACACATACCTACAAATACCTATACCCAGAGGGTCCATAATGGAAAGAAAACATTTCTGTAACGTCTACTTTTCTTCTGAAATTTGATTCCGCGACGACATTGGAATATAGAATTTCCTTGGAAAATACTTTTCTTTTGTAAGAAAAAGTAAAATTACGTGAAAGTTGCGAAAGCCGTTTCATTTGGTTTTAAATCTTGGAGACGGAATGTGGTTAGCAAGTTGTTTAAATGCAATGCTGCAAGCTATAGAAAATATTTTTAAAACCAACCAACTTCACAGTTTTCTCTCGTCGATTTCACAGTACAGACCTAGTTTCCAGCTGACTTTTATAATCGAGGACTTCTTCAATTTGAAAATAATAGTTATTTCAATATTAGGAACTATGACGACATTGTTTCTTGATATAATTATTACGTTGCTCAGTTTTCCAGGTGCGGATAATTACATTTTCTCGAAGTTTATTTTGAAGACCAACGTTGAATCTTTATAAACTTTACTTACATAAGCATTAACTTGCAATTAAATCAATATAAATCTTACAACTGATGATAATCCAAATAAGATGTTATTTTATTACAAAGTTACTTTTGGAAGCAGCTGCACCGGTTTGATATTTTAATTTTTGTGCTACCTCCTTAAGGCTTTTATTATTTCCGGGATAGCCTATCAGTTCGACTGACGAGCCAATGCGTAGTTTCGTTGTACGTATAATAAATAAATAATAAATAAAGATTAGGAGACATCTTACACACGGTCTCTGACCCCAAACTAAGCAAAGGTTGTGATATGCCAGAGACTGATATACTACATATACCTATTTTAAATACATACTTATATGGATAGTACCTAAATAACACCCAGACACAGAGCAAACACCTATGTTCATAACACAAATGTTTGCCCTGGGTGGGGATCGAACCCACGCCTCTTTGACCCAGAAGTCAGGGTCACTAACCACTGAGCCACCGAGGCAGTCACGTGTTTGTGTGTGTGTAATTGTATCTGTACACGGTGTCTGTACTTGTTTGCTCACAACATTCTGTCTTCATTTTATTTATTTGTTCTGAGCCTTGAAAACTATATCCATGCCAAAAATCAAGTCTATCCGTCGTTGCTGCGTAAAAGAGTAACAAACCAACAAACATACTTTCGGATTTATAATATTCGAATTTAAGTACTAAGTCACGGAGTGGGTGCCTGACGGACGACGCAGTCAGGGAAGGCCCAAGAAGCGCTGGCGTGACGATCTTGACTCATTCGAGAGGGGTTGGCAGGAAGTTGCGATGGATCGCGACTCCTGGAAGGAAATGGGGGAGACCTTTGCCCAGGAGTGGGACAGTATAGGTTAACTAGTAGTCTAAGTTTATGGAAGTAAAGGATGTAAAGATTCGAGGATAGTTTTCAAAATACTTAAGCTTCGAAAAAAGTGAATCCGCTCCTGGGAAACTGACAAACTTACATTGACAAAAGCCCAAATACCGTGATAGGTAGGGTGTAGCGGTATATTTTATTTCGGCGACATGAAATTAAATTTTGTTTTTATTAAGTTTCCTTTCCTGTTTTGCCATAAAACACGAAACAACAATACAAAATTTACTTTCTTGCTCATTGAATTCTATGGTTAGTAAACAATTTAACACAGTATTTTTGTAATATTTCCTCCTATTCATTGTTTATCTTCCAAGTGTTGCAAATGCGGAAAAAGTCATGACGGACTATCGAAGCCGTCCGTGATTTTCTAAGAAAAAAAAATTGAAACCAGGGCTAGCCACTCGACCTATACGAACTTATCTATGAACACAAATGTTACTGAAGAAACAATAATCAGCCAAGTACGAGTCGGACTCGCGTACGGAGGGTTCCGTACTGTGTGGGAGCCCCCCTTAAATATTTATTTTATTTCAATTTTATTATTTATTATTGAAGGGAATATAAAACTAAATATTTTGTGAAAATTTCAAGCATCTACCTGGTACCATTATTAATATAGAGCGAAAAACGTCTAAAAAATCAGGTTTGTTGTATGGAAGCCCCCCTTAAATATTTATTTTACTATGTTTTTAGTATTTATTGTAATAGCGGCAACCGAAATACATCATCTGTGAAAATTTTAGCTGCCTAGCTACCATGGTTCATGAGATACAGCCCGGTGACAGACAGACAGACAGATAGACAGACAGACATCGAAGTCTTAGTAATAGAGTCCCGTTTTTCCCTTTGGGTACGGAACCCTAAAAACTATGTCCATTCCAATGTCTTTAAAAGATGACATTAGCAATGTGTTTAGCGAAAAAATGTTAAGGTTTACCATTTAAGGTTTGAAGAGCCTCAGGCTGAGCAGCTTCTACTTGAGATGGACTGAGGCATCTTTTCCTGGATAAATCGTTGACTTGTAGCAGTGCCTTTTCATCGAGTTAGATTATTCAATAGAGAGTCAATTACGCTCTTTTCGCTCAGGGCGAGGCGTGCCTCAGGCTGAGTATCACGTCTCCAGTTGCGTTGCCTCGGGTCAAGGCAGCCACTTAGCCGGAGGCTGCCCCAAGTCACGGTAATGGTATATATGCAGTATTCCGTCTTCATACAAACGGTCGGAACGCGAATCATACCTACGCGCCTCGGAGTTCAGAACACAACAGTCGCAGGGGCGCGCCGCCGCGCCATAGTGATGAACGAACGTGTGGGTTTGTAACGAGTAAGCATGCAATTTACCTACCAGGCGGGCAGCCCTAATCAGATCGAATCAGAAATGAGGATTTCCGACATAGCCCAACGGATTAGCAAATTAAAATGGCAGTAGGCAGGGCACATTGTTAGGAGAACAGATGGCCGATGGGGCAGTAAAGTTCTCGAATGGAGACCACGGACCAGCAAGCGCAGCGTAGGACGTCCACCGCCTAGGTAGACTGATATAATAAAATCGCAGGAGCGCGCTGGATGCAGGCCGCTTCCAACCGGCCTTATTGGAAATCCATAGGGGAGGCCTATGTCCAGCAGCGGACGTCTTACGGCTGATGGATGGATGATGGGGCAGCCCTAGCACGTGCTGCGTATTGCGTGGTCACGCGGGGCTGTAGGTTTATATTGCAAGGACAGAGCCAAGTCGAAATACTGCATATACAATTACCGTGTCCAAGTGGATACATTTCAGACAGTCACGGACTCTGTGGTCTTCAATAAAATCGGCCAAGTGCGAGTCGGACTCGCGCACGAAAGGTTCCGTACCGTATGGGAGCCCTATACCTCTTGCCGTTATTTATAGCGACCAAAAAACTCCTAAAAAACACGTTTGTTGTATGGGAGCTCCCCTTAAATATTTATTTTATTCTGTTTTTAGTATTTGTTGTTATAGCGGCAACAGAAATACATAATCTGTGAAAGTTTCAGCTGCCTAGCTATCATGGTTCATGAGATACAGCCCGCTGACAGACAGACAGACAGACGGACATCGAAGTCTTAGTAATAGGGTCCGGTTTTTACCCTTTGGGTACGGAACCCTAAAAACAGCCCTCTAAGTACTCAGTTCACCACGTACTATGAAACCGATCACTCAACGCCACATCTCTATAAATATTTATCTGTACGCATTCCACATAAATATGTATGGAGCCGTTAACCACAGGCCTCGCATTATACAGGGTTCCACGCAAATTAATACAGGCTCCAATGTCAGATGGGCTGTTACGCCGAACGACATGGGGTGAAATGAAAAAAGGATGAAATTCATAGCTTTTTGCTGGGGCGTGTACTTTGCCTTGTTTTTGAAAATCTACCAAGAACAAATTGACTTGTACATCAACACACGAAGGATTCAAAGTACCTATAGTACTTTTTTATTGCGAATAAGTTCTAGTTGTATACAGGGTTAATTCCTAGTCAATTAGCATTCTTTTAGGGGCTTATTCTGTACATCAAAACTAACAACTTTTGCTGTGCGACTTTTGTCAATCCTCAAAAAAAATATCGTTCACCCTCGACAAAATGTACAGAACAGCTGTTTTTTTTTTGTTTTGACGAAAGTCGCAGAACGAAAGTTGTTACTTTTGATGTACAGAATAAAGCCCCTAAAAGAATGCTAATTGATTAGGAACAACCCCGTCTATTGTTGATTTGCAGCAGTGCCTTTTTCATCGAGTTAGATTATTAAATCCAACAAAAACATTTTCATGTGAAATGAAGCCAAGTCTAAATCACAGTTCCTATTATCAAAAAGTTTTCAGATCTCACGTAAAGCGACGCTTCTAACTACTCTAACAAGTCCTTACTTCACAAACTCTACACCTTAGTCAATATATGCGATTTGGCCGTCGGTCGGCGCGACCTTAGCATAAAAAGACTGATTAGGCAACATCCTGTTATTATTACTCATTTGTGTGTCTATGCATCCAACGTTCGAGAGCATCACAGTGAGGAAAAATGGTCACTGTGTCGATCTTGTCTGTGCACGCTTTTTTAACTGCATAACTGCTCTGTGCTTTTTAACCGACTTCCAAAAAGGAAGAGGTTCTATGTTCGTCTGTATGTATTTTTTTGTGTATGCTTATTGATTAATTTCGCCAATTATGAACCAAATCGAAAAAATCTTTTTTTTAAAGGGTATACTCCCAAGATGATCCCATTTAAATTTTACAAAAATCGTCTTGGCCGTTTTTTCATAAATCAACAATAATGTAAACAATCCTAGCGAAATATTCGAATTTTGTACACGATGGAAGGCGGTTTTGCCATTTTTTGTGAAAAATATTTTTTTAATGTTACTAAATGTTATCAACAACCAAAATTCACAAGATCACGTCTGAGTGACCCTCCTTAGCAACAAAAGGTTTTTCTAAAAAATATAATCCTCCAAAACATAATTGGCCTCCTTTCCTGGATCCAATAATAAAAATACCAGTATTTTACGGACCTGTCTTGTAGCAACGCGATTTCTTATTTAAACCTGGTATTCACGGTATTAGGTACGCAAGAAAGTGATGCGTACTGAGCTGAGCATAATGAAAGATTGGGATTTTGGAAGGCGGGTTTCAGATTTATGTCGTAACATTATTTAATTTATTATTATAGTCGCCTGAAATTGTAATTATGGAAATGACGCCGCTAAGTGTATGTATTTTAATTTATACCAAAATCTGAATAAATGAATGAATGAATGTCAAAGTCGTTATATTACCGACTAGCTTTTGTCTGCAGTTTCATTTGCGTTAAAAAGTAACCTATGACTATAAGCTATATATACTTACTATATGCGAACTAAAACTAACAAACAAACTTTCGAATTGAAATGTTTAGTAAGGACTAGAACTGGAGATACAGAAATCCCGAAACCTTAAGTTAGTACTTAATAAACATAAGAAAAACAATCTTGTCAGTTTTGTGATAGTACAATGAGTACCAAGCTTTACCAGGAAATATTTTAAATTAAGCAGGTTTTATTTGAATTCCTTATTCAAATGATTCGAGGCGCTCAAAATTATTAGCGTTGCGTTTTTTCAGAACGAAACTGAATACAAAGAAGACTGGCTGGTGGGAATTTATTTCTGCCTTTGAAGTTCGAAATTTAAACATCTGTCATTTCATTACGAAGTATCTCATAAAGAGTTGCAAAAAGGTTGTCAATTGGAGCGAATACGAAGCCGAATATTTTCGGTTCTGATTAAACTGTTGTAGGTAAATACTTACGTTTTTTGTTGAGCCTGTTCTCAAGAAATAGGAAATCTAACGAATTTAATTAATACGATTTTCGTTGACAAAGTGCTGAAATATTTCGGAAATCGACAGTTGATATAGAACCGTAGTAAAAGTTCTTGGCATTTTACCCCACTCCAAGGAAAGGTATTGTTTTTCACGGGTATTTTGTATGTTTGTGAATTTCGTTATTCCCACGTTTCTGCCAAAAGGCTGGATGGATTACGGCAATGAAGGTATCGTTAGATTTGTCTCAAAAACCCAAGTATCCTTGGATGGGCATTTTAAAACAAAAAAACAAAATAGCGGATTTGTAGCGCCAAATTGTAAGTAGCTCCAAATCAAGAGAGTCAAGCATCTAGTGGATATGTTCAGACCTAAAACTAGGCTTAAATTATTTACATTAACTATTGAAACTCTTTGAATTAATCTCAATTATTATTATTAGGGGTACATACACTTGTACAAATAATCCCATTTTTTCACATAAAATACACCTACCTCTCGAAGTTTTAAATGAACAAAATAATCGGCCAAGTACGAGTCGGACTCGCGCACGGAGGGTTCCGTACTGAATGGGAGCCCCCCTTAAATATTTATTTTAAATTAATTTTATTATTTATTATTGAAATGAATATAGAATTAAATATTCTGTGAAAATTTCAAGAATCTACCTGTTACCATTATTAATATGGAGCAAAAAAACGTCTAAAAAATCAGGTTTGTTGAATGGGAGTCCCCCTTAAATATTTATTTTATTCTCGTTTTAGTATTTGTTGTTATAGCTGCAACAGAAATACATCATCTGTGAAAATTTCAGCTGCTAGCTATCATGGTTCATGAGATACAGCCCGGTGACAGACAGACAGATGGACAGACGGACAGACGGACAGACGGACAAACGGACAGACGGACATCGAAGTCTTAGTAATAGGGTCCCGTTTTTCCCTTTAGGTACGGAACCCTAAAAAGCATATCAAACACAGAACCAATTGCACACACGTCCGCTTAAACTTGCAAACCCCGCGAACCGTTCACATCCGCACGTGATACTTTGACGCACCGGGAAAATGCTTCGAAAACCCGGAAAAAACGTCCAAAAAGTGGGATTCGGTTTCGTATTTCGCGGTAGAACAATCCAATCGGCGTAAAACTCGCGGATCCCAGGAGAGGTTGCTATGGCAACGCAAGCAGTGTTGCCAATCGGGATTAATTTCCCGATATTGGTAAATTAATTTTTTGACGGTTGAAGTGTTTTTTGTAATTAAATTTACATTTCTGCTCATGTGGTTTATTTTTTGTTTGTAGAGTTTATTTGTTGTTTGCTAAGTAATTTGAACTGGATTTGACTGGGTTAAACAGTTACAAATGTAGTCTGTAACAATTGGTTGCAGTAATATCTTTTAAAGAGCAAAATCTAGTAAGTCTTGAAACTCTGTCATCAAAGAGTTGCTTTGATGACAAAGCCTTCAAAGTGTACTTATAAAGGACTAATTTCTCAATGTATTCATAATAAAAGTGTGTCAAGGTGTTATCTAGAACCTTTGCACTGATTTTCGTTCTCCTTTTTTGATATGAAAGTTACTGCTTATTGACTAGAAGCAGCCAGACAATTCCACAATGATAGAATTTAAATTTGAACTGAACTATATCCGTTTATCAGCTTTAGAAAAATATAAAAACTTACACGCTTTTACGTTACTAATCGTAACTGGAACGTTTCGTGCACGTTGTTTACGTGAACAACAACAATCCCAAATGAAAGAAAATCCAAAACCTGCCCAAAATCTCTTTGTACACAGGTCCACATTTTTTGGTCCTTAATGGCTAGTCTCAATCCTAATCCGTGTCCCGAAATCCCGTACTTTTTGCCGCCACCTGGCAACACTTCGCCCGGGCGAAAGGGGTCACAAAATCCAAACTTATCTCATAAATTTACAAGGTGAGTCGATCTCATTTCGACGGCGGCGTTTCGCTAAATTTCATTTTGCGTGTAAACCGGTGCGGTCGTTTAATTAGTAGAAAAATTATGTTAAAATTCGTCCGGTTATTTTATTTTGTCGAGTTATGGAATCCGAGGTTTGAGAATGAGATCATTTGTAAAACGAAATCTATTTTAGCCTTTGTGTGGTACTATTGCATTTTTGTAAGCAGAACCCTTAGTTCAGGTTTTGCGTAGTTTACTTAAACTTTCGCGTTTGCGTGTGGCTCCATACATTTTTGTTAGTTCTTCCTCGTTTCCGCCAGGGGCGCTGTACAAAAATGTACAGAACCATACGGAAACAGCTGTAGTTTCAATTTACGCGGAAACCTGGACTAACCCCTCAGGTATCCACGTTCTCATCAGAGGCTATTTAAAAACGCATGCAGTTACACGAAAACTACAGTAGTACATATTATTTACGCAGATTGTTTTTAGCAATGTTTTCTAGCGATCTAGACCAAGTTTGGGTTAACCTTTTTCGTAAACGGAGAAAGCTGGCAACTTAATCAATTAAATTTTATTTTTTATACAGATTTTTGATGCTCGCTCCTACTACTTGGTTTAATGACCGTTTACGTTTGGTTACGTCCTAGAGGACTGTCGGTTCAAAAATAGATGCATTGAAATGCATTCACCAACACTTGCACAGTAGTATTCGAGTCCTCATCAAAAATATTTAGCATGCTTATTTATACAATATACCTATCGTGCGTAAGAGGAGGATATTGTCATGTTTAAGTTAGGTACGGAAATAGGGTAGATGACTGGTATTGAATAAATTAAAATCATTAGGATGAGTGAATTCTGCAAATAATTGTGATTCGTAAACTGAAAAATAATTAAAATTGGCTAGTCAAGTCCAGAGACATAAGTTTGTAAAGATTTCGGTAGGAATAAAGAGGGAATGCCTTGTCCTTTTCCCACATAGTATAATGAATGTATGACACTTACGAGCAGTGACGTTATATTCTGCTAAATGCGCTCTTTGTCTAGCAAGAATATAAATATGATTGTAACTTCTTTATTTCTAAATTGATTTTATTGTTGTTTTTGTTAATCTGCTCTGTTTATGGCTAGCTGTTACAAGAGGACATCAAAAAAATATTGTCAACTAGCCTATTCTCGATTTTGAACAAAAACATTGATTCTTGCGTCGCGTGTAGCTTCAACGGTGCCGACGCACGTTTAGCTTTATTGGGTATCACTATTTATCGTACTCAAGGTTTTAGTGTGAACTTTCAAACTGTATTGTACAGAACCTGATCATAACAAATCATAACCCTTTTTAGCAGGCAGGTAAAAAAAATAAAAACTTATAACAACGACTTAGAGACATAATCACTCACGAAATTTGGATTCGGATATATTTTTTTATTTTTCTATCTGTGACAGTATTAAATTTTATCCGAACAAAACGAGATTTGGACCATAGGTACGAATACCGTTAAATGGACTGGCCAGCGATTAAAATATCCGGTAGCCTGATTTTATTAACGTTTCCGATTTAAAACTGTTTGCATTTATCGGAACGACTGTAAAATGTGTTTTTGTGAAGCCAGAGTCACGGTTTAATAACGGTTTTAATTTAGTGTTCTCCATTTAAATGTTTTTGCTTTGTTTTTGGAGAACATGGTGTCAATTGGACGTTTCAGGTTTAAAATTAAATGGTTTTGTGCCTGAAGGTTAGATATGTAACTCTTTTACTGAAAAGACAGCGTGATAGAAGCAAAATTGATATTAATTGATTCATATAATTATACAAATTTAACTTTTTTACAATTTGAATAATTATTTAAATGAAGACTTACTATGACTTACTTACTAAAGACATTCTACTAATATTGTGAAAGTTTGTAAGGATGGATGGATGGATGTTTGTAACTCTTTCACGCAAAAACTACTCAGCGGATTGAGATGAAACTTTGCAATAATATAGCTTAGATATCAGAATGCTATAAATGATAACGATATTGAATAAAATTTCCATAATATAACGATAAGTGTTAAGTTGGAAAAATTCTGACATCTGCGAGCTATGTCTAAAAAAGAACTGTCGACATACTTAGTTTGAAAGACGGAATGTGACATAGGCTACTTTTTATCCCGGATAAATAAAGGGTTCCCATGGGATAGCACAAAGCTGCCTTTTTAATATTCCACTGCAGTACGTAGGCCTACCCACGAAGGGTGTATGGGCCACATGCATCGAATTTCTTCTACTGACGAATGCAGGTTGCCTAACGATGTTTTCCTTCACCGAAAAGCCAGTGGTGTGAAATTCCGTACATAAATTCCAAGGAATTCATTGGTACGGCACCGAGATTTGAACCTACGACCTCACGATTGTAAGGCGAGTGTTATTACCACTAGCCCACCACGGTTGTAACACACGGCTATTTTTAGTGTACATAAACATAGATAATATCGTCTGAGTGACGCTAGCATTATTTTTGACTTATCCGTGCGGAACGCAGGTGCTACCAGTTCCGGATTAGGCGGGTGACAAACGATGCGGAATAAACACGCTCATAATTAGGAGAGTGTGTGAGATTATGAGCGTGTGTGAGCTGCCTAACACCGTTCGTACACGAAAACACAAAGGAACTTAAGCTTGATTTCCATTTGTCATATTCTTCTGTTCTAGAATCTTATAGGTGTTTTAGCCTGCTTACTCCATCTCATATTCCCAATTTTACACTATTACAAAGAAATTCACAATTAGTGTTTATTTTATTTTGTATAAGTACTGTATTAGATTTTCACATTCTCATGCTGAGCATAGATTACCTTCGAAAAGCGAGTCATACCCAACACGCTGATCTACATACTGCGGAGTGGGATATTCACATAATATACCCCATCTAATTGACTTTCTTTTACTTACGTATGCAAGTTGCCTCACGACACGGCGACGTTTCCTTTTACTGAAAACAGTGTGCAGTGGTGTGTAAATCCGTGCATAAATACCATAGAACTTATCGGTACATGACTACCTACTACTAGTAGACCACTACGACTTTACATTGTAGTGAATGCTTTGGTGTAATTTCAGAAAAAATATTTTTATCGTCTCCTGACAGCCATGACTGTGATAGCGTCATGGCTGTCAGGAGACTGCTACATATGACTATCCTGCGCGACCTTATCCTACCATCCCCTTTTTACTACTGGACAAGTAGGAGGACGCCACATTACCAACCCTACACTGTCGATTTTCCTTCGATACGTACGAAGCGGTTTGACTCAACATTTCTGATTCGTACCGCCAGGCAATGGAACAGTCTTCCTGCTTTCCTGTTTTCTAAGAGATATAATCTTAAGTTTTTCAAGGTCAGAGTAAATAGGTAGGTATCTTCTAGGTCTGCGTGCTTCATCATCGACCACAAAGTCGCTTAACATTAGGCGAGTTGGTGGTAAAGCGCGGACTTATTTGCGTTAAAAAAAACTATGGTACATATTGTAACGTATGCCACATGATACATCTGATAGCAATAATAAATCTCTTACTGTACAAACAGAGTCACTTCAGTATACGTGAAGTTACAAGTATGTTGGTGTGTGTGAGAGGACAGGTGTCGGGTGTTATTAATCTCGTTGTTTGTAATTAGATTCTGATGGAATTAGAAAATGGTAGAGTGAGGCGGGTTTAATGGGTCACGGGCGGCGCGATCACGAGTTTTCCGGACATTTTATGTCTATAAAGGGTTGTTTAAGGATATTTATCACGACAGGTAATCTGTAACAGCAATCTATATTGAGATGGTTCTAGGTGGTTAAAGACCCGCGCGGCGGCGTTACGTTCTAACGCATAATATAAACTTTATACATGAAAATTATTCGAAGGATTTTTGCGCTTAAAAAGTAAAGCCTAAATATTGTTCAATTCAATTTAATCATTTATTCATCATTACAGAATTGCAAAAATCTAAATGTAAATTAATAGATAAGTTTGAACCGCAATCGATACTCTCTGTAATCTGAATCATACAACTTTGTTGCTGTGATATTAGCTACATGCTGCGGATAAGCCAATCCTCACGCAGCTGTTTGAGCTTCAATTAAAATTGAGCTATCCGCAACTCGTAGCTAATATCACAGCCGCCAAGTTGTATGATTCGGACTTTACCTATTTCAAAGCAGAGGGAAGGTGTTGTCGGTGTCAATTTTAACGCACTAATGGTTGTAGCGTATTTAATTCACATGCTATCAAAGAGTTCTTTCGGATTCTTCCAGTGTATAAGTATACTATTATAAGCGCCACATTTTGATAGCGAGAAACAAAACGCAATAATGTCCAAGCGCGTCTTTTTTTTTCGCTATGCTAATGTATAACATTTTTGCAACAGGCTTACAGACTTATACTCGTACCATAGACTAACCCCCACTAAATCTCCGCTTTGAGTTTTAACTCTATAGTGCTGATTATAAATTATTTTTACCTATTTTTGGACAGGTAAAAAAAAAATCTAGTTCCCCTGCTTCCCTGTTTCCTAAGAGATATAATCTAAGGATTTTCAATGTCAGAGTGAATACTTATCTTCTAGGTATGTGTGCTTCATATTCGTCCACAACGTCGCTTACCATCAGGCGAGTTAGTGGCAAACGCGGACTTATTTGCGATAAAATTAAAGTTTCAGAGACTTATTGAGCTCTTTTGGGATCCATAAAATAGCTTCAACATGATAAATAAGACTTGACACCTTATTACAGTGTTGATCTTTGCAGCTTCTGTTCTCATTATTTTTACGTTCCATAAAAGTAGATACTTTTTGAATTACGACTGTGATCTCATTGTCCTTGATTTAAAATTTAAATTTGACAAAATCTCTTCATTTATTCTCGCAAAATTATCTTTTTGGTTTATTCTCTCTCGTTTACAAAGATTTTTTATGAATAGAGAAAAGAGAGAGACATTTATTATCTAGGACTAAACATAATGCATATATCGTGCTGAATTTGTGCATATTGTTAGATATTTACTAATTTTAATTTAATGTACCTACTTATTTAAAACTTTTGCTACTGACAAAACGTCAATTAGTTTTGTGAAAATATGTTATTTTTCTGAAGGTAATCATTATACTCAGTAAAATTTCAAGACAATTATTTTAATTATGCCCAAGGGCACCAAATAGACCCAAAGAAAACACTCGCTATTTGAAATCTTTTTCATTTAAATTACTATTCACATTAGTTAGCTAAGTCGTAGGACTTAGCAGAACTCATTGGTAGGACTGCACATTTTTTTTTAAACTAAACAATGGATTTGGTGTATACTTGTACGTTTGATAGAAATAGATACGAGTATGAAAATACTGTTTCAAACTAAGTAGCTGTTTTTGAGTTGAGTGTTAAAAAGTTTTATGTCACTAAACTACCCTTTAGTTTTGAGATGAGAGCCAAAGTGGCCGAACTGCATTTTTTCCATATTGATATTTTTTTAACGCAATTAAGTCCGTGTTTGACCAACTCGCCTGATGGTAAGCCACGTTGTAGTCGAAGATAAAGCACGCAGACCCAGAGGATACCTATTCACTCTGAACTTGAAAAGCTTTAGATCTCTTAGGGAACAGGTAAGCAGAAAGACTGTTCCATTTCCAGGCGGTACGAATCAGAAATGTTGAGTCAAACCGCTTCATACGTATCGAAGGAAAATCGAATCGTAGGGGTGGTAATGTGGCGTCTTCCTACTTGTCCTGTAGTAAAAAGGGGATGGTAGAATAAAGATTGATTTTTATATTGTTATTATCTGCTCTAAGCGGTAACAGTAATGGCGCGATAGTGCCCTAAAATAAACTTTTGTTTCTGTATTAGGCCATTTTGGCTCTTATGGCTTCTATATCATTAGTTTTACAAGTAGTTTGTTCCAACTAACACGGCCCGAGGCTGAAATCTCTCGAGTCCCTGTGGGTGAGCATTATTATCCATACCACTAGCACATCTGCTGTGATAAGGGTATTGGCATGAGATGGAGGGCAACAACCTATGTTAATACGACAAGATATATTGGCACGATACGCAAATTAAAAATAATCGGCCAAGTACGAGTAGGACTCGCACACGCAGCGTTCCGTACTGTATGGGAACCCCCCTTATAATAATTTAATTTCGTTATTTATTATTGAATTAATTTTAGGTTTTTTTTTTAATTTTACAATGGTATTTATTACATGTCAAATATCATACAACAACATTTCGAAATCAAAATTAAAACTAACCTAACAAATCAAATAACCCACCCCTGATGGCCCCCGGTGCAAAGGTGCCCATAATGCTAGCAGCATTACCGCGCTGAATAGCGATAGACATCCTATTAGTATTATTGAATTTTGAATTGTATATACAACTAAACATTATGTGAATATTTCAAGCATCCAACTGTTACCATTATTAATATCAAGTGAAAAACGTTTCAAAATTCAGGTTTGTTGTATGGGAGCCCACCTTAAATATACATTTTATTCTGTTTTTAGTATTTGTTGTTACAGCGGCAACAGAAATACATCATCTAGGAAAATTTTAATTTTCTAGCTATACCAGTTTATGAGATACTCCTGGTGACAGACAGACAGACGGACAGCGGAGTCTTAGTAATAGAGTCCCGTTTTTACCCTTTGCGTACGGAGCCCTAATTACTAAAACTTGCATAAAGTTACATGTAAACGGGTGTCTTTTTACAACTTGCAATGTTTTTTCCTCTAAAAAAAAACAACTATTTAATTAAGCCATCCATCAGACCGTAGTATTATTCTTTGATCAGACATAAGGACGTCTAATGTTGAATACAGGCCTCTCCTAAGTTTCTACACTAAGATTTTCGAAGGTCCGAAGTGCCTTGCGTATAGTTTCGATCGCATGGAATATAATATTCTAATGCTAATCATCGATCTTACGAAGTAGCTTTTTATCGCAATTACGACACAGTTTTCTCTAAAATAGTACCTGTAGAATAAAATAGCTATTCGCAAGTCTCTTGGTCTACTACGTTCAAATTCAAATTCAAAATTCAAATATTCCATTGACATATCACATGCGCCTAGAAAAGTCATTACAAAATAAATATCATTGCAAAATTACAAAATAAATGAACACATTGAACTATTCAATAAAACAAAATAATAGGTACTTAAAAAAAATGTCAGCAATAGCATTGTCAAGAACAAGTTAGGAAGTCAAGAACAAGTAATTTAATCCATCGCTTAGTTCATGTAAACTAAGCGATGGATTCAATTAATACTTATTCAACAAAAACATTTACATGTGAAATGAAGCCAAGTCTAAATCACAGTTCCCACTATCAAAAAGTTGTCAGATCTCACGTAAAGCCAATTTAAGCTTCTAACTCTACACGACTTACTCTACAAGTCCTTACTCCACAAACTCTACAGCTTAGTCAATATATGTGACTTGGCCGTTTCGTTACAACAAGAACTGTTTGTATAACAGAATTAATGAATTAATCTTCACTTTACGCCCATGCACAGTTAGCGAAACAGCCAAGTCGCATATATTGACTAAGGTATAGAGTTTGTGAAGCAAGGACTTGTAGAGTAAGGCGTGTAGAGTTAGAAGCTTGGCTTTACGTGAGATCTGACAACTTTTTGATAGTGGGAACTGTGATTTAGACTTGGCTTCATTTCACATGTAAATGTTTTTGTTGGATTTCACTTCTTTTTGTAGTTTACTACAAGGAGTAATTTTATCGATTTTTACATCTCTAGCTTCAAAACTTGCGGAAGTCTCATACCAACTTTTAACCCCTAGTTTTAAAGGTAAGGGGGAGATTTACTAAATATCTTGAAATGCGTGATTATTATATTTGTAATAAAGAGTCCCTTTATCAATTTTTGGACATCTGGCATCAAACTTTGGAAAAGTGTCATATAAACTTTCATCCCTCAGTTTTAGGGTTTGGGGGTGGTTTATTAAAAATCCTGAAATTGTGTTTTATTATCTATTACAACGAGTTCGTTTATTCATTTTCTGACTTCTGGCATCAAAAGTTTCGAAAGTGATATACAAATTTTCATCCCCCAATTGTAGGGGTTGGGGGCTGATTTATTAAAAATCCTGAATTACGTATTTTATTATAATTCTAACAGGGAGTCTTTGTATCAATTTTTAGAATTATAGCATGAAAATTTGTGGAAGTCTCATACAAGCTTTCAACCCCTATTATATAGGGTTGGGGGGTAAAAGTTCAATAGATTTTTCCTTTGTATATGCCTGATAGTCTACCTTGACGCCAAATATCAAATTTCTAGGTCATCTGGAAGTAGGTTAGGTTTTTGATCTATAAGTCAGTGAGTGAATCAGTCAATGAAACCCCGGGTTTTAAACGTTAATATTTCATTAACCGTCAGAGCAAAGGTAATGAAATTTGTATTGTAGATAAGCTATAGAACTTTAATAAATATTCTAAATTTCATACATATAGGTTAAATAGTTTTCGAGTTATGAAGGGGTCAAAAGTGGCTCGTTATGGTTCGTGTAATATTACACAAGTCGCGTCGCCAGTTCCTTTTTCTAGATTTGGCTGGACACGCTTCCGCGTGTCTAGATTCTAACTACTTCTATTTGGGTTAGGGGTTAAAAAAAGTGCCATATAATAGTTGTTCTAAAAGTAGTTTTTTCCAACTACGAGTATCACGCCGGCGGCTGAAATCTCGAGCCCTGCGGGTAAGAATTATATCTATATCGCTCGCACGTCGGCTGTGATAAGGGTATCGGCACGAGACAGAGGGCAACGGCCTATGTTTTTACTACAAGATAATTATTTAGTATGAAACTTGTTTGCCAGTACTTGCAGAGATTTTGTGCTTTGATAAGCTTGATATCACTTAACCGTTGAGCCATTTCAGAGACTTTCATGCAGGCGGCTTAAATATCCTGACACCAGTGTGCTTAGCATACAAGACCACGACACGAGTTTATCGTCGTGTGCAAAGGTGACAGATATATGTTTCATCATAACTCTGTCACGTTCTGACACGTCGATAGTATAATTTTATGGTCCTTATGCTAAGCCCGCAGGGCTAACCTATGCAAAAAAGCATTAACTTAGTTTTTAGACACGGATGTATTTCAAAAGTCAGAATATTATAGTCTACTTTTTATCCATACAGACTTTCAAGATCCTGTAGAAAGCATCGATAGCGATAGCAAAGTTGGTAATATATAAATAAAAACCGTTTCTCTTAACACCATTTTCCCACATATACTTAAGTACTTCTAGCTTCAATCGTAACAATTATTCTTAAAAGATCCCAACGTATCCAGAGTACGTTTCAAGGGTACTTGAGACAAAAAGAGATCGTTCACACGGATAATGGGGGTGTTCTTTGAGGAAAGTCAGAAAAGCTGCCATCTTCAGCAGAAACAATGAGTTAATGTGCCTTTTAAGTATCGACGGAATTCGGCCATTTTGTTCAAGGTCGATTGACTGGATGCCGGGCTTTTTGTTCCCGGTTTCCTTGTTTCGTGATGTTTGGTTGTGATAGCTGTGGATTTTCTATTGTATTGAAGGTCAAAATGGTAAAATTCCTTACAATCATTCTATTATATTAATTTTTATCGTTTATCTGTAGACTGAAATAAAAGAGATTGGCTTAGATATGTTGGGTGATAGCAACACTTTATAGCAATAAACTACTAAGTACGAGTACATAAGTAAGTTTGTGCACTGTACCTTAGTTAGCCCTGGTGTCAGAGTTTTTATGTCGCCTGAAGGCCTCTGATATGGCTACAATCTACAATCCAATGTGTCATCCCATAATCTACTGGCCAAATGCTGTAATCACCGATATAATTAATAAAATCGGCCAAGTGCGAGTCGGACTCGCGCACGAAGGGTTTCGTACCTCTTCCTTTTTTCTCTTGCCGTTATTATAGCGAGCAAAGATCTCCTGAAAATCACGTATGTTGTATGGGAGGCCCCCTTGAATATTTATTTTATTCTGTTTTTTGTTATAGCGGCAACAGGAATACATCATCTGTGAAAATTTCAGTTGCCTAGCTACGAGTATCATGGTTCATGAGATACAGTCCGGTGTCAGACAGACAGTAATAGGGTCCCGTTTTTACCCTCTGGGTACGGAACCCTGAAAACTAAGCACTAAGTAACAATTTAAAAAAAACTACATCTACAATTGAGTCATTCTTTTAGAAGTAAGTAGGTATACAAAAAATAAGTAAACAACAGAAAGTTAATTTACATTCGAATTCTACAGCTAATATAGATGATGTAAGCATTTATATTTCCATGGTGAAGGCATAAAATACCCTAAAAATCATAGGTATAGTATCACTCCTATACCTAGAGTTACCGATTACGTACCCTACCCTATTAGCTTCCCTATTCGTGATTTTCCGTTCGTACAGAATAGAAACGAAGCAAACCACTGATATTTGAGATGGCTCGTGCAATAACCACTGACTGCTATCGGGTTATTTATTAGACAGGCTAGGTCCCGAGTCTTTATTTATTGTGGCTGTATTAAATAGAAACCGGCCGCGTTCAGGACGGCGCACAGATTACGTGAGTCTTAGTGTCAGCGAACAAATAATAAAAGATAATGACTAGAAATTTTAGGTAGGTTTTCTGGTGCTTTATTGGTGTTATAATTATGTACCTATGAATATAGGTCGAGGGTTCTTTGTTATCAGTACTATCATTGGTATCAATATAGTCGTCACGTGCTTATTTGTTGGTTAGAATCTAAATGTTATAATTGTTCGTCCGTACGTAAGTGTCTTCGCTTACTTTTCTTTTTTAAACACGGCAGTTTTCCTTTCGACTGTCCTTGTCCTGTTACGACTGTGTTGGACCAAATTTGGTCCACAGGTTTCATAATAATATACATATTAACAGATTTTTTGTGACTGTTTGCGCCGAGCTATGTTTAGGCTATGTGGTTTGAGTGGAATGCCTATACTTGATTTCGGCTCACCCTTTGACCCATGCCGCCCAGCCTTTGGCGGCTGCATCGTACCGCTAATTAAAGGCGCCGCAATCTGTATTGTTTTCGCTGACACATCGCAATCGGTGCCGCCGGTTTATTCACCGTCTAGCAGCGAGCGCGTACGCACGCACGCACGTCGCGCGGCCATCAGTCCGTCTTTACGGCTGATAGTGCATGTGAATCAATCGAAAACATTCCTCGAACTATATATACGTGTCTTCCCATTTGTGTTAAATATATAACTTTTGCGTGAATTATTGTGAACAATCTGGAGAGTGACAATTGTTATTTGTGACTTTTGGTGTTGCGGTTGTTCTTGGGAAAACTACATCATCCCCCCACTAGCAGGGGAAGACGGCGACCCAGGGCGTGCACATCAGACTTCATTGGAGAGTCAAGGTCAGTGTGGGTGTTTTTATTCGTCCATAGCGCCGACTGCATAATCAGACGCAGACATAGCCCCCTGGCCGAAACAATTGGTCCTTCGAGCCGGATTCTCTGTTTCCAGTTGCCTCTATGTAATACAGTTCCACTTATATTAATCTGTCTATTCATGTACTAGGTTACATATCTGAAATTGTTTTTACAATTTTCAAAGTTATCTTACACCTATTCGAAATACTTTAGGTTTTTACCTTATGTATTTAGTTTGAGGTGTTTGTATTGTTACATGCCTATTTAGGAGTACATACATACCTCAGCTAATAATTTATAATTTAATTTAATATATTTTTATAATTCTAAAGTGCTTATTCAGGTATTTACCTAATAAGTCATATACGTATTTACGTAATATTTAAATACATAATTATTTATTTAAGTACTTACTCGTATGTATACTCTAGACTTTTATAATTAATTTGTCACGTTTGGCTTTAATTTTAACCAAGCAATTACGTTGTAAATAAGTGCCTATATTTACCTATTTAGGTTTTAGGTACAGATATTGTTTTATAACGATATCGCTTGTTTTTTTTTCTTTAAAGGTTAACGCGATTACCTATGTATGAATAATGTATGTTTGAAAAAGTGAGTACTTACTCTGTTTTATTTAGGCGGTAATGTACCTACCTACTTCTTTTGTAATTAATTAAAAATTTGTCTAATTTGTTGCCTATTGTGCCTTTGTTGATATGACCGTGTACTTACATATTATTTTTGTCATTTGGTAGACACTTTGTGGTTAGTTATTCTCAAAGCTACACACAGGTACAAATAGCGATTATTTTGCTCCGATTCATTTGTTTCAATTTATATCAAAATTACTCTAAATCTGGTCGGCTATTTATCAAAGAAGCTCAAACGCAGCTCCGCTCTTTCGGCATCGCGCTGCGCCGTAGATAGGTATACCTATTACCTATACTAAAGACGTGCCGCTCCGTGTGTCGGTAACTTGAGTCAAGTTGCGTTAGAATGTACCGACATTGCCGGCTGCCTATTCCGCTAATTTCAACCAAAATATTAAAGAATATAAGGACATCTTTTTGGTAAATTAATTAATCAATTTTATTCATTATTGCAATATAGGTAACTCTATTACTAAATATTAACTTTCTGTTATTATTTTTTAAAACTCAACCGTATATCCGCCCATTTGGTACTGCGTCGTACTGGTACCTGTCAAAGCACGCTGTCCGCTTGTTTTCAAGTTGCGATATCAAAGCGAACCTATTGTTTATTGTCGAGGCTCGTGCCGCGTAGTATGTACCGATAATATTTATAATACTAAATCACCTTTCGGCTATTGCCTTTATAATTTCGTTATACTAACTATCTATTAACTTCTATATTTGAGTAATAGGTATTTATGCAACTGTTTAGTTTTTACTTTCGGTTGTGCCTTTGAAGCTCAAATAAAGTTACGTCTTTCAAAGTTATTTGCATTAAATGTCTCCTTGGCGAGGCTTATGCCACAAGTGGTAACACAGGCTCACCTTTCGGTGTATGCTGCTCTAAATTATTGACATAAATTAGGTACTTTGATACAACAGTTTAGTACCTTTACTTTCTGTTGTAGGTACTTCTTCAAAACAAATATTTTAATTCAACAGTTTAGTTTTTACTTTCTGTTTGATCTTTGAAACTTCGTTTGTAAAGTTTCGTTTTACTGCATCAAAACGTGGGTACTAAGTACATACTATCTTTGGTGTGGCTAAAATAGGCCCGACCTTTCGGTGTTTGCATTAATAAATTAATTTAAGGCAATAGGTTAGTTTTTACTTTCTATTGTAGGTACCTTTTAAAATTTACTTAATATTTTTGAGTCCTTTCTGGTCTTTCTGTCTTTTCGAAAATGACGAAAGCGGAAGATAACCATAAAAAATTAAAAATTAAGTTGTTGAATGCGAGGTTGAAGTCGTATTTCACCCGAATCCAAAACTTAGCAGATAGTGCCCTCAAGCTCAACCCGTCCGATCCGGCAGAGATTCAACGTTTCCTAAGTAGCACGTCTAATGCAAACGTAATTCGCGATGAATTTAATGCGCAATTTGACGAATCCATCTTGCTCAAAATGGAACTCGATCCCGAATCAGAACCGGACTTGTTGGTTCTTGAGAAATTTGAAAATGCATTTATTGCTGTGCGGAGTAGGGTCGATGCCCTCTCAGCTAATAATGATATTAATATCAATGGTCCTTCGAAAATACCTACCCAAAAAATGAAGCTACCGCCCATAGAGCTGCCCAAATTCAATGGCGATGCCAAGGCGTGGCGAATGTTTATCGAATGCTATAATAGCATTATTCATAATAATTCCGAATTAACTAATGCGGAAAAGGTATACTACCTGTGTGGACAATTGTCCGGTCAAGCACTGCAGTGTAGCCGGCATTACACCTACAGGAGATAATTATAGTTTGATCTATGACACATTGATCAGTAAATTCGAGGATGTTCGAGCAATGGCCACAGCTTATCTAGATGATATTTTGAATGTCAAAAAAATGCAGAGTCCATCAGTAGATGGCTTGAATTCATTTATAGACAAATTCTCAGTATCTGTGGCCACTTTCCAAAAACTTGATATTCCCGCGAAGCTAGATTTTGTGTTTTTACACCTGGCACTCAAGCGCGTGGACAACGAGACAGCTCGTCTATACGAGAATTCGGTGCGTCAGGAGAAAATTCCCACTTATGACAGCTTCGCCAAGTTTGTTCGCGAGCAGGCAAAAATCATCGAACGTATTGGAACTAACACATCAAGCAGCAATGGTACAAGTGCGTCGTCACCTTACAGAGTACCTGTTCCAGTGAACAAAGCTGTTCTAGGGAACAACGCTGTTCCAGACAAGGTTACTCGCGCACTAGTTACCTATGCCAACGTAAGTTGTCCCATATGTCGAGCTTATCATGCCAACTTCTCTCGCTGTGCGGAATTTCTAAAACTGTCTCCGAAGGACCGATTCCAGACTGTCAAACAAAATAAAGGTTGCGTTTTGTGTTTGAGTTGTCAACACAAATCTAATAAATGCAACAGGAAAGGTAGCTGTAATATTTGCCAGTCAAAAACTCACCACAGTCTTTTGCACTTTGGCAAACCACTTTCTGGCACGTCATTGCAAATGGTTAGTGAGAATAATGGCTCACACATAAATGGTAAGGAGTTATCAATCACCGAGTCCAGGCAAGTAGGCGCAAAACAAGCAGTTGTGCCGTTGTGCTCTTCACAGGAATCAAAACTACCTGATGCTGATTGTAGCTCACCATCTAAAACTGTTCTGTTGGCTACCGCATGCGTCAGGATAGTGGATGCCTCTGGAAATGCTCACTTGATTCGTTGCTTGATTGATAGCGGTTCTCAAAACCATTTTATCACAAAGCAATGTTGTGACAGGTTATCGTTGACACCTCGTTCACTTGTGTCTTCACCAGTAGCCATCAATGGATTTGGAGGTAGTTCCAATCCTGTGCTTGGTGAGACGGAGTTAGATTTCTTCTCACGATTTGACCGCAGCCGTCCGTATAGGGTTTGTCCATTGGTGGTAGATAACATCACTCAAAGGCTTCCAGCGGCAAATGCTGATAGGTCAAATTTGAGTTACTTGAAAGGCGTCCCATTAGCAGACAACACTTTCGATCGTCCAGGAGAAATTGATATGCTTATCGGTGCTCAACTTTTCTCACGCTTAGTTCTGCCAAAGCGTATATTTGGCCCGTCTGGGTGTCCTGATGCAATGCAGACTACGTTGGGATATATTGTGACGGGAGATGCTCCAATATTGGAGCCAACAACCCGAAACTACACGTCAGTATTTTATACTGTTTCTAAACCGCGATCAGATATAGCAGTCCGTAAATTTTGGGACTATAGAAGGGCATCTTTTTCTGCTATATTTTGATTTAGTCGGTATCTCTATTGTGAATAGTTTCGCAAACCTTGTATTATAAATTTCAATTTGCATGTTTTAAATACCTCGCTTTACTACATCTCGTTCAGTTTTGCTGACGTTGTTTACTTTAGGGATATTTATACAATTTTATTAGAGAAAAGTAGTAAAGACCGGTCTTGTCAGCAGTGACACATTTAAAATGCAATGCTGACTGAAACCATTAGATGGTTGTCAGTCTTAGCCATTAACTTTTCAATTATCATTATTAGTCTCTAGAATTATAATTGTCTAGAATATAATTTTATGAAAAATATTGTATTATATTATGTTATTAAAATATTTGAGGTTATGAATGTCTATATATGTTTATGATAGGTTCATTCTTCTTACTGTCTTTTCTCTTGTTGAAAGGGGACCTTTCAAGCTGGGGGCTGATGTTTGCGCCGAGCTATGTTTAGGCTATGTGGTTCGAGTGGAATGCCTATACTTGATTTCGGCTCACCCTTTGACCCATGCCGCCCAGCCTTTGGCGGCTGCATCGTACCGCTAATTAAAGGCGCCGCAATCTGTATTGTTTTCGCTGACACATCGCAATCGGTGCCGCCGGTTTATTCACCGTCTAGCAGCGAGCGCGTACGCACGCACGCACGTCGCGCGGCCATCAGTCCGTCTTTACGGCTGATAGTGCATGTGAATCAATCGAAAACATTCCTCGAACTATATATACGTGTCTTCCCATTTGTGTTAAATATATAACTTTTGCGTGAATTATTGTGAACAATCTGGAGAGTGACAATTGTTATTTGTGACTTTTGGTGTTGCGGTTGTTCTTGGGAAAACTACATCATCCCCCCACTAGCAGGGGAAGACGGCGACCCAGGGCGTGCACATCAGACTTCATTGGAGAGTCAAGGTCAGTGTGGGTGTTTTTATTCGTCCATAGCGCCGACTGCATAATCAGACGCAGCCATAGCCCCCTGGCCGAAACAGTGACGTTGGCAATTTTTGAAAGGATGGTTTTTTGATTGAAAGGAAATAATAGTTAAAATAATTTACTATCGGTTTCTTTCTCTTCATTTGAATTTCATCTTGAATTTCATATTTTTAGATCTTATTATCTTTTGACATTGCTTGTAAACTATGGCGACGTGATGGCGGTCTTGAACAAAAATCAAGTTAAAAAATATGAAATTCCATTCAAATTAAGCATCCAATGCGGTTGTTTAACTCTGCGCATTTATTTACCATATTTTAATGGTTTTTTTTTGAGCTACAGTACACAGTTTGGTCCCATCTTGCTAGATCTTCTTTGCGAGTATGAAGCAAATTGGTCAAGAGCGAGATTTACCGCGTTACCACAAAATATTTAAACGCGTTTTAAACACAGTTTAACCGTGTAATTTGTACTGTTAAACATAGTCTAAAGCGTGCGTAAATATTTTGTGGTGTTTGAAGATTCAGTTTAAGAGATGTGTCGCAAGATCTACTGTTTAAAAGTACTAGCTAGAGATACTGCTTACCGTTTGATATTATAAAAGTCGCGTTTGTTCACAGCGACTCATTTAGTGGCATTTGTACGGAACCAAAATTTCGAGTCTCTCGACTTTCGATTCAGGTCCTCAGACTAAATAAAAAAATCAAGACGGAACGTCGTGAACAGATAAATGAGGCCAGTTTTTTTTACATGTAAATAAATAAATATTATAAATAATAAATATTAGGGGACATCTTACACACCGTCTCTGACCCCAAACTAAGCAAAGCTTGTGATATGGCTGCCAGAAACTGATATACTATATATACATATTTTTAAACACATACTAATATAAATAGTATGTAAATAACACCCAGACACAGAGCAAACACCTATGTTCATCACATAAATGCTTGCCCTGGGTGAGAATCGAACCCACGCCTCTGATCCAGAAGTCAAGGTCACTAACCACTGAGCTACCGAGGCAGTTATGTGGTGAGAGCGTCGGTGTTGCACTGCCATAGTTCAATTGACGAGCCAAGGCGTAATTTCGTCGTACGTGTTTGTGTGTGTAATTGTGTCTGTACACTATGGCGAGTACATAGTTTTGCCGGTTTCACTTGTTTTTCACGATTTTTTAATTTGGTCTGGTTTCACGTCCCACAAAATTACTCTTATTTGTCCTTGCCAAAACTACTATTTCCAATCACAATACACAGGTTTCAAACCCACCATATTCCGCTTTATCTAAATCGGTAAATCGTTTCACTTAATAGTGTTAACACGAATTTTATTTCTCGAAAGCGCTTTTATTTCAGCATCATTACAAAGTAAACGTAAAGGCGCTCCTTCACCGGGAGCGTTCGCTTGTAATGTAATTTTTAGATTCGACTTTGAGTATTACATTACAGCCTCTCTGGCTGACGAGCATTCGCTCGTAATGTAACAATTTACATTAGAATTTTACTGCCGGCTCTTTTAGTCCACCGCCAATCGGTTTTATTGGATATCAGTCTATGGGTGAGCCTAAGTCCAGCAGTGAATGTCCTATGACTGAAACTATAACGATGATATTCGACATAAAGAATAGCATTCGATTGATAGTTATGTAATATTTTGGATTCGACTTTGAGCATTACATTACACAGAGAGGCTGTAATGTATGATGAGCATTCGCTTGTAATATAACAATTTACATTTGACTTTTACTGCCGGCTCTTTTAGACCACTGCTAATTGGTTTTATTGGATATCAGTCTATGGGGGAGCCTACGTTCAGCAGTGAATGTACTATGACTGAAACTATAACGATGATATTCGACATAAAGAATCACGTTACAATATTGCTTCCTCCACCGACGAGCAATCATCTGTATTGTAACAAAGGTTCGAATTTCAGCTTCAGTTTTTTGAAGTGATACTTCTAATGCGACTTCCAACAAGGTTGCTTTAAACGTTTAACGCTGCCATGGAGGGGGTATGAAATCACTGTTGTGTCGAAGTTTTACTTCTTCCGCGCGGGGGGACTTCACTTGCATTTTATTTTAGTTAATTAAACTATAATTAGCCCGAGAGATTAACACGTTGAAATGGCAATGGTGGTTTGAATGGGCATATAATTCAGACGGCCGATGGGTCCGTAAAGTTTTCAAATGGAGAATATATAATAGAAGGTTTGCATCTTTAAACACATCTATAGCGATAAAATTGCAGGAACGCGATAGATGCAAACGGCTTCTAACCGAACTAATTGAAAATGTATAGGGCCTGTAACATAATATTATAGGTAAAAGTCCTGGTGAGGGAAGCACCTTAACATTCCAAATGGTGAACGCGCACTATTTTTTTACGATTCAACCCTTAAATGGCTTGGAAGGATAAAACCGTAGGATCGTAAAGTAGTGTTTTTGGATTGCGTTTTATTGTATTTTATTCTTTATTTTGCTTGTGCCGCATTAGATTTACAATGTGCGGCTGGAGTTGTTCCTAGTTTTATTGTTTTTGGGCGATAGGGTAGAGGGACACACATGTTGTTGTTTTTTATTTTTTGATATATTTGTGTAGATGTAGAAATAATTTACTCATTAGATAATACTGTCGTCATGATAAACATTTTTTTCAGGTATTTGAATGTAAAAGAGTTATTCCCATAGTAAAAGTTGTTCCTCACAATAAGTGTCACTAACCACCTCTGTAAAAGTTAAGAATGAGAAATCACACTTTATACAATAAATAATGCAAAAAATAAAAACAAAATAATATTATTTACATAAAAATACCATTTATATAACAATAAAATACAAAAGATACATTTAAGTACTCGTAAGAGACCACAAAATGTATAAGGAAATCCAAATACTCAACACTACTGTATACAACATGACTAATTGGCCATGCCTATAAAGAAAAATAAAATAAAAAAGCTTTTATTTTCCTTAGAAACGAATTACAAAATTTTCAAAAAGTAAAATTGATCATCATCACTATATCACTATCAGTATCACTACATAATATAAAACAAAGTCGCTTCCGCTGTCCCCATGTATCTGTATCTGTATCTGTAGTCTTTAAAACTACACAACGGATTTTGATGCGGTTTTTTTAATAGACAGAGTAATTCAAGAGGAAGGTATATTTTTGTGTATAATCAACATGTGTGAAGCTGGGGCGGATCGCTAGTCTATAATATAAGGACCACCAGTAGCAGTAAAAGCCTACTTCAACTGTTTCTATTCTCTCGTCCGCGCAATTCTGGACCAGAACTTCACAGCAACTTTTACAATATCGTCATGCCACTTTGGTACGGTCTACCTGTCTTGCGTTTGATACACAGATCAGGGAATAACCTTGATCTGTGGTTTGATGCCTCTAAGCCATGCCTATATGTTGAATCAAATAAAAACCAACACCATGGTCGCGTTGCATCCAAGTAATGCTACAATATTAATTTTATAAAAAATATTATACCACATTTCAGTTTCTACATCATCCTAGTGCAGAAAACGTGGCTACAACAACGTTACCCAATTTCCAACTACACTCAAATCGCTTATATAGATAGTAGCCTAATTCTATAAATAAGCCTTGAGGAGATATTGAGGAAATCTCGAAAACTACGTCAGATCTTAATCAAGAGCAAAGCATTAACTTTGAAATAAAAAAATCATCAAAATAACACGTTAAAAAATACAGCCAAACTGAAAATCTCCGCTTTGGAAGTCAGTTGAAAATAACAATAAAATGTTATGTAATGATGATGAAAAATATACTAGGTACCTACCTCTGAAATAATTTTTATGTTTACATTTTTTTGTATTTTGAATTAACTTAAAAAATGTAACTTATTATACTAATATATTTACAAAATACCCAAACTAATAGAAATACAAAACTAAATTAAAAACACATAAAACTTAATCTAAAAGCCCCTTTGTAGAAGCAAACGTGGCCAGAATGCTGGCAGCATTGCCTCGCTGAATGGCAATGCTGAGCTTTTGACCAAAGTAGACGCGTCTTAGTTTTTCCACTATGTATTACGTACTCAAAATAATTTCATCTATACAAAGGTATGACCTGGTAGAAAACGTAGCCGCAGTTTACTAGTCCAATTCGCAGACCACACTCAAACGCTTCTATAGATAGGTACATAAAGAATTCGAACAATTTGATTCACAAAAGTCCCACTTTGAAGAGGAACACCCAGCAATTTAATTTCAGCTGGATTGCGGTAGAAACCAAGGAGGCATTGCGATGGTGCCAAGGCATAATTTTATAGCTGTTTTATGCTAAAACGTACCCATGCTCAGATGGTGTCGGGCTTTATGGGTTTTTGTTCCACTTAGTGTAATGCTCTACTGACCCAACTGCTGTTCTTGGAATTAGCGGGGCCTAGATGGTCTTGCTACTTGTGTTGGACTTATGCTCGTAAATAATTATTTTTCACCAATATTTTTTTTTGCGACAAATCGCAACTCGGACTTCCACCGTATACAGAATTCAAATAATTTGCACTAATCAATGTGACATCCATGTACATTTTAAAAAACGGCTCGGCTGATCTTGATAAAATTTGAATGGGACTACCTTGGAAGTATACTCCTTCAAATTAAGAATATTTTTTTAATTTGGTTCCCCATTGGCGAAAATATCGATGAACATACACAAAAAACAACTACATACAGATGAACATAGTACCTCCTCCTTTTTGGAAGTCGGTAAAAATAGCACAAACAGCTTTAGTCGTACTAAATTCGAATAAGTTATTATTTTTTGCTAAAGGTTGCATAAATTACTTTGTATGTACAAAATTATAATGTTTTTAGATTACTCTTCATTTGCGAAAACCACTAACTAATACTGATAAAATAAAAATGAGACATCATCTATAAAGTAGAAAAAGAAATTTATGTCTTAATCTAGATTCGACTGAATTTCATCGTCATTTCAGCCATGAAACAAAGTTCTCTGCTTGACGTAGACCATCAAGATTTCCCGTATGATCAGTTCGAAGAGAATTGCATAAAATATTACTTAATTTTAGATAGGCATTAAAGTAGGTACTACCCTATAAGTATACTGAACCACAAGAATCAACATTTAAACACTATTCAAAAAATAGTTACCCAAATCCGTATCTGTACTGTACTGTACCAGCCTTTTTAATAGTCCACAACAGGACGTAGGCCTACCCACGAAGGGTGATTGGGCCATATCCACCACGCTGGCCCTGTGCGTGTTGGTGGACTCACATACGCCATCGAATTTCTTCTACGGGCGTATGCAGGTTGCCTCACGATGTTTTCCTTCACCGAAAAGCCAGTGGTGTAAAATTCCGTAAATACTTAAATTCCAAAAAAAACTCATTAGTACGGGACTGGGATTGAACTCACGACCTCACGATTGTAAGGCGGGTGTCACTACCTCTAGACCACCACGGCTTCAAATCAAATCCGTATCTACATAAAATGAATTACAGTTTTAATAAAAGCTTAACGTAGATAACTGATCACGCGATCTTTACAGCTGCATCAAATTAAGCTGAAACACGGCGTGCAATAACACCAGACGTGACATCCCAAAATGAGACACATAAATTGGACGTACCTCATCTCAATATCAATAAAGGTAGGCGTTTTCTGCGCAGTACTTGTATTAGGCCGTGTCTACATAAGAGTGTTTTTAAAATACGATAAACCAAGCGCCACACAAATCAGCGGATGAGAAGTTAGCCGCAGATGACATTTCGCCGTGATTCGCTAATTATTGCGCATGTGTGCACAATGCCGACGCCGCGTGTCGTAGTGGTGAGCACGGACATAGGGAGCGCGCGGGAGGCATGAGGTTGGCGGGTGGGTGTGCCTCGGCGTCACGTCTCTCTGGCTCCCGCGCATACCTATATTTCGGCTTTTGCACAGCGTTCTGTGCATAACTTCCCATCCGCCGACTTGTTTGGCGCTTAGTATATACCACAGGACGCATTTTGTTTTAAATATTTTGTTTGCTACTATTCTTAGGCTTGGCACAGACGGGCCACCGATCACAGCCACCGGTGGCAAGCAACAAGCAGTTCACACTATTTTCCATACATTTTTTTAAAACGCGGCGCACACATGTGGCCTGTGGCGGCCACTCGCTACAGTAGTGTCCGCGATGAGTTCAATTACGTCCTATTATTATTGTATTGTATTACTTATTGTAAAGGTTGGAAAAAATACTTTTGTAAAAACCAGTGTATTTTCTTTACAAACGTCAAAAGTCTTCACCTATGGTACCTAATTTCCGATTAATTTGAAGTGCCCAAGCTAATTTAAAATATCGAAAATTGATCCCTTTTTCCAAATTATCCTGTTACGTCGCAATGCTTATGTATATTTATGTTATGACATGTAGGTTTTTTTTTGTTATTTTGTAGTGTTTAGTCTATTTTGACTGTCTTTTTTTTTGCACCCCATATCTATTTTCGTCGCGGTATCCTTTTCGTTCAGAGGTCGCCTGGAAGAAATCGCTTCCAGCGAATTTACACCTAACTAGTTTTAACTAGAGTAACTAGGTGTAAATTGTATTGTTATTGTTCGTGTGAAACAATAAAGTATTATAATATTAATATTATTAATGCCTTATCATAACACGTCGCACCGCGCCACATCACACTGCGCCACGTCGTACTGCGCGATGTCATATCACGCTATGTCACGTTATGCTACGTTACATCCAGTGTATCAACGCCCTTACATCCCCGGATGCGGGCTGCATAAAATTGTAATAACATTATACGAACGGTTTTGGCCGCAGGTCTAATATTACTCAAGGCACTGGGACAATTAATTTTTTACTTCACGTGTGGGGTCGTTTGTTCCTGTCAGGATGATCAATGTTTTAGTTGTTTGGATGGGAAATTTAGCTTAAACTGGTATCTGGGTTTGATGGCCTTTATGCGTAGATATCATGTAGAGATAGTTTATAATAAAATGTCATAGTCTCAGATAAGATGACATTTAAAAGTAGGACCGATATTAAACGTTTTTCCATGCGTTTACACCTCATAATAATAAAGACAGTAGAAGCACCCTGAAATAAGAAAGTGTTTTTATGGCGAAAACGCGCTGACAGTAAAGTTATAAAAGTGGTGTATGTAATCAATGACATAACTTGACACAAGTAACTTCAGTTACTGACCAAATGCCAAATTGCCGTTTCAAGAATATGAAGCCGTCTAATGCAATGAAGTATGATTCCTACTTCATTGGTCCAATGCGGCCTATAACTATGTTTTTAACCGACTTCCAAAAAGGAAAAGGTTCTAGGTTCGTCTGTATGCATTTTTTTGGGTATATACATCGATATATTCGCCAATTGTGAAACGAATCAAAATATTATTTTTTGGTTCGAAAGGGCATTTTTTCGAGTTGGTCATGTTTAAATTTTATTGAAATCGGCTGAGCTGTTTTCGAAAAATCAACAAAAATGTATAAATTGTATACGTCAATTCGAACGAACTATTCGAATTTTGTTCAATGGAAGGCGGTTTTGCCATTTTTTGTAAAAATTAAATATCTACTTTAATAGCGCTTCAACTGTTTTTAATTATTCTATTGTTTATGCACAAATGTTTGAATCATTAAATCAAAACGAACTATTGTTAACTTTTCTCAAGTCCTAATCATCATCATCATTTAAGCCATATAACGATAAATCTATCTTTGAAATCTCATACAAGACTAGCTGGAATTGGCTTGCATCCAGCGCAATCATACAGTCTTCCATCCATCCATCCATCAGCCAAAGGACGTCCACTGCTGGACATAGGCCTCCCCTATGGATCTCCAATAAGACCGGTTGAAAGCGGCTTGCATCCAGCGCGATCCTGCGGTCTTAATGAGGTCATCCGTCCACCTTGTGGGTGGACGTCCTACGCTGCGCTTGCCGGTACGTGGTCTCCGAGAACTTTTCGACTCCACCGGTCATCAGTCCTCCGCGCTATGTGCCCTGCCCATTGCCATTTCAACTTGCTAATCCGCTGGGCTATGTCGGTAACTTTGGTTCTTCTACGGATCTCCTCATTTCTAATTCGATCCCGCCATACAGTCTTAATAAATTCATTTCTCCACCTTGTGACTGACCATCCTACGCAGTCCTAATACATAAATCAAACTCTACTTAACTCTTAGATTACGCCTTGATTGCGTCTAATGTAAGCCATATTTTTCTCAACAATCTTCCTCATCTAATCTCTTACCCGTGTAAAGGCGATTATATTCTTATTCTAAACTCAACAAAATTCTCATGAAAATCAAAAGCCCTACTTCCTCCGAAAGTAATAAAACGTTATCTTATTTCACGGTGAATTTCCAAAAATAATTATGTCCCAGAAGGAAACTTTTTTAATCACACAAAATGTCTCTCCATAAAGGTCCGGGTGTAATTCCGTCGGCTTCGTGTGCAAACTTTATATTTTTAATTAAAAAATTCTAAGCCCTGATAATTAAAATATTCAGTGTCAAGACTGCGATCTCAATTTTGGGGACCGTATTATTACCGAGTTATTTTTTGGAGTTAGTTTCGAGATTTTTGAGCTTCGAGTTTGATGGGCGGAGTTTTAGGTTCGGAAATCTTCGATGGAAAATTTTTAAAGCTTTTTATCTCTTCTGTATTTGGGAACTTATAAGTAGTTGTTTTGATTTTAAAAGTGAATACATAAATAATATAGAATAGGGAGCCGCGGTGGTCTAGTGGTTGTAACGCTGGCCTGTCATTCTTGAGGTCGTGGGTTCAATCCCGGTCCCGTACCAATGAGTTTCTTTGGAACTTATGTACGGAATTTCACACCATTGGCTTTTCGGTGAAGGAAAACATCGTGAAGCAACCTGCATACGTCCGTAGAAGAAATTCGATGGCGTTTGTGAATCTACTAACCCGCACTGGGCCAGCGTGATGGATATAGCCCAATCACCAATTCGTGGGTAGGCCTACGTCATGCAGTGGACCAAAAAAAAAAAGGCTGGTACAGTACAGTACATAAATACTATGTTGTAAAAATGTTTCCAAGCTTAAATGACTCGTTTTAGAATTACCGTTAAAATTATAATATTTCATCATCATCCACAGCATTCCTATCCCACTACTGGTCGTAGACCTCTCTTTTACTTTGCCGTCTATCTAGGTCCCGTGCCAATCGTGTCCTACCAGCCTAGCATACGTACTACGACAAAATTTTCATAGAGTTGTAAAACGGGACGAATGGGTATATACGAGTACATGGTTATTTCTAATCAATTAGCATCCTTTAAGGGGTTTATTCTGTACATCAAAACTAACAACTTTTGTTATGCGACTTTTGACAAAACTTACTTTTCTTCGCGGGTGAACGATATTTTTGTATGGAACAACATTTTTTTTTTTGAGTTTAGACAAAAGTTGCGGAACAAAATTTGTTAGTTTTGATGTACAGAATAAGCCCCTAAAAGGATGCTAATTGATTAGAAATAACCCTGCATCTTTGACCTTAAGTTCGTGTCGTTTAGACACATTAAAATTATGTCGTGGTTGGTATTGCGGTGTTTTGCCCCGCAAGCGGTTCGCGCCGCCGCGGGGCGAATCGCCCATGAAAGACCCCCATTCGTGGCGCATATCGTCGTTCGGCATTCAATACCGCGAATGC
Source organism: Hypomecis atomaria (assembly GCA_964007245.1). Lineage (NCBI taxonomy): Eukaryota > Metazoa > Arthropoda > Insecta > Lepidoptera > Geometridae > Hypomecis > Hypomecis atomaria. The sequence goes on along the minus strand of OZ023300.1, from coordinate 17,386,115 downwards.
AACATTCATCCAATTTTACAGGAGACAAAAAAAACTGTTTAAATGAAACTCTACATCCACTATGCTTTCAATTTATTGTATTTTTAGCTATGTAAATGTGTTATGATTGTTTGAATCCCTTTTTTTTCAGTTTTAGGTAATATTGGTATGACTACGTCACGTTCGCGGCTTTTACCTATTATTTTAGGTCACATTTTATCATATTGGCGGTTATGTACAAGAAAATAAAACAAAAATTATGTTTGTTTGTTGACAATATTAAGTCTTACAGGTAATTTATTTATCTTTATGAGGCAGATTATCATAGTACGCATGACAGTCTCTGGGAATGAACTCTTTTAATTCTTGAATGTGTTGAAATTTAGTTTTTTTAATAGGAAGTTGCTGGCTGTGTAAGTTTGGATAAGTGTAATTGGTAGAGATTACACGTGGTCGGATAGCCAGTTCTTCGTATGGGACATTGTCGTCATGAGTTATTTTAACCATTATCTTGCCATCTTCATACTTTAGGCATTTTATGTCTGTCACAACCGCTGTGCGGGAAGGCTTGATAGAACTGTAGCGCATATTTTGCTTGTAATCTTTGAAAAAGTCGTAGAAGACCTGCTTTTGTTCGTAGGGAAACGGATTATATCTTGCTTCAGAGGCTATTTGTGCATACTGGCTGGGCAGGTAAACTTCTTTGTTTTTTAATTTTCTTTCAATACAACTGTGGACAGAGTCGCATTCCATTTGCGTATGGCCCTTTATCAAATATTTTTGCTCTATTACCACATTGGTCTTTATTGACAGATCAAGGAGTGCATTCGCAATGATTGCATTTCTGTTCTGATACGTGCATCCATCTGAATAAATAATAATCGGTAGGGGCTTATTTTGAATGTATTCGGAGAGAATGTCTACTAGGCAACTAGCAAAAGTTGATGCAGTCAGATCGGTATCCACTTCTGTAAACCAGTAACATCTCGCCCTGTTGTCAGCTAAGTTGTACACTGTGTAATTGTAAACACATAATTTTGTTTTATAGTACATGCTACTAGTTCGGAGATGCGGTGCTAGTTTAACTGATTGCAAATCGACAGTGAAGACGTAACACTCTCCTTTAATTGCTTTTTCTTTGTCTTTGGTCTTCAGTTCACGAGCCTTTTCTTTTTCTTTAATATGTTTGTCATACGCTTCTTTGGTTAAATTGCCGACTTTAAACTTACTCGTACTACAAGTATCGCACACATCTTTTTTCGGCTGGAATATTTCAATGTTCATTTTATCAAAAACTCTATCAAACGTCCTCTCTATCAAACTTACAATTTCTGTATTTTGATTTCTTTCCTCGTAATATTCTTTGTATAATTGATATAAATGATTCACGCTTTGTACAATTGGTTCAAGGTATAGTTTTGAAGATGATTTTCCGCAATGGTGCGATGGTACTTTTGGCATCAGTTCTATGAAATCTATGACAGTATGGTGTTTTGAAGTATTACCGCAGCGTCTTTTAGGAGGCGGAACACTTGTATCATCAGATGTAGCAGTTAGTTTACTAGCAGATGTAGCAGACGCTGGTAAAACATCACAACCTTTATTAGCATTTGGATTAAGCCAGTAACGCACAGTCCATTCTTTTATCCCCAAGGAATTGAGAAAAAAAATACGACAGACTCGTACACGTTGGCCCTTCACTTTCAGGTGGTATTTCTTAGTCGTATCCTTTCTTGAATTTGTGGAAGAATTGCCTTTTTGTCTACGTTTTGGTGGAATAACATCAACCATAGATTTGATAAAGACTTTTTTGCTATCCCAATCCATTTCAGTCCAAAAACAGTCAAAAATATTTTTTCGATCTTCTTCTGATATGTTCCGGCAGGTCAGATCTCCTTTTAAGCATGCATCTGATGAACATCGTGGTCCTATTTCTCTCTTCATTCTTTCAATATCCTGAATCCACTTATCATTCTGTTTTCGAAAGCCTAAAAAAGATTCGCCTTTCATTCTTTTTACTCTCTCAATATCTCTTTTTCGGCCACGACGAGGTTCTGATGTAGATGCTTCTAATAATCCTATTAAATCTGCATCAGAAGAAACCAGTTGAGAAGTAGTCATTAATTGCACATCAGACATTGAATTTTGAGGTTGAATTACTAAATCAGTAGTAAGCTGACTCGAAACTGCTACGTCAGCAAGTTGCAATTGAGGCTCTATTTCAGGCTGATCTAGAAAAGACTGTTGAGGTAGAGGTTGAACTGCCATTGATGTGATTTGAGAGTGCACCTGCACTTGAGTGTCAACAGAATTTAGCTGAGGCTGTTGAGATAAATGCGTATAAGAAGGGAGATCCGTGACTTCTAAGTTCATAGGTGGCTGGGACTCTATTTTAGGGCGGTCCAAAATGGTAGCTTCAGGTCGGACATCGAGTGAACTGAGCTGAGATTGTAGTTCTACCTGGGTGTTAACAAGGTTTGGCAAATCTGTACAAGCTGGCTGCGGTGAAACATTCAGATTGGTGGGCTGTGCCTGTGAATCTATTTCGAAGTTTTCAGAAGTGTAGAGTGACGGCTCAAGTGCTAGTGAAGTAATCTGCGATTCATGTACAAAATCTTTTTCTCCTAAATCCAATAGAATGCTTAGTGAATGTTCATCAGATTCATTATTTATCACTGTATTGGTCATATCCATCATTACTAAGTTATCGGCAATATCGATAAAGCTTTTAGGAGATGACAGGTCTTTTTGGGGTTCTATTGCGGAAGAATCTTTCAAAACATTGACATGGTTATCTCTGACTTCTTTGTTGCGTACAGACTTTTGCATAGGTGGATCGACTTTTTTATAGGAACTTGATGATGAGCATGATGATAGTGTGGAGAAAATGTTCTTCAACCGCGTTTTTTTCTTAATTTGTTCTATTACTTGATTGCTAAACCCCATACACTTCAGAATATTATTTTCTTCGTCTGATGAGTCTTCCGTTACGCTGCAAAAAAGCAAATTAGGATAAGGCTTACCATTTCATAGTATGCCGAGTAAAGTCTGGCTGGATTTGATACGACTAGATGGATAAATCATGTTAGAGAATAAAAATCGAGAGCTGAAAAAAAGAATTGATAGATTTTTTTCAATTTTCAACAATAGCTTTGTAAATAAATAATCACTCTTTTATTAATCCTTATGCAAAAACATACATTTATTGAAAATATCAATAAAATGAAACGAATTTAAAAATAATTAAAGCAAAAGTTGGTGTGTGCGTGTGTGTATGCTTGTTACCACTTCACGCTCAAACGGATTGGCTGGTCCGATTTTGATGAAATTCGGTATAGTAGATAGCTAAAACCATTACCACCAACACATAGGCTACTTTTATCCTGGATTAACTCGAGTAAACCCCAGGACAACACTAGTACTTCATAATATTCATTACCGCGAATCTGTTTAAATTGCGTAAAAATTTGGTCAGTAAAACCGCGAATACGACAACTCATATTTTAACCGCGAATACTTCAACAAATAGTATACATTTCAAGTAATAAAATATATATTGCACATTTATAATCATAAATACACATTTCTTGCAAAAAGTCATGTGAAATACGTTAATTAAAACAAAAAAACTTACCCAGAAATCACGCAGAACAGTGCTACTCTCGCTGTGGTTATGGCGGCACTAAGAAACTGACGCATTCGCGGGTTTGATGGCGGGAAATCACGTTCGCGGTTTTGAATGACTCGACAAACAACAGTACCGGAGTATCGTTTGGTCAAAACTTATATGTAGGATTGCGTATTTGAACGTGTAGAATAAGTTTATATTAAAATGTGATTTACGTGAAAAATGTCACGTTCGCGGTTTTGAATGCCGAACGACGATATGGTAGTCCGGCTGGTTCGATCTATGATTTCAACAATATCATCGAGCTATCGCATTGCCGCGCGGAGACCACGCTTCTCTACTTCTACTTTTCCTCAGTCACACCCTTACAATATTAAATAAAATAAATAAATATAAATATTTAGGGACACCTTACACACGATCTCTGACTCCAAACTAAGCAAAGCTTGTGAAATGACTGCCAGAGACTGATAAACTACATATTTTTAAATACATACTTATTTATATAGATGGTAACTAAATAACACCCAGACACAGAGCAAACACCAATGTTCATCACATAAATACTTGCCCTGGGTGGGGATCGAACCCACGCCTCTTTGACCCAGAAGTTAGGGTCACTAACCACTGAGCCACTAAGGCAGTCAATACTGGTCATCACTTCGAAGCAACGTGTCTTATAACATTTATTAATAGTTTATTCCTTGAAGCCGTGGTGGTCTAGTGGTAATGACACTCGCCTTACAATTGTGAGGTCGTGGGTTCAAATTCCGGTCCCGTACCAATGAATTCCTTGGAAGTTATGTACGGAATTTCACACCACTGGCTTTTCGGTGAAGGAAAACATCGTAAGGCAACCTGCATACGTCCGTAGATGACATTCGATGGCATATGTGCATCCACCAACCCGCACTGGGCCAGCGTGGTGGATAATAGCCCAATCACCCTACGTGTGTAGGCCTACATCCTGCAGTGGACTATCAAAAAGGCTGGTACAGTACAGTATTCCTTGAAATAAGTACTTACGTAGTTACAAGAAGTAAAAAAATATAAGTACCCTAGAGTAAGCCAATGTTTATATTTACTCCTCTGAGGCGAAATGTGTTTGCCATATAAATAAGTTAAGTTTGCTACATAAAAGTAGAAATATCTTTGATCTGAAGTTTGCCGAAAAAATATTTGGATATTTGTTTATTGCTGGACTGGAAAAAAAACTTACTGTTTGTCTTAAAAGGAGAATCAATGTATTGGTAGGGTAGTTACGGTATTCAACCATTTTCTGAAAATGGAATAAAAAAATGATCCATTTTAGTAAACCGGTTTTGAAACATTGAGAAACGCAATCCAACAGCCGATATTCAACAGTACTGTATCTGTACTGTACTGTATCAGCCTTTTCAATAGTCCACTGCAGGACGTAGGCCTACCCACGAAGGGTGACGTTCAACAGTAGACGTTCTATAATCTGATATTATCAGCCAATTACGAGTCGGACTCGCGCACATAGGGTTCCGTACTGTATGGGAGCCCCTTGAATACTTATTTTATTTCAATTTAATTACTTAATATTAAAGTGAATATACAACTAAATATTCTGTGAAATTTTCAATCACCTACCTGTTATCATTATTAATATCAAGCAAAAAACGGATAAAACTTCAAGTTTTTTTGTATGGGAACTCCCCTTAAATATCAATTTTATCCTATTTTTATATTTGTTGTTATAGCGGCAACAGAAATACATCACCTGTGAAAATTTCAGCTTTCTAGCTATAACGGTTTTTGAGATACAGCCTGGTGACAGACAGACGGACGGACAGCTAAGTCTTAGTAATAGGGTCCCGTTTCTACCCTTTGGGTACGGAACCCTAAAAACTTCGATGATGGCTCTTAATTATTAATAAATTAAACGAACTACGTATCTTATAACTTAGCATGTTACTTGTTAATACTTAGCATGGTCTAAGATAGACCTCGTCTTTACTTTTAAAACGTGGCTTAAAAGTATCTTAATTTTTTTTAGTTATTAGTCATTGCAGCGAGCAAATATCTATAGAGTCATAATCGTGCAAAAAAAGTGTCCGAGCCAAAACCCTACCCAAGCTACGTAGTGGGCAGGATTTTTAGTTAGTCGTAAGGCGATTGCTAGCCGACTACAACGCCACGCGATGTCAAAGTGCTCGGTTACAAGCATTAATTAGGTGACATAACGTCGAGATTCGAGAAAACAGGTCACTGTGAATTATTTAACGTAAATATTATTATCTAAGTCGGTATGTATGACGGCACTGGGACATTTTTTTACTTCTTTCACTTAGGGGCTGTGGCTCTGTAGATATTTGCTCGAAGAGCCCAGTGAAACATCTAGTACCCTTGAATGTATAATTCAATATTGGCTAGCACAGCATATAGCCAGTTTATACACAGGATCGTCTATGCATATTCGCATTTGAAAACGGTTCTGAACCGTCAGGAAACGCTATTAATTTCCGAACGTCTAGTCTACGCGTTGAAAACGATATATTGCGGTGTTAATACAGAGATGGGATTGACTGTAGTTTGTGGAAGAAATAATAATGCTGGTAGCTGGAAAATGTAGCTGGAATTCCAATGAAATCTAAGTATCTCTAAATTTATCGCCATTACATGTGTTGCCATAGGGTTATTTGTAGGTTTGCATAACATCTAGAATATAGCCAATTTATTAATTTACAATCAATCTTTACCACTAAATAGTACTGTAAGAATGTACATTTTTTCGAGTCAAACACAACTATCAAAACTTTCAAAACAATACTGGACATTCTACCGGTAGTAATAGGTATTCTTTTACTACGGGTCCAACCCGAAACTTTATTTTAAAAAACGGCTGTTTCATACTAAATTAAAACTCGGAATGGACAAACTGTATGAAACAGCTGATTGTTTTTTTGCTCGAATTCCGGGTTGGCCTTATAATAAAACTAGTTTATAATGACGGTCTGAATCACTTGTTTTCGGCTCATTACACCAGTTCTGGATAAACCTGTATACAATTCAAAAAAAAAAAAAAAAACGGGATTTGAATCAACGACCCACGTTTCTAAGAAAAGTGTTCATCCATTAGGCTACTATCATAACAGATAAACAGAAATCCACAAAATACAGATAGAAAATTATAAACTTAGGTAGGTAGTTCCACGCACTTTTGTACCGTTTCTGTCGTCGTTACCTCCAATGGTTACCAACTTCTGTGAAACCAAAATAGTGAAATTCGACTATTCAACAGCTAGAGTCGGCAATTGAGTTAGCGCTTTGATCTTTTAACGCGGAGCTGATGTTATTTTGAATTAGTGAGTTTGCTCAAAAAGCTCACAGGTTCGCGGCTTTTGAATTCCACTTTGTAGGTGTTTATTTGTTTAGTGGGAGGTAAATCAAAGCGTCTATTTGTGTTAGGAGCCCAGATTTGTGATTTTAAGTGAAATTTCGTAGGCATTTCTAGTTTATTTTGCCTTTTAGTTGTTAATTTAATTGTTCCTGTCGTAAGTAAATTTTCCAGCAAATTAAATTATTTGATCTGTTTTTGCATTTTTTTTAAATCTCATGCACGCCAAATGCGAACAAGAACGTAAGTTAACTACATATTTTAACCGACTTCTAAAAAAGAGGAGGTTCTATGGTCGTCTACATGTATTTTTTTGTTTATGTTTATCGATAATTCCGCCAGTTGTGAACCGAATCAAAAAAAACTTCTTTAGTTCGAAAAAGTGTACTCCCAAGGTGGTCCCATTTAAACTTTATAGAAATCAGCTGAGCCGTTTATGAAAAATCAACAATAATGTAAACAATGCGAGCTAAATATTCGAATTTTGTATCCGATGGAAATCGGTTTTGTAATTTTTTTGTGAAAAATAATTATCGTACGTGCTATTCTTTGTTTACAGCAGCGTTTCGATATTAATTAAATTTACCGAAGTTAACTTTTATTTTTGGATATCAAAAATAGCAACAAAAAATGTGATCAACGTGACGGCAAGCAACGGGCAACACAGTGAATAACAAAAGTAGAGTTTTAATCTTGAGCTAGCTTTTGTCCGCGGCTTCGCCAGCGTAATATTTTTACGAGATAAAAGTAACCTATTTTAATTTTTTTGCTAACCATTTTCCGGTTTTCAAACTATGTACATGCCAAAAATTAAGTCAATCCGTCGTTTCGATGCTGCGTGAAAGAGGAACAAACTATTAAAATAATGTGATTCAACTTAATTGGTAAAGCGTCGTGGCGGAACCCCGAATCGCGAGATAGCCATGCAAGTTTAAATAAAATAATGTACCTAGTAAATGTGAAATCAGTAGGTACCTATGTTTCAATTTATGCAGTTTAACTTTAACTATGTTAAAAGATTAACAGGCACAATTAAAATAATGTTGTTGTGGTTGTTAGCCTGTCGTATCCTACTGCTGGGCAAAGGCCTCCCTAGATTTTTCCAGATTTAACTGTCTAAAATCCGCCAAACTATTATTTTTCGACACAAATTGCAAAACCTCCATCATGTGCAAAATTCGAATATTTCGCTAGAATTGTTTACATTATTGTAGATTTTTCAAAAACTGTAAACAGTCACCCAATTTCTGTATAATTTAAATGGGACTACCTCAGGAGTATTACCCTTCCGAATTAAAAAAGAATTTTTCGATTCGGTTCACAATCGACGAAATTATCGATAAACATACAGAAAAAAATACATACATACGAACATAGAGCCTCATCCTTTTTGGAAGTCGGTTAAAAATGGAACTGGGCCGGCTATGTGCGCCGCATGCCAGAAGAACTATGGGCCAAAATCACCACCTAGTGGCATCCCAACTCTGTCCGGCCACTTGGCAGGCCCCGGATGAGATGGCGCGACTACCTTGACACCTTTGATAAGAACTTGTACACTATAACACAAAACAGTTAAATAATCAAGTGCGAGTCAAACTCGCGCCCGAAGGGTTCCGTACTTTATGGGAGCCCCCTTAAATTTGTTTTATTTTAATTTACAAAAGAATTATTAAAGTAAACATACGATTAAATATTCTGTGAATATTTCAAGCTCTCTCATTCAACCTGTCACCGTTCTTCATTTCGAGCGAAAATGGCTAAAAATGCTGGTTTGTTGTATGAGAGCCCCCCTTAAATACTTATTTTATTTTATTTGTTGTTATAACGGCAACAGAAATACAGCACCTGTGAAAATTTCAACTGTCTAGCTATCACGGTTCATGAAATACAGCCTGGTGACAGACAGACAGACGGACGGACAGCGGAGTCTCAGTAATAGGGTCTCTTTGGGTACGGAACCTTAAAAATCACATTCATATTACAGTAATTTATAAATAGCTAAGAAGTAAGAATGTAACATTTCCTGTCACGAACACACTATTCAAGCCTATTAGCACAATTCACATTCAGCCAGTCCCATTATACCAAATTTCACGGTTGTTCAACAAACATCTAATCAGACCCAATCTACCTTGAAATGCCGCACAAGCAATATGGAAATCAGGCTATCGCATTTAATCCAATTTTTTGTCGTCCAACAAAATTGCTCAAAACGTTATTACTCCCAAACTGCAAGCTCAAAACTGGCAAAAAGCTTAATAAAGTACCAATATAGCGAAAGGAAATGGCGCATCTTCTATTCAAGCCACTTTACACTCGAATTTGAACTTTGCTCTGTATAATTTTGAGCTGATTTTCGGAGAGACGTGTTCGGAATTTTGAGCGCTATTCAGAAACGGTAGTGGGACATCATTTGAATAATTAAAAGGCGACTCTATCTATTTATTCAGGCCTCGGTTTGAGTTGCAATTGTGCCCGATTTTGTAGCCAAGTCTGTAAGTGTCCTTCAGTGCAGTACTGAATTTTATTTTCGGTGCGAAACTCAAGTGTCTTTGAGAACAATTGGTGAGTCGGTAGCTGTTAAGCTTTCAATGATGAAAATTTTAATTATTTTGAAGGGTTTTCATAAAACTGGCTTCGGCGTAAAATTTTCTGATTTATTCCGGAAGACAATAGCAGAGAAAGATAGCTGTGGTAGTTAGAGTGCATGGTTGATTTCACGTTTATCATAGCCGTTAAATTTCATAGGGTGTACTTGTAAATTTTTATTTTGAGAGGGTACACTCCCAAGGGACCACCCATTTAAATTTTATCAAAATTAGCTGAGCATTTGAAAAATTAACAATAATGTTAAAATTTAACATCGTTTCGAGCGAACTATTCTAATTTTGTACACGATGGAAGTCGGTATTGCCATTTTTGCGAAAAGTATTTACTTTTCATGTAAAAGGTTCCTTTTTAAAATATTTAAAAAATTCAAGTGTGGGATGCACTATAAAATTAAAATCAGGTTCCTTTTTTCTAAAAAAAAACTTCATTGCTGAAATCCTATTGTACAATGTTTAAAAATGTTATAGTAATTTTATCGGTTTTTACTAAGCTTGGTTTAGTCAATGTAATATTCAATCGGCACTACAGGAAGTTTCAGTCGACAAACAGGAAGTTACAGATGTCCTCATTGAAACCCCACAATCGCGCTAAATGCAAACCACTTCGAAATGGTCTTGTTGGAGATCTGTGGGGGAGGCCTATGTCGAGCAGTTGACGTCTTATGACTTTCTTCTATTGTACAGCTATACAGACGCAACCAAAGCGCCACCCTATTATGGTGAACATCCCGCGCGTTAGAACCAAAGATCCACATTCCTCATCCGAACAGCCAGAATGTGGAACCCTTTACCTGAGACTGTCTTCCCGCCAAAGTACTATATAGGTGTGTTTAAATCCCGAGTAAATAGGTATATTCTAGGTAAGCGTGTTATACCCTAGCCCGCGTATCTACTTAACAGTGTATAGTCGAATGCAAACCATTATGAAATAAATAAAAAAAATTACATTACTTAAATGGTCATTTGAGCTTTCCTGCCTTGTAGCTCTGAGTTTTCAACAAATAAGTATAGGTGCTACATGACCGATTATGTCAGCAAATCTAAGGAACGACATCTGCACAGTACCTACGTCCGTTGTATTGCATCCGACTGGATATTTGACGCGCTCGGACGTCCGGATGCCTTCTGTCCTGTTTCTGGATAACGTATTATTATATTGATACAATATGTTAGTGGGAACCACATTCTAATTGTTCCTATGGCAGGGTTGGTGGCTACACGGAGCTGCCGTAGTGTGTGGCACGTTGTGGTAGTCCGTGGATAGGATACGACAATTTCTGAGTCTATTAAACAATTTTATTTTCCCGAAAACGTCTACACCCTACGACCCAGTGCACAGTAACTGGTGGTCGTCGAGCGCCGCTCATACATGTCACTTGTAAACAAAACCGCTAATAAAAAACTCAAATTCAATTCAATTCAATTCAAAATTCATTTATGCCATTGACATATTACATGCGCTTAGAAACTTCATTACAAAATAAATATCATTAAAAAATAATTGAACACGTAGAATTCAATAAAACAAAATAATAGGTACTTAATAAAAAATGGGTAGTATTTAAACGCAAATCAAAAAATATCCTTTTTCTATGCAATAAGATTCCAAATTCCCATCAAAATTAATGATTGCACAGCATAATATTCAACTCAAAATATCACTAAACACACTGCAATTTATTTTCGCAGCGTACAGCGATTTTTCCTAAAGCTAAAGCTTTTTCATCAATGCACAGCTAATAATCTTAATGCACATTATACCTGTTAAAGGCGATTCGCTTCTGGCACTTCGCCGGCCGCTGCCGCGGCACGCTCGCTTCGCTCGCTCGGCTCGTGCGTTGTTTTGTCATGTTCTAACATAACCTAACCTATTTTTTGTATCACACCTAATCTAATTTCTTCACTAATTTACATATTGATGTATAGTTTCGAATTATCTGCAGTTTGAGTTTTGTTAAACATTTAGTTTATTTGTAGTGAAGTAAGTAATTTGATGTAAAAACGAATATAAATGATGAGTATGTATTGATAGGCGATTATTTATTTGATATGCAATTTATATTATCCCATAAAAATATCAGCAATAGCATCTTCAACTCATTCATACTTTATATGATTCCCACAAATGCATTGAAAAGTGCAAGAATTCTATATAATTATCAACTTACCTATTTTTAGCGGTTAATTAAGTTTAACGAATGATATGTAAACTACTAGGTAACTACTTTTTTTATACTATTTCCAAAGATAATACGAGTACAAACAAAAAAGGTTTTAGGTCAAAATACAAACATCCCATATCATTGAGACCAAAAAAAATTTCGCTAGTTTTCAGTCATTTCAAACCATTATCATTGAAAACCTGTAAGTGAGGCCTATGTCCAGCAGTGGACGTCCTAAGGCTGATAAAATCTCCTATTTTTCAACAAATATACTTCACGACGGATAAAATAAAGTAAGCAAACTAAAGAACAACATATGTACTGTGCGCCCGTTGTATTGCAACCGACCGGATAACTGACGCGCTCGGACGTCCGGCTGCCTTCTGTCCGGTTTCCGGATATATTGATGCAGTGCTCTGTAAAAGTACAAGGATTTATAGGATATAGACTTGCCCATTTTAAAGACATTTTCAGTTTGTACATTTTCCAGTATCAACAAAATGTCTTATTTTTCTTTGCTCATTCTCGTTGCACGCTAGATGTAAGTAAGTTCGTATAGGCCGTGTGGCTAGCCCTGGTGTCAGAGTTTTTAGGCCGCCTGAAGGCCTCTGACGTGGCTAAACGGTTAAAACAACCGGGACCTACAATTTAACGTGTCATCCGAGCCGCGGTAGCGCTCAGTTGGAAAATGCCACCCGCGGTCACCCATCAAAATACTGACCGTGCTGAACGTTGCTTAATTTCGGTGACCGAGGTGTGGACTAAAGACAGATTGTCCTGGCGTAGGCTTATTGAGAAAGCCGACCTTTTTTTTTTAAATTCTGAATAGGTTTGCGTTTGACCACATCCTGCCTGATGTTGAGCAGATAAGCGGTCTAGGTTGTAGCACGCTTACCTAGAAGATACCTATTTACTCGGGATTTGAAGACCCCACGTTGTACTCTAGCGGGAAGACAGACCCAGGCAAAGCGTTCCACATTCTGGCTGTTCGCATGAGGAATGAGGATCCAAAACGCTTGGTTCTAACGCGCGGAATGTCCACCATAAAAGGGTGGCGCTTTGGTCGTGTCTGTCTAGCCGTACGATAGAAGAAAAGGGCAGGGCACTCACCGAAGTGAATCCGGTAAAAGGCCGATAAACACGCTACCTTGCGTCGATGCTTGAGATTTTGCAGCTGCGACATAGTCAAGGTGTCGTTGTCAATCAGCCTCCTGGCTTGCCTCTCAATCGACTCCAGAGCCTCCAGTTGATATTTGGCAGAGCCATCCCAAAGGTGAGAGCAGTATTCCATGCAAGACCTAACTTGAGCTTTATAAAGACTAAGCAGTTGCTCAGATGTGAATTACCGTCTCACCCTAGAGAGAACACCAAGTTTTTTCGAGACTAATTGGGCTTTTGACTCTATGTAAGAGCCAAAGTTAAGAGTCGATGACGGCGAAACGCCCAACAGTTCCAAGTCGTCAGTTACCGGAACGGAGACACCACGGAAAGCGGGAGACAATTGGAAGAGTCTCTTTTTGGCCGAAAATAGACAGGCTTGAGTCTTCGTGGCATTAAAGTTGACCAGGTTAGCATCACCCCAGTCAGAAACAGCCTCCAGACTCAAGTTAAGCCGTTCGACCATAGCCCCTCTGTGTGACTCGATCTGTGGCCCGCTGGTTCTTGCATCGGAAGTGTAGCTCTCCACAACTGTACTGTCGTCTGCGTACCCAAAGATCCAGGGCTTTAGCAGATCGTTGATGATTGCGGATTAAAAATATAATTGTGGGGAGCACCGTCAAGAAATTTATCTAGCAACCATCGAATTGGCATTTTTTCTGCCTATCCACACAACTCGCTACGATTTTATTTTTGAATATTTTTTTCCCCTCTTGCCAAGGTAAGGGCCTTATCCCCAATTCTAATACCTCAGTAAGTACATAAAACAGGTTAATTAAAAATTTATTTTTAGTTAATTTATTTCCAACAGAAAGTCTCGCAAGAAGGTATTATCTAACCCTTAATACAGCAAGAACTTGTAATAACCTCAGAAGTCCTCCTAAAGTTTGGCGCTATCTCGGAATTGTCACAGCCTTTATCCGAACGATCAACCTTCTGGCATTTCGGCTGATAAATGGAATCGATATTAGCTTTCGACTCGCTCCGCATTGATAAAACGTAGGACGATTGCAAAGAAAGGTTTTAGTTTACATTTTATACTATTTTCAGTTTTTGACGCTAAAAGAAAGAAAAGAAAGGTGATATCTGCTGATTGACCGAGCGAAAGCGAGAGAGAGTCTCAGTTTTGACTTGAGAATTTTGCTCTTGTTTGTCCAGACGTTGATTTATTTTTAATTTATTTCTCCTGAATATAACTTACATACATAGGTACAATTAAAAGTACAAACAGCGAAGCTGTTTGCAGGCAGGATAGCTCTCACATTAGGTACATAACTTAGTAACTATGTACAGTCAGATAGTAAATACTTTCCCGTATTATTATAGGTACACTAGCTTAAAACCCGCGGCTTCGCCCGCGTTGTCTTAGTAGACAGGTACTTGCTCATGAAAATAGCCCGTGGTTTGACCCGCGTTTGTCTTAGTACTTGCCTAAAATTATAAAAGGCTGCCGGTTGGCCTGCGTTGTCTTGGCACTTGTTTAAAATAATAATAGGTCGTGGTTTAGCAAAGCATTATCGTATAACGTATTACTTGCAAGGATAATGCCTATGGTTTGGCCTCAATTGTCTTAGTATTTGGCTAAAATGATAATAGGTCGCGGTTTGGCCTGCGTATTCTTAGTACTCGCTTAAGATGGTAATTTATAGCACGCAGCTTAGCCTGCGTTGTCTTAATACTTCCTCAAAATTATAATAGCCTACCGTTTGGCACGCGTTGTCGTATTACTTGCAATGATAATAGCCCACGGTCTGGCCGCTTTGTTTGAGTAACTGCTTAAAATGATAATAAGCCACAGTTTGGCCCGCGTTGTCTTGGCACTTGCTTAAAATAATAATAGTTCGTGGTTTCGCCTGCATTGTCGTTTAACGTATTAAAAAGATAATTATTTAAAAGATAATGCCTACTAAGCATTATCTTTTCAAGTAATAGGCATTGCCTACGGTTTGGCCTTAATTGTCCCAGTGTTTAGCTAGAATGATAATAGGTCGCGGCTTGGCCTGCGCATTCTTAGTACTTGCTTAATATGGTAATTTATAGTACGTAGCTTGGCTCGCGTTGTCTAAGTAATTGCTTAAAATTACAATAGTCTGCCGTATGGCTTGCGTTGTCGTATTGCTTGCAATGATAATAGCCCATGGTCTGGCCCGTGTCGTTATAGTATTTGCTCAAAATGATAATGGCGCGCGGTTTGGTCCGCATTTTCTTAGTACTTACTTTAAATGGTAATTTCCCACAGTTTGGCCCGCGTTGTCTTAGTGCTTTTTTGATTAAAATAAAAGCTCTTGGTTTAGCCCACGTTGTCGTATTACTTGCAAGGATAATAATTAGCCCACGGATTGGCCTGTTTTGTCTCAGTATTTGCTTAAATTTACTTGTGTCTAAAGCTTATTAAGGAGTACGACAATTTTTAGATGATAAATTGCAAAATATTCGAATTAAATTTAATAATAATGATTGTACAATTTTTTCATGTTCTAATGATTATTTTATGGCCATATTGGACTTAACTGATAATTCAATATTTTTGTGATTAGTAGTAAGAACTCAATGTAACACAGTTCAACAATAAATGTTCTTTGACTTTAATAGCCCACGGTTTGGACCGCGTTATTTTATAACTTGTCCTAAAATAAATACTTAATAAAGTTTTATTTTAATATACATACTGATTTTTTATATCGAGAAAATAATATTTTTCGATATATTGCTCGATCATGAGTTGACCCATGTAGTTTCCCACTCGTATACCAAATTTTATCCAACTCCATTCGCATGTCATGGTCTACATTACAATCGTCAGGTCCTAATCCTGGTCAGACCACTGAGCTCTTTGAAACTTATGTACGGAATTTCATACTACTGGCTTTTCATTGATGGAAAACACCTGCATAGGCACGTCCTTAGAGAAAAATCGATGTCGTATGTGAACTCAGCAACCCGCGCTCGGCCAGCGTGATGGATATGGCTTAATCACCCTTCGTGGGTAGGCCTACGTTCAGTGGTGGACTATTAAAAATCGGCCAAGTGCGAGTCGGACTCGCGCACGAAGGGTTCCTTACCGTATGGGCGCCCATTCCTCTTGCCGTTATTAATAGCGAGCAAAAAACTCCTAAAAATCACGTTTGTTGTAAGTCCCTTAAATATTTATTTTATTCTATTTTTTGTTATAGCGACAACAGAAATACATCATTTGTGAAAATTTCAGTTGCCCAACTATCACGGCTTATGAGATACAGCCCGGTGACAGACAGACAGACGGACATCGAAGTCTTAGTAATAGGGTCCCGTTTTTACCCTTTGGGTACGGAACCCTAAAAAAGGCCAGTACAGGTATTCATCATGTTTCATTAAGTCATTAGAAATTTAATTTCGATTATTCTGAACCCAATGACAATCTCGCCCAAAACCGTTTACGCGGTCAAAAGTGATCGAGACACTTGTAGGACTTTCAGTCATTCTCTGACCAAGTACAGACGAAAAAGTAGCACACAAGAAGGTACATTTTATTTGAAAAATACATAGCGCACCTACATCTAGACGACAGGCATGTTCTAGGATTCCATTATACTCATCATTTAACTAACTTATACTATGGTACCAACCCAGAAATCACGTAAATAAAATTAGCTGTTCAACACAAAAAATTCATCGACCCGCGACAAAATGTAAAGAATAGGTAATTTTCGCTTTTTCAGGGTAGTTCCCATAGTAAAGTAAGTAGTTATTGATCCGTATGTACCCTAAGTTCAAGTCTATTGGCTCACAAAATAAAATCGTTCATAAACTATTAGGGGCCCATTTTGCCCCCATTGAAGGATCTAAATTATCTCAATTTAATTGTAGATATTTCACTACGTTTAAAAAAAACGCGATAAAGTTATCTTTCACGCTTACTCCTATATAGGATGTTTGGTCTAGCGTTAGACAAGGAATCCGGGACTCCCAGGACGTTAATAGTCATATATTAGTAAAAATGGTGGGCTATTTTCAAACAATATTGCATCGGTTTTCGAACAGTCATTTAGTACTTTTTTTAGGAAATTGATATCCTGAAGGACCCATTGAAATTTTCCGGGATAGCAGTTCCCCAAGTGGTAATTTGTGTTATTGTCTAGCGTCGTACCAAATTTCGCTAGAATTCATTTACCCCTTTTATCTTAGCTTTATAATTGATTATTTTGGCTATTGCTAAGAAACCCTATAGATTTTCCGGGATAAAATAGTTACTGTATTGAAACATGTGTGCTTCCTACATATCTACCAGATTTCATTTATTACCGTTCAGCTCGTCTGATGTAATTATTGATGCTTTTTTCACCAACTTTAGGAACTTATCTGGCCCCTTAGATAAGGAAAATTCGGAAAAACAGGAAGAAATGTAACTTTTATTTTCTTTGTTAAGCATTATACAAAGTTTTAAGTCAATCGGTAAAGGTAATAAAAAATTAAATGAAAAGGGCCCGTTTTACTCCGTTATAAGTCGATTTTTCGAAATTTTCGTCCTTTGTGCTTCATTACGTTGTACATTGTACCTATGTTCGAAATTTCAAGTTTCTATCTTTAGCGGATTGGGTTGTAGCCTAAACTGATTAATTTTGGCTATCCCTAAGGATCCCCATAGAATTTCCGGGATAATAATAGTTCCTGTGTTGAAACATGTTGTGTGATTCCTCCATACCAGATTTCACCCATAACCGTTCAGCTCGTTGGATGTAATAGACGCTTTTTTCACCAACTTTGGGACCCAATTTGACCCCTTAGATAAGGAATATTCGGAAAAACAGGAACAAAAGTAACTTTCATTTTGTTTGAGTAGCATGTATACAAAGTTTCAAGTCAATCGATAAAGGGAATAAAAAGTTACATACAAACGAAAAGGGCCCGTTTTACCCCTTTAGAGGTCGATTTTTCAAAATTCCGTCCTTAGTGCTCCATTACGTGGTCCAATGTATCTTTGTTCTAAATTTCATGTTCCTATCTTTAGCGGTTTGGGCTGTAGGCTGTCTGTCAGTCAGTCACTCAGGGAAGCCTTTTATATAATAGATGTGGAAAATGTAATGTCAGTATCAATTAATCATTATCACATTTTGTTTTTATCATCTATAATTCGATATAAATATTTGCTTTCTTCTTCATCGTTAGTTTATCTAACATCAGTTTCTTTACCATTTTTTAAAGCCAAATTTAGTTTGAAATGATTTTTCGAAATTTTCCGATAACATAGGTTACCATTTTCAATGAATCGTTACAAAACTTGGTACATGGGTTTTATATATCTTTGGATTTAATTTTGTCATAGGTGATTTTTGATTGGGGGTATTTCTTATTCGAGAGGAGAGAGTTGGCTATTGCGCTGTTTATCAGCTGATTATGATAATATTTTGTAATTTCGTTTAGATTTTTTATATACTTACCATAAAACAACGTATGCTAGGTCCATGTAGCAGCAAATACCAGTAAAATGGTAGTTGAACCGGTTGTGGCCACTTTGAATTTTAAAGATTAATAAGACAATTTTATACTAAAATAAATAATATTTTTAAAGAAATTTTCAAACATTTAGATTCAAACAAACAATATTTATGGTATTGCATTGTTTGTAATTATCAGTTAGGCAATTATTTTGACACGAAAAGGCCACTACCGGGTCAGTGGCCACAACCGGAACACCTAATATGCCTCACCCGAGCGTTTGGGTAGTCAGTACGCGGCTACAATGGTAGGTATTCACATGAGCACAAGGTTCAAGAATTTTCTTCTACTAGACCACAAGTTGCAATAATTCTCTTTCCCTTTCGAAAAAAATAAACGCCATTTCAATGAGTCCCATAAAATTCGCGACAAAACCTACAAAATTTCAAGTAAGTGAAACACAAACAGTCGTCCGAACAAGTAAAGGATAAGTGGTTTCCTCTTTAAAAATAACACCCTTCCTGTCTGAAAATACACCTGCAAAATTCCGGATCACTATTTCGGAGGCTACAGGAAAGATGTTGCTAACGATGGGAAAACGGGAAAAGGAAATTCAATTCAAATCGGTAAAATATTCGTGTATTTTAAGACTAAGTCGCAGATGTAAATAACTTACTGACTTTTATATTATTATTCTTATATACTACGGGGATAATCGCGCACTAAATCAACGTGATAAATTAATACCTACCTCATATTTTGACCGAATTGCATCTATCGTGGTCACGGGTAGACACCTCACCACGGGTCTACCCGTGACCACGATGTAGCACGCTTACCTTGAAGGTATTTGTTGACTCGATTTGAACACCCCCAAGTTGTACTTGAACGGAAAAATAGTCCCAAGTAAAGAGTTTCACATCATCTCTGTCTATACTAAATTAGTAAGTAGAGTCAAAACGCTTTTTGCGTACTTGAGTAATTTTTGCCACGTATAAGTATTGAAATCCAAGCTTCATAATATAAAACAAAGTCGCTTCCGCTGTCCCCATGTCCCCATGTATGCTTATATATTTTGATGTGTTTTTTTTTAAATAGATGGATAATAATTTTTTAATAGATAGAGTGATTCATGAGGAAGGTTTATGTGCATAATAAACCTGTGCGAAGTCGGGACGGGTCACTAGTAATCTTTAAAATATTAAATCCAACAACAACCACACTGTTTGATTTATAATATTAGTAATCAAGTTCGCAAAGGCTGAGTGGTTAACCTTAATGTCAGAGTTTAAAAAAAAAATTTAAAGGCCGTTAACTTGGCTGAACGGTAAAAATTCCCGGGACGCATAATTTAACGTGTTATACGAGCCTCGGTAGCGCTCTGTGTTAGAAATGTCATCCGCCTTCGCCCATCTGACCGTGCCGAACGATGCTTTACTTCTGTGATAGTTGACAAACACCTAGTTTTCTCCTTGTTCTTCTTTTATGTTTTGGCGTTGCATTATTATGCATTTGTCACGTCATAGCCCAATAGAGTCATGGTCAAGTCCAAACATAGTCCAAACCATACCTCAATAAAGCAGTGGAGACTTAACTAGAGGCATCTATGAAGTATTGGTAACAACACGGAACAACATGATACGTCACATTTTATCACTTGCCTACACTCATGCACGTAAATCAGCTCATAATCAACGAAATACCACAATTTTTCACTAATTATCACTGATAAAAACACAAGTTTAATAAAATAATACAATGAGGCGACATGATTTTTCCGCGTTCCCGCCAAAACTCAAAACACCTAGTCAATTACTAAGGTGTTATAAAACATATACTTACGTTTATAATTTGTTTGTTACAGTGCCAATAACACAAGTGGTGGCGGTGGCGGGCGAGCCGGTATACCTGCCGTGCGACATCGAGACGGCTGGTGAAGAAGACGCCGTTCTACTGGTGCTGTGGTACCGGGAGGATCTAGGCACGCCTATATACAGGTACAATAACACAAGTTACAAGTATTGAGGGTTAGAGGGTTACTTATACCTAAAACACCGACAACCTCACAGGACTAGACAGCTGACATCATTTATAAACAACAATATGGTTGTTCTACGACTTTGTATTTTTGTTAGATTTTACTTTCATACATAATAGATTCAACATTGTTGTTTTTAAACTTTCGCGATTTGAGCACATTATACTACTATATTAATACGGGACTTATCGCGCAATAAAACTTGAGGTATGTATTAATTCAATACCTCTTTTTCTCCTGACGCGCGACTTTTATTGCGCAATAAGTCCTGTATTAATATAGTACGATAACAAACATTGTTGTTTATAATGTTAGCTTTTTAGTCCTGCGAGGTTGATGGTACTTTAAAGTAACCCTATAAACAGATACAATAACACATAACTAATAC
Organism: Hypomecis atomaria; assembly: GCA_964007245.1. NCBI lineage: Eukaryota > Metazoa > Arthropoda > Insecta > Lepidoptera > Geometridae > Hypomecis > Hypomecis atomaria. Next base: position 17,365,374 of record OZ023300.1, on the reverse strand, counting down.
TATTAATAACCATGCCATTCATGACGCTGAGTCATATTGACCCGTTTATGCTTGACGCACCAGTAACGTCCTGCACAGCCGGTACCGCACTGATTTTAGAGGCAGTGCAGGTGGATTAATACTCTAATATGGCTCAAGTTGCTCTATCAAAATAGCTCTAACTGCTCTATGCTCTAGTAGAATATCTCTGGCTGCTGGATGGATCAAAACTAAACGTAAAATGCAAAATATGTTCTTTTGAAATCATCTCTAAAAAAAAATATATATATACTTTAGGACGCTCTTATATATGATATGACCCAGCCATAATTGCGCCGGGTACAATAAAAAAAAAACCGATGAGTTTCTTTACTTTGTTTCTTTCAATTTTGATATCTGACGTCGGAAAGCTTAAACATAAATTTGTCAAACATCATTTCAATATATATAAAACTTACCTTTTAACTCAATACTTACGTGACGCAAATAAAACCCGTACAATTTCATATCGAAGAAAATTTCTAAAGTTTCGCTGCTTCGAGTGCAACGTCAAAGGCAAACTACACACATACATTCACACACAACACTTTACGTCGAACCTGAAGGCACTCACAAGTTTGTCGCATGCACTGTAAAAAGTATAGTTCAGCGATCAAAGAGTTCTTTCTAAGGTTGAATAGTAGAGACGGCAGAGACAATTCAATTTCAAAGTTTTCTAGCTTGCATACTTAAGTGAATGTTTTAAGATACTTTTTTAGGGTTCTATACAAATTGGTTGTACAGATTCTATTTCAAAATGTTGAGTGTTTATAATACTGTGCGATACTTTTAGGACGCTTTTATTAATAGCAATAAGCTATGGTTCAATGTATAATAAACATTGATTTAGTGACTTAGTGCTGTCAGCGTGCTGGGCATGATGTCAACTGGCATTAGGCTTGAGCATTTGGATTATATCTCGATTTAAAACCACCTGTGGTGTGCCGATGATCCAATTGCTTTTATTTGGCAGTACCTAGAACTTTACCTAAAACTTACTGTTAGAACTTTTTGTTTTAAACTTTTCTCACTGTAGAACTAGCTCCGATCGTAAAAATGCTAGGCTAGATGTAGTAAGTGATCAAATTGTTGTGTTTAATTTTAATTTAAACTAATATAATTGTAGGTAAAATGAACGATCAGAAAGTACGTACATAGAGACGTTTAAATGTGACAAGTGGCGTATAAAAGTATGTGAAAAATAAAATTATACCATCAATAGTACTGATCAATAGTAGTAAACTTCTTTGTAAAACTTAAGGCCCATTTAATGAAATTTCATTAAATTGACCTTAAAACATTGAATGGTCCATAAATCGTAAACGGTAAGTTTTACAAAAAAGTTTAATGGAGAACAAAAGATGCGAAATTTTATTTTCTACAATAATCATCTTAATGTTTTTTGCCCTTAAGTACATAGTTTCCGAGATATCGGCCAAAAACATTTTTTCAAGATGATGTGTCAGGAACGCATTCTCTGAACGGCTGAACTAAAACACTAATTATTTCTAATTTAATTCTTTTGATTTTATTAATCTAAGTTCTATCTAGGTACTTATTTCTACTACATAACTTTTCATATTATCTAAATAACATAAGTATCCGAGTTTTTTTTTTATTTGCATTAACTAGAATAAAGTTATAAACCTATTATGAACACTTGAATATTGTCATCAATAGCACAAGATAGGTGCTGATAACAAATGGGACTCAAAACACTCCGACTACTCGGAATTTTATGTTTTATTGATGCGAACTTTATACAAAACAGACGCTATTAAAAACCGTATTGTCTAGTCTTATTTTTGTCTTTGCTTTCAATTTAATTTTTTTGTACAAGATATTGTTGTCAAAGTGCAAAATAACAAGAACGAAAAACAAGCGTAAAAAACTGTTTCATACAAAAAAATCATTGTTTTTCGACAAATAAAGTAAGTAAGATTGGGCCTGCTTATTTTTAAACCGCTATTTCGCGGTTGGTCCCGTAGTAAACGTAGTTCATAGTCATGAATAATGAGAAGATAAAGATCCTTAAAAGGCCCTATACTTAATATTTCTAAAAACACGTATTTTGATACTGAAGAAAACTATTACTTATTTTATTAAGCTTCAAAATCAAGCTCAGAGTCAGTTTTAATACTCAAACATGCCTATTAGTTAAGAAAAGAAGTTGTATACTGTATAAATATTTCCTAGTGGCATTTACCGTTTTAGTGAATGCCAGAAGACATTTTATTTCCTGAATTATGTAATGTAAATACTACTCGATACTTCGTGTTTCAGAATTAATCGGATTGATATTTATAATCGAATTGAGAAGTATGTAATTTTGAAATACTTAAATTACATTTACTTCTTAAACCATTAAATACTAATAATATTTAGTAGTAGATACTTTTATTTTATTCGCAATCTAACGAAATCGTTTGCTTAAATTAATATTTTATGATTGAGGCAAGCCAATGCCAGATAACGTTCGTTTAATTCTAAATTATCTGTCTTCTCTTTCATTATACAGGGTTATTTCTAATCAATTAGCATCCTATCAGCGGCTTATTCTGTACATCAAAACCAACAACTTTTGTTCTGTGACTTTTGTCAAAACTCAAAAAAAAAAACAGCTGTTCCATACATTTTGTCGAGGGTGAACGATATTTTTCTATGGAACAACAACTTTTGTTTTTGAGAATTAATAAAAGTCATAGAACAAAAGCTATTAGTTTTGATGTACAGAATAAGCCCCTGAAAGGATGAATTGATTAGAAATAACCCTGTATATTATAAATAGCTTGATTATACTCAGCTTATAATACAAGAAACCTTTTCACACTTGAAGCTCACAAGTATCAAGTTAGTTTTCGAGTACACGGCTCGAGCGCTGTGAACAGCAGACTTGAAACTTTGCGGGCATAAGTATCAAGTTTAATCGGTTAATTTTCCTAGTATTACACTAATAAGCTTTAGAGTTGGTAAACAGGAATCAGTTCATTTCATATACGTTTGCAATCAATGGGTCAGCGTGGTGGACATATGTTCACATCCAAACACCCTTTTCTAACGGACCATACCGTGTCCTTGCTAACGTAAGTTCGTATAGGCCGGGTGGCTAGCCCTGGTATCAGAGTTTTTAAGCCGCCTGAAGGCCTCTGACATGGATTAACGGTTAAAACAACCTATAAACAATTTAGCGTGTCATCCGAGCCACGGTAGCGCTCAGTTGTAAATGCCACCCGCGGTCACCCATCCAAAGACTGACCGTGCTGAACGTTGCTTAATTTCGATGATCGCTAAAGAACACCTAGTCAAATTACGCTATGCCCTTGCTAGGAACCTGTCAGACAAAAAATATTCCTTATTTTGGATAGTATGAGACTATGCCCAGGCCCACATGGCCGTTCCGTCACTAACCAAAACCTTCGCATGCCATGGACGTAACGTTTCGGCACCGTCAAAATATTCAACTATCGTTGACGTGCGTTGTAGTGTGCGTAGTAGAGCGTATATATTGTTGTTTTCCGTGCTTGTTGAGTTTCTGGCTTGGTCGTGGAGTGGTACGTTACAGCGGGCTTTTATAGACACATTTAGTGCGCTTATTCACGGCAATTCGTTCCACCAGACAATGGACCGTTTTTATCACCGGATTCATGGTGGTGTATGGTGGTGTATGAACGTGTGTTGACGCACTTCTCTTCTGTTGAGCAATTTTCGCCGGATGAACGTCGGCGCGACGGACACCGGTATTGCGCCCGAAATAGCGGTCATCCACAGCAATGTATCGGAGATTATTGACGACGCCGGACGCATAGCCGGTTTTCTTTTAATTAAGTGTCGTCTACCTACGTTCTTTTTAATCCTTTGATTATGTATCTGTCTGACAAATAGGTATACACTTAGTAAAGCTGACAGGCAGATTAAACTTGCGCGTGACTAGCGCATATAGACGGCACTCCAAACGGACATCCACCCGGTAAATAAAATATGCGTGAACAAGGGTATCCGTTTTTTGACGGTTTCTTGCTCGGTGAACAAAACGACCGTGAACAAGCGCTCTTAGAAGTCAAATGACGCACATGTACTTACTTACGATTGCACACAGGCAAGTGGATGAAACGTGGGCTTTTAAACTTTGAACAGGAACTGTCAGAGAAACATTTGATTTCTTCTGTTCTCTACCTTCACTGTCACTATCACTACATTAGTATAAAACAAAGTAGCTTTCTCTGTCCCTATATCCCTAAGTATGCTTAAATCTTTAAAACTCCGCAACAGTTTTGATGCGGGTTTTTTAATAGATAGAATGATTCAAGAGGAAGGTTTATATGTATAATACACCTGCCTGTGCGAAGCCGGGGTGGGTCGCTAGTTAAATGATAAATCAATGGAACATTTCTGGCACCAACCAATCTAATTAATTTTGTCATTTTATTTTGTAATTAATTGTTAATCGACACTATTTTGTAATAATTGTATTTGTAGTTAATTGTATATTGACATGTTTTAGTGCAAATAAATTCATCTGTCCCTACTCGTATAAGCTATATGTTTCCTATTTAATCCAGTGTCCGTATTTTGTACGCGTTCTCACGTTCGGCTTCGTTTTTCCTCCCGCTCGCTCTCGTGGCGCTACCTGTAGTAACGGCCTCTGATCAAATGATATACTTCAATTATTCCGATGATTACTGTGCCAAACATTTCAAAAGTCTACTGCTAAACATAGGGTCATAACGATTAATAAAAATGTCTACTTTTCACAGCGTGGACGCAAGAGAGCGAGATTTCGGCGTCGCCGAGCGCTGGTCGGACGAGAGCGTGTTCGCTTCTCGAGCCTACTTCCTGCCAGAGAGGAAGCCAGCTGAGCTCGGCGTGGACAGAGTCAAGGCTTCAGACCAGGGCACCTACCGCTGTCGGGTCGACTTCAAACAAGCGCAGACTCGTAACTCCAGGGTCAACTTGACGGTCATAGGTGAGTTCTGATTAACAAAAAAGTTTTGATTGCGAAACGTTCGGTTTTATTTATATAGAGTTGGGCCAACGTTAGAGTGGTTAATATAAGTGTCAGTTTTAATTAAACAAGCGGAGACTCAGATATCTAGGGTCGAATTGACGGTTACTGGTGAGTTTTTCACCAGTAAAAAATTACTTTAAACGCTGATAAGCTACTTGGTAAACGGTGGTCAGACGAAAGTGTGTTTGCTTCTCGTGCCTAATTCCTGCCGGAAAGGAAGCCGGTAAAACTGGGGGTAGACAGAATCGAGTCGACTTCAAGCAAGCGCAGACTCGTAACTCCAGGGTCAACTTGACCGTCATAGGTGAGTTACGATTATGACCAACAAAAATATTTGAACACTGATACGTTTGGTGTTATTTATAGAGTGGGGCTAAAATTAGGGTGGTTACATAAGAACCAGCTTTAAACCAGCGCAGACTAGGATATCAAAAGTTGACTTGACAGTGATAAATCAGTTTTTAACAAGCCAAAAACATGTTTGTGTCTTAAGATTATTTGAAGTTTATTGAATCAGGCGTTACATTGCGGAAGTTCATCTTCAAATTCTTGTTTTGAATAAATATTTAGTGTATTTCCGCTCTGTCGTAGTCATATAAGTTAAGGGTACCATTCAAAATCCAAATTAAATCACAAACAAAATTAGTAATTAATCATCAACCTGCATTAGGTTCGACTATGGATAGGTTTAGGTTAGGTTAGGTTGGATCAGAAAGAAAAGAAAAAAAAAACAATGGTTAGGTTAGGCTTAGGTATGTTAACAAAATATTAATTAACCTGTAACAAAAATAATGATTGTGATCTCTCTAAAAAATGTAGTAAACCTGAAAATAATATTTAATTAATACGTATGTTAAAAATTCCAAATATAATTTATTTTTTATAAAATATGGTATAAAATAATTGAAAAAATACTTAGTCAATGAATAGCACCCCTATTCTTACTGTACTCTATTCTGTTTGTATATTTGTGTCTTTTAGGTGTGACTACCAGCTTGAGATATCGCAGGAAACAGGTGTGATCTAGTGTTTTTGACTATTATTTGGATAATGATAACACATGAAAAGAGTGATTTCTTAGAGTAAAAAAGTGTAAGAGGTTCGCTGGAGTGTGAGTGAGTGAAGTCTAATGTATGACAAGTAGTTCTTTTATCAACAAAATACTTTAGCTTCATGACTAAGTAAAGGAAAATAGATGTCTAAACATGTCCCATTACAGTTTTACTCATATAATAAATAGTTTGAAAAGTGTTTGCTTGATCGATTCAGGTCTCATTGCTAGATAATAATTATACATAAATGGCTCTATTTGCCCTACATCTCATCAGCAAACTTGGTCGCGTCTCAATATAATAGTGTAAAAAAAAAACTTTCCAGTAGAACGCCTGGTCTTAAAAAAAGTACTTGCAAGCTTACACACGTAATGCCGATTAGTTTTCTAATCCATTGGATTGATTTTACTCCAGTTTAGTTTAACAAAATTGGCGTACTAGTTTTCGTTTTAGCTAACTAACCATGTTGTGCATGCATGTGGATTTGTGGAATACTATTTTATAGTGCGGCCTACAGCGATCTGGTATGCCTATGCATGCCACGCGAGAGTGGCTCGCCATATAAATTGCTTTCAACATTGATAGAAATATTGTATCTACGTAAAGGGGTACGTGACTATTTGATTAGTTTAAGTATGGAATTAACCTTTTTGTGATATTTTTACTCAATTATTAAAAGTAAATTTGCTAAAGCTGTGAAGATGGTAGACGAGTGGTGTTGTGACGACATTTTCAATAAGATCGGTTAGAAGCGGATCGAATCTTTTTACCATGTTTCTAATTTGTCTGTCGGTTGTCAAAGTCAAAGTATTTATTTGCATGATAGTGGGTATACAAAACATGATTGTGGGACATCTTAACGCTGCATTAACCTGTACGTAGTGTATATTTGTTTTTAGGGTTCCGTACCCAAAGGGTAAAAACGGGACCCTATTACTAAGACACCGCTGTCCGTCCGTCTGTCTAGGCTACCAGGCTGTATCTCATGAACCATTATAGGTAGACAGTTGAAATTTTCACAGATTATGTATTTCTGCTGCCGCTATAACAACAAATACTAATAAAAGTAAATATTCAAGGGGGGCTTCCATTTAACAAACGTGATGTTTTTTGTCATTTTTTGCTCGATATTAATATTGGCAACAGGTAGATGCTTGAAATGAGGCTAAAATGGCTCCCAAATGGTATGGAACACTTCGTACGCGAGCTTGACTCGCACTTGGCCGATTTATTATTTTTTTCTAACTCCACCAGTCATTAGTTCTCTGCATTACTACGTGCCCTGCGTACTTTCATTTCAATTTGCTAATCCGCTGGGCTATGTCGGTAGCTTTTTAAGCCCAGTATTTTATTCAAATAAACCCTTTATTCCTGGTTTTCTCTATATCGGCTACATTTGAACACCTTTTGTACTACTGGTTAGTTATTACTAGCATTATAATTATGTACATAATTTATATTCATCATCATCATAAACTTAAGAGCAAGGCTCTTGTCGGTGGAGCAACTTTAACGTCTTGTGATTTTCTGCTAGTGGTTTAATTGATAAATTAGCATTTATTATTATTTTACTGTAGTTAATATATAGCATATATTATACTAGCTATAGTAAAATACAATGCAAACTAAAAAATAAACGAGAACAACGGGATCACGCACACTTAAAAAAATTATCAAAATTTCCTAATCTAACAATAGAGAGTTAAATATTAAAACAACACTTCAACACTAGTTATCACAACATAATATGCATCCATGCATTGAAATTAAATGTTGTTGTACCACGGAGCCATAACATATAAGGTAAACGTACCAATGTACGGACGTTTTTGAACTTCGCTGACTTTGCAGTAATACTACGCTGATACTAACAGACTTACAACAACAAAGTGAATATGACCATATAGGGCATTTATCTGAGTTTTATAATAATTAAATTTTATCTAATTTGTTTGAGCTGTAATGGGAATTAATACCCAAAATGTAAAAAAATACCCAAATGTACCAAACCGCGGACGATTTGTCCTAATGCGCGGAATGTCGTGCCAATTCCTGGACGCTATACGAAATTGAACTCTATTTGTTTTACATTAGAGTTTAAATAGCCTTTCTACCGTATTATTATTTGTATGAACTTTAAAATCGACCCAAATTTATTATAAATCGTCCTAATTCACGGACGCTATGCGAATTAGAACTCTATTTGCTTTACATTAGAATTTAAATTGACTTTATATTGTATTATTTCTTACTATTATTAAAGAATATTTTAGTTAAAGCCATTCAAAGTGTCTTAAATCAAAGAAACAATGGTTTACATGCAATAAATTATATTTCAAACAAAACAATAATCACATTATAAAAAAAATAAATGCTGAAACGTTAGGTAGTTAGCACAATAGCATTGGTATAGGAACCGTATTTAGTCCGTGGCAAGATAATAGGCTTAAATGATCCCCAAGGTAATGTGGTCAGTCTTCCCATGCAAAATAAAATGCGTTCTTTTTTATAATTATATCCCACAGGTCCGTATAAGGCACCTTAGGTGACATATTTGTGTAATGATGATTACACGGTAGTTAAATTGGATACCAGTCTCTAAGGCAACCTCAGTAGTATATTTACCTTTAGAACACGGCGTACATGGATATCGTAGAAGTGGCGCAACATCTGGTGGTCGAAGAATTAATGCTTTCAGAACAAGAAAAAAACAAGAAACTTAAGTAAGGTGTGACTCAAACGCCCACTGTGTTGTCTGGGAATGTCCCAATACAAATGAGAGGAGAAATGACGTACTTGACTTCATCTTCAGGCATTATTCAAATCTACTAAACCATGGCTCTGAGTTTATTTTCGTAACGTCTTGGGAATCAATTATCGACATCATACTTGCTACGAGCAATATCTCTAAAACAATCAATGAGTGGCGCGTGGCAACTGATGAATACTCTGATTCCGAAGCACGAACCTGAAGCATACCGATATAGCAACTTTTAGAAATAAACTCAAAATAGCTATAAAGAGGAACCTTTACAATAGCTAGAAAACAGCTCGAGAGAGAACAGCATGAGCTAGTCATAGAGAACGATGTATCTGACGATATATTGCTATCTTGGAACATATACGCGGAGAGTGCAAAAAACAAGCTTGGACTAAGAGACTTCCTTGCCCTGAGTAAAACAACATAAACTTTGCAAGCGGAAGCCATGGGCCTTTTGCTAGCCGCAAAAAAACCTAAATTTTTTATATGAACTGAGCTTCTAACAGCTACTGGAAACAGTGAGGCCAAAGAAGTGATCATGTTCACAGTTGACAGTGCTGCTACTATCTATGAACTCAGAAGACCTGCAACAAGGTCAAAATTAATCACTGCGCGTCATGCAACATTCCAAACTCTATCAAATAAACAGTACTATGGAAAAAGAGTCACAGATCATGTTCAGGCAACAACATAGCAGACACGCTTTCCAAAGAGAGAAGATTCAGTTGTAACTTAGAAAATCAAATTGTTTTATTATATTGTAATCTTAATCATGTAATCTAAATCCCAATTTTTTAGTACTATAGTTGATTATTGTATCGATATAATAATCAACTTTTACAAAAAAAAAATGGCTCAATCAAGAGACAGATTTTTACTCTTATACTAGGACTAGCCACGTGGCCCATACGAACGTCCTCATTTACTTTTAACTACCTATTTACATGACTATAAGACAAATTAAATGTTTATTATTTTCTATGAAACACCAAAAGTTTAGTATTTCATAAAAAATAAAAACATAACATCAAAATCTGAGAACAATAAATCTTACTTAAGATAATCTTTTAAACACAATGTAATATTGTTTAAAATATATGTTGTAAATCGATCAAAAACAATTGTTTATGTCATGTACAAAAAACAGTTTAAACAATACTAAAGCAAATTAAACACGACTATTGTTTGAACCAGTCCAAAATAATTCTTAATTCCTTTGAATGAGACGCAACCGAATTATAACAATTGCTTTTTCACGGTTTTGAAAACGAAGTTCTTACATGCAAGGAAAAATGAGACTTATTTCAAGGCAATAAGGTCGAGATCCAACCTTTGGTACAACGGGTATTAAAAAACTGATGTGTGTCCCACTTCTCGGACGAAAAATGTGATTATTGTCCGTGCATTGGGACAAGTACGGGTTTTGTGAGTACCATTAGGCGGATACGCAAATATTGTAAATAATCAACAAGATTATGTCTAGATTAGAGGTTATAACTTTAGGTAATTTATCTAAGTATCGTAATAAAATAGCACACTTACCGTATTACATTACACAACTAAGAAATTATCTGAAGTTTATGACAGGGTAGACACCAAATTCAGCTACTGAATTAACAGATTAACGAAAATTTTACGACACCGCACTTTTGAGATCATTTGGTTTGGACACTATTACACTACGTGTACAGTTTTTCTTGTATAATACTTTGAAATATAACCAAGAATTTATTGTCATTCATAAGATTAGGTTAAACTTTCGTGGAAAATTACAAAAGTTAAAAAACCGAGTAACGTCCGCGTTCTGGGACTCGTCCGCAATTACGTGCGTTTACTCATATTTTTATTTGCAAAAATGTAGGGTACCTACATGGTACTGGTCTTAAAACTACTTATATCTAGTATCACTACATCCAACTCTGATCGAGCATGCAAAATACAAAATTATTGCTTCTTAGAATTTATAAACTTTTTAATACTCATTAAAACATTCAATTAAATATTGTAAAATTATCAATATACAATAAGCCTGATTACAGAGGCGCCAGCGTAAATTAAATAGCAACGTAAAAAGCGTTCTCTCCATCGAATGCCCAAAATGAAAAAGAAACAGAACTATGCTATTTAGCTAATATAACTACGCTGGCGCCTCTGTAATCGGGCTTATTGTCAATATAGAATGTACAAAAATTAAAATCGATGTCAATAAAATCATGATAATTAATACTATAACCTTAAATCTAACAATAATGTCATTTTCAAGGTCATCTTATATGGTTTTATCTTCCAAAAAATATCTCTGAATAATATACAAGCTTCGAAACACAGCATTAATCTATCCTGTAAATTACCTCATCGAAAATCACTCGCGCATTTCTCTAATACAATGCTTGGATTAACGTTGTTACTACACAAAAATAAATGAACATAGCAGCAAAGCCTCTCTCAAATCGGCTTATAAGCGTCCCGGACATCGGTAGCTGACATCTGTAGAGTTGTTAGCAAATTATTGGTCTTATAAATATTTATTTTTTCATAAAAATATTTTTTATTCCGCTGTCCCCTTGTCCCCATGTATGCTTACATCTTTAAAAAAACGGATTTTTATGCGGTTTTTTTTTAATAGATAAAGTGATTCAAGAGGAAGGTTTATGTGAAGAATAAACCTGTTCGAAGCCGGGGCGGGTCGCTAGTAATAAATATACCTAAGTTGCCATACAAAACTATTTTTATTTAAAGTTTGCCTCTTAGATAATTAAAAAGTTATACCTATGGTTATACTAAATTAAATATTAGGTTAAAAGAATTTTATTTATCATTTATGACATTTCTGTCGCCTACATGATAAAAATAACTTATAAATAACAATTTAAAATTTCGTTGTCACACTTTACACAAAGATGTGATAAAAAAAAACTCACAAATAACATGATAAAAATCATAAGAAATAAAGTTGACTGACTTAAAAAAACAATAAACAGTGGGTACACAAAACAATACTTACGGAAAAATTCTTTACTCTAGAGGTTTTCATTTGGACCGGTAGAAAGCGTCCCGAGAAAGCTCCACACAGCTCATGGTTTGTCCATTTATCGGACATCCTACACCGCGTTTGCTTTTATGTGGTCTCTATTTCAGAACTTCTCGGATCCATCAAATATCATAGTTCTATGACCGATGCATACCAATTTAAAAATGAATAAACAAAATCAGCGCTCTCTCTCTTTTATATCTAGGTTAATTACCCGGGGAGGTACCCACGCAACGTTACGCGCTCTCACGTATTTTACATTTTAAAATTAGAAAAATGGCACCTAATGCCCCCGAACCTACCTTACGCGATGTGATGAAAGTCGTGAGTGACCTGGCTTCGAAAGTTAGTGCTATAGAATCGTTACTTATCAATTTCGGGAACACAACATCTGATCAATCCCAAGTAATTATAAAATCTATTAAAAATTTGCTCGAGGGTAAGGCACCAACTGAAACGCAAAATGTGGGTACTCCAAGCGCAACGACTCCGCAGCAACCGCCGCCGGCGCCAACACAGCGAGCCGTGCGCCCCGCGCGCGCCGTCGCCTCAGCTGCTATGGCGATGACGCATAATACCAAAGGTAACACAGCGACACGCAAATTAGTTGGAAGCCAAGCGGTGTCATTAAGCGACAAAGGTAAATCGCCTGATATTAACCGGCAAAATCAACCTCCCACGAGCACTGCAACATCTTATAATAAGACGACATCGGCAGCCGGTGCGGCTCCGAAACCGGCTGATACTCCTAAAAATAATAAAAATACCGCTGCTTCTAATGATACGGAAGGAGGCTGGCAGATGGTCAAAAATAAATCAAAATCGACAAGAAAACGGGAAATTATATCCGGAACAGCAAAAAAAGATGATGTTCTTCAAACTGTAGAACGATTGAGATATATTCAGGCCTGGCAATTTAAGCCTGAAACTACTGAACAAAATGTACTAGACTACCTGAATAGGTTACAACATTGTGATAAATACTACGTCGAAAAAAGGCAAACAAAAGCAAACTGGCACGCTGTGTTCATAGTAGGAATTCCCGAAAGCCAGTACGAGCGAATCAGCGCGCCGACTTCGTGGCCCCAAGGCGTCCGAGTAAGTAGCTGGGTTTTTCGAGCGAAAGCCTCGGCCGGCAGCGGGCCGCAGTAGCATCGCCGGCCGCCGCGCACACCGCACGTGATGACTTACTACTACCAGCATCCCAGAAACGGTTTCAAGATATGCCGTCCACGGAGGGAAATGGAAATAGTATGCAAAATAGTAGACATGGAAGTATGCCAACCTGCCTAAATGTAAGTGCGTATAAGAAAACAGCAGATAAACCGCTTACATTGTGCTTTCAAAACATTAGATCCTTAGCTGCAATTGACAAGACAAGAAGATTAGAAGTTTTATTACAAAATGATATTAAATGTGATATACTAGGTATGACAGAGCATTGGCTCACAGACGACAAGTTAAAATCTATACATATTGACGGCTATAAATTAGCATCAAGTTATTGTAGGAAAATTGTTCAACATGGTGGGTCCTGTTTATACACAAGTAACGGGACGAAATGTATTGAAAATGTAACATTAACATCACTATCAACTGAACAACACTGTGAGATATCAGCGATAGATTTAATTGAGTATGACGTCACAATTGTGTGTATATACAGGACCAACTTATTTAGTGCTAGTATATTCCTTGACAATTTGGAGCGTCTGCTCGATAAGATTGGTGAGTTAGGTATTGACTGCGTTATAGGGGGCGACACAAACGTAAACTCATTAGGATCCTCACACAGTGAGTCGAGACGGCTAAGTAAGCTACTGGCCGATTATAATATGTCAAATGAGGTCGACTTCCCGACGCGTATCACCGACACTACATCCACCTGCCTGGATCATGTGTATACAAACCTGCCCGCGGGCACGGTGTGCACTGCACCGGTTGTCACTAATCTTAGTGATCACTTTGCTGTCAAGACGACCGTCATATTGAATAGACAAAATCAATCGGTACTTCCGCGATATGGTAGATGTAATTCACGGGCCAATCTAGTAAATTTTACGTTAGCGATTGAAAGTGTTGATTGGGATGAAATCCTGATAACAAACAGATCTGCGCAACGAATAGTTACGTCCACCATGAATATCATCAACAGTAAACATAATATTTGCTTTCCACTGAAAAGGATGTTCTTAAAGAACGATAATTCTGACTCATCGTGGATAACTCCCGATGTAAAAAACTATAAACTTTTACTGTTTGACATTATTGACATTGCGAAGTTAGACTTAAGTAATAATGATGATACAATGACATTAATATCTGACATGACTGAATATTATAATAGATTGATTAGGACTGCTAAAGCTGATCATTACACTACCAAATTACAAAGTGGCAAGAACGCGTCTAAGGAGATGTGGGCCATAGTCAATAAGGAAAGAGGGAAGTATAATTCCCCCTCCCTAGACTTCACTGACGTCATCAAAGATTCGAGCGGAGCGCAGTTTCAAACAAAAAAGGCCGCCCTTGACGCGATAAACGCAGCGTTTTTGGACGCGGCGGTTTCCTGCCGCGCGCCGAACGCTGACGTAGCTCGCGCTGCTGGCCTCCTGCGCGCGGCGCGCCCGCCGGCCGACCGCTCCATGCGAATGTTGCGGTTTAGTGCGGACGAAATTATACGAATTGTAATCACGCGCATACCGGCGAAAACGTCCAAAGACATCTATGGGCTTTCAATGAAACTAATCAGAACCGTAATACACTCGCTAGCCCCAATTTTAGCAGAATGTTTCAACAGATGCCTTAGAGACGGATCCTATCCGACCGTATTCAAAACTAGTAAGGTATCGCCGCTGTACAAGGGTAAGGGTAGACGTGAAAATATGGACTGCTACAGGCCGGTGTCAATCATCCCCGCCGTAGCAAAAATATTTGAAAATGGACTGAGCACGCGCCTTATGAAGTTCTTGTCGTCAACTGATGCTCTCTCCGACCGGCAGTACGCGTACCGCGAGGGCCGGTCCACCACATCGCTGACGCGAGAAGTGGTGCACCGTGTGCTGCAAGCCCGGGAAGGAAGAACTCATGTGGCTGTCCTATGTTGTGATATGTCGAAGGCGTTCGACGTTGCCAATCACGCTGTTCTCGCTGTGAAAATGGAGCACTACGGAGTGAGAGGCGCGGCGCACGACCTGGTGTCGGACCTCACGCAGGGCAGATCGCAAGTTGTTGTCGGTTGTGGCGGAGCGGAGAGGTCTGAGCCTCTCAACCCAGTAATGGGTGTGGCACAAGGCCTCCGTCTCGAACATTCAGTTCTCTATGCTGCTGAACGATCTGCCGGATGCTGTGCCTACAGCGGAAATATACATGTATGCCGATGATGTGGCTGCTGTGGTCTCGGCATCCAGTGCTGACGTTCTGGAGCGGGAGCTGAACGAGACGGCCTCACAGTTGGCCGATTGGTTCAGGGTGAACGGACTCGCCCTAAATTTGTCAAAAACACACTTTGTGCACTTCTGTCTGTCAGGTCGTCTAACGCAGACATTAGTAGTACATATTGAAGGTGAAAGAATAAACCAAGTTGATACCACGACATTCCTTGGTTTTGAAATTGACAGAGGACTGACATGGGAAAGCCACATCGATAAACTCTGCGGCAGATTGAGCAGTGCGTGCTTCGCTTTGAGCCGTGTTGCTAAAGTGGTACCTACCGAATCAGTTAGAGCATGTTATTTTGCTACAGTCCACTCTCTATTGCAATACGGCACAGAGTTGTATGGCAGGGCCGCTGAGTGGAAAAGAGTGTTCACACTTCAAAAGCGTGCTATTCGTGCCATTGCGAGAATTCCACGTGACGTCACCGCACGCCCGCATTTTAGGAAAGATGGGATAATGACACTGCCGTCGGTCTTAGTATATCAGGTGGCGGTATATGTCAAATTAAATTTGTCCTCATACAAGACGCTCAAAAGCAGTCGGCTCAAGGACCGAATTGCTGAGGTGCCGCATGTCCTCGAAAAGACTGCCAAGTCCACACACGTGATGGGCCCGTCAGTTTATAATAAACTACCAAAGCACATCAAGGAGGCACTGACCTTGGGAAGCTTTAAATCAAAGCTGAAACACTGGCTTATCGAGCAGACGTTCTACAGCTATAATGAATTTATAACATTCAAATCATAGATTTCACTTATGTACATACCTATTGACATTGATTATATTATTGATTATTTAATGTATAATTTTAATTGTGATTATTTTTTGGAGAATGATGTATAGATATTTTATTTTTATATAATAACCAATTATCACGATAATTACTACAGGTACAATACCGTACCTTTTTTATGTTTTTAAATTGGAAATTTATAAGAATGTATGTAATGTACTCCATATTTTTGACTTGTAACATTGTTATCAATAAATTGATTATGATTATGATTAAAAAAATAGCCGATGTCTAGAGCCGCACTCTAACCCTGCTATCAAAGTGTCTGCGCTATTAATTTTACATCAGAACTCGATATTTCACGTAAGCGCTACTATTTTAAATCTTGTGCTAACTTTGGTGAGCTGTTTGATTATATTTGTAGTACAAGAAATATTTTGTTTACTATTTTAAATTTCTTGAACGCGGTTTTTGAGAGTTTCTTTTTAGTAAAATGTTGTTTTGAGATATTTTGAAGTGTTTCTTTCTAGTAAACTGCTGCTGCTGGTGGCAGAATCAGTCTTTTATTCTGATAAGGACAGTATTTAAAATATTTTACAGGTTTTTATTGGTGTTGAGCTTACTTTACTTTTTTATGGCCATTTGCTAATATGACGGCGTCAAAATTCGGGTTTGGAGGCTCTTGACGTCACTTACGAATATTTTTTGCAAGTTTAAGGCTAATTTTAGTCTGACGCCGACGGTGTGCGTGCCGCTGATGTCCGAGATATATGAACTTCTAGGAAGCGTTTTTGAATGACGCGTTGCTATCAGCGCGCACGATGGTTGGCGCCGACAGCGAAGTTCATATATTTCGGCCATCAGCGTGACGGTGCGCGTGCCGTCGGCGTGAGACTAAAATCACACTAACTGACAGATTAATTATATTATTTTCGTCTGGCATCGTATTGTTCATAGATTGAATATTTCTAAAAGACTAGATTTACTGTAATTTAAGACAATCACCAATGAATAATGATTATGATTAGCTTTGCTATGCAGAAGGTAATAAAAGAGAGAAAGCAATTCCCCAAATACCTACGTCTGCTTTTACTAAGGTTTGCGTACGTTACCCTACACTAAGATGTCCAAGCCAAGACGTTCTATTAAACCAACATAGCTAATGTAATACACTCCAGCCAATATCCCTAGCCCCTTGCACTAGCCACTTTGCACGGTACTCCTAAATAATCTTATTCACTAGGAGTGCATTCCGTAGAATCTAGGGTACCTAGGTAAAGCTTAGAGCACCTAGACTGGATCTAGAGGTTTAGCTTGTTTGGTAAGACCCAGCTCAGACTTTGTTAGGGTTATGTGGCGGCGAAGTTTCAGTACTCAGTCTGGGATTGCATTTTTAGATTATTTTTGACTGGCAGCTGCTTAAATAAGAGTTTTTAGGCGTATTTAAGTGAGTATTAGGTTAGTAGGTAGGTATAAGCCTGGCGTTTAACCGGGGTTATTCATTTTTTAAGCCGCCTGAAGGCCTCCGATATGGCCTAAAGATTAAAACAACGGCTTGGCAATAGTAAATAAATTATTATGATCTTACTAGCAGTATTTGATAGTTTACTTAGTTGTTATTCGACAACAAATAATATATTTCTAGAGTTCCATTGTAAGCAATTTTCAATTATCGGATGGGTTAACAAAAAAATATACCAAGGTCGATGGGTGAACGCGAGTGGCATTTACAACTGAACGCTAATGTGGCTCAAACGACACGTTGAATTGTTAGATCCAGATACGAGTACTTTGACTGTTTAGCCATGTCAGAGACCTTCAGGCGGCTTAACAACTCTAACACCAGGGCTAGCCACCTAGCCTAAACGAATTTACATTTATCGTAAGCGGTTAAGTACACAATATGCTTATGTGTCTCCTTGTGGCTTCGTTGATTTCAGTCTAAAAACCTATTTAGATACATTTTTTAGGGTTCCGTACCCAAAGGGTAAAAATGGGAACTTATTTCTAAGACTACGCTGTCCGTCTGTTCGTCAATCCGTCTGTCTCCAGGCTGTATCTCATGAACTGTTATAGCTAGAAAACGGAAATTTTTACAAATGATGTATTTCTGTTGCCGCTATAACGATAAATACTAAAAACAGAATAAAATTAATAATTAAGGGAGGCTCCCATACAACAAACCTGATTTTTTAGCCGTTTTTCACTCTATATTAATAATGGTAACAGGATTTTACCATTATTAATATGGAGGAGTGAAATTTTCACAGAATATTTAGTTGTATATTCACTTCAATAATAAATAAGAAAATTAAAATAAAATAAATATTTAAGGTGGTGAGATGGGCAAATTGAGTGATTTTGTACTCATTTCCTGACCTTTGTTGAAAGTCTGGCAGATTTTAAATTAGTAAATCTTGTTAAACATATCTTCAGTTAGCAAATAAAGTCCAAAATGCTTTTTAGTAACATTTGCAACTACTTTAAAATACTATTGAGAAGTATTACTACACCAGTTTTGGAATCATTTTTTATCCTGAAATTTCATGGATCGGAGAGGTTCATTTTGAATTAAACTTAAAATAAGTTGTTTGAGATATTAACACCTTTCTTCTTAAAATAACATTTATTTCGAAATGTTATCGTTTAATAAAATTTACAGATAAATACTGATAATGCTGAAAACATTTCATTCAGAAATCGCGTTGCTCGCATAATTATGACAGGCGTTTTTATTGCATTTGTAGGCGACGTTGCCGGTCTTCAGCGGCGTTGCCTAACTTCACCGTACGACGAGAATTTCTACATTGTTGATTTATAAAGTTTCATGTTCGGCACGCGGTTTACGCGCAGAATTACTAATTATCATAATATCTAAGTCCGGGTTCCCTATCAAAAATGCCCCATTCTCAAAATCAAGAAGTAAAAATAATGATTTTTTTTCATTTGGAATTTTAAAATAAACAAAGGTAAGTACGTATATTTTATACATAACCTCTTATAGGCGAGTTAAATACATCAAAAAGAATAACTTTTACAATGGGACTAACCCAAACTCAAGAAAAAGTCAGCTGATCCATAGAAAAAGACCATTGTACTTATCATTGTACTTACTCGTAGTACCTAATCGACAAAATATATGGGACAGCTGATTTGCTGATTCTGGGTTGGTTGGTCACATAATTGGACCTTGATGTAGATACTAATTTCGCCTTGTGATTTTCGCCGGTGATTTATAATAAATGTCGTATTTTTTTTATAAACTCCTTTTTGAAATTATTATTTTATATTTTTACTAAATATTCACATATTTTAAATTACTGAATAATTTTATTCTCAATTTTCAATCTGCGCTACGCCATTATGATGCCTATAAGTCTATACTGCCGTCCTTTAACTAAAATGCCGTTAACTGACATTTTGTCATTTTCACTTTTATGAGGTCATTGTCATCAGAAAAATTATCCACATTAAAGGATTTTATATTAAATATTAATTTGTCAGCATACAAATGGAATTGGTATACAACGGCAGTTATAAATTGGTCTAGCAAATATTTTAAATATTGTTCAAGACTATATTGCTGCTATACAACATAACTTATCTAAAATGCCGCTGCGTGGCGCCTGTATCACGGTGCGGGTGAAAGTGTTTGATGGTTTAAATGGGACAGGCGCGTTGACAGTTGCGGATTCCCGCCAATTTCGTTATCATGGCTAACAGCATTTCCAGTTTTCTAACAACTTATATCAAAAGCGTGCTTTTTGGCGTGAACAGTCTGTAAAATTAGTGTAAAAAGTGAAATTATGTGATTGTTAATGAATGTAACGAAATTATAAATTTCGTCTTACCTTAGTATCTAACTAAAAGATCTATTATAAATATTCTCTATTATATCTATGTTAAATAGTTAGCTCTTAACAAAATCTATCAATTATGGTAAAACATTAGTGTATTAGTCTATTGTAACTGTGACTGAAATTGAAATTTAAATATATTTATTTGACAAAAATTGTTACATAGCTTTTGGATGATAAGGGAAATTACAAAAATACTTTACAGTGGGTTCCAAACTCGGCTAGGCCTGTTTTTTGGTAATCCATGAAGTGGAGAATTGCCTAAGTTTACATTGTGCGCGCTCTCGTTTTCAGTAGATAGGTATATAGTATAATTATAGTGAAAAGTTTTGGATACAATAATAATATAAATTATATAAAATAACATTATAATAATATGTTGCACGGTCAGACAAGTATAAAACATCAGTTGCAATTTTATACTTACTAAGCTATAATTCTTCAAAGCATACAATAGTTAGAACAGTTATTAGTGACAAATCATACATGAGAATCAATCTAACTACTTAAAGTTCGTCAGATTATTGCCAAAATATGGTAGCTAAAACTTTGAATAGGCACATACAAAAAAATCTTTTAAAATTCAAGTAGCATTCAATCAAGGGTCGCCAGCTGCCCTTGGCATTAAACCTATAAAATTATAACCAATATCACGAATTAGGCGATAAAATATAAAAAAGCTTACAAAATTTATAATGTCAGCCTTAACATGTCAAAAAGCCTAGACATACAAATATTGCATACGGTTGGAAAGAACATTTAAAAAGTAATAAAATGGTATCAGTAAAAAACCATATGACCGAGACAAATACGAGACGTATTCACGTACCATACACGGCTGCCTCCACGACTCAGACATACCAGATTTTTTTTCTTTTGATTCCAGCATAGTTTGTCTGTGTTCTGTAAGACCACTGAGACAAATAGATATTGAAGAGTGAATAAAGTGACACGGAAAGGGGCGAGGGGAGCCCGTCTTCATCTGATGACATTAAAAACGGTTTGGAAAAACCATCCTCTTCTTTAATTTTAATTAGAATAATTTAAATATTCCTTTAACAGTGACAGACTGCCTTGAACTGCTGGGGCTAACACTTAATCCCACATTGAACTACGACACGTACCTAGAATCTAGGACCAAATTGGCTGGTAAGAAGCTGGGTATCCTGAACAAGGTCAGGCGGTATTTCACACCGGGAAAGTAGCTTGCTCTGTATCAAGCACAAGTCCGTTCATGTCTGGAATGCTGCGGCCAATGACTTTGGGATGGCTTGGCTAAGTATCAGCTCAAGGCCTTGGGATCGGTGGACTGGCGTGCTGTTTGGCTTATAGGTGATGAAAAGTTAGTTGCAAAAAATATCATAGCCTGGAGCATCGCCGTAGGGTTGCGAGTCAGTCCATTTTCTATAGGATTCATTTCGGAGAATGTGCATCTGAGCTGCACCCTACCTTATCCTACCATCCCTTTTTTACTACAGGACAAGTAGGACGACGCCATATTACCACCCCTACACTGCTGATTTTCCTTCGATACGTTCGAAGCGGTTTGACTCAACATTTCTGATTCTTACTGCCAGGGAATAATATAGATCAGTCTTCCTGCTTTCCTGTTTCCTGAGAGATATAATGTAAATCTTTTCAAAGTCAAAGTGAATAGGTATCTTACAGGTCTGCGTGCTTCATCTTCTACCACAACGTCACTTACCATCAGGCAAGTTGGTGGTCTAGCGCGGACTTATTCACGAAAAAGAAAATAATTCTTTATTAATTATGAAATGTGATGCATAGTTAAAATGCCGTGATCATTACAAGTTTTGTAAAGAGCCGAAAGAAAAGATATATTGGGTTATTATTTAAATTTACTTGCCTTGATTGCCGTTATACTGACTTTAGCGTATATAGCGGCTTTTAAAGTTTTTACTACTACCATTAAATTTTAAAAAACTGTAAAATTCTGTCAAAACTATTAGCAAAAATGCCATTAAAGTATGTATTACGGTAATATAGTCATGTTTTTAGGACTTGAAATTTTAAGGATTACTGTCAGAAAATAAAAAATATTTATTTTCTTTAATTTACGCATTGACTGAAAGAACTTTTAAGTTATATTTTTTGTTATTTAAAAGTTTTGCAAGAAACTTGTAGTTAGGAAGTAGCATATTTTTTTTTAATTATGTCACCCTTATGTCATCTCAAAATTTGGTTTTGGTACTTAACTGTGCTTTAGTTAAAAAACGGCAGTATTGGTTCACACATTAGACGTCATGTCAACTTAGCCAACGCGCTGCCTACTTGGTTCACGCCGAATTGAACAGATGGCGCGCGTTAAACTATTGTTTATTCTGTGTCAAAATTGGCGAAAATTACTGTCGGGTACCGTCCCCTTAAGGGGGGCTCCCATACAGTACGGAACCCTCCGTGCGCGAGTCCGACTCGTACTTGGCCGATTATTTCTAGTTGAAAGCTAATAATTCTTTAAGTACTTAGTGAAAATAGACATGTCAAGTATAATACCATCACACCATTCATCACCATCGTTGTTGAACTAAATTTCAATAAATTCAATGGTCTGAAATAGTTTACATACATTTTAACGTGTAGATTTAGCATTACCAAAAAACATGTTTTATTTTTTTCTTGGAAAAATATATTTTTCAGTAAATAAAGCTCATAATAAAGGTAGATAGTTAATTTTCAAGTCATGTTAGTGAAATCGGTAGCAGTGTTTACTAAGTGATATGTATTCAAGGCACTCCCTTAAGGCGGCACGCTAGAATAAGCTCTAAATGCATACACAATTAACCAGAAACGCTTACTTATATTTATAGTAAGGGTATTAAATTTCCTAGCCAGTTTCAGTAATTAATGGACTCTAAGTGCTACTATCGAAAGAATGTTTTAGAAAAGCCGCGTGACAAGCGTGTGGTGCGTGTTGTGATGGTAATGACCAATGGTTGAAATGGTTTTAAAAATACATATTGGGTTTTTTTGATGTTCTTAGGATTTCTTAGTAAAACGAGGAACCCTAAAAACATAAATCGATCGCTTACTAGGTACAAATCTACACGTTCGTTCGTCACTAGGGCGCGCCGCGACTGACTAGCATATACCTACCAAACTCCGAGGCGCGTAGATATTATTCGCGTTCCGACCGTTTGTATGAAGACGGAATACTGTTAGATATCATTAACATGCTATGGAGTATCTTCTACAATGCCCACTGTGGCCTAACATCTGCACACTAGAAGATCTTCACGAGGCCAACACTGCCGCAGTTTCCTTGACCTCCATCTGGTCAAACTGGTTATTTTTCATTGTATAGAATAAATTTGTGTCGCTATTTATCAATTCATTTTCGATAATATTTGGTACGATTGATTAACAATTAAAATTAATTCTTACAATATTTGCTACAATTAACGAAATCGATCAAAAGCGTGTCAACATAATTATTTTGCGTAAAACACCGACTTCCACCGTGTACAGAATTCGAATAATTTGCACGAATCGTAATATCGATGTGACATACATGTAGCTACATTTTTGTTGATTTATTAAAAACGGCTCAACGAATCGTATTATCGATGTGAAATACGTGTACTATTTTGTTGATTTATCAAAAAAAAAAAAAAAACGTTAAATAGGACCACCTCGGAAGCCACAATTGGCAAAAATGTCGATGAACGTACACAAAAAAATACATACAAACGAACATAGAACCTCCTCCTTTTTAAAAGTCTGTAAAATTTTGTTAAACAGATGCGAGGTCTACTATTGGGTGAACTACTAGTCTCTATTGTATTACTGTACGGTACGCATATCTTACTGCTATAACCCCAAACAACCCCCTAGATAATCAAGCTGCTTAACTCGTCTCAGGTAAACAACATTATAACCGTTCTAGCTAGACTAATGACTATACCTAGGGAATACAAGCAAACAACTAACAGAAACAATTTGTAGACTAATATGCTAACAATTTCGCTTGTTTTCTTTGGTATAGAAATATCTAGTAGGTAAGTGGATGCGGAGAACTCTGACCTTCGGTAACTTTGGTTATAACAGCGAAGTATCATTATGTTTTGTTTTATTACTCATTGTTTTGTCTAGTACCTATAGAAAAAGAATAATTAGAAATACGGGGTAAAGTACCTACATAAAATCAACTTGTTATTTTATTATAGGAACCTCATATGTACTGATGAGCGTAGGTGTATAGGAGTGTAACGATCACCCACGCTATTAACTAAGGGTGTATTTTAAGGGTATCTTTTGTAAGCCGTGGTGGTCTAGTATTTGTAACGCTGGCCTGGCATTCTTGAAAAGTCGTGGGTTCAAATCCCGGTCCCGTACCAATGAGTTTCTTTGAAACTTATGAACGGAATTTCACACCACTGGCTTTTCGGTGAAGGAAAAAATCGAGAGGTAACCTGCATACGTCCGTAGAAGAAATTTGATAGAGCGTGTGAATCGGCCAACCCGCACTGGGCCAGCGTAGTGGATATGGCCCAATCACCTTTCATGGGTAGGTCTGCGTCCTGCAGTGGACTATTAAAAAGGCTGGTACAGCTATTTCTAGACGACGAACATATTTTAAAGTATCATTGTGCACATCACAATGATCAACTTATATTTCAACCGAAACCGAAACCGAAAATCAGCTGTTTCCAAATGTTTATTGAGATTTAGCAAAATGAGTGCAACGGCTGATTTTTAGGGTTCCGTACCCAAAGGGTAAAAACAGGACCCTATTACTAGGACTCCGCTGTTCGTCGGTCTGTCTGTCTCTAAGCTGTATCTCATGAACCGTTATAGCTATAAAGCTGAAATTTTCACACATGATGTATTTCTGTTGCCGCTATAACAACAAATATTGGGATTATTTAAGGATGTTTCGTAAAACATTCTGTAAATGAAACGGCTACTTGCAATTTGAGTTGACGACCAATTAATCCCGCAGATACGCAATAGACATAATCAGATTTTAACCAATTTAATAAAAAACGTATAGGAAAACTTTACGTGCTTCCTCTGGCTGATCGATGATAATAATAAATTATGATAAGTGCATAAAGGCAAGGCTATTTTTTATCACGAATAATTCCGCATTGAGTCACAAACCAGCCTACTGATAAACTATCAAAGATGAACAACGTGAAGTTAGAAGATATTTAAAACCTGTTTGACTCTGACCTTGAAAATCTTCAACTTTACTAATTTTCTTTCTTTTCCACAGTACCACCTAACAAGATGGTGATAACAGACGACAAGGGCAACGTGAAGCAAGCCATCGTCGGGCCCTATGTCGAAGGAGACACCTTCACGCTCAAGTGCGACGTTTCTGGGGGTAAATACTATTGTCATTTATTTATTCTTTACCGACAAAATATATGTGATATAGTAAATAAATAAATAAATTTTAGGGGACATCCTACACACGGTCTCTGACCCCAAACTAAGCAAAACTTGTGATATGGCTGCCAGAGACTGATATACAACACTTATTTTTAAATATATAATGTTAGATCAGGGATAAAAAGGCGGTTACTTTATCTATTTTCTTCCAAAATATTACTGTGAGAATGGAAATCTTACTTTAAACTAATGCAGCAACCCTGATTCTAACATAATAACAAAGAAACTCTTCAATCTGATCCTAAAATGTTCGTGAGGGTATTTATCTAATATTCAGGATTCTAAATTAGTAAAGGAAACAAGTAGGTAAGTATTCTTTGTTTATTCTTTTACTTCATGGGTCCCTAGAGGGTACCACCATGTATTGCAATAATTATGCCACGTTCGTAAGGCCCTAGACGTTTTGAGAAGAAGTGGCAAGAAACTCAAGACGCCATCAGTATAATCTTTTGATACAATGTACAATGATCAGTCACATTCATTTAGATATTACACAAAGTATTTAACTTTAGCAACATGGCATAGATAATACCTAAATAACACCCAGGCACAGAGCAAACACCTATATTCATCACATAAATGCTTGCCCTGGGTGGGGACCAAACCCACGCCTCTTTGATCCAGAAGTCAGGATCACTAATCACTGAGCCACCGACGCAGGCATATAAGTTCATTATGTAATATAAGTTTATTATTTTTATACTACCTGCGTACCGGCAAGCGCAGTGTAGCACGTCCACCTGTCTTAATCTCATTAAGACCGTAGAATCACGCTGGATGCAAGCCGATTCCATCGAGTCTTAGTGGAGATTGATACCGAAGACCTATGTCCACCAGTGGACGTCATATGGTTGGATGTTTTTCATACTACGGGACTAATCTCGTACTCAAAGTACGACATAAATAAATACTATTTTGATATCCCGAGACGTTTCGGCCGCGTAAGCGTATGCTTTCGATCAGCGTGCTATATTTTGTTGTTGTTTTTTTTTTTTCATTTACAGATAGGTAATCTTCTCAAGTTAAGTTTATAAAAATTAGTTTTAAGACTACAAATAGCTAGTTCTAACGTGGTACATTCACCAAAAAAACTTAAGTAGCGTCTTCATTTTGGTCACTAAAACTACACTTTTTTGTCTTTTTGGTGAATTCACCTCGTTAGCACTAGCTATCTTTGATCAAAAAACTGCTCGCTGAAAATTCTCAAAATAGAAATACCGAGATTTTTCTTTGTATCACTTGTAAATTTCAAGAACAAAATGTTACTGTTTAAAACAACGAATAGTCGCATAAAAACAAAGACACAGGAATACAAATCAATTTAAATTTTTCCAACCTCGCTCAGTCAACTTCCATGATTCATGCAAAAATGCCAGCTTCCCATAAATCAAAGGTAAGTTAGTGAATTATTGCATTTTATATTCATTAAGAGGACTATGAAATCTACTGCCGTAAAAGGGTGATAAATTAATTTAAAAGATATGCTCACAATTTATTGGCCCCCATAAAATTGCATTAGCCGAAGTTTGGCCAACTCTTGGAATCGGAAGTTGCAAATAGGTAAGAATTCGAAGAAGCATGTGCTTTTCTAAATTAAGCAATGTTTTATGTTAGCCATAGAGCTTGGCTGAATTGCGGAGTTGTAACGAATGAGTAACATTAAGGGAATGACTTGTTATGTACAAAGCGTCGTGCCAAATTTTAGGATTGGAACTATTTCTTTCTTTTACGGCAATTATACAACGGCCAATCTGTCTGCTGTCTATTTGCCCAATTTTAGCCGTTTAAAGTCTTGATTTTTATTCTGTATCACAGACTTTATATTACCAGCACTTGAACTTTACTACGAAATGATTTAAAATGGTCAACGTGAAAATTGTTGAATTGATTTCGGACGCTATTTGGCCGCTACAAAATAATATGGTCAAATTTAATGCCGTGCCAATGCCAAATAGATGGTGACGTGCTGTGGCCAAACACTGTTCGAGCGCAAAAATAATAATCGGTAGATTGCTTGGAAAACATTCATTCACATGATACATGTAGTCGTAGTGATGCCGGCTATAATAAAGCCCTACATCTGATTCTCTGACGCAGATTCTGTGGAATGTTTATGTATCACAGTGCAGACTGGAGCACTTATTATCCTGCCCCTAGTGTCCAAACACCTGCACTCTGAGTGACCAAATGTCAGAAGTCAAACCGCTTCGTACGTATCAAAGAAAAATCGATAAGTCTGTCTTGGTTTTGCAACCTAAGCTATCTAATTGTGTCTGCAAGGTTATCTGGCTACTTTAGGCTTGCCAGCTTGCATAGTATTTTGGACAAAAATCGAAAACTCTTCTACCTGATCGGTAATCAGTGCTCCGTAAGCTATGAGCCCTACCTGCTGCCATTTAAACTCACCAATCCGCAGAGTTGAATAGAATAGATAATCACTGTGAACTCTGTAGCATAACTTTAAAGCCTATAAAATAAATCTCCTTTCTTAGGATAGCAGTCGCTAACCACCGGGTAAAACTCGATCCATCGATATATAGAAGAAGATTTCTGTGTACAATGGTCTGTTATTTATTTATCTTATTATGAATCTGTTCCGTCCCACTACTGAGCAAAGTCCTTCCTATTCTCCTTCCACTCTTTACGTTTCAAAGCTATCTGAGTCCAGTTGTTACAAAAGGAGTCCAATTCATTCCGCCATCTCCGCCTGGGCCTGCCAACTGGTCTGACGGCCTGGGGAACCCACTGTATAGTGAGTTTGGCCCACAGGTCGTACAATATGATACACTGAATAAAATAATTTTCTTTTTTTTCCAGCTCGCCCAAGGCCCTGGGTAAAATGGTACAGAGACGAGATCGAGCAGGACACGCCAGCGAGCCCCCTCTCCGGCAATGGGGTCCGGGGGGTCATCAGAGTGGGACCCCTGACAAGAGCTGACGTCAGAGCTGCGCTCACGTGTCGTGCATCCAACCACGCGCGGGCGCATCCCATAGAAACTACGCTTACTTTAGATATGAATTGTGAGTATCATCTACTAAATTCTTTGATATAATATCAAATTGAAATTAAAATAGCCTGAAAGATTTGGATAATAAAACAAAAAGATGCTTTTTAATCCAATTTCGATTCAATCAGTCCTGTAACGGTCATAGCGTAGTTTGATTTTATAGATAGGGCAACGTTCGGCATGGTCAGTGTTAAAACGGATGACCGCGAGTGGCATTTACAACTGAGGGCTACCGTGGCTCGGATCACATGTTGAATTGTAGGACCCGGTGGTTTTAACCGTTTAACCATGTCAAAGGCCTCAGGCGATTTAAAAATCTGACACCTGTACACAACTTTTTTTTTAAATTCTATACGTAGATACTCGGACCAATTATGAAGGCGTCATCGTAATTATCAAAGCTAATTGGACTATTTCTGTTTCTTTTTCACTTTAGGCATTTGATGGAGAGAACACTTTTTACGTTGCGCCATCGTAATTACAAAAGCTAATAATTATACTATTTCTGTTTCTTTTTCACTTTAGCCATTCGATAGAGAGAAGACTTTTTATTTTGCTATTAAATTTACGATGGAGCCTTCATAATTGGGCCTACTATTTTATCCCGTCCATCTCTTTAGACATGGATGGTCTCAAATAGAGTTGATACAACGCGTTGTCTTACACTAAAATGATAGTACGAGTTCGAATTATTATGTATATTTCTCACACACTGTTTCCTATTATTTTCAGTTCAACCCCTAACGGTCCACATACTCGGGTCCAACCAGCCTCTATCAGCGAGTAGAAGATACGACCTCCTCTGCCAGAGCTCAGGGTCCAGACCACCTGCGTCCATTACGTGGTGGAAAAACGGCCATAGGATAAACAATGCTAAGGAAACGGTAAGAAAACAATTTACTATACAACTCGATTTCTCTATTCAATGTTCAGGTATACACATTGTTTAAATATATGGACTACTTCTGATGCCGCTTTTTAAAGAATATCAGTTATTTGCATTATTCCATACAATTTTTGTAACATAAATTCTTTAGCAAAATCGCAATACTAAGAAAATAAGCCATTTCGAACATAGTTTATTTTTCATAATGTTTGTTCCTCAACACCTAATGTACCGCAGTAAGTGCAAACAAGCCGATACAATATGAATATTTTTTATAATAATATCTCTCTATTTTTTGGCATTAATGTATACCTACTTCAAAACAGAATAGCGACAAAGAGAAAGTAGAGATAATAGCATGTTTTATTTTAAACAATACCTACATGAAAAGGAACTCAGTCACGTAATTTTAAAGACTATACTACTTTTGCCTTCATATTTATTTAAAGTTTTAACCGCCTTGGGGCATTATGGCAACATTATCTTTTGATAATGATAATAATGCTGTATAGGTACAGACTCAAATCAGGTGATTGATTTCTCATTTTATATATTTAAAGTAAAATATGTGAAAACTGCGATAGTTTATTGTTAAATATATTTTTTTTGCAAAGCCCTATTACAGCGGAAACCTTGATGTAGCACTTTTACAGTTACACACATGGCAGGGGAATTTTTACAGCTGCAACTTTTATATTGGTTATTTTCATTCATTTTAAATATCATAGAGATATGTTAGTGTTTCAAAAACCTGAAACACTGAACGTTTTAATACATTTTATTCATACAGGCAATAATTTAAAAAATGCCTTGTAAAATCCGACTCTATCACTTAAGGGCTAAATTATCTTTCAAACTAAACGGATCCAAAATGTGCAGAGTTCATTAGTTAAAACTGTTGCAAAATTGGCCATATTTTCCTTACCAAATGAATGTGCAAATTCAAAAAGCAAGTTGCATCTTGGATAATATATGACAATTTCGAGTAAAGTTCTTACAAATCCGTCCGTTCGTACAAAGTCCAAGATGACTCCTTCTGCTAAGTAATATTGACAATGCCATTCGTCCCACTTTATTTTCAAATAGGAAAACAGCTTCAAGGGGCAGCACTAAATTCTGTGCAGTCTTAGACTGTTCTCATACGACACAACAATTTAATTCAATCTAAAATGTTCGTTTCTTTTTCCTTCATATAAATAAATAAATCAATCACATGCTAGTTGCAGTACAGATCGGTCAGATGTCAGTTGCCAAAAAAAAAACCGGTTACATACGTCTTGCATTTTCCTACGGTTTTGATTTGATTACATCACAGATCTATTACAACTAAAGAGATAGCGCTGTTGTCTCATAAGGCAATTCTCAACCATAATAATGTATGAAAAATCTTGCCTAGGGCTGTCAAAACTGTCAAATATGAATTGGAATTTGACACTACTGAGAGAAAAAACACGGAAACACTGAATTGAGATATTTTTCATGTCTCTTTCTAACTCATGCCATATGAAATCATTGCATCTCCTTCCTTTTCTCGATCGACCATATTATCCTTCTGTTATCTCTGTGGATTATATTATAGATTCCTTTACCTTGTTTGTAGATCTTAATATTATTAAAAATAAAACTATTTGAACCAATCAAAACATACCTATTTTTTATGAATCTTAAAGGAATCATAAAAAATATTCTTTATGATATTATTATTCGATGCGTTTGCCAGAACGTGTTTTCTATTCTAGTGCCTTAAGAGGATCGTGAATCGACCAGTGGTTTCGTGTTTCCTGTAGATTGTAGAACATCACGAAAATTTGCGGTACTTTAGATAAAATTTACGTTCCGGGAGAAAACTCTTTTCACCCCTTAAATTTTAACAATGTTATGTTTTTGGTATCAAAATCGATTGACGAAGTAAGAAAAATTGCACGTTTGTACGTCTTATTTTTTCAGAAAAGTTTTTAGTTAAGGGTCAAAAATAAGACTTATTAGAGGCTTATAACTTTAAGGTCATTCAAAAAACTCAAATTAGATAAGATTCAGAGGTAGAAAACAGCTGATTGTTTTTGTATGGACAAGTTCCTCACAATCTTCTTAAGACTCCATCAGCCATCCGTTATACTAACTACTTGCTCACTGCCACTTCAACTCGGCTATCCACTATCGGAGAGACCTATGTCTAGTAGTGGTGACGTCCTACGACTGATAATCATGTTGATGATAAAAAAATTAGGTTGATTTGCCGTCGCTTCGTGTGAGATTGACCTAAGCTTCCATACATTCTTTGTAGCAGTTGTTGCAAATACTACCGTTTGATATTTATAGCGAAGCGAGAGAAACAGGAGTTGGCTGTATCTTTCTCCTATTTGTTTTGGAGACTTTTATGTAGAGAAGTTATTTTAGATAAGGATGACGTGTGGAAATTATCTTCGCGATTCGGTTCTTGGTTCAAAAATAAATGTAACTTGCTTGTTTGTGTTTTTCACTACTATAGTTGGTACTTGAAAGGAAACCGTTACGAAAATATTTCCTGTACTTTTAACATTTTTTAAATGTACATCTATAGGGAAGGTAGCTATTTAATTTTTTTTACTAACAATTACGTACTAGCTATAATCTTTTCTTCTTTTTAAAAGTGTACTATAGCTGTGTAATATTAACGTAAAAAAATAAATTTATTTTTTATTAACTAGCTTTTACACTGCTAAGATTTTGATCAGTGTCTGCGATTGAAAAAACTCATAACTATAGCACTTAGTTCAATAAATTATACCTTCTTAATAAGATTTCACATTTATTTTCATCAAGTGAAAAAAAATGACAGTTCAGCTACGACAGCCACATAATAGGTTCTTTGAACAAAAAATTATAAAATAATGTAAAAAGACCACTGGCATTAAACACCTTTAAAAATATAAGAAAAGTTGATTCAATTTCAAACAAAGAGGTAATCACCACGTCCCATCTCAAAATTCTTTCAAAACGGTTTAAAAGTTTGCCAACTGGAGTTGAGGGCGTCGTCACACCTCATCAATTTGTAAAACTGTTAAAAAAGCTAATTTCGCATTGAACTTTATCGCTGCCATCTTTACAAGACAACAGCGAAAAGTTGAAATAGACTGCAAGGGGTGGATTAAGGGATTAGAAAGAGTAATTCTTAAGTAACTATATAAATAAATAAATATTTGGGGACATCTTACACACGGCCTCTGACCCCAAACTAAGCAAAGCTTGTGATATGGCTGCCAGATACTGATATACTACATATACTTATTTTTAAATACATACTTATATAGATAGTAACTAAATAACACCCAGACACAGAGCAAACACTTATGTTCATCACATAAATATTTGCCCTGGGTGGGGATCGAACCCACGTCTCTTTGACCCAGAAGTTAGGGTCACTAACCACTGAGCCACCGAGGCTGTCAATGTGTATATTATACTTATGCCAATTTTTATAAAAACTTTTAATTAGTTAACAATTCATAAAAATATCAAGAAAGTTAACGTACTAGCATGGCATGACCGACTTCAACCATGTACAGAATTCGCAAATACGAGTAGTACGCACGGATCGATGTAGCATTTTCACATTATTGTTGGTTTATCGAAAATTTCTCGGCTGATTTCAATAAAATTTTAATGCGATCAACTTCGAAGTATAAAAAAAGGATTATTGAAATCGTACTACTCTGTAAAAAGTTATGCGTGGTTATACATAAAAAATTTATATACGCGTCAACTTGAGTACCGACCAACGAAAAAGCGGCTTTATTTCGTCGATCAAAAATATAATTTGCTTTTGACTCAATTCACAGCAAAGCATTAATAAATATTGCGATCTTTATGTCAGATACGATTTATGTCCTTCATAATATTTATTGTACACGCAGCATTTCACAATTTTTTTTTTTTCTATGCCTATTTTATATACGTGATCTATTTATGAACTTCACTAAATAAAACTGTCAGCAATCAATAGGCTTTAGTTAATTTCTGTACTTACCCTATTATTCAGACATAATCGTAGTATCAAATTAGTAGTTTTAAATTAGAGAAAAGGAGGCAAATTAGTAGTTTTGCTCCTAATTTGCCTCCTTTTCTCTCCTTAATCCGTCCACTCGCAGAAACGATTATTGTGCTCCTAATTTGCCCCCTTTTTCTTCCTAAGTCCGTCCACTTGCAAGTAGTAGTAATAAATGTAGATTGAATGGGACAAGAAGAGCGGGAGCGTACTCAAATCACTCGTAAGGGACTTCCAGTGGAAGTTCCACGCTTGACGCAAGTGAAAAGAGATGTATTGACTTAATTTGAGGTGGGGTGGATTCTTTTAGAAGAGTGTATTAAAACGCAGTAATTTCTTTCAGTAATTTAGATGCAACAATATCGTAAAGCTTTCGAATTGAGTTTACTTATAAGAAATGTCAGCTGTAAAAGGGCATTGTCAAAAATACACCACTACTTTTTATGAACATCTAAAAAAAAAATGTAGGTATCAGTACACGATGTAAAACATATGTGTACAGTTAAAATTTAAAAAAGATCTTAGGTAGCCTATTTATTTAGGTTTTATTTTATCCTAAAATTATGCACATAATGTCAATTTCATTCATGTATCGCTATTGCATTCATTCCCTTTGCTAGCTCTCTCGCTCGCAAAAGCCCGCCCACAATTTTATTACCTACAAGTCTTGCAACATGGCTAGCAAATAATTTAACCAATTATTTCAATTTTTAAGGGATAATTTTAGGATATTGATTTATTAACTTTTTATTGTTTAGTATCGTGCACTGATACCCCCAAATTTTTTTTAGATGTTCATAAAAAGTAGTGGTGTATAACCAAAATTTTAATAATAGTAATACAATTGAATTATGTCATAATTAGTTAATATTAAAATAGAACTATACATTTAAAAAAAAGTAAAAAGGCCTTGTCAAAAAAATCATACGATGAAGTACAATTTATTGCATTATTATTTTTTTTATCAGCGCAGATCAGCGCAGTGTAAGACGTCTACTCCTGAATAGAAGCATGAACATAAATATGCTTCTATAGATCTGCAATGAACTAAAACAAATGGTATCCCGAGTACAGGTACATAGTACAGGAAAAAAAGAATTTAACTTTGCACTAAATTTCCAATGCAAAATTGTTTTTTTTCATAAGGTTTAGGATAACTTAGGTACTGAGCATGAAATCACAAAATGCTGACAGATCCAGCTGGAGCTTCAAGCGCCTATTAATGAAAAAAAAAATTTAGCATCTTTTGTTACCAGTACTGGAAACAAATGATGCGAAATTTTATTCTCTATTATAATAATCTCAACAACTATTTTTCAAGATCGTGCTTGAAGCTCCACCTGGATCTGTCAGTATTTTGTGATATTAAGCTCAGTAAGTGATCCTAAACTTTATTAACTGTGGATCGGAAATTTTGTGCAAAGTTGACCGAAAAAAAAAAAAAAAAAGATTGTAAAGGCCGGGTGACTAGTCCAGGCGTCAGTTTTTAGGCCGCCTGAAAGCCTCTGACATGCTACTGGGATCTACAGGTCAACGTGTTATCTGAACTGCAGCAACGATCAGTTGTAAATGCAACTCGCGGTCACCCTTCCGAAAACTGACCGTGCGGAGCGTTGCTTAACCTCGGTAATTGGTTAGAAACACTTAGAAAAACTACACTATGTGCGCCAATTTCATAATGTTGATAATGTTTATGCAGATCAATACCTACTTTAATTTTCGTTTATTTTTCTAACTTAAAATACATTGAAATATAATTCTAAACTACCTAATATATACAAATGCGCCAAAAATATGAAACCTACCTATATACAGAATAAAATAAATAAATAAACAGAGGCTAAAAATCGAAACAAATACTGTGTCCGTGTGGTATGCCAAGAACGCTGGCTGCATTCCCACGCTGAACGGCTAGAGAGATTCTCTGTGCGAGGAATGAGCCAGCTCTCTTGTCACCAGCAGCGACAACAAGTTTTGGCGAAACTGTATTAAAGAATTTTTTTAGGGATGGACCAAAAGTTTCGACGCCAAGCGGCGAAATCACCATATTCACTTGCGAGTGATGCGTATTTGCGCCGCTTAGCGTCTTCGGCGGCCTCCGCCGCGGCTCCGGCTCTTTGAATTGTCCCACTGAGGCGAGAAGGGGCCAAGGTATCAAAGCATGTTGCGTCCCATACCAGCGCCCTTCCACGCTCCCAGGGGATTAATGTTAAGCCATCAGGGCGCTTGCCATCATCCCGAGCTATGCTAATAGCTGGGATGTTGATAGTGGCAAGCGCCCTTTTGATGATATCATTTAAAGAGCCGTGGCGGGAAATTCTACGAGCGCTTTTCTGGCAGCAAAGTCCGTGGATTTAATTAATTAACTTAGCAGTAATTATTAATATCTTAGTCGTGTGCTGCTATAGTTTTAATTAAATTGCCTTCTTATTTACCTATGTCGATTAAACTACTTGTTTCTACTACACGAGGGTGCAATGAATCTGTTCATGTGGTTTATTGAAATCTAATAGCTTTAGGTTTCTTCAGTTTTTTCTGTTTTTCAAGTTACTAATGACTAGAACTTGCGATGGAAAGAGTGCAAAGAAACTTAAATTTATAGAAGCTTATGAGATTTTTTTTAATAGGGCAAGTGCCTTTATTTACTTCCACTAAATACAAGATATACATAATCTAAAACTACATAAACTACTACTAGGTACATAACAAGATGAGAAAATTACAATGTTTCTAAAAAGTAACTGTTATCTACGGTATTCTTTGACATTGTACCTATTATTGTATTTCATCAAAGACTTAGCCGTTGAGACGTTTTTATATTCTTATTGAGATCTTCTATGTAATATAGTTTAACAATAAAGTTTATCTGAATCTAAAGTTTTTTTTTCTTACATTATCCATCCATCAGCCATAAGAAGTCCACTGCTGGACATAGGCCTCCCCTATGGATCTCCAATAAGACCGGTTGGAAGCGGCTTGCATCCAGCGCGATCCCGCGGTCTTAATGAGGTCATCCGTCCACCTTGTGGGTGGACGTCCTACGCTGCGCTTGCCGGTACGTGGTCTCCACTCGAGAACTTTTCGACCCCATCGGTCATCAGTCCTCCGCGCTATGTGGCCTGCCCATTGCCATTTCAACTTGCCAATCCGTTGGGCTATGTCGGTAACTTTGGTTCTTCTACGGATCTCCTCATTTCTGATTCGATCTCGCAGAGAGACTCCGAGCATAGCCCTCTCCATAGCTCGTTGGGCTACTTGGAGCTTACCAATAAGGCCCATAGTGAGAGACCACGTTTCTGTGCCATAAGTCATCACTGGCAACACACACTGGTCGAAAACTTTCGACTTGAGGCACTGAGGTATGTCGGACGAGAAGACGCTACGCAATTTTCCGAACGCTGCCCAGCCGAGTTGGATTCGGCGATTGGCCTCTTTCTTGAAGTCGGACCTACCTAACTGGACTACTTGTCCTAGGTAGACGTACGAGTCAACGACTTCAAGAACCGAGTTCCCAACAGAGATCGGGGTGGGTACAACATGGGAATTACACATAACTTTCGTCTTGTCCATGTTCATTTTAAGACCCACCTGTTGAGAAACCCGATTGAGGCCTTCGAGCATCGTGCTGAGCTCTTCCATCGATTTTGCCATCACTACTATATCGTCGGCAAACCGAAGGTGAGTGAGGTATTCGCCATTGACATTGATGCCGAATCCTTTCCATTCCAGGAGCTTGAAGGCGTTCTCCAAAGTAGCCGTAAACAGTTTCGGAGAAATTACGTCTCCCTGTCTTACGCCTCTTTTTAAAGGGATCGCCTTGGAGCTCTCTTCCTGTACTCGGACCGACATAGTGGCGTTATTATACAAGCACTTCAACACTTCGATGTACCGATAGTCAATACGGCATCGTTGGAGAGACTCGAGCACAGCCCAAGTCTCGACCGAATCAAAGGCTTTCTCATAGTCCACAAACGCTAAGCAAAGTGGCAAGTTATATTCTTCGGTCTTCTGTATAACCTGCCGTAGCGTATGAATGTGGTCCATGGTACTAAAGCCCTTTCGGAAACCGGCTTGTTCGGTTGTTCTTACATTATCAATTAAATTTAACTAAAAACTACATAAGTACTGTTAGTGCGCGAGTTGAATGCAGAGCTTAGGAATGCGAATGTCTCCCCCTGCTATCCGCACGCCCAACCCGCCCAGGCGCGTGAGGTGGGGCGTGCGGATAGCGGGGGGAGATGCTCCCGCTCTTTACCTCAGACCCCGACTGCATTCAACTCGCGCGCTATCTGTACTTAGGTTGAAGCTGATTCCTCAATCTTATTTCATAAAACTGATTAAACCTTCACTCTTTAAAATAAACAACATGTAACAAAGACGTAGACTACCCTTGGATTTTCGTTGAATTTATACTACAAATCAAGTCACAGTTACCATTGTAACCACAGAGCTAATACAACAATACATTCAGAGAGATAGCGCTGTTGTCGCTTGAGGCAATTTTCAACCACAAAAATGTATCAAAATCTTGCCCAGAGCTGTTAAAACTGTCAAATAAGAGTTTGAATTTTACAATACAGGGAGAAAAACACGGCAACAGGCCCTGAATCGAGATATTTTTCATGTCTCTTTCTAACTCATGCCATATTAAATCGATGCATCTCCTTCACATTTTTTTCGATCTACCACATTATCCCTCTGTTTGTAATAGCTCTGTGATTGTTACAGATACTGTAAGTTTCATTAATCAATCTATGACATGGCTTCACGCCATCATCATAGATGCTGGAGAGGAAACTATAGAGAGAAGCGCAATAATATCGCGCTAAGCGTTTTCAAAAGTCCGCCTTACGATAGAAATCCCCCGGAAATAAGTGAAACTAATTTCACATATCGAGCACGAATCTGTGGAACTTATTATTCCTATAACAACAATAGAAAACGGCTAGAAAACGGCATATTTCTGCGGTCTTTATCAGGTCGTCTGTTCATCTTGTCCAGGTGAACGTACGATCAACACGGCTAGACACAACGATAAACACACGGCATAGATATTGATACTCGTATAATTTTATCAAGAGACTAGCTGACCCGGTGAACTTCATTTCACCATCTGTTAAGTGTCAACTGTCAATGAGAACTTTCACATGCAGGAACATTTTGTATGAGAAAATTAAATTCAGGTTTTTTTTTATTTTTGTCGCAACTTTTACAAATTATCTAACCGTTTAAACCGTCCCATAACTTCTACAAATATTTCAAGATCAAAACTAGCCAATAATTTCTCGAGTTTTAGCGAGACTAACAACCACGATTCATTTTTAAATATAAAGATGAGTGAAAATGTGACAGATATACCTCACCATAAAACTGTTTTTTTTTTTTTTTGTATTTAATACTGTCCTTGTGTTGATGACTGTGTTATTGTATTTAGACATTAAACCCGATTACAGAAGCGCCAGCGTAAATTTAATAGCAACGTAAAAAGCGTTCTCTCTATCGAATGCCTAAAGTGAAAAAGAAACAGAACTATGCTATTTAGCTAATGTAATTACGATGGCGCCTCTGTAATCGGGCTTATTGTGTTCTTACGTTGCACATTTTGTTCTTGTATTGAACACTGTGGTCCTGTTTGTGTAGCGTCATAATGTTTAGGCACGCGTCTGAGGTTTCACTGATCAATTACTAGCGCATTTCCAGTACCACACAACAGAGTAATCGGTCACTCAGTCGGCTCATGTCTGAGTGACGCGTATTGTGCAGCGATCAGAGAACGAAGTCGTGATATTGACACCTCTTGACTAAGGTTCATTAATCATTTGCACTATATGGCTTATTTGCTAACTGTGCTTAATATAGAGATGATAAGTAGGTCCCAAGAACATTTATGCTACAGAATGAATGATGATGATGTGAGTAGAAGTACGAGTAATATGGTAATCCAGGTCGACAGTCCATCGTTGACTTGAACAGAAGACTTAATCAGTGATGTTGGACAAGTGTAAAACACTGTCATTGTGTTAAAGGTTAAAGACACTAAATTCTTTTGTTGAACATTTTGTTCTTGTATTAAACACTGCGTTCTTGTTTGCAAAGCGTCATAATGTTTAGGTACACTTGAGGTTTCACTGATCAATCACAAGCGAACCACACAACAGAGTAATCGGTCACTCGCTCGGCTCATGTCTGAGTGACGCGTATTGTGCAGCGATCAGAGAACGAAGTCGTGATATTGGCACCTATTGACTGGTGTTCATTAATCACTCGTACTATTTGGCTTTTTTGCTAACTGTGCTTAACATTACTAAGATGATAAGTTTTTGCCGAGTACATTAATAGTTCACAATGCGCGATGATAGTTTTCAGTCGCGGTCATTGGAAATCCGTAGGGGTGGCCTATGTCCAGCAGTGCACGTCATACGGCTGATAAAGATGATGATCTGTCGGTATACTTTCTCTGTACCGAAAATCTAAACCCGCTGTTACATTTCCCAATCAGCTACTAGCTTTACTAGCTTCACCAGTACTATACGTTTCTACTATACGTTTATATCGGGTAGCAAAATTAATCCAACATTTTGCTCGCCGTATGTTGTGTAATACTATTATACCTATATTATATTTCATTGACGTCACGTTGTGGCAACTGTGCTTTAATCAGGAGCGAGCTTGAATGATATTGGCTTATTTGAGATATTTTGGTTATGTGGCATTAGATAGAGTTCAAGGACTTACTTCTACATACTGGTACTTGATAGATATTATTTATCATTATACCTATACTTACGTGTTTTATATGTGTAGTGTGTGATGTAATGTGATTAGTCATCGGCTCCAGAATCAAGATAACAAATAAAATTCAGCACAAATCGAACGACGAAACGGATGAGGTTTACAAGTCGAAGCGTATATATATTTTTTTGAACATATTTTGTATATATTTTTGTGGACGGACATCCATCCGTCCATCCATCAGCCATAGGACGTCCATTGCTGGACATAGGCCTCCCCTATAGATCTCCAATAAGACCGGTTGGTAGCGGCTTGCATCCGCGATCGCGATCCTGCGGTACTCTGATTTCATTTTTTTTTTCTTTTGTTTAGTAGACCATACTTCAAAGATGTTCTTTATTAAAATCGGCTTAGCCATCTTTGATGAATTAGCAATAATGTGAAAAATTACAACAACAAAAATTGTGAACTACTTATTCGAATTCTGTACACGGTTGAAGTCGGTTGTGTCATTTTTTGCGAAAAATAATTATCACACTTCAAAAATCACGTAAGTTGAAACTCAAATAACGGACACTAACCATTACTTAATAAGTAAAATAAATCAATGAAAAAACGCTTTCAGCTTATGGGTTGTACATTCCTTTCTGTACATGGGTTGCCTGGAAGAGATCGCTTCCAGCGATAAGGCCGCCTAGTGTTGCATTACCTTAAGAAGTTCACTTAAGTATTTTTTTTTTGTAAGTTTCATTTTTGTGTACAATAAAGAGTTATTTGTTTGTTTGTTTGTTTGTTGTACCAGAAAAATTGCCAAAAACATTCTTCACAATAAAGTGTTTTCTCAATCGACAAAATGTGTTCGGGAACTACAAATGAGGCTATTTGTAATAGGCAATATGGCCTTATAAACATACTAAAAGGCTTTGAACATTATAATTGGTCCCTTAGGCTGATGGGGGAAAGAACGGCATCTGCTACATTACCTGGTGATTTTCTTTAAAAAATTGCTAGTCTGAAAGTCACAGTTGATATTTCACTATATTAATTGCAGTAAAAATTAACGTTGAGATATTTTTATAAATAACTAGCTGACCCGGTGAACTTCATCTCACCATCTGTCAACTGTCAATGACAACTTTAACATACCGGAACATTTTGTGTGGGAAAATGAAGTTAATGTTTTTATTATTTTTCTCGCAACTATCATACATTTTCTCACCGTTTAAACTTTCCCTTAACTTCCACAAATATTTCAAGATCAAAATGAGCCAAATCGGTTCAGCCGTTCTCGAGTTTTAGCGAGACTAACAACCACGATACATTTATATATTTAGAAAGAAGAAAGATTAGTAACTCGCCCAGGCTTCGCACAGGTGTATTATACAGATAAATCTTTCTGATGTATCACTTTATCTATCAAAAAAACTGCATTAAAATCCGTTGTGTAGTTTTAAAGAAAGAACATAGGGACAGACAGACAGCGGGAAGCGACATTGTTTTTTACTATGTAGTGATAGTGATGAATAAACGTTATGAAGTCGTCAAAATCTGGGAGGCAAAAAAAGGTATTTTCATTTCTAAATTTTATCTAAAGCCTTACTTTTGTCTACCATAACGTACCATTTCATG
The DNA here is from genome assembly GCA_964007245.1 of Hypomecis atomaria. NCBI lineage: Eukaryota > Metazoa > Arthropoda > Insecta > Lepidoptera > Geometridae > Hypomecis > Hypomecis atomaria. The sequence continues at coordinate 17,323,785 of OZ023300.1, read as the reverse complement.
ACCGTGTTAAGAACGTTTCAGGCACGGAAAGCAACATGAAACGTTCTATCAGGTATTATACCCACCTTGTCGTACCATCAACGTACGTCAAACATAGTCATCAAGAATATTTTGCCTAATCTGGTGGGCACAGTTTCACACTTTTCTATTCAAAGATTAGATTTTCGTCTAAAACATTCCTAGTACGGTCACAGTGTGGTAGGTTATAGTTCTAGTGGTCAAACGCCTTTATTTGCACTTCCCTAAAAAACCACTGTTGAAGATCGACGCTTGTGATTTTTCTTGACCAACTGCAAAAAGAATGTGCGATCCTTAACTTTTATACTTGTTAACGAGCGAAATTTGTAAGGGCACAGTCAGTCGTCCTCCTTCACGTACACGACGCGCGTTGTTTGTATAGTATTTTGCTGATACTCGTAGTAACGCATGTTCGAGAATAAGCCCCGAGTATTTTGAGTGTCATCATCCTGTCGGCTTCAACCACTTAAATTTCTTTCGGAAGCCTTTTGTTGATAATAGTAAAATTAAATTATAAAAACTCCCCGACACAAAATATTAACTCCAAAAACGAACAATCATATTTTTTACTTAATATCATTGAAGTAATACGGCACCAAATTTTGAATCGATAGAACATATGGAAGGTAGTCAGATCCCCTCATCAACTATTAAAGAGCTGAGGATCTTCAAACGGCTGAACAGATTTTCATGGAACATGGCTAAGAACACTCGGAATACAATTATCTATGATGCAAAAAAACACTAAACGAAAATCGGTTCATCCGTTTGGGAGCTACGATACCACAGAGAGATACATAGACAGATTCAGATTCAGATCATTTATTGGCCATTTACAACATGTCAGTCATACAAGGCAAGTCAGTTTACAGAATTGAAATATACGTACTTAACTATAAAATTTAAAAATACTTATAACACCCTTCTCATTATCGGGAGTTAAAAATCATATTTGTTTTCAGTTATCGACAGACGGTAACACCACCACGTCGACAGTGTCGCTGCAGCTGACGAAAGCTGATGCTGGAGCAAAGCTGGCCTGCAGAGCTTCCAACCCTCAGATGCCGTCCGTAGCTGCTCTGGAAGATGACTGGACATTGGACATACAATGTAAGTATTCAACACTAAGATTTTTTTATAACTTAATTGAAAAAAGGGTTTTTTCAACCATGACATGGGCTCAATTTTAGAGGCGCCATCGTAATCTTAATAGCCCTGAGTAGCCCTGTTTCTTTTTCACTATTATGCATTTGATGGAGAGAACACTATTTTCCGTTGCTATTAAATTTAAGATGGCGCCTTTAATATTGGGCCTATTAGCACCCTGTAAAACACTTAGATTTTTAGTCGAAATTTGTCTCCTTGCAATGGCTGATGGCTATCTAAATGTCTTTATCTATTCTTTATTTGTTGTTATTGTAGAATTTGTAGATCTCTTGAGAGTCGCTATATTGTAACTAAGAGTTTTCGTAGGTATAGAGATTGTATTGTAACATCTGCGTGTAAACTAGGTACACTAATATTTATTTGTTTTGTTTTTTTTTTTTGGAAAATAACTACTTAGTTTGTTGCCAATAAAACTACTGGAGCAATCTCATTTTTAGGGTTCCGTACCCAAAGGGTAAAAACAGGACCCTATTACTAAGAATCCGCTCTCCGTATGTCCGTCTGTCTGTCTCCAGGCTGTATCTCATGAAACGTTATAGCTAGAAAGCTGAAATTTTCACAGATGATGTATTTCTGTTGCCGCTATAACAACAAATAGGTACTAAACATAGAAATGAATTAATATTTATGGAGGGCTCCTATACAACAAACCTGAATTTTTAGCCGTTTTTCGATCGATATAACAGTGACAGGTAGATGCTTGAAATATTCACAGAATATTTCAAAATTTTCTAATAAGCACTCAGACAATACCAATAGGTACCAAATAAAATTATCAAAAGCAAAGTAGCCAGGTCGTGGTGTGACTTGCACTGACATTCCGTTTAAGGTTTATTTTGTATACCTAACAGCTAGTATTGTTATGTGTACTTAAGTAGATTTTGTAGATACTATCACGTTAGGTACCATAATAGTAGTTTATGCAATTGTCATATAATGAAGGGTATTAAAACACTCGTTACTATTATGAAACGAGCGCAGCGACGTTTCATAAACTCACACTCGTGTTATATGCAGTTGCATACACTACTTTATCTTCACTAATAAAAATAAAAATAAAAAAAAAACAACATTAAATTCACGCGTACGTGTATTGTCACAGTGAACTTGGCGCCATTAAAATCTAACCAATGAGAGCGCAGCTGCGCGCGCAGGGCCAATCAGGAGCGAGCGCGCGATGTTATATTGAGATTTTACGATATCGATGTGGGTATTATAACATCATGTGAAATTGCTTAAATTGAGTGTTTTGTTGTCTGCGCTATAACAGTAGTCATTATAAGTCAAGTATTGGAAACATAAGTAGAATGTTACAACATTAGTGTAGATAAAAGTATTTTCATCCCATCTATTCGAAAAGGACAATTTGGTTCGCCTTTAAGTGCACCTTAAGGTGGTGTTTTTTATTAAAAACTTTCAGCGAGCAGTAATAAGTTATAAATCCTCTTTATAAGTGCGCCGCAATTATCTTTGCCCCGCACTTTTTGAATTTGGAACATGTTAGTGTTCTGCGCTAAAGAAGTCGAATCCAAATGTTGTTAGTTGTTTTACCTACTACTGTCTACTAGATACTATTTAATTTCAATTTAGTGGTTACTCTATGTTTTATTAAATAATGATATTACAATAAGATATGAGGCGCCTTTTATTTTCTCATAGTGTTATGAAAAGTAGAGTATCACTAGGGCGTAAAATATATTTTTGGCTTGGGCGACGTACTTTGAATACCTAGCTACGTTCAGGATTCTACTAAAAAATCTGCTAATTCTACTCTAGAATTCCTCACTTCGCTCTGGATTCTAAAAAGGGCCCTCCCCGTAAAAATATTATGTTCCCTTTATTAAATTTGATTTGAACCCTGCTCTAGTCTCCCCCGTACGTACCTGCATGATTAAAACCTGAGAAAATAAACAGCCAGATGGAATTTTCAGTTGTTCAAATTTTCAGTTCCGGACCTGCAACGAAAACTAACGATGTTACTTTTTCTTTGTGTTGTGTATTGCAAATAACAGACTGACTGTAGTTCAATAACTAGTTCACAGAGGAATGAAAGGATGCAGTGTTCGTAAAGCAGTACTTGATTTATACAAACACTAAAATCCTTATGAGTGTAAATCTAAAAGTGTTTTTGTTGGTTTGCATTACTCGTTCAATCTGCAACGGAATTAACTGAAACACGGATCGACTTATTCTTAGTGACTAAGTTTTTTTAAAACTTTAAAAAACCTAATTATTTTATAGTATTCTATAATATCATACCAAAGGATTGCTTAGATTTTGATTGGACAAACTTTGTAGATAATTCCTGGAAAAGAGTTAATACCAATGGGCTACAAAACAAGTTTCTTTGGTATACTTAATATCTTTTGAAATGTATTAAGATGCTACTTTGATATTGAATTTAACAACCTCATTTCAGCTTTTCGTCGTTTCGTTCAGTTTTTTAACAACCTAATTAAAGTTAAATGACTTCTCAACGTTCTCTTAGTTAACCCAGTTGGTACCTAACTAACCTAAATAACTAGTAAACTATCCGACTCAACATTATTTGTAGAAGTAAAGTCTACAACTATTTCCAAAATAGTTGGATTGCGTTAGGATCTCTATTAAAACTTGATTTGAACTAGCAAATAGTTTAGGTAATGCAAAGGTCAAACAAATCAATGTTGTCGGCATTTCACGCTTGAGTGAGAATAAAGTCATATTTACAATGCAGCTGCTGATTTTTAGGGTTCCGTACCCAAAGGGTAAAAACGGGACCCTTTTACTAAGACTCCGCTGTCTGTCTGTCCGTCTGTGTGTCCGTCTGTCTCCAGGCTTTATTTCATGAACCGTTATAGCTAGAAAGCTGAAATTTTCACAGATGATGTATTTCTATTGCCGCCATAACAAAAAATATTAAAAACGGAATAAAATTGAGTAGGGGGGCTCCCATACAACAAACCTGATTATTGAGCCAGGTTGATGCTTGAAATTTTCACAGAATACATATAATATAATATATCCATTCATTTATTTCAGATTTCACATCCATATCTTAAATTTAATGGAATCACTTCACTAAAAATACATTTCTATCACAATATAACATATTCACTTCAATAATAAATAATAAAATTAAAATAATGTAAATATTTAAGGGGGGCTCCCATACAGTACGGAACCCTCCGTGCGCGCGAGTCCGACTCATACTTGGCCGATTATTTACTGACGCTTAGACTGGACTAAAACCTACTGATTACAAAATGGATTAATTGCATTTATTCCCATTTTACTTCAAAACGCAGTCAGCTAACATGAGTAATGCCATCGGATTTACTGTAGTTGTGCCGATTAAGTTGTAAAATTGGCTTTACAACTATCGATGTGCCCTTTCGAACGATGAGTTAAGGCTTTGATGTTATTGAAAATTGTATGTTAGGGTTCACTTAGAGTTATCTCCCTTTTGATAGAAATGTTATATAACACCACACGTAGATTACAATGGTGCAATAAAAACAAAAGGGCATAACTCGAGTTATGCCCTTTTCGCTGGAGACACTGAATTTTATTCTTGAGATACAAACGCACCTTTATATTCGGAGTCCTTCGAAGTTAAGTAATATTCGTGCTCCTCCAAAGTTTAGTAATAGTATCGACTTAAGTAAGGAAAGAAATATAATTCAATTATCGTACCTACTGCGGAGGTAATAAGGAATACCTAAGCTTAGAAAGTTCGCTACGAATTTCATTAGGAATCTATTTAAGCTAGATCTTAGGGAATATTTTTATTCTTTCCTTTAGATAAGAGAAGTTATAAGCATAGAAATCTGTGTGAATAGCTTAGTTCACAGTACATGAGTTTCTAGTCAGTCAGTTAGTAAGGCAGTCAAGTCTGTCAGGCCAGTTAATCATCTAAGTTTTTTGAGGATTTTTTTGAGAGCTTCAAAAACAAAAACAACTTGCATGATAATTTCGCTATAGGTAAGTACCTAAGTATAAATAAAAGTTAATGTCTTAATAAGCTTGACACTAAATTTTTTTTATCGCGAATAAGTCCGCGCTTGACCACCTGCTCGCCTGATGGTAAGCGACGTTGTGGTCGAAGCTGATGCACGCAGACCTAGAAGATTAAAATTTACAGGAAGGGACTAATTTCCTAAATACAGGGCAACCTAGTTAGGAGTTAGAGCTCAGCAATGTTCTCGTTTAGGATTATTCTAACGTTAAATAAACGGAAACTTTAATTACTTTAAGGACATCCAATTTTGTTTTATTGTGAGCCATGTTCAAAATTAATTTGCGATTCAAAATATTTACCTACTACCTACCTACTCTTTTTTTAATTTTGTTATGTTTTTGACTTTAATTTGATAATAATATTTACATCAAAAAAAAAACAAATGTTATCTACGATATTTGACTTATAAATGTTGCTTCAATAATTTCTATACAAACATCCACATACTAGTAGTTTTGGGTAATTAATTTCATACAGTTAAGTATTTCGCTCCTACATAATATTTGTACCTGTTAAGTAGCTAATTGTGCTTTTATATTTCAATAAAGATTTTGTATGTTAATGTGTTTATTACAAACAACCAAACCAGAAACTTGTTTTATAAGCAAAATGTTAATGATTTGACACACAGGATGCGTTCTGCGGTCTGCGGTCAGGACAATTGAGCGCAGCCTGCATTATGTATGAACAACGTTGTCGATCAGGGTAATCGGTCAGCTGTCCGGGCAGGGAAACCAGTCAGGGTATCTGTCCGTACGCGTACATACGTTCCTTCCGCGTGACCGCACGGTCAGATCGCATACCTATACAAAATATATTAAGACCGACAACGTCGTTCATACACAATGCGGGCTGAGTTCAATTTGACCTTACCGCAGGCTGCAGAACTCATCCAGTGTGTCAAATGCTTTAGGCTTTTAAATAATTACAACTAAACGCATGTCCAGCCGCGGAATTTTTCACTAAAAACTTACCGCCTTACCACAAAAGATTAAAACTCGCTTTAAACACTGCTTGAGGGTCGCCGATCTGCTCGTGGCGTTCACGTAGTGCATCAACTAACTAACTTAGGCTAAGATTTGAAGTACCTACTAACTCTCTTTGTACAGTTTAATCAAACAATTGTAATTTTAGTTATTAAAGGGCACAGACCCTGGAGTCTGTGGTTAGTAAAATTTTAATAAAAAAAACACTGTTTAACCATGCAATTTGTACTGCTAAACATTGTCTAAACTGTGCATAGAACTTTTGTGGTAGGTAAGACGGTTAAAGTTCATTTTAAAAACTCATCGTTGTATTTTTCGTCCCATAGATGTACCAGAGACTACAGTGCGGCTGGGTACGAATTTGGACCCTAAGAACATTCGGGAAGGCTCCGACGTCTACTTCGATTGCATCATCAAGGCGCATCCCTATGTCTACAAAGTCGAGTGGAGGCATAATGTAAGTAAACATACCTATAAATCAAATGTGCGCTTTAATAAATTAGAATTTTTATACCAACTTTCCATAAGAAATATTTCAGAGATAATTGTACATTGTTCACCGAGAAGAGAAAGAGACCGATTACCGTCGAGGGTGTCGTTTGAGATCGGGAATCGCACTTTCTCTCGAGTGATACATAGTGCTTTATACTACACCTACGAGGAAAATAAAAAACTAAATCTTTACTAATTGAAATTTATATTGAAATTGTTGCAGTTAGTGAAGCTTAATGTAACACTTGAAAATGGCGCCAATGGCGTATGCAATTTTCACATGTTCTTTTTTCAAATTGTTTGACACCATCCAACACACAGCTAGTGGCCTGTGTCATTTTGCGAACTTGGAGATAAAAACTCACTGTAAAAACTTTTTGGCTTTTGATATTTAGGTTACCAGCGCATAGTCTTACCCAAAATTAAAAAAGAAAAACCACGTAAGAAATGGATTTTCATACACTTTTCTCTCCCGCTCAGATGCGTTTTCTCCCCGCATATTTGTTTGATATGCAATGACGTACTTTCTACCGTAAATTTGATAAAGTATCAAGGTACTTTCCGAGCAGGTGTAGTATAAATAATTTTTCTAACCGAGAAGGAGGAGGTTCTATGTTCGTCTATATGTATTTTTTATTTATGTTTATCGATAATTTCGCCAACTGTGAACCGAATCGAAAAGTTCTTTTTTAGTTCGAAAGGATATAAATACTCCCGAGGTGGTCCCATTTATATTTTACAGAAATCGGTTATAAGCCGTTTTTGAAAAATCAACAAAAATGTATAACGTAAACAATTTTAGTGAAATTTCCGATCCTATAAAAACTTACTCAGAGCCCTTTTAAATAGGCCTATCTACCATAGTAGGCCACGCATGTACTGGTAAAAAAGTGGGCGCGTGTATTCTAGTACATCTAGTAAATTTTTACATCAGAGCTAGCTACTCAGTCAATATGAGCTTACTTTCACCTCATTGTTGTAGATAGTAACTATAGTTTGCCCAATAAAGTGTTGCAAAAAGACTTTGTCATTCAAAGTAGCAACCCCGTCACCCCTGAGGAATCTGCTCTCCATTTTATGTACTAGGTAACGTTTTATGTCCAGTGATTTTGGTAGTTACAATGTTTCTAACAAAAACAGTACATCTAAAATATCTGAGTCAATAGTGAATATTTACGCTTGAAAGAGTATACTTGTTTGCATTTTGAATAATAAATGAATCGTAAAATACAATTTTGTACATAGAAATGAAACTGTGGCTTGCTTTACTTGGCGCGCGTTATACAAGAGTACATAATTATGTCAGCAAATACTTATATATATTAGATTGCAAAATATAATTATTCTACGAAAAATATAGTGCAAAATGCAGTGTTGTGATCGCATGTAAATAACTGATTTGTTGTGTAAGTAATTATTGGCTTTACGTGACATTGTAATTTTTAACAAGCACAGAGTTTCCTGCGAAATGAGGTCCCCACTAAATCGACACTACTTATCTATGTAGGTACACCAAATAGCGATATCAGTCTGTGGATTTTACTTATATTACTAAGCCGCAACAGAAGGATTAACCTATATCATGCCCGTGAGATAATACGGCTCAACCGTTTTGAAATATTGAATGTAACATAATAATGAGCACTTTGAGGTGGTTTTAGTTATGCTAATTTTTATACCTTAGTTCTTGTGAGAGTATGTAGGGCAATTGTGTGGGAGATAAAGTAGCATGGAATGAAAAGTAGGTCATTTTTACGAATCATCACTATCACTACATAGTTTAAAACAAAGTCGCTTTCTCTGTCCCTATATCCCTATGTATGCTTAAATCTTTAAAACTACGCAACGGATTTTGATGCGGTTTTTTTAATAGATAGAATGATTCAAGGGGAAGATTTATATGTATAATACACCTGTGTGAAGCCGGGGCGGGTCGCTAGTTTTTTATAAATGCGAAAGTGTTTTTTTTTGGTTTTATTGTTACTATTTCAAGCAGAATCAGAGCAACAGAACGACTAATTGTTCAGCATTCATAACTTATTTTGTACCAAAATGGCACTTTTGACCCAATATATTTTTACCTTTGATATAATTGTGATTTTAAACTAATAATTTCTTAGGATTTTATGAGGATGGATTAAGACGACATGTTCCATCGTGGGGCTCGCGAGATTTGTGGTTTTGACAGATCTAACCCTTGTCTTGACTAACATTTTGCTCTACCTGCCAATTTCATGTTATATACAAATAGCGACCCGCCCCGGCTTTGCACAGGTGTATTATATCTATAAACCTTCCTCTTGAATAACTCTACCTATTAAACAAAACGCATCCAAATCCGTTGCGTCATTTTAAAAATATATGCATACATAGGGACAAACAGACACAGAGAAGCGTACTCGTATTTGTTTAATACTATGTAGTGATATATCGTTAACGTTAGGCTAAACTTTCCTACCGAAGATTGACCGTGCTGAACGTTGCTTTAACTTCAATGATCGCCAACGAACACCTAGTCAAAGTACGCTACGGTCAGTCTTCAGATGGTTGGCCGCGGGTGGCATTTACAACTGAACGCTACCGTAGATGACTCGTTATATTGTAGGCCCCGGTGGTTTTGACAGTTTGACCATGTCAAAGGCGGCCTAAAAAATCACTAGGGCTAGCCCCACCCGGTCTATACGAACTTACTTTCTTTCCTACCTGTACCTAATAGAAGCATAAACTGACAAGATTGAGTTAAGAGCTGATTCAGCTTACAGACTTCAATGTCTATAAAACATCGAAGTTTTGGCAGTCACAAGCTTTTAGTCTCAAAGTAGTGGTCTTTGTCATTACATTATTTTTTTCTTATTTTTACCAAACACAACCATAAATATTACATTAAAATAAATGTTAATAAGCTTTTTGTAGCATGGTAGTATAAATTGTATATTACCGTGCTATAAAAAAGCACAACTTATATTTATTTTCAAAATTATGAAATAGGAAAAATTATTTCGTTCACTTTTCTTTCGTGATTCAGAATAAGTAACTCAATTTTTGCGAAAAACAATCAGCTGTGTTTTTTTTTCTTAGGACTAGAGTATACCTACTAATGTATTTACTTAATTACTGCTACACCTCTATAACTTATTAAAAATCACCTCGTACACAGTTACAGGAAGCAAAATCTTTCGCAATATTGAAATTTGACTCGCAAACGAAAATTAATTATGTAAATTGAGCTCTGCTTAATTATAGTAATTTGTTTTGGCTAGGATGTTATGGGAAACAACCGCGAATCAATTACGGAATCATTTGTGAATATGTACTGTTTAACATGTTGGTATGATGGGAGGTTGGTAACAAAGATATGTGTGATAAGTTGATAACTTTACGAAAGCTTAAATCTCTCAGCATTTAATCAGCATTCTTGTTATTATCAATTTATTTTTTTATATTTATTTGCAGTTCTAAGACTTAAACCCCTATATAAAAAATATGGGATGTATCGGCAAGCGCAGCGTAGGACGTCCACCTACAAGGTGGACGGATGACCTCACTAAGACCGCAGGATCACGCTGGATGCAAGCCGATACCAACCGGTCTTATTGGAGATTTATAGGGGAGCCTAAGTCCAGCAGTGGACGTCATATGGCTGATGGATGGATGATGTAAAATTACATGCCGGGAACAAAATAATTTAAGCTAGCCTTTGTTTCAAGGGTAAAACGCTCATCCACAATGTTGGGCAAGGCGTCATCATCAGCAACCAGTCTTTAGTGCTACAAGGCGTGGGCAGGCGGACGGCAGGGAACTACACTTGCGTCGGCTTCAACGCTGAGGGAGATGGAGAGAGCAAGCCTTTCACATTGGATGTTCTATGTAAGACTATGGTTCATACTGTCCGGCTCTTTCGCCTCAAAGTAATGCAGTCAATATCATCAGAAATTAACTCAAAACGTCGGACAAGGCGTCATCATCAACAAACAGTATCTAGTGCTGCAAGGTGTGGGCAGGTAGACGTCTGAGAACTACATATTATGCGTCGGCTTCAATGCTGAGGGAGATGAAGAGAGCAAGTAAGTAAGATGTCCAGACATTCGGTCCAGACTCGTGGTTACACCGCATTGTTACACCAGTGTGACCAAAAGTAAACTTTTTTACTCGTGGTTACACTACTCCAAGAGGATCGTGCTTGACTACATATTAGGTAGGTAGTGATGTGCTCGATAGTTGAAATTATTTTAAGGTCAAGATATACTGTTGCAAACTGTTTAGTAAAGTCATGGTTAATAAAATTTATCCACTAACATTTTAGATGATGTTATCAGTATCATCAGTATCACCAAACACTAGAACTGCGATATGTTGGCTTCAAAGTCTCAACACATATAGGAGACTGAAAAAGCTAGCCTTTTAGTTTAGATGTCTTAGTAAGTAAAATAACTATGGGTAAAACACTTATAAATTAGTCCGTTACTTAGATTATAAAAAAATACGCTTACATTTATAGAATACATGCTAGCGATAACGAGAGCAATTTTTTTTTTACTATAAAAACTAAGTTTACGTCGGCAGACAAACAAATCCTGGTTTACCAAGGTTTACCTTACAACTCGTAAAGTTCATATGTAATATAGTATTGTACTCCATATAAAAGCTCGATGGTTTAAAGTTCATGTCCTTTTTCTGAGGTTTAATGTTTTATGACAAAGAATACTACAAAAGTAACACGTGACAATATTTTATGGCCAAATGCACTCTCTTCTTCATAAATAAATTATACAGTAATAAAAAATCAATCGTAGGTTAGATGCACCGGTTGTTGGCCATCTTAGAACCGTTTGTGGCCACTTTGAATTTGAAGGATTAATAAGATAATTTTATATTAAAATTAAAGAAATTTTCAAACATTTAGATTCAAACAAACAATATTTATGGTTTTACATTGTCTATAATTTTCATTTATGCAATAATTTTGACACGCAAAGGCCACTACCGGGTCAGTGGTATAACCGGTACACCTACTATATGTTTAATACGTAACGTTTCCCTCCAGATGCTCCGACGTGCCGAAGCAGCCAGCAGAGAGTGCACGGGGTGGCGAAGCAAGAACGTGCACATATCACGTGTCACGTGGATGCGAACCCTCCCGAGGTTACGGTGAGTTCATGATATTGATTGCAGAGTAGTTTTGATGTATAATATTAAATTATATAATCAGAGTACTTGTTTGATAGGAAATTTTAATAGGTATTGTTGAGTTCGGACTAAGTTTGGACAAAGTAACCAAAGATGTTATGTTCGAAACGTCGTCAAGCCGTTTTGAAACATTAAAAGACTAGTAAGCAGCAACTAGTACCAAATTCGAGCAAATATCTATAGAATCACAATCGTGCCAAGCCAAGACCCTGCTCAAGCTACGTAGTGGGCTTTTTAGTTAGTAGTAAAGCGATTTCAAGCCAACTACAACGCCGCGCGATACCAAAGTGCTCGGTTGTAAACACTAATTAGGTGATATAACGTCGAGATTCGAGAAAACGGGTCATTATGAATTATTTAATGTAAATATCTAAGTCGGTATGGATGACGGCGCTCGGACATTTTTTACTACTTTCACTTAGGGACTGTGGCTCTGTAGATCACCAATCAACCAACTCGAAGAATACCAACTGTAAAAAAAATGAATTTAGGTTTTATTACTCCCATTTAAAATACTGAACTAACGTTTTACTTACCATTAATTCACTCTAAAACAAGCTCAATATCTGGCAATAAAGCAAAACATTTTGGATATTTCTGAAATGACATGGCTCAAGCCTTTATTTTACTTCAATAAAAAGGTCTAACCAAAAAAGCTCTTAATGTCTTATCATCATTGAATTAGTTTCATGAAGACACCTTTAACTTGTATAATCTTTCTGCACAGTTCCGCTGGACCTTCAACAACACAGCGAACAGCAACGAAGTGTCAGACACATACGTGTCACGTTCCGGGACCAGTTCCACCGTCACGTACACTCCTCACACTGAGATGGACTACGGAACTCTGCTTTGCTGGGCCCACAACAGGATAGGCAAGCAGCGGGTGCCTTGCGTATACCACATTATTGCTGCCGGTAAGACATTTACTCGACTACAAGCCTTAAAGTTTAAGAATAGAGTATATGGACCATCAAGTATGTCACAAGAAGTAAAGCAGAATAAGTACACTTCCCATCGCGAGATGGACTACGGAACTCTGCTTTGCTGGGCCCACAACAGGATAGGCAAGCAGCGGGTGCCTTGCGTATACCACATTATTGCTGCCGGTAAGACATTTACTCGACTATAAGCCTTAAAAGTTTTAGAAAAGAGTATATGGACCACCAAGCTTGTCAAAAGAAGTAAAGCAGAATAAGTACATAGGTACACTTCCCACCCGAGATGGACTACGGGATCCTGCTGTGCTGGGCCTGCAATATAATATTTAAGCAGCCTTGCGTCACCCACATTATTGCTGCCGGGAAGACAGTTACTTGACTAAAAGCTTTAAAGATTTAGGATTGAATACACGGACCGCCAAGCGTGAGAAAAAAAGTACAGCAGAATAAATACACTCTTCACACCGAGATGGACTACGGGTTCCTGCTGTGCTGGGCCTACAATATAATATGCAAGCAGTCTTACGTCACCCATATTGTTGCTGCCGGTAAGACAGTAAGCTTTAAAGGTTTGAATACACGGACCGCCAAGCGTGAGAAAAGAAGTACAGCAGAATAAATACACTCCTCACACCGAAATGGACTACGGGATCCTGCTGTGTTGAGCCCGCAACAGGAAAGGCAAGCAGCCTTGCGTATACCACATTATTGCTGCCGGTAAGAAACACTGTCGAGTGGGTCTAGAATATACTGAAAAAACGGATCGCCAATTGTAGTGCAAGGAGTGTACTTGCAGTGGTATTTTTACAAAACATTTTTGTGGAAGCAGTCAAACCCTACTAATATTATAAATACAAAAGTTTGTGAGTATGTGTGGATGTTTGTTACTCTTTCATGAACAAACGCCTGAACCGATTTAGATGAAATTTAGTATGAAGGTAGCTTAGACCTTGGATTAACACATAGGCTACTGCTACCGCGGGGCGCAGCTAGTATACAATATTTTTATCAGCTGTTACTAAGCTGCCAAGCAACAAACTAAACAATTGCAAAATGTACTACAGTAATAGATATCAAATCATAATCGCATAGTTTCTGGTCTACTGTAGTTTTTCTGTGCCACGTATAGCTTAGTTTTGCTTCAGTTCGGAATAATGTCGCACGAGGTGAGGCTATGATCTCAGCTAGAACAGCAAATTTATTTGTTAAGTAGTGGGCTATCTATTGTGTAGGTACAATAAAAACAACGTCACTGACATCGAAATAAAATAAACGAAATTATGACCTGAAAAAATCTACTACTAGGTTGCTTGGTAGTACGGGATCTACCAAGCAGTTAAAGCAAGCAGAAAAATGTTATCCGTGGTACTAAGTACTGGTAATATCCGTCATATTTTATTTTTTTAATTTTACGGTAGTAACACGGAAAACTATTTATTGCTGGTATAACAATTTTTAACTGCAGTAGTAAGAAGAATAATTCACTTACCGTTCTTACTACTGGTACTAAGATTGGTAGTACACTGGTAATAAACATAAATACACATATTACAGATAAGTTTTTGCCAATTTAAGAAAATGCAATAAATGCTAAAATAGGTACTTTGATATTTTTTCCCAGGGCAGCTAGCGCCTCCGAAAACTTGACGTGCTTTCGTGAATAAATACTTTTTGAATTTTTGAATTTTTTTGAATCAATAATTATATAATCAAATACCACAGAGTTACATACTCGTAGAATATTGCACACATACAGGTATTTCTGTTTTACGAGATCCATCCAGACTGTCAGTAAAGTATTCCTGCTCCATCTTTACATTGAAATTGTACTTTGATTCGTTCCCAGGTCGTCCCGACCAGGTGCACAACTGCACGGTGGTGAACGCATCATTGACGTCGTTTGGAGTGCGTTGCATGGAAGGCTTCAACGGAGGCATGCCACAGTCTTTCCTGCTGGAAGTTCGGGAGATCGTTACTCAGGTATTTAGGAAATTTTATACACTAACTTCTGCCGGCAGCGCCGCCCGCGTGATATTTGACTTTTGATCCTATTTAATGCTTTTATTTTTCTGGGATAAAAAGTAACCTATGTCACTCTCTGAACTTTGAACTACAAAATGTATGCCAAAAATTATGTAGATCCGTTGCTTTGTTGCTGCGTGAAAGAATAACAAACCAAACACATTTTTCGGATTAATATTACTAGTTTACCTACTCGTATTAGTATGTTCTGTTCGCGCCACCTTATATTAATAAAGTCAATAAATCACAATAAATGTATTTCCAAAAACTAAAAGGAGTATATTTTTCAGTCACTAAATTACACACGTTATATAGTATTTTTGTTTTCGAAACTCCTAATTCGACAGAGTAGATAAAATAATAAACGCAATAACAGTATTTTTACCGAAACTTGGAAATGTGTGAATGAGACAACTATGATCGCTTGAGACGACGGTAATAACAAGTTAACCTCTACAGTAATATAACGCCAATAATGCTACTTTTTCTCACTACCCAAAACGAACGCTAAAACGTCAAACTCAAACGATCAAAAAGTACTCACCTCCGCAGGTGGGTCAAAAGTGGCAGTTCACGATGGCATTTTTAACTGTTTTTGATCTATCCGAACGATGAACGAAATCAGTTAAAAATGCCACTTTTGCTCACACATTCTCAATACGAACGCTGAATGTGATCGTTATTGGCGTTTTAACTGTTAATTTTGCCATCAGTAGGCTATCCGAACGCACCTCCAGATATTGTTTGGAAATTAAAACAACTTAGTTTACTAATTCACAATATGAACAACAAAACTTAGATGAAAACTAAGTCTAACAAGTAGATCTGAAGTCTGTAACTAGTTGGATCAACCTAACTCTGTCTAAGCTAATGTTTGCCAAATGAATCTACTACAACAGCTAAGCAAGATTTGCAGTATGGGTAAAGTTATTAACTAGTTCAACTATAGTAGATTCAAAATATCACATTTCAAATATGCTACAAAAATTTGGAGAGCCTAAAAGTTTAAAGCCGGAACGTGAACGAGAATTGGGGAATTACATTCGGGGATTAAGTTTACTATTACAGAACGGAATTTTATAGGAATCCGTCGAAGCCTAAGACAACAGAGGCGTTATTTTTACCGACTTCCAAAAAAGAGAAGGCTGGTACTACGTTCGGCTGTATGTTTCTTTTTTGGGTATGTTAATCGATATTTTCGCCAATTGTGAACCAAATTAATTTCGGTTATAGGAACAAATGATTCTTAAATTTTATCGAAATCGGCTGGAATTTAGATAATCTAACAATAATGTACATGGATGTCACATCGATTCGTGCAAACTATTCGAATTCTGTACACGGTGGAAGTCAGTGTTGCAATTTTTTGCGAAAAATAATTATTTTGTACCAATACCCCGCTGAAACGTATTCTTAAACAGTCACTAGACAGAGGTTAAGAGCGAGTATTAAAATATATGATGGCGCGAACGAAATTTACTAAGAGCAACATGTTTTACTGTCTCAAGTACAATTACGATCAAACAGGCGACCCGAAGTTCTCCTGTCGAGCCTAAACGCTTGCGTAGGCGTTACGAACTTGTATTCGTATTCATTTATCTAGCTTTAAGGGTCAGACTCCACCAAGACGGTGCAGTGCGGAGATTAAATTCAATTTCAATTCATTTCTTAAACATTCATTCACTTATACATACATTCGGTCATACAATTTATTTATTTAGAGTTAAAATTTTGCCTTGACATGGGGTATTGACTGATTCAAATTTCCCCCTAAAATTTTAAACACCATTTCACGTAATGACATCATATTATTGTCTATGAAATCTATATCTCAAAATTTTACAAAAATTGATGATTTCCTCACCAAGTTATGTTTAATTTTTTTTTCCTTCAAATATAATAATATGATTGTAGGATTTTAATGTCATAATTTAGCGCGTACGTATCGCAAATGAATGTGTAATGGATGAATAAATGGAAAAAAATAAAATTATGTTACGTTATGTTGATAGAGAATTAGGACCCTGGCTACGCCCATGCCTAGCATCGCATATCACCGCTCCTTCTTGGTGGAGTCTGAGCCTTATGAAGTTAGCATTCGTACATGTCTAGCTTTTAGGCTGCTTTGTAAATGACAGGCCATTTGCAGACTTGATAAATTCAAATTACGTGACTAATTGCATCGGGGATCGACTTAGCTTAGTTGAATGGGGCCTTCTTTGTATAAATATGTATCTTCGTGTGGGTATAACCTATTAAAGGTCTAAATACTTTAGGTCTGAGTGCTTTAGTAGCCAAGGAAAATTGATATTGGTGATAGAAGCGTACCTTACTTTAAAATAATTAAAAATCACTTGTAGATAGAATTTTGTACGTGTTTTTGAGATTAATTATTCTTTAAAAATGAGTTCATCAAAATAAAATACTAAACGTAAACTACTGTACAACTGAATACCGCACAAATAATCCTACGCAAGTAGCAAAATGCACCGATTGTGGCCATCTTGGTGTAATTTTTAGCCACTTTGAAATTTTATGATTGTGTAGACAATTTTAATGCTATAATAATATTTTTTATAGTAATTTTCGAACTTTGACGAAAGCAAAAATTATGGTATCACACTGTTTATAATCTATTTTTGCAATAATTTTGACATCATATGGCCAAGACAGGGACACAGTGGCCACAACCGGTGCATAGATATTATAGGCCGCGCTACATAAGTTAGCGGATGTGAAGTTAGCTACAAGCTGCGCAATATCCAAACAACGTGCAGCTTTATGTGAGCTTCAGTCAGGATTGAATATTTCGCAGCTTGTAGCTAACTTCACATCCGCCGACTTATGTGGCGCGGCATATTTCTATGCACCGGTTGTGTCCACTGTCCCTGTCTGTAATATTAGTTCTATTAGTACTCTGTGTAAATTGCTTTCGATCCTAAACTTCACATAATTATCTAATGACTAGCTGACACGCCGAACTTCGTCTCACCATTTGTCATCTGTCAATGACAACTTTTACATGCAGGAAAATTTTGTATGTTGTGTTTGTATGTAAATTAGCCAAATCGGTTCAGCCGTTCTTGAGTTTTAACGATACTAACAATTAACCACCACGATTAATTTGTATATAAATAGAAGATAAAAGTCATCACAAACTCAAAAATACTAAAATGGACAAAATATCTTACTCTAAACTTTGACAGTTTATTTTTTATTACACAGACATTGAATATCAAGAGAGGTTTGACCTTTCGCCCACACTACCGCTTTTGATTCTGTTTTCATTCGACAGTTTCAATCTTTTCATTACTTTCGTCCTTTCTGACGGTTTCAACCACTTTTTTTATTTAATCACAGAAATATAATTTGAGTCGGAAAAAAGCAGTTAGGTACACTTTAACAATACCCAAAATCACAATAATTAAAACAAAATTAAAATAAAAAGTTTAAAAACCGCAACTAACAAACATTCTTACCGCAGCAAACAAAATAACTGATAACTTTGAGACGGCTATACCGATTTTGATGAGTCATAGCAAAGAACACTTCCGACTAAATATCAACACCTATCAAAAAAAGGAAATAAAAATCAGTTCATCCACTTGAGAGCTAAAAAGCCACAGACAGACACACACGCGCACACACAAACGCGCACGTCAAACTTATCACACCCCGTCGTTTTTGCCTCGGGGGTTCAAATTACAATATGTACAACTAGCGACCCGCACCGGCTTCGCATAGGTGTATTATACTTATTAACCTTCCTCTTAAAACACTCTATGTATTAAACAAAACTGCATCAAAATCCGTGGGGTAGGTAGTTTTAAAGATATAAGCATACATGAGGACAGCGGGAAGCGACTTTGTTTTAAACTATGTAGTGATGATACCTACTTATAGTATTGTCTTGAAGCTGATTCCAACTCTAATATTGCTAGTTAGACACCTACATCAGCAGCACTGATGTTTCATTTTATCTTTCGTGTAAGAATTGCCATTCAGCGTGGCAATGCTGCCAGCATGCTGGGCACGCTGCCAACTGGCAGTGGGCTTGAGCATTTGGATTATCTTTAGACCTTCAAAGGTCTGTGGATGACCCAATTGCTCTCTATGTAGTAGTAGTTTATGTAGTTTTAGCATTATAAAGCAGTATTGTATCTTATTGTAGTTAATAAAGGCACTTTTATCTATTATTTATTTGTACCAGGCTATCGTGGCCAACGTCTCCAGTGCAGTCCCTCGCTTCACCGCAGTAGGCCTTGTGCCGGGCAGGACGTACGCCGCCGCAGTCCTCGCCTACAACGCCAAAGGGAGAGGAGATCCGTTCCCCCTGAGAGCCAGCACGCTGCGACCTCCGGAGAAACATCACGTGCATGATAAGAGTTTGGGTGAGATTTTAAATTCATAATTGTAATTTAGGATTTATTTATAGGTTTGTAGCGACTAACTTCGCTACATGTAGCGCCACTACACGCACGCCTCAAGGAACTAACGTCAGCCAATCACAAGCCGAGGGCTGCATCGCGCAAACGAATTTTTTTGCGGACGGCCGAACGATATCAAGACCTAGCGATACATGGTCGGATACCTATCCCCGGGCACAACACCTCGCCCGGTGGAGTACTCCTTTGCGGGATGTTATCCTATCATCATCTCGACATGGACGACAATCTTGTCCATTTTATTGTATCAATTCAACTCGAGAAATTATTTTATGGGTTCCACTGACATCGTGATTGTCAAAATATGTAAAACACAGAATTGTAACGAAGTTTTCGCGTTCTTTAGTTCAAGTTATTTATACGAAAACTCACTTTGCATAATAATAATATTGCCATGAATTAAGTTAAAACAAGAAAAAAAAATTAATGAAAAGTCTAAGAAATTTAACATTACAAAAAGAACGATAACTTTAGGCAAACCTTATTTTTATAGAACGGATTTGATACCCAGCTTTTAGGAGCTTACCTTTACGCCATTTTCTATGTCGTATTCAAAAGCACAAACCAAGATAATAATAGTACTAGTACCACCAGTAAAACGTATTTCTAATTTCTATCTTCTATCCCACAGATCTACCTCGAACCGCCTTTCAAATGTCGGGAGCCATGTCAGCGGCTGTTGGCGGTGGTGGAGTGCTAATGGTGATCCTGGTTCTCTTTATGATTGCGGTGAAGCAGCGCTGCGCTAAGCGCAAGCCTCGCTCCGCCCCTCCACCGTCCTCACAACCAGCTTCGCCTGATAAACTGAGAGAAAAAGATGACAGCGAGAGCGATGACAGAAACCCGGATATTATTCCGTCGGATACTGATCAGATGCAGGTAAAGTGTTTGTCATGAATGTCAGTTGTCATATTAGGATCATGGTGATCTTTGTTTTGTTCATGTTCGCGGTAAAGCAGTCACTCAACCGCCTCTCCACCGTCCTCGCAACCAGCTTCGTCTGATAAACTGAAGGAAAAGGGTGACATCGATAATGTTATACCTTCGGATACTGATCAGAGTGGTTAGTCCAGGTTTACACGTAACTTGAAACTACAGCTGTTTTCGTTGGCCTGATACATTTTCGTACAGCGCCCCTGGCGGATACGAAGAAGAACTAACCAAAATGTATGGAGCCACACGCGAACGGGAAAGTTTAAGTAAAGTACGCCAAACCTGGACTAAGGGCTCAGATGCAGGTATATGGTGTTGTAAATGTCAGTTGTCATATCTGGATGAAGGTGATTCTTGTTCTCTTTATGATTAAGGTGAAGCAGCGTTGCGCCATTTGCAAACAGTCTCAGCGTGTCTCGTAACAAGCTGCGGCAAAAAGATGATAGCGATAGCGATGATAAGAACCCGAACATTATACCGTCACATGTAGCTATCGTCAGATGCAGGTATCTGCATCTTATGAGTATCTGACGGAGTTTTTATCTCATCACTAAGACCCCAACATGGGTAAAAAGCTTCTACTTTTTCAGATTCCAGTTGCACTAAAAGAGATCAAGAGGTTTTGGATAACCCAATGTCCAACGGATTAAAAAGTTGAAATGGCAGTGACCACGGCACATAACACGTAGCAATTATTTTCCAGGGAATTGCGAAATTTTCATGAAAATACCACGTACCTACTTGCAAACATAGCGTACGTAGTCCACTATATAAGGTTGACAGATCAACCAAAGATTGCTCTAGATGAGAGCCGCTTGCAATGTTTTCTATTAAAAATCTCTACGGGAGGCCATAGATTGAATCAAACAAATGTCTGTGAAGTTAGCTACAGGCTGCGCAAAACTCCACTTTTCACCCCAGCTGATATAAGTATTTGCTACTGCGCAAAAAATCGCTTTCAACCCATATAATATAATTACAATATCCAGAAATGGACCTAGTGGGGCTAAAAAGGTGATAACAATGACGTTTTACTCTATCCAAACATTTCTACAGCCCAATTCTTGCCTACAGATGGACTACTACCGGCAACAGCAAGTTTCGACGATTTCTCCTCCACTGGGCAGCAGGGGCCCGCGGGGCAGTGTGGCGGGGGTGCGGGGGCTGCCCGCATACTGCCCGCTGCGGACTGCACCGCCTCCGTCGCATCCACATGAGTCTGGAGTAAGTAGAACAAAAACACAGAAGTACAATACCTACTTATAAGTAAGTAAGTTTGTATAGGCCGGGTGGCTAGCCCTAGTGTCAGAGTTTTTAGGTCACCTGAAGGCCTATAACACGGCTAAACGGTTAAAACAACCGGGACCTACAATTTTATGTGTCATCCGAGCCACGGTAGCGCTCAGTTGGAAAATGCCACCCGCGGTCACCCATCCAAATACGGACCATGCTGAACGTTGCTTAATTTCGGTGATCGCTAACAAACACCTAGTCAAACTACGCTACGAGCGCGACACAATACAATACTTCTGAATACGCTCAAGATAGCTCAACATGCTAAGGAGTTTTTCTGCGAGATCGAATCAGGAATGATAAGTTTCGCAGACGAACCAAAGTAATTGGAAATTATTTGTGGAGGCCTATGTCTAATAATGGAAGTTCTACGGCTGATAGATGGAAGGATGGATACTGAAGGTTTTGAAGAGCTTTATATCATGTATTAATCATGTACTAGATATTAGGTAAATATACCTAAGGTCTCAGTAGTGTCCCGCCAAGACGAGCCTGATATTTTTTGACAATAACAGCCGTAGTCACGTCTTGGCAATATTTTGTAAGTTAATTCTGGTGTCCAATATTTTTATGCAAGGCTTGAGCATCCCAAAGGAAATCAACCTCAATTTGTTTACCAATTAGATTGAACATTACCTCACTACCAATCAAAGAGTTTACTCAGTCTCATAAGAAATTTCCCCGCTTTTTGCTAATTTCTTCAGTTAACCAACGTTACAGAATAATCTTTTGCTGCCTCACCCGACAGACGGCACAAAAAATAAATATTGAAAGGGTTTTCATTTAACGAACAAAAATAATGGAAAATTGTTTCAAATATATAAAAGCTTTTCATTTAGCTAACGAAAATAATGGAAAACTGTTAATTTCAAGACATTTTTTGGCAATAGTTTAGTTGTTTCTGTTGCATTTTTGAAACAAAAATAGATAATGATTCGTTTCAACGTTGTAAAGAAAACTTATGTTATTTTTAACTAAAGAAATCTCTTAACGTTTTCGCTAGATTTTATTTCACTATTACAGATAGTACTTTGCTAGAGGCATTGTGTAATTAATGTATTTAAAATGTTTGAACTTTACATCTAAGTGCGTTTTGTGCTGTTGTCATTGTGAACAAAACATTAACACAAAATTGTACATTACGCTATAATGTCAACTGTCTTGAACTTGTCGTTTAAGAATACGTACATAATATATTATATACGTATTCTTATACAATAACGCAAAGAAATTCACATTTGACACCAATTCACATCATGGTAAGCAAAGTTGTAATCAAAGACAAACTACGCAGAAATATACAAAACATTTATGTTTTTAGTACATAATCATTTTTTGTTTATAATCTTTTTTATGGGGTAAGTGTTTTTATTAACAACAACAAAATGCAATATAATACTTACGCTAAAACCGTATACCTAACTACTACAACATAAAAACAATTAGATCAACCACGGACCCTTAAAAGTCTCATCTAAAGATAATTCAAATGCTCAAGCCTACTGAAATAATTGTTTCTTATTGCTGTTTTTGTTCTACAGAACTCCACATCAGGCATCCCGCCGCCCGCTCGCTTTGCGTCTGGTTCGTGCACATTACCGCGCGGGGGCAGCATTAGCGTCGCCGGTGACGCTCGCTGCGGCATCCCCTTACAGCACCTGCGCACGCTGCCGCGCCCGCTGCCCGCTCCGGCGCCCGCGCCACTGCCCGCGCCACGCGTCCCCCCGCGCGACACCCCGCTCTGACAAACCACACAACTATAGGACATGTAAATATTATAACAGTGCTCAAATTGAGTGTGTGTGACGGTTTTTAATACTCGTTCATCTTGTTATTCTGAAGCGTAAATGAATGTTTTGAATATATTTGCGTTAGATTATTTTATATAATGTATGTACGTTGATTTTAGTGTGTTAGAATAACAAAATTTCAAATTTAACTGAATCCGTTTGTATTGAATGACACAACTAGACTTTGATCACAAAATATGATATTAAAAATATTGATGGGTGAAAATTTTTTGGATGCCGCTAGTTCAATTCTTTGATTACTGATGATCAATTGAGTACAATAATATCTGATAAAAATAAATTGTCAGATAAATAATACACCAAATTTGATCACTATACAGGGTAATCAATTAGCACCCGTTGGGGGCTTTTATTTTGTACATCAAAACAAACAACTTTTTTTCTACAACTCTTCTCAAATCTTAACAAATCCTAATTTTTTTTAAAGTGGAATCAACATATTTATGGACTTACAAATAATTGTTTGCATATTTACAAAGTATCTCTTCTGAAGTCGAAGCCTCGCGGGTGGCGCATGGCGGAGCGCACGCTTTTTTGAAGTCGTAGAACAAAAGATGTTTGGGTTGATTTTGTGTTGTACAGAATATGCCCTTAAAAAGATGTTAATTTTTTACCAGTAACCCTGTATATGCAAATATTTTATGGCGATGGCATTTCGTAGATATCAAACAGTCAATGCGATGTGTGACCGCTACCGCTGCACTCATGGACGTTCAGGTTTGCAAAGACTCTTACAGTTTACTTATTATGTAAAACTGCAGTTACTCTATAAGTCTTCAATAAATAACTGAATCATCAAAGACTGAATACACACAAATTTTTAAATTCTGTCATATAATAAAAAATCATGACAATTTTTAATCAGTTTTTTAGATTAATTTAATTCTGGTCGGCACTAAAGTAGGATATCGTAGAAGAATTTAGTTAAACTAGTTAGGGTATTAATAAATTTAAATGAATTCGTTACGTTTCCCATTGTAAAATTGTATAAAGATGCTATTACACTTATCTATTTGACATTCCAAATCATCAAATTATAATTATCTTAGTAAAAATTGTTAAACGATTTATTATAGGTTACCCTTTTTGTTGAATTTTCGTTATGAATGGTTGTGAGAAATTTTAAGAAATCCAACGTTTGTAAAAATATGATAATGATAACGCACGATATGCAATTTGTAAGACATTTTCGAGTTTTTGAAAAAGATGTAAGTATGTAAAAGAACGTCGGGTACCAAACATTTGGTAACTTTTTCGAGCAATTTTTCGAGCACCAAACTTCAAAAATCTACCAATATGGTAGAGATACGTAAAGAATTAAACTGATATTTGACATCGTTTAACTATTACGAGTATGCCGAATAATATAAAAGATTGCTCGTCTAAAATACACCAAAAACGTGTAATTATAGCCAGTAATAATCTAGATAAACATAATCACTGACATGTGATAATAATACTATTATTAATATAGTAAAGATGCCTCCACTCTAATATTTATTCTATAAGAAGACGATTTGAACTTTTCTGCTCTAGGTAAAGGTGTGGTTCTTTGCGCGGCGATTTTATGTTTTAATTTTCACAAGATAATCGGCAACAGGCTGGCCCTGTGAAGTGTACCTTAACCGTGCCGTTGTGTTATGCAATGCTGAACGTAGGCTTACCCACGTTGCAAGATCAGGTCATATAAGCGATGGATCGCGACTCCTGGAAGGAAATGGGGGAGACCTTTGCCCAGGTGTGGGACAGTATAGGTAAAATAAAAATAGGTAAAAAAACTTTTTAAGTTAAACGGTTTTATGTTAAACATTTACATTGCAATGTTTAAGATAAATGTACTAAAAACCAAAAAATAATAAAATAGATACAGTCGTGGGAATTATAAACATATGCATAGACTAGACTAAAATAAAACCGTGGGGCACGTCAATTGTCTACAATCGTTGATTAAAATGTTTGTTTTGTAATGTTACACTAAAATTAGGTAGTTGTTCAACCGACAACGATGGACGTGTGATAAGTAGGGCTAGAATGTGGAAACAAGCTAGCAAGCTCGATTATAAGCGAGTTTTAGGGTTTCATAGTGGTGAGCGAGTAGTACTTTTATCATATGTTTTGTCGATTAAAGACAAACTACGAGCAGTGAAACGATTCTCGCCAGCCAGCAATGTGAATGTCCAACGATAAACTAGTTGAAACATCTCTTTTATTTACATGGAGTGTATAACTATTGGAATTTCCATGAGCAAGAAAATAGTAAGTAATTTCCTCACCGTCTGCGGGCCAACTGCCTATTTTAACGACGAATTAAACGATTCTTCTATCGCACATTAAGTCGATAATTTGTAGACAATTGACGTGCCCCACGGTTTTATTTTAGTCTAGTCTATGCATATGTTTATAATTCCCACGACTGTATCTATTTTATTATTTTTTGGTTTTTAGTACATTTATCTTAAACATTGCAATGTAAATGTTTAACATAAAACCGTTTAACTTAAAAAGTTTTTTTACCTATTTTTATTTTCTAGTTTTTAGTTTTTATTCCGCATTCTGTTTAATTCATTTAGTGCTTCATTATTGCAAGGTTTCTTGCCCGTTAGTTTATTGCAGTCCAACTCCTCTATACGTAGTCCCTGCAACGACGTATCATTTTTAGCCACCCTAACGCCACACAGTCCTCAACACGATACAAAATCTTGACTTGGGTGGTGGATTCAGGCTGGATTAATCAGATACCTAAATTACAGATTCAATTTCTAAATTTAAATCTTATTATTATACGCCATTTGGTGGCTGCGCCCATCTTAAATATTGAGGTTGTATAGTGCACTGTATTCTTCTTGTCAAGCCCTTTTATTTGATACCCATATTGGTGGGATTGATAAAAAATTGTTATCAGCCATTTTGTAGCGGCGGCCATCTTAGATTTCAATTTTGCATAGTAAATTGTATTCTACTTGTTGAGACCTTTCATTTGATACCCATGTTGATGGGATTGATAAAACCTAAGTTATCCGCCATTTTGTAGAGGCCGCCATCTTGGATTTTAATTTTATATAGTACATTGTATTATACTGGTTGAGCACTTTCATTTGATACCCATATTGATTGGATCGATAAAACCTACGTTATCCGCCATTTTGTAGCGGCCGCCATCTTGTATTTAATTTTTTTATAGTATATTGTATTCTGCTTGTTGAGCCCTTTCATTTGATATCCATATTGATGGGATTGATAAAACCTACGTTATCCGCCATTTTGTAGCGGCCGCCATCTTGGATTTCAATTTTTTATAGTATAATATTGTATTCTGCTTGTTGAGCCTTTTCATTTGATACCCATATTGATGGGATTAATAAAACATAAATTATCCGCCATTTTGTAGCGGCGGCCATCTTGAATTTATAATGATAATGAATAAACATAATTGTATTGTCACCAAAATCCAAAGTGTATACAAAATTTCAGATTAATCGGTTGACAGGAAGAGGGTGAAATTTGAATTACTAAATTTGACCCAAGAATAAAGAATAAATAAAACAAACGGGGTGAGCTAAATAAAACCGTTTAAAAAATCAGATTAACGTTAGCTCGAATTTTTTGAAAAGAAAAGATTAGATACGTCTTTTATATCAAATATTTCTGATTATTAACATTTTGTCAGCATTTTTTATATTTGATTATAGTAACGCCTTGCCATAAAACA
The DNA here is from genome assembly GCA_964007245.1 of Hypomecis atomaria. Taxonomy (NCBI): domain Eukaryota; kingdom Metazoa; phylum Arthropoda; class Insecta; order Lepidoptera; family Geometridae; genus Hypomecis; species Hypomecis atomaria. The sequence continues at coordinate 17,296,781 of OZ023300.1, read as the reverse complement.
GTTAACAATCGTTTTCAATTTTTTTGGACGAAATATATAAAAAAAACTAGCAATGTTATTTACACATTCCTACTTATTGATTTGGAATATGAATACTGGCTAAACGACCTTTTATTAAACGAAGACATGTGCAGCTACTAAAATACTACGTTTACAAACGAACATTCACATGAAATTGATTCGTGCGTAATAAAAGATAATGTTGGCGACATGACACTCATTGGTATGCACGAACCGCTTCCCATTATCTCCGTACTATGTAGGTACACTATTGTACACATACTGTACCAAAAATTTTAATAGTCCAATGCTGAACGTAGGCTCATCCACTAAGCACGATTAGGCCATATATATCACACTGGCTCCGTGCGGTTTAGTAAATGGTTTTATCAGACGCTATCTCTCCTACGGACGCGTGAACACACAAAACAGTATTTTTGTACTATAGACAAACGGGTTTTTTGCAAGGCGCAAGAAAATTTAGAGGCATATAGTCATCGTTATGAAAAAATTTTACTATGGGGCCAACCCTGAATATCCGAAAAATGAAGCTGTTCCTTATATTCTTCCTGCTTTCTTTCAGCCATAGGACGTCCACTGCTGGATATAGGCCTCCCCTGAAGATCTCCAATAAGACCGGTTGGTAGCGGCTTGCATCCAGCGCGATCCTGTGGTCTTAATGAGGTTGTCCGTCCACCTTGTGGGTGGACGTCCTACGCTGCGCTTGCCGGTACGTGGTCTCCACTCGAGGACTTTTCGACCCCATCGGTCATCAGTCCTCCGCGCTATGTACCCTGCCCATTGCAACTTCAACCTGCCAATCCGCTGGGCTTTGTCGGTAACCTTGGTTCTTCTACGGATCTCCTCATTTCTGATTTTGATCTCGCAGAGAAACTCCGAGCGTAGCCCTCTCCATTGGGCTACTTGAAGCTTACTAATGAGGCCCATAGTTAGATACCACTATACATGTCCTTATATTACCAATGCTATGTACTCGTATCGAGAGTCGGTGAACTTTTTGTTAGGGTCATTTGATGTTTTTTTTTGTGATTTCGGCAACGGTGCTTTTTATACGTTATTAATTATAATGAATTGAATGAATATATAGCCTCTAAAAGTCTTTACGTTTTGCAAAACAGCATATTGTTTATGATTGATCCATGTAGCTAACTTCACGTCCGCCGACTTGTGTGATTCAGCCTATACTAAATTTGCTCTCCTCTGTTTTCAGCAACAATGTCTGAACATTAGTTTTGAAAAACACTATTATATTGTTGTATTTGTGTAAAAACAACTCCACCACAATAAAACTGCGGTTTATATTTAAGTTTTGTTCTGTAATCGCCTTCACTTTTACTTTTTGGAAACTTTTACTTCTAGAATTACTACACTAGGCTTTATTTTAAACGCAAACGAGTAAATATTTGACTTGAGGCATCCTTAGTAATAAATTGTCCATTAAGCGAAAATTTTGTACATAACATACCATTATAATGTAAATATGTTTTGTATAATACAGTTAAAACCCTATTTGTGTCTTAAAGATGTAAATGCCGTAACTGAATAGGTCTTGTGACTTTGTAATATAACTGGGATATTAATTTCAAAGTGATGGCTCAACACAATTTGTCATAACAATTGTTTTGGGAAAGACAGATGGTTACGCTTTGAATGAGGGATGAAACTTGAGAATAATTGAAATTGTATCTGGGTTTAGGTTACGGTTTAAAGCTAAGTTTACACTTGCAAAATAAGTCGTGGAAATGTTTTTTTTTTTTACCAAAAATGCGTGATGACAGTTACATGTAAGCAATTGGTTTATTAGTTGTATTTATTTAACTAAGTTTTTTTTACAATATACAGGGACATAGGTATTAAACGCAAAACCTTTTAAGGGCGGGTCTAGTACATCTAGACAAACATTTTTCATTCTAGGACTTTTGGAAAATCACGAAGAAAAAATCAGCTTTTTCATACAAAAAGTTCGTCAATGCGCGGCAAAATGTTTGTAGAAGCGAATTTTTCCTTGCGAATTTTCAAAAGCTGTAGTAAAGAAGTTGCTTGTCTAGATTTGATGTATTAGACCTGCCCTTAAAAGGTTTTGCGTTTAATACTATGACCCTGTATAACGATAATTAGTTGTATTGTAACAAATGGTGTTATGAATAAATGACTATATGACTATATATTATTGTTGACGTTTCCAATGTACATTTTTCAATGTTGGTTCTTATAATAATAATTCACGAGAACTCGTAGTGAGAAATATCTTTGTAAAACTAATAGAATTCCTCCATTTAACTAGCCTCGCTCATAGCAGGGTCCTTATTGTGTAAGCACTCTGACGTTCGGTTTCGCTTTTTCTCCTGCTCGCGCTAGTTACTCACGCCACGAGAGCGAGCGGAAGGAAAAGCGAAGCCGAACGACAGAGCGCTTAAACAATAAGGCCCCAGCTCTTGAAAACGGGTTAGCGGAGAAAGGCTAAATAACTTAAGCGATTGGTTTTTTACAAACACATCACTGAGTCTGGTGGAAACGCAGCCTAATAGTGTTTTATGAATCATAATTTCATAAGAACCAACATTTGAAGCATTGTACTATGAAAACATAACTATGATAAAACTAACAAAACATATTTAGATACCTAAATTGTGGTGGCAAAGGCTTTCTATTTATGTACGCTAGCAGTATAATGTACTCGTATTTTAGTAATGCGTGATATTACCTACCATCGGTAAACTCAAATGTATAATTTTAAAATATGGCTACTTATCCAGGTTAAATAATACTTATTTCTTATTAAAAGTTGTTCTTAGGTTCAGTAATACAGGCGATCAATTGCGAAATAATTCTTGCAAGTATAAAATAAGCATTAGATTTTAACTGGTTTTGAAATAAGCCACATTTATTTTGGGATATTATGTTAAGTGTAACCGAAGTGAAATGTTTAAGTTGAAATATGACTATATCTCTCTGTCAAAAGTGGTAAGCCAATGCTTTGTGAAACCAATATATGCTTTAACTGAAATATTACATGACGTTATGTTACTAGTATCACAGATTATTTATTTCATAGCTAAGCATAAGCTAAGTTACTAAAACAAACTTAAGTTTTGTAAAATTTGTCGCGTGCTTTGTTTACATGATTATTTGAAAAGAATGCACCTACTTAGCCGAAAAGGAGTTACTTTAAACTTTGTTATGAACAACTATCCTAATTCTTATTCAACCATAAAATCTGCTCTTTTATACAAGTCGCTGATTCACACACAGCTGCTTTTTAAACCGACTTCCAAAAAGGAGGAGGTTCCACGTTCGTGTGTATGTATTTTGTTTTGTGTATGTTCATCGATTATTTCGCCAATTGTAAGCCGAATCGAAAAAATCTTTTCATTTTGAAAGTGTATACTCCCAAAATGATCCCATTTAAATTTTACAGATATCGTCTGAGCCGTTTTTGATAAATCAACAATAATGTTAACAATTCGAGCGAAATATTCGAATTTTGTACACAAAGGAAGGCAGTTTTGCCATTTTTTGCGAAAAATAATTATTTCGAATCCTCGCTTGGTACCACAGTAAAAGTTTTTCCATTTTTGGATAGTCCAAATCACATCCTTCTGGCTTAGTACGTACATTATTTTTATATAACTGATTAGATGCGCACACTACGCTATCATTACTTTAGTTATATTATTTTAACAGAATTTTGTTCCATATTTTCTAAGGTTTATAAATAGTACCTTTAGTATTAAAATATATTACAAAGTCACAAAATGTATTCGACATAATAATTATATTGCGACAATCATCGAATAAGTCGTCTAAGGCACATGATAAGATTAAAGATTCGTTGCAATTTCGACTTTATGTTATCGGATATAAGATATCCTCTTCTGTTGCTAGATCGATTATTTTATCTTTGTTAAGTAATTTTGTAATATCATTATTGTTGTAAATAGTTAAAAATCTTTCTAACTGTCGGTCGGGATGTTTTCAATAAATTTATTGGGAAATGAGAAATAAATGAAAATATTCGCAAACGTTTATTTTTGCAGTTTCATTTTATCCCAAAATGTATTTTATATTGTTTGAGTAAGTATACATTTTCTTAAGTAGCGATACAGTTTTCAAAGTTTAGGTTAAATAGGTATCTAGGTTTGAATTTTGATTAACGTCAGTAAGTGGACAAACCTACAATTGATTACTTTGTGATTACTTATTATATTGCTACCTCTTTTTTCTCACTCTGCTGCCTACTCTAGAGTAGGTAAGTGACATTATCATTTCCGAGTATCTGCTTTTTATGTCGCAATTTCCCATGTACAGTGGCATCAGCAGTATATCATGTTAAGGAGGTCCATCGGCTTGTTTGTCACGTTAACATTTAAAATAAAATACACTGAAAATAGAAACTAATAAGATATTAATCGACACCATGCTACAAATAAAAACCTATTTATACGCTTTAAGCACATTGAAAAATGACAAACAAGTAAACAATAAACAACTTAAAAACAAACAAGTTCCACAAGGTAGCAGCCCTATTGCTAAGAACCATTTCAGCCATTTAACCATTGATTCGATAGAGTTCACTAGACGGAGTGTCTAAAAATACTCCATGATAATACTCTGTAATTTGCCCCGCCCAATTGGCCTTGATTCGTTCGCCGTCGAAACATCCAGGGTCACGGGTGGTCACAACTATCTCGTACTAAACGCTTCGTTGTCAAGAAACACTACTTGATTATTGTATTGCCCAAGTTATAGAGATTTTTAGAAGCAAGAACTATTTCTTGTCTTTAGAAATCTTTTTAAGTCTGGCCCCACCCAAATGGCGTTAATTCGTCCACCGCGCCGCGCCGTCGGAAACATGACTTTCGGTTCACGGGCGGTCGCAACTACCTATCTCATGTTATCGTTATGATATGTTATGTTGAGTTATATTCTAGTTCGATAAGTAATATATCTCTCGTGTATTTTTATTTAACGGTTTTATTTTAACTTCACTTTCCCGTGTTTTGGGTCAAATCTAGAGATTGAAATTTGACCCTCTTCTCGTGGACAGATCGATTATGATATTTAGTACACAGCTTTAGTTTCAATGACAATACAATTTGTCGTATTCAGTATTGACGTAAATACAAAATGGCCACCACCACAACATAGCGGATAATATTTTTTACACAACCCCCTCAATATGGGGATCAAATGAAAGGGTTTTTTTAATGTACAACACAGTTTTTAGTAACAAAACAAAAACTAAAAACCCAAAAATATAATTGGTTAAAACTTTTATACTAAACGCTTTTATGTACTAAAAGCTTAAAAATAAAATCGTGGGGCGCAACGTACATAATGAAATCTTCCACACGATTTTATTTTTGAGTTATTATTTTTGAAGCTTTTAGTACATTAAACTGTTTAATTTAAAAAGTCATTTTACTAATTTTATTAGAAATTACAACCTCTATAATTATTTTATTGCATAGTTTTTTCTCCAAAAATCTTTATAAATCCGGCCCTGTCCAATTGACCTTAATTCGTCTGCCGTCGAAACATCCCGGGTCACGGGTGGTTGCAGCTAATCCGGGCTTAACGTTTTTTACCCGTATCCTACCTGCATGGGCTTTCATTACTTGCATTTGCGGTGTAATTCCGCCCGCCCACTCGTTCGTTGAAGCCCGCATTTTGGTCTTTTGTGGACGGATTTATGAAGAATCTTTGAGTATACCTTTGGAAAATTAGTCTGATGAGAGGGATTTACGTAAGCAGAATTAGTATTCTGCTGATTAGTATCTGAATAAACTTCAAAACATAGACAACTGTGTCTATAATACGCTGTAGTGGGCATAGTAAAACGCATCGTGTTATTTCCCGTGCTTGATACGTTCTTATCAGGGTCATGGTTTGGTACTTAATAATAGGCACACGTCTTTATCAGACAACTTACACAATACTCGAAGCTGTGTACTAAAACTGCGCTCACACGGTAATTACTTACTCTCTTTCTGTAGACCACTATTACGAAACTGAGGACCACAAAGACATTTCCAAGACATTTGATTTCGAAACTCCTAAGATCCTTAAACTCCAAAAAGGGGTGCAAAACTTGTGGATTTCTCGAGTTACGAGTATAACTAAGTAGCAAGTTTGCCAACTATTATGTGGTTACCCCTTTATAGTGGCTTCGCAGCTTATGCTCAGTGTGTTGCTGGCTTTACAGTTATTGGTCTTAAGTTGTGCTAACAATGCTTAAGTTGGCTTGAAATTCTTTGTAGCGATGCGGAACATATTTTTTAAAAATTGGGGTTATTTCAGTTATTTTAATGTAGTTACAGACTGGCCAGTAAAAAAATAGACAAGAAGAGATATGGACATGCTATGATAGTAAGTTCGTATAGGCCGGGTGGCTAGCCCTGGTGTCAGAGTTTTTAGGCTGCCTGAAGGCCTCTGACATGGTTAAGCGGTTAAAACAACCGGAGCCTACAATTTAACGTGTCATCCGAGCCACGGTAGCACTCAGTTGGAAAATGCCACCCGCGGTCACCCATCCAAATACTGACCGTGCGGAACGTTGCTTAATTTCGGTGATCGCTGACAATCACCTAGTCAAACTACGCTACGAGCGCTACGCTATGATAGTGATGATGATAAACTGCCGATGGGGAAATTTTTAATCGAAAACAACGTACCTACCTACTGGCAAGCTCAAAGTAAGAAGTCCACTAACAAAGTAGACTGTTGTACTGTTGTGTTGTTAATAGTCCACTGTTGGACATAGGCATAGACAAACTATCATTTGCGGATGACTTGCACCATATCCACTACGCTGATCCAATACGTGAGCTGCCCGGTGGTGAATTTACATCATTTAATTTCTTCAACAAGGTATACTATGTACGTTTTTTGACTTTTCTTTTTTCTTAACAAAAAAATTAGATAAAAGACTTGAATAAGCCATACCTTCGGCTTAAACTGCTCTTACTGATATCGTAATTACTTCATTAAATGTTATTAATAAAAGATTTAGTGTCATAAATGGGGTCAATTTGACACTTAGAAATTGAGTTATAAGCTTATTTATTTCAGGCTTTAGTTACAAAAACATATCGTTTTTTATTTTCTCACAGCCTACGCTACCATCCATGTAGCACACCTACGTGCGTAGAACACAAATTAATGTAGCTCGCCTACGCAGCGTAGCACGCCTATGAACTACGCAAAATGATGAACCAATCTTTGATTCAGGATGTCATGTGTCGAGTAAATTTCACTAATATCACTGATGCTAAAAGCTTGTACACACTACGTCTCAGTTTAAATAAGACAAATGTATATTTTATGTGGCAAAAGTATGTTTTATTTATTGGGCACTCATAACAGACACAGGAAATACATGACAAAATCCACCTATTCTGTTGTCCAAAATAATGAGCACACGGCATGCTAATAACAGTAATTTATACATAATGTTATGGTACTTAATGATTGTGACAGCTAGTGAAGAATATTAGTAACAATGTTTTTACTTTAGAAAAAGAATAAATTTTGAAATTAATACTACCTAAAATATATAAGTACATACATAGAATAAAAATTTCAAACTTATACCTACATTGCAATAAACAGGATAACTCTCGTACGTGTAAAGTGTATTTTGACCTACATAGATAATTACGATTGAAAATATATAATACACATTTGTGTATGTTTATATTTGGCAATTAAGCAACGTTCCGCACGGTCACATGGTCAGTATTTCGATGGGTGACCGCGGGTGGCATTTTTCAACTGAGCGCTACCGTGGCTCGGATGACGCGTTAAATTGTATGTCCCGGTTGTTGTAACCGTTTAGCCATGTCAGAGGCCTTCAGGTGGCCTAAAAACTTTGACACCGTGGCTAGCCACCTGGCCTATACGAACTAACTTAACTTTTCACAATCACCTATCATAGTTTCTCCTCAATAAAAGAACAAGTACTTAAGACCTTTGTTCAAACCACCTTCCCTAAACAAAATACACCAGCCACAAACGTAAGTATTCTTTAAAAATGCAAAGTTATGCTAAGTAACAGAATGTTCATGCTTCATTTTGCACCCCTATTTACCATTTCCTCCCCCTGCGTTTCTTTGAAAATATTTAGGTCGGTGTTTTTTAAGTATTGTGTACGGTCAAGTACAGAACTTATAAGCTAACTTTTGTTGCTAAAAGACTGTGTTTTTCTTTTTTGTACAAGAAAATAGCAGGACTTTGTTTTGTTGTGGTTTTGTTAAATGCGTTCTCGTTTTTATGTATAAAAGTATAGAAGTTTGAAGTGTAAAAGTAGATTCTTGGTTTTTTATTTTTGGTATCTTACTGATGGAAAACATAAATGAGTTCTGATTTTTGTTTCCATTTATTCCAGATATTAATTGTTTTCTGATTTTCCCTGAAATATTGAGATGATTTATTTTTATGAGATTTGAAGTTGAACACATTTTTGCTTTCAGAAGTGTTTGTATTTACTAGGAACAATTACAATTACGGAACTAATTACAAAATATACAAAATAAAAACAGTTTTCAATCCATCGGAATCTTCTATTATATAAAAATGAATCGTGGTTGTTAGTCTCGCTAAAACTCGAGAACGGCTGGACCGATTGGGCTAATTTTGGTATTGAAATATCCGTGGAAGCCAAGGGAAGGTTTAAACGGTGAGAAAATATAAAAATATAGTGAGTAAAATAATAAAGACATTCATTGAATTTTCCCATACAAAATGTTCCTGCATGTAAAAGTTGTCATTGACAGTTGACAGATGGTGAGATGAAGTTCACCGGGGCAGCTAGTCAAAAATAAAAAAAACTACTTCAACTTCAGATAACGAAAAAAATAAGATTTACGAAGAATAATCTACAAATTACACACTGCGTTACAATACATTTATAAATAGATAAATTGTAAAAGTGTTTTATGGAATTGCACTAATTTTTTGTTAGAATTAACATTCACAAAACTTTCATATCGCAAGTACACGATTATTGTACGTAAAAAGCCACAACTTCAACAAAAGCATGTAAAATTTGCAACGAAAAAATAAGTCTTTATTATAATAAACTCGTTAAAATTAAACAAACAACATTGTGTTTTTGCAACGGCGAGATGAATTAATTAAAATTCACACCGCAAGGACCCTTTCCAACAGCGTCAACGTTGCAGCGAAAAAAAAACGCAACGTAAAAAAACGAACAAAAAACAGTATTAAACAATCGGCCATTAACAAGAGTGCCTGTCCGAAAGAGAGTGTCAGCATTTAGGTGCAGATTATTGTATGAAACAGATGTTAAACTCTATAGAATTCATAGTTTCTAGTTTTGGATAGACTCAGTCAAGCTGTCTGTAGTTTAGTAGTCAGAAACTTCACATGTAATCGTATGTCAATAAAAATCTCTTCTCATTGAAGATCTTGTACTTTTTAGAGTTCCTTTACCCTACGGCTTTTACCCTATGGGACTAACATATTTATATACCTTTATTCATAAAACAATATACGTCAATAATCGAGTACAACTGGATGATGGAAAATTACAATATTTTTAAAAACAAATGTTAAAACATACCAACGGGACTCTATTACCAAGACTCCGTTGTCCGTCTGCCTGTCAGTCTGATACCAGGCTGTATCTTATGAACCGTGACAGCTACATACTTTAAATCTTCTCCGAAAATGTATCTTTGTTGCCGCTATAACAAAAAACAAATACCTACTAAAAAAGAATCAAATAAATATTCAAGGGGACACAAACACGCGTAAGCGTTTTTTTTGCAACATTTTATAACGGCAATAGATCGCTTGAAATATTCACAAAATATTTATTTTAATTTACTACTATTTTATTTTTATTTTACTACTATTTTAGGGAGACTAAGGGAGCACTCCCTTAAACGCTTCATATTCGTTCCATTTCATCTCAAAGTAGCAGAAATGGACAGCCAATCTCCTTTTTTTTTTTTCTTTCAACATTCCATTTTTCCTTTCCTTCTGTATCTTCCTAGTTTGTGATTTAGAGAGGTCCAGAGAGTGCTCGGACCAATTTGCATTTAGTTACTTCCCTCTCAGGTAAGGCATGTGAAAGCTATTCGAAGTTTTTCGGAGACTCAGCACTGGCACTTATTTGAACCCAGTTATTTTGGGAGAATTTTTAGGTTTCTAAACGTGGAGCACCTTAATATATAAACGAGTTAGATTGGTTTCGATAGTAGCGCTCATAGCGTAATTTGACTAGGTGTTTGTCAGCGATAACCAAAGTCAAGCAACGTGCAGCACGGTCAATATCTTCGTATGGGTGACCGCCGGTGGCATTTACAACTGAGCGCTGCCGTGACTCTGATGACACGTTAAATAAAATTGTAGGTACCGGTTGCTTTAACCGTTCAGTCAGAGGACTTCAGGCGGCCTGAAAAATCTGACGGCAGGGCCAGCCACCCGGCCTATACGAACTTGCTAACAATAGGTGGAGTTGTGATGTGGACGGGTAGTTATTTCGCAATGCAACCCTGTTTATATTCTTGGGATATTCTTGCGGTGTGTTCTCGGTCTATTAGATATCTTAATTGTTTAATATTGTATTGTGATGTACCAAATTTTAATTAATTTATTGTAATATTATGCCTAATAATTCTGTTGGGTACATAATGGATAATTGTTATTTTGACAATTCGTTAGGTGTTGCTCATAGTATATTGTTGTATACCAATGTATGTAATTATCCTTACTGAAAATAAATGAATCTATCTATCTATCTTTAACTCGACTGTAAATTTATCATGAAATAAATTGATTCAAAAGACCAATAATTGTATGTCAATAAACATGTCTGTAGTCCTACAAATTTCTTGGATTGTATCGGCCTTTTTAGTTTTTATTAGTCGACTCAGAATAAAGACTTAGCCACAAAGGGCATTAGATTTATATCGTTTCCTCAAAAAAGGCCGATTGCGGCTTGCATCTAGTGCAGTTCTGCAATCTCAATCAAATGCAGCCCTGGGTAGACGTAGTATCCACTCGAAAATTTGTCAATCCTATTATCCTTAAAAGTAAACGTTGTTAAACGACATTTTCTCGAATAGTCCTACTTCCATACAATCTAAATTCTCACTAAGATACCTACTAAGATAAGCCAATAAACGCAAAGAAGGAAAACGTTTACCACGTTCAGGCTATTGAAGCAAAATTAAGAGTCATTTTAATATTCATTGGCTTCTCTATCTGACCTGTAAACCATCTATAAACAGTATTAAACAGCGTCATAAAAATGCTGACAACGATCCAAATAAATTAATAGATAAACACGGCATTAGAAACATACCGTGGGGAAAGAGCAGGCTATATTCCAGAGTTGCAGTTCTCACTGAAATATGAATAAATATAAGAAGAGCGTATTTCCAGAAAAATGCATGCCTCAAGAAGCGTTGTGGTCTGTGTGTATAAAAAAAAATCTGACTGATAATGAACTAACGTAGCGACCAAAAATATACTGTTGCACATATTAAAAACTACCCAGTTTTCTGTCTTAGGGAAGACTTTGTAACAACTTGTTGTAAATGACAATCAAAATATTGAAAAGAGATAATATATGTGAAGAGATTATAGACGATATTCGATTATTTTATTATTTTTGGCTATAATGGTGCTATACTAGTCTATTGATAGTTTTCATATTTTTATGTAAAACATAATTCTGATAATTATCTTATTTTCAACAATTAGAGAACTATCTAGGACAGAACTATTTTCTTTTAGCATTTCTGGTTATCAAATCATGAGTACCGCAAACCTCATCATCTATCATATAAAAAAATATTGTTAATTTAAAAGGTCCAGATCTCTGTGTACAAAATTCCTTCTCAATTTTCGGCAACCACCGCAATATCCGACAGAGGGCGCTAATAATCATTAGTCAGGATCACGCTCGCGGCTACGCGCTGCGTTTTAATCACGAATTTAATGATTTTCGCGATACAACTCTGTGTTTAGATACTCATCTTCATGACACTTTGTTGTGAACTTGAAACATATTTTTTTTTAAATTCATTCTTATTTGAATTCAAATGTGACGAATAGGATATGTAATAAGCCACAATAGTGCAAAAAAGTGTCCGAGCCAAAACTCTGCCTCTCTCTCTATATAGTGAGCAGGCTTTTTAGTTAGCCGTAAGGTGAGTGCAAGCCGACTACAACGCCGCGCGATGTCAAAGCGCTCGGTTACAAGCACTAATTAGGTGAGATCGAGATTCGAGAAAACGGGTCATTGTGTAAATATTAAGTCGGTTTGTATGACGGCGCTCAGACATTTTTTTACTTACTTTATTTTTATTTTTTCACTTAGGGACTGTGGCTCTCTGTAGATATTTGCTCGAAGGTGTAAACCGAAAATATAAAGAAATTTTAAATTACTCGGACTTTCAATGTTCAAAAACTCATAGTTATTAGCACTTACTTTTATTGTCGATAACAACCATAAAAGGGTACTTCTTCGAAGACAAAATTTTGGACGTCTGTGGGTTTATTTCTGAAACCGACTAACAAAACGGCGTGTAATTTTTTTTCTACTTAGTTTAGCTTTAACTCTAACTGGGATAAGTGATATTTTTCAAATAGTTGCAGTCTAAGTATAAATTAAAAATATTTGAAGTTTGTTCTTCTGATTCATATGCCGCGTCCGCTTGCCATTTTTCGAAAGAAAATGATCGATATCGCATTTTCCCTTTGGTAAATCATTAATGAATTATAATTATATCAAAAGGAAATGAATTGTTCTTTTACAAAAAAAATGTGTATCAGTTATAGCTACTTTAGTATGTTTATAAATAGGCAAATAAGAAGTGTCCGGTACATAATACTGATTAATGTGGCGTATGTTGCGCTTGACCGTGCTTGGTCGGGTGATGATGATGAGAGTCTGACTTCCCGCGCGGGGGGAAGCCAGTCGTGCAATAAACGAGCTAGAAGGTGGACATGCGGCTGGTTCACTTGGATCTCGGTGTTACAAAGATAAATATGTGATTCATCTGTGCTTAGTTCAGGTGGCATTATGATTACAATGCCTACTTTATAAAATGTAGTTTATTGTTTTACAACTTCAATCTGTATTTCGTGTAATGCTTCTGGGTTATAGATTCAAGTAGAAAAATGTCAATACTGAAGTCAGTATGTATGATGAGTTATGCATGTATGACGGCAAAATCCTGATTAATCTGTGCCTGATTCATAAGGTCAAAACACCATATAAATCATAAAATTCATACTGGAAAAGCTTCGGATACACCCCAACAAGATATCGATGACGACAGCCTTTAGATTGAGACTTCGTCAATCGATGAAAAAATTACTACTCCAAAACTCACCAGAGATGTCCTATTGACCCTTCATCAGAAAACCGTGGATCTGACGATGAGGGTATTTTTGTGTTTAAAAAGCTTTAAATAAAATAAACTAACAAAAGAGTCTCACGCTACTGGTGAAGATATGATCACTCCATCTTCTGTTCACCAATCAAGATCTCGTCAAAAGAAAAAGGTTTTGAGGGATACATTGAAAGTAGGTACCTACTCGTAGCTTGCAATAAGCTAAAGAATTTTTTCTTGTGGTACTTAACTGTGACTTCATTATTTATAGTTAACGGTACTAAGAAAAATATGTTTCTTTGATAGTTACCAAGAAAGATTACTGTCAGAAATTCCATTTATGTGTAATATAGTGTAATAAATACTTACACTAATGATTATTTAATTATGGAAGATTATATGTAAGCTAAGTCATTAAGTATAAAAAACAGGATTCGTGAGTTGTACATAGAAAAAAATAAACAGAAAATAATGTATTGTACCAATTACTATACCAACTCTCAAGTACAATACCTTTAACTAAGTATTATAATTTAGTACTGTTTTAGAGTTCTAAAATGTATTACAAGAAATATTGTTAATTCATCAATTTTTTCCGTGCTATGATTGTTGTTTTCATTTATACAAATATTTTTCCATAATACACAGCCAAATTACGTAGTTTTTCATTTTTAATTCTGATTCATCTGGGCCCAAAATATTTGAACGTGGATATCTTGAAAACTACTTTATAAAAACAAGCCCCTCATTGAAATATATGTTCTTTAGTTACCTTTTTTACATATGAGCATGTGTGACAGAGCTGAAAGTGAAACAAAATTTTGGCCAGATGAATCAGTCGAAGAATGAAATTTCGAAGAAGTACCCAAAAACGCGAAAAAAAGTTAACTGCTTCATACATTTTCCTGAGAGTCGATAGGCTGTTCTGAATAGAACAGTTGTTTTTTTTTATACCTGGGTTGGATCACATTGCCTTTGAATTGTAGTTATACATTTGACATCTGTGTGTAACTATGTCCGTATTTGCAGCATCATAGCTTCTATTTTTAATTAACTTTCTATGTAATAATAGGCAAGTCAACTGGATAAAAAAATCATTATTATCTATCATATGAAAGGTCCGTTAGCTAGATTGTCAAAAAATATTGAGCAACACATTTTTTTTTGTTTATCAAACAATTTTATAAACTATACATTCTATAAAAATTTGAAAACATATTATTGACAAAAAAATGATAAATAAATTGGTTTAAATGCAGAGTTATTAACGCGACGAACCCACAATCATATCGGGTTATCAACCAAACGTATTAATGCTTTCACAAACGTGTAACGAGCGCGAAGAGTTTGCACGTCCGTGAGCGTTCTTGTTTGGCCCGAATTACCCAGTAAGCTGAACATTGTCTTATCAATTAATTAATATCAGATTTAAAAAGATTTGGCATAATATTTTTTTTCCTTTTTGTGCCTTTATTAACAAAAAGTATAATTGGTCCGTTAGCTAGATTGTCAAAAAATATTGAGCAACACATTTTTTTTTGTTTATCAAACAATTTTATAAACTATACATTCTATATAAATTTGAAAACATATTATTGACAAAAAAATGATAAATAAATTGGTTTAAATGCAGAGTTATTAACGCGACGAACCCACAATCATATCGGGTTATCAACCAAACGTATTAATGCTTTCACAAACGTGTAACGAGCGCGAAGAGTTTGCACGTCCGTGAGCGTTCTTATTTGGCCCGAATTACCCAGTAAGCTGAACATTGTCTTATCAATTAATTAATATCAGATTTAAAAAAGATTTGGCATAAATTTTTTTTTTCCTTTTTGTGCCTTTATTAACAAAAAGTAGGAACTACAATGTACAATAAAACTACATACTTAAACTTCTCCGGCAATGATCTAAGGCAATTGAATCATCAGTAGATCGTTAAAGTTCTAAAGATACTTATACTCGTAGTTCGGCCGTTCAGAGAATGCGTTCCTGACACGTCATCTTGAAAAAACGTTTTTGGCGATATCTTGGAAACTATGTACTTAAGGGCAAAAAACATCAAGATCATTATTGTAGAAAATAAAATTTCGCATCTTTTGTTTTCATTAAACTTTCTTGTAAAACTTACTGTTTACGATATAAGGACCATTTAATGTTTTAAGGTCCATTTAATGAAATTTCATTAAATGGGCCATAAATCGTAAACGGTAAGTTTTACAAAAAAAAGTTTCATGAAAACAAAAGATGCGAAATTTTATTTTCTACAATAATGATCCAATGTTGTTTGCCCTTAAGTACATAGGTTCCGAGATATCGCCAAAAACATTTTTTCAAGATGACGTGTCAGGAACGCATTCTCTGAACGGCCGAACTATAAGTATCTTTAGAACTTTAACGATCTACTGATGATTCAATATATAAACATTTAAACGCATAGCACAATGCGAGACGAGCCCGCGTGCTAGTACTCCGACCTTGAGAAAGATCGCCAAATGCGATTGAAACTATAGTTGTATCCTACTAAAAATCAAACGTGAGTAACACCTGTGTTTTACTTAATTAAAAGGTAGGGACATGATCCCATTGCTATAGAAATTTTGGGACTTCTGATCAAAATACCGCGACAAGTGGTTTTAGCAGTCCTCTCGTGATGTTAACCTGACACTACCTAAAGAATTCTGAAGAGACCGAAACAGGTGGAAATCTAAAGGTGCAAGGTCAGGACTATACGGCGGATGCATTAACACCTCCCAACCAAACTCTCTTAATTTTTGCTGAGTGGCAAAAGATGTGTGAGGTCTACTGTAAGTACACGGTTCATTAGGTTTCTTTCAGTGAGCTCGTGAGGTACCCAAATATCGAGCTTTTTTGTGTATCCAGTTTTTTTTCAAATTTGGAATTATGTTATTTAAAATTTAAACTTTCAATGATACCAAAACCAGCCAGATACAAATAGTATACCTAGCCAAAGAGATTTTATTACAAGTTCATACATACTAAAATGTGATGAGGTACCCAAATATCGAGCTTTTTTGTGTATCCAGTTTTTTTTTCAAATTTGGAATTTTGTTATTTAAAATTTAAACTTTCAATGATACCAAAACCAGCCAGATACAAATAGTATACCTAGCCAAAGAGATTTTATTACAAGTTCATACATACTAAAATGTGAAAAGACTTTTTCCCCAACCTAGTTATCACTTGATGACCTTTAGTATTTACCTGTTCTCTGCGAGCGCACACAAACATCTGTGAAATTTTAGTGGCTCATTTTAAGCATATTACTCTTATTATTCAAACCGCCAGGATGTGGAACGCTTTGCCTGTCAGTCTTCCCGCTAAAGTACAATGTCCTCAAATCCCGAGTAAATAGGTATCTTCTAGGTAAGCGTGTACCCTAGACCGCATATCTGCTTAATATCAGGCAGTGTGTAGTCAAACGCAAACCTATATGAAATAAAAAAATGTAATCTGATAATTATAAAGGTACAGTATAATTCAAAAGACTTATAATTCAAGTATAAGTCGCCAGTATTCAAAACACCTGACGCTACATTGAACCAGTCTTTTAAAATTGTAAATTAATTTTCATCGCAGGAGAAAATTGGTATTCCAAAAATAGATATTATCTAACAGAAGTGCAAGATCTTTTATAAAGAGCCCGCACTTAATCTGTTTCCATCTCGCTCTTACTTATTAGAGACCCAATCTTTAGCTGTAGCTATCTTGCTTGCACATTGTAACATTGCTGTGGTTTGAATTAGGCCGATTCTGTAATAACCGACTTACGTAGGAAAATTATGAAAACGTCAAAACGTTACTTCATCTCGTTCAAATAGCGAATGAAATTGCCAAGTAATATTTCTTGACTTCTGAAATGAAAATATAAACAAAATACTTATTTTCTCTTATTAAAATTCAATGAAACATTTTTGAATTTTTGTGTTTCAGCTTTACGTGGGGTGCGGTAAGTCTTCCAGTCAATTTAGTTAAAGCTACAGATAAAGTTGATGTTGGTTAAAAAAGAAAGAAGTTGGTGACACTGAAAATATATAATGACAAAAAAGGAAATTATACCAATTTTTGTCAGTAGAATACTACTTTGCTATTATAATTTTGGTATCTTTCAAAAACACAAACATAGACTATATAAGAGATCAAGAGCTTTACGATTCAATCATTTGAACAGCTCTACGATTCAATTATTTGAACAGCTCTACGATTCAATCACAACCGCAACACCGAGTAAAAGCAAGAGCGAGTATTGAACATCTATGCTTGTGTAAGGGGAGAGAATATCATAAGAGATCCTCAACGAGCGATAAAAAATGGTTTAAAAGTTTAAAAAATGGGCTGCATGCCAGCTATTGACATTTTAAACTGTCAATAGTTTCAAATGTCAATGGCTGCATGACAGGATAAAAATATAGACAGGACGAGAATCAGCCCTTATACCCCTTAAGAAGCTCCGAGTGTTTTCGTTAGTTCATTTTACTTAGCGAGCAAAATGAAATAGGTTTTACTTGTATTTCGTTCGAAAATTCTAATAAGGTAAAAATCACAAAGATTTAGAGAGAGGTCTTTTCTGTGCCGACTTCCGAGAAACTTATGTGTAGAAAATACACAAAAACAAAATGAACATTTATAAAAGACACATTATGCATATCCCGAGCACTCGTGCTCGCCACCGAAGGCTCCTCTTGTGTGGGGTTGTTTTCTTTCTGGCACATGCGTCAAACTCGTGAATGGGTGCTTGCAGGTTGCGGCGTCGGTTTTCTTCTGGATTCAGCTACAATATGCACCGTAACCATTAATTTAAGCTAAGATTTTTTAAAATATTAAAAAAAAAAGATTTTTTTTACTACATAGTCATAAACTTACAATCACATGCAGACCAATTGTTTTTGACTTTAATTTGATTTAAACTAGCCCATCTCCAGGTATAGTCGTGTTTAATTATTTTTTTGTAAACTACATTTAATAAAGAGCTCAGAGAAGTAAAGAGTCCAGAGTTCGTCCCTAGAGTTTGTAGTTCAGTAATTCAATGAGAAAAAACACAAACTCATTGCAGAATGTAGTGTTCAGTGAAAGCATATTATTATCAATACGTGATTTGTAGTGTTATTTGTAAAGTAATACATGTGTAATTATTGTTGTTACATGTTGTTGTGACTTTATGTAGATACTAGTACGAAATTTGGTTCTCGCTAGGCCGAATCAGCATGTCCTATCTCAGAAGATCTATTGGTAAAGATATTTTCTGCCCTTATTCATTAAAAGGATAAAATCAGGTTTTATACTTAATGGCTGGAATTTGTTCGTTTAAGATAGATTGAAATTGATAAAGTTGATTTTAAATTTTCCTGACTACACTTTGTTTCTTTAGACGGTGTAGATTCATATTCTAGAATAGAATAGAGTTTGTATACTGTTATAATGGTAAGTATACCACCACTACGATCAACTTGAAATTTCAGGAAATCTAAAATAAAATCAGCGACTCTGTACAAAAAATTCATTAAATCTGGGCAAAGTAGATGAGGAAGCCTAATTTCTTTTCCGTGATTTTGGGGTTAGTCCCATAGCAAAAGTTGGTCATAATGCTGAGCTCTTGGTACTATAGAGAAACCTCTGGTTCTCGAACTATCCAGAGGCTGTGCAAACCAGTCTCTCCTAATATTCACGACAAATTTTGTAAATCCAGTTACCTACATAGTTTTTAGGGTTCCGTACACACCCGCAACGTACCCGTTTTACCCTTTGTTTACTTGTATATTTACTTCGATGATGAATAATTGAATGAACACCGGTATTAAAAGTCCTCCAGAAGCTTTTCAACACCGTCGTCCTCGAGGGCATCACGCCAGAAGCATGGAACAGAAGCGTGGTGGTGTTGTTTTTCAAGAAAGGTGACAACACCTTATTGAAGAACTACAGACCCATCTCGCTTCTGAGCCATGTTTATAAGCTGTTTTCAAGGGTCATTACGAACCGTCTCGAGCGCAGGCTTGATGACTTCCAGCCTTCCGAACAAGCCGGTTTCCGAAAGGGCTTTAGCACCATGGACCACATTCATACGCTGCGGCAGGTTATACAGAAGACCGAAGAGTATAACTTGCCACTTTGCTTAGCGTTTGTGGACTATGAAAAAGCCTTTGATTCGGTCGAGACTTGGGCTGTGCTCGAGTCTCTCCAACGATGCCGTGTTGACTATCGGTACATCGAAGTGTTGAAGTGTTTGTATAATAACGCCACTATGTCGGTCCGAGTACAGGAAGAGAGCTCCAAGGCGATCCCTTTAAAAAGAGGCGTAAGACAGGGAGACGTAATCTCTCCGAAACTGTTTACGGCTACTTTGGAAAACGCCTTCAAGCTCCTGGAATGGAAAGGATTCGGCATCAATGTCAATGGCGAATACCTCACTCACCTTCGATTTGCTGACGATATAGTAGTCATGGCAAAATCGATGGAAGAGCTCAGCACGATGCTCGAAAGCCTCAATCGGGTTTCTCAACAGGTGGGTCTTAAGATGAACATGGACAAGACGAAAGTCATGTGTAATTCCCATGTTGTACCCACCCCGATCACTGTTGGGAACTCGGTTCTTGAAGTCGTTGACTCGTACGTCTACCTAGGACAAGTAGTCCAGTTAGGTAGGTCCGACTTCAAGAAAGAGGCCAATCGCCGAATCCTACTCGGCTGGGCAGCGTTCGGAAAATTGCGTAACGTCTTCTCGTCCGACATACCTCAGTGCCTCAAGTCGAAAGTGTTCGATCAGTGTGTGTTGCCAGTGATGACTTATGGCACTGAAACGTGGTCTCTTACTATGGGCCTTATTAATAAGCTCCAAATAGCCCAACGAGCTATGGAGAGGGCTATGCTCGGAGTCTCTCTGCGAGATCGAATCAGGAATGAGGAGATTCGCAGAAGAACCAAAGTTACCGACATAGCCCAGCGGATTGGCAAGTTGAAATGGCAGTGGGCAGGGCACATAGCGCGGAGGACTGATGGCCGATGGGGTCGAAGGGTTCTCGAGTGGAGACCACGTACCGGCAAGCGCAGCGTAGGACGTCCACCCACAAGGTGGACGGATGACCTCATTAAGACCGCAGGATCACGCTGGATGCAAGCCGCTACCAACCGGTCTTATTGGAGATTCATAGGGGAGGCCTATGTCCAGCAGTGGACGTCCTATGGCTGATGGATGGATGGATGGATGGAATAATTACATTAATAAAAATAAATATTTAAAGGGGGCTCACATACAAGAAATGTGATTTTCTGGTGCTATATTAATATGGGCAACAGGTATTGGGCAAAATTCACAGAATAGGTATCTATTTGCAAATTCACTTGAAAACTAACTAATCAAATTTAATTCAAATAGATTAGGCTCCTATGCAGTACGGAACCCTTCGTGCGCGAGTTCGACTCGCACTTCACCGATTATTTTTTATTTTAATTACTACCAAATCTTCTTCTAATTCCAAAAGCGTAACCAAAATCAACAGTAATCTAACCAATTATGCTGAAAACGGTATGCATTCACGAAGCGGTATATCAATAGCAGCTCAGACTGGAGCAATTTCCTTGTATACGGGACTTAGTCGAAATAGATATCCAATTCTGTCGCACGTCCCGCAGGAAAATACATTTACAACTCGTAGGTACTTAGAGAAATAGCTGACAGTTTTTAGGGTTCCGTACCCATAGGGAAAAACGGGACCCTATTACTAAGACTTCGATGTCCGTCTGTCCGTCTGTCTGTCTGTCTGTCCATCTGTCTGTCTGTCTGTCACCGGGCTTTATCTCATGAACCATGATAGGTAGGCAGCTGAAATTTTCACAGATGATGTATTTCGGCTGCCGATATAACAAATACTAAAAACAAAATAAAATAAATATTTAAGGGGGGCTCCCATACAACAAACCTGAATTTTCAGATGTTTTTCGCTCTATATTAATAATGGTACCAGGTAGATGCTTGAAATTTTCACAGAATATTTAGTTGCATATTCCCTTCAATAATAAATAATAAAATTAATATTTAAGGGGGTCTCCCATCCAGTACGGAACCCTCCGTGCGCGAGTCCGACTCGTACTTGGCCGATTATTTCTCTAAACTTGATAAGAGAGAAATCGATAAACAGATTTTACCTAGTTAAAGTCAAAAGTCGTTCTTAACCCTCAATAACTCGCATGGGGTCAAAGCAGTTTTGCATTAAAAAATTAAGGACTTTTCACTGCCCAATTTTCCCCGCGCCCCCAGTAGCTTTATAATCCTCGTCAAAGTTTGTATTCCAGTAGCGACCAAGTCACGGGAGTAGCTGGATACGTCGCTGCATTCTTAAGCGGTGACCCCATGCGAGTAATCACGTAACGTTCTTATTCGCCTACTAATTGTTCAGTAAATTTCAAAAAAAAAACAAATTAATTTCTAAGTAACATTTTTAGACCTACTGATTTGGATGCAAACAGATTTTAAATCTGGTGATGAGCCTGAAAAACATTTTTTTTTCAATTTATCTCAGCCTTATGCAAATTGAGAACATGTGAATCAGAAGAGAAGTTGTTTTAATTTGTCAGTTAATAAGTAAGTAAGTTCGTATAGGCCGGGTGGCTAGCCCTGGTGTCAGAGTTTTTAGGCCGCCTGAAGGCCTCTGACTTGGCTAAACGGTTAAAACAACCGGGGCCTACAATTTAACGTGTCATCCGAGCCACGGTAGCGCTCAGTTGGAAAATGCCACCCGCGGTCACCCATCCAAGTACTGACCGTGCGGAACGTTGCTTAATTTTAATTTGTCAGTTAATTAAAGGCAAAGTTATGTTCTAATATTATAAAATTATTTACAACAAAGTATTTTAATATTTTAATTACATATTTATCATATTTTTATTTCTAATACTTCATATTAAACTTGTTTTTTGGGGTCTGTAGAGACCCCGTGCGAGTGATTACGGGATTTTCTTCATGCGAGTAATTAAGGATTAAAAACGTATTCAATCGTATTATCAAATAAAAAAAAATTACTTTCAACAAATTAGGTACATTGAATAGCTAATTTTTGAATCGCAATTTCAGGGTTAATCTCATAGTTAAAGTTGGTCTTTAAGATGAGCTTTTGAGATTACGCACTGCAGTGTAATATCCTTGTATATGAGAGTAAGTCAAGACTGATATCCGATTCTGTCGCACGTCCCGCAGAAAATAAATCGTCAACTCGTAGGTACTTAGAGAATCGGCGATAGGTGAAATAGCTGATAGTTTTTTCTCTAAACTTGATAAGAAAGAATTCGATAAGCAGACTGTATGAAAATGAAACATTTCTTTGTCTGTACATGGACAAGTAACTGCCGTTAATTGTTTCACAGACTAGTTTACTATAAAAAATATAATAAGTCCGTCAAATAGATTATAGAAAAACATTAGACACGTCGTATTTTTTCTATTGCCAATTTAATAAAAAATGATGAAGATATAGCCCGTTAAAGCTCCGCGTGACGTCACTAACCTACTACAAATATAAAGATACCGGTACCGGCTAGAGACGTCACGAGCCCCCACTCTAAAATTTGACAAGGTTTATCTTTGTCATTAATTGTTTGATTGACAAAATAAATAATACGTGTTCAACATTTTTTAATAATGTAAATAACGGACTTATTATAATCATGATGTTTATACCTAGTAAACACGCCTATTGTACTCGTACTTATAAGTGAGTGATAATTTTAAAAGTATTTAGGACTAAGCATCGCGTGTATGCATTGAGTATTCATGATCACCATCAAATACTTCTTCTTGCGGTGGCGTTGTGTCAGGTAGATGTTTCTCCTTAAAATATGGTTTAGAAAAGAGCACTGGCACATACGTCAAATTGTGATCGGGTGCTACTTGCGGGTCACTGGTTGGGTCGTTCCTTTTACGGAATCATTAAAAAATATTTATATATTTACTTAGGCTAAGATAAAATCAATCATTCTTTCCAATTATAGTTCTTTAATTAGTTCTAAAACTTTATGTAACAAAGGAGAGGTGTCCTGGTGCCTACAAACACCAGTGCGAAATTGTAAATATTAAAAAAAAAAGTACACTATATAACTTTGACAACGTTCAACCATCATGATTTATAACGTTTACGACGGGGCCTACCCGTAATTTGAGAAAAAAACAGCTATCCCATACAAAAAAACAACTCAGATTTGACTAAATGTTTTGCTTTTTTTCATTTGGCCCCGTAGTAAAAGTTGTTCATAACGATGGCATTAATCAAGACAAGACAAGACAAGACAAAAACTCTTTATTTACAACCACAATTTAAAAATAAAAATAATTTTCACATACAGACAAAAAAGAAACAAATATGATTATAAATTGGCGGCCTTATCACCCATGGCGATTTCTTCCAGGCAACCTTGCACGAAAATGAACTGACAAGAACATAAAATAGTGGCCTTAACTAGAGATTAACAAAAGAAAACGTTCTTTTTGAACACAGTAGGTACCACCTTTTTTAAATAACTTTGTAGAACCACTTCAAATAAATACTTTTGTTTTTTATACGTCACTATGAAAAGTACGAAGTCTCTATAAGCCCCCATAAGTGCTATTAAGTTGTACTACTTGCGCCCATAAATTGCGTACATGTTACCAATTCCTGTTCCACTATAATTAACTTACTAGCAGTCAAAATTCAAAATACCTACCTCAATGAATACTAAACTTGATACACCGCAGTACAGTGTAATGCAATGCAGGCTTTATCACACACCTCAGCATGTTCAGCACGTACGCAACAAGTTAAAGAATGCATTTTAGATGTCCTGAAATTGGACAATTTAACCCTCTTTGACTCTCATTTATAGTCTAAAACAAAATCACGTCACATTTATTTTTAACACGCTTTTATTAGGTCGACGTGTAACCTATATGTAATGGAATCTAAGGTGACTAATTTAACCATCTTTCAAGGATCGCAGCGTAATTAAAATTGGCAGCTGTATGTAGTTCTAATGACATTACAATAATATGGTACTGTCGAACTGATCTGATATAGAGCCGGAAGATATGAACAGGAACTTAATGATGGAAAATCGTATCGTAGCTGTTTTGGATTTCTTAGAAAAGTCTTGTAATGAACTTTGACTACGATTAGGTTTCAAGGTCTGATGATGAAGTGATGCAGCCGGAAGATAAACACTGGCGTTCCGTGATGGAATAATGTATCATAGTCATGTTTGCACTTATGAGAAAGCCCCAGTAAAGCGTGTTTTGAAACGTTAAAATGTTATTAGTCTCATTCTTCCTAAACCTCTTTACTGTACTTCTTATTTAGTAGTTCTCTGAACAAAAATCTCGTTACAGAAATAAATCTTTAACAGAACCTTCATAAGCATCTCTCTATATCTCGACTCGCTTTTGACCGATTTGGTTCTTACTCGCATTTTTTTTCAGAATTTAGATCCATAATTATGTACTTACCAGTCTTGCCAAATTTATTCAGCCAGCATGCTGGGCACGCTGCCAACTGGCAGTGGGCTTGAGCATTTGGATTATCTTTAACCTTCAAGGGTCTGTGGATAATCCAATTGCTCGTTATAGTAGTATATATTTATTATTTAGCGTTATAGTAGTAGTTAGTTTATGTAGTTTTAGATTATAAAAGTCTTGTATTTTGTGGTTGTTAATAAGTAAGCACTGTTATAGTACATTATGATATAAATGCGGTAATTTTTAAAGCGCACGTATGTCATACGACATTTTATAACATATTTGCGAGGAAATTAATAAAACTGTGACTTGCGCCGCCGGCTGGTAGCAGCACGCGAACCACTGCAGGAACATCTCACTTCCAGTGCTGGCCATAAAGTCGTGCATCAGTCGAAGCATCGTGCGTTTTACATTACATTACTAAACAAGTGCTGTAATGTCTCTCACTCTCTTGAGTGAAAGTAGGAGAAACGAGACCACAGAGTTCTGCAGTCGGTGGCGGCGTGCGTTTTACTTTACAATAAAGCACAAGTGCGTAATGAAATACATTACGATATTGAAATTGGTGTGATTCCAGCCACTTTACGAGCAAATATGTTATAAAATAAATATTCATGCTTTTTTTTTTCACTGCAACTTGAATAGTCACATGTATAAACTGGGAGCCACAGACAGCCCACTCTGTCGTGGTTGCCTGCAGGAGAATGAAACGGTGGAGCATGTTTTGTGGCATTGCAAGGCCACGGCAGAAACTAGAATCGCTTGCGGGTTGCATGACGCTACTATTGCTTTGTCATCAGCATCGACATCATCATCCTCATCGCTATCTGGTACACCATCCAAGCCACTGGAGCAGTTATGCCAGCGGCCCAGAGCCACGCTCCGTTATTTTAAGGAGCTGGGCTGGCTCGGGTAGACGCTGGAGGGGGAAATGCACAAAACACCCCATGCGGGACGTCAGTGCAGGACTTATCGCCCCCACATCGAATAAGAATAAGAATATTCATGCAAATCAAATCCATACATTCAAATACATTCTATTTAATTTTGTTACAGGACAAGAACTATAAGGTATGATATCAAAGCAGTCACAATGTTCGACACTTAGTAGGTATGTGGTTACTTTGAAGCACAAGCACTAGTCTATATCGTCTTATAGCTGTGCAATATCCTGTTTCCGGCTTGTTTGCTGCACACCATGATCTTCACTAGTGCACTTAAGGTTGCACTTGCGAGCTAAAATAATGCATCGTCTAAGTACTCATTAGGATGACAATATTTTCCTGCAACTGTACCGGCTGCTGAATATAGTCCGATAGGGCTTATGCCATATTTATCCCTCTGGCCCATCTTTTGAGAAACTTTTGAACTAATAGAGATTATTTACAGCAGTTTCATTGTCTGTGGGACAGATCTCTATAAAATCTGCAATAAAGCCTGTGGACATGTGGACAATCAGATGAATATGATTTAATTGTCCTTCGAAAGTAGGTCAACAGGTAAGGTAGGTTAATTACTCTTCGATTGACAAAATGTGTGGAATAACTAATTTCATTTTACAAAAATTTCTCGTTTATCTTTATTTAGATTTATTATACTGATTTTTTACAATTTTTTTTACACAGATATATAAAATTAAAGATTGAGTTTCACAGTACAAAAATCTCACAGCTGCATATAATATGGCCTGCAGTATAACCAGCGTAATTCGAGTGTGCGAACATCAAATATGGCCGAGTTATTATGAGCCCTGTTTCCTCGTAAGACTTAATTAAAACGGCGTCCGTTATTGCAGCTAAGAAAACAGCGGCGTAACGGAATAACGGCGTTACGCTGTAGCGAATGCTATAACGGCAAAGCTACCAAAGCTACAAATGGATTATGCATAGCTGGTTCACTTAATTGTGTTTATTTGCATGAACTTAAATTGTTCTGAAACCTTGTAATACTAGTTGTGCTCAGCGGTTTCATTCGCTTCTCTCTTTATGTAATTTTCTTTTGCACAGATCGGTTTTTTTGTGTCACAGATATGCATTGAAATGTCAGTAGAGCGGGATAAGTACAAAGCACGGAGGAGCTGATGCATCAAATATTTCTTGACTAAAAATCTCGTAGCGGCTGATGCATCGAAGTCCATCCTTAAGGTTGATATCAGGAGTATCGTGAAACGACCAGTGTTTTCGTGTTTTCTGTAAACATCGAGAAAATGTTCAGTACATTTTATTAAAATTTACATTCCGGGAGAAACTCTTTTCACCCCTTCAATCGTAACAAAATCTTTTGTTTTTGGTGTCAATTGCTTGAGTAAGTAATATTGCACGCTAGTAAGTCTTTTTTCCGAAATGTTTTTAGTTTTATTATATTTTTCAGAAAAGGTTTTGCGTAAAGATATGACATTTTAGAGGTTTATAACTTTAAGATCACTTAAAAAATCTGTAAAAACTAAGACGTACCGTATAATCCGAGCAATTGAAGTGGGAAAAAATCACTCAAATTGGTTAATATTTAGAAGTACTCGTATGTAACAGCTTATTGTTTTTGTGTGGACAAATTGAATATAAATAAATGTTAGGGGGCATTTTACACGCGGTCTATGCCCCCAAACTAAGCAAAGTTTGTGATATGGCTGCTAGAGACTGAAATACTATACTGATATATATATCCATATTTTAATTACATACTTATATAGATAGTACCTAAATAATACCCAGACACAGAGCAAACACCTATAGTCATCACATAAATGTTTGCCTTGAGTGGGGATCGAAAACGAATTGCCACGTAATTGCCAGATCGTACTGTATGATCAATCAGGTTTTAATTGAAATCTGTAGATGAGATCTATGTTATGACTATGTTTAGCAGTGGACTTCCTATGGCTAAAATTATGAGGAAAAATAAGTCCACAATTGACCACTATCCCGTTTAATATTATGCGACACTGATTTAAGACGTGTAATCCTACAACTAAAATTGAAATTGAAAAAGACATTAAAATTGTTAAGACGTAACTGTGGGTTCCAAATTCGACTAGACTTATTTATTACATACCGATTATTATGGGTTTCAAGTTTCTTCCATGAAGCAAAATTACTTGAGCAATACCTTAAGTCATACTAAGACCAGCCACGGTCGCTTAAGATAAAGATAATAAAAAAAATAATAATAGTAATTTGTTCCCAAAAAGACGCTTTGGCTAAATTAAGTACGTTGAACTTTGCACTAGGTCTCCGAGGAGCCTGTCTTGCAGAGCACAGTTTCCTTTAACACTTAATCCTACATTTTACACTGACAGACACAGACAGATAATAACAATACCTACCTCTTTAAGTCCAACTCCCTCGATGCGACGCTGAAAACGTTTTATCTTCCCCTGACTTAGCGTCGTTTGGGTAAGTAACTGTCTACTTAATCTCGACTTATCGCTATTCTTTTTTATCCATGATGCAACAAACTTGTTTCTGAACGGGTTTTATCATTTTTACGCCAGTTTGTGGTCTTATAAGATTGGAAGAAAGTTTTGTGATTTAGTTAGATACGATCTATCATATCCTCATTTAGAGTCAAGCTTCTGACTCTTCACGCCTTAAGTCTACAAGCTCTTACTTCACATACTCTACCCCTTAGTCAAGATATTATGCGGCTTTGCTGTTTCGCTACTATCACGTGGGCGTAAGGCGAAGATTTATTTATTCTTCAGTACTTCTCTGTTATACAAATAGTTATTATAGTAATAAAACGGCCAAGCCACATATTATATTGACTAAGATGTCGAATATGTATGTGTAGATGTTTGTGAACTTTTATCTCCAAATTTAAAAGAGGTTGCACATCAGTGACACCAGAGTACTGACTGATTTGCCAGAGTTAACAAAACTTTGTGGTCAAATAGTATTCCTGCAAAAAGAGAAGCTTGGGATATGTTATGTACTTTTGCTTCAAATGCCTAAGCTAGAGGAATAACTCGGAAAAAAACTAGTATTGAATACTCACTGTTCAATGTCACTGTTTGTTGATTATCAGATAGTGGACTTTTTTAGATTTGGTTTTGGCCTAGATGGGGCAACTGGCTCATTGGAAAATTGAAAAAATAATTACCAAGAATCTTGACAATCAATATAAAAGGCTTTCTGAGCAATATGTATCCTCAAATTCAACTTACTACCTCGATATTGACATTGAGCAATGCAGTGCGCTATTATCTTGACTGTAAAAGAAGCTGTAGTAAAAGCACAAAGAAAATGTGCACCGTGTGCAACAGTTTGTAAGTGGAGATCAATAATTAAGATTCTGTGCCTTTCTTTATATTCATATTTTTATTTGCAAGAATGTAGGGTAGGTACATGGTACTGGTCTTAAAACTACTTATACTTCTACTACTATTTCTTATGTAGAAAATAGAATTTAGCCATCAGTTTTTACAAAAAATAGCGTTTGTTACCCCAATTTAAGTAAGTAATACAATTTTTATTAGAAATAAGTACAAAAAAAAATCTTTTGCTAATTATTTAGTAACGCAGAGATTTGTTAATTACATTTCTTTAAATCTGTAATGCATTTTCATAAACATAATTAAAAAAAAAATATTTGTATTGTAGTCCGCGCGACCGTTACATTTAGGTGCGCGACCAGTGCAGGGTTAAGGTGTTGATTTGTATAGTGTAGTAAGGCCTCAAAGACATTTTTTTTTCAACAGTATAGAAGAGCTTCTCTCTCTGCAGTCTTTTGAAAATAACTGTATTTTTGTCTGGATTCCGTATACGTACCACAGTGCTCCATACCTGGACCGCGGACCTTTATTGTGCTAGTGACAAACTACATCAGACGTTTAATAAAAGCAACGTTGAGAAATGTCGCTCCACCGGCCCCTTTGTACGCGCCATTTGTAAACTGTACCGAATAGAATATTTTCCGTTTAGCGAGTTCGGGTTAGATTGTGGGAAGATATAGAATTTTATGAACAGAACAAACAGAACAAATAGGCATATGAAAGCTGTTCATCCAATATTCCGACACAGTGGAGCGAAAGCTCCGAGGTGAACCCGATCCCGACTGTGGCTAGAACTGACGGGTGCCGCGGAGGAGTGCAAAGCGTGCCCGTCTGCCCGTAGCTCCGACACCAAGTTCGGTGTTTTTTTTTTTTTTTATCGGGCAAAAGTGCCTTTATTAACTACAACAAAACTACACCAATATTACATAATAAGCATTGAATCCACAGACCTTTGAAGGTCTAAAGATAATCCAAATGTATTATATATAACCTAATTTGTTTATAATAAGATTCATCAATTTAAAATTAACAAAAAAAATATAATTTACTTTTTAATTCAGTTTTATGACTATTTTTATGTAGTCATATATGTACTATAAAATAGGAGGAATATTAAGCAATAAGTAAGATCCATAGAAATAATTAGAATGTTTAGTATAATTCATAAGTTGTATTACAACTATATTTCTGTTTTTTTTTTTGTTTTATATACTCGTACAAACTTTTTTCTATAAGCTAAGCATCTAATAAAAGTCACTTTAAAAAAATTACAAACTAAAAAAACAAGGGAATAATAAGACTATAAATTATCATGCACCACCATCATTATTAAAAGTACCTAAATCCAACTTATATTCACGTCACGATTTTTTCACGAAAAAGAAAAGCGTCAGCGCTACCCCGATTAACACAAAGGGCGTTCGTTTAAAATCCCAAATTAACACGTCATTCGAAGAAAAAAACCTTGACACCCGCACAACCGTACAACCGTACATGCAGGAAATAATACCAGCCGTAATTAATTTATACCCTCTGTGACGAAGGTCTTTGATGCAATGTACTGGCCGCCAGTCAGTATCTAAGCTACCACCATTTATTCTCATTATATTCTTGCCCTAACTCCACTAGAAAGGGTCCCCACATCACGTTTCCTTTCATCACTTTACTTTATCATACGTCGTCTCAAAAAATAATAATTCATTTAGTCGGGGGACAGACTGCACTGTTGAGGAGTGAAATAATGCCGGTCTGTCCTCCAATGATCAATCGGGGTACAGACAAGAATTTATTCTTCCGTTCTGTTCTCCGGGGGACAGACTGGAATAATCCCTCATCACTAACTTTCTCTCGCATATATCATCTTGTACGCGATTCGTCCACACTTTTTTTGCTCTTCCGCCTGTAAGTAGGTATAACTAAGCTACAGACGAAAATGTTTTAAAGCGCGACTACGCACATTTGCGTGTACTTTAATCCATAAAAATTATTTTAGTGGGATCATTAAAGTAAAGTATAACTACTAAACATTATAACATTGAAAGCTTCTACAGCACACTTTATTTTTAAAATGTTACTCTATATAATAAAACATAATCACTTCCTGCACTATTGTACTACAAATTGTTTTTAGTGAGGTTTCCATCAACGCGGACAAAGTACCTAATTTAAGAGAAAGGAATTTTTCAAATACAAAATTATTTTTAAGAATCTAAGTTAATGAGCATCTCATAAAATTCGTTGTGTAGTTATTTTAGCCTTTCAGCGTGGTAATAAAGTGGACATACTGTACGAGTAAATTAAGTATGGGCTTGGGAATTTATGTTATTTTATTTTTAAGCTTGTATTTAAAAAAAAGTTCAAAAATGTACTTCCCTATAATTAAAAGCAGAAATTATGTAGTTAGACGAATAAATGTCAGATTTTTAATGAAATTTACTGAATACCATGCGTCATTCGTATATGAACCTTAGCTACTGCGTTACACTACACTCTGTGACGAAGGTCTTAGATTTAACATTTTACCTTTGCAATTCCACACGACCTTAACACGTCCACCTAAGACGAATTTTCCAACGACATTTTGTCCACTAGCCAACATTACTTTGCATCTATCGTAATTCCTCTAGCTAAACTAATAAAGTTCAAATTGCTGTAGTCGGATTTAGAGTTATTTATGTATTGGTAGGATTTGGAAGGGTAGACATAGGTGTTAATTAGGCGAAGAGATAAAGCATGCCGTTCGTTAGTTCCAGTTTACATATCTGTTGGATTGTTAATATGTTTAGTGAGGGCAGTGTTGCCAATTTAGCACCTGTCACTAGAAATGGCGAATTTTTTTCCATCATCATCATCATTATCAGCCGTAGGACGTCCACTGCTGGACATAAGCCTCCCCTATGGATTTCCAATAAGCCCGGTTGGAAGCAGCCTGCATCCAGCGCGTTCCTGCGGTCTTAATAATTTCGTCGGTTCACCTGGTCGGTGGACGTCCTTCGCTGCGCTTGCAGGTGCGTGATCTCTATTCAAGAACTTTACTGCCCCATTTTTTTTTATTTTGATACTCGTATTGCCGTACCGTATAAACTTTTTGATCACATGAAACAACATTAGGTAATAGTAACTACTTTATTGTACATCATGTAACAAAATAAATATTTTAGGAAAATAACAATAGGCCTCATCAAAATTTTGGCGACTGTAAATTAGCTACAGGCTGCGTGAAACCTAATCCTCGCGTAGCTGTTAAGTGAGCTTCAGTCAGGATAGGGTTATCCGCAGCTTGTAGCTAACATCACAGCCGCTGAGTTGTGTGATTCGGCCTATACTTGATGTTGTTCAAAGGATGGCTTATCAACTAAACCTAGTTCTATCGAAAAACTCTGGTACTTATTACGCTATAACTGGGGAACTGATTAGTTACTATAAATTAGTTCCCAATTAGTTTCTTTTCCATCATCTGAGCCCACTGGGGAATTCTTCTCCCTCTGAACTCCATAGTTTGGTTTAATGAAAATTCGTTGAATTTTTAACCGACTTTAAAAAAGGAGGTTCTCAATTCGACTGTACGTTTTTTTTATGTATACGCGATTCCTCCGCCAATCTTGGACCGGTTTTGATGTTTTTTTTTTGTTTGTTAGATCATATAATATGTTTTACTAAATAATTATTCTCGCAAAAAATATGGTAAAACTTCCTTCCATTGTGTACAAAATTTGAATATTTCGCTCGAGTTGTTTACATTATTGTTGATTTTTCATAAACGGCTTAGCCGTTCTTTGTAAAATTTAATTGTGACCACCTCGGGAGTATACTCTTTGAACATAGAACATCCTCTTTTATGGAAGTCAGTTAAATAGGCGGAGACATTTTTGAAAAATCAACAGTAATGTAAAAATTACTACATCGATGCAACATCGTTCTTCTATAACTATTCTGTACACGGTTGAATTCAATTATGCTATTTTTGGCAAGAAATTATTATTAAGAGTTGGCAACACTGGCCAGTTTATATATCAGTAGAATTGTTAATATGTTTAGTGAGGGTTTTGAATATAGAACGTGTTTATCTCATTGGTAATAATAGTTTTGAAAGGGCTCTGATTGAAATTAGGTAAGGCATTCATACACAAGTTTATGCAAAGTTAAGGTATACACGATGCGATGATTTGATCAAATTTTCGCTTCATGCCAACTGGGAGCTCATTCAGTTAAAGAAAAGGCAAGAATTGGTGGTTCACGATTTGAACCACTTCCTGAATGTTGATTAACTCTTGTAATTTCAATTTTACGCGAGAAATGGTCAGAACTAAACTTGCTTATAATTTGATTTCCTACATTTTTGTTTCCCATTAACTTACTCTGTGATTGATATTTTTCAAATAAAATGAAAAAGGTATCTAGATGTGCAATTTTCTTTCTTCTATAACTATAACGCCCCATTGTTTTCGCGTTGGCTGCAAACAGGGTTATCGGGAGAAGAATACGGCAACAGTCACTGAAATGAGATAGGTATTTTTCATGTCAACCACATTATCCCTCTGGTTGTAATTGTAATAGCTCTATGATCTGATATAGCTACGCCAACCTAATATCTAAAAGTTTACAGCGGGGCGATTCTGTCAACCGATCTTGTTACTAAGGTGACACATTCTTGAACCTGTCTCGTTTTTCTGACAGTTTAAGCTGTCGGAACTGTCAGTAAAACGAGAGGGGTTCAAAAACGTATCACTTCAGTAAAGAGATCGGCTAACAGAATTGCCCCGCTGGTACTCGTACAATTTAATTATCAATAAAGTATCTACTGAGATGCTCCTGCATGACATCGACCATTATTTCATGTAGTTACCACGATAGCATGACGTGTAGGTAACTATTATAGAGGAAATATAAACTATGTTAGTCTCAACATCTCTGTGAACACATTCCAATCCTCGCATACTAAGTATTTACAATTTACGTAAAACTTGGTCTGTACCACCAAGTGTTAAGTCAATTGTAAAAATAAAGCGGCCTTATTTTATTGGTTATTTAACTTAGTTTATGAGTGCGGGATAAAATCAAACAAGAAGAATAAACAGCAAAAGTTTATTTCACATAACTACTCCACTATTCGGCGTGAACTCGAGAGTAGGATAGAATAATAATCGTGTGGTGCTATAAGGTACAGTCTTGTCTTCTAGAGTATCGCGCATTGGTCAATAGAAGCTTGAATGCCATGATTTGGACTGATCAAGTCTATTTGGGTGTACCCTGGACTCCCAGTCCGGTCCACTCTCAAGTTTCACGGGCAGGAAGCTAGGAGTTCCCTTAGGCAGTAACACGCTGACAGTCTTCGAGCTGGGCCTACAGTTTTTAGCCAACATTGGCTATGTCGACAATGTGTGCACCGATCTTGGACTGATATTAGACGCAAACCGAACAATAATAATTAACTCTGATTGGCTATTCAATTCGTAGCCAAGCTTTGACGCATGTCACCGTCCAATGTGTGGCCCCGGCATCAGAAAAGTGGAGTAGGATAGAATATAATTATGGTGTGTAGGTAGAGTCTTGTTTCCTAGGGTATCGCGCATTGGTCGGTAGAAGCTTGAAAGTAAGGATTAGGACTGATGATGTCTACTTGACGTAAACTCTGGACTCCCAGTCTGGTCTCCTTTCGACTGTAACGGGCAAGGAGGTAGCTGGCTGCAACACGAAGGTGGCAATCTCTAACTTGAGCTGGCGAGAAGCTCCCTCTGGCAGAGACAAGCTGAATGTCTTCAGGAAAGTGATGAGGCCAGGAATTATCTGCAGCTTGGCCAACCGCATGCCTGAAGAATAAAAAGTTGAATTTTTATTAATTGACCTAGCGAATGAAATTAAAAAAAAAAATCAAAAACGTTTATTGCAGTTTGCATGTTACATTGGTGTTTTAAATATATAATCATGGCTCAATACAAACTTGCCTGTTAAAGGCGTGCAAAGTTACTGGCAGCTCTATTTATTGTTATCAAATCGAATTTATGTCTAAAATTATGTTTAAATTGATTACAATGTCAATATTAGTTAGTCAACTACAATGTCAAGGATTAGTGTCAATATTATGAAGTGAGGAACGTCTCTGTTTTGACTCGATAATTTTGCTTTCGTCCGTCTGGATGTCCTTGATTCTCTACAGGTCGTAATTCTTTCTCAACAGGTGGAAATTTCAACTATCTCTGACTAATTGACTAATGACTATGACTAATTCACGAATTTTGTCTAGATTATCACATTTTATTATTATTTCTTGCTGGTCCTCATTTCAACCTCATTCTCCCTTTGCTAGGATGTCGGGTTAATACAATCTATTATATCTAAGAAAACCAATAAAGACACATTTGGTAACAGAATCAACAAGTTTAAAACTTCTCTAAGGTCTCTGACTATCCGAACGATTGGCCTATTACGAGTACTCCAAAATATCACTATATTTCGCCATTGACAATACTAGGCTGTCCTTAATTATAATCTTATCAATCGTTTCAGCCATTAAAAAAACATTTATCAGTTCCTCTTATCACGAGTTTCACAGTTAAAATGGCAACTATTTAAAACAACGATTGAATTATCAAAAATTAACCAACTTACCGATGCACGTCTTAGGACCTTCTCCAAACGGGAAGTAGGTATACGGTTGAATCTTGTGCTCCGCTTCAGGCATGAACCTTTCAGGCTTGTACTGTTCAGGGTCCGGGAACAGCTCTGGGTCACGGTGGATGTGATACACCGGCAGGTGGACCCTCGTACCCCGTTCCACGTGAAGACCAGTCGGAAACGTGTATCCTTGCACCGCTTCCCGACTTATGACCGGCAGTACGGGGTACATTCTCAACGTTTCTTTCACGCAAGCGTCCAAAAATGGCAGTTCTGCAACGCAATCATCGTTGATTTTATTTCCAGTCTTCTTCAAATACGCGTCGATTTCCTCCTGAGCCCGTTTCTGGGCCGCTTGATTTTTCGCCAACTCGTATAGAGTGAGACTCAAAGAGCCCGCAGAAGTTTCGAAGCCTGCCGAGAAGAAACCAACCGATTGGCAGATCATAAACGTGTCGTCTACCACTAATTCCACTTTTTTTGACTGCCCTTGACCATTCTTCTTTGAGCTGTCTTCTGAAATCTCTTTGCTGTTCTTCAAATGCAGCAAGCTATCAATAAAGTCGTTTCTCGGAGATGGATTGTAGTTGCGACTCTTGAAGACAGTTTTGAGCAGGTTGCTGAAGAAGTCGTCGATTTTTTTCGGGAAGTACTGCAGACCTGCAGCGTAGAAAAAACTAGGCCAGATCTGTCTAGCGATCATGCTGAATGCTCTGAATCTTGAATTGCTAAAGACGGTTCTACCCATACGCGTAAAAGGATTCTTTTCAGGGTCTTTTTCCATGGTACCCGTCTCAATACCAAAGCCCATGGAACAGATACTGTCCATGGTAAATCGGATCGCAAGGTCTCGCACTCCAAGCACTTCAGACAGTTTAGTTTCACTATCGAGCAAACTTTCTAACGTCATAGCACGTTCCTTTATCAACAGAAACATACTCTTCAACTTGGCCGATGAAAATAGCGGACTCATAGAGGTCCTCATGGCCTTCCAGGTGTCTCCGTTTTGGAAGAAGACGTTTTGTGTGATGGTCTCCTTGTGTAAGTGGTCCATGAGCTCTCTACTGCTGAAGTAGTTGTAGTCCTTAGTGAAGACGAGTTTGATGATGTCAGGGCTTAGTAGCATCAGTGCGGGCTCGGTGCCGAAATATGTCCCGAAGTAGGGGACATTGCGGAATTGTCGACACAGGCTCTGAGACACTTCCCCCAAGGTTTTCTGAAGGAGTATGTAAGGTGCGTAGTTACCGAATAGGGGTACTGGTGTTAGGTGAGGTACTTTCTTTTTCTTCCAGTAATTGTAGTTTTTCGTCGTGAGATAGTATAGCATTAGAAGTATAATGGCGAATGCTATCAAACCAATATTTTCGTACATTTTTGCGGAAAATTTAAAGTTTTTCTGTTTGGATCTTTGTTTTTATTATTAATGGTTATTGTTAATTATTACCCGGTCAATGTATTACCCGAGGCGTTAAGTTGAACTAACAGTAAACAATCCTACAACGCGCCAATGCGATAATGTGGGTTTTCGTGTTTTAATTTCTGCTTATATACATAGTATTGATCGTATCAATTATCGTCTGGAAGTTATCGGTGTAATATTATGTTGGTCATGCGTGCGGAGTTTGTTAAGGGTCAATTTAGCTCGCTTGTGTATTTGTTAATTTATGGGGTTCCGTATTTATTTAATATTAGCAATTTATTTCAAGTGTCTCTTGGTTGATTGCAAGTTTATGTCGTTATTGTAATAAAAAGAATGTATTTTTGTAGCTCAGTGTGTCTTTTGGCATAGGCCTTTTTTACTATGGGAAATCCTTTTTGGCATAGGCCTCATCCAACTATCTCGAATGTGGTTTATCCTCAGCGACTCTTGTCCTAAGCCCTTAGTCCAAGTTTTGCGTAGTTTACTTAAACATTCGCGTGTGGCACCATGCATTTTGGTCAGTTCTTCCTAGTTTCCGCCAGGAGCGCTGTAAAGAAATGTATGATGCCATACGGAAACAGCTGTAGTTTCAATTTACGTGGAAATCTGGACCAACTCCTCTGTACGATGTCAAGTTTAATGTGAGGACCTAATTTATTTTAGAATCTCAGACTATTACGTGGTCAGAAATAGGATAAAAAGTAAGTTTTTAGCTAATTGAAGTTTTACTCATGAATAGCTTTTTTATTGTACTCATTAAAACCAGTTAAAGAGGAAAATCAAGAAATTTAATGTGCTTTTATAAATGGCATAAGAGATGCGCGTGCGTGGCGAGCATAGTTACTCCATGATTTTTAACAAAGAGCAAAGTAAGCATGAGAAATCATTATTTCGACTAAACGCGAGCAAAGCGATGCATCATTAACAGCCGTAAGACGTTCACTTCTGGACATAGGCCTTCCCTACATTACTAATAAACCTGGTTGGAAGCGGCTTGCATCCAGCGCGTTCCTGCAATCTTAATTGTATCGTTGGTCCACCTAGTCGGAGGACGTCCTCGACGCGCTTGTCGATGAGTGTTCTCTATTTGAGAATTTTATAGCCCCATCGGCCATCCGTCCTTCGCACTATGTGACAAAATGTTAAGTTTCTACCTCAGTAGTCCAGTAGTTAGTGACCCTGGCTTCTGGGCCAAAAGAGGCGTGGGTTTGATTCCCACCCGGGGCAAGCATTTATGTGATGAACCTAGGTGTTTGCTCTGTATCTGGATGTTAGTTTATCTATCAGTCTCTGGCAGCTATATCCCAAGGTTAGCTTAGTGTGGGGTCAGAGACCGTGCGTGAAATGTCTCCCGATATTTATTTATTTATCACTACTTAGTATAAAACAAAGTCGTTTCCCGCTGTCTATCTGTCCCTATGTATGCTTATATCTTTAAAACTACGCAACGGATTTTGATGTGTTTTTTTTTTAAATAGATACAAGTAATTCAAGAGGAAGTTTTATGTGTATTACAAAATTATAAAAAATACAATCTAGGA
Source organism: Hypomecis atomaria (assembly GCA_964007245.1). Classification (NCBI taxonomy): domain Eukaryota; kingdom Metazoa; phylum Arthropoda; class Insecta; order Lepidoptera; family Geometridae; genus Hypomecis; species Hypomecis atomaria. Next base: position 17,258,047 of record OZ023300.1, on the reverse strand, counting down.
TAATTTCATTACATTTGCCGATATGTTTAATTTCTTTATTGGTATATCTATGTATTATTTGAATAGTGGACATTAATTTACGGCTGTCATGATGATTATTCATTTATCATCAAAAATGTAGTGTCATGGCCACCTTGTGCAAATGTTGTTTTTCTCATAGGAGGAGATATCATGATGATGTAGCAAAATTACATATAAATATGCTTAAAAGTTGTTCGGTTTCTTTGTGTCTTTGATTACTTAGAAAAGGATATGGTACACAGCGCCAACTAGGCTCTATCAACTAGTAGTACTATCAGGTATCTCTTGTGTACTAATTTTACTTAATACTATGTAAAATGTGCCACGTTTCAAGGCTATATTTTATGAGCTGATTTTTGTGTTTTATGATTCAATCAGAATTTTGGCGAAATGATGTCACAACATTTGAAATTACATAGATTCGTTCAATACTACTGAAGCGCAAAAAAAAATATAAAATTTTCTTTTGCACCTCCAAAAGTTGGATAGCAAATATGCCCACTTTTAAAACAGCACAATTGTTTTATTTCTGTGTCATGAACGATATCTGTTTTGCATTCAAAAGTTTCGTCTCAAATACCTGTGGTAGGGGAGCCAACGATGCTAAATTGGATTTACTCGAGCATTATAGAGACCGATTGGGTTGCGATGCTTAGATGATAAAAGGAAAAAAAAGTATATACTATTACGGGCTCACTTGATTCCCCGAGTCGAGTGGTGGCGGCGCGAACCTAGCAACCCTAGTCGCCGCGAGAACGGGAGTCGGGACAACAAGAGACGCTATAGTAGTCTGTGAAGAGACGCTTGGGTTCCGTGCAATGGCGCGGCCGTGTATTTATTAACTATTCTAATAATATTACTATAACATTGTGAATACAGTTCTTAAGTATGATACGATAGTATCATTTCTAACCGTACGACCATCTGGACGTGGAGGCAGCCTCCGGGCTTGCCTCTAACAATACATATAGTAAACCTTTTCATCTGTGGGGTGAGAGACTATGGAATTAAAAAAAAAAACTTTTGTATCGACATAACTCCAACGCGTCAGATATTGATAGCGTCCATGTCCTACGTATTTTCAGTACTGTAAGTATGTCAAAATGAAATAAAAAATAGCCATGCTCAAGAATGACGATGTACAAGTTTGTGCCCTTACCCTTTTTTACGTTACTCTCAAATTGTCAGATAAGTTGAAAATACACTTTTTAACGTGTAAATAACTCACTCTACCTTAATCTGACGTGTTCTGATGATCGTTTTTAGGGTTCCATACCCAAAGGTTAAAAACGGGACCCTATTACCAAGACTCCGCTGTCCGTCTGTCCATCTGTCTGTCCGTCTCCAGGCTGTATCTCATGAACCGTTATAGCTAGAAAGCTGAAATTTTCACAGATGATGTATTTCTGTTGCCGCTATAACAACAAATACTAAAAACAGAATAAAATTAATAATTAAGGGGGGGGGGGGGCCCATACAACAAACCTGTTTTTAGCCGTTTTTTGCTCTATATTAATAATGGTAACAGGTAGATGCTTGAAATGTTCACAGAATATTTAGTTGCATATTAACTTTAATAATAAATAATAAAATAAATATTTAAGGGGGGCTCCTATACAGTACGGAACCCTTCGTGCGCGAGTCGGGCTCGTACAAGGCCGATTATCTCTCTCTGACTGATTCTCATATCACTCCTCGTTATTAATTTATTTGTAATATATTAATGCATCTACGAGTAAGTATGTTTTTTTTTATTGTATGTATTATTATAAGTAATTATGTATGGGTATTATTATGTAGTTTATTTTATCGTTGATTAGGAATTTGTAGTAACTTTCTTCATTATTCTACTTTTTTTTACGTTTACGCCGTCCTTGTCGTCTTTACGTTTCCTTGCATCCAAGAGAGGTTGTCTGGAAGAAATCGCTTTTAGCGATAAGACCGCCTTTTGTGCCTTTTCTGTCTTTGTTTCTTTTGTTATGTTTTTTTGTTGGTGTCAATAAAGTGTTGTTGTATTGTATTGTATTATTTTTACTAATATGATCCTTTATCCTTGACGGGCGGCCATATATATGGGGTTCATATTTGGTGGAGGTACTTAATCAGGTACAAGGTCCTCCCCCCCCCCTGTACCTGATTACAAGGTACAAGGTCATCCCCCTGTATGTTATTCTGCCATGCTTTGGTGTGTCCCGAAATCCTCTCTTCGGCTCCCCTGCTACTATATTTCTTTTTCCAATGTAGGTAATACTAAACTCTGTTTTTATTTTATTTTTTACGTCACAAATTACGCAAAAAAACATTACTCTAAACGTAATTAGCGAAAGTAAGAAAAATATACGGGTCATCACCCTCCAAGAGTGGGGGGGTACGGAACCCCCCCCTTTCGGAGATATGATTTTTTTAGTAAAGTCGACCCAATTCATATTGAAATAAAGTTCATAATGAAAATTACTTGTACACATACAAACTACTCTAGGGGAATCCTAGTAATATCAGTGTTACCAGTCGTTTCAAGCTGCCTAAAACTTATCGTAAAGTAACCTAAAGTCGCGTAATTGAAATTCTCTAACAAAACAAGGCTATGTGGATTAAGGAGCTCTGTGACACATTTCGAACCTAAATGATCCGTGTCGGATCTGTGATTCATTGAGACTTCCGAGTGGGCTCCCGCCAGAAACTCTGCAGTCGTCCCTGAGTATCGCTGCGCCAGCCTCGGCCTTCGTTACGCTACGGAAGTCGCCAGCTCGCTTCACTCGCCACCTCCTCCCTTCGCTACACTCGGCCCCGACTTGGCTTGCTCCACTCAGGACCTCCTTTGAGTTTCTGGCTCCCGCGATTTTAAAAAACACTCTAGAGTCGTAGCCACAAGACTACGTGGGGTCGGGGTGCCCCGATTCGGATCTGTGACTCATTTCGAACCTAAATGATCTGTGTCGGATCTGTAACTCAGGGGGTTCCGTACCCTCCTACTCTCAGCACTCCTTCTCCCTTCTGGCGCTGGTCAGTGCGAATCTTGCACCCCCGTCCCACTTTCAGGGAGTAATGCAACATCATGTGTCTGTGGGGAATTCGGAATTTAGGTGTTGGGAACCCTGCTCCTTACATTTCGCTCTATGGCATTTTTACTTTGTAAAATACGCCGTGTCAACAAAAATTCTAACCTAAAAAGTGAAATTTCAAAAATTAATATCTTGACAACCGTTTGTTCCCGTGATTCAAAACTTTACAAATATCCGTTTTAAAGCACATTCTATCTGTTAAAAAATAAAACAACACGAAAAGCCATTTAACATATTCTAAACCAAAGCCAATGGGGCTCTCATACGGTACGGAACCCTTCATGCGCGAGTCCGACTCTCACTTGGCCGATTTTTTTATTTTGGTCACTGAAGAAAAGGCAAACTAGTACTTATTCGGATAGCCAAATCTTCACTTGAATAATAAAAGCAAGCAAGTAGAATTTGTTGTTGCTATAAAACTTATATAATTAAGAATCAATCGAGCTTACCTGTTAAGAGAAGATTGATGATAATTATCTGAAATCACCGAAGAAGAGACTGCATAGCTTCTTATTCTTCTATTTATTTAATTTACTCAGTTGCAGGCATCTCTGGTGCGCGTATTATTTCCACAATTTTAAAGTTTTTTTTTTTTTTTTTTTATAGCAACACTGTTCCTTTACGTCATTGGAGTTCAAAGTAGAGACGTGGGAACATTTCGCAACCTTTTACGTAGGGGTGGAGTCTTGGCAGAGCCTTACAGGAAGGACCAGCATAGGACAGATTTATCTTTCTGGGACTTCCATGATGATATCGATCGAGGCTTACCTGTATTATACTGATACCTTATAATTCCCTTGATTAAATGACTCTTCACTGCATAGTGTCACCTCCGGGCAAGGGAGGGAGGGATTGAGTCACTATGCAGTCTCTTCTTCGGTGATTTCAGATAATTATCATCAATCTTCTCTTAACAGGTAAGCTCGATTGATTCTTAATTATCCTTCAATCACCTTGAAGAGACTGCATAGCTTCTTATTCTTCTATTTATTTAATTTACTCAGTTGCAGATGTTTAAAGGGTTGTGAAATGTTTTTTTTTTTTTTTTTTTTAAATATTACCTCATGGGTTCGATACATGGCAAAAGATATATAATATACAAGCTATTCTTCTTAACCAGATAAATCACATTTGTCTATTTGACCCAAATGTTATGTATGATCTGTTATTTTTGCTATTGCTTGACCCGAATATATGTATATTTTTGTACTACCTATGACAAAGATCAACATTTTCATGTTGATCTTTACCTACCTAATCGGATATTTTGTGTTACTGTTGTACACCCAAAAGAAGTGAAGTTATTTGTATAACTAGCTTTTACCCGCGGCTTCGCCCGCGTTATATTTTGATTTTGGCTAATGTTTATGTCGGCTGCGAAACCTAACCTAAGCGACAAACATCAAAATACCTTAGAGGAATGCTTTTGTTGGTTAAGTTACGGTTGGAGTGTATATACAACCCCCCTGTATATTCCCGCCTTGTCGTGGCGGGGGAGGTCTAAGGCAGCTGAAAAGGCGGCGCTCGAAGTCCTCTTCTTTGGGTCTTTCCCCCAAGGCAGCTTAGAGGCCGGCACTCGTTGTTTAGCCGCTTTTAACTAAAGCAGCTGAGAGGATGGCCGGTAGGTTGCCTGCCTTATGTGGAGTGTTGCTTCTGCTGCGGTGGGATGGAACTGGTTGTGTGGGTGCCGCCACCTACCCTACCTTCCGCTAGGCCGTCAACCTGTTGGCAGACGCAGTGGGGCTGCAGGGGAAGAGAAGTGTCGGCATCGCGATGGCCGTTCTCACTGCCCTCTGCAGTTGAAGAGACAGGCGCTGGGCTACTATAACTGACCCATTGCACTGGGATCAGGGCGTTGGAATGCCGTCCGACGCTCAGTGCTGGTTAGTCCCGAGTGATGGATGACGATGTGTCTTGTGCTCCGAAACACACCGTCATTACGGCGGGAGCGCAAGCTCCGTTATGGAGCCAGAGTCTGGGCTAGCGCTGTTGAGTGCCGCGAAAGAGTGCGAAAAATGTAGTAACGTCCTAAACTTGAAATGACAGGTTATTTCTGGCGCTTAGACGGCTGCTACCGCGGCCCGTTCGCTTACTTTTCATCCTATCCTACGGGAACTGTTAAAGTTTTTGGGATAAAAAGTGGCCTTTGTCACTTTTCGTCTTTCAAACTATATTCATGCAATAAGTCAAGGCAATCCGTTGCTCCGTTGCTGAGAAAAAGTTATTGTCTTATCCTACGGGAACCGCAATTTTTTCGGAATGGAAAGTATCCTATGTCACTTTCCGTCTTTCAAACTATGTCCACCCCAAAAATCAAGTCAATCCGTTGCTCCATTGCTGAGAAAAAGTTATTGTCCTATCCCATGGGAGTCACAAATTTTCTCGGGATAAAAAAGTATCCTATTATCACTTTCTGTCTTTTAAACCATAATAGGTATCCATACCAAAAATCAAGTCAATCTTTTGCTCCGTTGCTGCGTCAAAGAGGAACAAACCAACAAACTTTCGGATTGATAATAAAAAGTATGATTCTGTACCATAAAGGTAGATTATAGAAACATGTTAAACCTCTAATGATAGAAGATTTAAAAATATTTTTAATGTCAGACAAAATGACGGCCTGGTATTAAACGTCATAGTAACATGTAGCATGCAGAGGGGAAAAAACATTTTATCCAATTTTAATGTCAGTTGTCAGTTTCAGTCCATACTTTATTTCCTCTTCAAGGGGATATAATGGTGGAAAAACAATTTGTCCCCTTGCCATGCTACCTGTGATTTATTAAAGTCTGCAGACAATGTCACCTGTCATCTAATTACGTTTCGCTGTGACGTTTCGTTAAGCGTCATAGAGGAATTAATCACTTAGCGTCTTTGTGATAGTGGCGACAGTTTTGCTTTCGATAGTTTTTGTCCTGTCCTACAGGAACTATGCAATTTTTTGCTTAACGTCTAACGCATCTAAAATTCGACGCGCTTGGTTTTTTGCTCTTGAGTCTCAGCAGTTCTTTGCGCTGCGTGATGCTCAGCATCTAAAAGTCGCCGCGCTTGACTTTCAACTTCAGTTTCAGCAGCTCTCTGAGCTGCGTGACGCTCAGCATCTAAAATTCGACGCGCTTGGTTTTGCTCTTGAGTCTCAGCAGCTCTTTGAGATGCGTGGCGCTCGGCATCTAATGTCAAACGCGTTTAAGTGTGCTCTTTAGACTCTTGGCTTCTAGCAATTTTCTTTACGCGAGCTCCGCTAGAACTACGCGCTAGATTCGATTTGCGTTTTGTAGGCATACCTATTAGAATGAAAACTACGTAATTAAACTGAAAAAATACATGTAACCTTCTCTAAATTTTACAGGAAAAGATTGATTGACTTTGACATTTGCAACTTGAGAAGCCTTGAATGGGCATTGGACATAGAGAATGTAATTTGGAAAGTCAAGATGCAAATTACCATTTGTCATGGTAGAATATAAGTTTTTTCTTCTAAGATTCTAGCCAATGCGTTTTCATCCCCCCTTTTCAACCCTTTAAAACTATTTTTTCGAATCAAAAAGTAGCCTATGTCCTTTCTCAGGCTCTAGACTATCTGTGTACCAAATTTCATTCAAATCGGTTTAGTAGTTTTAGCGTGAAAGCGCGACAGACAGACAGACAGACAGAGTTACTTTCGCATTTATAATATTAGTAAGGATTAAAGAGTATGATGGTTAAAGAACAATTGTATCAGGATAAAAATATTTTTGGCCACAAGTACCTGCCTACTAACTTGATAGTTGCAAAAGAACAAACAGAAGCTTCAAGCAAAAATTGTCAGGGCTCAAAAGTCTCATCTGGTTCAATGAAAATTAATCTTCATAGATATTATCAATTATCTGATTTGATAAAGCTACCTTATATTGGTTTGCTAAAACTTGTTAATTGCGGCTTAAAATTTATTTTTGGACATCAATATGTATATGTATTAGGCATGGTTATGATAGTGGTATAATGATACCTAAACTGTTTGTTTATTTAATTATAATGGCCTCACCATAATTATGTACTTACTAAATCATCTCATTTTAACTCATTTTCTAAACCATTTTAATATGGTCTTAGTTTAAGTAATACAGCCCCCAACGATGGATTTTTTTAAATATTTTGATAATATATCAACTTGTCTGGTGATTTCCAGAGTATTTTCTTCCCAAAGGTACTTAATCTATACAGTATTAAGTACAAATAATATCTAAGATTTTTAATCTGGTCACATGTTGCTTTCTTTTCTTTCTATAATCTAAATAGCTACTGTGTAGTTAGAAAATAAATATTTATGCCAAGTAATCCCTGTCATTAATTTTTCCTATATTTTACAATTCCTGAAAGAAAAAATCAATTTATACCTGCCTATACCTAAATTGTTACTCTTGTCACTTACTAGCATACCTAATGTAAGACTACAAAACAAATTATGGGTGGTACATATTCCTTATCTTAATTTTTTTAAATAGGACTTTCATAATGGGTGATTTAGTGGCATTTATTTAGGGCTAAACCTTAAATTTTTTAAGAAAATAAAGGTAGTATTTTGAATTTGCACATACTTAATTATTGGTACTTATCTATCTAGTCATATATAGCTCACCCAACTACATTAAGTGAAAAGAAGCTTTTCAAAATATGTACAAATAAAAAAGCTGTAAAGGTATACCAGCATAGGCCATAGTAATATTACTGCTCCTGTCTGAGTTTTGAAATATTCCCACTCATAAACATCTAACAAATTTTGCTGCTCTCATTATTCTTTAAAAAATATCCAGCAAGATGTATGTCATAACACAAGCATATACCACATACCCTATTATATGTATTATTTTGTCATACAAGATGAAATAATGGGTAGGTTATGTAACAAGGTCGGCCAAATTATTTAAGATCTTGGTAAGTACTGTTTTGTTTTGTACTCTAAGTACCTGGGTAGGTATACAATATACAAATTATACAATTATGTATCTTCCTACTTATTAGTTATCATTTCACACAGACAAATCTACTTGAATATTTATGTTATTAAATATTAAAATTAAAACGAAAATTTCTAATTGACCCATAAGACATTTTATGATAAAGATTTTTAAAGACAGATTTGAATCCTGTGAAAATTGGATTTTTATTTATTTGATGTGGATGTCTTCAGCATTGGCCTAATTATTTTACTTGAATATATCTGTCATTATTGTTCTGACAACTTTTTTATGTTTCCTTTATTTTATATGTGATATAATTCTTCAGTACTTATCATTTTTACTAGTGTTTTTCTACAATCATAGTCTGTTGTCAATTAACGGTTCTGCATGGGAATAGGAAGTTTGAAAAAAATATAATACCTTTTTTATAATTACTCATCCCCACGAATAGAAGGATGAGTATGTAAATAAAGCCTAGGGAGCAACAATGTCTACAGCCTAATGTCTAGGTTCTTGACTCATAATTCCACATTTCCCCTTTAGTTTAAATCATAAGATGGATAGAATACCTACTGTCTCATTTGTGGATAAACTTCAGTAGGTACCAAAAATTTGTTAAGCAATAATTATCATGGAGTTTATTGCTTCGTAATTGCTATTTACAGGTATTTGTTCAAGCCTGTTCAATGGATTGTAACGACAAACAACAATATGTCAAAAAGGAATAGCAGCTTTTTTCAGGTGGATATACTCAATACTCAAGAGGAATACCGAATTTTATGATATCACAATTATGTCCTTCAATTACAGGTGTTATATTTCATGGCATAGTTATCGCAGTATTTCATTATACATTCTGTGTAAGGTATTTGATCTCTTGAACTGAAATTACTTCCAAGTTGCAGTAAATACCCAGTATTGAAATAACCAACAAGCAATACCTACATAATTGTATGAGTTAATAAAGTCAGCTTAATTAATTCAATAAATACATAAACCTAGTATGTCCCTCATGTTACATACTAAGTAAACAATATCTAATAAACACATTATCATGGTTTTCTGAATTTCTGACTATCATGATAACTATCATGTATTAAGACATTTAAGAATTGATTTTTGATGGGATACCATTATGGTTAGATCCAGTCTTTCTAAAGCCTTGAATGGGTATTTGTATGAATGCCGGATAAACATACCGACAATGAAATATGCAACATGGCGATTTCTATTATTAAAATCTTTTCCAAGATAGGTATACCCAAAGGAGAAATAAAATAAAGGGTTATAGACTCCTCGGACCACAGCGTAGTAACTACTGATATAATAGTCTCTTTCATATTATGTTTTACTCCTCTATTTTTAGGGCTCTGAATATGAAACTTAGCTTTTTGATCTTTGATTTAAGATATGAGAGAGATACTATTAATTACTAACCACAGCAGTGAGTGTTTCACTTTGTGTATTAATGTATAATTATGTATACATACTATGGTATGCTTATAAAATATTATGTATAAACCCAATAAATTTGTATAAAATATTGACACTGTTCCGTATCTCATGTAAGGTATTTGTGTTATAGGTACCTAATACCTTATTAAATATCTCAATTTTCTTATTTTTATGTTTTGCAGTTGAATTTTTAATACCTAGGTATTTCACTTCCACTGGGTCATGGCCAGAGTGGTAGTTGTGGTTCTATCGCCCTTGGTGGGTAGGCCCATGTTCGGTGGTAGACTTCAAGTCCGGTACAGTATAAGTATGAGTACTTACCATTTCTTGTCCCAGAGGTGATTCTATTGATGTAATTATGCTACTTATTATATATTCCAGACACCCAAGTTACCTGGTGTTTGGTAAAAATTCTTTATGGATTGAGTTTCATGGTACAATCAAACAATCTATTTATTTCTAGCTTGGCATAAGTAAGAAGAAAACAGAAATAATTGATTTCTATACTTCTATTTCTATTTGGACTGTCTGGGTCTGACTGAATCTTGAATACATAGAATCTGAGTTATTAAAAAATAGAAGAAGAAACATATGATTGTACTATTTTGCATTTGGTTCATTATGAACTTACTGTTAGGGAAGACTTTTAATAGGTGGTAGCTGTGACCCCTTGTCTCTTCCTAAGCAAAATATGGCATGGTGACATTCATAGGTACTTATATCCTAGGTGATTAAATCTTCGGTCTATGATAATCAGTAAAGCATCAGTAAATACTGTGCATTTAATAGCTTGGTGTTTACCATGCTGCGGTGAATATTGTATCCTTTAAAGGATGCTTTCTCTGTGCGTTTAACCACGCAGGTTAACTCAAGACAGGAAAATTTTTTTGTATGTCTTTTGACCACTTCACCGTTGAGGATTTTTTCAGAGGTAACTTTTAATTATATTGTTCGTCGAATTCTCTCGGTACAATTGTCCAGATGCAGTACCTAATCTATGTAGTATTATCTCTATCTTGGTAAAATTATATAACAAAAGAACATACCTATTTTTGCGGTCTGACCCATAGGTCATACATATATGTATGTCATTTAGGAATGGAAGTTCCATTGTGAAGCTCATCGAGTTCTATTATCTATATAATCCAGTTTTCTTACTGTATTTTTGTTGTTAAAACAACAAACGTGACAATACGTCAACAATGTTATAGTTATGAATTCGAACCGCGAGATGCAAAGATGAAAGAAAGATGCACTTTTTGCTAGGCACTCATGGAGACAAACAATTATCTACGTAATTGAATGGGTTCCCCAGTCACTATTTAGGACCCTTTAACTGTGTTTAATTCATTTTTGTTTTGCACAAAACGCAAGCGATATAGGTTAGTTTTTTACCGCACATATTTTTATGTCCACAATCATTTTACACAGTCTGTGATGTAAGCCTCACTTGTCCTCGTCTGCAGGTTATCTTACACGATATTTATACAATAATTAGTGGAATCGGCTTAGTAACAAAAGCATTTTTATCGAGAAGACGATAAATAAGCCATTTTACGTCGCGACATTTGAGACACAATGACGTAAAGGAACAGTGTTGCTATAAAAAAAAAAAAAAAAAAAAAAAAAAAAAAACTTTAAAATTGTGGAAATAATACGCGCACCAGAGATGCCTGCAACTGAGTAAATTAAATAAATAGAAGAATAAGAAGCTATGCAGTCTCTTCAAGGTGATTGAAGGATAATCATTGTGAACTGCACTTTAAGGAAACTCGTAATAACGATGACTTGGTGTTTTGTTTCATTTTAACCAAGTAATCATTTGCGCTATTGGGTCGCTACTGCGGAAACTCACTTCGCCCACTCGGCTCGTGTGTTGTTTGTCATGTTTTAACTTAACCTAACCTACTTTTTAGGGTTCCGTACCCAAAGGGAAAAACGGGACCCTATTACTAAGACTTCGATGTCCGTCTGTCCGTCTGTCTGTCACCGGGCTGTATCTCATGAACCATGATAGCTAGGCAGCTGAAATTTTCACAGATGATGTATTTCTGTTGCCGCTATTACAACAAATACTAAAAAAAAAAGAAAATAAATATTTAAGGGGGGCTCCCATACAACAAACGTGATTTTTAGGAGTTTTTGTTCCCTATTAATAACGGCAAGAGGAATGGAGCTCCAATACGGTACGGAACCCTTCGTGCGCGAGTCCGACTCGCACTTGGCCGATTTTTGATTATTGTTTCACACGTAATGAACTAATCGGCCAAGTACGAGTCGGACTTGCGCACGGAGGGTTCCGTACTGTATGGGAGCCCCCCTTAAGTATTGAAATTATTTTGATTTATTATTTATTATTAAAGAAAATATAAAACTAAATATTCTGTGAAAATTTCAAGCATCTACCTGGTACCATTATTAAATAGAGAGAAAAACGTCTAAAAATTCAGGTTTGTTGTATGGGAGCCCCCTGAAATATTTATTTTTATTTTGTTTTTAGTATTTGTTGTTATAGCGGCAACCAAAATACATCATCTGTGAAAATTTCAGCTGCCTAGCTATCATGGTTCATGAGATACAGCCCGGTGACAGACGGACAGACGGACATCGGAGTCTTAGTTATAGGTTCCCGTTTTTCCCTTTGGGTACGGAACCCTAAAAAGCAATTCGTTTCTGGCATTTTGCCGGCTGCTACCGCAGCACTTCAATCCTGCCAAATGGAACCTTGTCATAGAAAAAATTAAGTTACCCAGCACTCCTCGTCGCTTTGCTCGTCGTCGAACCTATTTTTTAACGTTACCATAGAATTTGGTGTGTACCCTACCCTTTCGTGTAAAACCTTTTTTGGTTTATTTTGTTTTCGGAAAAATCCAGAGCAGCGGCATGATTTTAGGGTTCCGTACCCAAAGGGTAGAAACGGGACCCTATTACTAAGACTTCTATGTCCGTCTGTCCGTCTGTCTGTCTGTCACCGGGCTGTATCTCATGAACCATGATAGCTAGGCAGCTGAAATTTTCACAGATGATGTATTTCTGTTGCCACTATAACAACAAATACTAAAAACAGAATAAATTAAATATTTGAGGGGGGCTGCCATACAACAAACGTGATTTTTAGGATTTTTTTTGCTCGCTATTAATAACGGCAAGAGGAATGGGGCTCCCACACGGTACGGAACCCTTCGTGATCTAGTTCGACTCACTCTTGGCCGATTTTGTTATTGAAACATTGTTAAGTATTTTAAATAAAAATGTGTCAATTGTTGCTTATTTACTAAACATTTTATAGTTACTCAACAAAAAAAATGTTTATTAAATAATACGTAGCTTACTGACAATTTGAAGTTTATTCTCTGACGAGTTTAGTGTCGGATTCAATTATTTTGGACTGATTAATTTAGTTTATTTACCGTTTAAAATCGATTTGTGCAATATTTGTACTTGTGGCTTAAACACTTTACGAAACAGTGGTATTTAATGGCATTTTACTGTTAAATTAGTTTGAATTTGGAATTCTAGTTTGACCCCATAGAAATAAATAATTGAATCTAAGTCACTTCCTTTCAGCTTGGTATATGATTTGGGTGGAAGAGATTTCTTTCAGCGATAAGGCCATCTTGTGTTTTACAAGCATACGTATTTTTTTGTATTAGGTACTGTTCGTTTTATTAGGGTTCCGTACCCAAAGGGTTAAAACGGGACCCTATCACTAAGACTCCGCTGTCCGTCTGTCCGTTTGTCTGTCACCAGGCTGTATCTCATGAACGGTGATAGCTGGAAAGCTGAAATTTTCACAGATCATGTGTTTCTGTTGCCGCTATGACAACAAATACTAAAAACAGAATAAAATTAATAGTTAATGGGGCCTACCATACAACAAACCTGAATTTTTACCATTTTTCGCTCGATATTTATAACGGTAACAGGTAGGTGCTTGAAATATTCACAGAATGTTTATTTGTATATACAATTGAATAACAAATACGTAAATTAAAATAAAATAAATATTTAAGGGGGGCTCCCATACAGTATGGAACCCTGCGTGCGCGAGCCCTACTCGTACTTGGCCGATTATATTTGTGTAGGGGCAAGAGCCAGATGTTCCCTAACTCAAAGCCAGAACGTTGTATAATTGTATCAAATTTATGCGTGCTATTTTTTTTTCAAGTCGCAATTACATTCATCATTAAATACACATTGTTATTTTTTATTCATTTATTCTTATCAAGGTTCTTTTGGCGTTGATTTTTGTGAAACTCGCGTCGTTAGGGCGGCGTCCCCCAAGGGTTGCTATATTTTCCTTTGTCATGATTTTTCGCTATGCCTTGTTTATTTTGATCTGAGATATGGCTCGGTATCTTTTGAATTGTTTTATGTTTTGTGAATTGCAAAAATGTTAAAAAGTATACACTTTACAGAGTTAGAGTTACTTAATTTTGTGTTTTTAAAGAAGGTATTTTTGTATTAGAGAAAGTAAAATCTTCTGAAAGCAATTGGAGAAGTAATTAAGAAAGCGTAATTCAAAGCATGATATTGTATTAAATGGTATAAAAAATTATATTTGTCTTGTGTGGTAAGTATTTGTCTCATAAAAAATAATATGATCACAGAATCTGTTGTACTATTTCAATTGCAACTTTATGTGAATTTATTGAGCATAGTTGTTCGCAAAAATGACTTCTAGAGCTCTTTATTGATTAGTCATTGCTTTTTGGTTGGTTGTACATTGATGACGGTTGTGATCATGGCCACTGTAACACACTTGCTCCATGACAATGTTTAAAAACATTACTACATTATTCTTTAAAAATTATACAGGGTTATTGATAATCAATTAGCATTCTTTAAGGGGCTTTTCTGTACGTCAAAAAGGTCAAAACTAACAACTTTTGGTCTGCGACTTTTGTAAAACCTCAAAAAAAATCACTTGTTCCATACATTTTGTAGAGGGTGAATGATATTTTTCGAAGGAACAATTTTTTTTTGTTTTTTAGATTTGATAAAAGTCGTTAAACAAAAGTTGTTTAATTTTGATGTACAAAATAATCCCCTAAAAGGATGCTAATTGATAACTGCACGCCTCTTGTCTAGCACGATTGCTTTAACTCGTAACACAATAAGGAATGATATATCAACTTTATAGCAGCGAACCCTGCACAATATGTATGATTACACGTACATAAGTAAAAACAACAACTTACCTCAGTAAAAATCATTCAAAATATAGCTATCCCGCTTAGCGGATGCAGTTTAAGGCCAATTCACACATATCAGTAACTGTGACGGTACGGTGCGGTACTGGGCCGGAAATGTTACGGAACGGTAGCTTGACTGATTTGTGTGAATCGGCCTTTAAGTTTAGACAGACTAAAAAGTAAGTTCGTATATGTGGCTGGCCCTGGTGTCAGAGTTTTTAGGCCGCCTGAAGGCTTCTGACATGGCTCAACGGTTAAAACAACCGGGACCTACAATTTAACGTGTCATACGAGCCAAGGTAGCGTTCAGTTGGAAAATATCTGCGGTTACCCATCTAAATACAGACCGTGCGGAACGTTGCTTAATTTCGGTGATCGCTAACAAACACCTAGTCAAACTACGCTACGAGCGGTACTAGACAGACTGAAAGATTTCTACTAATATGCGCCTGAGTCCCGTTAGCTACCACCTAATGAGCCACTTTACTATCAAACAGCTTTAAGACATACACGTAGTATTAATAACTCATCACACATATTTACATATACGGCATCAAAAACTCGTTTCCCGCATAGAGCGCGCCGCTGACGCGGCTGCAGACAAATTACCGTTTTGTATGTGCACTGAGAAGTTGCACCAGTAGTGATTAAAACTTAGAACAATTCTCCAAATGGCTCGGTGCATAACTTTAAACTTAGTGGGTTAAGTACGTATCTTTTAAAATGTTTATACAGTTGAAAGGGGTCTTTAATGCTTTAAATATAAAGTTTATATTTGATTTTCTTTCCAGAATATAAGTGTATGAAACATAAAGCTTGCTATTACGGCTAAAGAAGGGGCAAATGTTCTATTAACATTCGTCGTAGTAGTTTCAGCCGTATGACGTACACTGTTGGACATAGTCCTCATCTAGAGATATCCAATAAGACCAGTTGAGAGCGACTTACATCCAGCGCGACCCTGCGGTCTTAATGAGGTCATCCGTCCATCTTGTAGGTGGACGTCATACGCTGCGCTTCACGGTTCGTGGTTTCCACTCGAGAACTTTTCGACCCCAACGGCCATCAGTCCTCCGTACTGTGTGCCCTGCCCACTGCCTTTTCAACTTGCCGATCCGTTGGGCTTTGTCGGTAACATTGCTTCTTCTATGGATCTCTTCGTTTCTGATTCGATCTCGCAGAGAGACTCCGAGCATAGCTCGTTGGGCTACTTAGAGTTTACTATAAGGCCCACAGTGAGAGACTACTAGTATTATTTTTTAGGAAATATCTAAGTAGGTATATACCTATTAAAATTATGTAAGCTACATCTTACACACGATTTCTGGCCCCAAATTACGCAAAGCTTGCAATATAATGTTAGGACTATATTATTATTTGCAGCTATATTTTTGTTGTTTGCCATATCAGGTACCTATTATAACTGAAAAATCGAGTGTTACCTATCTGATATGATCTAACATACTGAAAAGCAGATATATAGACAGATCAATTCTTTATTGCCACACCAAAACTTAAATAAATTGGGAAAACTTAAACCAGGAACTTAATGCCAGTGTTACAATCGGACGCGTTATCGCTAAAAGCAATTTCTTCCAGGTAACCGTTTCTTCTAGGCAACCGTTTTTAAGTCAAAGCAAAGTTTGATATTGTAAAATGTAGATTAGCAGATCGATGCAATAAACTTCATTTCTTCCAAAATTAAAACAATTAAACAAATTTATTTCGGTTCACAAAATAACTTTAAATTACAGTGTATTGGGGATTCCTTTTAAGCAAAGGTTGGCCTGCATCAGGAATCCCCGCTCTTGCAGAATATAGAAATTTTTAAATTAGCGTGTGTGTGTGAGTGTGTGTGTGTGGAACAGATGTTTTTGCAATTTAGGAGTTTTAGTGCAAGAGATATTTAGTAAAAATCTACAAACCGTTGAGTACAATATGCTTGTAATAACGCTAAAACCCTTGCATTCGATCACAGCATCTGAGCATCAAAATTAACTGCAGCGAAGAACCACTTTAGTCTAGCTTTTCCACTGAAATTTTCCTGTCTTTTCTCCACAACTGTAACGTATCTAGGATACAAATCATCTTTACAACACGGGAATCGTGCCGCAGTAAAGGGGTTACCATAAATCATGTTTACAAGCGAATAATTGTTCGTTAGATCGAGTCGGAATCGAGACAAAGATTTCAATGGGTGGCGGAATTGGTGCTGTCCGGTGACTAGGATTTGTGGATATTTACGGCCACCGGGCGAAGGATGAATATTTACGTACGTAATTACGGAAGTTACAGTTCAGTCGATTTTCAATTTAAAATGGCTTTGAGTAGAGCACGGACGGTCACAATCGTCAGATGTATATATCAGACTAAGCTCTGATACTCTATCGACAAGACGTAACGTAATATTCTATCTTCGCGTAATTCGTTTATTGCAATGACGTTTTAAATAGAAATTTACTTAAATAATCTGCTAAGTACGAGTCGGACTCGCGCACGAAGGGTTCCGTATTGTATGAGAGCCCCCCTTAAATATTTATTTTATTTTAATTTAATTATTTATAGTTAAAGCAAGCATGTTTCATATATATATGTATATTCTGTGAATATTTCAAGCATCTACCTGTTACCATTATTGATATGGAGCGAAAAACGGCTAAAATTTTGATTAGTTGTATAAGAGCCCCCCTTAAATAATATTTTTATTATATTTTTAGTATTTGTTGTAATAGCGGCAACAGAAATACATCATCTGTGAAAATTTCAGCTTTCTAGCTATAGCGGTTCATGAGATACAACCTGGAGACAGACAGACAGACGGACAGCGGAGTCTTAGTAATAGGGTCCCATTTTTACCCTTTGGGTACGGAACCCTAAAAACGAATAAACCTAATTTAAGTTAAATTATTGGAAAAATAAATGTTGTTCAGTCAATTTTTTTAAAAATAAAACTTAACTAAGAGCACTTGATGCGCATGTTTTCATGCAGAATTATCCTTCTGAGGGATCAGTCCAGGTTTACACGTAAATTGAAACTACAGCAGTTTCCGTATGGCTCTATACATTTTTGTACAGCGCCCCTGGCGGAAACGAGGAAGAACTAATCAAAATTTATGGAGCCACACGCGAACGCGAAAGTTTAAGTAAACTACGCAAAACCTGAGGGGTTAGTCCAGGTTTACACGTAAATTGAAACTGCAGATGTTTCCGTATGGCTCCATACATTTCTGTACAGCGCCCTTGGCGGAAACGAGGAAGAAAAAAGGAAAAATAACGAGGAACTAACCAAAATGTATGGAGCCACACGCGAACGCGAAAGTTTAAGTAAACTACGCAATACCTGGACTAAGGGCTCTGACCGATGGTGTAGAAAAGTTATCTGGTGGCGACCACGTAGCTCAGCATTGTACGTAGACTTATAAGGACAAATCTTTGAGTTTTAAGAATTTAAGATTTATTTTAATCTCGGAAAGTCGTCATTCTAATACGTTCGGTTAACAGTTTTCAAGTATTCTTTCTTATTTACTTTTTTGAAAGTAAATAAGTAATAATACTTGATTCTAGGATGCTTAGAAAACACAAAACTAATATGCGAATCTAATCATAAAATCAAAGCTATTCCAAACGCAATTTTCTTTAGAAAAGACATCAATAATTCAATCGTAGTAAAATTTGTCACAAAAATTCTCGAAGATTGTGAAAAATGTTCCATCATAAATTGGAAAGTGGACGAATTATTTTCAGTCGCGAGAAGAGGTCATAGAATATTTAATGCGTCCGTCAAGTGTCAAATTAAATTTTATAATAGTCTAAGTCAAAGCGAGACTCTTTCGACTTAAGAAACCTTGTTACTTGATATTTTTTGTATGTTCATAGATTATTCCGCCAATTGTGAACCGAATCGAAAAATTCATTTTTAGTTCGAAAGGGTTTCCCGAGGTGGTCCGATTTAAATTTTATAGAAATCCGCCGTGCTGTTTTTGAAAAATCAACAACAATGTATACAATTCGAGCGAAATATTCGTATTTTGTACATGATGGAAGGCGGTCTTGCCATTTTTGCGAAAAATCATAATTTTCTTCATACATACTAAATTCCACAAACATTTCCAAAGTCGTAAACTGGGTCATAAAATACGAATCGGTGCGCCGTTAATTGCGAAATAAAAAGTTAACTGAATTAGCGTACTTCGTATTAATTTATGAACACTTTCGTGAAAATAATGAATATTATACGCTATCACGCAAACGGGCTGTTAAAAATGTTACTTCAGTCGCAACTTCAAGGGTTAACCAATAAAATAAGCCTAATTCAACTTGAATTTGTGCCATTTTGATGTTTTAGGTATTGGGAAAAATTTTGTTCAATTTTTAATTGGCAGATTTGAAACAAAATGTAACGGTGCGTAGTAAAGACGTACGACGTACGTTCCATACATTTTGTGTAAAAGCCCGGACGGGCCCCGTCCGGGCGTCGTCGTATGGGCCGCGACAAAAATATATGGAACGAGCGTCGTACGGGTCCCATCCGGATCGTCCCGCGCCCGTCCCGTGCCCGCCCCGTCCTAATATAAATCAACCCTTATCTCGAATTGGTGTATACAATTTTTCCATTACTGTTGATTTTTAAAAAAAGGCTAAGCTGATATCGATAACTTTTAAATGGGACCACGTCGGGAGAATACCCTTTAGAACAAGAAAGTATTGTTTAAATTCGGTTCACAATTGGCGAAAATATCGATGAACATACACAAAAAAATACATTCAGACGAACATTGAACCTCCTCATTTTTGGAAGTCGGTTAAAAAAACTGGGTGAGTCAGAAAATCCGGATCGCTTTCACGAATCTCATGCTCTCAAGAGTTTCAGTCAAATGATCATCACGTTACACTTTTACACATAAAAAGAGAAACAAAATCTTCTGACATGAAAATGTTAATTGCCTTTTCCGCAAATTTTCAATCTGCCTACTATGTTGTCACTAATTTCACCCAGCGAATGCATTTTTCCTCAAAAACGCGGACATAATGCCGTAGCTGAAAGGCCTTTGAAAAGCACCGAGCATGTCTGAACACCGCTTTGTGTTGTGTAATGATTTTTTTATAGACCCTTCTTTTGGTGAGTCGGGTCATTAAAGGGAGATAAGAGACGTGTTTACTGACTTATAGTGTTAAAAGTTTTTTTAGATTTCAGACTTGTGTTTGACTACATAGTAACTTAAAAAACATTTCTTATTAGTAAAGAAATTTGACTGCCTCGGTGGCTCTGTGGTTAGTGACCCTGACTTCTGGGCCAAAGAGGCGTGGGTTCGATCCCCACCCAGGGCAAACATTTGTGTGATGAACATAGGTGTTTTGCTCTGTGTCTGGGTGCTATTTAGGTACTATCTATATAAGTATGTATTTGAAAATGTATTTGTAGTAGTATATCAGTCTCTGGCAGCCATATCACAAGCAATGCTTAGTTTGGGGTCAGAGACCGTGTGTAAGATGTCCCCTAACATTTATTTTATTTATATATTTATAAGATGTACTAGACCCGCCCTTAAAAGGTTTGGCGTTTAATACCTATGAACCTGCGTATAATGGACGCAAGGAAATCTCTGAGAGTTCGTCTCTACTGTTTGTTTCATAACTACAATATGGGTCGCGTCCTTAGATTAGTCGCATCATGAAAAATGTGAACAGAATCGTCGCTCTAAACCAGCGTTTATTATCATTGAAACTAACCCATCTCTATTGTACAGTCGCATTCTTTCAATTGTAACTTAGCAAAGGGCACAGATCATGGAGTCCGTGGATCATTAATTTAAAATAAAATTAAAAAAAAAACCTAAAAAAAAAGCCCGCGAGTATGTGTATGGGGGTGGCAAATCTCGCATCAATCCCGCTATATCCCGCCCCTGTATCGCCCGCGGTCCACACAAGATTTGTAAGTATGAACGAAATCGGTCAAGAGCGAATCAAGTTGAATTAAACGTATGCAAGGTCTGCTGTTCGGAGAACTACTAGTGTTAAGGGGTTTTTGAAATTTTGGCTAGTTATCTAGGGGTCCGCGGACTGAAAAAGGTTAAGAAACGCTGCTTTAAACGTTATTCCACGTACTAAAGTAAGTTCATACAGCCCTGGTGTCAGAGATTTTCACCCTCCCTGAAGGCCTTAGACATGGTTAAACAGTTTAACAACCGGGCCTACAAATTAACGTTTCATCCGATCCGTAGCGCTCTGTTGTAAATGCCACCCGCGGTCACCCATCCGAAAATTGACCGTCTGAACGTTGCTTGACTTCGGTGATTGCTAACGAACATCTAATCAAACTGCGCTATGAGCACTAACATTCCACTTGTACTGTACTGTACCAGCCTTTGTAATAGTCCACTGCACGACGTTGGCCTACCCACGAAGGGTGATTGGGCCATATCCACCCCGCTTGCCCAGTGTGGGTTGGTGGATTCACATACGCCATCGAATTTATTCTACGGACGTATGCAGGTTGCCTCACGATGTTTTCCTTCACCGAAAAGCCAGTGGTGTGAAATTCCGTACATGAATTCCTAGGAATTCATTGGTACAGGACCGGGATTTGAACACACGACCTCACGATTGTAAGGCGGGTGTCATTTCCACTAGACCACCACGGCTTCCATTCCACATTCCACTTATTAATAAGTAAAAAAAAATGGTAAGTAGCACCTTCTTTATTGCAGTTGTCCATAAACGGTGGTGACCTCTTACATCTGGTGGCCCGTCCGTCATTTTTTTTACCAATTAATCTTAATATAAAAAGCAAAAAAGACGATTTGTTGCCAGAAAAGGCATACGTTTTCAAATGAAATCATACACCATAAGGATTAAATGAGTCGTTTCAGCCCCATGGAGGAACGATCATTACACGCCGCACATCGCTCCTGATTGATCACTTCAATAAATCCCATTAAAATCATCCCCTACTCAACATTTAACAAAACTGACGAGAGCGAGTAAGACGCCAGTGCTAAAGGTTCTGTATAAAAATACTTGCCAACTGCCGGCACATGTGCCATACTCGTGATCCGGGTGCTGCTTGCAGGTCGCCGGTCTGCTCGTGGCATTCACGCAATGCACCGACTAAATAACTTAAGATCTAACTATGTTAAAATACTCTTTGTACAGTAAAATCGAAAAATTGTGTTTAGTAGTTAACAAAAGGCACAGACCCTGGAGTCTGTGGTTAATAAATTTTCGAAAAAAAAAATACTTGGCAACACGAAAAACCTTGAATAGCCATGAAACATTTTGGAGAGAGTCCTCCTTGTCACCTAGGAGTATCAAAAATAGCCTATGTCCTATTCTCACACCTAAGTACCAAATATACAGAAAAATCCGTCTCGGAGGATTTTAATAACAAATACTGTGATACGAGGTTTTGGTATAATAGATTTCAGTGGCTGCATTTCTGATAATTAGTTACTACCATGAAAATCATAATGTATATTGGAGTTGGTGGTGTATTACTTGGTACAAATACATGCCAGTGCAGTTCTCAAAAAAAATTATTGAATTAAGAAAAGATTTTGTCGTCGAACGCGGACTAATAACGAAAATACATAATTATTTTTTGCAAAAAATAGCATGACTTACTCTACCCGTGTACAGAATTCGCGAATATTTCGCACGGATCGATGTAGCATTTTTCACATTATTGTTGATTTATCAAAAATGGCTCAGCCGATTTCAATAAAATTTTAATGGGGACCAATTCCTAAGTATTTCCTTTTCAACAAAAAATAATTATTGAAATGGGACTACTGTAAAAAAAGCTATGCGTGGTTATACATAATAAAAATACTCTTCGAATTGAGTACCTCCTCCGGTTTGGTTCGTCGCGTCGTTCAAAAATTTGTAATAATTACCTACCTACCAGTAATTTCTAAATTTGCTTCTAGCTACTAGAAATTACTAAGTAGTTGATTAAATCAGGCGTTACTTTGCGTAAATCATCTTCAAAATTTTGTTTTGAATAAATATTTAGTGTATTTCCGTTCTGTTTTTGTGTCGTAGGCAAAAAAGTATTTTAAATTATTTGAATAACAATGTAATTTAAATATTATTAGGTAAATGAAAAACAAGGTGTATTTGATATTAAAATTGTAAAATTATCCGTTCAAAATTAAACAACTATAACAATTATAAACTTTAAAAAAATAGTATTACAAAATAGTGAAAGTACCTAATTAACAAAATGCACCCTTATTTTCACTGTATTTTAAAATAAATTGTAATAAATCCGTTAAAAACTGAACAAACAAATTAACACTTTTTTTTCAATTTCAAACAAATTTCAATTTAATTTCAAATTCACTTCTAGTTTTCAAATAATCTTGAATTTTATTTTAGTAAAAACTAAACTTAAAAAACAACAAAACTTAAATCTAAAATAAAAAACTTTTTGTAAGGTATAGGTATTTTACATTATAAATAAATAAACTGCTTTAAGGTCGCTTTCCGCTGGCAAGGTACTTACCTCAGAGGCTGGTGACATTACCCCGTTGGATAACAAGGCTAAGTCTTTGACCGAGGTAAGCACCAGCCCTTGGGTCACTTGCTCTCTCTACCATTTTTTTCTTTGATAAATCTCTATACAAGCACCAGGCTCTAGGACCCCACGGGCCTAAAGTTTCAACTCCAAAAGGCACAAACATTATGGCACGTATCCATTCACCGAGCGATTCATAGTTCTGCCTTTTGTGAATTTTTTTTTCTGATGAAAGACTAGGTGAAAGCCACTCCCAAGTTTTGTTATCTTGACCTCATATCTATCCTATTTTAAATGTCACAACTAACACAACCTAGTAGGTACAGTTTATTATTCTTCAATGGTCACATCACAATAATGATAAAAAATACTAGAAGAATTGCAACTAGTTCTTAGGAAAGAAACTATAAACTATCTGCAGCTGTAAAACGTTATTTCAGTTTTATTCATTTTCAGCATTTTCTTTCAAGCCTTCAGTACCAAACCTAACCTACTATGCGGTTTTATCCGAAGCATCTTTTCCCGAAGAAAATTCTTATAAACACCCACATGTAAATATGTTTAGATCATCGACACGTTGACGAAGAAATTTCATTTGGTCACAGTTTCGGTTAACTCCAGACAATATACCCCGTCCCTGAAGTAAAAAAAACAAATACAGGGAAAACTATGGGCTGCTGTCCGTTAAACAAAAAGGACAATACAAATCACGGAACCCAAAAATATGATAAAACCGCAGCGAAACATCCAATCTAAACGGAGTAAAGGCGATAAATCGGCTCCGCATCGTTAGCCGCGTCCGCGGCCCGATTTATGCTCGGCCGACTCTCGGAGACGAGATGTATCGTATCCGATCGCGGCACGGACGTGTTCATTTGCCCGGGAGATTTATCGGACCGGTTTGTGGCCAGAATGTTTAGTTGATAAAACTTGTGCACTGCACTTCATTAAAAAATATGTTGCCTTCATAAATGGTCCGTCATCACGTCCGTCTTCACCGTGAAGACAAAACGGACTTACGAAAGGTCTTGGAAATAATTTAATATCTATTGTGTAAACCTGATTAAAAATGTGTTTTATACGTTAAATAAAAAAAATGGTTATTATTTTAAAGTTTCAATAAGTTTAATAACATTAATCGTTTCGTTTGTTTGTAATTGAATGGTCTGTTTTGTGTTCCGTTCCCCTACTCCCAGTGTTAGCACGCTTATGGCTGATACACGACGCAGAAGCGTGAGCGGCCGTCAGTGCAGATGAGAGGAGTGATATAATTAATGTCGTCCTCCAACATTCAAATGAGGTCTCTTGCAACTCCACGGTCACCGTGACACTTTATCTTAACAGTGTTCGTTGTTCTAGCCATCTGTTTTCAATTGTTTATGCTCGGCCGATGCTCGGAGACGAGATGTATCGTATCCGATCGCGGCACGGACGTGTTCATTTGCCCGGGAGATTTATCAGACCGGTTTGTGGCCAGAATGTTTAATTGATAAAACTTGTACACTGCACTTCATCAAAACTTTCTGAAAAAAATAATCGATCTTCTGGAAGATTACAGCAAAAAGAATAATATGTCAACGTATATTGTATATGATTTTATAGGTTATCGCAAGTATTTGATGACCGTCTGCGTAATCAGAGGAAGTGTGCTCATTTCTGATACATGATGAACTGGCGTCTGCGTAATCATACTGAAGACGAGAAATATACGAAATTTGAAATCAACTATTAGAAACTGAGCTCACGAAAACAATAAACTCAGTTGTATGTTATGTGAGGCTCCTGGGAAAAAATCAGGACAATTTTATAGTCATCTGTAAAACTCTGTCATACTAACTTCTGACTTGAAAATTACTATAATTTCAAAATCTCGCCTGCACGTATTAAATTGCAAAGAGTAGTTTTAGCTACTAAATCTCACTGTAGCACTAAATCAGGCTTTTACTCTTTACCTTATATTTGAGACACTCCTAGGGTTAAGAGTTTTATTTCTAAGTCTTAAGGGATCAAAGAATAAAAATTAAGATAAAATACGTAAACCTAAGCTTGTGTAGGCGTCCACAATTTCAAATTCAGAACCACTCCACCTACGTGTGCTATAAAATATGTAGTTTAAAAACACCAAAAGTATAAGACAGTATACAGACAGCGACAAAGAGAATAAATAATTTTCTTAACAAAGACATGATTATTTTTGCGTTTCCAAATATTGAAACGACAGAACGGCTTATTAGTGAAGACCCAAATTTCTTGGGAATAAAATAAACCAGCGGAGAAAATTTGAAAGTGAAATGAACTGTGGGCCTATTCTTAATTGGTGAACCCTTTTGAAAAGTTGCCGGAGAATTAAGCGACCAATTTGCATGGTGACTATTTCCTAACTCGCTCGAACTAAGCTAACTAACTTCGAGTAGTTTAGTTCGGATTTGGGTCTTGATCTAGTATAGATGTTACGCAGTAGATTGATAGTTACTGTCCAATTGTAGTAACATAGCTGTTGCCTGCCACTTGAAGTCAATTCAAATTTTAATGTTCCTCCCCTGATTTCTTTAAGCCTCCTGCAGTGGTCCTGCCATCTGTAATCTAATAGCTTTAAACATTATAATAGTGTACTAGACTAGTAAACATTATTTTTTGAGTTTTATTAAATGCTGTTTTACACGTTTAGAAACTGCTATGTATAACCAACGACATAACACGTCCATTTGTTACATTTTAAGGGCGATCAGAGTTTTTTTTCCCGGAACGTAAATTTTATCAAAAATGTACTGCGAATTTTCTCGATGTTAGGTATATAGAAAACACAAAAACACTGGTTGATAGAAGTTTTAAATAATAGTGGACTAGACTACTAAACATTATTTTTATAGAAGTGGACTAGACTAGTAAACATTATTTTTTGAGTTTTATAAAATGCTGTTTTACACGTTTAGAAACTGCTATGTATAACTAACAACATAACACGACCTTTTTGTAACAATTTAAGAGGCGAAAAGAGTTTGCTCCCGAAATGTAAATTTTATCAAAAAGGTACCGCGAATTTTCTCGATGTTATACAGAAAACGCAAATACACTGATCAATGTAGAATCCTCTTAAGATGAGATGTTACATTGGAAACCCTGTTATTTTAACCGTTTAGATAAGAGGTATTTAGTTATTTAGAGGCAACTTGAGGCGGCTTAAAATCTTCAAGGTTCATCGTAGATTTATTTTTTTCATACAGAGCCAAACACAAAAGACTTTCTGAAACATAAAGCATTACTTTAAAAGTCTCAGACCAAATAAAAAAATCAACACAGAATGTTGAGAACAAAACAAGTGAGGCCGGAAAAACTACGCCTTGCCGTGTACAGACACTCTTACACACACATACACGTACAATAGGAAACTACGCTCTGGCTCGTCAGTCAAACTATGGCAGCGCAACACTGACACACTCACCAAATCTATAAAAAAACTGGCCTTTTCACGACGTTCTGTCTTGATTTTTAGGGTACCGTACCCAAAGGGTAAAATCGGGACCCTATTACTAAGACTTCGATGTCCGTCTGTCTGTCCGTCTGTCACCGGGCTGTATCTCATGAACCATAATAGCTAGGCAGCTGAAATTTTCACAGATGATGTATTTTTGTTGCCGCTATAACAACAAATACTAAAAAGAGAATTAAATAAATATTCAAGGGGGGCTCCCATACAACAAACCTGATTTTTCAGACGTTTTTTGTTTTATATTAATAATGGTAAAAGGTGGATGCTTGAAATTTTCACAGAATATTTAGTTTTAAATTCACTTCAATAGTAAAATTAAAATAAAATAAATATTTAAGGGGGGGATTTTCCCATACAGTACGGAACCCTCCGTGCGCGAGTCCTACTCGTACTTTGCCGAATATTATATTTGGTCTGAGTTAAAAGTGCTTACTATTTCAGTATTTCTACGATTTGAATAATGTGTACTCCACTGGAATCTGTTTTCTCCATTTGAGCGTCAATTTTCTGCATTAGGTACTGACACTAAATCCGCTTTGCGACGCCAGGCATCGAAATATTATAATAGGGCTATAAAATGGGATAAAACTTTAGTGCAAGTATTTCTCAAATATGCACTATATCTATGCTACTTAGGTTACGTACTATCACACATATCAGAGGTAAACCTTGTAAAAGTGTTTATATGCATCACTGTAGGTCAGTTAGTAAGCCGTGGTGGTCTAATGGTAGTAATGCCCCCTTACAATTGTGAGGTCGTGGGTTCAAATCCCGGTCCCGTACCTATGAGTTCTTAGGAATTTATCTACGAAATTTAACACCACTGGCTTTTCGGTGAAGGAAAACATCGTGAGGCAACTTGCATATGTCCGTGGAAGAAATTCGATGGCGTATTTGAATTCACCAATGGCCCAATCAACATTCATGGGTAGGCCTAAGTCCTGCATAGGACTATTAAAAGGCTGATACAGTACAGTACAATACAATACAAGTAGGTCAGTTTGCCGAAATTTAAAAAAAAAATTACATGGTATGTTTCTGATGGGATTTTTATACACAGATTTTTTCTTTACATGACAGATGTGATACATGTATACTTTCATTAATTTTTTTGACGTGACAACGTCTTATAAATTGGTTTGCCGGGTGACACTTCAAGAAACTGCGTTACGCTCCGCTCACACTTCATGCGCTCTCATTCGTCTCGAGTCGTTGTCACGTAAAACTTTCGCCCGTATACCGACTTTACACGCAACCAATTTTTAGTAAACTTTAAATCAACACATTTTTAATATTAACACTTCAATGTGCTCGTCTAGTCTATATTATTAGTACGAAATAATTTTTTACCTAATAGAATTCAATGTATTATTTCATAAAACGTCATTTTATTGAAATACTTATCAGCATGATTAACAGTTTTTAACCGACTTCCAAAGAGGAGGAGGATCTATGTTTATGTTCATCGATAATTTAGCCAATTGTGAACAGAAAAAAATTGTTTTATCTCGAAAGGGTATACTGCCGCGTTTTTGAAAAATCAACAATAATGTAAACAATTCGAGCGAAATATTCAAATTGTGTACACGATGGAAGGCGGTTTGGCCATTTTTTGCAAAAAATAATTATTGTTACAACCTCATCTCGTTAATGGATGGTTATCGTTGCTTACTTTGTACTTTGCCAAACCTTTTATTATTGTTCAACATTTCCTATTTGCTTATTACTAACAGGATTCTTTATTTTTGATTTTTTTTACGCTCTCTCTCCAATTGACGTAATAATCACAGTTATTACTAACAGGATTATTTATTTTTGATTTTTTTTACGCTCTCTCTCCAATTGACGTAATAATCACAGAGGCGGCTTTGTGGCGAGCCGTCGGTGAGTGGCGACACCGCGAACCCTGATTTCCTGGGGCTAAATGCGACCCCTGACTCCTCTCTTGCTCTAAGCTCCAGGGTGGAAGTGTTAAAAGGCATAACGCCGCTAGTAGCTCTTAGTGAACGCGCAGCACACCTCTCGACACCCTGAGCCGTCCACACCAATGTTGCCCCTCCGGTGCCAGCTTACGGTAGCCTTTATGAGGGGCCCATTTAGTGGATGGCAAGTCACCACCCGCCTAAATATTGTGAGATGAGGCATTACTTGGCGGGTGCCGCACCTCATTCCATAGATCAGTTCATTATCACGTAGTTATTATTTCATTCCAATAGCCCAGAACTGTACAAATGTCCTGTCTTTACAATAGTTTTCCTCTTCCTACCACCAAAAACAGTGTTTTTCATAATATTTTGTTTGTAAAAGAGCATCTCAATGTTGGCCATGGCTCCATTGATGCCCTTCAAAAGCCCGGCCCTAGCCCGTGATGTGAAAACTCAAGGTGCGTTGAATTATATTATACTTTGAGTTTTTGTCCTTAGCTTTAAAAAAAACTCCGAATAATTCATATGGAAATTTGCAAAATTTTCATAAACTACTACAATATGACAATCACCAAAAGTAACAATCACTAAAATAACAATAGGTGGAGGGACAAAGATAAAGTTTCCGAATCAAAGAACAAGTGGCAATTTTGCTAATTAAAAGGTTAAAGTTTATTCCCGCCATAAACAAGTTGTAGTCATAGACTAGGAAAGAACAGATTAATAACTACAACTGCTTGTAACTATGACTAAAGTTAACAGCTTCCGGAAAATGTGGAGAGATTAAGAGGAGATTGAGGTGACCATTGTTTTAGCGTTTTTCTTAGCACATCAAGAGAATTTTCAGTACATTTTTGATAAAAAGAGATAATGCAAAAATTTCTCGTGTTTAGACCATTATACCTGGTACAGTATTTAATTAATTGCTTTATTTGTTTTGGAAAATGATTTTCCTTTTACTTTCTTCAACAAAAACCACATTTTAAAAGCATTTCATATTTTCGGATGATATTATAGTATGACCATTTAACTGAGTCCTCGCCTGCGCGGGTACAGGGGCGCGCGGGTAGACGACAAAGGGGGGACTGAGACCGGTGCGGGCGGCAGGGACCCGCCGCCCGCACCGGTCTCAGTCCCCTTTGTCGTCTACCCCGCGTCCCTGTACCGCGCAGGCGAGGACTAAGTTAAACGGTCAGACTATAATATTATATACTTTATGACATTGCTTGTAAAAATTGGCGGCGTGAGGGCGGCCTTGAACAAAAATCAAATTAGTAAATACGAAATTCCATTGTAATTAAGCATTAAATACCTTTGTTTTTTTCCATGAATTTATATATTTTAATATGTTTTAAATCTTTTTTTTGGCTACTGTACAAAGTCTGAGCCCACTTTGCAAGATCTTCTTTACGTTCTCGTTACGTCTTATCTGTTTTAAGAAAAGTTTTTAGTTTCTGAATACTTTTCAGCCAAAGTTTTGCGTAAAATATGACTTTTTAGAGACTCTTAACTATTAGGTCATTCATAAAACTGTAAAAACTAAGACGCATAAACCTAACTATTGAAGTGCTGATAACATGAAAAAACAATCATTTAAATCGGATAATACTTAGAGGTAGATAATAGCGGTTTTTGTATGGACCAGTTGGCATCAAACATTCGTCTTGAAAAGAAGAAAAAAAAACATAAAAGTTGAGCATAATTAAAAAAACTGAACAACAAGGTGATGCCAATAGTCTAAATAATATAATCCGTTGCCCATTGTACCTTAAGTTAACGAATAATAACAGTTACTCAGTACCTACTCAATTACTTATTTATAATGTATAGTCTTGATTCCCACTGCAGTGGATGGAACACCAAAGCTCTCGACCGAGAAAAATGACAAGAGAGGGAAGGGAGCCCTGCCCGGGTAGCATGGCAAAGGGAGAAAACCATTTTATCCACTTTTAATGTCAGTTGTCATTGTCAATCTATGCTTTATTTCCACTTTGAGGGGATATAATGGTGGAAAGACAATTTGTCCCTTTGCCATGCTTCCCGTGCTGCAGTGGGACGATAACGGCTAAAATAATAATAATAATAATAATGTCGAATACTTATATAATTAGTATACTTGCCTCGTATAATTTTTCTAACTTCATTTTTCTTTCGTCTAAGATTGCTTTTAATGACATATCTACTACCGTCACAATATGTACATTGTACAATCTACTAAAACATGTAGGTACATTTGAACATTTTAAAATCATTAAATCAGCCATAAAACATCCAGTTCTATACATAAACCTTCGCCTATAGACCCCTAATAAAACCAGTTTGCGGCGACTTGTATCCAGAGTGATTTTGAAATTATCTGCCTTTTAATATTCTGTGCAGTCGAGACCTAACTTGATTTGTTAAGGTTCGGCAGCCATTTGTGAGATTGGCTATTGATAGGGAAGTTTGAAATTAATGCCTGTATTAATTAAGGCGGTGAAGGAATAGGGTTGCTTCAAGAAATTACTACAATTGGACAAAAGTGCCTGTTAAAGTTAGGTACAACAGAGTGTTCTCAGATGTTTGTAAAATCCAACTGCATAACATTATAGTTGATCGAAGCGAAGCGAAGATCTTTGTTTTAATTGATCGAAGTGAATACTCAATTAATTTTTTTGCAATGTAATAATTTACGTGCAGTTTGAAAATAGCATGTTCAGTAGTCTATACAGCACATTGGTAGGAATCTATATATTCTGGGGCAGGGTGTTATTTTTTTATAACAGGGTAAAAGTGCTTTTATTAACTACAGCAAAACTACACTACTACTACATAAAAAGGGTGTTATTGTCCTTGTATATTGTGAATGTTATAAGGCAACCCACGCACAGGGAAACCTAGTAGGGGGCAACGAATCTGAAGCAAGCAGTTTCTATATCTAAAAATCTAAATCTTAAAAAAAAATCTAATTTGGAATAGGATTTGGTTAGTAAAACACATTTTAGTTGCTTTATTTACCGATAAGACATAGCTAAACTTTACAAGAGATATAACTAACACTGCACTTTAATCGACCATAATACGATCTATTCACCTTAAGTACGGCAGTTTAAAGTTGTACGGCAGTTTATAGTTATACGGTAGTTTAGAAGTTAAAAAGCCTGAAATCGGTCGCGTGAGAAGGAAACATTTTTCTTGTAGCAGGTGCAGCGGATTAGTTCCCCTGGAGGGGTTTCAAACCTTTTTGCTGTATGACAGAAAATAGCTTAAATTAAAGTGATCGGTTAAGGCAGGAGTGTTTGAAATCGAAACAAGTATTCAAAAAAGAGATCAACCAAACTTACAATCAAATTCCAAAGGCAAAGGGTGCGATAATTCGACGGTAATAGCTTAGTTTGAGACCAGATAGCCACCCGGCCTATACGAAATTACTTACTAGATATTTTTCAGCGTTCATTTCAGTGTTTGGACGGGTTGTCGCGGTAGCATTTACAACTGAACGCTGTCGTGACTTGAATGACTCGTTAAATTGTAGGTCCCGTCCGCATATTTTAACCGTTTAACATGCCTTCATAGGCTTTAAAATTCTGGCTAAGAAAAACATTGCTAGTAGTCTAGTCCGTAGTTTATTTTCTGAATATTCTTACTAATAATTAATTTTCGCAAAAATCGTAATACTGGCTTCCGTCGTATACAGAATTCGAATTATTTGTACGAATCGATGTGACATCCATGTATATTTTTGTAGATTTATCAAAAACGGCTCAGCTGATTTTGATAACATTTAAAAGGAACCACCTCGGAAGTATACTCTTTCGAACTAAAAAAATTTTTTTAAATTAGTTCACAAATGACGAAAATATCTATGAACATGCACAAAAAAATACGTACAGACGAACATAGTACCTCCTCTTTTTTAGAAGTCGGTAAAAAAGAAAAGAGTTCGTAGAGACCGGGTAACTAGCTTTGGTGTAAGAGTTTTATAGCCGCATAAAGGCCTCTGACATGACTATATAGTTCGGCCGTTCAGAGAATGCGTTCCTGACACGTCATCTTGAAAAAATGTTTTGGCCGATATCTCGGAAACTATGTACTTAAGGGCAAAATACATTATTTTTATTTTTGTAAAACTTACCGTTTACGATTTATGGACCATTTTTGCGAAATTTTATTTCCTACAATAATGATCTTAATGTTTTATGCCCTTAAGTACATAGTTTCCGAGATATCGGCCAAAAACATTTTTTCAAGATGACGTGTCAGGAACGCATTCTCTGAACGGCCGAACTATAAACGGTTAAAACAACCAAGACCTACAATTTAACGTGTCATCCGACCCACGGTAGCGCTCAGTTGTAAATGCCAGCCGCGGTCACCCATCCGAAAATTGATCGTGCTGAACGTTGCTTAACTTCGATGATCGCTATCGAGCACCTAGTCAAACTACGCTATGTATTATTTTACCCTAAATACTGCCAAACTGTTTTAACCCTACAGTGTAGAACCCCTGGCTGCGTTTTACCGTGGAGTGGCCTGGTGACCATTTATCTTGTATTGGGAGGGACAGTCTACAGGATTGAAAGTTTCGCCCGGGACTGCGACGCTATTGTTACCCTGTATAATGTAGTACACCCAGTTTCGGTGTCGGCTTGGCCTTTTGTAGCGTCTGGGTAAAAAGGTACGTTTATTTTCGTCCGTCTTATAAATAGTTTACTTCGTTGTCCTGTATGTAAGTTTTTGTGAAGAAAATTGTACTCATAGTTTATTATTTTAAAATAGTTTAGCAAGATTGACAGGCGATCTGATTAAACCTACTCAGACTTTCCTGAATAGTTTAGCAAGATTGACAGGCGATCTGATTAAACCTACTCAGACTTTCCTGAATAGTTTAGCAAGATTGACAGGCGATCTGATTAAACCCACTCAGACTTTCCTGACTTGCTTGCTTGTAAGCTGCACGGCCATTCCAACTGATCCTATAGACCAAATCATACGAGTCGGCGGAAGTGAAGATAGTCACAAGCTGAGCAATTTTCAATCCTGACTGAAGCTCGCATAAAGCTGTACGTTGATTAGATCTTACGCAGCTTACAGCTAACTTCATATCTGCCGACTTGTATAAATCGGCCTACTCTCAAATTCATGACGAGGCCTATGTTCTATACTAATTTAATTATTGATATTATTTTCACATTGTTGGAGAATATAAAATTAAACTGATAAAATTGAAATTATTGAATATGACTATTGTAATATAACTGAAAACAATATTGTAGTAATGTATGAGCACAATTTAAATTAGTCTATATTATGTTTCATTACATGTATAGACCTTTTTATTTATGTATAATCGAATCGAATGTTTAAGTCGACCAATAATTACTACAATTTTTATTGACGTGTACTAAACTGTATGAATAAATGAATATGAATATAGTGAAATTTCTACGGCTGACATGACAATGATGATGAGTTTTGGCTAAGCAATAAACCAGTTATCTCGTAGAGATTACTACTGCTACTACTGCTACTCTGGTACTTGCTTTGAATTTTGTCATAAACATTATCATTTCAATCTTACTCGATCCATCAAATACGGGCTTAAGCCCGTATTGGGCTTTTTGTCAATTTGCATTTACTCAAATACCGTTCGTATTGGATTGGATACCTGGATATCAAGCAGTGGACGTCCTATGGATAAAACAAGAAGTTTATCCAACAAAACTTTTAAAATCAGCTTATAATAGCAGTCTAATATCAAAATAATGGACAAAATTAGCCGTTCTTAAAATTTCAAACGTGAATCATATTTTTTTTATAATTAAATACATTTAAATGTACCAACTATTATGTAGCTAAAACCACAGTATTTATAGATTTGTCTAATATAACAGAATATTTTAATCAAGTCAGAGATGTGAACCGTTCGTCTGCATTTAGTCCGCCGGTTTCTACATAGGGAATGATTTACCGCTGGAACTGAAGCTACGCTCCAGCATTTCAGCTAGATACGAATAATTTTGCACAAAATCGCTGAAATTCTTAACGTTCTTAGTCATATACATAGTTATTAAAAAAATTATAAAAATGATTATTAAACTTCATAAACTAGCTGACTCGACGAAGTTCGTTTCACTACAGGGCTGATTTAGGGCGCCACCCAAACGCATACAAAAAAATTCATTCAAATCGGTCCAGCCATTTAGGAGTTCAGTGACATACACACGTACAGTAGAATTATATATATAACCATAGCGACCTGCCCCAACTTCGCACAGGTATATTATACAAATAAACCTTCCTCTTGAATCACTCTATCTATTTAAAAAAAAAAACATCAAAATCAAAGTTTTAAAGATATGAGCATACATAGGGACAGACAGACAGCAGGAAACGACTTTGTTTTAAAATATGTAGTGAAGAAAATGTATGATGCGACATGGCCTAGCGGATTGGCAAGTTGAAATAGGCAGCGCATATAGTGCGGAGGAGTGACCGATGGGGTCGATAAGATTTTCCAGTGGAAACTACTTACCTGCAAGCGTAGCATAAAACGTCCACCCACAAAATGGTCAGATAATGTTATCAAGACCGCGAGATCGCGCTAAAAGCAAGCCGCTTTCAACCGGTCTACTTAATATATCTCCAAGTAGCCCAACGAGCTATGGAGAGGGCGATGCTCGGAGTCTTTCTGTGAAATCGAATGAGCAATGAGGCGATCCGTAGAAAGGCCAAACTTACCGACATAGCCCAGCGGATTGGCAAGTTGAAATGGCAGTGAGCAGGGTACATAGCGTGGAGGACTGATAACTGATGGAGTCGAGAAGTTCTCGAGTGGAGACCACGTACCGCCAAGTGCAGTGAAGGTCTTTCACCTACAAGGTGGACGGATGACCTTCCTAAGACCGCAAGATTGCCCTGGATGCAATCCGCTTCCAACCGGTTTTATTGGAGATCCAAAGGGGAGGCCTATATCCAGTAGTAGGCGTCCAAAAGCTGATGGATGGATTGGGAATTTACAAAAGAGGCCTATGTCCAGCAGTTGACGTCTTATAGCTTACTAGAACGATTTCTGGCAGGAAATTGGATCCGTGAAACCCAAGGCAGACCAGTATACCAGGTAGAGCGAGTTTCGTCTATAAACTTAGAAATATGTCACACTAGCAAACAATTTAGAGATTTCCATTTAGAGAATATCGGATGGAAATACAAGTATACGGTTTTAGTAGCTAATTGAAAGACGTCTATCAAATATATTTTGGTTTGTACCATTCACAATAGAGAATTAGATTTATCTGTTTTCTAGAAACGCCTAGTCTTAACGAATCCGAGCCCCTACCATAGGTTCGTTAGGTACAAATGTAATATAAATTAAAATATCAATTTACTAGCTGCCTGTCCCGGCTTTACCCGGGTACGATTGGATAAAAAAGAAAAATAGAAGACAGAAAGAAAGAACGTTTATTTCGTGACAAACATGAACAACCACAGCTAATAACAAAAAGAAGAAAAAACGAGCAAACGACAAACATGTGAAACAGTAGTTATGCAGCAAGTGCTCGCGGTATGCCACGAAAACCGATCCCAACTCAGCGTGAAATGCTGATTGAGGACAATCAGCGCTGGTATTCTGCTGAGACCGGTAGGTGACGTCACGTTCAACATAAATATAAATTTAAACATTAACAACGATTCAGAGTATAAGAGTATAAATACATATGAAAACAAGTGCAACAAAAAAATAGTAAGTAATCACATTTTTTTAAAATATTATGTAGCCTATGTCCAGCGGGGATGAAAAAGTGGCTTTCCAACAGTGAAATAATTTTTCGAATCGGTCCAGTAGTTTTGGAGCCTATTCGATAGAAACAAATAATCAAATCTTTCCTCTTTATAATATTGGTATAGATAGATTTATACAAAATAATCGGCCAAGTACGAGTCGGACTCGCGCACGGAGGGTTCCGTACTGTATGGGAGCCCCCCTTAAATATTTATTTTATTTTAAACTAATTATTTATTATTGAAGTGAATAAAATACTAAATATTCTGTGAACATTTCAAGAATCTACCTGTTACCATTATTAATATAGAGCGAAAAACGTCTAAAAATTCAGGTTTGTTGTATGGGAGCCCCCTTAAATATTTATTTTATTCAGTTTTAAGTATTTGTTGTTATAGCGGCCACAGAAGTCAACATCTGTGAAAATTTCAGCTATCACGGTTCATTAGATAGAGCCTGGTGACAGACAGACGGACATCGGAGTCTTAGTAATAGGGTCCCGTTTTTATCCTTTGGGTACGGAACCCTAAAAAGGCTTTGGAGGTCGGATAGTGGACGCTCCATGACGAATTATGAAAATATAACCCTTAGTAGAAGACGTTCTCGTTAATTGCCCTTTGAAATTGGAATATTCATTAAAGTTCGTGTTTTCAGGAGATGAATAAATCTAGTTCATTACAAAACATATTGTTGTGAATCGCTCAGCCGTGAAAAGTTTGGAAAACATTCTAAAATATTGTTTTTAAACTTTCGCGATTCGAACACATTATTGGCATGTACTACGGGACTAAACGCGCACTAAAATTACGAGATAAATAAATACCTCATCATCCCGACGTTTCGACCGAGTTGCATCGATCGTGGTCACGGGTAGACTGACCAGGGGGGCAATTCTGTTAGCCGATCTCTTTACTGAAGTGATACGTTCTTCAACCTCTCTCGTTTTCTGACAGTTCCGACAGCTCAAAACTGTCAGAAAAACGAGACAGGTTCAAGAACGTGTCACCTTAGTAACGAGATCGGTTGACAGAATTGCCCCCCTGTTCTTTCGTAATTTTAGTGCGCGATTAGTCCCGTAGTACATAACAATAATATTCTTAAATACTTTCCAGAGGCCTAAGTGTGAGTATACGTGGTAAATGATAACTGTCATTGTTATCGTGTAGTTCCACCATTTTTTTAAAGTTATGAATAAGATTAAGATTTTTTTAATTGTAAAGCCGTGTACATACAATTTGGTGTTATATATTAATTAGTTTAACCAGCCTGTCTTTTCAAGAGTACAGTAATATTAAAGGTAGCTACTACTAACTTATTTACATAATACTTATATCTTATTAAAAGTTGTTCTTCGTTTCAGTAATACAGGCGATCAATTGCGAATAATTCTTGCAAGTATAAATACGCTTTAGATTTTAGCTGGTTTTGAATTAAGCCAAATTTATTTTGGGATGTTATGTTAAGTGTAACCGAAGTGAAAGGTTTAAGTTGAAATATGACTACATATTATAAATCATTTGATGATCTTACTGATATTTACGATGTTCTATTTATTCGTCGTATTAAAATAAGCTTCGCTTTGAATTCTTTTGAAGTTTATCCGCCATACTGCGCAAATATCCAATGTGACATTTGATCAGTAGTTCAAATGTCAATTTCCTATGTCAAATTAGTTCTTTGATTAAACGGCAGTTATATGCATAATATGAAATACGAGTATGCACTCGTATAACTCATACTAATATGAAATACGAGTGTGTACTCGTATAACTCATAATAATATGAAATACGAGTTTGTTCTTGTATAACTCATAATAATATGAAATACGAGTTTGTTCTTGTATAACTCATAATAATATGAAATACGAGTATGT
The DNA here is from genome assembly GCA_964007245.1 of Hypomecis atomaria. NCBI lineage: Eukaryota > Metazoa > Arthropoda > Insecta > Lepidoptera > Geometridae > Hypomecis > Hypomecis atomaria. The sequence goes on along the minus strand of OZ023300.1, from coordinate 17,219,808 downwards.
ACTCGTATATCTCATAATAATATGAAATACGAGTATGTACTCGTATAACTCATAATAATATGAAATACGAGTATGTACTCGTTAATCTCATAATATTATGAAATACGAGCATGTACTCGTATAATTCATAATAATATGAAATACGAGTATGTACTCGTATATTTCATAATAATATGAAATACGAGCATGTACTCGTATAATTCATAATAATATGAAATACGAGTATGTACTCGTACTTCATATTATCATGCGTTTCAACGCCAATTCGTATTTCATATGCGTTTCGACACGAATTAATTTCCACAAAATGTTTAACCTCCGCTCTAATTCTCTCTTTCATTATTTTAAGTGCTCCAAAAATCTTTGCTACTTTTTTCTTGTTTCTTCCAAGAGCGCTGTACAAATATTTATCTATTCAGACCAAAACTGCTACAGTTTCCGTTTTAGATGAATTTTATACTAATTTTCTGATCAAGATTTGTGTGGGTATTTTAAGCCGGCTTGGCGATGATATTTGTTTGTTATTGTTCTAGTTTTGTTGTGATTTATCTAAAACTTTCTATATATTAATTCTTAAGGTTTATTTTTAAAAGGAAATTTTATTTACTTGCAGTAGCACTTAAATAAATAAATAAATATCAGGGGACGTCTTACACAAGGTTTCTAACCATAAACTTAGCAACGCTTGTATTATGGCTACCAGAGATTGATAGATATATATTTTAAATACATACTTAATATAGTGATATCCAGACACAGAGCAAACACCTATTTTCATCACAAAGAGGTTTACCCAGTCAACTTTTACACTACTTGAACTGTAGAAAAACAATTTGGAAAAGCAAAAATGTAATTGCATTGTAGAGTTTAGCTAAACTGTACCAGTACAGAATAGTTCTGTAGAATAGTGATGGTGTGAAAACAGTGGTAAGCAGTGCTGCTTATACGATGATGTCCAATTATGAAGGCGTCATCGTAAATTTAATAGCAACGTAAGTAGTGTTCTCTCTATCGAATGCCCAAAATGAAACAGAAACAGAAATAGTCTAAATTGCTAGCATAACTTCGATGGCGTCTTCATAATTTGGCCTGGTACATAGGTAAACCTTTTTATTTCTTTTTTGCTCCGAGGTTAATTATCCTTATCCTTGCTGATATTATAAATCGTTAAGTTTGTTGTTGGTTTGTTTGTAACTCTTTCATGCTCCAACAGAAAGAGGGATTGACTTGATTTTTGCATAGATGTATGTTATGTACAAATTACTACTACTTTTATTCCGGAAAATAAGAGGTTCTTAATATACGGGCGAAGTCACAGACAACAGCTAATACAAAATATTTACTAAAGTGGTTCTCTTTTACCTTGTTTTTGTCGTTTCCAATTGAATAACACTTTTATTTTCACACTTTTTTAAAAAACTCAAGTACTTATATCAAAACGCATACAAGCACACACACACACACACACATTTTCACACACTACTTTCATCCAAATCACCTACAACTAACACTCAGTCCTTTAGCAATTGTATTTTCAATTTTCCCCAGTATTCCTACAGGACTTAGTTATCATAATTAATATCTTACCGATCTGTCTATGGATCTGTTAATACTTCATTTCTAAAATTGTAAGCAACTCGTGCTCAGAAACACAGGCCTCATCGCCTAGTTCAGGGATTACTATTAAAGTAAAAGTATGTAATGTGTTTTTTGACAATAAATATATATTATTATATTACTTTCACACTTTTTTTAAAAACTAACGATTCCCGAGCAACCCGACGTTTTTACAAACATTTTAAATCCCACAAGTCATTATCTCGAAATCTCAACTTTTAACTAAGTTCAACTTCGTAATTTAACTTAAATTAAACTTTATGAATCTTCTCTAATTAAGCATACCATTCTTTTACGTAACTCAAAGTTTTAACTCAAGCAAGATACTGTCTTGGGTGCACTAAACTTGCACATTTGTACGCTCTGGGTGATATTTAATGCAGCATATTCGTACGGTATGCTTTTAGTGCATTTCTATGTAGTTAAGTGTGATGCACAAAGGTGCACTTCCTGGAGATATGTTATTGTAGATATGGTAATGGTATCTGGATGTGACAACAGGTGGAGTATGACAAAAATGTAGCCAAGGCAAGGTAAACGGAGCCTTGGTCGTCCGGCTGCAAGATGGGTCGACAATATAGTCGAAATCGTGGGTCGAACCTGAACATGATTGGAACAGGACCGAGGCAGATGGCACAGTAAGAGAAAGGCCCATATCCAGCAGTGGGATAAAGAATGCTGTGGATGATGATGATGATGATCTGGGCGATTAATAACTCGTAATCTTACTGTTTCAGTATGTAAACAGAAGAGTATAAAAAAACGCTAATTTTTAATTTAGTCATACTACGAGTATATTATGTTTCTTGTGTTTTACTAGTCATCTAGTTAATAAGTCTTTTCTGGGTAGATAACTAGGGTAAACGCGTTCTAACAAAGACATTCCTTAATAGCTAGTTCTAAATTGGGAAAACGCGTTTTCCCTAAAATCGAGTTAAAACAGTAACATATACAGGGTTATTCCTAATCAATTATCATCATTTTTGTGGCTTATTCTGTAATCAAATCTTACAACTTTTGTTCTGCGACTTTTGTCAAAACTCAAATAAAAATGGTTGTTCCATAGGAAAATATTATCGTTCACCCGCGACAAAAGTTGCTATAGTTTTGATGTACAGAATAAGGTTATTCCTAATCAATTAGCATCCTTTTAGGGGCTTATTCTGAACATCAAAACTAATAACTTTTGATCTGCGACTTTTGTCAAAACTTTAAAAAAAATGTTGTTCCATAGAAAAATATCTTTCAACCGCGACAAAAGTTGTTAGTTTTGATCTACAGAATAAGCCCCTAAAAGGATGCTAATTGATTAGGAATAACCCTGTACAGTATAATCCCCAGTCGCTTACCAGTAGACTAAGCAGTGAAACTTGGTCCTATTTTCATAAAGGGTTTCAAGCTCCAATATTAACTGCAATACAGGGTTATTCCTAATCAATTAGCATCCTTTTAGGGGCTTATTCTGTACACTAAAACTAACAACTTTTGATCTGCGACTTTTGTCAAATCTAAAAAAAAAATATTGTTGTTCCATAGAAAAATATCGTTCACCTACGACAAAATGTAAGGAACAGCTGTTTACAATATTATAGTCACATAACAAAAGTTGTTAGTTTTGATGTACAGAATAAGCCCCTAAAAGGATGCTAATTGCTTAGGAATAATCCTGTATATAAAAGATTTAAACTAAGTTCTCCGGACCTAACACGAGTTTATACAATCTTCTTTCCAACATCCCGGTTACATAACGTATGTCCCGTGTGAGCTCGCGGAGAGCTCCGAGTTGGTCAAATATAAACCTAATTTCGCACCGCTTTGTGCACCGCTATTTATGAGTTTAGGCAGCTTAATCACTAGGAACTTAGACAAATGCGTCTGTACTGTTATTTTGAGTATCGTAATATTTATGATACAGGAGCGAGCGCATTGTTCATTGGCATTCTAGAGACACCTTAAGAGATAGAGGACGACCTAAAACAAGATGGAATGACGACATTACCGAGGTCGCAGGTGCTACCTGGACCCGTCTAGCGCAAGGCCGAATTGTATGGCGAGACATGAAGGAAGCCTTCACCAAAATTTGGGTGCCCCAAAATAAATAAGTTTAATTTTCAGAATCAATAATTATGATTATATTATTATATTTCATCATCATGTTTTTTTTTAATGATGTAATCCAAATGTATATAATTATTATGAAGGGCTAATAAAGGCTGTTTTCTTTTTTATTTATGATATAGTTAGAGAGAGACCTATGGTCGCAAGTTCATGCACATTCATGTGTACTTACTTGTACAAGTAAGTACACATGAATGTGCAGCGTGGTGGTGTTGTTTTCCAAGAAAGGTGAACATCTTATTGAAGAACTACAGACCCATCTCGCTTCAGAGCCATGTCTATAAGCTGTTTTCAAGGGTCATTACGAACCGTCTCGAGCGCAAGCTTGATGACTTCCAGCCTTCCGAACAAGCCGGTTTCCGAAAGGGCTTTAGCACCATGGACCACATTCATACGCTGCGGCAGGTTATACAGAAGACCGAAGAGTAAAACTTGCCACTTTGCCTAGCGTTTGTGGACTATGAGAAAGCCTTTGATTCGGTCAAGACTTGGGCTGTGCTCGAGTCTCTCCAACGATGCCGTATTGACTATCGGTACATCGAAGTGTTGAAGTGCTTGTATAATAACGCCACTATGTCGGTCCGAGTACAGGAAGAGAGCTCCAAGGCGATCCCTTTAAAAGGAGGCGTAAGACAGGGAGATGTCATTTCTCCGAAACTGTTTACGGCTACTATGGAGAACGCCTTCAAGCTCCTGGAATGGAAAGGATTCGGCATCAATGTCAATGGCGAATACCTCACTCACCTTCGGTTTGCCGACGATATAGTAGTCATGGCAAAATCGATGGAAGAGCTCAGCACGATGCTCGAAGGCCTCAATCGGGTTTCCCAACAGGTGGGTCTTAAGATGAACATGGACAAGACGAAAGTCATGTGTAATTCCCATCTTGTACCCACCCCGATCTCTGTTGGGAACTCGGTTCTTGAAGTCGTTGACTCGTACATCTACCTAGGACAAGTAGTCCAGTTAGGTAGGTCCGACTTCAAGAAAGAGGCCAATCGCCGAATCCAACTCGGCTGGGCAGCGTTCGGAAAATTGCGTAACGTCTTCTCGTCCGACATACCTCAGTGCCTCAAGTCGAAAGTTTTCGACCAGTGTGTGTTGCCAGTGATGACTTATGGCACAGAAACGTGGTCTCTCACTATGGGCCTTATTAGTAAGCTCCAAGTAGCCCAACGAGCTATGGAGAGGGCTATGCTCGGAGTCTCTCTGCGAGATCGAATCAGAAATGAGGAGATCCGTAGAAGAACCAAAGTTACCGACATAGCCCAACGGATTGGCAAGTTGAAATGGCAATGGGCAGGGCACATAGCGCGGAGGACTGATGACCAATGGGGTCGGAAAGTTCTCGAGTGGAGACCACGTACCGGCAAGCGCAGCGTAGGACGTCCACCCACTAGGTGGACGGATGACCTCATTAAGACCGCAGGATCGCGCTGGATGCAAGCCGCTTCCAACCGGTCTTATTGGAGATCCATAGGGGAGGCCTATGTCCAGCAGTGGACTTCTTGTGGCTGATGGATGGATGACTTGTACAAGTAGGTCCAAGTAATACATAGTAGTTCAGACCCGACATTCAAACTACAAAGCAAAAATTTCTGGCTAATTTACTTCAGAATTTCAATTTAAAGATAAGTTTAAATAACAATTTTAGAACACGAAATGAGCTGCGGTGATATTTGAATTATACTTTTGAAATGACATATTACAGAGACGCCATCGTAAATTTAATAGCAACGTAAAAAGCGTTATCTCTATCGAATGCCTAAAGTGAAAAAGAAACAGAACTATGCTATTTAGCTAATAATAATTACGATAGTGCCTCTGTAATCGGGCTTATTTAAAAATTAAAATTAAATTCATGATAAACGTACCTTTTAAGACGAAAGTAGGCCCTATTATGAAAGCATCATCGTAAATTTAATAGCAACGTAAAAAGTGTTCTGTCTATCGAATTCCTAAAGTGAAAAAGAAAAAAATATATTCAAAATTGCTAAAATAACTACGATGGCGCATTTATAATTGGGCCTACTGTACTGCCAAAGATATTTCGTTAGTAAAAGCTTGTTTAATGTATGCCTGATGTAAGTGCTCTCAAAATAATGTTAATTCATCTAATCCTGTCCGAGAATTAAATATAAATTATAACATCTAAAGTTCTCGTTAATGTCGCTTGAACTTTTCAAAAACAGCGATTTTCTTAAGCAGCTCATTAATTTTAATTGGTATGTCTTAAAATTTTACAAGGTCGTATAAATTTTACGTCAAAAATGTTGGAGAAAACATCTAAGGAATCGCCCTTTATTTTATAAGGCGATATCGTAGTTTTTTAATTTCTGATCAACTTAGCGGTAAATGTTTTAATCTTTGACAGACAAGATATTCCGGCTAAACAAAGTAGTAGGCTAGATATTCAGGTTAAGAAAAGCAGCAGTCAAGATATTCAGTCCTTCATAGCACCCTCTTTTTTACTGTATGGAGGTTAAGTAAACTTTATTTGCAAATAATTATACCTATCATTCACACGACGACAATTTAGTGGATTAAAAAAAATGTGTGAGGAATACTCATGTCAAAGACATTAAATATATTAAAGATATTTATTCAGACCTTAAGTAAATCTAGAATAATGCTTACAAATCTTACCGATGACTGTACTGTACCAGCCTTTTTAATAGTCCACTGCAGGACGCGTAAGCCTACTCACGAAGAGTGATAGGCCCATAACCAACACACTCGCTTAGTGCAGGTTGGTGGATTCACATACACCATGGAATTTCTTCCTTGGACATATACGGCCGTGGTGGTCTAGTATATAACCGTGTTGGTCTAGTGGTTACGACACCCGCCTTACAATCGTGAGGTCCTTGGTTCAAACCCGGTCCCGTACCAATAAATTGCTTGGATTTTAAGTACGGAATTTCACACCACCGGCTTTTCGGTGAAGGAAAACATCGTGAGGCAACCAATGACTGGTTACTCTTAATAGATAATTATGTTCTGGATGCCAAAAGGCATACTATGGCGAATTTCTTACCTTTTTTGTATTCATAACACACACCGACTTGGCATTTTTTTTTCTAAAAACACCTGTAATTATAATCGCAAGATAATATGCGAACTATTAAGAATAGGTATGTCTATATTGTAGATTATAGAAGGTAACGATGAAAATGAGCCGTAAAATATCTTCTACGTACTGAACATAGGCCTCGCTTACAGGTCTCTAACAAGATCTCTTGCATCCAGCGTAGACCTTCAGTCTCTGTTCACTTCACTGTTCAATCCTGACTGAAGCTCACATACTCGTAACAATTGCGCGATGATGGCTTTGCGCAGTTCGTAGCTAAATTCACAGCCGCCAACAAGTTTGATTCGGCCTATACAGGGTTATATCTAATCAATAACCATCCTTTTAGAGGCTTATTCTGTACATCAAATTAACAACGTTGGTTCTGCGACTTTTATCAAAACAAAAAAAACAGCTGTTCCATACATTTTGTCGCAGGTGAACGATATTAAAAAAAAATTTAAAGTCGTAGAACAAAAGTTGTTGGTTTTGATGTACAGAATAAGCCCCTAAAAGAATGCTAATTGATTAGAAATAACCCTGTATAACCCTCACTTATATTTAGTCGCTACTTGAAAACTTTAAGCGCCATTGAATTACTAGAACATATTAATATTCCCTATTATAAATATCAGCACCTTAACTCACCTAGGGATTAATAACGGAATTCATAATATTCTCCATGATTCATTACCATATATTGAAATTTTAATTGAATTCAGAGAATCGCCTGTACAATGGAGGCCGAAGTCAGCCATTAATTGTATATCCAATCTTTTACGGCATGTACTGCAATGGACGCAGTTTAATTTTTAATTGTGAAAGTTATCATTTCAATTGTAATTTCAATTGATTTTATTTGTTTCTGTTTTTTTTTATCGTGAATAAATCCACGCTTGCAAATCAAATGCTGCATACGTTTGACGTTTGGTGTGGAGTGGCTCCTGCGGTGCAGATTATTGGGCATTTAGTGTTAGTGTGTGACATCCATGTTATTCCAGGTACTGAAATGGTTTTGAGGTTTTTATTTGGTTTTTTTATTTGCCTACAATCACTTTAAATAGATAATAAGCCCGATTACAGAGGCGCCATCATAATTACATTAGCTAAATAGCATAGTTCTGTTTCTTTTTCACTTTAGGCATTCGATAGAGAGGACGCTTTTTACGTTGCTATTAAATTTACGCTGGCGCTTTCGGGCTCATTGTATAAGTAACTCTTTAATAAGTATCTATATAAATAAGTATCTCTTAACCTTACTTATATTAGGTAAAGAAGGAACCTCGTATATAGATGCTATATCTATGTCCCCTAACTGCAGAGAGAGCGTTCAATAACATTGCCCGTATCAAGTTTATTGCTTCAATATCGATGCGGTTTGCACAAACAACCTTACTTAGATATTAGATACATAATTTAATATCCTTCGCTTGAACGTAGTTAGGATAAAGTTATAATTACGGTCTGTAATTATTATGCTCAGTGTGGTAACCGTGATGTACCCGTTTTTAACCGATTTACAAAAAGAAGAAGGTTTTATGTTCGTATGTATGTATTTTTTCGCCAATTGTGAACCGAATCATTTTTACTAGTTCAAAAGGGTAAGGGTAAGGGTCCCGAGGTGGTCCAATTAAAGTTTTATCTTAATCGGTCGAGCGGTTTTAGAAAAATCAACAACTGAAATAATTCCATGCATAAATCGAGCGACCTATTTGACTTTTGTACACGATGGAAGTCGGTTTTTCCACTTTTTGCGAAAAATAAATTATTGTTTAAATAAATTAATAAGTTTTGTTTCAAAAACCTACTCGCTAACTCTAAGTCTAATTGAGTATAAACGAGTATGACAGTCTAATTGAGATCAGTTAGATTTTATTCCGGAGATCTAAGGTTTTGATTTGAACGCACGTTACGCTTTTGATGTTTTGTACGAGTATGATGCGCATTCAGTGAAGGCAGTTCATATAGAAGCTGAAAACAACAATAACGATCTCAGATGCAGATTATATAAATGGTAAACGACACCACGAGCGCCATTTATTGTTTGATGCTTTATTTCACTTTACAGTCCCCAGATAGACCTTACTCACTCATAAAAAACCCTAAGCCAACGGTCACAAAACTCACACTTCTCAGTTACGAAAATGTACACACCTTCAAACCGACCTCATGGCTCAACCTATCACTGTGACCCCATACGTCCCACCGTTCTAAACCTGTAAAATTCCCGAATGCCCTCGTAAAACCGAAAAAAGGAAATTACTAGCACATGGGAATTCGCACAACCTTTGGGTTCTGTCATGCACTCATATTATTATGCGTAAACAGAACTTTGGACCACTACTCTACCTGCGAGTGTGGAGAGAAAATGTTTCCCGTTTGCTTAACTTTGCATAAAAGTTGGAGATAATTTTTTTGCATTTTTACATAGATTATTATTTTAGCACACACTCTTGTGTGCTAAATTTTGGAAGACTTTAAATTTTTTATTTCAATTTATATTAAATGTATATTCATTGCAATTAACGCAGCAATTACACAAATCACTACTTATTCTTATTCTAATTTGATGTGGGGGCGATAAGTTCTGCACTAACGTCCCGCATGGGGTGTTTTATGCATTTTCCCCTCCAGCGTCTATCTTCAGCCAGCCCAGCTCCTTAAAGTAGCGGAGCGTGGCCCTGGGATGCTGGCATAACTGCTTCAGTAGCTTAGATGGTGAATAAGATGATGTCGATGTGGATGACTAAGCTGATGAAAATGCCAATGCAGGAGCGTCATGCCACCCGTTAGCTATTCTAGTCACTATCACGTTCATTAAACTAATGTTACGACGATATAATTACAATTTATAAATATTAACTATGTCAGAGGCCTTCAGGCGGCTTTAAAACTCTTGACACCAGGGCTAGCTACCCGGCCTTTACAAATTTACTTAATTATCTAATAATTATTACGTACCGGCAAGCGCAGCGTAGGACGTCCACCCACAAGGTGGACGGATGACCTTATTACGACCGCAGGATCGCGCTGGATGCGAGCCGCTACGAACCGGTCTTATTGGAGATCTTTAGGAGAGGCCTATGTCCAGCAGTGGACGTCCTATAGCTGAAACAAACGAACGAACGAATAATTAGTTTTTTTTTTTTATAATAACAGTGCAGCGTCAGTCTTATATTATTTTATAGTTGAACATAGGCCTGCCTTTGAAAATTGATTGAACTACATCCACCACGCTGGTCTAGTTGCTAGTAATCAGATTCCACACCGTATCGATTTTTTTCTTTCAAAAACACCTATATTTCCTTACAAGCTGGCCCGCCCCGGCTTCGCCCGGGTACGATTGGTTAAAGAAGACAGATTTTACTCGTATGAGTATTGTGCCTATTTACCTACCACGTAAAGTAGATATGTCACTCACATGAACACAGTTATCTTAGAATTAGAACACTTAGAATCAGAACACAGTTATCTTAGCGCGTTTTCATATTACAGTATCATATAAGCAAATATTTTTTCCACAGAACACCCACTGCTTAACATAGGGCTCCCTTATTAGATCTTGAATAACACCGAATAAAACCATTGCAAGAATTTTGCATCCAGCGTCCATCCATGTATCCACCAAAAAATGAGGTTCGCAATTTGACTGTGTGTTTCATTTTGTATGTATGTTACGCGATCATTCCGTCAATTATGAATCAATTTTGTAGTAGAATCGACCGAATTCGCTTCAGAGTTTTTAAACGGTTAGAATATTAGAGACCCGCAGCCCGCAGTCCATCTAAATTCTATCAATGTAAGTTAGTTGACGTTTTAATATACACTTGTTTTTTAATCTTTTCTTCATTCGAGTACTTTGTAAAATATTAGCCATCAGTTCTACTTCTACGAATTGTGTGCCCTACCTAAGGCCTCTTCAACTTGCTAACCCAAAAAGGTGATGGCACCAATGGAAGCGCTGGCAACCAACGTGTTCCGATGGTCTCTACCAGATCTTAGATTCACGTGAAGACCTTCTCTACACTTGCCAATACATTGTCTACATTCGATAACTTTAAAGCCCCATCGATCGTTCGTTTTACGAACTATGTATGTGTCAGGACACTCACTCCACTCACTATCACTACAACAGAAATTATAAATCGTCTGTATGTCGGTTGCCTAAGTTAGCTTTTCCAAATCTGTAGGTACTATATAAATAGACGCATTAATAGAGGAGGTATATAGCCGTGGTGGTCTATTGGTAGTAACACCTACCTTACAATCGTGAGTTGGTAGGTTCAAATCCCTATTGCGCATCAATCAGTTTCTTTGGAACTTATGTACGGAATTTCACATCACTGGCTTTTCCGTGAAGGAAAATATCGTGTGACAACCTGCATACCTACGTCCGTAGAAGGAACTGGATTACGTATTATTATAGGAATCCATTGGCCGCACTGGGCCAGCCTGGTGGATATGGCCCAACCGTAGGTAGACTCTCTCGCTACTCAATAGATTACAACGCGGTCGCGGCTTCATGTCTATTTCATATCACTTCTTTATACTTTCGTCAAAATTGTAAGCAGTTAAAGGATAAAGTATTTTTTTTAAACACTTTAGACGATACATTTACATTCGATGCCCGGATGCCCTATATGAATCCGCCAACCCGCACGGGACCAGCGTGGTGGATATGGCCCAATCACACTTCGTGGGTAGGCCTATGTCCTGCAGTGGACTATTAAAAAAGGCTGGTATAGGTACAGGTACCTACAGGAATAGCGGATATAAAATATGGTGATGCCTAGCTCGCCGAGCGAGATGAGCGGTGACCACGCGATTTTTTTCTAATACTTACCTACATTTTTAAACTCATGATATCTTTCCAATGAAATGTCTGAATTGGACAATTTAAAAAGGTGTATAAAGGTCCTAAATTATTCTTGAATATAAAGTAGTTTATTTTGATGAGAGTTTACATAATATTATACCATGATGTAAATTAAGAGCCTTTTCTTGCGGCGGCATTTCAATTAAAAATTTCTAATAAAAAAAACACTTATTGTGGCTTAACTACTTATAATAGATAGACATACTCCGTCCCAACACTTTTTGTAAATAATGATTAGCTCTACAAAGTCGTAGTATATTATTTTATTGTATCATCAATAGTTTTCGCAGCGCACGCGATGTAAATAATTTTTTATTTAATTTTTGTACTTTTGGGTTACAAATGGGAGTTTTAGTAAGTACCTCTAATTATTTAAAAAACGTAATATAGCTTTTGGCATCCAAGGATAACATAACTTTCCAACAGTGAAAGATTTTTTAAATCGGTTCTTTAGTTTCGGAGCCTATTCGATGCAAACAAACAAACAATCAAATCTTTTCTCTTTATAATATTGGTATAGATTTCTTTCGAGCCAAACGAAGTCATCTGGAAGACACTATTGTACTTTCGTATGTTGTTTAAAAAATGTCCGGATAGTGGATGATTACTTGTCAAAAGATATTTTTTTATTGGTTGTGGCGGCTCTTCAATATTGGGGAGACTAACTTTTTCAGCTGCACACCATGTTAGGTTTCATCGTCTCATTTTTTTGCATAACACTTAGGGCAAATCTTATTCATGGTTCCAATTTGGACGGAAGGCTGTTGAGCATAATCTATTTGTGGATCGTATCTGAATGCTGATCTGTTACTGTGAGCTAAAATTTGAGTTCGAACTCTAGTTGTTAACGTATGTTGTCTTTCTCTCTGATCTCGTAGGCGTTGGGAATGCTCAGAGTTCGATTCCGTAGTGCGAGTTAGAATATTTCTATTATTTTGCGAACGCTCGATACTCGACTCTCGCGCGTGGACTTGGGAGGTTCTCAAATGTGGTTCAGCAAGCCTCTGCGAACGCTCGATACTCGACTCTCGCGCGCGGACTTGGGAGGTTCTCAAATGTTGTTCGGCAAGCCTCTGCGAACCCTCGATACTCGTCTCTCGCGCGCGGACTTGGGAGGTTCTCAAATGTAGTTCGGTAAGCCTCTGCGAACCCTCGATACTCGTCTCTCGCGCGCAGACTTGAGAGGTTCTCAAATTTTCCTCAGCAAGCTGCTGCGAACGCTCGATACTCGACTCTCTGTCACGCGATTGCGACGCGTATTCTCTCCGGCTTGTAAGACGATTTTCAGTTTCCGATGAAGATTCTTCATTACGACGTATTTTTGATGCCGTCGCCTTGCCTGGGGACTATGTCTAGAAAGTTGAGATCGTCATCTTCTGGGCATTTTAAAATGGTAGCAAATATAACTAAATTGCCTTTGTACCTCATAGATGATTTGCTAACTGTTGAACAGGAATTATGACGGAAACGGGCCTGCAGCTACACAGTTAAATTAAATAATCCTGAATATGTGTTTAAGCAATTAAATTTATAATTCAATGTGTTTAAAGCTGTAAACTGTTAGCTGTTTATATTTCAAACCATTCAAACATTTGACAGAAGTGACACACTTATTTTTGGTTGCTAGGGTAACAATAAGCAATAGACTATGACAGTTAAATATTACATACTTTTTACATATTCTCATTACATAATATTTAAATTATAAGGTAATTTTTTTACACCTTGAGTTACGTTATTGAAGTTTTAGCAAGGATCCCTAATTAAAAAAAAATGTAATATAGCCTATGGCATCCGGGGATTGTGTAGCTTCCCAACAGTCAAAGAATTTTTCAAATCGGTTCAGTAGTTTCGGAGCCTATTCAATGCAAACAAACAAACAAACAAACAAACAAACAATCAAATCTTTCCTCTTTATAATATTGGTATAGATTAGTACGGCAACAGGATTTCAACCCACAATTTCTCGATTGTGGGGTGAGTACCATTATCCCTGAAATTATTTTAATTTTCATAGTGCATCCCACACTAGGTTTATCTCAAAGAGTTATTTTTGTGATAAACATTTCAAAAATTCATCGCGAATGCAGGACTCGAACCTTGCGTCTTCGGATCACTAGCCCGACGCTCTCCCAACTGAACAACACACATACGGCGAATTAGCTCAGTTGGGAGAACGTCGGGCTATTGATCCAAAGAAGCAAAGTTCGAGTCCTGTATTCACGACGAATTTTTGAAATGCTTAACACAAAAATAACTCTTTACCATTATCCCACTAGGGTATCATGACCTCTAATACTTACTTTTCTTAGAGTAATAACTTTCATCCATCCATCCATTAGCCATAGGACTTCTACTGCTGGACATAGGCCTCAACTACAAATCTTCAATAAGACCAGTTAGTTGATAGCTGCTTGCATCCAGAGCGGTCCTCTGGTGTTAATGAGGTCATCCGTCCATCTTTTGGGTGGACGTCCTACGCTGCGCTTGCCGGCACGTGGTAACAACTGTTATGATAATATTTAAGTATATTTTAAACAAACAGAATACCTACACTTTAAAATATCAACATAATTGCAATTCAGCCTCACCGTGTATTCTACAAGTACGTAGCCATAATTCCTAATGCGTTTCAAATGGACTTTTAATTCCCCAGAATTTTGAGGTAAAAATTTTCACTGTTTACGAGTTTCAGTGGAACCCTAAAAAAGGTCCCCCATTTGCTCTGGACAATAGCGTTGGGGCAATTTTTCACGCGTGCTATGTACTGGACCAGGGCCCTCATTCAGCTGTAAAACGAAACTGAACTGGAGCGTTTTAAAACCTTTTTTTTTGTTTTGCGGAAGCTGGTAAGAAACAATCCCCAGACTCTATAATTGTATCATAAGAATTATGTCTAGCGTTCGCCAGTTTTGACAGTGGCATATCAGCAGTCTGAGCAGGCTGAAGCCTAAGACGGTAGATTTTAGAGACGGCAAATTTTGGACCTTTTATTTTATTATTGACAACACTAAAAGATTAATTTGTATATCTAAATATTACAGTCTGCAGAAAAAATAACATATAGTTCGTTAGGGGATTTTTGGACCTTTTGTCCACAAATCCCCAGCCGCAATGCCGCAGGGGATTTTTGGACTAAAGGTCTACAAATCCCCTTAATCAATATTTACACACTTTTGAAATAAAATACCAGGACTTTGTAAGGTAAATAATCGAATCTTTATTTTTTACATAGTACGAGTAGTGAACCAAAAAAAAAAATCTTCGATAATTTTGTATCAGTGTTGATATATGTAATCTCTCACACACATATTTCCAAATATAACATTATATTTGGAATAATTAAAATATCACAAAAAACATATTTTCACATGAATCACACAATGTTTATGGAATGATAATGAAGATTTAAATCTTTATCATCAATCAATCTGTAATTATTATTTTATTGTTAGAAAACGATTATTTTATAATAACACAGTCGATAACTCAAAACTCAAAAAGGGTCTTATCATTCGTTCGTTTTAGCCATAAATAATATACCTAATTAAAAAACCCCCGACACAAAAATATTTGATAACAAACTTTCAATTGACAACCATTTTGAGCACATTTGTAGAATTTTGGTTTGGTCCCCACTTTAACCCACCATAACTCTTAAACGGCTCAATCGATTTTTATAAAACACTAGCTTAAAACCCGCGGCTTCGCCCGCGTTTTCCTAGTACTTGCTTAAAATTATAATAGCCCGCGATTTGGCACTTGTTGTCTTACCGTAGCACTTATTTCAAGATTCAATATACTTTATTTGTCAGAAACATGGTAGCGTAAACAACATACAAAGTAGTACATATACAAATTTTCAGAGAGTAGAAAATGCATGCTCTTGCCCATTGTGGCGTACAAATATAAAAGGCATATTTACACTTTAAAAACATTATAAGCAGAATTTTAAAATAATATAATTGTATATTAAGAATACTACTGATTTATAAGAAGCCAAAAATTGACATTTTAGTAAAAATGATAAATATGATGGATTGCTTATAATGATAATAAGCCACTATTTCGCCCGCGTTGTTGTATTGCTTTCTTAAAATGATAATAGCCCATAGATTGGCCGCGTTGTCTTAGTACATTCTTAAAATTATAAGAACTTGCAGTTTGATCCGTGCTCTCTTAGTAGGTATTTATGCCTAGGATGATATATAATATCCCGCGGTTTGGGCCGCGTTGTCATAGTACTTGCTTAAGATGATATTTTGTGGCCTGCGCTTTGGTCCATATTATCTTAGTACTTGCTCCAAATAATAATGGCCTCAGTTTGGGACGCACCATTTTAGCACCTTCTTGATTAATCTGAGAGCACGGCGGGCGGTGCCCCGCCAAATCAGACATTTGACTTAACTCTTTTACTATTTCCTGTGGGAACTGTTTATATCTAGATAGTGAGTATGTAAACCTATCGTATTAACATGTAAATGTAATATTTTATGAATTAATTGAATATGAATATACTTTACGTGATTATGGAAAACTAATCCATGTTATTGCCTACTCACATATCTATCTTACATAGTTAATAAATAAATAACATAAATAGTTAGCAATGTGATAAATAGTTTTCCAGAAACTCACCAAAATCAAACCAAGTTCATCAGCACATTTTAAAATACTTTATTTTTTAGCGAAATTTTTTAGCATTTTTCAGTAATTGTTGTGTAATAGACCAATCAACTGCTTTTTTTGCAAAAAAGTTTTTTACAGTGATTTCAAAACAGATGTATTATGAGCTCAAGGGCCACATACGACAGTGCGAAGCAACACTGCGGGCCGCACACTGATGAACTTAATTATAACATACCAGCCCGAGTTGTTTTAGGTTACCGCGCTGTCCACTGAACGAACCATGGCAAAAAAACATGCGCGAGCGAAGCGAGCGCGAAATTTTTTAGCATTTTTCAGTAATTGTTGTGTAATAGACCAATGAACTGCTTTTTTTGCAAAAAAAAAATCGGTTTTTTACAGTGATTTCAAAACAGATATATTATGAGCTAAGCAGACTAACGACTGCTATCATGCGCGACCGCGGTGAGCCCCAATTTTGTTTTGTTTGTTATTTTCAGTCATTTTAATCCTGGCATGAACAAAGCAGACCACGTTACTACTTATATGCGCGAGTGCCGCGAGCGTGAATGTTTTTCCGTTAATTTTTAGTTATTTGAAAACAAATATGAACATTTTTCAGATTTTAATTAAAGAATGTACCGCGGGCCGCACCAATAAAGGCCGCGTTGCCGCATGCGGCCCGCGGGCCGCGTTTTGACGACCACTGGTCTAGTGGTACACCCGCTTTACAATCGTGAGGTCCTGGGCTCAAATTCTGGTGCCGTAACAGTAAACTCTTTGAAACTTATGTACGGGATTTTACGCTACTGGCTTTTCAGTGAAGGAAAACATTGAGGTTACATAAGTACGTCCGTAGAAAAAAAAACATGGCATATGTGAACACACCAACCCGCACTGAGGTAGCGTGCTGAATATGGCCCAATCACCCTTCCTGGGTAGGCCTACGTCCAGTAGTGGACTATTAAAAAGATCGGTACAGCATACGGCATGTTTGATTAAGCCATCAGTCATTTCGATTTTCCTGACTGAAGGAACCCATATTTTTCCCGGAACAATAAGACAATCTTACCCAAAACCGTTCAGCCAGCTGAAAGTGATCGAGGTAGTTGTAGGACATTCAGGCGTCGTCTGACCCAAGACAGATGAAAAAGTAGCACACAAGTATGTTTTATTTTATTTGATAAATATATAGCGTATCTCCAGACAACAGGCATGTTCTAGTGTACCATACTCATTATTTGACTAACTTTTACAATGAGACCAACCCCGAAATAGCGAAAATATAATTAATCGGCTAATACACAAAAAGTTCATCGACCCGCGACAAAATGTGTATATAACTAATTTTCGCTATTTCAGTTGATCCCATGGTAAAGTAAACACCTATATTGACCCAAGATGACGCACCTCCGGTGCTATAATGTCACTTATGCATCTGACGTAATTTTTCAGGAGAAGCGTTTGAAAATTTAAAATCCTATAACATTGTATGGTTATTCTCGATTAAAAAAATAAAATCATAATATTTAAACTACAACTTTAAACTTTGTTTTAAAATAAAATAAAACATTTCACTAAGTACTATGATGAAAATATAAACGTTTAAAAATAACTACCCTCGCAGAAGTGACGTTATGGGTCTAGAAAATAATTTATCGGTCAATTATGTCAAAACAATTAAAACACGTCATCATGCATTTCTAAAAAATATTTATTAAAATAGCAAAAAATTGTAACATAATTTCTAAATTCTACATAGTAACTGTTCTATTAATCAGACTTTTTAATAACAGACTTCTTCTTACTGCTTAAACTTGAACAATCGTCCCGATTCCAGGTTAACAATGCTGAATGTTGAACTCCCCTGGAGTTCAACATTGTTCTTGTAATTATCCATAGAACTTAACAATTTATTAGGCTTTCGAGGTACATGTAGGTCCCAATGTTTTACCTTGATTTAGTTTTTTTTTGTCTTTACTGAGATATACGTTTGACCAGAGTTTTTCAATCGCTTAGCAACATTCTTTTTCCAGGTTGTTGGATTACGCGTACGCTTTCTGCCTCTTGGTATAGTTATAGGTTGCGCGGGTTGGTTATACTCATGAACAAGATTCTCATTATTAGAATTATGGTTTTCTGCAGGAGTATCACTGAAAATGCTACTTGAATTGCCATTGGAACTACTATTGGAACTACTGCTAGAATTGCTACTGGAGCTTCTGGATGAAGACGATTTTGAACGAGGGCCCGGCCTGTATTCATCTCCTGACTCAGTGCCGGAGAAATCGCCTGTTTGCAAGTCAATACCCTCATGTTCATACGTTTCATTAGTCGCAAATAAAATAGACGGAGAGTTACCGGGGTTCTCTAAAGTAGTATCATCCTGCTCTGGAGTAGTTGTTGTTGGGTCATCTAGGTTGGATGGTGATACTTGAACCTCGGAATTTGTATTAAGAGACCTTGTAGAGTTGCCTAAATTTTGAGCTTCAATCGAGTTTTCTTTGCCATTTGAAAGTGCAAGTAGCACAAGGTTTTTGCTGCGTTGGTTCATTCTGAAAAAAAAAATACAAAATAATGATTAAATAAATAGTTAATCAAAAAATTTGATAATAACAAAATAAATGATTGACTGATTTATCAATATTATGATATTTAATTGCCGCGAAATAATTATTTATTAGATTGCTTAAAAGCAGTGGCGGTTGTTTCGGTTTTGCGCTTGTGCACCAAACCACCACATTAATAATATAAATACTAATTATAATACAAAATTAGCGGGACCGCCGATTTCATTTCTCAATATAACGCAGGAACGAAAATAAAAATTAACACATCTAACATCAACTAATTAACTCATTTAAAAATTCGGTATAAAAAAGATAAGATGCTATATTTATATCTTTTCATCAATTCATCACGTCGGAACCATTAAAATACAAATATTAACCAAAAAACATTAATCCTACAATACTGGAATATCGTCACAAGTGTTAATCTAACGTTTAACTTTAAATCATAAGTACAAAGATTGGGGAAACAACGTCACTACTTCACTAAATCACTACATAAGTGTCGTTATTGCTCCCAAAACATAAAAATATATTGTCACAATTACCTTAGTAACGTTGTAGCTCCAGGAGACTGCTTCTTGCGCGGGGGGCCGCGCGCAACTGACCAATGGTACGTTGTTTCTCCCAGTGCTGTCCAGATTCGCGCCAAAACCGTAACGACACTAGTGCCCTCACGAGGAAAGTAAGCGTACTACACAAGTGACAATAACGCACCAAGTAAAGAGGTAAATTAGGAGTATTTCCTCATACTCAGTTCAGTTTTGACAAAAATTGCATAAGTGACGTTATTGCACCGTAGGTGCGATGAAGTCTATTGGCTCACAAAATAAAAAAAATTGTAAGCTAATAAAAGCCCATTATAAAATGTTGATGATTCATCTTTAAAAGGTTAAGGATGAATCATCAATTTTATTTTCTAAGTTTACCACTTATACGATTACACACTTTTATCATACATATATATTTTATCGATTACACTTATAAAATATTATATAATAGTATTTTTTACGATTATTTAATATTTTTCACCGGAACCGTACCTACATTAATAATTTATTCGGGATGCGAGACAGCGATAGGCTAAGACATATTGTTGCCTACTCCCATACTTAAAATTATAAAACAAATCTAGTATCGTTTTAGCAAACTGTTACGAAGGTTTTTAAGTTTTTTCCTGAAGGAACTGTGTACAATTTTCCGGAGACTTAAATATCTAATTTTCTTGTTATTTCTGTAATGAAATCTCATACAAAGTATTATAGAAATATAATCAGTGTTTTAACAATGTGTAAAACATTTTTTTATTCCTTTCTGAGGGAATCGTCTATGTTTTTCGGAATAGTGGATAAATCCATGTTGTTCCTTACTCCTATACCTATAATAAAACGAATTCATTGTCGTATTAAAAATCCGTCATGAACTTATGTATGTTTCTTCTGAGCTTGACCGGAATTGTTTTCCAGGCCATCCACAGTCCATGTCTTAGAAGTGTTGGGCTATTTCCGAACAAAATTGTAGTGAATTTCAGTATTTTTGTGATAAAAAAAGTGATATCCTGAAGGACCCAGGACCCACTCACATTTTCCGGGAAAGCAGTACCCTATGTAGTATTTGGACTGTTTTCTAGCTTAATACCAAATTTCATAAGAAGTCATTTACCCGTTCTCTCTAAACTTAATAGCTATCTGAAAAATGTTGACTATCCCTAAGAACCTTATAGATTTTCCGGGATAATAATAGTTCCCTTATTGAAAGATAATGTGTGCTCCCTCCCAGATTCAATGCATAACCGTTCAACTCGTTAAGCTGTAATTGATGTTTTGTTCATTAACTTTGTAACCTTATCTGATACCTTAGATAAAAAAAATTTGGTAAAACATAAACAAACGAATTTTTTATTTGGTCTACTTGTAGCATGTACACAATGTTTCAAGTCAACTGGTACAGGAAATAAGAAGTTACGTACGAACGAAAAGGGCCCGGTTTACCCCGTTTGAGGTCGATTTTTCAAAATTTTCTTCTTCAGTGCCCCATAACGATGTACAACATAAATCATATATTCCAAATTCCAAGTTTATACCTTCAGCGGTTCGGTCTGTAGCCTAAACTGGTATATTTTGGATATCCCTAAAATTTCTCTAAATTTTTTCGGGATAGTAATTGTTTTTGTATTGAAACATGGTGTGTGCTTCCTACATAGATACCGGATTTCATCCATAAACGTTTAGCTCGTTAGATGTAATTGAAGCTTTTTTCACCAAATTTGGGTCCTTATCTGATCCCATAAGGAAAATTTGGAAAGCAGTACAGTTTAAAGTCAATCGGAACAGGTAATAAGACGTTTCCTACAAATGAAAAGGGCCCGTTTTACCCCGTTAGAGGTCGAAAATTCAACATTTTCGTCTTTTGTGCTACATTGTGTCGTACAATGTGCCTATATTCCAAATTTCAAGTTTATGTCATCAGCGGTTTGGGCTGTAGCATAAATTGATTTATTTTGGATATCCCTAAAGAACCCAATAGATTTTCCAGGATAAGAACAGTTCCTGTATTTAAACATGCTGTGTGCTTCCTCCATACCAGATTTCATCCATAACCGTTCAGCTTGTTGGATGTAATTGTTGCTTTTTCACCAACTTTGGGACCCGATTTGACCCCTTAGACAAAGAAAATTCGGAAAAACAGGAAAAATCGTATTTTTTATTTTGTCTGAGTAGCACGTATACAAAGTTTCAAGTCAATCGGTTCAGGAATAAAATATATACTTACAAACGAAAAGGGCCCGTTTTACCCCGTCAAAGGTCAAAAGTTCAAAGTTTTCGTCGTTAGTGCTCCATTACGTTATACAATAAACCTATATTCCAAATTATAAGTTTATATCTTTAGCGGTTTGGGCGGCAGCCTAAATTGATTAATTTTGGCTATCCCTAAGGAAACCTTTAGATTTTCCGGGATAATAATAGTTTCTGTATTGAAACATGTTGTGTGGCTTCCTCCATACCAGATTTCATGCATAACCGTTCAGCTCGTTGGATGTAATTGATGCTCTTTTCACCAACTTTGGGACCCTATTTGACCCCTTAGATAAGGAATATTCGGAAAAACAGGAACAAACGTAACTTTTATTTTGTTTGAGTAGCATGTGTACAAAGTTTCAAGTCAATCGGTAAAGGGAATAAAAAGTTACATACAAACGAAAAGGGCCCGTTTTACCCCTTTAGAGGTCGATTTTGCAAAATTCCGTTCTTAGTGCTCCATTACGTGGTCCAATGTATCTTTGTTCCAAATTTCATGTTCGTATCTTTAGCGGTTTGGGCTGTAGGCTGTCTGTCAGTCAGTCACTCAGCGAAGCCTTTTATATAATAGATAGCTAAGAACACTCTCGATTAAGTCTCCTTTCATCCAAAAAAAACTAAACTGAAATCGGTTCAGTGGTTCGGGCGCTATGATGCCACAGACAGACAGACAGACAGACACACAAACAGACACGTCAAACTTATAACACCCCTCTTTTTCGTCGGGAGTTAAAAAGGTCTATTACTAGACAGATACCTCCTCATAAAACCGGTTGGAAGCAATGACATAAAGTTGTTATATTTTGACAATTCCCTAGGCGAAAATACTTACGGTAAAGGTCAGTTCAGATTTGTCTGTTTTTAGTGAAATTGGTCCCAACGTAATAATGTTCCTTTGTATTGGTAAATTGAATCTTTTTTTAGACTGTGACTTGTGACTTTTACCGGATACTGAAAGAGTTATTGTTGTAGGGTTGATCATGATTTTAAATCATATTTTAGACAATAATACATTAAGCTTTATTCATCACGATGGCCTAGTCCGAGTTAATGGGTTAAGCAGAGTGGTTAAGTTTAGTAGTTTAATGTATATTAATGCAGTTAATATATTTTAGGAAAATTCATAACTATAAATTATTGTCTAGGTAACTAAAACAACTCGCATTATTGCAAAAATCCAAGTAAGATTGTGAAATATTATAACAGATGTATAATTATACCCTTTTTTTTATTTTTAAGTTTTTTGAGAATATACTTCTTACCTATATACCTACACATCTTTCGTATGTAGGTATTAGGTATATATCAGACATACCGTTTTTGCACAAAAAAAGTACAGCGAAAAATAAGCATACGGAAAATGCAATCGGAACATGTAGGAAAATGTAATATTATTATCAATTTACAATACTACTACTACTTATGCTAAAACAATATAATTAAACAACTACTAGGTACATACAAGGCAATTGAATCAACCAAGGACCCTTGAAGGTCTAAAGATAATAAAAATGCTTAAACCTACTCCCAGTTGGCAGCGTGCCCAGCATGCTGGCGGCATTGCCACGCTGAATGGCAATGCTTATACGTTGAGCCAAATAAACACCAGCATTTAGGTCACGCGTCGCGTCCACCAGACGCTCAGAAATGCTTTTGAGAACAAGATTAGAAATTGGTCTATATTTATTTTTATGTGTATGTTTTGTATAAATTTCTAGGAGCCGAGACCACTTTACCACTGGGCTACCGAGACAGATAAAAAAACTTTTTCATTTTTTACTTGTATTTTGAAAATGTATACTTGTCGTTAATTGGCTTCCATACGAGGTCCCGGTACCAGGCTTATTATCTCCGTACTTCCTGTAAGATTGCGACCGGAAGTGCGCCGCTTGGATCTGCCTCGTCGGTTCTATTCTAGGACGAGGTATCATTTATTATACCTGTAATTTATTATATTATAGGTACATTCTTGAGTAGGAGCTGATAAGAAATGTTTCTGCGAAAGAAATGTGTTGTTTCGATCCCGACGTCGTCGGCCTGAAACACAGTAAAAGTTTCTATATTTTAATTTTGTAAACTGACTTGCCTTGTCTGACTGACATGTTATAAATGGCCAATAAATGAAATGTATCTGAATCTGTTTATGCTTAGTTTACTAACTTATTCAGACTGATACCCTGATAATTAACTGAATTCAACTTGATTCCGAAAATAAGGCAATATTTGAAGTTTGATTTATCGCATTTATGTTGCTTGATTTTAAATTTGTTTACAGTTAAAGTACATCCTTTCTATTAATTTTTAATAGCGACCAAACAGTTATTTAAAATCTAGTAGGTATAATTTTGTAATCATTATTCTTCAATACGCATAAAAAGTATTTGTGCAGCAGTACCTACAAATGTTTTTGCAGTCTTTTTTTTGCATATTCTAAACTATTTGTGAAACTGGTTTTTAAACTGAAAATTCATAATAAGTTAATTTTAATAATAGTTGAAAGTTTCTATTCAATATTTGAAGATTTTCCCAAAGTTGATCTTATAGTGAACATTCTCAAAAACATACATTTACGAACCTATCTCGGGCTTAAACAATTTTGAAACAGACATATTTTATAGTTGTTATACCAAGATAATTTATTTTAGTGCTGGTTGCATGTGTTAAGTAGTTTTAATGAGAAATGTATCGTGTGCACGTAAATTTTATAGCATTGGCTAAAGCTGACCAAATCGTCCGACAGCTCCGTAAACAGCACATGTTTGTACAGTGCGGTCTGCAAACTGCATTTTCCAAGTAAACACGCGGTGGAGTGCACTCTCTAATGTTGTTAAGGTCAAGTTGGAACAGACATTATGTGGGAAAGATTTTATACCATGACCGTGAGTTCTATCAGGGGCAACTCTACAATTTAGAAATCTGTAGAAGTATTTGTCTATCTGTATCAGTAGAAATGGTGTAAGATTCAATAAGTTTCCATTAAAATTTTTGGGCAACACAAGAAAGAGTTGATTTGACTTTGACTTTGAGTTAAGAACGTAACACTATACTGCGCTAGATTGTGTCCTGTCATAATTCAAAATTCTAGGTAGTATAGACCATAATGCCGGTATAATGCTGAACATCATAATAGCTTATAGATCGGCTTAACACTTAATCGCATGAAAAAAGTTATACATTATTAATATCAATAGACCAATTTTATTTCAAGAATAATAATTGATGTTTGGCAAAAATGCTGATTAAGACTATTTATAATACTGAGCGGTTGCACCGTACACAACGAGTAAGTATTCAAAACTAAAACTTGCAAGATCTACACAAATACCTACACAATACAGACCCACGCACGCAGACACAAGTTACGTTGACATTTCATTATACAAATTAGAGTAAACAGCCAGTTGACGGATGAACATAAACTTGTGAACACACTCGCGTGAACAACATGGAGTCAGCAGCGTTCCCTGTTTATGCGTTCGTCAAAATATTACTGTTCATGGAGACCTCTGTTTCTATTTTATGATTTTGGACCTGGCAGTCTAAACTTTATAGGTGAAAGTTAAAAAGTGTGTTACTATGAATGACTCATTTTTCTCATACTGGGACTTATCAACCGTGACTACGATCGATATAACTTGGTGGAAACGTCGGGAAAAAGAAGAATTAAATTACATATCTCATGTTTTATTGTGCGAAAGAATTATATATTTATATTCATATATATTTGAATTTTGACTGTAATTTATTTTCTTAATGCTATTTTAATATTTACAATGTTTTGCTCCATATTAATGCATGTTGTCTTCACCTATAATTATTGTGACATTCAGTTCCTATTTTTATGTATAATATTCTTCTGATAATTTATTGTTGTACACAATGTTGGTGAACTGAAATAAATAAATAAAGTTTCAAAATAACACAGGCATATCTCACTCTGCGACAAATCTAACATTCCTTTTGAATTAATTGCGATGTTTGCTTTTGCCCGTGATATTTTTGTTTTTGTGAAATACTTACCATGGAAACCTTTTATCGGTACAAAAAATATACGACATTCTACGACATCTGCACTATATCTATGCAAAGTCAATCCCTTCCTTTGTAGCTGGGAGAAAGAGTAACCAACAAACCAACAAACAGACTTTCGTTCTTATAATATTAGTAAGATTAAGTAAAAACCATCTGCATAGCGTCAGTTTACACAAAATACCGTTTTTTACATGTCTATCTTGTCAAACACCCTTTTTGTAATATATGGGATAGCAAGTTAACGTAAAAACACCCCGAAGACCAATTTGATTTTGATCATTTTAAACTTACAAGCTAGATTAACATGAGAAATATGAAGTTTCTTGTGGTAAGTAATTGTTTTCCAAGGAGTTCAGCTAGCGAATGTTAACATCAAGTGTTTTTGTGCAACATGATTTTAATTAACTAAACCCAAGGATTATCTTGCACTCTACTTCCTTAATAAGTCAAACCATGAGCAAAGAGCAAACTCTACCAAAGCGGACCTGTGTAGAATAAAACAGCGCTGCTTTCGTATACAAAGCTAAATAGATAAATAACACTTTATTGTACACAAAAATAAAAAAACAGACAGTAATACAAAGAAAATGTTGTTCTATAGTTCGGCCGTTCAGAGAATGCGTTCCTGACACGTCATCTTGAAAAAATGTTTTTGTCCGATATCTCGGAAACTATGTACTTAAGGGCAAAAAACATCAAGATCATTATTGTAGAAAATAAAATTTCGCATCTGTTGTTTCCATTAAATATCCATAGTTTCCGAGATATCGGCCAAAAACATTTTTTCAAGATGACGTATCAGGAACGCATTCTCTGAACGGCCGAACTATAGTGTAAAACTAGGCGGACTTATCGCTGGAAGTATAGTTTGAGTTCACTGCAAAAAGGACACATATTTGCTCAATAATAAACCTTACGTCTAGCTCCGCTCTGTTCAAGACTGCATCTAGCCAAGCAAAATATGTTATTTTGGCAGCAGTTACGTTCCTAAGTATAGTCCGGATGGCTAGCTCTGATAGAGATCTTTCATTCTGTACCCCACTCCGATCCAATTTAATATAGTCACAAGAGCTCTGGCAGTTGTAATTTTTTGCAAACGATTTACGAACTACACATTCTGCCTATCTCTATTCTACATTTTTTTAAATATTACTTTCATCAAATAGTCCTGTAACGACAATTTAAGTCCGAGACGTTATATAATAAACTAATAGGTACATAAACAATACGAGCCATTTCATATTTTTCTGTCTGTCTGCAAGTTTGCTGAATGAAGTTATTAGCCGTACAAATAAGTATAGGTTCGTCATAGGGATCATCCTTCCGCTCCACTTTGGTGATGCCTGATCCAGAAACCATCTCTCGTAAGGAAGCGACAGCGATACGGGGTGGACAATAAATAAATTAGCCTTGGACCCATCGGCGCAAAGGTGCGGCGCCGTAAATATTGCTCTTGAGAAGGATAAAACAAGGATTTTATTGGTAGAGGTAAGCTTTGTAGTAGAGCAGTAACTTATTTTAGTTTAAAAAGAGATTTATCTGCTTACCCGGTACTAAGCCAAATGAGGGCGATTAAGACCATGATTATGAACAACTTTTAAAATCGGGCCAACCCGGAACTGGAGAAAAAAATACGATCCATACGAAAATGTAACTCAGAATAGACAAAAAGCATGAAATAGCAGTTTTTTATTTCTATTGCCAGATTGGCCCCAGAGTAAAATTTGTTCATAACGATGGTCTGAATCACCTCTTTTCGGCTTAGTACACCAGTTCTGGATAACTCTGTAAGTTAACAGCAACGGTTAGTTATCGGATAGGTTATCGCGGGTGGCTTTGAAACTAGGTAGTGCCGTAGTTTGGATTACATGTTCAATTGTGGATGCCGGTTGTTTTAGCCTTTAAATTGGGTCAGGGGTTCAGGCGGCTTAAAAGCCTCCCAGCCTACACGAACTTAGGACAACTTTAATTTTATAGCTGTGCAAGCAAGTCGCTTACCATCAGGCGTGTTGATGGTCGTGACAAAAAAAATTAATTAGAGGTAGGAAAAAGATCTATCTTTTCTGAACTTTTTGACTCTAGTCAAAAAGTTCTGAAGTAGGGACCACATCCTGACAAGAGCAGCTTAGGATGTCCAATATCAAGGTGACCAAAAATGAGATCAAAGCTGTAGCCCGCTGGGTGTAAGCCAATTTCAAAAGGACTTAATGGATGGACTAAATGGAATTCTTTTTAATTCTACTTGATGATAAGGATCACTTATTGCTACTAATACAAAATACAAACATAGTATTATAAAGTATACATGTATTTATTTGCCTTAAAATATGTACAGATACCAGATTAACAATAGTCCCCGCACTAGGGCTACCCTGTATCGCGCGAAACTGAGGCCGATTACTCAAATATGGCAGAGAACTTGTACTATTAATTTAGACTACGTGATTACAAAAAATGTCATAAACAAGAAAAGAAAACTCAGCGAAAGATGTGTACGTAATGTAATACAAGAAATAATAATCATTATTTGAGAGATAAAATCATCTTGATGTTCTTGTGAGAGCGATTCTAGAGCGTTCCTTGATAAAACTTATTTTCAGTCATGAAAAACTTCCGTCTTAACAATTTTTTCTCTTGTATAAAAGTTACGCGAGATAAGAAATTTTGCTCAAAAACTTGAAGTTAAACATTAACAGTACCCAAGCCAACAGCCAACAGTCAAAGAAGAAAAAATTAAATCAACTTATACAATTTGGCACCGGACACAGAAAGATACTTTGATGGTAATAAAAGAAAGATAAGTACAGAAATAGAATAGATTTTTGTTAATCATAAAATTACACGCATTATATAGTATTTTTGGTTCTTAACTATCTTGATTTGATAGAGTAGGTACATCTAATCTAATAGTTTTTTGAAATTCAATGCATTCGTCGTACTCGAAAACTCAAACTTTTATATGTGCGAGTTTACTGGTTATTTGACTTTTTTAAAGTCTCAAATTCCAATATAGCGAAATTAGTATTGTTTTGTTCTTTTTCGTAAGTTTATAAAACCTAGTTTTGTGACCATGGCTACGTATGACTAAGATACGAGTACGTTGATAGAAATCAAAAACCAAAATAGCAAAAAAACCTAAAGACAGAATTTCACACGCTAACCTAAACATTGGAACTTAAATTGTTGATTTATTACTAAACGAAACATACACTGTTCTGTTTCCCTAAAAATATTGCTTGTACATCTAAAAACTTGTAACTTCGATGACGTATCTCTTAATTCTTAAAATCCCTGCGCTAAAACTTCTTCGCCGTAACAAAAATTAAAAAAATGTCCTGTTCATTATCACAAATTCCTCGTGATGCTGCTTTTAATTAATTAAAAACGTTCGTTCAGATGATAAGGGTGAGAAATTTGAAAACTTTCCGAATAAGTGGGGTGGTTGACCTTCGTTCGCGCAGGCTTTTATTCTAGGCTGTAATCCCAGTAGAGTTGCTGAAGCTTTCACCTTTTTTTACATTTTGACATTACATAATGACACTTGTTTTTCAGCTTTCAGCTATAGGACGTTCACTGATGTTTGTAGGCCTCCCCTATACTTGCTTGCATCCAGTAATATCCGCTAATCCTACTCTACATTTGCCGGTACATAGTATCCATTTGAGAACTTTTGGACCTCATTGGTCCGGATTATGTGTCCTGCTCACAACCATTTTACAAGCTTTTATTTACTATCACTTGTCCCGTTGTCTGACATCTGTAATCAAATCTTGCAAGTTATATTTCATCCACTTCCCGGTTACCAATTGAGCTGAAATTTTGTATACATGTGTAAATCGCGTGAAAATGTAATATTAGGATGACATGGAGCTGATCTGATGATGGAACTGGAAGATAGCCAAAGGAACTTAGCAATGAAACGACACAAACTCATCGAGTTTGGGTTCATTTGAATGGTTTTAGCGAATAGTTTATCTTTCAATGGGAACCAGGATCTGAGGCTGGAGCTGGAACGTGGTCATAGGAACTCTGTAATAGAACGACGCAACCCTATCGAGTTTCGGCTCGTTTGATTCGTCTTGGCGAGTACTTGTTCAGTAAAAGCTTGTTCAAAAAAAGTTTTTCTTAACCTAATATAATATTTATTAACTTGACACTCCGCTGGGCTATGTTAGTCACTCTGGGTCTTCTACTGATCTTCCTATTTCAGATTAGATCCCGCATCTTACCGATACTCCGAGCATAGCCCTCTCCATAGCTCGTTCCCATAGATCTATAGATTTTTTCCAAAAACAATCTTTTTTTATTGACACAAATAAATACAGTTACGTTTAAGCCTAAGTTACATTACGAAATTAGTGACAAAATTTATTTCACGACAATAATTTCACGTGTACTAAACATCAAATTTTACAATGCATGCATTAATTTCATAACACTGATTTAGTTTTATGTCCTGCGCATTTTTTAGTAAAACTAATGTCACGCAACTAATTTCAAGCGCGAAACTCGTCGGAATTAGTTTCATGAAAGCGCATGCGAAGAATGGCGACACAATGTTGGACATCGATAAAAATATATTTTACCTGGTTTTTTGTTACTGAAACTACTTTTTCTTTATTTTGTGGTTAATTGTATTTAAAAACGTTATGCATTACAGAAACAAGTTTCGATACGGATGGCGCCATGGTTGCTGTGATACTGAAGGTTTCATGAAATTAGATTTTTCATGCATGTCACTAATTTCGTAATGTAACTCTAGCTTTACGTTTGAACTGTGAAACCTGAAACATTTAGTAAACCTCAAATTTCACGAAGAATTGCTAGATAACAGATTAACAATTTTTATTTATTAACAATGTCACATTAGACAGGTAGATACCTGATACAAACATTCTTCACTTAGCATCACCTAACAGATACAATATAATTCGTGAGTAATTAACCCTTGTTTGTTGGTATTTATTTAACCAACTTCAGCAGCTCTATCTTCGACGCATGGGAATAAAATTATCCGTTGCATAAATTTGCTCGAAGTTCCCCGCTCCAGCCTTAAGGCGTCTAACAAATTTAACAACCCATTATAGTTGACTTATGTTTACACCGTCACGTAACGCTGCAGTTATCTTTAAGACGCTAATTTATAATTTATTGACGTGATATCTTCATATAAATCCATAAACGCCAGCTGCACAAGCGAAAAACGTCACGTTCCGCCTGAGCCAACCGTGTAAGCGAGAGCGCGAAACAAGCGATAGAGAGGCACGATCGGAGGACCAAATACCAATACCTTAAGGATGTCATCCAGTCGTCTCTCAACCTTTTGATAAGCAGGATGGATGTCACCAAATTTTTTTTTAAATATCTATACATACTATAATATCTAGCACATATTTTCTTGTGACGTTTAAAACAGACTTTATACCCACCTCAGAAAAAAATCATAAAAAAAAAAATTAAATTACACCATAACATGGCGATTGTTATGTGCTATATGTATTATCGCACAAAACAATGGCCATGTTATCACATTACTCCTTGTTCAAAACAACAAAATGCACTTACTTTTAACATCTGCTTGCATAACAGTCCCGAGTGACTCATATGGCTCAGGCTCCACCAAAGCTGATATAGACGGAGATGTGCAGAGCTGGAAAAAGCATTGCAAATAAGTCATATTTAGGTGAGCCCTGGAACCAGGGTCTTAGAATACGGTTTCGGTATCTTCTGCCGGTCGTAAGAGCCGACTAAAAGGGGCCCTCGGACCTCGACGATGGTTGTATTTGGGGATCAAACCATCCATCCCAACGAGCTCTGGGAATACAACGGCGCTGTGTGGCCAGCACTTCTGTACACAGGAAAGCTGTTATTAGAAGCTTACGGATTGTCAAGATTTATGCTGGAGGGCACTGGTGCGTTCCTACGGAGAACCCAGTTCTCTCTGACAATAATAGAGGGAGGCCACCGAGTGGGTTTTAGTGGAAAAGTCCACATAACCCAGTTGCACCCCAACACAACCGGGTATCTGTTAAAGAATTCCCCCGCATCAAAAAAAAAACCTATTTAGGTAGTTACTTAGCAATAAAAAAGACCTTCATTTCAATCAGTGTTGTGTTTATTTCTTGATAAGCATCATGGTAAGTAGGTAAATATGTATACAGTGAGCTCACGAAATACAACGTCACTTGCAGGTTCCACCAGAAGATCAACGCTGTGTGTTACACAATTACCATATATAATATATAATGTAGTAAGGCCGTTAGGTGACAAAGAAATAAAATTAAGGTAAATCCATAGTATTTAAGATAGGATTGATTTTGTGTTGTTTTTATCACAGTTCAGTTTATAAATTTTCAATAACCCTTTTTGTTTTTTACGCTCTACCCATTTGTATATATCTCCGCTTCGTTTAAGTGGAATACCTGTCTAATGCTCACCACGGTGTAACAGTCACCCGTTAAAGCTCTTTTAACTAAGTTTCCACAAGATTAACCATTGGAATCTTGTTCTTAATTTGTTGGTGTTAAGGGTTAAAGTTGATCGGCAAGTAATTTGCATTCACTTTGCGGTTATAGTCCTCATTGCCGTTTGCAATACTAATGTGAAGTAAGAATGCTCGTAACAAGCATTTCTTGCCATTGTTTTAAGTATTAAATGCAGGTAAGTTTTGTCAGTAGGGAATTAATTCTTCTTATCTACCAATTGTATGCAGCTGAAAGGCTATGTTATCACATTACTCCTTGTTCAAAACAACAAAATGCACTTACTTTTAACATCTGCTTGCATAACAGTCCCGAGTGACTCATATGGCTCAGGCTCCACCAAAGCTGATATAGACGGAGATGTGCAGAGCTGGAAAAAGCATTGCAAATAAGTCATATTTAGGTGAGCCCTGGAACCAGGGTCTTAGAATACGGTTTCGGTATCTTCTGCCGGTCGTAAGAGCCGACTAAAAGGGGCCCTCGGACCTCGACGATGGTTGTATTTGGGGATCAAACCATCCATCCCAACGAGCTCTGGGAATACAACGGCGCTGTGTGGCCAGCACTTCTGTACACAGGAAAGCTGTTATTAGAAGCTTACGGATTGTCAAGATTTATGCTGGAGGGCACTGGTGCGTTCCTACGGAGAACCCAGTTCTCTCTGACAATAATAGAGGGAGGCCACCGAGTGGGTTTTAGTGGAAAAGTCCACATAACCCAGTTGCACCCCAACACAACCGGGTATCTGTTAAAGAATTCCCCCGCATCAAAAAAAAAACCTATTTAGGTAGTTACTTAGCAATAAAAAAGACCTTCATTTCAATCAGTGTTGTGTTTATTTCTTGATAAGCATCATGGTAAGTAGGTAAATATGTATACAGTGAGCTCACGAAATACAACGTCACTTGCAGGTTCCACCAGAAGATCAACGCTGTGTGTTACACAATTACCATATATAATATATAATGTAGTAAGGCCGTTAGGTGACAAAGAAATAAAATTAAGGTAAATCCATAGTATTTAAGATAGGATTGATTTTGTGTTGTTTTTATCACAGTTCAGTTTATAAATTTTCAATAACCCTTTTTGTTTTTTACGCTCTACCCATTTGTATATATCTCCGCTTCGTTTAAGTGGAATACCTGTCTAATGCTCACCACGGTGTAACAGTCACCCGTTAAAGCTCTTTTAACTAAGTTTCCACAAGATTAACCATTGGAATCTTGTTCTTAATTTGTTGGTGTTAAGGGTTAAAGTTGATCGGCAAGTAATTTGCATTCACTTTGCGGTTATAGTCCTCATTGCCGTTTGCAATACTAATGTGAAGTAAGAATGCTCGTAACAAGCATTTCTTGCCATTGTTTTAAGTATTAAATGCAGGTAAGTTTTGTCAGTAGGGAATTAATTCTTCTTATCTACCAATTGTATGCAGCTGAAAGGCTATGTTATTTAAAAACTAGATATAGCTATATTTAAAGAGTAATAAAATTTAAATACTTAAGCCAGATATAGAATCGTTAGATTTTAGATTTTAATAATGTTAATGGAATAAGTGAAACGGTAGCTAAGGTAAATAAAGTAATAACCTAATACTCCATATGAGTTTGCAATTCACCCAGTAGTTTCCTTTGCAACAAGTATATTTTCCTATTTAACATGCATCTCTAAATCGAATATGAATTGTATTGTGTACTTTTCAAACATTATTATAGTAAACAAAGGGCATTTACACAGGGTCGCGGCAAATAAGTGTAGAGCTGAGCGAAGTGTGGAGGGGATGACTAGGCAAGGGTTTAGTATGGCGGTCACCATGCGCAGCAATCCCCTCCACACTACAATCAGCGCTAGACTTACGTGCCGCTAACTGTACGTGGATACCATGACAAAAAAAATCAAGAAATAAACATGTATCTACCTCTCTTCCTTGCTTTCGTTCATCAGTCAGGAATCTGCCACGTGGTCCACAAACTATACTCAAGGGGTTCTTTATTGTACTATGACATGCCACGTAATCAAACTTCAGACCATAGTCATTCCACTAAATCATATTGTATGGAGTCATCCCAGGCACTGACGTGTGCATTCGACACTCCCAGGTCATGTGTTCTGCGGTCCAATTAGAAACGGACTGGTCCGCCTAATTCTCATTAGACGGCCCGCATCTGTGTATTCTACTACTTGTGTAACAACTGGCACTTTATATGGCACTTTTGGGGCCTGATAAACTCCAAATTTGCTATAAAATAGGCGTTCCTTCCATAAAGATTATTGATTTTTGCAATCGTATGGAATACTTTATATTTTCATTTATTGCTTACAACAAAATACAATACTACTTTGTATGCTAAAACTACCTACACATTTACTTTATTTTATTGCTTGATTGACAAAAGAAAAAATACGTGTCCAACATATTTTAATAATCTAAGTAGCGGACTAATTATATTAATGATTTTTGTACCCAGTCATCGTGCATATTTTCATTAGAAGCTACACTTTTCTAAATGTTACTACACGTACAATAACTGGTACTTTATAAACCACTTTTTACGGCCGAATCAAGTTTTAATGGAATAGTTGTTTTTTTTGCTATTTCGGAATAATGGTACTACTATATACCCACTAGAATTCGTTCATAATACAAATCACTGTAAATTTCCGCACTGTGCCTCTACAAATTTACATAAATTTTGCAAAGAGTTACACACAATTAGTTTCATCTACAAGTCATCCCACTAAATACTCGTATCTAGTGTATCAGGTCATCCCAGGCGCTGACGTGTGCATTCGACACTCCTAAGATATGTCTCCTGAGGTCCAATTAGACTTTTAATTGATCATCACTATCATCATCAACATCATCATTCCACAGCCTTCTCTATCTCTCAGGTCTTTTACTGTGCTATCTGCCTCGGTTCTGTGCCAATCGTGTCCAGGTTCGACCCGCGATTACAGAAATCCGGCGAAGAACTAAAGTTCGGACGTTAGTCGTCACTATATTTCCTACAAATTCGAATATGCCATGTAATTTGCAAGGAAGCATACTTTGACGCATGGAATCTAAGATGTCCTAACTGCAGTATCCAGCTTTGTGATTCAGTTTAGTGCATGTAAGTAGTTTTAGTTTGTCAACAATATTAATTTATTCAATTTTAACTAGATAATAAGCCCGATTACAGAGGCGCCATCGTAATTATTTTAGCTAAATAGCATAGTTCTGTTTCTTTTTCACTTTAGGCATTCGTTAGAGAGAACTCTTTTTACGTTGCTATTAAATTTACGCTGGCGCCTCTGTAATTGGGCTTATTGTACTTCAGAAGCATGTTTCATCGTCATCATTTTAACCAAATAATGTCTACTACTAGACATAGGTTGACCTAATAAATTTCCAGTCCATCTACCCATCTATCAGCCGTAAGACGTCCTGCTGGACATAGGCCTCTCATATGGATTTCCAATAAGTCCGGTTGGAAGGGGGTCTGCATTCAGCGCGTTCCTGCGATCTTAATTATATTGTCAGTCCACCTAGTCGGTCGAAATTAAGCAACGTTCCGCACGGTCAGTATTTGGATGGGTGACCGCGGTTGGCATTTTCCAACTGAGTGCTATCGTGGCTCGAATGACATGTTAAATTGCAGGATCCGGCTGCTTTGACCGTTTAGCCAAGTCAGAGGCCTTCAGGCGGCCTAAAAACTCTGACACCAGGGTTGGCCACCCGGCCTAAACGAACTTACTTACCTAGTCGGTGGACGTCCTACGCTGCGCTTGCTGGTTCGTACTACTATTCCAAATATGAATTACTAGCTTTTACCCGCGGCTTCGCCCGCGTTATATTTTGATTTTGGCTTATGTTTATGTCGGCTGCGAAACCTAACCTAAGCGACAAACATCAAAATACCTTAGAGGAATGCTTTTGTTGGTTAAGTTACGGTTGGAGTGTATAAACAACCCCCCTGTGTATTCCTGCCTTGTCGTGGCGGGGGAGGTCTAAGGCAGCTGAAAAGGCAGCGCTCGAAGTCTCCCTCTTCTTTGGTTCTTTCCCCCAAGGCTGCTTAAAGGCCGGCACTCGTTGTTCAGCCACTTTTAAGTAAAGCAGCTGAGAGGATGGCCGGTAGGTTGCCTGCCTTATGAGGAGTGTTGCTTCTGAGGCGGGCTGCAGTACCGCTCTTGCGACGCTGCAGCCGAGGATTAGGGGCTGCGGTGGGATGGAATTGGTTGTGTGGGTGCCGCCACCTACCCTACCTTCCGCTAGGCCGTCAACCTGTTGGCAGACGCAGTGGTGCTGCAGGGGAAGAGAAGTGTCGGTATCGCGATGGCCGTTCTCACTGCCCTCTGCAGTTGAAGATGCAGGCGCTGGGCTACTATGACTGACCCGTTGCACTGGGACCAGGGCGTTGGAATGCTGTCCGACGCTCAGTGCTGGTTAGTCCCGAGTGGTGGATGACGATGTGTCTTGTACTCCGAAACACTCCGTCATTATGGCGGGAGCGCAAGCTCCGTTATGGAGCCCGAGTCTGGGCTAGCGCTGTTGCGTGCCGCGAAGGAGTGCGAAAAATGTAGGAACGTCCTAAACTTGAAATGACAGGTTATTTCTCGCGCTTAGACGGCTGCTACCGCGGCCCGCTTGCTTAGTTTTTATCCTATCCTACGGGAACTGTTATGTTTTTGGGATAAAAAGTGGCCTATGTAACTTTTCGTCTTTCAAACTATATTCATGCAATAAGCCAATGCAATCCGTTGCTCCATTGCTGAGAAAAAGGTATTGTCTTATCCTACGGGAACCGCAATTTTTTCGGAATAGAAAGTATCCTATGTCACTTTCCGTCTTCCAAACTATGCCCACCCCAAAAATCAAGTCAATCCGTTGTTCCATTGCTGAGAAACAGTTATTGTCCTATCCCATGGAAATCACGAATTTTCTCGGGATAAAAAGTATCCTATTATCACTTTCTGTCTTTTAAACCATAGGTATCCATACCCACATCCATACCAAAAATCAAGTCAATCTCAAGTCAAGTCAACCAACAAACTTTTCGGATTGATAATATTAAAGTAGGTATGATGATTCTGTACCATAAAGGTAGAATAAAGAAACATGTTAAACCTCTAATGATAGTAGATTTAAAAATATATTTAATGTCAGACAAAATGACGGCCTGGTATTAAACGTCATAGTAACATGTGGCATGCAGAGGGAAAAAAACATTTTATCTAATTTTAATGTCAGTTGTCATTTTCAATCCACACTTTATTTCCTCTTCAAGGGGATATAATGGTGGTAAAACAATTTGTCCGCTTGCCATGCTACCTGTGATTTATAAAAGTCTGCAGACAATGTCACCTGTCATTTAATTACGTTTCGCTGTGACGTTTCATTAATCCACATTAGCGTCATAGAGGAATTAATCACTTAGCGTCTTTGTGATAGTGGCGACAGTTTTGCTTTCGATAGTTTTTGTCCTGTCCTACAGGAACTATGCAATTCTTTGCTTAACGCCTAACGCTTAGCAATTAAAATTCGACGCGCTTGGTTTTGCTCTTGAGTCTCAGCAGTTCTTTGCGCTGCGTGATGCTCGGCATCTAAAAGTCGCCGCGCTTGACTTTCTCCTTAAGTCTCAGCATCTCTCTGAGCTGCGTGACGCTCAGCATCTAAAATTCGACGCGCTTGGTTTTGCTCTTGAGTCTCAGCAGCTCTTTGAGATGCGTGGCGCTCGGCATCTAATGTCAAACGCGTTTAAGTGTGCTCTTCAGACTCTTGGCTTCTAGCAATTTTCTTTACGCGAGCTCCGCTAGAACTACGCGCTAGATTAGATTTGCGTTTTGTATACATACCTATTAGATTGAAAACTACGTAATTAAACTGAAAAAATACATGTAACCTTCTCTAAATTTTACAGGAAAAGATTGATTGACTTTGACATTTGCAACTTGAGCAGCCTTGAATGGGAATTGGGCATAGAGAATGTAATTTGGAAAGTCAAGATGCAAATTACCATTTGTCATGGTAGAATAAAAGTTTTTTCTTCTAAGATTCTAGCCAATGCGTTTTTATCCCCCCTTTTCAACCCTTTGAAACTATTTTTTCGAATCAAAAAGTAGCCTATGTCCTTTCTCAGGCTCTAGACTATCCGTGTACCAAATTTCATTCAAATCGGTTCAGTAGTTTTAGCGTGAAAGCGCGACAGACAGACAGACAGACAGAGTTACTTTCGCATTTATAATATTAAAATATAAATATAAAATATATAAAATATAAAATATATAATATATAATATATAAATATATAATATATAATAGTAAGGATTAACTAAATTTCCAGTACAACTATTTAGTTTTATTCATCACTAGGTTTTGTCGCGACTCCGCCCGCGTAATAATTTGATTTTAGTGCTATCCTATGGGATCCTTTTACTTTTCCGGGTTAAAATTAACCGATGTCACTTTCCGTCTGTCCAACTAAGGGTTTATTACCAGTGTTACTACCAATCTCACTACTGGTAGTAAGCACGGTAAATTAATTACCGTTGTTAAGTACTGCTGCAGTTGAAAGTTGTTAGAACAGCAAAAGGTATGTCTATGCCAAAAATCAAGTCAATCCTCAAGTTACTCCGTTGCTGTGTGAAATGGGAACAAACCAAAAAAACAACAAACAAACTTTCGGATTCATAATATTAGCAATAAAGGTGAGAATTTTGTTGATAAATAAATGTACTTATAATACAATTAAACGCACTTTTAACTAACAAGATAGCAGAATAAAATGCTATGTGATATGTATGAGTAACTTTACGATCTGGATGACAACAGCGTTGTAATATTTTGTGCCTATTTAGTAATGGGAAAATTTTCGGCTCCAGTTTTTGGTATCGGCGTTTGAAGCTAATAAAATTCATAGAATAAAAGTTTATTAATGAATGCCTACTGAAAATTGTTTTTCGGAAAATGTGTGGATTTGTTTAATAAAATATTTGAATGTTTAAAGGTCTATGGCTCCGTTTCTAACTAATGAACCATTAAGAAAGAATGCAATTATTTACCAACTAATTAGATAGGTATAGCATTGAATGGAAATCTTCCATTAGGACAAATCTTCAGAGTCATGTATTTTATTTATGTTTGATTGCTTACGTGCTCTCTAAATATAGTTATCTTATGAAAAACTTTTAGAATGACAGAAACCCCATAATCGTTTTGTAAGTAAGTAGGAAAAAAACGTTTTCTGTGAAACTGGACAATTTCGGGGTTTGACTCGTGTCACAGTTGATCATTTTGATAAGTACATCATTTTCATGATGATCGACTTTTTTTAACCGACTTCCAAAAAGGAGGAGGTTTCATGTTCGTCTGCATGTTTTTTTTTGTGCATGTTCATCGATAATTTCGCCAATTATGAACCGAATCGAAAAATTCTTTTTTAAGTCATTAAGGTATACTCCCGAGGTGGTCCCATTTAAATTTTACAGATCTACTGAGCTGTATTTAAAAAATCAACAATAATGTAAACAATTCGAGCGAAATATTCGAATTTTGTACACGATGGAAGGCGGTTTTGCCATTTTTTGCGAAAAATTATAATAAATTGCTACGCTTTGCGAAGTAATACAATGCATTTATTATGAAGAAATACTTAGTAAAGTTGTGATGGAACTGCAAGAGATATTATAATATTAGATACTATTATAGTATTTGATAAATTATTAACCCTGAAAAAAATTGTTGTCTTTACAAGTCGGTTCACGGACGATAATTTCACGTGTTATCAGAACGTCATAAGAAAACATTGTTAAATCAACAATTGAAACAAGTTCGGCTTGTTTCAATTGTTGAAACATTGTTAAATCAACAATTGAAACAAGCCGAACGCTTAGCCCGATCCTTAGTAGGCCGTTATTACGTCAAAAATATGGAATTAAATAAATATTTTACCAACATTTTCGTTCTCGTTTCGGGCACTACTCGCCTCTTCCCTATTAGATAGTTGGGATCCGATGCAAGTGGCGTCATAACGGGTGCAGTAATTGGAGAACCGACGAGTGCAGACTGTGGTGTAGTGAGCGCGCCATCGCTACGGAACCCGCTAAATTAGGCTGCGGGTTTTGAATGAAATACTTTCGAAATTCAAATTAAATGTGGTTCTTTTAAGAGCATAAGTTTTTCACAGGTTACTTTCAAACTACCTACCTATTACTACACTACGGAGCGTAGCGGAGAAAGAGGGAGCAATGCAGATTGTTGTTTGCTTAGCAACAAATAAAACACAACGTTAAAGAGCTGTTTAATCGAGATTGAATGTGTATTTATACTGTTAGTCCAACAGCCCTCTCCTGTGATCTTAAAGTGGCTGAATTGTCGAGGGCAGGTTAAGTTCGACGAGATGCCCAAATTAATCTTATAAAAAATCTCGATCGAGGTACGAGTAGCTAAAGTACTGCGCAGGTATTAAACATGTCGATTTGGTGGGGTGTCGATATTTTTACAATAACAGTAAGTTTTTTATTTTAGTATCGAGGTAAATGGACGAAACACCCGGAAAAACAATTGTCCTACAAAATGGATGCTATGATTGGAGAATCCTCCACTCCGAATGTTTCCAAATAACGAGTCATCACGAGTATCTATATTTGAATCATCAAAATTATAAATAAAAAGCTGATTTCCTTTTGATAGTCCTACAAATTTAGTGGTATGTTTTTCCAGTCCTACGCTTACAAGTTGTTTATATCTGCGCAGTACTTTAGCTACCTCAATCAATTTTTACCTCGTTTTTTTATAAGACTAAACTGGGCGTCTCGTCTAACTTAACCTGCTCACGAAGATTCAGCCTGTTATTAATCACTTTATTATCATAGGAGAGCGCTGCTGCACTATGTACTGTACTAAACTCTTTTTGATAGTCCGAATTTAAAAGTCTTCATTATAGACCTGTACCATCATCATCATCATCATCAGCCTGTATCGACCCACTCCAACAGTGGGTCGATACAGGCCTCGTCGGATTTCCGTAACCCTCCCCTTATGAACAAAGACCTGTATCAGCCTTTTTAATAGTCCACTGCAGGACGTAGGCCTACCCACGAAGGGTGATTGGACCATATCCACCACGCTGGCCTAGTACGGGTACATACGCCATCAAATTTCTTCTACGGACGGATGTAGGTTACTTCACGATGTTTTACTTCACCGAAAAGCCTGTAATGTGAAATTCCGAACATCAATTCCAAAGAATTCATTGCTACGGGACCGGGATTTAAGCCCACGACCTCAAGATTGTAAGGTTGGTGTCACTACCACTAGACCACCACAGCTTTACTACCACAATATACCTAGTCAAACTTAATGTCATCTATAAAGCTAGCTACAAGCTGCGCAAATCTCCACTCTTTGCGCCGCCGTTGACATATTTTTAATAATTTGCTACTGCGCAACGACTCGCATCGTGTACATAGACGCCATTAAGTATGATTCGGCCTATACTTACCCATGAAGAGCGTATGGGTGATGGCTACCATGTGGTAACCCGGAACCACCCAGTGCTGGTTAGGGACTCCGCGTAACCATCGTATTTCTTCTATGGACATACGCAATACAGATTGAGTCACGATGTTTTCCTTCACAAAAAAACCAGTAGGTAGTGTGTCATTGCTCTGATGCCGGGGCATTAGAATACGGCATCGGTATTCCCTGCCTGTAGTAAAAGCCTACTAAAAAAGGACCCCTGGGGCTCTGGCCATCCACTCAAACGGACCCGAGGAGGATGACAGCGTGTGTAGCAACGCTGTCGTAGAGGACCGCACAAGCCTGGTTCTACTACTACCAGGCGAGTAGTCACACAAAGTGCTGGGAGCACCAGTGCGTTTTTTTTGGAGATCCCGGAGCCCCCAAGACGGCATAAAGGCTGGCCACCGAGGGGGTTTTAGTGGGTATAATCCCACATAAACCGACTGCACCCTAAAGCAGTCGGGCATCTTTCGAATATTTCCCGTCGTAAAAAAGGTGGTGTGTCAATTTGATTGTTTCGAGAATGTTTATGATGAGAAATAATCCCAATAATAAGGTTGACGGTGAATAAAAATAATATTTAACATTGATGCCTCTGCTACATAATCGGAAAGTTAATTAATTCAGTATTTTTATTCCATTTAACATATCAGTTATTATAAAATTAAAAAGCCTTCGTTTTTCCGTTAACCCTTTAGTTCGCAGGAGAAAATAAGTTGAAAAATTAGTTTTTTTTCTTTTTTATGGCATAGTACTGGTTATAATGAACCACCGAAAATATATAAAAAAAATATATGTACATAAAATTAGTAAATAACATACGTTGTTTAAAAACGACATTGCGAAACATGCTGGAAATTTTATTTCATAAAATATGTTGTAAAAATCCAACACTGCGCTTTGGCTACATAGTTAAGTTTGTAAGAAAAAAACGTTTGAAAATCACAAATTTTATTTACAAAAAGGGTAATAAGGTGACAACATCAGAGTTTCTTGCAATTTCTTAGATCTATATGCCTACTAATAACTACATACAGTTCTAGAACTGATCTGAACACTGAAAACTGAACAGATCTTATTCCGGAGAGACATGGTAATTATAGAAGCAGTTCCTCTTTTCAACCATACACAACCGCAGGTTGCATTTATTGCATAAAACAGTTGTGTAGCCTTTTTTACAATATTTGCACCGGCCTTGTTTTGTTATTATTGGGAAGTGGCCCACGTTATCAAAACGCACAGCGTCCGGTGGTCTTACTGCCACAGGTGCTTTTATCTTGACCGCTAGATCTTCTTGTGGCCTTGCTTGATTTGCGCCAATTCTACTTTTTTGAAGCAGTTCTGTTGCTATCTGAATTCGAAATTTTTTTAGGGGTAGTATCTTTTTCTTGTCTTTCAAATCTCGTTTATATAGTAGCCAAGCATTATTGACGCAAATATCTAATGCTTGGCCAAATAAGGCCATATACCACCTTTTTGTTTTGAAGCTTGAGCGATACAAAGACACCAACATGTCGGCTAAATCAACTCCGCCCATGTGCGCATTGTATTCTTTAACGATTTGTGGGCAGTCTACATCTATTCTAGATTTACATTCTTTGGAGTAACGCTTGATCTTTCCTTTGGGGTTCGAGTCAACAAAGGAACTTGCTAAGGTTACCACTTTGTTGTCACACCATTTCACGATAGCCACCTTTTGCTTATTGCACACGACCTGTTGGCTGGCACCTCTACCTTTTTTTGCGAGATCTTTATCAGTAGGTAGCATCGCTTGGCAACCTTTCAGACGGTTAGATCTAATCGTCCCTAGGCTAAAAATCCCGTACTCGTGCCTTAGGTAGTGGATAAGTTCCAGCGAAGTGAAAAAGTTGTCAAAATAGACAGTTGCTGGCTTCTCCGTAATTGTTTTGCATAAAGCTATTACAACTTTAGCTCCGAGGCCCAAACTATTTTCGAACTGGCTAAATTGTCGATTGCGGAAAGTGTCTTCTCCGCCGTAAGGGATGAAGTCGTAAATCAATCCGCTAACTCCTGCTCGAACAAATATTTTGAAACCCCATTTTTTTGGTTTTTTAGGGAGGTATTGGCGCCTACTGCCTGCTCTAGTTCCTTTGTAGGGCACCATCATCTCATCTATACTGAAGCGCCGTTCTTCTTCCAGTGAAAGACAATTTTTGCGGATTTCTTCCAGAACAGGCCTAACTTTGAAATAACGATCGTCATCAGCAATGGAGTTGTCAGCGAAATGAAGGTATTTCCTTATTTTTTCGTATTGTTTTAGAGTCATAACGTCGGCAATTTTCGGGAATCTAAGTTGCAAACTCCAGTAGTCACGGTAGGCTGGCATTTGCACAACCCCCATAAGGAGAGTTATGGCAATAAAGTCCCTTATGTCATTTACAGAGATATTGATGCTTCTTGAATTGATTTGCACAGAGTAAAGATTAGTATTATTAGTGATTAAATCAATTATTTCAGGAGTGAAAAACTGTTCAAAATAGTCTGAAGGACTTTTCACTTCTGCGTCAAAAGGAGGGTTGTTATTAGGTATCTCAAAAACTGCAGTATGTTTAAATTTTCCCTTTTTGAATTCAAAGTTGATAGGTTTCCTGACATACTTCTTAATTTTTTTTGTGGGTAGGGTAGGTACATTGGCTGCTTTTCGTTTTGACCGAGTTCTGGGTGTTGATGGGCCCGGTTCCGGTGAGTTAGTCATGGGTGATAGAACGGAAGACACGGAGTTAAGTGCAAATGGCAGTGGTTCTTGTGTTTGACCGGAAGGAAACATTTTATGTATTACAGGTGTAAGTGGAACAGTTTCTTCGTCAGATAGATTGCAGTCCAATTGAGCTGGCTGATGTTCTTCTATGTCCGAATAAATGTCTATGTCATCTAGCATGGATGGATATGATCCTGGATCGGAACTGCAGTATGTGATATCATCTTCGTCGTCAAGTCGATTTGGATTTTGTATAATGACTTCATCATCAGATTCACTACTACTACCATCCGACGAAGGTGCATTTTCAGGAGGTACAAGTGCCATTATCAATTGTGTACGCTGCCATTTTGTTTTAAGCTGAAGC
This sequence comes from Hypomecis atomaria, assembly GCA_964007245.1. Classification (NCBI taxonomy): domain Eukaryota; kingdom Metazoa; phylum Arthropoda; class Insecta; order Lepidoptera; family Geometridae; genus Hypomecis; species Hypomecis atomaria. The sequence continues at coordinate 17,175,035 of OZ023300.1, read as the reverse complement.
AAGCAGAAAAGAAAACATGCAAACAAATCCCAACACCAAGTAAAATAAATAACACATAAAACAGCATATAAAGAAATATATTGATACGATGCATCAGAGGAAGCCAAGTATTCCCAATAAGTCAAGGTTAACAGCGTTTATAACAAGTAACATTAGAGTAAGCACAAACGGTGGCGTGAAAGATACTTGTGTACTATCTCAATCCCTCTTAGTAAAAACATCATTTTTTTTACTTTCGGTGTTAAAATAGAACAACACAATCTATTCAAATAATATGGATGTTACGTTGCCATATCGTGAAATAAAATTGCCTAGTTTTGAAAAAAATAACTAAAAACATAACTATCTATCAAAAGAGCAGCGTTGTCCATAAACCACACTTAAAATGTGTCATACATTTCGGACCACTTCGCAGCGATGGTTTAGTACAACATTAGAAATGTCCGTTACTTTTTCGACAATATCGCAGTGATGGTTTTAAGCAACATAACATTTCAACTGGTCGTATATCTAAATATAGCGGCTTACTTGGTGTTATTTATGCGTAAATTGAAAGAAAATATATGATTTAAGAATTGTATTATGCTCAAATCCCGTAAAAATATCAAAATATTATAAAAAAAAACACATTTCTTACCTTTGATCTGTCCATCTTTGGTAGCCTCGACGCCATCTTTGATTTGTAGTAAAATGCGTTCAAAAACTAGTAACTTATATTTATTATTGAATTGCGTTTCGTTTATGCCACAATTTAATTCAAAAATCACCGCGATACAATTTGTAGAATGTGAGCAGATTTTTTTTGTTTACTACGTCGTTTTAAACCAACTCTGCGAATTAAAGGGTTAATATGTACGCTTTCACGTATCGAAAAAGATACATTCCATGATTACCGAGTGTCATGCACACAAAGGCCTTACTTGGAATTAATTTGTATACACATAAAATGCCGTATGGTCATGTTTGTTCTCAGTGAAAACAGGGAAATGTTACAGTTAACGAGGTTTTCCTAAAAAAATATATTTCGTTAACGATAAATACATTTAAGGTTTTTCTATCTACATTGAATTATTTTGACGTAGATCAATGAGCTCTTCGTTTTTTACAGAAGTTTTTAAACGACTTCCAAAAAGGAGGAGGTTCGTCTATATATTTTTTTGTGAACGTTAATCGATAATTTCGACAATTGTGAACCGAATCGAAAAATTATTTTTTGTTCGAAAGAATTTCCTTGCCTACGATTCTTAAATTTAAATTTTGCAGGCAGTAATTGAACATGGTACTCCTGGTAACGAAGACTGAGTTACTGTACTGTATCAGCTTTTTTAATAGTCCACTACAGGACGTAGGCCAACCCACGAAGGATGATTGGGCCATATCCACCACGCTGGCGGCTGGCCCAGTGCGTGTTGGTGGATTCACATACGCCATCGAATTTCTTCTACGGACATATGCAGGTTGCTTCACGATGTTTTCCTTCACCGAAAATCCAGTGATGTAAAATTCCGTACATACATTCCAAAGAACTCATTGGTACGGGACCTGGATTTGAACCCACAACCTCACAATTGAAAGGGGGCTGTCACTACCACTAGAACACCAATCTACTCATAACTTTCCTGGTACTCTTGGTACCTACTCCCAACTCCGACAGAAAAGATTTATCTATGCTACTGACACTGCAGTTTCTTCAATACTGTCATAATGACCAATGTCGCAGCAATAATACGATATCAGACTTTTCGACGTTTCTGTGATGTTTAAATACAAATGATTCCATGTTTCGGGATGCAAAGGGACACAACATCATACAATGATGCTCTTTAAGCCGACTTCCAGAAAAGGGGAAGATTCTTACGACTTTGTGATTCTATTTTGTCCAGTGTTAAGTACCTGATTTCTCCGCCTATTTTACGACGGTTTTACTGGACCATCTAAACTAAGTGCTAAAAACATTGGTGTTTTTTAATATTTAATTTTAACCACAACAATTTTAGGTATTATTTATTGCATATAGCTTATATTTATAACTATTTTTTTTATTGTACCTGTTGCACACGCTTTAAAATTATAGCTTTCAAAAAGCCTTCAAACTCAATAGCTCAGAGTTTTTATTAAATGGCTTAAAGTAAAAAAAACTCCGCCCTTTTAATTTTTCCCTATTTTTTTCTATCCCGTAACGCCATGCTGTGTGTAACGAACCGTCCACTGGACAGAGGCAAATTATCGCTTTTGCATAATAATTATCATTGGACTCAACAAGCTTGCTCTCATTTTATTACAATAAAAGCTGCCATCCGCAATTTTAACCTAAAATAAAATAATAAATGCTATACCAGAAAAATCCATTACGACAAAATGTTCTTTCACTAATATTTAACTAACCGATAAGCAATACCGAGCATCGGCTAGTAATCGGTTGATGTAGGTAATAAAGGTATGTTATATAATAAATATATCAATCGTAGAGACAGACATAGAGAGAGTCTTCGGTACTAACCCGGCAAGACACGTATACTCTCACATCTAAAAAAATCATACAGCAAAAAAATCCCCTGTTTACATACATACTTAATCATTTTGTATTTTTTGGCTTCATGCGTATTTGGAGAGTTTTGTGCTAAATAAGGTCCCCGCTCGATCAAGAAAACCTCTGTCTGTGAACACTAACATATGTCCAATCTTTGTTTACCATGGCTCGGATGACACGTAGATTTATTTGCTCCAGTTTTTTTAACCGTTTCACATGTTAGAATATTCCACATCACTTACAAACTGTAATAATTTGACCAGCCGCTCGGCATATATACGGGGTTATTCCTAGTCAATTAGCATCCTTTTACAGGCTTATTCAGTACATCAAAACTAACAACTTTAGTTCTGCGAATTTTGACAAAACTCAATAAAAAATCAGCTGTTCCATACATTTTGTCGCGGGTGAACGATATTTTTTTATGGAACAACATTTATTTTTTGAGTTTTGATGTACAGAATAAGCCCCTAAAAGTATGCTAATTTATTAGTAACTAGCGACCAGCCCCGGCTTCGCACAGGTGTATTTTACACATAAACCTTCCTCTTGAATTACTCTATCTACTAAAAAACCGCATCAAAATCCGTTGCGAAGTTTTAAATATATAAGCATACATGGGGACAGACAGCGGGAAGCAACTTTATTTTATACTATGTAGTGATAATCTTGTATATTTACTGTAGATTTTCTTATACTCCAACGAAAACTATGTCAAGTGAGTTGATTACGAACCTTCACTATTTTCAACAATCCCTAAACGAGGGTTTTCCTTTCCTATTTGAAATAATGACGGACGTACCGGAAGGGCTGTGAGTTATCTGCACTACAAAACGACTATGTTTACTTTTCCTGTTCCATTCTATTTATACAAGTTCATATCCCATACATATCAAAATCACGCTGGCACAGTGCGGTTTGGTGGATTCATATGCACTATCGAATTCGCTCTGTAAACGTATGCAGATTATCTTTTTTTCTTTATTCCGTATAGGTTTGCGTTTGACTCCATACTGCCTGATGTTGAGCAGATATACGGTCTAGGGTGTAGCACGCTTACCTAGAAGATACCTATTTACTCGGAATTTGAAGACACTCACGTACTACTTTAGCGAGAAGACACTCAGGAAAAGCGTTCTACATTCTGGCTGTTCGTATGAGGAATGTGGATTCGAAACGCTTGGTTATAACGCGTGCCACCATAATAGGGTGGCGCTTTGGTCGCGTCTGTCTAGCCGTACAGTAGAAGAAAGGAGGCCCTCACAATATTTTCTTTCACTAAGATTAGGTGTTTGTCAGCGATCACCAAAATTAGGCAGCGTCGAGCACGGTCAGTCTTCGGATGGGTAACCGAGTGTGGCATTTTCAACTGAGCGCTACCGCGACTCGTATCATACGATAAATTGTCGGCCTCAATTATTTTAGCTTTGTCAGAGGCTTTCAGGTGGCTTAAAAAAACTTAGACCAATGTCTTAGTTAGGTATACGAACTTATTTTTTTTTTAGTGTGTAAGTTCAGTACAGTGTATAAATTCCAAAGAATTCATTGATCCGAGACCGGGTTTAAACTTACGTATCCCATTTGTATAGCAAACACTCTCCACTCGGCTACTTACCATGTTTATGAAAATCCTTACTAATATTATAAATCCGAAAAGTTTGTTGGTTTGTTACTCTATCACGCGCCAACGGAGCATCGGATTGACTTGATTTTTGGCATGGATATAGTATAAAAGGCGGAAGGAGCTTTAGGATACTTTTTATCCCGAAAAATTTCATAGTTCCTGTAGGACAGGACAAAAACCCTCGAAAGCGAAACTGTCGCCACTATCACAAAGACGCTAAGTGATTAATTCCTATATGACGCTAATATGGACTAACGAAACGTCACAGCCAAACGTAATTAGATGACAGGTGACATTGTCTGCAGACTTTTATAAATCACAAGTAGCGTGGCAAGGCGACAAATTGTTTTTCTACCATTATATCCCCTTGAAGAGGAAATAAAGTATGGATTGAAAATGACAACTGACATTAAAATTGGATAAAATGTTATTTTCCCTCTGCATGCTACATGTTACTATGACGTTTAATACCAGGCCGTCATTTTGTCTGACATTAAAATATTTTTAAATATTCTATCATTAGAGGTTCAACATGTTTTTTTATTCTACCTTTATGGTACAGAATCATCATACTTTAATATTATCAATCCGAAAAGTTTGTTGGTTTGTTCCTCTTTGACGCAGCAACGGAGCAAAAGATTGACCTGATTTTTGGTATGGATACCTATGGTTTAATAGACAGAAAGTGATAATAGGATACTTTTTATATCTCGAGAAAATTCGTGATTCCCATGGGATAGGACAATAACTGTTTCTCAGCAATGGAGCAACGGATCGACTTGATATTTGGGGTGGGCATAGTTTGGAAGACGGAAAGTGACATGGGATACTTTCCATCCCGAAAAAATTGTGGTTCCCGTAGGACTTAACGATAATTTTTTCTCAGCAACGGAGCAACTTGCCTTGGCATATTGCATGAATATAGTTTGAAAGACGAAAAGTGACATAGGCCACTTTTTATCGCAAAAACTTTAACAGTTCCCGTAGGATAGGATAAAAACTAAGTGAGTGGGCTGCGGTAGCAGCCGTCTAAGCGCCAGAAATAACCTGTCATGGCAAGTTTAGGACGTTCCCACATATTTCGCACTCCTTCGCGGCACTCAACAGCACTAGCCCAGACTCGGGCTCCATAACGGAGCTTGCGCTCTCGCCATAGTGACGGAGTGTTTCGGAGCACAAGACACATCGTCATCCACCACTCGGGACTAACCAGTACTGAACGTCAGACAGCATTCCAACGCCCTGGTCCCAGTGCAGTGGGTCAGTCATAGTAGCCCAGCGCCTGCCTCTTCAACTGCAGAGGGCAGTGAGAACGGCAATCGCGATACCGACACCTCTCTTCCCCTGCAGCCCCACTGCGTCTGCCAACACGTTGACGGCCTAGCGGAAGGTAGGGTAGGTGGCGGCACCCACACCACCAGTTCCATATATCCCACCGCGGCCCCTTATCCTCGGCTGTCATATCAGAGTCCAAGAAGCAGCCTTGCTTTATGAAACTAAGAAAGGTTATTCCCAGCAAGTAACTGGAGATAGAGAGACAGAAAAGAAGCCACACCCAGCGCAGCAGGAGGAGCTGGAGTTCATATGCCTGGCAGACGGAGCAGCACTAGAGCAAAATCTTAACCGAGAAATTAACATATTTAAAGACGGCAGTAAAATTAAAGAGAAAGTTGGGGCGGCATTATCCATTTAGGATGATGCCGCTGAGATCAGTACCCGCAAGCTGAAATTGGCCGATTGGTGCTCTGTGTAACAGGTCGAGTTATTGGCACTTCTTGAGGCTACCGAAAAAGCAAAAATCTTTTGTGACTCCAGGTCTGCACTGGAAACGGTAGTTGGCGTATCTTCCCTCCATCCCTTAGCAGTAAATTCAAAGCTAACATAAAGTTACTACACGCACAAAATAAAATAGTGAAACTTTATTGGATTAAAGCGCACGCGGGGATGGAGGGAAATGAGAGAGCGGACCAGCCAGCAAAGGAAGCAGCACTGCACTCGAAGTGCAGACCTATTTAGGATAACTGCCCCGTTTCATTCGTCAAGCGAGAAATCCGAAAGGACTCTCTTGACGAGTGGAACCGGCTGTATCACACAGCGGCGGTAACCAAAACATATTTTCCGGATGCAAGGGCGGCATACAAGATCGTAAGAGAAATAGCACCAGTGGGAATCATAACTCAAGTGCTGACGGGGCATGGTGAGTTTTCCCAATACTTACATCGATTTAAGTTGAGGGAAAGCCCATCGTGCATCTGTGAACCCACAAAAGAGGAGACTCCACTGCACATAATCTTGGAATGCCCAGTTTATGGAAAGCAGAGATTTGATTTAGAACAAAAAATTGGAATTAATCTAACACGAAAAAACCTTAGAAACAATTTTAACGAATTTTTGCACAAATATTTGTAAAAAAGCAATACTTAATTAGGAACAAGTAGGTATAAACTTTGCTGTACCATTGTAATGTTTATTATAACTGCAAACAGCCAAAAACATTGAAATATAGGTATACTTAGTTTTTATTCATTTGTAATTAAGACCCCTGATCATGTCAGGGATATTTCGCGATAAAATAAAAAAAAATCCTCGGATGCAGCGTCGCAAGAGCGGCACTGCAGCCCGCCTAAGTTGCGACACTCCTTATAAGGCATGCAACCTACCGGCCATCCTCTCAGCTGCTTTAGTTAAAAGCGGCTGAAACTCGAGTGCCAGCCTCTAAGCTTCCTTGGGGGAAAAGACCCAAAGAAGAGGGAGACTTCGAGCGCCGCCTTTTCAGCTGCCTCAGACCTCCCCCACGACAAGGCGGGAATACACGGGGGGGTTGTATATACACTCCAACCGTAACTTAACCAACAAAAGCATTCCTCTAAGGTATTTTGATATTTATCAGTTAGGTTAGGTTTCGCAGCCGACATAAACATAAGCCAAAATCAAAATACAACGCGGGCGAAGCCGCGGGTAAAAGCTAGTATGTAAATAATTACTTAATTGTATTGACTCAAAAGAACAATAGTAGAATCTCAGACCAAATATTTTTAGGGTTCCGTATCCTAAGGGTAAAAACGGGACCCCATTACTAAGACTCCGATGTCCGTCTGTCCGTATGTCTGTTACCAGGCAGTATCTCATGAACCATGACAGCAAGCACGCTGAAAATTTCACAGATAATGTATTTCTATTGCCGCTACAACAACAAATACTAAAAACAGAATACAATAAATATTTTAGGGGGGCTCCCATACAACAAACGTGATTTTAAGGACTATTTACTTGCTATTAATAATGGCAAGAGAAATGGGGCTAAGGGGATGGACGGAACCCTTCATGCGCACTTGGCTGATTTTATTTTATTTGGTCTGAGAGTGGAATTTCGTACCACTTGACTCGTAAATACCAAAACCATAGAATTGCAACTAAAACCGTTCAATTTGAACTGAAACCATACATTTAGTCAATTATTCAGGTCCGAGTACTGCAAACGGCTTACCTTGCGATGTGAAAGCAAACGCGAGCGTTGTATGCGACCGAATTCAATAGGCCAAATGGCGGGCAGACATGGAGGTAAATGGCTAAGGCGGCTACGGTTCAAGTCTCAAGATATACGAGGTTTTTAGGGTTCCTTATCCAAAGAATAAAAACGGGATCCTATTACTTAGACTTTCCGTCTGTCTGTCACCAGGCTGTATCTCATGAACCGTTATAGCTAGGAAACTGAAATTTTCACAGATGATGTATTTCAGTTGCCGCTAAAACAACAAATACTAAAATCAGAATAAAATTAATATTTGAGGGGAGCTCCCATACAACAAAACTGAATTTCTAGCCGTTACTCCGCTTGATATTAATAATGGGAACAGGTGCTTGAAATATTCGCAGAATATTTAGTTGTATATTCACTTCAATAATAAGTAGTTAAATAAAAATTTAAGAGGGCTCCCATACAGTACGGAACCCTTCGTGCGCGAGTCCGACTCGTACTTGGCTGATTTTTAACTGATGACGATGCCAATATTCATTGCTAAGAGTACATTCATTGCTAAGTACCGTGTGAAAAATCCGGAGTTTCTTCATAGCAGAAAATATTGATAAAGTTTAAAAGCAATTAATATCCCCTCAAATCCAATATTTACTCCCTTACTTTCACACTCTTACGTTTGTGTCCCATGACCTAACTTTATGATAGCAGCCTTAGAGTGACGTCAGCCGGACTTACTTTTACCAACTTCCAAAGAGGAGAAGATACTATATGTTTGTCTTTATGTATTTTGGTCAATATCGATATTCAATAGTAAACCAATTTGATTTTTATTTCAAAATGGTATACTTCCGAGATACTCCCATTCAAATTTTATCGAAATCAGCTTAGTCATTTTTGACAAATCAACAAAAATGTACATGGATGTCACATCTATTCGTGCAAACTATTCGAATTCTGTACTCGGTGGAAATCGGAGTTGCCCCTCCCTCCCCTAAGCATTTCCAATAAGACTAGAACGGGTAGTGACAAACTACTCCTTTGCCATGCTACCCGTACAGCTGGAAACTTGACTAGCATCAGCTTTCCACCCATTAAATGCACGTTACGCCTGCCGATACAGTCTCTTCTCGAGAACTGCTATCCTATTTATCGTTCAAGAATTCACAACCCGCTCTGTTTTCATGCCTTATACCCCCCGTCATCTCTTCAAACAGTACACAGGAAGACTGTAAGCCGTGAGGCGGGGGGCAGGAAATTACGCGGGGTGCGCGGGGACGAATCAACGCAACCTACTGTTTATTGTTACGGTTCGCAGACAGTTTACAAAAAAAGCGTGCGCAAGGCGTGATTTTCATCGAATTTTTGTGTTACAAGGTATCACAGGGGTATTACTTTATGCGCTATGAAGATACCGTTTCCAAAATATGAAAGTGTTATTGAGTGTAAGAAAATAAAAAATAATACACAAAGCTTGTCCCGTGTACCCTTATTGCAGGGTTCAAAATACGTAGTCTAATAAACCTTCGATTCGCAAAAAAAGAGTTATTGGAGTAAGTATAAGAAGTGGTTACAATTGATAAATTCTTACGAATAGGTATATAAGTCAGAAGGTATAGTTGTTGTTTATTGTTTTCTGTTCTCTATCACGTAGCACCAAAGCGAGAGATTAACTTGATTTTTATGTAAGTATACATATAGTTTAAGGGTCGAAAAGTGTCATACCTAGGTTACTTTTTGTTCCCAAAAATTAGACGTTCCTATGGGTTAGCAACAGAACACAAAATATCAAGAGGGCGAAACCGCGATCAAATGCTAGTTATTCAATTAAATTGCGTGGTTTATTTTGTAAGGCAGAGTCAACCAGAGGTAAACAACTATGTTATTTTTAAACTTTCGCGGTTTGAGCATATTGAGAACATCGTCATTTCAACCGAGAGTATGGTTATAAACTATTAGTGTCGTGGAATCCTGTAGTCAACAAATGTAAACTGCGTGGTGTAGGCATTAAGACCTTTACAGACACTGTCAGTGTGGTATGTCGCGGTGACAGTTTTTAATTTTTAGTGGTACGGCGTCGCATTTAGTCTGCCCGTGACCACGACAATGCAACTTGGATGAAACGTAGGGAGAAAAGGAGGTACTTTGTTAGTACATATCTCATGTTTTATTGCGCGATAAGTCCCGTATTAACATAGTAGGATAGTAAAAAAGTATACCTATAATTTGCCTCACGAAGTAAAACTGGTGTTGTATAAAATTTTAGCCTCTTTGTTTTGCCCCATCGAACGGCCCCACCGCTGCTGCCCTAATGTTTTATAACAAGTTTTGAATTTCAAGATACATAAGTTTCTAATCAGAATCCTTCATTTCACAATTTTATGCAACACCTCGCTAATTGGAATACTTCCTTGACTGAAATCTAAACTAAACATGTTTTTCCAAATTATGCTATTTAATACCTCAGACCAAATGAAAAAATAAAGACAGAATGTTGAGAAACAAACAAGTGAAGCCGGCAAAACTACGCTTTGGCTCGTCAGTCGAACTATGGCGGCGCAACACCGACGTACGCACCACATGTACACATGTAAAAAAAAAAAATTAATACAAAAACACTGGCCTCACTCGTCTGTTTACGACGTTCTGTCTTGATTTTTTTATTTGGTCTGAATTAAGTACAGACAGTTATTTATGTCAAGATAATAGATACCAAAAAAATCATTGTGAAAAGTCTAGTTTACTCGTATATTTAAATATGCAAAGAAATAGACGCTAAAAGTACCTATAGTTTTTTTGTATCCCTAAATCTTATTTCTAGCGTCATTTCTTTACAATCAAAAACGTTACTTTTAACCGACTTCCAAATAGGAGGAGGTTCTATGTTCGTGTGTATGTATTTTTTTTTTTGTGTATGTTCATCAATAATTTCGCCAATTGTGAACCGAATTGAAAAATTCTTTTTTAGTTCGAAAGGGTATAATCCCGAGGTGGTTCCATTTGAATTTTACAGAAATCAGCTGAGCCGTTTTTGAAAAAACCAACAATAATGTAAACAAGTCGAGCGAAATATTCGAATTTTGTACACGATGAATGGCGGTTTTGCCATTTTTTGCGAAAAATAATTATTTTCAATTCTGGACATTAATTTCACCTCTGTCAATAAATGCTAGGCCATTCCAAACTTTAATTAAAGAAAATATTCACAAAGAAAGTCCCATTGTCTTCAACAGAATAGTTTTACTGTTATTTCAAGTTGTTCTTCGGAAAATTAATTTTTGCGTCGCACTGCTCTTTCTTCTAACTTCGCGTATTTGAAAGTTTTTCTGTTCACTGCTATTCAAACGTATTTATATCTAGTATTTTTACCGACTTCCAAAAAGAAATAGGTTTTATGTTTGTCTGTTTGTCATTTTTTAGGGTTCCGTACCCAATGGGTAAAAACGGGACCCTATTACTAAGATTTCGATGTCCGTCTGTCCGTCTGTCTGTCTGTCTGTCACCGGGCTTTATCTCATGAACGGTGATAGCTAGGCAGCTGAAATTTTCGCAGATGATGTATTTCTGTTGCCGCTATAACAACAAATACTAAAAATAGAATAAAATAAATATTTAAGGGGGGCTCCCATACAACAAACGTGATTTTTAGGAGTTTTTTTTGCTCGCAGTTAATAACGGCAAGAGGAATGGAGCTCCCATATGGTACGGAACCCTTCGTGCGCGAGTCCGACTCGCACATGGCCGATTTTTTTTTATTCTGAAGAGGTTGCGTTTGACCACATACTGCCTGATGTTAAGCAGATAAGCGGTCTAGGTTGTAGCACGCTTACCTAGAAGATACCTATTTACTCGGGATTTGAAGACGCCCACATTGTAATTTAGCGGGAAGACAGACCCAGGCAAAGCGTTCCACATTCTGGCTGTTCGTATGAGGAATGAGGTTCATCGATATTGTCGCCAATTTTGAATCGAATTAAAAAAAATATTTTAAGTTCGTAGTAGTAGTACAGTAACAGTTTGTTACCTTACACCTACATCCTAATAGATAAAAGATTTCAAAAATTAGTAATAATGAAAACTTTTGTTAGCATTATAATCCAGCTAATTTATTATCGTGCGCAGTCCTCGTAAACAAACTTTAAACTGTGGCGCGGTTTGGCCAATCAGGGGCCTGATTCTCTATCGAAAAAACGTAACGTAACGCGGTAAGTATTTTTTTATTTCCGTGAATCTCATTTGGAGAATGTGGAATTACGTTAATTTAAATTATAAGCCGAGTTTAAGTTATGTTATTTTAAAAAAATATTTATTTTTAAAATCACACGAATTTCTTAAAAACAAAGAACACGTTATAGCGCGATACGTGCTTGTTTTCATACAGAATGACCCACCAGCTCCGTACGCGCCATTATGCCACCGGTCGCCAGGCCGTGCATGACCTTGCGTGACATTCGACGACGAGGAAGCCGCCTCACGCTGTCTATCGTCTGCATCACCTTTTCAACTTTTACCTAGTTCTCTTGAGATGTTGTGTAATTTCATTTAATTACCACTAACAGCTGTTTAATTCACTCTTGTGATTCGTTATACCCCAAATTGGGTAGGTAAGTGTTCCTAAGATTTTTTTTGTGCATTAGCTAGCAAACATGACGTGAGTACATTCAAGTATTATGTTCAGAAATCTTAATAACTGTCAATTAATTCCTTTAATATTTTCCTAATATTTTTTTTTTAATCCCTAAAATCATTCTATCTTTAAAATCTCGATTTCAAGCAATTAACTAAAATCACTGGTTAGTTCATTTCGTGGGTACCCACTTGTTCTTTAAAATATTAATGAATATTATATTTGAATGTACTTACCTAGATAGTCTTATTCTATGCTTTTCATTGTATTATTTCATAATGTAGCTTGATAAATCATTGTATAAGTTTGACTGCCGTCATCTTAGATACTATTCACTGCATTAGATACCAATGGTAGGTAGGTACTTGCTTTTGCTTCGCGCGACTTAGATAAATGTGGCAGTTAAACATCGAATCTGGGCAATTTCTAAGACTGCCAAAATTATGAACTTCCAGGGTTCAAGTGCGAGGCAGACAAGGACGTTGTTCCCGCTCCCCTACCGAAGCGGGACTCTTCAGACAACTCCACTTGCCCCATGCCCTAATTGCACCGAACTCGTGCCCCGTTTTCTTCACGGCGGTCTCAACTGCTACGGGTCTACACAGACTAGGCCACTTGGTGCCCTAGTGTCTCCGAGGCGAAGTTGCCAGCTGCCCTGCTAGTTGTCAGCTGCCCTGCAACTGCCACTTCGGGGACGTCTCGTCACCAACGGATCCGACAACACCGCTTGCGACGGATCGCGATTTCAAGGCCAGTGAATCTTATCTATACCTAAGGTTGAACAACGCGTCACGGTTTATGAATGTGCCTCACCCCGACCCATCTAGATTCTGTAGTCTTTATCTTCCAAATTTTAACTACCCTCTTGTTTAACTTTGCTGATCTTGTAAATATATAAACACTTTTGTTAACTTTCTGGTTGTCTTATTGATATCTCCCTAGTTTAAGTAGGTATTGTAGGGCAACTAGGAAAGTTACAGTACTTACATCGATTTGAGCGAACTATTCGAATTTTGTACATGGTTGAAGTCTGTTGTATTTTTTGCGTAATTAATCATTAGATTATTACGTTAAGGCGTGATCGTCTAGTGGTATCTAGTAATAATGGCCTTACATTCTTGAAGTCATGGGTTCAAATCCCGGTCCCGTTCCAATGAGATTTTTGGAACTTATGATCGGAATTTTACACCACTGGCGTTTCAGTAAAGGAAAACATCGCGAGGCAACCTATGGAACCACCAATCCGCACTAGGCCGCACTGGTGTTTAGATACAAGGAGCATATTTTAGGATATTATTTTTACTTTGGGACAAGCCGCAAAATACCTAAAAATATCAATTGTTCTATCTAAAGAGTTCATTGTCTCTCGACAAAATTTGAGTATATTTCAATGTACATTTGTATAGGTGTATAGTCTAGACTAGACAAACATTATGTATAAATACCTACTAGCATTATTGAAGATCAATCTTTTTTCTATGGGACCAACATTGAATAATGTTATTTTTTTATGTTCCGTACCTACTTGGAGATCTGATTAATTATTTATTTTTCCGATTTAAGTACTTTAACTGGTAACAAAATGTACTTGTATAGTAAGTAAGTACAAGTACCTACATTACGTCCCAAGTTTTAAAAAAATAGAGCTGAAAGTACATAAACCTTGGAATTCAGAGAAAAGTTCTTATTATGAAACTAGATCAAAAATAAAGTTTATCTAAAGTGAAGCACTTTTAAGAACAGTAGTGCTTTTAAAAATAATAGTTTTATGCTAACTTAGCTTTTAGAATGTGTTTTGTTTCCATTAAAATGTTTCATGGGAAGTAGAGTAAAGCTTAGTTATTTTACTAACATTACATATACATAAACTAGTCCACCAACAATTTATTTTATTTTTTTTTCCATAAAAATCTATTCTACTTGTAATATATACTACTCAAACAAAAATTTGATTACAATTGTTTTACAATGATTTGAAATTGCATACAAGTAATCGAAAGAATTACTTAGAATTAAAAATGTATTGGCTTCACAGATACAATTTAATAATATCACCATTAGAATTATTACAAATTAGCTCCATCTTTTTTCTTATTCTTTCTTCATTCTTTTTTAGCGACATAAAAATATTACCAAAGTAATGTCAAATGTAATTTAATTATTATTTTTCGAAAAAAATCGTAACACCGACTTCCACCATGTACAGAATTCGAATAATTTGCACGAATCCATGTCCATAAATTTGTTGAAATATCAAAAACGTCTGAGCCGATTTCGATAAAATTTAAATAGGACCACCTCGTAAATATACTATTTTAAGCTAAATAATTTATAAATTGGTTCACAATTGGCGAAAGCATCAGTGAACATCCACAAAAAAATACATACAGACGTAGTACTTCGTCCATTTTGGAAGTCGGTAAGAAGAACTTATCTTAAGAAAAACCTTTTATAAGCACAAGCTAATTATTTAAAATAATTTTAACTATTTTTGATATTCCATTTATAACTAAATGGCCCTTGATGGGCGAGCCTGACTTGCGCTTTTACGGTTTTTCAGCTTTTAGTACATAAAACTTAAATTTTCTAGCTTTTCACTAACCTAATTTAAGACTTGTAACTACACATGTTTGTGTTAAACATTTTCATAATTCTCATGTGAAATATGCCGCTGCCCGGTCGACTGCTCTATTTTAAGGATGCTAAAGCTTCAGCTTTTAAAATGATAAACTTTCTTGAAAATCCTACGAAATCTCTCCGAGCTCCGTATTTGAGCAATAAAAATGATAAATGCTTAATGTTAAAAGTACCTGTGACGTCGTTCTTCACACTATCTTGGTAAGTCTATTTCATTTTTGCGTGTTGTCGAAATTCGAAGCTTATGTTCTGCAGTTTGATAAAAAGGTGTAAGTACTTATATATTTTTGAATAGAGAACATTTAGTGGCAAGCGATATTTAGGATATACAATGACAAAATGGACACAAATTTTGAGTATTTCACTAGATGAAAAAAAATCAGTGGTGGTCTAGTGGTAATGACACCCGCCTTACAATCCTGAGGTCGTGGGTTCAAATCCCGGTCCCTTACCAATGAATACTTTAGAAATTGTGTACGGAATATCACACCACTGGCTTTTCGGTGAAGGAAAACATCGGGAGACAACCTGCATACGTCCGTAGAAGAAATTCGATGGCGTGTGTGAATCCACCAACCCGCACTGGGCTAGCATGGTGGATATGGCCCAACATTCTTCTTGGGTAGGCCTATGTCCTGCAGTGGACTATTGAAAAGGCTGATAAAGTATAGTACAGTACTGGATGCAAGTAACTGTGTGTGAAAGGCTTTACCAAACAAAAATTACCAACATACATCAGAAGATTAGCAAGTTGAAGTGACAGTTACCAGAGCACATAGTTTATAGAATGGAAGGTCAATCGCGCCGTTAAGTTTTAGATTGGAAATAGGTACTAGCAAGAGCAGTGTGGCCGGGCTAGTATTCGGACGAAGAAATATTCCTTTCGACGTGTCTGAACGAGACAGCGTTATGGCAAAGTATATATCTGTCACTTTTTCACACGTCAAAAAGAGTTCTTTTTGTGGCTTTTCGTGGTCGCATGCTGGACTAGCTGGACGTCCATCGACAAAGAAGACCGATGAAGATTGATATAATCAAGGCTAGAAGCTGCTCCTAACCATTCTTACTGGAAATCTTGAACGAATTCTTAAGTCCAGCAATGGATGTCTAACGGCGTATAATAATGATGCGGTTTGGCTTGCACATATTTGATTAGAATGTAAGATAGATGTTACTCACGCACGCCAAATGTGAAAAAACCAGTTTTAACAGCCCGACTGGCTCTTTGGGTTCTTATCACAAAAAACAACTGTCTGTGAGTCAATAATACACTTTTATTGTTTAAAACCGATCAATATCGCGTAATAACCGCAAGAATACAAAATGTATAGCATACAAAATGCTACACTAAGAACGTTAGTCATGGTAGTAAGACTTTCTGACTCCCATAAAAATTACGCTTGAGTAACACTTGTGTTATATTCTAATTAAAAATGAGCCTACAAATAATTATGTCCATGATTTAACGTCTTACGGCTAAATAGATAATGATCACAATGTACATTTACATAGGTTGATGTTCTAAGTAGTAATAAGCCGTGGTGGTCCAGTGGTAATGACACCCGCCTTACAATCGTGAGGTCGTGTGTTCAAATTCCAATCCCGGACCAATGAATTCCTTGGAATTTATGTACGGAATTTCACATCACTGGCTTTTCGGTGAAGGAAAACATCGTAAGGCAACCTGCATACGTCCTTAGAAGAAATTCGATGACGTATGTAAATCCACCAACCCGCGCTGGGCCAGCTTGATGGATATGGCCCAATCACCCTTCTTAGGTAGGCCTATGTCCTGCAGTGGACATATCGACATAACGTTTAATCTATTAGAAAAAAAGGTTGGTACAGTACAGTACAGGTAGTAATAGACTCTCGTTTTTATCCATGAGCATAATTTACTTATACCTCAGACCAAATGTATCTGTCCACGGCGATGCGTAGTTTTGCCGGCCTCACTTGCTTTTTCACTTGTTTTTCAATTATTCTGTCTTTATTTTTTTTATTTGGTCTGAAACTTATACATACCTAATCAAACTTGAATCAGACGACATGTTGTAGCAATCAATTCACATGCCAGTGGCGCAAAAAGTAGGAATTTCAGCAGCTTGTAACTTCACAGACGCCACTAAGTTTGAATCGGCACTGAACCATGAAATCGCTGCAGACACTAAGATCCCCATCCTGTTATCACAAAAGCACGCAGCAATCAATGTAAACAGTCGCACAAAGGAGTATTTATTCATAAGCCAAGCATTCAGCCCCATACCTGGCCCACAATAACTCACCAAAATAAGATGGATGTAGAAAATGTTATGTTGCTGCAGTAAGGATTTATTTCATTCTTATTTTTTGTCTTTTCTGAACTGTATTTTTATTATGTACTAGCGCCCCGGCCCAACTTTGCACAAGTGTATTTTATACATATAAACCTTCCTCTTGAATCACTCTATCTTTTAAAAAACCGCATCAAAATCCGTTGCGTAGTTTTAAAGATCTAAGCATATTTAGGGACATCCAGACAACGGGAAGCGACTTTGTTTTATACTATGTATTGTTATTAGTATTAATAGTGTGTTTATAGTATTGATGGATGTTTATATTATTTACATTTATATTATTATCAATTATGTTTGGTACTTCCCATTTGTATACTCTTGTTTGTGATATCTTTCCGTTCAATTTCAGCGAAAAGGCCGCAATTTGTGGCACTAATTTAAGATAAGTATCTATTCTGTACCGTCTGTTGTAGTAAAATAACTAAGCTTATATCTTCTTATATTAGTGCACACAATGAAGAGTTTTATCTATCTATCTGTAAAACTTCCTTCTTCAATAATAATTCTCTGCAGCTGGGGTGATTTTGTAATCATTTTACTGAGGAGCGGTCAGTCAGACCTGTATTTTAATTTCCATTATTTTTGAGCGGCGAAACGGATGATGTTTACAAGTCGACACGTATTTTTCTTTTAATGTCTTTATAGAGGACACCGATTTCAATATATTTTTTTTGTTTGGTAAATCATACTTCAAGAATAGATCCGTCTAAATTTTATTGAAATCGCTCGAGCCATTTTCGATAAATCAACAATAATGTGAAAAATTACTAAATCGATCCGTGCGAACCAATTTTTAATCATTATTTGTCTAACTGAAAAACTGTCTGACAAAATAATAAGAAAGAATAAAATTGTTTACAAATTCTTTTAGCTACCAGTTGAGTCGACTTAAGAATTTAATTCTATAAAATCTATAAAGAAAGAAAACATTAAAAAATAAACTTTTACAATGTATCATAAATTTTTACAAAACACAAATTTATTTGAATATCGTAGTCCTGAAGCAGCTTATTAGCCATCAACCAAAAAATATATATGAGTAGTTCCTGCAAAATAGTACAGCTAAACACGCTCCGCATTCGAATACTAGATATACGTATAGTACTATATACTAGCGTATACGTCCGCTATACGTCGTCTTCGTTTCAGGTATAGGACGTCCACTGCTGGCCATAGGCGTCCCCTTCTAAGACTGGTTCGAAGTAGCTTGCATCCAGCGCGATCCCATCCGTCCAGCTAGTGGGTGGACGTCCTACACTGCGCTTGGCCATACGTGGTCTCCACTCTCCACTCGAGAACTTTTTGAGCCTGCGTATACACCAACGGTGAAATTAGAACCCATAGAATAATGTCGCGTTTCATACCCATATTCATTCATTCATTCTTTCTGAAAAAAAAAAAATATTTCTTGACTTTTAAAAAATAGGCGTTATTTTTGATAGAAACATTTTCCCTCGTTGTTCCATACTGTTATCACAATGTAAAAAAGAGAGGTTATACAGATTATATGAAGAGGCATTATGGGGACCGTGTACTATCATGTTTTTACGACAAAGACCTCCGGCGATACAGGCGCTTCTTGTCGGGTACCGCGCGCGGGCGAAAAGGTTTTTTGTTTGGATCAGATAATACACCTTAAGAGGTAAACAAAAACATAGTTTTATAAGAAAATTGCAAGTTTATTTGTATATTTATTTATTTGTGGATTTTCAGTGCGGGATCGTCGCTGGGCTTGTAATAGGGTTATCTATTAATAGGGGAGCTTATTTAATTTATTTTCTTTCGCTTTCAAAGCAAAAAAAGGACTTCTTCTATGTCTTACATGGAGATACCAAACTAAGTTTTAGAGTATTACTTGTTATTAGGGACTCAGTTTGAATATCATGATCATGAGTCATCTCCAGTAACTTACAGTGATTAAAGAATTGCAAGAAATCAAAACTTTTTGTTGTAATATGTCCTTTTATATGTAGGTAATTTTAGTGCATAGCATACTGACGTGTCATAGCTATAGAATATATTTTTTTAATTTTATTGTAGTGCTATAGGCAACGGCTGGAAATTATTTAAAAAGTATTTTGTAAAGGATCCCACCATACAACGACCTTCACCGAGTTGGTTGGATGTAAAGTATGTATATTAAATATGTCAATAAATTGTGGTTAAATTTGTCGAGAAATATATTGCAAATGAGTTGTCTAGATAATTTCAGACCAGAATATCATTAATTAACAATTAAAACACGGATCATCTTTATTTTAATTTAACTTTAGTTCATGAACCAGACCGGTGCAAGTTACTAGTATCAATTTACCTGTTTATACCTGCCTATCCAAGAGTTGTGACGAGAAAATAATACCTAGTCAACCTTACGTTTGCATATATTCCATGGGCTTCTATGGATTGCTTTGGAATTTGTCTGTTAACCAAACCATTGAAATGTTTAAAATATGTTGATGGACATATTTAATTGAATATAAATACTTTTCATCAATTAACCAGCTCGGTGAAGGTTGTTCTATAGCGGGATCTTAGGCTAATTCAATGTAGAAGAAAACAACGAAACGGTTAGGTTTCGTACAGATTTTTAACTTATAACCCTGTGGAAAATCACTAAAAATCACTACATAGTTTAAAATAAAGTAGCTTCCCGCTCTATGTATACTTATATCTTTAAAATTACGCAACGGATTTTGATGTGTTTTTTTTAACAGATAGAGTGATTCAAGAGGAAGGTTTATATGCATAATACACTTGTGCGAAGCTGGGGCGGGTCGCTAGTATACCTATAATTTTATACAGACCCACATTACTAAGTAAAGATGATCGTACGCCAAAAAAGTAGAATTGTGCTCGTCTAAAAACAATGTGGTCGCTGTTGAGACATGCGGAGTCTTTGTTAAATAAGGAACAAAGGGCATACACGAAATACGTCCCAGGTCTTCTTTCCGCACTAAAAATGTACAAAAACATTTTCCTACGTCAGGCTTAAATTTTACTAAAGCGAAACGATTTGTATAGCCGAGCAGAGCATTGTATTCCGTAAGCTAATGGCAGAAATAACAAGATAGTTTAGTAAAAAAATCATAACTCAAAAATAAAATCGTGGGGCCTTCGCCTGGAAGATTTCATGTACGTTGCGCCACTTGCGCCCCACGATTTTATTTTTGAATTATTTTTAATTTTATTATTTTTAGCTTTTAGCACATAAAACCGTTTAATCTAAAATTGTTTTTTCGAATTTTATTTTAGTGTTTTTATTTTGTTATTAAAAACGGTGTTCTACATGAAAAACCCCTTCATTTGAAAGCCATATTGAGGGGGTTGTGTAAAAAAATGTAATCCGCCATGTTGTAGTGGTGGCCATCGTGTATTTACGTCAATACTGAATACAAAAAAAATGTATTGTCATCGAAACTAAAGCTGTGTATCAAATATCATATCAATCTGTCTACGGAAAGGGGGTCAAAATTCAATTACTAGATTTGACCCAAAAAAACGGGCAACGTTTATAAACAAACCGCCGTCGCTCTAGATTGCAAAACACCGCTCCGACCTAGATTGTGTTTTGTTTCTTGCTAAGCAAGGAAACGCAATCTAGATCGCTATTTACGCAGAATAGATATGCTGGGTATGATTTATTAGCTAGTTATGCAAAAGACTCACGGACTAAAACGCACTGACCAGGTCCGAGAACCTCTTTTCCACTCCGCTTTGGTAGAGTCTGATCTCCAAGCTGTGTGTGTGTAAAAGAGACGACATGTGCACATGACCATTATATCTTAAATACTTTAGAAATTAGAGGTGGAGGGGGTACTTTTTTTTCATCCTATATCTCACAAACGGAAACATGGTTTTAGAAACCTCACATTCATTTTAAAACTCCTATTCAACGATTTCGCACATAAAGGGGCGGGGTTAAAAACAAATGTTTAATCCCCTCTTGACATGTATGGGAGCTATCCTTTTAAATACGCAATTATTAATATTTTAAGATTTTTAAATTGAGATTTATACTTAAACTGATATAGTGTCAAATTTCATGCAATTTGGTTTATAAAAGTAGAAGTCATAAGGCTTTGTAACATGAGGACGGGCAGACGGACGCACAATATATAAAGGGGATAATCTTAATTGGCATTCTCCATCTCCCTAATCTTTGCTTTCCGTTTGTGTGAGAGCTCGTACATATAGTTGACTTTTCTACGGACGAGGAGATCATAAAGAGGTCTTGTTTAACATGAAAAGACTATTCATCTAGTCAGATTTTTCATGAAAATTTTCACTACTATGAAAGAAGAGAGCGTTTCAGCTTTATTTTTAACGTAGAAATAGTGTGCTGAAAGTGCTACTTATTTTTTATTTTACAGACGCTTATTTTACTTCCAATCTAGAATATGTATGTATCAATACATCTCTGTACAGTTCGTTTATTAAAAATCAGGCTCGCAAATGTACCTGATGTGCAGTTTTTGTACCACATTTAAGATAGTTATTTGATTACGAATAAAGTTTATCATAGAGAGTTATCCAGAACTGGTATACTAATACGAAAGGAGGTAATTTAGACCATCATAATAAATAACTTTAACTATGGGCCCAACCCGGAAGTCGAGGAAAAAATCAGCTGTTTAATACATATTGTTGAAAACTAGATGCAATTTTGTATGGAGCCGCTGTTTTTTTTTCGAATTCCAGTTTGGTCCCATAGTAAAAGTTCTTCTTAAAAATGATCTCAATCACCCTCTTTCAGCTTAGTATAGGGCAAGCAGATCCTGTATAAATGCAGCTGTAATATTACAAACGCGGTGCATTTAAAAATAAAACTTTTTCTGAAACTTCATTCAACATAGATGCAGCGCAGTAGGGTAAACGACCCTATAAATGGACAAGCAAAAACTTCTTTTCAACACAACGATATACCGTATTTGGCTAGTGATGTCTACGTGCTGTGAGAAAATATCGATAAAATGTTAACTAAATTAAAATAAATATTTATTTTTTATTTCTATTGACAATAGTCAATACTTAGCTTACTATTAAAATTAAATGAACCAATACCAATCTAATCTAACAAACGTCAGAACGAAAGCAATTAAAGAGATTTTTGAAGTGAAAACTTGTTAGGATAAAAAAAACACTTGTTATGATAGGTAAAAAAATCAACTCGCGTCAGGACACGTAACCTGATCGAAAACTCGTAAGACGGAGGGCGCAAGTTTTCACTTCTGCCAGCACACCCGGAGTGCAACACGTTGTTTTACTTTTATTTCTTTTTAAAGGGATAGGTGCAGAAAAAGAACCCAATCAATAGTGGTAGTTGGATCGCCTGGTGACGACTCGCAGTGCCGCATTTGATACAGATATTACGCAAACAATTTATGAACCAATATTTTACATCCGCTCCTTCCACCAACTCTTTAGGCATGGTGAAAACGAATGTGAACGAACTTAATTTGAAATCGAAATGTTATATTACCAACAAAACGCCGTCTTCGAGGAATGGTCCCCCTTTGCTATGCCATAACTCGTGGGGAATTCGTTGTGCCATTTACTTACTCTATGAAGTTAGGCTTTCTGCACCGCGGAGGAGTGCATGCCCGTAGTTCCGACAAATGGCACAGAGAAGGAAACATCCTAAGATTTTAGTGGGTAGGTACACCGCTGACTGGGATCGTCGAGGACTCCCACATAAGTATCGATAAAATACTTTTCTGGGTTACAAAAAATAGTCTCTCTGCGGTATTTTATTCTGTGACGATCTTTGTGAGTTACTAACTGTGGTCATCTATAGTTTCTATATTCTATACAGGAGTAGGTATCTTCATCCGTGTTCATTCCTAATGATTTTACGTGGAAGCACACGTCGTGATTTTACATCAGGTGGGCGCGCTTAACGGCTCAATGATTTTCAAGTGAGGGCATGAACGAATAATCGATTTCGATACTACGTCTGTCTACGCGAGTCTGTCCATTTTTTATAGGATTCATTTCGAAGAGTGTGCATCACCTTATCCTACCATCCCCTTATTACTACAAGACAAGTAGGAAGACGCCACATTACTACCCCTAAACTGTCAATTTTCCTTCGATACGTACGAAGCGGTTTGACTCAACATTTCTGATTCGTACCGCCAGGGAATGGAATAGTCTGCCTGCTTTCCTGTTTCCTAAGAGATATAATCTAAAGCTTTTCAATGTCAGAGTGAATAGGTATCTTCTAGGTCTGCGTGCTTCATCTTCAACCACAACGTCGATTACCATCAGGCGAGTTGGTGGTCAAACGCGGACTTATTTGCGTTAAAAAAAAACGACTTCGATACTCCTGCTTTCCTGTTTCCTAAGAGATATAATCTAAAGCTTTTCAAGGTCAGAGTGAATAGGTATCTTCTAGGTCTGCGTGCTTCATCTTCAACCACAACGTCGCTTACAATCAGGCGAGTTGGTGGTCAAACGCTGACTTATTTGCGTTAAAAAAAAAAACGACTTCGATACTACGCAAGTACAGCACTACAACACAGTTCGCAACGAACCTTTGTTTATCACGACTCGCGGGCAATGCTCGCAATGTGCACTGCTGACCGCAACGGGCAAGTTTACCCTATTCGTTGGATTTAATCGCCCATGCCCTGGAAAAGGAACAAAATATACCTTTTTTGAGGTTTTTGTGAGTAAGTTAGGTTACAGATTTATTTATTTGTTGATGAAATGTACAGGAAAACGTGATGGGGAAATATGATTTTCGTGAGATTGAGGATTTCAGTTTGCGTCATTTATCGTAAATAATTTAAGAGTGATGGGACTGGATTTAGGTTTTGTCAAAATATAAGTCAGGAAAAAATAAATATCTTCTTATTGTAATGTTAGTAAGCAAATTTTACATAGCAATTGTATAATTATTTTTCGCAAAAAATGGCAAAACCGCCTTCCATCGTGTACAAAATTCGAATGTTTCGCTCGAACCGTTTACATTATTGTTGATTTTTCAAAAACAGCTTCGCCAATTTCTGTAAAGATTTAAATGGGACGATTTCGGAAGTATTCCCTTTTGAACTAAAAAAAGAATTTTTCGATTCAGTTCACAATTGGCGAAATTATGGATGAACATACACCAAAAAAAATACATACAGACGAACATAGAACCTCCTCCTTTTTGAAAGTCGGTTAAAAACTTAGGCTTTGGCATTTTAAAAATGACAGATAGCAATTAATAACTATCGGATGAGATGCCATAAAATAAATTACAAACAAGAGTTTTTGACGTAACTGTGGGTTCCAAACTCGGCTAGGTCTGTTTTTTTGGTAACCCAAGTGGAGAGTATAAGGTGTTACAACAGTATATTTCGGAAATATCCACCATTTGATTGCTTTATTCTAGTTGCAGCCAAGTGTTCCTGCCCATCTTAACTTTTTAGCGCTGCGTGTCTTCGCCTTATATTCAGTTCTCCAATTTTTACGAAGCCCACTTATGTATACATATAACAATCGGGCAAGTACGAGTCGGACTCGCGCACGAAGGGTTCCGTTCTGTATGGGAGCCCTCCTTTAATATTTATTTTATTTTAATTATTTATTATTGAAGTGAATATATGAGTACAACTAAATATTCTGTGATTATTTCAAGCATCTACCTGTTACCATTATTAATATCGAGCGAAAAACGGCTGAATATTCAGGTTAGTTGTATGGGGAGCCCCCCTTGAATATTATTTTTTTTGTTTTTAGTATTTGTTGTTAAAGCGGCAACAGAATTACATCATCTGTGAAAATTTCTGCTTTCAACCTGGTGACAGACATACAGACGCACAGACGGACAGACCGACACCGGAGTCTTAGTAATAGGGTCTTGTTTTTACCCTTTGGGCAAAAAGGATTGTAAAACGAGGTCGAGATATCTAGTTGAAAAATCTACATTTCAACAAAAGCAAGTAACAAACAATCCACCCGCTCTGTATGTACAAACCTGCAAGTACAAACAGTGCCCCTCGTGATACGGGCTGTCAGATCACGTAAATGAAGACACACGCCACCTTTTCTACGTGAAACAGTTTTATCATCATGCCTTTGCACTGTTCCGATCCGGCACCGGGGAAAATCGGACGGCAAACGTAATCCGCAATCTGTTGCTGACGAAAAAGTATCCTTGAAACGTTATTGACTTTCAACAGAATTTAAAATAAAGAGAAGCTCTCCGTCTGGCTGTATTTTTGTAACTGTTTTTTCAGTGCCCTAAAAAAAAAAAAACAAAAATAAGTAGGTCGCTAGATGTATCTTAAGTAAGTGGATTCGCATAAGTATGTACATTTTTTTCTCTAGACGCAAGTAAGTGTGAAATCGTGTAAAAATTAATACATACTCGTAATTGTTTTCCATCGGGGCAAGGGTATGCAAATTTTGTAAAATGACAAATTCTGGCCGTTGCTGGCTCTTAAGAAATAAGGCTTTTATTCCAGGCAACTAAATAACAAGTTCCATATTATTATACCACAATATATACCTTAAAAACTAAACATATATAGGTATACCTAAAAACTACATTTTATAAACTACTTCGTGCGTAAGGTTCGCCGATCCAGCCGCCTTCCATCGACTCGAGCATTATCGGGGCTGCGTATTCGTCCTTTTATAGCCTTTTAGCCCATTATATTAAAACAAAATGTATAGTGGACGGGGATTTCAATTTTTTTCACACTTGTGGTTATAGATACTTTTTTTAAACACTCAAACATTATTTCAAAGAGTTTTAGCGCGGAATATAATTTTGCGGAATTTTTCGGAACATGCGGATGTCCGCGCTAAGACTCTTTGGAAAATTCTGAGGCATACGTACAATCGTTAGTCGTTGCAAAATCGTATCGGTTGGAATCCAAGGCCTCCTCGAGAGTTGTATTCGTTTTGACGGGCGCTTTCTGTCAGCCAACACGAGAATTGGAATAATTTATCTATGAGATTTCCCCCGGGGTCGCGGGAGACAGCCTGGATAAGTCGCCGTTTCGTGAATACGGTTAACAGTTGAGCGTGCATCAGGGTAACACTTTGGGACACGGATTTTTGATTACATACATTGTAAATTTTTAAATTTGTGCCGGCATACGCAATGCCGGTATTTAAAGACATATAAAGATATACTCGTATAAGACACGTATTCACACGGTTAATTACAATAAACATCAAATGATTGACACCAAGGCTTGGATGTTGTAAAAATAGTGCGTGGCACTGTTTTTTATTATTTATATTTTTAAATATGCATAAAAAAATGGCGCAGTACCTACGATAACGCGTACACAGTAATACAGTTGGAAGCGTCTTGCATCCAGGCCTTGAGTCCCTCCGCGCGAAAGAAGTGAAACTTCGACGCAACAGTGCTTTCATACCCCCTCCATGCTACCATGGAGGGGGTTAAACGTTTAACGCAACCTTGTTGGAAGTCGCATTAGAAGTTTCACTTCAACATTTTTGGTCATCAGGATTGGTCAGTATCCTCCACGCTGATCCAGTGCCCTTGTTACATCGCCTTGCCAAACACTAAGATACCTATAGGTGACTCTCCTTGACAAAAATAATGGACGATATAATAAAATATCGCGAGAATACTCGTACATTGAATGCAACTCTCCTACTATCTAGTTCAATAGTTACCATAATGATTGCTCTTAATTTTTAAGTAGGTACCTAGTTGTTTGAGCATTACAAGCAATACGTCCTGCCATTAAGATGACGATGATAATGGCGATGGTTTTGTAGATAGCCTAGGATACCTAGGATATATACCTAGTTTAGTTATAACACAGCTAAATTTAGATGTAAGCAACTATTTGATGGTGTTACCCGTATATAATTATATACCCGTATATATACACGGGTAACACCATAGTAACATGTTTTCCACACGACAGCTCCGACAAAGGCCTGCATTTTGTTTCCCAGAAACTCAACAAGGGTTCAATTTGTATCTATTAGGGGACATCGGTGGCTTGTGGGATAGTTGAGGGTGTGAAAGTTTAAAGGATAGGGTCTTGGAAGATGTCCGGGGGAACCACTAATGCATATAGATGACAAACGAAGAAAGAACTTCAAAAACTCGGACCTCTATGCCGAGCCTATAAATGTACGGACGTACATTTGTGTAAGGCTTAGAAATTCCTATGACG
This sequence comes from Hypomecis atomaria, assembly GCA_964007245.1. Taxonomy (NCBI): domain Eukaryota; kingdom Metazoa; phylum Arthropoda; class Insecta; order Lepidoptera; family Geometridae; genus Hypomecis; species Hypomecis atomaria. The sequence goes on along the minus strand of OZ023300.1, from coordinate 17,147,652 downwards.
CATGCAAAAACTTCTGCAGCAATCTTTGCTTTGAGAAAAGATGCAATAGATTTTATGACTAACAACTCTGGCTTATACTGTTGTACATGTTACTTACAAAGCAAAGATTTTTAGAGGTATATTTACTCATAATGAGGACAAATTTTACTATGGGATCAACACCGAAATTGAAGAATATATCTAATGTTCCTTATTAACCGACTTCCAAAAAGGATACTATGTTCGTGTGTATGTATTTTTTTTTTGTGTATGTTCATTGATAATTTTGCCAATTGTGAAACGAATCGAATTTTTTTTCTTAGTTCGAAAGGATATACTTCCAAGGTGGTCCCATTGAAATTTTACAGAAATTTTAAATTTTACAGTTTTTGAAAAAAACAACAATAATAATATAAGCAATTCGAGCGAAATATTCGAATTGTGTTCACGATGGAAGGCGGTTTTGCCATTTTTTGTGAAAAATAATTATTTTGTAGTATCGATGAACTTCTTAAAAGAGCAGTTAGGGATTGGTATCCTGATATCACAAATACCTGCTCTTTTAAATTCTCAGCTCGTCCATAGTGAATTATTAAATCTTGTCCATAATAAAGTTTGGTTACAAGTTGAAGCACACAACTTGCTGGCTGTGATGTTAGCTACGAGCTGCGAATAATCCAATCCTGACTGAGTTCACTTATCAACTTGCGAGGATTAGGTTTTCCGCAGCTTGTAGCTAACATCACATCTGCCAAGTTTATTGATTCGACCTATGTGATGAGAGAAATACAAATAAAACTCCCTTCATTTTGAAAACTGACACGTTGTGAACAAATAACGTAACAAGGTAAGTTATAATGAACAAATATTGTACTGTCCTAAAGTTTAGACCAACACAAACTAAAAATTCGGCTAGGTGCGAGTCGGACTCGCGCAAGAAGGGTTCTGTACCGTATGGGAGCCTCATTCCTCTTGCCGTTATTAATAGCGAGCAAATAACTCCTAAAAATGACGTTTGTTGAATGGGAGCGCCCTTAAATACTTATTTTATTCTTGTTTAGTTTTTGTTTTATACCAGCAACAGAAATACATCATCTGTGAAAATTTCAGCTGCATAGCTATCACGGTTCATGAGATACAGCCCGGTGACAGACAGACAGACGGACAGAAGGACATCGAAGTCTTAGTAATAGGTTCCCGTTTTTACCCTTTGGGTACGGAACCCTAAAAATTGCGAAAACTAAACTAACTACTGTTTAAAACTAAGCGAGACGGTTTATTTAACTTTCCCAGTCGCTTTGTTCGGGCGCGGTATAAAAGAATTGTATTTTTGAACTATGCCGGGGAAGTCATTAACGGCTTTTGTGGAACCCGACAAATCATTTTTGGAAACATTTTGATAATAGCTGTGTGTATCGATCGAAAAGAGGGAGAGTTAGTGATTGAGTTGAGTGGTCTTATTGCCTATAAGAATGTCATTTGATTTTTTATTGAAATTTTTAATAATGAACATTCACGTGTAGAAAAAGCAATCAACAGTTTTTCCACAAAAACAATTGCTATAAAAACGTATTTTCGAGAAATCTAGTAAAATGTCAACCAGATTTGTAAACACATTTGAAAAATACAAAAAGTTGGTGCATACATAAAGTTTCGGGCTTTGTAAAAGAATGCATAGGCAACTTTGAAGAAGAAGTAACCAACTGTAATTATTTATTAACTAATTTAATATACTTCAACTCTATGGGAACAGTGCAATAAATTCCATCTACATCTATGAGTACAGCGCTAGTAGTTACGATATCCCAAACACCCTATGCCGGATCAATGAAGCAATCATCCACAAAGGACATCACGCGACCTCTCACTTGCCCCTTTGTGGCATGACAATGTACACTGCTAATTTTCGATATTCGACATTTGCGTAGCCTGCCTTTTTAGCCTTTAGCGAAATTTTTATTTTATTTTAATCTATCTATCTGCTATCGCAAATAATGTAGGCTGGAAGCAGATAAATCTCTATGTATTTTTAGTAAGGAATTTTAATGAGCTATTCGTATTTTATCTTTACTTTGGCTTCCGAAAGACGTTTCATAGGGTCAATAATACGGTACCGATGTACGTTTGGCAAAGCGTAGTTAAATAGGCTTTTTACCTACCGGACTTACTGTGTTTTTATAGCTATTTGGAAATCGCCAACAATACGTTTGTCTTGGAGTCTACAATCCTCGACCCTAATATACTCCTTCCGGAGTTAGCCAATGTGTCTTTGCTGGACCACTCCTCTTCAAAATATTGCTTAATCATCTTACTGAAGTCCTCATGTATACAAAAAGCTTGTAATAAAACGATGATTTAATTATGAAAGAATAAAATTGGTTGCAAACTCCCTTTAGTCGCACTGTAGCGCGTAGTATTAAGCACCAATACAACGTCCTGAGAGCCCGATGACGGATCAATGGATCAATTGTCGACAAAGGGCATGTCGCGGCCTCTCACTTGCCCCTTCGTCGTGTCACAATGAACGCTGCTAATTGTCGACATTTGACATTTGCGTAGCCTGCCTTTTAGTTTTTAGGAAGATCATCATTTTATTATTAACCGTCTTCCAAAAAGGGGGAGGTTCTATGTTCGTGTGTATGTATGTATGTACAATTATAACGAAGAAAAAACAAAAAAGAGAAGAAATCACCAAAAATAACAAAGTAGAATATGTAAAAAATAGAATAACTAACTCTAAAAATCCGAAAAAGGAAGTATGGAATGTCATTAAAGAAGAGACCAACAAATCATATAAATCACCTGATTGGCACCTTGTATATACCGACACCAACGTTCCAATACCAAAAAATTGCATAGCAGATTACATAAATAACCATTTTGTTTCTGTAGCTAAAAATCTGAGTGCAGATAATCCCCCGGATGTAGAAAAAGCCTTACTACTCATGCACGAATCTTCACAACTAGACGAATTCAAATTTAAAACCGTTACCCCAGCAGACGTTATGAATATCGCTCTAAACAAAATAAAAAAATCGAACACCAAGGATTTATATGGTATATCAGGTAGCTTTTTATATGCCGTTTTAGTCAATTTGTGTGACCACTTTACTTACCTTATTAATAACATTCTCGCGTCAGATTCTTATCCGGATTATCTCAAAAAATCTAAAATAACTCCATTATACAAAGGGAAGGGAGAAACATCAAGTGTAAATAATTACCGTCCTATTACAATTGTGCCTACAATTTCAAAGATCATCGAATCAGTTATGTCAGATAGCATTATGGCACATCTCAATAAAAATAATATCATTGCCGAGTCCCAGCATGCCTATAGAAAGAACCGATCTACAATAACTGCGGCACATGATCTGATAGGTAACGTAATTGAAGGGCTGGAAAATAAAAAGAAGGTTGCTGCCATTTTTCTAGATCTGTCTAAAGCGTTCGACTCTGTTAATCATGAGCTTTTAATGAAGAAACTAATAAAGATAGGGATTGTTCATGATAACTTGAGCCTTATAACATCATTTGCTACAAATAGGGAACAAACAGTAGAAATAAAAATCAATGACAAACTACAAAGATCCACACCCGAAACAATAAATATAGGAGTCCCTCAAGGTTCACCATTAGGCAATATACTTTTTGTTTTTCTGGTAAATGATATGTCAAAGCTTGGAATAGACGGCAAAATTATTCAGTACGCTGATGACACCACAGTAGTTACCTCAGCCGATTCAATTGATCAACTCACTCAGAAGTTAAAAGACATAATGAGTAAATTAAATTACTGGTTTAAAGTAAATGGGCTCAAGTTAAATACTGATAAAACTAACGTTGTGTATTTTAATTCAAAATCTCCAAAGCAATCAACTATCCCCATCTGTTTATTAGATGGAACCGAGATTGTGAGTTCAAACAAGGTTAGAGTCTTAGGATTCGAAATAGATTCCGCATTAACTTGGAAATCGCATATAGACATAACCTGTAAAAAGATGTCGAAAGGTACATATGCGTTAAAACAGCTTAAACACCTAACATCTCTCGAAAACTTAAGAGACATCTATTATTGTTATGTGCACTCAATAATGTCATATGGCATAATTTTTTGGGGAGCCTCCACAGATTTCCAAAGGGTACTGAAAATTCAAAAACGAGCTGTTAGGGTACTAGCCAATGCAAAATATAAAGAAAGTTGCAGGGATCACTTCAAAGAGTTGAACATCATGACATCAGTCGCATGCTATATATATGAAATTCTTAAATACGTACGGCTCAATATTGATAAGTACACTATTCATGTTGCTAAGGATAGAAAAACTGGCCAGAATAAGACACTCCTACAACATATTGATTTCAGACTGTCAATGGCCAAGCGATTACCAATCCTCATGGGTAGTATCTTGTTTAACAAGTTGCCGGAGAGTATTAAAACCACCATTAGCGATGCAGTGTTTTTAAATAAACTGAAAACGCTTCTATTAGAGAAAACTTTGTACAGTATAAAGGAATATCTATCTAATGACTATAGTGGCCTTAATACCTGATTTATAACATTTGACGAATAGGATTTCTATGATATTTGACATTTAATTTTTGACATTTTTTATTTTATTTTCTATGAATTTGACATTACTTAGATTTTTATACATTTTATTATTGCCCCTTTACAGCATCCAATTTTATTCAGTTATTTTGTATTATTTTTAATCAGTTGTTTTAAATATGTATACTCGTTTCAATTTTGTATTTTGTTAGTTGAATGACGAGACCTATTGTTGGCGGTACTATGTATTATTATACAGATTTTGTATTTTTAATTATAGTATTAAGCTCGATACGTCAATAAATGATTCTGATTCTGATTCTGATTCTATCTTTTTTCTTTTTTGTGTATGTTCATCGATAATTTCGCCAATTGTAAACCTTAGTTGTAAACCAAATCGAAAAATTATTTTTTATTTCAGAAGGGTATACTCCCAAGTGGTCCCATTGAAATTTTACAGAAATCGGCTTAGCCGTTTTTGAAAAAACCAACAATATTATAAGCAATTCGAGCGAAATATCCGAATTTTGTACAAGATGAACTTCGATAATTTCGCCAATTGTAAAACAAATCGAATTTTTTTTTAGTTCGAAAGGGTATACTATCAAAGTAGTCCCATTCAAATTTTACAGAAATCAGCCGAGCCGTTTTTGATAAATCAACAATAATGTAAACAATTCGAGCGAAATATTCGAATTTTGTACAAGATGGAAGGCGGTTTTGCCATTTTTTGCGAAAAATAATTATTGCGAAATTGCTTCAAGTTATTTTTGCCTGTTACAAATATTCACTGTTACACCAACCAACCCATCTTGAAAATGCTCTAAAAATGTACAGGTTAACTTATTTTATGGTTTTAGAATGACCACCAAAGCAATAAAATTATTATTATTTTCCATTCGGATGTGTACAAGAATCCCACCCGTTCTGTGCACCCTCACCATGATTTTCTTAATAAGCCAAAAAGTATTATCCTTTTTCAGTGTTGTTCAGGTAAATTTGCTAATTTAATGATGCAATTTATAGAAAACATCAATACCGATTAAAGACAAAACCATCGCTACCATAACATTCCCAAATGCTTCTCCTTCCGTCCTATTGGAAGCAGCTATCATGGATGTTTAAAAGAAGAGGATCCGCCAAACGGGGTTCATCTATTAGTCACGCTATTTTAGTACGATTTTCTCAACCCTATTTTGCAATTTTATAGTTTTCGGGAAGCCCCTATCATAGACTAACCCTTTCAAGCATCACGTGATGATTGGACGATCCGAAGGTTGAAAATCTGAATCCAATATGTTTCGTAAAATGATATCTACTTCGCACACAACGCATAGGAACTACTTACTGTATCTAATCGACGACTTAATTTGTCATACGTGACATTTGAACTACTCTTTACATATCATTCTAAAAGTTCTGTAAAAAGTATAGCAGTACTTGGAGAAGTTGGAGAAGCTTATTTTTCAAAGACGAGCGACATTATAACCAATTTTTATACATCCATGGCAGCTGCGCATTATGTTCGGTCAACTTGGCATAAAGGACAATCTGTATATACAGTACAATCAACTCCAACCTTTCCACTTCTACGAGATCACCACTTACGCAATTCCTGAGCAAAACTTACAGCGGCTAACAGAAATTGTTAGTTCCGCTATTCTGCCAGGTGCTGGTAAGTTTGTCGGTTAGAATGGAATATTGTTTCGTCCCTGAGCAATTGAGCTGGAAAACGGACCTGAAATATGGCAGTTGTGTGCCATTTGTTCTAGGCGTGTTATGGCCGAAGTTCAGGAAATCTATAATGGAACTAAGTGGTAGTGAGGTGTAAAAAGTCCAAGTCAAATATTAGGTACTTGTGTGACCCAAAGCATACGTCTGATTTAGCTTCGTACAAAGATTATATACTGTACTGTACCAGCCTTTTTAATAGTCTACTGCAGGACGTAGGTTTATCCACGAATGGTGAATGGGCCATATCCACCACGCTGACCCAGTGCTGGTTGGTGGATTCACATACGCTATCGATATTATTCTACGGACGTATGCAGGTTGCCTCACGATGTTTTCCTTCACCAAAAAGACAGTGGTGTGAAATTCCGTTCATAAATTCCAAAGAATTCATTGGTACGGGACCGTGATTTGAACCTACGACCTGAAGATTGTAAGGCGGGTGTTTTACCACTTATTACCACTAGACCACCACGCCTTTTAAATATTATAATACTTTTAAGTCATAACATTGCAAAGTGTGGGGCTTTAGGAGGTATGTGTAAGTACTAATAATTTTCAATAACTTTTACAGCAAAATCTAGGAAAAAAATTATCATCCTATAAAAATTTATCGCCTTTCTATGGCAGATATTACTGATGATAAATGTATCGTTATGTACCAGATTTATTAGTCTTTTAAAGAGCCACTGATGAAGATTTACCTACTTACTCTCAAAAGATGTACATTTGCCGTAGAATTTCGTCGTGTTCGCCAAATGTTCCGACACATGAAAAGTGGTACTTATAGGTCGCATCACACAAGTTGGCGAAAATGAAGTTAGCTACAAGCTATGCAACATTCAATCCTGACTGAAGCTCACACAAAGCCGCGCGTTGATTGGATATTGCGCAGCTGGTAGCTAATTTCATATCCGCCAACTTCAGTGGCGCGGCCTATAAATAAGTAAGCTCGTATGGGCAGGCCAACCCTGATATTAGAGTTATTAGTTATTAGCCTCCTGAAGGGCTGTGTTAAAACAACCGGGACCCATAATTTAACGGGTCATCAGAGCCACTACATGACTCAGTTAAATTGTCACCGCGGTCACCCATCCGAAGCCTGACGGCAAACGTTGCTTTATTTCGGTGATCCATGACAAACACCTAGTCAACATACGCTTTGAGCGCTACATGATGATGCAGCCTGCGATGTGGCTTCCAGCAAATATCTACAGAGCCACAGTCCCTAAGTGAAAGTAGTAAAAAAATGTCCGAGCGCCATCTTACTACGACTAAGATATTTACATTAAATAATTCACAATGACCCGTTTTCTCGAATCGCCACGTTATGTCACCTAATTAGTGCTTGTAACCGAGCACTGTGACATCGCGCGGCGCATTGCTCGATTGTGACTCTAAATATATTAGCTCGAAGGGTGGTGATGATAATTAAAAGGGCTAAGTACGGAATCTATACTGACTCGGTAATCTGTGTTAGCTGCTAGCCAGTAAGCTAATGCCATATTGAATAGAAGCTTTCACTAAAATCGGGTTAAAAAAAGGTATTGAACCGAAAAATGTTCAAAGGTCAGAGCAAGGCTAACCCAAGTTTTTCATTTTATACTATCACCTTTATTTCAATGGAAAATGATTCAAAATTGCGTGATTTTGGTCTAAATTAATTCCGCTTATGCTATTATGACCTTTGCGAGCAACCTTTTAGTTTTGACTTGTAAGCCTTTTCATAAAACTGGAAAGATTTTGTATCTAAACAAATGGAAGCAAAAGTAAAGATATAATTTCCATAAAAAGTATCTCATACAGGGTTATCCAGAACTGATGTACTAAGCCGAAAGAAGATGATACGGACCATCAATATGAAGAACTTTTACTACGGAATCAACTCGGAATTCGAGTAAATAAATCAGCTGTTTCATACACTTTGCCGATTCTGTATTGCTATTTAGTATGAAACAGCTGTATCCGCTTTGGCCCCATAGTTAAAGTTGTTTATATTGATGTTCTGTATCACCCTATTTGTCTTAGTAAGTACAGGGGAAGCAGATAACCCTGTATAATATTAAAATATTTTCAATAACGCCATTTTTATTCTGACTTTTTAGTTTTTTTTTTGTAATATGATCCTTTTCTCACTGTTTGATAAAGCATGGATCCAAATCTTATTACTTAATTATTATTGTATGTTGTGATTAATCTATGAATAAAATTAGTCAAAAAAAAATAAGCTTAAATGTTAAAAGTAGCCTTTTAAATATTTTTTAAAAATATCTTTGCTGAGACATATGGTCTGATTTTGTTTTTTTTTTTTTTACATTTGGGAATCATAAACAAAATCCAAAATCTACATTACAATACCTAACTATGTAACCGCTTAAAAATTCTGCAAAAACTTAACCACTAAAAATGTCCAACTAAAGTCCAATGCTTAAAAAGTAATATTGTTAGAAAACTCCGCAAAATTCTTATTTTAAATAGAAATCGGACATAATTAGGAGGGAAGTAGCCAAGCAAGTGGACGGGGAAGTGGGCAAGTGGACGGACGAGAAGCTCGAACAACGAATTGAGTAAATACAGGAGCGGCCCACAGCTCTTTTACATTTTTGACCGACACAACGGAGGAGGTACTCAATTCGACGCGTATAGATTTTTTTTCATGTATAACCACGCATAACTTTTAACATAATAGTCCAATTTCGATATTTTTTTCTATTGCAAAGTATATACTTCGTGATTGGTCCCATTTAAATTTTATCGAAATCGGCTGAGCCATTTCTGATACATCAACAATAATATGAAAAAATGCTACATCGATCCGTGTGAACTATTCGCAAATTCTGTATACGGTTGAAGTCGGACTTGCCATTTTTTACAAAAAAATAATTATGACTTAGTACGAACAGCAAGGATGTGGAACACTTTGCCTGGGACTGTCTTTCTGCCTAAGTACAATCTGAGATTCTTCAAATTTTGATCCATTAGATCTGTCCGAAGTGTCGTTGACCCAAATATTATGTGAAAGGTAAAAATCTTTGACGGATTGTACAGAGAATCGATAAAGTTCCGTATATGTCCTGGCTGTCTCCATACATGTTCCACGTATACGTGTGAACCTACTAGGCAGGACATGGTCATACCGTCATACGCAAACCTATCGGAAATAAATTTAAAAACTTACATTATTTCATAATTCATCGTTTGCCGCTTTCTTCATAATTTGTTCCTGACTTGAAACATTTAAGTATTTGGTAAATTAAGCATCTGTTAACTGTAAAAACTGTAAGTGGTCTTTAAAACAATAATTGTTTTAGAAGTAAATGGGTGCACTTATTTACCTAAAGGAAGTGCAGAAATTTAATTTCTACAATGCGTAATGCATGATGTGTATAACAATGCTTTTGATAGCTATGTAATGGCAGCCATGCTATGAGAGACATTTAACCGGTGGTACATGCAGATCTTAACTTGTAAGTATTTCAAGTCCTTATATTTATTTTGTTTATGAGCTGAAACGAGTAGCTGGAGCGAGCAGGAAACAAGTTTAGGAGGTACGAGCCAGTGTTACCAAGTATAGGCAAGTACTCTCTTGAGACGTGGACAATTGCTAGTTTTATGACTAAAGCAAGCGGTTCAAGCTTGTTTAATTTTTAGTAAGCAATTTCAGCGTATTGGTGGAGTTGCTTTTATTGCAATAAAACATAGACAGGCAATTTGTATATTATACTAGACATAGGCCTTCGATCTAATTTTCAGATAACTAAAAGTACTTTAGTTAAGTTATAACGTATCACTACATAGTATAAAACAAAGTCGCTTCCCGCTGTCTGTCTGTCCCCATGTATGCTTATATCTTTAAAACTACGCAACGGATTTTGGATGTTCGTACTAAGCGATTCGCTTCTTCATTCATAACATCATGGACCGCCAGGGTTTGGAATGCCCGGCCTCCGTAATTGTTTCCTGACAATTACAATTTGGATATCTTCAAGTCAAGAGTGAATAGGTATCTTCTAGGTCTACTTACTCCAGCTTCGGCTAAAACGTCTCTTTCCATCAGGCGAGTTGGTGGCCAAATGTATCCCTTTTCTACTATAAAAAACGGATTTTGATGCGATTTTTTTTAATAGATAAAGTGATTCAAGAGGATAGTTTAAATGTATAATACACCTGTGCGAAGCCGGGGCGGATCACTAGTTATATTAAAAAAGTAAAATAGTTAGGTACTTGGGTCACCTTAGAACTCGGGTACTAGGTAAGTAGTATAATATTTAAAATTACTCTACTACCATGGTTTTAAAGTTTTTTTTGAGCACCAGCTTTAAAAAAAATATCAAATAATTGTTCTTTTTGTGATAAACATTTCAATTTGCCGCGTTTGCAGGATTTAAACCTGCTTATCTTTGGGATTCCGGCACAGGCGCTTTATCTAATAAAGCTAGACCGCTTAACTGCTAACACGCCAAAAGTGTTTATCTTTTACTACCAACTTTTACAACGTTGGAAGCGCCATCTCTGACAATCTGTAAATCAATCTGTGTGTGTGTGTGTGTGAATAAACAATATACCTAACATTAATATACGCAACATGCGTCGATACCGTGGCCCTTCTCGCCTCAGTGGAACAATTCAAAGAGCCGGAGCTGCGGCGGAGGCCGCAGAAGACGCTAAGCGGCGCAAATATGCATCACTCGCAAGTGAAAATGTATTTTCGCCGCTTGGAGTCAAAACTTTTGGTCCGTGGGGCCCATCCCTAAAAAAAAATTCAAGATAGTTTCGCCAAAACTTGTTGACGCTGCTGGTGACAAGAGAGCTGGCTTATTCCTCGCACAGAGAATCTCTTTAGCCGTTCAGCGTGGGAATGCAGCCAACGTTTGTGGCACCCTACCACACGGACATACTATTTGTTTCGATTTTTAGCCTCTGTTTATTTATTTATTTTATTTTGTGTATAGGTATGTTTCATATTTTTTGTGCATATCTCTATATTAGGTAGTTTAGAATTATATTACAATGTTTTGTAAGTTATAAAAATACATTTATATTATACCTAACTGTAATGAAACCAAAATCAGGAAGCACTAGTAAATACGGCATTATTCTCTTTATTTTTCCTTGCGAAAATAACACTGAAAGAGCTGAAAGGGAACAAAAGTTCCACAAATGGCAACACCAATCAAAACTCCCAGTACCAACTTTGTTTACCAATTACGTTAGTTTTGAAGTAAATCAAAAGTCCAGAAAGTTTTCACAACTGAATTTATTACAAAGGTATGATATTATTGTTAATGTAAACAAAGACTATTACGAGTATAATTACAGTAGAATTTAGAATTCATTTCGGTTCTATCAAGGGAATTTTATTATGTCTATGGGTAAGTTTTACACAGGCAATGAAGTATAATAATAAGGTGTATGTGTGTGTGATGGTTGTGTTGGTGTGAATAGATCTATGACCTTATAGCTTCCTAAGTCTACCCGTAACCACGATCGATGCAACTCGGTCAAAACGTCGGAATGATGAGCTATTTGTTTATCTCGTAATTTTAGTGCGCGATTAGTCCCATAGTATATAATAATAACTACCTACAACTAATCCAATTTTATTTTTCATTTGTTTATGAAGGGCTGTTCATCCTTAAAAATATTAACTTAAAAACTAAACTGATTTATATTATTACCTCAACATAATTTATGCCGTATTTTATTTCATATTAATTTGTTTTTATTTAGTTCTTAATTTTACAGGTACCTTTCAGGTAGGTAGTTTTCACACAAGGCTTGGCCCGCGTGGTATTCGAAAAACCGCAGCATAGGGCACTAAGCGATCTTCAAAGTTTAGGGTTATCCAGAACAGGCGTACTAAGCAAAAAGGTGGTGATTCAAACCTTTTAATAATTATGAACAACTTTTACTATGAGACAGACTCGAAATTTGAGAAAAAAATCTGGTAAGTACTTTTTACATTTTGTCGATTTCTAGGTCCAATTTCGTAGGGAACAGCTAATTTTTTTTTATTGAATTCTGGGTTGGTCCCGTAGTAAAAGTTGTTCATAATTACGTTCTTAATAACCTTCTTTCGGCTTAATATAGGGCAAGCCGATAACCCTGTACTAACTATGCAAAAAAAATACGTCGTTTATTGATAAAGCGGAAGATGTTTTGTTCGAGAGGGTTATGTTTCTACATTTTTGACCGACGAACCACCGGAGGAGGTACTCAATTCGACGCGTATATATATTTTTTTAATGTATAACCACGCATAACTTTTTTCATAGTAGTCTGATTTCAATAATTTTTTTTATTGGAAAGACTATACTTACTTCGAAATTGGTCTCATTTAAATTTTATCGAAATCGGCTCAGCCATTTTTGATAAATCAACAATAATGTGAAAAAGCTACATCGATCTGTGCGAAATATTCGCGAATTCTGTACACGAGTGAAGGCGATCATGCTATTTTTTGCAAAAAATAATTATATTTTATCTAAACAACACTGTCCTTTCAAGCCCAAGTTTATGCAAGAAAACAATTCAAATTTCAAGTCCCTCCTTGCAAAACATTCTAAGTACCCCAACCCCAACTGCGCTTCAATTTTACTACAGTTTTATCTAATCTTCCGGAAACAGGAACGCATTAGGAACGTAAACAATTTCCGGATTTACATAAAGCCGAAACACATTAACAAAAACCGTTATTCTGAACATCACAATTTTAAAGTCCAATAAGCAGAAAGTTTCGGAAAATTGGGCCCCTCGTAACACAATATTAGCTGACGGGATGAAATTATCACAATATATCCCGTAGGAGCTTCTCCTGACGTAATCGTGATGTATCCGGGCGTGGTTGGCTCTTCCAGATATTTTGTACGATCGGTTGTACCTTTTTTTTTTACGATGGGGAAATTTTCTAAAGATGCCCTAACTGCATTGGGCTGCAGTAGGGTTATGTGGGATTGTACCCACTTAAACCCCTCGGTGGCCAGCCTTTGTGCCTTTTTGGGAGCTCCGGGATCTCCAAAGGAACACACCGGTGCTCCCAGCACTTTACACGACTACTCGCCTGGTGATTAAACCAGGCTTGTACCGTCCTTTACGATAGCGTTGCCACACACGCTGCCGTCCTCCTCGGGCCCGCTTGAGTGGATGGCCAGAGCCCCAACTCTGTCCACCCATGAGCCCAGGGGTCCCCTTTTAGTAGTATCTTACTACAGGCAGGGGATACCGATGCCGTATTCTAGTGCCCCGGCATCAGGGCAAGCGATCTGTTGTACCTAGCAAGAATATTATTAAAAAGACATAAGATACATTAATGAACTTATAATATTAGGACAATCTTTATTGTCCTTGTGGAAGGACAATTTAAAGATTGTGTCCTTCCATATGGACACGATCTTTATTTCGAATATTAGCCTCTGTTTTTGTATATATTTAGGTAGTATTTTTATTTTGTATATTATTTGGTATAGAATGACAACTCAGTGTTTTATAAGTTATATAAATAAAGACCATTTATTATTTTAGGACAACTCTTAACAATAAGGCTTCGCAACGTGGTTTCGGGAGTCATGTGTTCGATGAATGGAAAGTTGATTAAATTATCGTTCGAATGAAATTTATTCCAAATCAACCTTTTGTCCGGTTGAAGGAGTTTAAAAAATCGGACAAGTGCGAGTAGGACTCGCGCACGATGGGTTCCGTACTGCATTGGATTACTGTTGCCGTTATTAACATCGGGCAAAAAATGACAAAAACCACTTTTGGTGTATAGGAGGGGTTCCCTTAAATATTTATTTTATTTTGGTTTTAGTATTTGTTGTTATAGCGGCAACAGAAATACATAATCTGTGAAAATTTCACCTGTCTAGCTATCACGGCTCTTGAGATACAGCCTGGTGACAGACACACAGACGGGCGGACGGACAGACGGATCAACAGCGGAGTCTTAGTAATAGGGTCCCGTTTTTACCCTTTGGGTACGGAATCCTAAAAAGCAGCTAGCATTCTTATGACTTATGAGGTCATCTATTCTGTTCAGTGGTCGCAGACGTAGTCTCCACTTGAAAACATCTTAACTTCATTGATCATTAGTTTTGCGTGATAATTGCTCTGCCTACTTCAACTTGCCAGTCACACAGGCTATGTCTGTAAATTTGATCATCTACAAATATTTTCATATGCTGCTTTATAACCTAGAAATCTCTCAAACCATTCCCAGAAGACAACTATCAACATAGTTAATACAGCCCATTACCGCGAAACTATTTGTTCAGCAGAAATTAGAAGCAGGCCGCGGGGATCGGACAGTTTTCAGCGGGTCGCAAAATGGTTGCAAGAGCTACGTACTTTTAGTCTGGGATCATTGAAAAAAGATAGACAGAGTGTGCGTGCTTAAACACGAGGCATGAAATTGACGTCGTTGTACTCGTAAGCTCTCAGCAGTGCATAACGTAGAGCCGGTTTCAAAAAAAGTTTTAGACTGTCTCGTAACTTTAAGGACGCATCTATTTTTTATACTTACACCGTTTTTACCAGGCATTTTAGTTTTCATACTGTTTTTAGACATCTATTTTAAAAAAAAAATCTTGATTGGTGCCGATTTAGGATCTTTTAACTTACAAAATTACTAATTTTTATTTTATAAATTTTACAAGATATTCGCGTCCGCTTGATGCGTAATACTTAAGTATTACGCATGCTCATCGCTCATGGCAAAGAAGATATAATAATACTACATATGGTAAGCCTGCATTACTTAGAATTTAACGCTTTATATTATTATGCCAGTACTAGGCGAAAAGTTTTTAGTTTTTACGTGTATCATATGATTTACTTAAGCATTCAAATAAACTGTAATAATGCGTATTTAATCGACTTCGACCAATCATGGGCGTAGCTATTTTTAGGGCACTGAGGTATACCCAGGTGGTCTCAGGAGGTGGACGGTAGGTTAGAACTAATACTAGCGTACCCTCCTTCGGGGATACGAGTAACAGAAAACTTGAAAGCAAATACCTACATTATATTTGTATGGGGTAGGCAAGAGCAGGCAGCTGTTCGCCAAAGAGAAAATCTCTAGCTATGGCAAAAAACCCATTGATCATGTTATCTTATTGTATGAAGTAGCTTGTTCCGTTTATGTAAAAAAAAATTGGGGACGCGTTGTCTGTATTTTTTCCTTCGTCCATTCCACGGCCTCGTAACGGATTTCTGTGTGCATTAAACTGAAATTCCTCATAGAGCTGGGAAGCAAGCAGTTACTAGGTCGTCACTAATTTTGATATTTCAACGAGTCTCACCAAATGCGGGTTGAGTAGACGAGCGGGATTTAAGCGAACTTTATCCTCGTGCATGGGATACATTTTTATTTAAATGTTATGGACCTCATTTGTTCGTTTATTTCAATTATAGAATGTCCATTGCTGGAGATAATCCTTTCCTATAGATCTCCAATATGTAAGTAAGTTCGTATAGGCCGGGTGGCTATCCCTGGTGTCAGATTTTTTAAACCGTCTGAAGGGCTCTGACTTGGCTAA
The DNA here is from genome assembly GCA_964007245.1 of Hypomecis atomaria. Lineage (NCBI taxonomy): Eukaryota > Metazoa > Arthropoda > Insecta > Lepidoptera > Geometridae > Hypomecis > Hypomecis atomaria. The sequence continues at coordinate 17,131,857 of OZ023300.1, read as the reverse complement.
ACGGTTAAAACGTCCGGGGCTTACAGTTTAACGTGACATCCAAGCCACTGTTGCGCTCAATTGTAATTGGCACCCGCGGTCACCCATCCAAAGACTGACCGTGCTGAACGTTGCTTAACTTTGAAGATCGCTAACGGATACCAACTACGCTATTGAGACCGGTTGAAAACGGCATGCATCCAGCGCCACCCTGCGGTTTTGATCGGATTGTTCCCATGAGGTGAACGAATTCACGTCATGTCGTCTATATGTATAATTACGATGGGCCTTCATAATTGGGCCTATTGTCCACTGAACTGGAAATATCAAGAAAATCTTGTCCATAGAGAGTAAAAGAGAAACCTTCTTATTACCCAGCGCACAAGGCACTTATACGTAGCAAATTTTATATTTCTAAAGTTGTAATAGCTGTGTGCAAATTACAATTTTGACTAAACTGCAGATTAGGTACATTACAATGTAATCTGCATTTTTGTCTAAATTGTAATGCACTCTTGTGAGCGAATGTGATTTAGCGATTCGTTCAGAGCTGTGAGTATTATACTTTATTATTTAATAAGTGTAACGCATAGTAAGTTTGTATAGATTGAGCACCTAGTTATTATTAGATTTTTTAAGCCACTTGTAGATGGACATACATTCAAACACTGACCGTGCTGAGCGTCGCTTAACTTCCATGACGCTATGCACAAAGAGATTTCATCTCATATTGCCTGGGCAATAGGAGTTATATCTCCTTGTGCACAGCTACAATAGGGTATTATAGTCATTTTTGAAAAGTATCTCAATTAGATTCTGTAGGGCTAATAAACCACTAAAAAAGAAAATCAGGCTTTAAGTGCTTTAAAACCGCATTTTAATTTTACAGTTTCAAAATTTCGCGCGTAATTTACGAAAACGATTGATGTCAATATTTTACTCTGTGGTTACGAATGACGTCACGATGCTATGTAAACAATGCGCGAAAATATTTCTCACGACAGTGTCTTTGACAGCTGACATTGACACTGCCATTCTATAGTTTTCAATGTTTACATAGCATCATGACGTCATCACATAGGCAGCTATGTTATGTACACATTAAAAAAACGGAATATTTCGTATTGATTTTTAAAATTTATTTTGATGTTTTGTGATCTAAAACTAACATTTTCCGATTGCTTTTTGCCTAAGCTATCTCAAAAATACATTAACAGATTTTTTCTCTTCTTTCTCCGTGCCTCTTCCCATATCATTTGGGGTCGGCCCTCTGAATATGTTTACGCCATTCGGCTCTGTCATTTATGTCAGCTGGTATATTATTAGAGAGTTTTTCCAGGTTTTTCCACCAGGTGGCTTTAGGGCGGCCTCGGGGTTGTTTTCCTGTGTCAATTTTTAATGCGATTTTAACGGGGTGGTCATCTTCTCGGCTCATTATGTGTCCATACCATCGAAGTTGCGTTTCAAGGAGTTTGTCTGGAATTGGTGCAACTTTGAAACTGCCTCTGACATGTTCATTTCTTACTTTATCTAGCTTAGTCACGCCGCCTGCCCAACGTAGCATTTTCATTTCAGCTGTATGGAGTTTGGCTTGATGGTCGTGTTTAGTTGTCCAACACTCTGCACCGTAAAGTAGAGCAGGTCTTACGCAGGTTTTGTAAACTTTCCCTTTGGTTTTAATGGACATCCTACGGTCGCAGAGTACACCTGACAACGATCGCCATTTCATCCAGCCGGTATTCACTCTTTGCACAATGTCAGCATCACATTCGGCAGTCTCATTTATAACGGAGCCTAAGTATTTAAATTTGTTTACCAGGGGTATAAGGGTATTTTCTATATTTAATATAGAGGTACACGGTTCTCCGAAAATGAACTTCATGTACTCGGATTTTTTTCTACTGATCTTTAAACCATTACCTTCTAGTGCTATTTGCCATTTATTAAGATTAAGCTGGAGCTCTTCCAGTGATTCCGCGACCAGAACTATGTCATCAGCGTACAAAAGGCACCAAGGCACTGCTTGCTGTATACTTTTGGTGAGATAGTCCATCACGATGATGAAAATGAGAGGACTGAGAGCTGAGCCTTGTTGGACTCCTACTTTGACAGGGATGGGGCGACTTGTCCCTGCCGGGCTTCGGACTGAAGTATTGACGTTAGCGTACATATCTTGTATGAGCTTTATGTAGGCTTCAGGTACTTTTTGGCTCCTTAAGGCTTGCCAAACAAGTCGACGAGGTACTCTGTCGAACGCTTTTTCTAGATCGAGGAAGGCCATGAATAGGTTTTTCTTCTTAGCTCTGTATTTCTCAGTCAATACTCTCAATGTTTGAATGGCGTCCGTTGTTCTCTTCCCTTTGGTAAAACCGAATTGGTTTGGTGTTACTGATATCAGATCCACCAGTTTAGTTTTTAGCACCTGTTCCCATATCTTTAAGGTATGCGAAGTTAGTGTTATTCTTCTGTAGCTTGAACAAGACCGGATGTCACCTTTGTTTTTATAAATTGGAATCAGGAAGCTATGTCTCCATGAGTCCGGAATTTTGCCTGATTTAATTATTCTATTAAAGAAGTTTGTAAGCCAAATGACTCCAATATCTCCAAGTTTTTTCCAGATATCTGCAGGCACTCCATCCGGACCGGGCGATTTATTCTTTTTCATTTTAGAAATGGCCAATTTAACTTCGTTTGGATGAAGCACATTTACCGGCCCCTCTGTATGTGGTAGGGGAGGCAAATCTTTGCTCGGGAATTCTTCATTTAGTAATGTATTTAAATAGACGTGCCATTGATTGTTTATTTCGGTGTTCCTTCCTTCCTTCCTTTCAGCCATAGGACGTCCACTGCTGAACATAGGCCTCCCCTAAAGATCTCCAATAAGACCGGGTGGTAGCGGCTTGCATCCAGCGCGATCCTGCGGTCTTAATGAGGTCGTCCGTCCACCTTGTGGGTGGACGTCCTACGCTGCGCTTGCCGGTACGTGGTCTCCACTCGAGGACTTTTCGACCCCATCGGTCATCAGTCCTCCGCGCTACGTGCCCTGCCCATTGCCACTTCAACCTGCCAATCCGCTGGGCTATGTCGGTACCTAACCTTGGTTCTTCTACGGATCTCCTCATTTCTGATTCGATCGCGCAGAGAAACTCCGAGCATAGCCCTCTCCATGGCTCGTTGGGCTACTTGAAGCTTACTAATAAGGCCCATAGTGAGAGACCACGTTTCTGTGCCGTAAGTCATCACTGGCAACACACACTGGTCGAAAACTTTCGACTTGAGGCACTGAGGTATGTCGGACGAGAAAACGTTACGCAATTTTCCGAACGCTGCCCAGCCGAGTTGGATTCGGCGATTGGCCTCTTTCTTGAAGTCGGACCTACCTAACTGGACCACTTGTCCTAGGTAGACGTACGAGTCGACGACTTCAAGAACCGAGTTCCCAACTGAAATAGGGGTGGGTACAACATGAGAATTACACATGACCTTTGTCTTGTCCATGTTCATTTTAAGACCCACCTGTTGAGATACTCGATTGAGGCCTTCGAGCATCGTACTGAGTTCCTCCATCGACTTTGCCATGACTACGATATCGTCGGCAAACCGAAGGTGAGTGAGGTATTCGCCATTGATGTTGATGCCGAATCCTTTCCATTCCAGGAGCTTAAAGGCGTTCTCCAGAGTAGCAGTAAACAGTTTCGGAGATATAACATCTCCCTGTCTTACGCCTCTCTTCAAAGGGATCGCCTTGGAGCTCTCTTCCTGTACTCGGACCGACATAGTGGCGTTATTATACAAACACTTCAACACTTCGATATACCGATAGTCAATACGGCATCGTTGAAGAGACTCAAGCACAGCCCATGTCTCGACCGAATCAAAGGCTTTCTCATAGTCCACAAACGCTAAGCAGAGTGGCTGGTTATACTCCTCAGTCTTCTGTATAACCTGCCGCAGCGTATGTATGTGGTTCATGGTACTAAAGCCTTTTCGGAATCCGGCTTGTTCGGAAGGCTGGAAGTCATCAAGCCTGCGTTCGAGACGATTCGTAATGACTCTTGAAAATAACTTATAAACATGGCTCAGAAGCGAGATGGGTCTGTAATTCTTCAATAAGGTGTTGTCACCTTTTTTAAAGAATAGCACCACCACGCTTCTGTTCCATGCTTCTGGCGTTATGCCCTCGAGGACGACGGTGTTGAAAAGCTTCTGAAGGACTTTAAGTACCGGTTTACCACCCGCTTTCAGAAGCTCTGAAGTGATTCCGTCGTCACCCGGCGCCTTGTTGTTCTTAAGTTGGTTCAGGGCCATTCTAATCTCGTACAGGCTGATGTCCGGGATGTCTTCGGTGAAGTGTCGGGTCAGCTTGGCTCTTGGGTCTTTAGCCGCGCTGTTTACAGGCTTTGCTACCGAGGCGTATAGCTGTCCGTAGAACTTTTCGATCTCCTCCAATACCTCTGCCTTGGTCGACGCTGTACTGCCATCTTCTCTCTTCAGCTTTGTCAGCTGGCTTTGCCCAATAGACAAATCTCTTGCGAACACTTTGGAGCCTTTGTTCCGCTCTATCGTCTCCTTAATATGTTTGGTATTAAAGAGACGAATGTCGCACCGCACTGATTTTGAAATTTGTCTATTGAGCCGCCTGTATGACTTTGCATCATCGGAAGACTGCAGTCTTAGCGAGCGTCGTTCGGCCATGAGATTTAGAGTATGATCGGAAAATTTCCGAGGTCTATCAGAACGGCGGGGTCTAAAGAACTTAGAACCCACCGTTTGGACAGTTTCTACGAGCCCGTTATTGATCTCGTCCACCGACGCAAAGTTCTCCAGGCAAGCAAAGCGATTTGAGAGCTCGAGCTGAAAGTTCTCGGGGTTTTGTATATGAGCATGAGTAGGTCGGAGCGTAGACTTCATCAGGCGGGACCTTTCGACTTTAACGTTAATATTCAGTTTGCCTCGCACAATTCTGTGATCACTACCGGTTTTTATCCTGTGGATCACGGAGACATCATTGAATATCCCTCTTTCTCCAGAAAATCTGCCAGCCTCTGGCCCCTGGGTTTCCGTTGCCCATATCCAAATTGCCCCACTCTCAACTCATCATCGCTTTTTTTGCCCAACTTTGCGTTGAAATCTCCCATAACAACCGTGAAGCGGGTCTTAGACGTATGTATGGCCCGACTTACGTCCTCATACATAGCCTCCACTTCATCATCTGGGTGTGACGAGGTCGGTGCGTATACCTGAATGACCTTCAACGAATATCGTTTAGATATTCTGAGTATTAGGTATACAACCCTGCTCGACACACTTTCAATGGTGATGATGTTGTTAACGAGAGACTTGTGAACGAGAAAGCCGACACCACCTTGGAACCGTTGGTCACCTTCCCGGTAGTAAAGTAGGTTGCCGGATTTCAGGGTTATCGTGTCCTCGCCCTCTCTACGGATTTCAGACAACCCCAAAATATCCCATCGCAACCTACTCAACTCTTCTTCCAGTTCCGCAATCTTCTCGTCAGTCCTCATAGTGCGCACGTTATATGTTGCCAGGGCCAGTTGTCGGGTGGGGTGGCAGCCGGATCTCTTCCGGCGATTCTTAGCACCCCGTGCTCCGCCGTTACCATGGCCGCTGCCGGATCCAGGAATAGCGGAGCTGCCGGGGACTGGGGGCCTGGTCTTATTTTTGTTTATCATTTTGGGGGTTTTGCCCGTAATTGCCGCGCTGGGCAGGCGTGTTGGCAATCGCAGTGCGTAGCTCTCGCGACGGGGATGCTGCTGCCCATCCCCGCCCTGTTGCACTTGAGCTACGCTGTTTCGGATGGATATACCGCCATCTGTCGGTTCCGTAGTACCTCAGTCGGCTCTTACGACACCTGGTACAAGAGGGGGGTGCTATTCTACTCTGCCGGCACCCCACGGCCTCACGGCCTATTTCGGTGTTAGATACTAATAATTTATTTTGATCGTTTTTTATATATTTATTATTTTGAAAGTCTTGGGTGGAGGCTAGTCGCCTTTTGGCTAATTTGTAAATTTCATAATCATGATTGGCATTCTCTAGATTATCGTACATAGTTTGGTTGGAAGCAGCTTTGGATTTAGCAACAGCTTGTTTGGCTATTTGCTTTGCGTTGTGATAGAGCATTTTATCTTCATCTAATCTAGTGCTCTGCCACGTTTTAAAGAGTTTAATCGAGTTTCTGTGATTAGACCCTTAACTTCATCGTTCCACCAATCGGTGTTTTGTTTGTCTTTGTAACCACCTTTTGCTACTCCCAAGATGGAGGAAGCACATGCTTTGCATTTGTTCTCAAAACTGTTCAATCTATCGTTTAGTAATTTATGATTATCTTTAAGGTCTTCTTGAAGATATTCAGATAGGGATTCGATGAGACCGTTGGCTTTAGGGGTATCAAGTTTGCACCACTTGATCCTTGGAGTGCGGTCCTTTTTGACATGATAGGGTTTCATTAGTTTATAGCAAGAAACTAGCAATCTGTGCTGACTGGTCAAAGCTTCCCCTGGTATAACTTTACAATCTTTAAAGTTTTTAAGAGTTCCTTTATTGGCTAAGATATAATCGATTTGAGTGGTGTGGTTTCCTGATTTGTATGTAATAAGATGTTCATTTTTCTTTTGGAAGTGAGTATTTACGATGGCTAAATTTTGAGAGCTAGCAAATTGCAGGATAGACATCCCTCGTCGATTCAATGATCCGAACCCATACCCGCCGTGTTGTTCTGGGTAATCCGTATTTGTAGCGCCCACATGGCCGTTTAGATCGGCTCCTAAAATAGTCTGTTCTTAAGCTGGGATATCGAGCATTAAACTCTCGAGTTCATCCCAAAAATTTTCGTGTTCGGTCTCATGGTAGCCATCTTGAGGGGCATAAGCTGCCACTATATTCAACGGGGGTTGTCAATCCATGGCAAGCTTTATGGACATGATGCGGTCTGTGCGCCGATCAACGCTGATCACCCTTTGTTTAAAATGCTTGTCGACGACTATAGCTACGCCGTTTTTCTGGGCTGAGTTTCCATTGTAGAAGAGTTTATACTCGTTTCCGATTTCCCTTGCTTTGGAACCCTTCCATCTTGTTTCCTGAAGACAACAGATGTTAATGTTTCTTCTCTCCATAGTTTCTGCCAGTTCAGAGGTCCTTCCTGAGAGTGTTCCAACATTCCATGTAGCTAGTCGTAGCGTATTACATGCAACTTGCGAGCTGCGGTTCTTGTCGATGTCGTCGCTTTGGGGGTACGCCCTAACATTTTTCTTCTTCTTGCTCGCATTGGGACTCGCATTTGGTGCATTCTTTGAAGGGGCGTCGCTTAAGGGGGACGCCCTAGCATTTAAACTGTATATATTATGTGACCTTTTCATATTCAGAGGATTTTTTTTTGAGTGTGGCTTAGTGTTTTACAGCCGGCTGCCGCCTGACGCAAAGACAGTTTACCCTCTACCGGGTGTGAGCGCCACCGTTGACCTCTACGGTGAGATTCATCCGCTGCCATCTCTTCTACAACCGCTGCCTCGGCTGCAGCTCCAGGGGGACCTTCTCCACGATTACCTCGTGGCAGCCCCACCCTGGGGTTTTTTTTACGAAGTTTACCTTCTTCGGCCTTGTTGGTCCGCGGGAGGTATTTTATTTCCCTCCTGCCCTTCGCATATCCGTGAAGACATACGCCGAGCCACCCCTATCCGCCACCTGGGGACGCGTCCTCTAGGGAATCAGGCTACCCCGAGGAAAAAACGAGCATAGCCAGATGCTCAGATTTTTTCTCGTCCATAGTAAAATACCCTATTCTAGCGCTCTTTTTACATGACGTGACCGATACGCTAGGAGTACAGTTGAAGGCGACATGTTAAATCTCGCGAAACCTTAGACCTAAATCTATCTACCCGCTCGTCTGCACGATCCCAGAGTAATGCCCTGCCTCTCCCCGCAAACGCCAGCGTATAATATGTCAGCTGGTGACCGCAACATTCTACCGAAATTAAGGGAATTAATGTTACAATTTTCCCCGTTTCCCAGAGTGTTAGAAATTATATTAATGTCGGCTATGCTCGGACGATAAGTCGACGTTTTTGTTTCAGTTGTAGGAATGGGAGGGTAATTAGTTTTACGTATATGTCAGCACTGTGGTATTTGTTGGAGATTACCTGGCATCACAGTGCAAAATTCCTATTCCAAAATTGTTCCTTCGCAAAGTGAAAGACTTTTTAGAGGTAGGTACATAACATGTTTGCATGTATACTTTTGAGATTCCAGAGGGATAATGTGGTCGATCGAGAAAAGAAAGAAAGAGATGCAATGATATAATATGGCATGAATTAGAGACATGAAAAATATCTCGATTCAGTGGCTAGAGTCTGGCCAACGAAAGCTGTCCAAGAAAAAAGGCGGGAATTTAAAAAAATCAATAATTTAAATCAATATAATCAATATCAATAATAGTTTAGTTCAATAGTTTATAGAACTACGTGCATGCTAAATTTCATGGAGATCAGCTGAGCGGTACTAGAAAACAAGCTAACAGCTCTTGATTTTTTAAAATTCCCGCCTTTTTTCTTGGACAGCTTTCGTTGGCCAGACTCTAGTTGCTGTGTTTTTCTCTCAATAGTGTCAAATTCCATTTCATATTCGGCAGTTCTGACAGCTCTGGGCAAGATTTTTCATACATTTTTGTGGTTGAGAATTGCCTCAAGCGACAACAGCGCTATCTCTCGATTCGGTATAATAGCTCTGTGATGTATACTGTCATAACTGTCATTATAAACAACGTTTACCTGGCCCACAGACACAGATACCCACAGAGCTATCACTGCCATTCTATAGTTTTCAATGTTTACATAGCATCATGACGTCATCACATAGCTATATTTATGTACAGATTAAAAAAACGGAATATTTTGTATTGATTTTTAAAATGTATTTTGATGTTTTGGGATCTATAACTAACATTTTCCGATTGCTTTTTGCATAAGCTATCTCAAAAATACATTTACAGATTTTTTCTCGTCCATAGTAAAATACCCTATTCTCATCCACAAAAAGGGGGACTGAGACAGGTGAGGGCGGCGGGCCCCCGGACGTCAAGTCCCCTTTGACGTCTCCCCCGGCGCCCCTGTACCGCGCAGGCGAGGACAAAGTTAAGCGGTAGGACTATACTTAGTTTTGAAATGCTTATCACAAAGATAACTCCGAAAAATTAAAATATTTACTTACTCTCCAATACAAGTCTAAAACATGCCAACATCCCCAAATTGACTAAACTCAATGTGTTATCAAAAAAGACACCCAAATAAAATGTCCACAACAATGGAAATATATGGCAGGTAGTTATTTAATCCGTCAAAAGGTATGAGGCAACATTTTCTCATATATCCGACTGTCACAAAGTATTCTCAGCGGCCTCCTGACAAGACATGCCGACATGCGCATGTATTTACATAGACATGACGCATGTATTGAACCACTGGAAGAGTTTAAATATAAAAAAAAATATGTAGATACGTGAATCACCTGAAAGTTTTTAGAATCTCTTTAATGAAACGAGACAGAAACTTTATTACCTATTCATTTTCTTGTATAATATATAACTTATCAATCTGTACATCGTTGTATTTGATTGCTCCTTTGGGAGAGCCAGCAAGCCTTCTCTGCTTTAAAGGTCTCCAGCGCGGCAATTTTGTCGTTAAGCCAAATTATAGGGTACCTATCCAGCGCAAAGTTTTCTTTTTCGTATTTAAATCATAGCAATTTCACACTTTTTTCAAATCTATCAGTACGAGAATATCAATTTCTAATCGGAATTTTATATGGGGCGCATAACATTGATTTTGTATTTGGATGGTCAGTGTTAACAGACACATTTGACGAGAACCATCACTGAGATTACAACAATCACACCTCGATCCATTAAACTAGCCTGTAACACTGATTAGAGACAGGACTTCAACTTTAAATGTTAAACAAAGTCTATGATTATTACAAAAAATAAACTTAGACTACATCGAAAGTCAAAAGAAAATATATTACGCGCTCAAAATTTTCGTGCGCCTAGTTCTAAGAAAGATGACACGTCATTTTTAAAATTGTAGCCATATTTTGAAATCGTATTACGAGTATATATAAGGACGTTTTAGACCTCTTCAAATTGTTAAATAGCTTTTGTATTTATATTTTCAAACTTTGTATTTAGTTTTTAATAATTGCTTTGATATAGCCCAATTTACAAACTTTTAGTATTACCTAGTACAAAATCAAAAAATATTTCATTTCATTTATATACAAGTACAATATACAAGTAAAACCTGTATTTCCAGTTTATACAAGTGAATTTAGAAAAAAAAGGACCAATTTAATTACAACCATTAAATATTCACAATAGTAACATGTCAAATGCAGGTAGGCTACGTGAAGCTTATCAATAAGCTCCACGAAAAGAGATATTCTCATCATTATCAGCCGCAGGATGGCCACTGCTAGACAGAAGCCTCTCCTATGAATTTCCAATAAGCTCGGTTGAAAGTGGCGAGCAACGAGCTATGGATGTAGCTAGTACGAGTATACTAATGTCAGATCATAATTAAGTTTGTTTGTTCCATCGTAACGCCTAAAGTATCCTATTTGTATCTTCAGTGTCGCGCTAGAGTGATGTCGAGCTTCAGTGTGTCTAATGAGCGTGCAAGCGAACTATGGTGTGTCGCAGCTCAGTTTTGTCGAACTAGCGTTATTCGCACAAGCGAATGTCGATGTCAAGTAGTGCACTCGTATAGGACTATGCTCGGAGTGTCGCTACGAGATCGAATTAGAAATGAGGAGATCCGTAAACACAAAGTTATCGATGTAGCTCCGTGGATTGGTAAATTGAAATGCAGTGTCAGTGCCACAAAGTACGGAGGACTGATGACCGATGGGATCGAAAAGTTTTCGAGTGAAAGCCAGGTATCAGTAAACGCCGGACGTCAACCTACAAGGAAAACCGATGACCTAATTAAGACCGCAGGATCGCGGTGGATTCAAGGCACTTCCAATCAATCTTATTGGAGATAGATCCATTATAAAAAATAATAAATATTAGGGGACATCTTATACACAGTCTCTGACCCCAAACTAAGCAAAGCTTGTGATATGGCTGCCGGGAACTGATAAACTTACTACTAATAACATATTTTAAATATAAACTTATATAGATAGTACATAAATAAAACCCAGACACAGAGCAAACACCTATGTTTATCACATAAATGTTTGCCCTGAGTGGGGATCGAACCCACGCCATTTTGATCCAGAAGTCAGGGTCACTAATCACTGAGCCACCGAAGCAATCAAAGCCTAGCACTAGAAGTTTCTAGCACGGCCATATAGATAGATACATGTCATCTAACTTTTTACAAGAACCACAAACATTTAGTGTCTAGCGTAGTTTTTATTCACATTTTACGCGCCACCTGGGAGCACTAACTATAAACATAGTGCATAAAGCTGGCACTTCCATTTACCTTATTTCCACATAAACAACTTTTAACGAGTAAGGACTCTGTATATTTCGGACGAACGTAACTCGAAATTAGTTTCTCGACTGGATCCATAGAGTGTCGCAAATCGGGATGGCTGAGTATCTATTACCTGTGGATTTAAACAGGGTAAGGCCGGTTGAACACACACGTTTTTTCGGCGTAAAAATCTACGCTTAATTCGCCGTGTGTAGGTGCGGTTGTCAGTGTTGTATGGATCATTGTGGGAGCTTGTTGACAGTCACGGCAGTGCGACGGCACGGTGCCGCCGCCGTTGCACCGCGGCATGCCGCGTCTACGCACGGCGTGATTTTCATCAGTGTTGTATCGCAGTCACACACAAACTAAAGAGATATGATCTCAGTCTCCCCGAGTGTGTCGACGGCGCCGGACGTTTTCACGTCATATTTTTTTACGTTTTTTTTTTACTAGGATTCATAGCGAAGACGTCGTAGCTTGGCGGCAGAACAATCCCATGTGAACGGCAACTGGTCGTTGTCTCGAGCGGTAGTAGCGGTAGCTTTGCCGTGCCATGTACACGCTAGCACGTTTTTTTAAAGTGCGGTAAACACGCCGTACTGTCAAGAAAACTTGCCATGTACAAGAGGCCTAACGCACCTTTACTACTTGTCCTCCCATATGACCGTGCTAGAAACGTATCAGGCACGGAAAAAATACGATATACTTTACTATGTTCCCTACAACGTACCATTAAAGTACATCAACAATAAAATTGTCGTCTCGAATGTTTTGTTGGAACCGAAACGCTCAGTGGTTAGCTCGCAAAAGTGTTAGCCGTTGACAGAACGGTTAAGGCATAGTCATGTTTTAGATGCCCCCTTATATTTAATATAATAATATTAATGTATAAGTACTGAGAATATTTTCACGCCAGGTGCTATCCTATACGGTCATGAATTTGGCAAATTATAGTGAGCTAACATTTATATATTAGGTACTAGCGACCCTCCCCGGCTTCGCTTAGGTGTATTAAACATATAAACCTTTCTCTTGAATCACTATATCTATTTAAAAAGTCGCATCAAAATCCGTTGCGTTGTTTTAAAGATATTTAAGCATACATAGGGACAGACAGAGCGGGAAGCGACTTTGTTTTTTACTATGTGATGTAGTGATGATAGTGAGGAGCACTTTAATGGAAAGTGAATTTAAGGATATTTAGTTTATTTCGCGATTACACACTGGGTTTAAGTTCACGTGAACACGCGTTGACTTTTTACTATCAGGAGCTTCGTCAGCTTGTCGCCACTTTATTATGTTTAAAATAAAGTTTGGTACAAAGGCCATTTCATTGGAAATAAACTTGAAACGAGTGAAACGAGCTATGTAGAGACCTATCGAATTCTCTGCGAGATCTAATCAATAATAAAATCCGTAAGCAAACTTACGTTATCAAAATAGCTTAACGGTTACCAAATTAGAGTGACTATGATCAGAGTACCAAGCTTGAATACCTTATGGTATGACCGTTGGAGCCGCAAAATTCTCGAATAGAAACCACGTAATGGCGCAGTGAAACAGCGCAGCGTTAGACTCACGAACTTAATCTTCGAAGACTGCGAGAAACCTGTTTTCTTGTTATCTATATAGGAGCTAGTCCAACAGTCGGCGTCATATGGCTGAATCGATGGAGTACTATTATCAACCGGAAGTGTCCGACCGCTGCAAATCTTTTACCCAGACCAAAATGCGCCGCTGTCACCCCCATGGCCCGGAAATACCGTAAGCTGTGACACGGGACGGCTGCAGCTTATGAAAAATATTTACACATTCCCACTAGCAAGATCTCGTAGTCGCCATATTCACGGGCGCATATTTAGCCAACCCCAAAATTGAAGAAATATACAGGCATTCCGTATATACCTATAGTTTGTCGACAATTTGATAAAATGTATGAAACAGCTGATTTCATTCGCGATTTATAGGTGAGCTCTATATCAAAAGTTGGTCACAATGACGAGTACGTACGCACTGATAAGTCTTCTAATGAGAGAAACGCTGTGTAGTTTTTTTTAACCATATCTTTAATCAGTGGTTCTAAATAGAGTTTTACTCAGTCATTTATTTCCTATTAACAGTAAATTTTTACACTCTTGATATATATTGTACAATCGTTCAGGGGTTTCAACATTTTCATATTTGTAAGAGTAGATTTTGGTCAAAGTTTAAATAAAAAAAAAACAACGAGTTGCACTCCAGCGGGCTTAGCATACGGACCATAAAGTTATAGAGTCTGGCCAACGAAAACTGTCCAAGAAAAAAGGCGGGAATTTTAAAAAATCAAGAGCTGATAGCTTGTTTTCTAGTATCGCTCAGCTGATCTCCATGAAATTTAGCATGCACGTTGTGAACAACAACTTTTTTCTTGGACAGCTTTCGTTGGCCAGACTCTACTATCGACGTGTCAGAACGTGACAGAATTATGATGAAGCAAAACAGAGGAGATCGTGATGTTAGAAAAAATCCGAATGAAAAAAGAAAGAGGTTACAACATTGATTTAATCAATTTTGATTAAATCAATGGGATACAAGAGGTGGGTTGTTTTACGGTGAGCTATCTAGTATGTGTCATGAACAACAGTGGTCATGCGTGGATGTGAATATGCTCGGGCTTGACTCAGGTACTTTTACATTTATAAATTAAAATAGGGCCTAAACGCAAAAAATATGGGAACAAACGAAGAGGTTACCATTTCATGTAGGGTATTATAATAATAATATTAAAGGGCTTCATTAGCACAAGCTTAAATAGGTTTGTAGTTATTTTTATAATAATATATTTGTAATTTTCGATGTACCACGAGAAAAGTTGAAAAAATGCTTTTTTATGGATGATTTTAGTTACCTACGCCCTGAGGTTTTAACAACTTAGTTCCTATTTTTGTGCGATTTTCAGGAATTGTACGGATCCCTTAGTATGCGAGCCTGACTCGCACTTGTTCGGTTTTTTGAGAAGAACCAAGCTTCAAAAAGGAAAGCTGCTACACAATTTTGTTGCGTGTATTTTTCATTTTTCAGCTGTGTTCGACAAATATCTTTTGTTGAAACGTCCACTTAGATGGCTGAAATGCAAGAGTAGTTGGCGTTTATATACGAGTCTAGCACTAGCAAAGCTACTGGAAAATGGAAATCCTTTTTGTTGATAAATAAACCGTAGGTATTTTAGATAAAATTTTAAGAAGCAGCCTTTTAACAGATTGCACTGGTTGTAGCGAAATTTTCGCCAATTGAGATCCGATATTGATGATTTATTTATATTTGGTAGTCGGTGTTCATGTTTTTTTTTTTGTTTGGCTAAGTCGGCTGAGCTGTTTTTGAAAAATCAACAGTAATATAAAAACATTTACACTCTGTACAAGGCTGAAGTCTTTTGTGCCAATTTTTGGCAAAAAATAATAATTTATTAAGCACTCAATACAGACAGATCTAATAACAGTCACACTCACATACATATTATCGTACTTAAAATAACACAACACATATAAACATACAGTCAAATTGAGAGGCTTGTGTTTGTAGTATACTTTCCGAGGCAAATCCGAAATTCCGAGGCAAAGGTTTTTTATCCGACTAAAAAACCTTTTTCCATCATCCATGCAACATGATCTGCCTCGGAAAGTGGACTACAAACACAAGCCGACGACTTCCCAAAAACCGCTTGGTATGTGAAATTCATAGAATTAGATCTAAAGTAATAGAATATGGTTTTTGGTTCCACTTGCTTGTCTTTTGCAATATGATCGGAAATTTGAACCCTTTAGTTCCAGTAAGAAGGTTCAAATCTCATCATTTTACCTTCCCCCACTTTTCACCTTTTTGAATTTGGACAGCCGAGATAGCTCAATGCTAGTTTCTGAAACCCTTCGATATTACGTGAGTTCGGGTGTATGTGCATTTTTGATCTTTTTCTAACACCTTTTAAATTTTATATTTAAAGTGGGACAAAGTGATGTTTTTCTCTTGCTATTTTAATACGGTTTCTATTATTTTAGTTCTTATTCAATGGTAAAATTAGAGCTGATACGTCAGCGTACAAATTGCACAGCACTTCACGGTCCAATTTGACGTTCAGCGATTTAGCGCTCTCGAGGTAACGAGCGGACGCTGTGTGTTGGCCGACCGGGATGCTGCAAGCGCTTCAAGCGCTACCGGGGTAGAGATGAGCGATAAAAATATTTTTCAATGACTACTCACATATTTCAACTATTAGGTACAATTTTACGTTCAGCATTTTGACGTAACGAGCAGACAAACCGGTGTACAAAAAGAATCATCAAAATCAAGTTCATAATAATTGTATGCGGAATATTCGCGCAATATACATACGAGTACATGCAAAAAAAAAGTACAGTCGAATTAAAATAAGCGGTAGCCAACTCGAGCACCTACTACAGATTGGTTCAATGCATGATTATCTAGTCAGCGTATATGGCGGGAGGGCCCGATATTATGATACCAGTAGATCTCAATATACCACAATATCAATGTCCCACTTAACTTTGTTTGGTAGGGGTAAAATTATCTATCAAGACTTTCATGTAAATATTAAATCTTAAGATAAAAAAGTACCAACTCAGGTAGATCGAAAACAATTGTTTATTTATATAGTACACGTATTTCTTTTTTCGCAATTTCATACGGTAACGACATAGCAAAGTTTTAGCCTAGCCTATCTTTTTGTTTAGTTTATAGTCTTCAAAGACAAAAGTCTTCTTAGTTCTTAGATGATACCTACGTTCGTTAATTGTGACAAATAAAAACGTAAACAAACGCATTGCTACAATCGCATACCCAATATAAAAATTAGTTTCACTTTTTGGCCGCGGAACCTTTTTTTAAATTGTTTTCGTGCTATCTTAAGGAACAAATGATAACATAACGATGGATTTCAGTGAGGTATCTAATGCATAAATGTTCCTTTTGTGATCAGAGACCAGTGCGTTGATGAATTGTGACATTTCGATTGGAACAGCGAAGACATTATATTTTAGATTTTGTGAACTTTTTTGATGGTTTCTGTTCTTATCATACGACGTCAATAATCTAACGAAGCGGATAGCTTACTGAACTGCAGTACATTTTTCCTGATTTAAATAAATTTATTTCAAGTATTTTAACATGATGGCGTGGAAAAAAACATGCTATCGTGATGTGGACTGGAAAAAGTGCACTCTTCAGTATCATCTGACCCAAACAAGAAAAAATAATCATCGATATGCGATCCCTATAGTGGTATGAATTATTTTATGAATTTAAATTAAGTATAATTAGGATATAGATATATTGACCGACTTTAAAAAAGAAGGTTCTCAATTCGACTGTAAGGTTTTTTGGATGTATGTTACGCAATTACTCACACACACACACACACGTCAAACTTACATCACTGCTTGCTGGGATCAAATATAGCATACAGTCGAGCAAGCTGAATTTGAACTCGAAGAGCCGATTGAAGTTGGTTGTGCCAGTTTTAGCGAATAATAATTACAAAGATTAAAAAGAATTTTTAAGAAAATAATGTCATAAAATTCTCAACAGTTATTATTGGTTGAAAGGAATATGTTAAATCACTATACAAAGTATAAAACGAAGTCTCTTTCCAGTGTGTCCCTATGTATGTTGATATCTTTAAAACTACGTAACGGTTTTTGAAGCGGTTTTTTTATAAGATAGAGTGATTCAAGATGAAGGTTTATATGTACGTATAACACACCTGTGCGAAGCCGGGGCGGATCGCTGGTAAAAAATAAACCAATGTCTGTAATCTGTAATCTAAATCTAATCTTGGTCCATTTTTCAACTGACAACTTTTTTTATAAAAGGCTATAATTTTCCTTGTTTTTGGTAAGTAGATATGATAATCCTTTGCTTGAATTTTTCAGGTCATAAAAGAACCTGAGTGCAAGCTTGTTTCCATCGGGCCCGAAACATCTACGGAGCATACTACGACATAATCTCCTGTAAGTGTGTATTAATTTATTTCTTTCACAGAGCATACACAGTCAAGTTTCAGAAATTCTGATACAAAAAACTAAATGATACTGGCAAGGCTTGAAGACCGAATCGTAAATATGTTAAGCTGGTATTTCTCAGGCCATAAAACTTCCACAGTGCAAGTTTCTACCCGTTGCGCCCCCAATGCCATTTTGCACCATTTTTTTTTTTTTTTTTGCAAAATGACACAATCATATTCTATCATGGGACACTTTTTTTCAACTTTGGCGACATAAATCTCACAAATGGTACATGTAACAAACAAATGGTTTAAGAAATATTACATTTATTTTAAAAATCCTATTTAACGATAACCCACACGAGGGGGTAGGGTTGAAAAAAAAGATACATTCACACTTTACATGTATGGTAGCTATACCCCTTAAATAAACTGTTTTGAAATGTTTAAGATCTTAAAATTTTGATCTATACTAGAGCTATTACGATGTCAAATTTCATCCAATTTGGTTTATAAAGGTGGAAGTTTTAAGGCTTTGTAGCATGAGGACGGACGGACGGACGGACACAACTAAGTTATAAGGGTTCCTCGTTTTACTACGGAACCCTAAAAATCTACAAAACGAAAAAAAATATGTCATAATCAGCAAATTAATTCATATATGATTCGTTAAGTAATTATTATTGCGTAACTTACATACAAAAAGAAACAGTCCAAATGAGAACCTCAATTTTTAAAATTCATTGAAAATAGAATATTGTCCTAAGTCTGGTACAGTAAAAAACTAAATTACACTGGTAAGGTGTCAAACACACACGTTAAACATGTCATTCTGGTATGTTTCAGGTCACAATCTGTCCCCCGTCCCGTCCTGTTGAGCACGCAACATCTAAGAAGCACGCTGTGAAACAATCTTTTGTCACTTACAAAATTATTAAATTAATTTAGAGAGTAGTTTTCCAAACAGTAGAACTCGCATCTGTTCAACTGAATATTCATAAGCCTATATCTCTACTATAGAAGACAGATAGAAGACATTCTCGCAAATCTTGTTGGGATTTAAATACTAAACGATTTTACCAAATATTATCAAAATCGGTTGATAAAATGCGCTGCAGCAAATTTCGCTTTTCGATTGATTGATTGATTATGTGTATTAGTACAGTTGTATTAAATGCCTCGAAATATCAAGGGATTGAAATATCAATGGTTGCCCTGAGCATTCATTCTCGCCATCGAAGGCTCCTTCTTGCGGCGGCGTCGTGTGTCGGGTCGTTCTCCTCCCTCAAATATGGTCGAGGAGAGCGATGGCTGGCACATGTGTCACACTCGTGATCGGGTGCTGCTTGCGGGTCGCCGGTTTGCTCGCGGCATTTACGCAATGCACTGAAACTACTAACTTAGACTAAGATTTAAACTAACCCATCTCTATTGTACAGTCGCATTCTATAAATTGTAACTTAGTTAAGAAAGGGCACAGACCCTGGAGTCTGTGGATCATTAATTTAAATTTAAAAAAAAAAATGTTAATGGTTTCTCAAATAAATATTTTAATATTTAATTAACTACACTCTACATAGTCATCTCAAAAACAATGAAAAGACCATTATTTATTTTAAAAAGGAAACTCGACGCCAGTATTTATCTAACAATACAAAAACTCCAACCATTTGTTTTAATATCGTAAGCTACGAGTATACTGCAAGTTCGGCTCCGAATATGGGCAATAGAAGATATCGCCAAATCCCCACAACGCATCCAATTCGTACCAATATACCGCTATCCGTTTAAAAACACAAATTATATAGAAGCAGAGACTTTACTCGTAACGTGGAGAGTGAGTTTTCTTTTTGACCAACGAACCAACCGGAGGAGGTACTCAATTCGACGCGTATATTTTTTTTATGTATAACCATAACATTATAAATATTCCGCATAACTTTTTTTATAGTAGTCCTATTTCAATAACTCTTTTTATTAGAAAGAATATACTTCGAAATTGGTCCCGTTTAAATTTTATCGATATCGGCTGAGCTATTTTTGATAAATCAACAGTAATGTGAAAAATGCTACATGGATCCGTGCGAAATATTCGCGAATTCTGTACACGGGTGGAGTCGGTCATACTATTTTTTGCAAAAAATAATTATTCCATATTCATATTTATTTATTGCATAAACTCTAAAATCTATTTCTTAAACCCCTGTATAAAATAACAATGTTATGCACAGTTACTAGTGTATGTTTAAATTTAGACTGCCTCGGTGACTCAGTGGTTAGTAAACCTGACTTCTGGATCACAGAAGCGTGGGTTCGAACCCCACTTAGGGCAAGCAATTATGTGCTGAACAAAGGTGTTTGCTCGGTGTCTGGGTGTTATTTAGGTATTATCTATATAAGTAGGTATCTATTTAAAATATGTAATATGTAGTGTGTCAGATGTAAGATGACTCCCAATATTTATATATTATTTTTAAATCCTAGCAATACATATAAATTATTTTATATTATGTTTTGGGAGCCATAAGATCATGACAAATTTCAAGAAAATTATTAAAAAAAATACAGAAATGACATTTAATTATTACATTTCGCAAAAAATGGCAAAACCGCCTTCCATCGTGTACGAAATTCGAATATTACGTTCGAATTGCTTACATTATTGTTGATTTAACAAAAACGTTGATAGTATAACTACCCATTCAATCTAAAAAATATTTTTTCGATTCGGTTCACAATCGGCGCAATTCTCGATATTCATCGTGTACAAAATTTGGATATTTCGCTCGGTTTGCTAATATTATTGTTGGTTTTTTCAAAAATGGCTTAGTCGATTTCAGTAAAATTTAAAAGGAACCACCTCGGGAGTATACCCTTTTGAACTAAAAAGATTTTTTAGATTCGGTTCACAATTGGCGAAGTTATCGATGAACATAAAAAAATAAACAAAAAAATACACACACACGAACATAGAACCTCCTCCTTTTTGGAAGGCGGTTAAAAAAGACAGTTCATTGAGCGATTTGAAGAGTGAAAGATTAGAAAGGCCAAGGGAGCCTAGTGAGAGAGAACTCACTAAGCAATCGTAAAACATTGAGTCAAATGCTAAATGTATACGAAGAATCTGCGGCCGAATTCCTTTATCACAATTTTTCGTAAAGGAAAATCGCAAGGACGCCCCGGGATAATTGAGACTTTATTTTGAATGGAAAAAAAACCAACGTGGAAGAAGTGAAACTTCGACGCAACAGTGCTTTCATACCCCCTCCATGGTAGCGTTAAACGTTTAACGCAACCTTGTTGGAAGTCGCATTAGAAGTTTCACTTCAATAATAGATAAAAAAAATGTTTTTTTTCCTAATCACTACATAGCTTAAAACAAAGTCGCTTCCGCTGTCCCCATGTATGCTTATATCTTTAAAACTACACAGCGGATTTTGATGCGGTTTTTTTTAATAGATAGAGTGATTCAAGAGGAAGGTTTATATGTATAATAAACCTGTGTGAAGCCGGGGCAGGTTGCTAGTTTAGAATAAAGATAATATCAAGTTGAGCCCCTCTGCACAAAAGTCAGAGATACGTAGGTAATTCGTCTTCCAATTTTTTTTCATAAGGGGCTAGTTTCCCGTGTATTTTGAAGTTTTGAATCTTTCCGTTTGTAATCTGAGGTTTGAAGTTTATCCTTAACAAAAGCATGTTTATCCGAGCGCTGTCGAAACTTGCACATTGATATGCAAAGGCTCGAATGTTACTTCATACTACTTACATTTCATGCGCTAACCGCTTCCAGGGTGAACATATTTTGAGGAATAAAAAACTATTTGATTATGAAAAACTAGCGTGGTTTTTGACCTACGAAACGGAAGAGGTACTCGTTTCGACGCGTACATTTTTTTATTTTTGTTTAAATATAACCACGCATAACTTTTTACACATTAGTATAATATTGGTCCCGTTACAATTTTATTGAAATCGGCTGAACCATTTTAAAAAAACCAATAATAATGTGAAAAATGCTACATCGATCTGTGCCAACTATTCGCGAATTCTGTACACGGTTGAAGACGGTCGTGCCGTTTTTTGCAAAAAAATAATTATTGCACATTCTAATTAAAATATAGCACAGGTGTTACTCACGCTTTTTTAATAGACTAGATTTTACCCGCGGCTTCGCCCACATGATATTTCGAGGCCATACCTTACCACCCTTAATAAAGGAGGTGGAAAATAAAAAATAAATAGATTCGATTTGACATATTTTGTTCGATTTGACAGTTTTTTTTTTGACATTTCTTGGAGCGCACGCTAGAATAGCTCGCAGATGGCAGATTTTTCCTACTTACTTAGCACTTTTTGTTATAATATGGAAAATTTACGCAATATCATTATAATTTATAACCTATGTGTTTTTCTGATATATAAGCAATATAATTGCAAAGTTTCATCTCAATCAGTTCAGTAGTTTTTGCGTGAAAGAGTAACAAACATCCACACATCCATCCATCCTTACAAACTTTCACGTTTATAATATTAGTAGGATAACTGCGACTATAGTTTCGATCGCATTTGGCGATCTTATGCAAGGTTGGAGTACTAGCACACGGGCTCGTCTCGCATAACCAATCGACTTGTCATTTCAGCATTGATGCGCATAGCACTGCGAGCCGTAGTCGCGATGATGGCGGTTGCGGTGCGGGGGCAGGGGCGGCAGCGGGCAGAGTATGTTGTAGCGTCGGCGCGCACTGAAGATCTTCCTCGTCGGTATCCCGGCATCCCTCGGGAATACTCCAGCACGCCGAACTGGGCTGGAAGAGACATAGCGCTCTTCCAGCCCAGCGGTCAATCTCAAACCGGTCAAAGCGTGAGTAACACCTGTGTTATACTTTAATTAAAATATAGAAAACTAGATTATATTTTTTTTTATAAACAGGATAAAGTAATTTAGTAGCCCAGGAGATCGCCAAGATGAAATGGTTGTGGGTAGGGAGCATAGCACGGAGGACTGATGACCGATGAGATTGAAAAGTTCTCAACTGGAGCCCACCTAAGCGTAGCGTAACGCAAGCTGCTTCTAACCGGTCTTATTGGAGATCTATAAATAAGGCCTATGTCCGGAAGTGGATGTCCTAGGGCTGACAACAACGAAAGTAATTGCGTATCGGCCGGAAGGCTATTGCAAAGGTATTTAAATAACCTGAAGGGTTCTGGTATACGTACCTAACGGTTCAGCTGGGTCTCACGCGCCATGGTAGCGCTCTCTGCTCTATGACGTATGATGTTATGCTCTTGCGTATATAGTACTTAAAAAAGAAGATTCTTTTATACTACTGTTACAATCGGAATAATCCTGATATTCTTGTCTGCTTTTCAAATAGAGCCTTTTCGAAAAATTGTAGGTATTCATGGATTTTATTTTAAGAATGTTGCAACATTGTAGTCAATGTTTTACGTTATTATGAAAACTAGCGTAACTTTTGCAAATTTTTGACTGCGCCTGCGCATTAAAAGTCCAGTTACTCTCGCCTGCAGTAGGTACGATCAGTTTATGCGTTCGGTTTTTTCAAGTTATTGATTCAACAATGTTATCTTATGAAGTTGTGATGTAAAATTATAGTCCGTAAATTGACTTTACATACTGCCAATTTTCAATTAGAATAAGCAGGTATTCCTCACGCGTGGATTTTTTGGCAGACAGCTTAGCGATTTTTTAAAGATCCTCTCCTCTCCTCTCGCATAGCAGTGGTGATGTTCTACGTATTTAACATATATACCTATAGATACACATATTTAACCGTTCGTTGAAATTGAAAAAAAAGTAATCTTCACTATATTTTTCGCTGTAGCGGTGCCGGTGATGTAACAATATATATAATATACTAGTTGACCCAGCGAACTTCGTTTCACTTCTCGCCTTTTTAACCTTCCCTAGACCTCCACGAACATTTCAAGACTAAGATAAGATAAATCCGTTCAGCCGTTCTCGAGTTTTAGTGAGACTAACGAACAGCAATTCATTTTTATAAATATAAGATAGATATATTTTAAGAGGAAGGATTTTATTGTTTGTTTGTTTGCATTGAATAGGCTCCGAAACTACTGAACCGATTTAAAAAAATCCTTGACTATTGGAAAGATAATCTATCTCCGGATGACATTTGCTCTATTATATTTTCAAAATAATTAGGGATCATGACTAAAACTCCCATACCTACAGTACGTGGTAGGTTTATAGGCACAATGTTTATAAAATCTGTTTATTTATTAGTATAGTTATTTTCCATGCTTTCTAAAGTTTACAGCTAACAATTGTTTGGTTTATCGCGAAATGAACAGGTAATGAGTTTTATAGCCACATTTAAACCCAATTTCGCGTGTGCTAATTTAATTGCGGTGACAATCATGGGTGCAGGTGAAATGTTGTTGGTCTTAAATTATGTCACGTAGGTATTTTGAGCTGGTGTTTCATTTGTTTTTGTGAGTCTATGGGCACAGGTAAAAAAATATAATAGAACCAAGTTTCGTAACGAGAGTTTATATTGAAATCAAGCTTACTTTCTCTTTATGTTGCATCCAGAAAGTTCCCTTAAAATTTCCTTAATATTTTAGGATATTCTATCCTAGAAGTGGTAAAATTATATCTCTGGATAGAGGTTGTGCAAAAAGAGAAGCGTCGTAAGTTAGGTCGCCCGTGTGCCATTTTACTAATTTCGTTACGTTGACAACACTGCTCTGTCATTGCTAGTACAACCAAAAGTGTTTGATACATGGTAGACACCAATTCGGTTTTCATCAGTAGACTCGCGTCTACCAAGTGTAGTCGGTACCTTGACTGGTGATTAAAATCTTACTGTTAGTTTACCGTAACGCCACGACGGTTCTCTTTTTGCACAAGCTCTAATTTGCTTAGTATATTTATCATAGCTACGAACTTAAAAACTATTTGCCAAATAATAAACTTAGATTTAGCGTAATAATAAATTACCCTATTGTAAAACGCTCACGGCCCACGCATGTCACCACAATTTCAAACTACCACCACCACAAAGGCAGACAAAATCACAGTACGAAACACAAAATCTTTACCCAAAGCATTGTCACCGTACTAAACTTGGCCACAATAGAACTACGCCGCGAGGCGCTTGTGTCAGTTGAAAAGTTGAGACAACTTCAGACTCCAATGTTCACTCTTTGTAGTCATGTGGGGTAATATAAAGGCAGATTCACACATGCCTATATCAGTAAACCTACCGTTCCGTCACAGTACCGGCACCGTACCTCAGAATGATGAAAGGCTGAAAGAAAAGAAGAAGAAAAAAGAAAGAATATGTAAGTTCGTATTAGCTCGCCCTAGTGTCAGAGTCATAAGCCGTTTGAAATCCTCTGACATTTATTCAAACTAATATTACGCCAAATTCGATGTGAAATGTTTACCAACAAAGCGTTGCCTAGCAACCACTGACAGCAGGTAGGGTTATCACTTCAAGACAGTGTT
Organism: Hypomecis atomaria; assembly: GCA_964007245.1. NCBI lineage: Eukaryota > Metazoa > Arthropoda > Insecta > Lepidoptera > Geometridae > Hypomecis > Hypomecis atomaria. The sequence continues at coordinate 17,106,893 of OZ023300.1, read as the reverse complement.
ACGGATATCAGAATTTCTATAGTTTGTCATATAAATCGTCCAGACTTTTCGTAATTTCAATCGAAAAGTCATATTTACTATATTTATAGATCAATAGCAATAACAAATTGCCAAGAAGTGAGTTTTAAAAGAAATCAGAATATTCAGTAATTACTTACATTGAAATTTGCATCAACCCTAGCTATTTTTTCGTTTGAGTGCAGAAATCTCAAACAATTGGGAACTTTTTTATTTCTACATACTATTTTTCATATTTTTCTTATTACATCACGAAAAAAGTACTTTTTTCGATTACAAACTTATCATTGCAGCTGAGTCACGTACATCTATCTATAAAGTTAATCAACTGCAAAGTTCAGTTTGTCGTGACATTCATCCAATGTTGAAGTCGGATAATAGTTTGAGTTATAGTACCTAGTAATGTTTTAATAGTTTATGTAAGTACCTACTCGTACCTACTTACATGTCAGTACGGAAACCTTGGAGTGCGAGCTTAACTGGTTTTTTATAATACAAAATCGCGTTAAATATAATCGAGATGCATATAGTCGATACGATTCGGCGCTCTTGTGTACGAGCCTTTAGATCCCTCTCTCATCTTTAGATCCCTCTCTCATTATAAACTTACATTAAGCGAGTGAAGCCACGGGCAGAAGCGTGAGCAATTAATTGAGCATTAGAAAAAAAAGTTCTCTACCCCTGCTGTCAGTGGTTGCTAGGCAACGCTTTGTTGGTAAACATTTCACATCGAATTTGGCGGAAGTATAGTCAACTGAAATAAAAATGTTTTAACACATGATTACAGCAAGATGGCGTCGAAAACGCAGAGAAACTTCTGTGTAATCTTGACACAAATGACACTTGAACTAAAAACAATTTAATATATGAGTTTGCAGTAATATGGCGGACCTAAAATTGATTATTTCTCATAAAAAGCATCCTAGGCTGAGGTTAAAATTTAATACCTATTTTTGTAGCAATGATACCATTTATTTCAAACACCCGGTCGACCCTGTATACGTTCATACACCGTTTTGGCACAGTGAAAGATATTCTTTCATAATATTATCTATAAACGCATTCCCACTTGTTAGTGTCCGTGTCAGTGCCGATATCGACACCGGCAAACATTGAGACTGAAAAATGTGGATATGTTCATACACAATGTAAGAAAGAATATTTTTCAGCGCCAGTACGGCACCGGTACTGTAACGGAAAGGTGGCTTGACTGATATGTGTGAATAGACCTTTAATGTAGGTATTTACGTCTGCTTTGGTAATGAGTTGCCTTAAAAGCGGTTTTGGACAAAGGCAGATAGATTTTCTTTGAAAGCTTTGATCTAGTAATCTATGTTATAAGCACTATTATGACTAGAGAGTATATTTTAATTGAATTTTACGGATGACGGTACACTTTCACGACTTACCATGGCAACATATAATTTATTAATGTCATAATATTGTGACTGCCTTGGTGGCTCAATGGTTGGTGACCCTAACTACTGGGACAAAGAGGCGTGGGTTCGATCCCCACCCAGAGCAAGTATTTATGTGATGATGGTGTTTGCTCTGTGTCTGGGTGTTATTTAGTCACAATCTAGAGGTATATAAGTAGTAAGTATTTAAAAATATGTTTAAGTAGTGTATCAGTCTCTGGCAGCCATATCACAGCTTTGCTTAGTGTGGGGTCAGAGACCATGTGTAAGATGTCCCCTAATATGTATTTATAATATGGCGCCCGATTATGCCGGGCCGCACAGAGTTTTCTACAAGTGTAATATATAATTCTAAATGATTATGGTCCATCATGATTAATGGTAATGACTATGTCACTCTCAAAAACTGCTTGTCGCTTTCACATAACATAACATAAAAAATACTGAAACAGAATATTTTTCATTGAAATCCGTAGACAGTATATCTGTCTGCTCGTAACTCGCCACAGTATCTCAGATTTATGAATTTTAATTTTGTTTCATCCAGTGCAAAGCATTATCTTACCGAGAGCACATTATTTTCAAAGAAATGTCATAGAGTTACGACGCAGAAGAGAATTGGCTATACTGGGCTATATTTCCTGAAACAAATTCAGATTTTTTATTTTCGGAATGTTTCATTTCATTTTATTCATTTATTCTATACTATGTAGTTTACTATGTAGTTTATTGTTTATTTTCAAAAACTCATGAACTATGTACATATTGGTAAAGAGCAAAAAATACAAGTCAATATATTCTAGATTAACGTACAATACTCGTATGTGCACTGCAACTCACACTAGGGTGACCTGTGTCGTGGGCTGCAGGCTCTTTCACTTAAGCTAGCTTACGGTTTTGAAAGTTTATTTTTCCAAAAACTTATGATCTATGTACATATTGGTTAATAGCAAAATGTACAAGTAATTATAATTATCCTAAATTAACGTACAAATATTTTATGCACTGCAGCCCACACTAGGGTGACCTGTGTCGTGGGCTGCAGGATCTTTCACTTAAGCTAGCTTACGGTTTTGAAAGTTTATTTTTCCAAAAACTTATGATCTATGTACATATTGGTTAATAGCAAAATGTACAAGTAATTATAATTATCCTAAATTAACGTACAAATATTTTATGCACTGCAGCCCACACTAGGGTGACCTATGTCGTGGGCTGCATGCTCTTTCACTTAAGCTAGCTTACGGTTTTGAAAGTTTATTTTTCCAAAAACTTATGATCTATGTACATATTGGTTAATAGCAAAATGTACAAGTAATTATAATTATCCTAAATCAACGTACAAATATTTTATGCACTGCAGCCCACACTAGGGTGACCTGTGTCGTGGGCTGCAGGCTCTTTCACTTAAGCTAGCTTAAGGTTTTGAAAGTTTATTTTTCCAAAAACTTATGATCTACTCGTATGTTCATATTGGTTAATAGCAAAATGTACAAGTAATTATAATTATCCTAAATTAACGTACAAATATTTTATGCACTGCAGCCCACACTAGGGTGACCTGTGTCGTGGGCTGCAGGCTCTTTCACTTAAGCTAGTATATGGTTACATACTAAGATTATTTGTGAGTGAACGTGAAAGTGGGTGAGTAAGTGAGAGAATGATTGAATTTAACGCGTGTGTATATATGTATATTATAATATGAATAAATATTATGTGGATAGATAGATATGTATATGAATACTAATTTGAGAACCAAAATAAATACCAAATTGTTATAGATAGATATATAAGTCATAATAGCTCTACATAAATAGTACATCAGATTACATTGTATGAGTAATAAATAAGTATCCAGATAATTCTTAATTTTACCTCACAGTTGTATTACGATTTACGCACTAAATGACATCGGGAAAAAATCGGGGCTGGAAGGCTATGACCTGGCTAATCAAGGAGGGCCTGATGTCTGGTTGGACCACAAATTTCTGTGTTCAGATTGCATAGTTGTGAACGTGTAGATTTGCCAAGGATCAGGCCCTTTTGTGTTATTTTATTACAGCAATAATTCTTAAGGTTTCTGCATAACTCTGGGTAGAGAGCCAAGAGATCAACTTTTTTTTGCAGATGTATCGGGAAGTTTCAAGAATATTCAGTTTTTTGTCTAGAAATTGATATAAAAATGGACCTTTGAATTCAAAACAGTTTTGTGCAAGCATTGTTCTAATCTTTGGAAGTGCCCAAGTGTTGCGACGGTCGGACTTACTCTTAGTACGCACCAACTTGTTTAATGCAGTTTTGTGAAAACGCAGAGCTACAGCGAGGATATAGAGTTGACGGACAGGAAGATAATTGGTGTCTTTGAACAATTTATCAGAAGGATATCTATATGGCTTCTTATAGCTGACTTTCAATAGAGCTCTCTGGGCTCTCTCTATTTTCATCAAACGAAATTCCGCGGCAGAACCCCAACAAACTATACAATAGTTAATTATTGATTGGCATAGTGATGTGTAGACTACTCTCAGAGTTTTCGGGTCGGCAATGGAGCTAAGCTTTTTGAAGATGTGTAGCATTTTTCGAAGCCGTCCACGCAAAGCAGTAATGTGATTGTCAAAAGAAAGCTTATGATCAATCATGACACCCGGATATTTTAAACAGTCGACAGCTTCAAGTTCAGGGCAATCACATTCCGAGTTGCTGTAAGATTCACAATAGTGGAGTTTTAGTGAGAAGGGATTCGGTCGCGACTTATTCGTTATCCGAAATGCCATATATTTAGTTTTGCTGGCATTAAGTGTTAGCAAATTATTTTGTAGCCAGCTCGCCACTTGTGCAAGGCCGTGGTGTGCTGAGTGAATCACCTCATCCCAACTATTTCCGTGAAAAATTATGGCAGTATCGTCTGCGAAAGTGTAGATGTTTGCTTTGCTCAATTTCAACTGGCAAAGGTCGTTGATGTACGCCAAAAACAGCGTCGGCCCGAGCACACTTCCCTGCGGAATGCCACAGGTTAGGAACGAGTAGTTACTGTGCTTCATGTACTAACTTGAATTACAAATTGAAACATGTGTTTTTATTTTATTTAACCTGTACTGTCCCACTGCTGGGCAAAGGTCTCCCCCAATTCCTTCCATTCCTTTCTGTTCTGTGCTACCTGTGAAACATGTGTTATAAAGTTTTATTTTATGAATGGAATATATTTCATTAATAAATAACACTTTCACAGGCCATAACAACACATATAAGTAAAGGTTAATTCAAATACTTTATGCTTGTGATCTCAGACCAAATAAAAAATCAAGACAGAATGTTGTGAACAAACAAGTGAGGCCGGCAAAATTATGCCTCGCCGAGTACAGACACAACACACACATGTACACGTACAAAGAAACTATGCCTTGGCGCACAGAAGAGAGAAGGAAATAGAAAGGCGATGTGGAGGGGAGGTTTGTCGCCACGTACATGAGTTATAACTCAAGTTACGTGAAATCGTGACATTTACTGTCTCAGTCGTTCAAGTGATTTCAGAGGTAATTTTTGCCAAAAAAATGCCGGTTTGCGCTATTATAACGTGTCGAATACAAAGCAAAGACTTTAGTTTACAAAAAGGAGGAATATCCTTTCACTGGTAAGTCTAAATTGTGGGCATTTTTAAATTTAAATGATTTATTTTACTGCCTAGATTTTCGTTGATAGTGGTTGCAAACATTTTATCGACATCGATAAATTTCGCTAGTAAGTTAATATTTCGCAATTCGAAATTTATTGTTATTAAGTATCTGAATATTTTGATTTAATAAAATATTTGTGATTGTGGTGTAATTTTTACTAATAATTGTATTTGCATCACACTTTAACTATTATGTTCCTTATGAATAAAAGTTATCAGGTCCAATATATATACATATAAATATATAGATTGAACACGAAGCCGACTGCCGTTGCATGTTTGCTTTGATTTTCATTGATACATTGTATCTTCATTGCAGCTTTCCAGCCGATCCTCTGACGAAGAGTAAATGGATCGAGGCTACAGGACGGCAAGACTGGATTCCTACAAACGTTCCATTTACACGTGGTTCTTAATTAACATGTTTTTTATAGTTATACATGTATATTATCTCGACATATAAAATGCTTAGATCTGAATGACTGACTGACGGATCCACGCACAGCCTAAACCGCTTCAATAAGCGGTCAGGAGAGACTTGAAATTCGGAGCGTGAGTTCTTTGTATGAAGTAGGCGTCTGATAAGAATAATTTACCGAAATTCTAACCAGGAAAATACAGACGTGAAAAATTAGAGCTAAATTTGTGTGAAACAACGTGATTTTTGGTTCATTTACTTTAGATTTTGCATTAACATTCTGTAAAAGAATTGATGGAAGATGTGTTTCGTGTTTTATTGAAATATGAAAGTTATTTTGGGGTTGATTTTCTTCGAAGTCGATATCAATACTCTTTAGTGTTTTTGAATTAAATTACTTTTTATTTTAATGCGTGTTTGAAAATTAAATCCGATTTTATTTAAGTAATCGGCCTATTGTCAGTAAAGATTAACCTTTTCTGAAGTTCCTTATACCATTGTATGGTTCCAATTAACAAAATAGCAATGTATGTCTAGGTATGAGGGTTCCTTGTTATGAGGTATGGAACACTACTTAAAGATATTTATAAATGTTAACTTATAATAAAGGACGCTAAAATAGAATGTTTCGAGAAAAAATGTATACGAACCACCCCGAATAATCTCTCCCGCTAGCACAAGCACGCGCTCTTACTCGCCCACGTAACCATTTACGTCTACGTTCAGCTAATCCAATGAATTAATTATATTATCGAGCTCCGAACTAGAAAAATATGATTGTAATTATTCTTTTCCTTATAAATATTGGCGTCGCATGGAATATGCATTTGCCAGTGTCAAGTGTAAGTTCTATTATGATGTTATGATAACTAATATTGTCACATGTAATTTAGTTGTGTTCACATGTAATGTTAGTTTAAGCTTATTTTGTATTTACGATGTGAAAATAAAGTTATTTTTTATTGTATTGTAATTATGGTGTAATTTAATAAAATATTTGTACTATGATAATATTCATTATGAAAAATAGTTAAGTACAGTCGTGGCCAGCACAAAATATCTAAATACAATTGATTAGCCAACAATGGAATTTAGGCTTCCACCGTGTACGAAATCCAAATAGTTCGCAGGAATTGATTTGGCATCCATGTAGTACCTATATTAGAACTGATAGAAACACAAGTTTTATAAATTAATACAATACGGCACGTTGACATGATTTTTCAGTGTTAATTCCAAAAATTCCTAAATAGTAATAAAACTGCACAATCCTTTTCATCAATTGTATACTACATATATCCAGTTACATTATCCATAAATTATGCAATACGTATAAAATCACATTATCGATAAAATTGAACTGCACAATTCATGTCGCCCATCACTAGCTAAATGCCAAAAAACAACTGTGATACCATATTCAAATTCGAGATTGGCCCATTATTTTTTTTTTGGCTTGACATGTACCACGCATTTGCCATTGTTATGTAACATTAATAAAATAAAGTGAATTTAATAACTTTAACACGGCATTTAAATTATGACCAAATTAATGTTATGGGTCTTAGGTACCTTGGTGATGTGACAGAAAGTATACTACGCTCTATTCTAAAGGAAAAAAAAAAATCTCCGATGCTAGTGAAAATTGCACAGTTATTGTGCAGATATTTTACAGTGGTAATACACACTTGGCGACAGCGGTTTTCATAGAAAATTTGTATGGATTTCCTTTCTAATTTAGTTCTGCTGTTCTGTGCCTTGGCGAGTCAGTCGAACTATGGCGGCCTAACAACGACGCACTCACACATGTATAAAAAAACCGGTCTCACTTGTCTGTTCACGACGTTCCGTCGTAATTGTGAGCTTGAGATCTATAAAATTGAGCACGGCCAACCTAGTGAGACAGATTCCACCGATCTAAAATTTGCGTGGAAAACTGCACCACCAACGCAGATACCACATCAAAAAATTACGCGGTGGACTATTTCCCACCAGTGAGGCGGCTTGGTGGGGCAAAGTGAAAGTTGCTTTACTTCCGTTAACTGCGATAAATATAATATTATATCTATCCAAAGCTTTATGTATCCTGTAAGTATAGTATACACAAAGCTTTAAATCACAAAGAGTGGAAAGATAATAGATAGGTCTTTGTCCAGTAATGAGAGCTGAACAAAACATTTAAAAATCAATAATTCTACGAGCGTTGCTGAAAAAAGTGCTTAAAAATTGGCACATATTTATCTTGGCTCTTTCGTGGTTTCGCCCCACAAGCTGTTCGGTCCGCGGGGCGAATCAACGAAGCCTCTTTTTGAATGCCCTCTTTCGCCCCGCTCCAAACAATGTGGGGCGAAAGAGGGCATTCAAAAAGAGGCTTCGTTGATTCGCCCCGCGGGCCGAATAGCTTGTGGGGCGAAACCACGAAAGAGCCTTTATCTTCCCCAATTGAAAGACACCTCTGCGCTCTACTCCGCGCCAGGTAGATCGTATTATAGGGTGAAAGCTTAAGGGCGCCTTTATCACAGCTCAACAATGGAACGAAATGAAATACGCATCCAAAAGATAACCTTCCGTTGCCCACGATTGTTTCCCTTACGGTTGGGGATGTAAAAAATGAATGGCGGAGGGAGCGTTCGCGTTGGATTTGGGAATGAATTTCAACATAAACATCATCTCTACAATAAGAATGATAAATAAAAAAATATAATTAGTCCGTCAGATAGACTATATTTTTTTTTTAAATATAAAAGATCCGCGTGACGTCACAAGTGCCATACAAAATGTAACTTCTGTAAGAGAGGTGACGTCACGATCTCCACTACCAAACTTTGACAATGTTTATCTTTGTCATTTGTAGTTTAATTGACGTAAGAAAAAATACGTGTCCAATATTTTCTGATAATCTAGACACGCCAATTAATTATAATAATGATTTGTTTACCTAGTCATCATGCCTATTTACCTAGAGCTACGATCCGGCATTGTCCAAGCAATGTAACAGGCCCCGGTGTCTTCTAGTTCTTTGTGTATTGCCCCATTTCCCCCTTCCAGTGTCTACCAGAAGGGGGCAAACCAGGATATACAATACACCATAACCACCACCAATGAGCTTATTAGAAAAAATCAGCAAACATAATGAGTTTTACTAATTAAACTCATTATCCGCCACCATAATAATATTAGGTACTATAATATGTACAACTATAACTGTATTATTCTATGCTGAGTTTTTCGAAATTTGGGGGTTGGTTCCATAATAAAAGCTGTTCATAATAATTGTTGAGTTTGGTCAAAAATTGCATATTCTAAATAATGTGTGGTTTTAGAACGGACACGATAGTTCGAAGGCGGTAGTCTTCCACAAATTTTTCAAAAAGTAAATGCAGCAGGAAACGATCTGTGGTTGGCTCTTACAGAGGAAGTCGTCAGGCATAAAAAGTATACATGTAAAAAAGAAGTCATGGTCTGTAACTCGCGCCGGTTTTTAAGACCATTCTAATCGAGCCGTCCGAGCGAAGAACAAGTCTAGACTAAGAGTATTTTGTTAAATTAGATAATACTGTGAGTTCGGAAATAAAACCAAAAGTTGTAATATTGGTGTTTCTTCTGCACCGAGTCCTCGGTTTTCCTCACATGATGAGTATATTATATTATTCGTATCTTTAAATCTCTGCACTTTTCAAAATAACTGTCATTCTACTTGTAGATCTAGGTAATCTATACTTGACTAACACCGCGTTTTCACAGTACAAGTTAGTTCAATTCACTCAGATGGCTACTCGGACGTTACTCGTATTGTGTGTACATATAATCCAAGCGACTCGGATGCCAATTATATTATGTGCACAAACTATTGTGTTTAGTCCTCAAAATAATGACAAGTAATAGAAACCTTGCTAAATGTTACGCAAGTAAAAACTATGTTACAGCTGTCTTATTCATATCTGGTTATACAGCATACGCGAAAGTGAGTGGAACAAAAAAAAAACGCTTGTTTGTCGGCATACGTCATAATCACAAGTTGTAATGTCGAAATAGTTGAAATTTGGTCCACTTTGTCTTTTGCGATAAAATCGAAAATTTGAACCCTCTTGTTCCAACAGAAGGTTCAAATCTCTTATCATTTCACCTTCCGACTCTTTACCTTTTTAAATTCGGACAGCCGAGATAGCTCAATGCTAGTTTGCGAAACCTTTCGAAATTAGGTAAGTTCGGGTTTATGTGCATCTTTTTCCAACACCTTTAAAATTTCATATTTAAATGGGACAAATTGATGCATATCTTTTGCTATTTTAATACGTTTTCTATTACTTTGGTCCTTATTCTGAGGTTTAGACAACTGGAGTAGCGCCCAAAGTCGCTTTCTGAGTGCGCTTGGTAAGTGCCAACTCAAACCGTGAAAACTCGGCTTAAGAAAATGCCAGCTTTTTTTATCTTTGACAGTGGAAACAGTACCTTCCTGGCCTTTTTCTGGCCCGTGCAAGGGAATGTAACATTAATGAACGATTTTTGATTTATGTGAGGACTTTCAATAGGGCCCTCTATTAGGGATGTATTTTATGTAATAGATTATTCTGTTATGGTATTTCGGAATGGTTTATGGTAACACGGTAATGAGATTTTACCTCTGCTGTTTTATGTTAAAAAATAAACGATTAATTATTTTTTAAACTTTCGCGATTTGAACACATTATTATTATACACTACGGGAATCGTGTACTAAAATTACGAGATAAATAAATACCTCATCATCCCGACGTTTCGACCGAGTTGCATCGATCGTGTTTACGGATAGACTGGAATGTGCAACAGCTGGTCAATTCAAATTCAGATGATTATTATAAAATTATTGGTCTTTTAGCAAAATTTATTCACAATATTGGGTGTATGGTTTCAATATTTCTTCATACCTTTCCTCAACATGTTCTATGACTCATGTAGCTATACACACATTTAGAATATTAGCCCCAGCTGGCTAGAATGCCTCAGAGGCCGGATGTCCACTCACACGAGCCGAAATGATCCTCTGTCAATACTCGCCGAGATTAATTATAGCCGTCTCACGTGAGCTTAGTCACTGGAAAAGGTTTGTAGGGTAACCATTAAAGCCTCTGTCTCTGACCCTAGCTAAGCCAATATTGTAATATGGCTGCCAGAGTCTGAAATAGTAAACAAGTAATATAATTTTTTAATATCTTCAAAACACCAAATACCTAAGTTCGTCGCAAAATTGCTTTCCCTGGGTCCACCCAGGGATTTCCAAATCGTACCCACGCCATTTGGCCCCAGGAGTTAATGTCAAAAGAGAGTCAGTCTACAAGATAATGAAAGGTTTCCTACGCGATATTTTGTCGGTAAATGTCTTACGCTGCGCTTGCACATGTGTGTAGTTCTTTCGAAAACTTGCGGGTCTTACAGTGAACAGTTTTCGTGCCCTGCACACTGCCATTTGAGCTTCATAATCCGCTGGACTGTCAGTAATAGCTATGTGTTTCTACGGATCTCTTCATTTCAAGTTAGATACCCTCTGACAACATGACAGGTCAGATGATAGGAAATGGTCCGAGTCATTTGTACAACTGCAGAATTTCTTCTTATTTTGTTACAGGTCGCGCCATATAAGTGTAGCGCTGAGCAAAGCGTGGAGGGAATGGCTGCGCATGGATTTAGTATGGTAGTCGTCATGCGCAGCCATCCCCTCCACGCTTTGCTCAGGTACCCTCAGCGCTACACTTACGTACCGCTACCTTTGCAATACATTATTTATTTATTTATATCACTATCACTACATAGTATAAAACAAAGTCGCTTCCGCTGTCCCCATGTCCCCATGTATGCTTATATCTTTAAAACTACGCAACGGATTTTGATGCAGTTTTTTTAATAGATACAGTGATTTAAGAGAAAGGTTTATATGTATAATAAACCTATGCAACGCTGGGGCAGGTCGATAGTACTACATAATATAGGCATTAGGCATACTGTGCTCAGAACAAAAGAAAATATTGAAACTAGTAACGCTTTTGTCGAATTCAGTTCAACTAAATTTCACAAAATATGTATGCTAATATTCTGATGAACAAATGTAATGTAAACCAAATAAATCTAGATAAAGTTTAGACCACAAGTTCTGTTGATTTAAGCCGCAATCCTAATACAATGTTCAGGTATCTGGACACAACAATAAGCAAGTTATGCATAATATATATGTCGGTGTGGTCACCCTACTGGAAATTCTTGGAGGTCCGATGTTGGTCAATTCGATCGGGACCTTTGAATTATAGTTTTTGTGGCTGTTATTGTACAAAATCGAATAGTTCATAAATAGTCTAGCGTGCCGAACATGATTCTGGCCACTTACTGAAATGGCTTATTTAGTTATCTAACATCCTGGACGGAAAATGTTTTCAAATGAACATGAACGTTAACTTCATCTAAAAGAAATAGGCAACACACCAGTATCGCCTCTGGTTTTACAGTTGTCCCAATAAAAAACAAAATTTGTGTTGTTGTTTTGTATACAAAATTTTAGCTCCAATCCGAAAGTTAAAGTTTTCTTACTAGGCGTAGGCAAGGCTTGAGGACCGGTTAAGGCCTAAACCTAAAGGCCTAATAACTTTATTTTTCGGTTTCGTTCTAGTTGAGGTTAATCTTAAGTGTCTTGTTGAATAAAGTTTGCATACCGGTTGAACAGAATAAACCGGTTTATGTAACAGTTCTTTCCACCCGCGCGCCCTTTCTTCACGCCTTCACCAGGCCACGTGTCGCAAGGGCAAGGAGCGCACGTACCGCGACGGGGGCCTCTCATGGAATAAACCTAAGGTTATACAAAGGTTTTCATATTACTATTTTTACGGTTACGCTCCAACGGAAAAATCAGAGAAACCGGTTTTTACCATATTTCCAATTAATTTTAAACCGGTTTCAAGCCTTGTTTGTTACCACTAGGTTCTTATTTAAGAAATAACGTCTCAATTTTATCATTATTCGTACCTACTCTTGGTTCAAAAACATTGCAATACTATTATTCAAGTATTCATTTTATCACTTCAAAATAAATCTGAAATATAAAAAACAAAATAATTTATACAAAATAATAGATTAATTAAATAATCATCTGGATCATGTTAAGTACTCATGCACTAGGGTGACCTGTGCTCTCCAGAATATGATATGAAGTAACTAAATTCATATTAGGTATGTAGATTTTATTTTTGTTCTACAAATTTCATCAAAATATGTTCACTACTTTGTTCATATGGACGAATACGTAAATGCATCCATCCATCCATCAGCTTTAGGACGTCCAATGCTGGACACAGGCCTCCCCAAAAGATTGCCAATAAGACCGGTTGGTAGCGGCTTGCATCCAGCGTGATCCCCCTCATCCGTCCACCTTGTTGGTAGACGTCTTACGCTGCGCTTGCTAGTACGTGGACTTTATTGGAGAAATTTCCGACCCCATCGGTCATCAGTCTTCCGAACTATGTCTATGTGAGTATGCCCACTGCGACTTTAACTTGCCAATTTGCTGGGCTATGTTGTTAAATTTAGTTCTTCTATACACGGACCTTCTCATTTCTGATAGCCCTTTCTATAGTTCGTTGAGCTACTTGGAACTTACTTGGGCTGCTTGGATTTGTATTCAAGTACCTACTCTTAACTACTCAATGTTCAACATCAAGTTAGTCTAATCAAAATATTTGAATAATCAATATTGGATAAGTAGATTTCATTCTACATCACCATAATTGAAGTCTGTTTTACTTTAAGACTGCCAGCAAGGGTTAAGTTTATTAAAATGTATTTAATGTAGTGTAAATTTAATTTTGACACTACCGGTAACATATCCCATAAGCAGGTACAAGCCAAAATCGGTCAAGCGTGACCGGTCTGGCGCCGCGGGCCTCCCTAACTTGCTTACGTCATTAATGTCTAATTGAATTAGGCTCAAGGGCGAGTCCTGTGTACACTGTTATAATACTAAAGCTATAACGGTAATTACATCTCTAAGGAGTCTTGTTAAAGTCGAAATAATTATTTTATGATGGAAACTAAGTATCAATTGAGAGGGCTTGGAGTATTTATTGCTTTAGAGATCGAAACATACAATATGAAATCCGCCTAAGAACTTTAGCTCCCGTATAGTATGTGGCCTGGTAGTTTGGCACGTGACTGCACGTCGTAATATCAGTGCATGACATATTGTTATGATCGATGCAGACAAACATTTCTCGAGTACCAGCGCAGCGTAGGACGTGAATCCAATTGCCCTGATTTCAGGACAATAGAATACGGCATCGGTATCTCCTGCCCGTAGTAAGAGCCTACTAAGAGCCTCTTGGCGCGTGGATGGTCACAGATGGGGCTCTGGCCATCCACTCAAATGGGCCCAGATAGGGCGACAGCGTGTGTTGCAACGTTGTTGTAAAGGACAGCACAAACCTAGTATTAATACAAGGCGAGTATTCTAAATAAATTTGCTGGGAGAACCAGTGCGTACCTTTGGAGACCCTGGTGCTCCCAAGAGGGCACAAAGGCTGGCTACCGAAGAGGTTTTAGTGGCTTCAATCCTACATAACCAGACTGCACTCCAAAGCAGTCGGGCATCTTTCGAAGATTTCCCCCTCGAAAAAAAAAACGGACGTGAATCCACGTGGTGAACAGATGCGCTAGAGGCTTCTATCTGGTCTTATTGGAGATATAAAGGAGAGGCCCTTGCCCAGCAGTGGATTTATGTCCTATCATGGATGGAAATCAACGTAATATCCACAAAATAAACGAACGAAACCAAGTCCTAGTAACATCATAATATGATCGTCTCAAGAGAACATAAAACAAAGAAGCCAGCCAACTACTTACGGACTTAGTCCATCATTAGGCACTTGTATGAGATCAAAGTCAAAGTTTTCAGACAGTAGATTAGATTTCTTTGTAGATGTCAATTTAAGGGATTCTAGAAGTGGCGTTTCTTACAAAGAAATTAGTTACAAAAAGGTTTTCTTTGACGATTTATTCATAGTGTTTCTTTTGAGTGTGCGCGTAATTGCTCTAGAGATATTTTTAGCTCCGTTTTGTTGGAGAATGGGACTTTTTAAAAAGAAATAAAGCATAATACGAAGAGCACAAAGACGAAAAGGGTAAAGGATTGATAAATGATTGTCTACCTAAATACATCTTAGTAGAAATTTCAAGATTATTTCAGATATTTATTTTTAATCTTAATTTTTCCCTAATTCAATAATCTCTTTATGGGAATTACAAATCGAATTTTGACGAAACTGAGTTTTGGCTTCTATATATTTTCAGATATTTTTACTTATCGACGATTTTTGATTGGGGAAGTTTTACCTTCAAAATGTGGGAATAATGTTCTGTAGCTAGATTTGGCAACAATATTAAGTATCTTACTAAATCCTTAAAAAGATTTACAAGTGTGAACGAAATCGGGCAAAGTCGAGATAGGTTTATGAGCGTACTCAGTTAAACAGATGCGTGGTCTATTGCTTGGAGATCTACTAGTTATACTGTAAGTAAGTTAGTATAGGCCTGTTGGCTAGCCCTGGTGTCAGAGTTTTTAAGCCGCCTGAAGGCCTCTGACATGGCTAAACGGTTAAAACAACCGGTACTTACAATTTAACGGGCCATCCGAGCTCGCTAGCGCTCAGTGGAAAATGCCGCCCGTGCCCGCGCCACCACCCATCCAAAAACTGACCGTGCGGATCGTTGCTTAATTTCGGTGATCGCTGACAAACACCTACTCAATCAAACTACGCTACGAGTGCTAATGTAGTAGTTATACTGTAACTCTTTCAATATTATACGCGTATTATGGCATCCAACCAGTCCAGAATTTAAGTACCTAGTAAAATCTCAAGCTCCGGCAGTAAACTTTCTATCCTGTCCACAAAACCCTCTTCGCAGCTCGATATAAAATATTCCTTCTGTAAGCTGCTTAGAGATAAACTCGTTGATTCGCAAAAGCGGCCGCAGGGAGCGTAATTGGTCACAAGATACCTTAGCTTCTAAATCGTGGACTAGAAACTATAAAGAATTCAATTAAATGGTAAAATGGTCACTAGTAGCGTAGTATGACGATGTTTTTCTTAGCGTTAAACAATTAGTAAGCAACAATTGTCTCGGTCAGTGTTCGGATGGATGACCGCGGATCGTATTTATAACTGAATACTCTAAAGCTACTTCGTAGCGCTAGCTTCGTAGTGCTAGACTTGATGTTTTGGTGCTTATTTGGAGTGTAAAGCTAATTTGCGAAGTGTTTTGCTAAGCCCTAAATCGAACTTTTCAACATTTTGTAAAATAAATTTGACATGCTTCATTCATACCGAATTTACAGGAACGATTGAAAAACACCCCTATATGACCCCCTCACAGTATCAGAATCCTCAGGTTCGTGCTATATCTTTTCAAACCCAACCCGAATTATTTTTAGCAATAGAAAAAAAAAAGTATTTATTCAACTAACAAATTTTATTGTAAGATTTAGCAAGCAGATAAAACTATCAGAAATTCGCAAGTACCAAGACCTTTATGGCAGAGGCAAAACAATTTCCATGAAACTGAAGCAAATACAAAAGATTTATTTAACAAAAGATTACAATAAACCTTAACAAGTACTAATAATTGATTACAAAATATCGTTTTGCCATGGCTAAAAGGTTTGCAGGTTGATTGCGAGCCCTGCACTAGGAAAATCCTGTATTGCAGGGCCCAGAACATGTTTTTTGCCAAGTAATTTGTGCGGCTTATTGTGATCAGTTACAAACTATGAAATATGGAGAGAAGAAACGCCGAAATGTTTATCATACAAAATAACTCTAGGAATTATTCTATACTCTGACACTAATTTTAATCAAAAACATCAATGAGCTATTATGGGAGCATTGACTTGGCATTTTTTTTTGTTTTCCATATTGATGTATGGGAGGAATCTTACGAGTATTTCAAACTTATGGATTGTCATAAACAGACAATTATGATGACTTTGAATTTAGGCGAAAGACATCTATTGTGAAATTGCATCAATGATGTTTCCCTTTTCTCCCGCTCGATAAAACCAAACTCTAAACGATGAACCAAATCTCACCAAAGCAGTTTTAAGATCTGCAAATATATTCAAAACCGAACCGCAGACAGAAAATGGTCGGATACGATATTCCGTAACAGCGAGCCGAATATTTCACGAACGAGTCAGTTGCAATGGCTGACTTGTCCTAATTCAACGTCTATCTGAAACGTGAGACCTGGGTGTTTAAACTGCAGATATTGCTGTTTAATCATACGGACAGTAAGTAAGCTTCACCGAATCAATTTATTTTCTAAGATATTTTGAAATAATCAATATTAAAACAGAAAAAAATCCAAGTGGATGTTCAAAATGCTGTGTTGCGCTGCCATAGTTCGACTGACAAACCGAGGCGTATTTTGCCGGCTTCACTTGTTTGTTCACAACACAACATTCTGTCTTTATTTTTTTATTTGGTCTGAGGCTGTCAAATGTTTCGTTCAACTGTTATGTTATATTATATAAGCAACCATAACTCGCATCATAAATCGTGAAAGCGTTGCCAACATGCGAAGTATGATCTTAGCAATTAACATTAATTTTAAGGTTTCATCAGTCATCATCAGCCAGTTTGGGCCCTTGACACACAAAGGGGTTTTGTCATTTTAACGTATGTATTTGTGTGTCTGCTGTAGCATTATCATTTCTTAGCCATATGAATAGATTATTGTTATTTAACAGCAAGCCAAATATTTCACGAGCGAGCCAGTTGCAATGGCTGACTTGTCCTAATTCAACGTCTATCTGAAACGTGAGACCACTGCAGATATTTTTGTTCAATCATACGAACAATATTTTAATTTATTTAAAAGTTACCTATATGCTCGCCACACTCACAACTATGCCAAAGAGTTTAGCGAGTGAGCAAGATAACAAAATTTCACTATGGAAACTAACGTGGTTTTCGTACATTTTAATTAAGTAAAACACATGTGTTACTCACGTTTGATTTTTAGTAGGATACTACTATAGTTTCGATCGCATTTGGCGATCTTTCTCAAGGTCGGAGTACAAGCTCGCGGGCTCGTCTCGCATAGCACTCAGTATAGTAGTATCCTACTAAAAATCAAACGTGAGTAACACCTGTGTTTTACTTAATTAAAAAGATAACAAAATATTAAAATTAATCAAAATTGCACTTTATTAAAAAATAACATAATATGTATTCACGAAATACAAAAATAAATCATATTAAAGATATAAATTAATAATAACAAAATTAAAAAATAATAATAAGAAAGAAATGTCATAATGTAAAGAGAAAAATATTTACAAAAATGAATGAAAAATCGAAGTAAATAAAAATGTCAACTTGAAAAATTAATACACAAACTAAAAAAAACCACGTAATTTAATTAAGAAATTAATTCAGGGTAACTGAGCTCCCGTTTTTAAAATACGTTCTGTAGCTTTAGTTATGATGTGATGACAATATTAGTAGATATCTGGCTCCATTATCATACTATTAGCATCGCCATACATCATGGCATATATTATAGCATGCTACTTGGCTTTGAGCATTTGCATCACTACATTGTGTAAAACAAAGTCGCTTCCCGCTTTGTCTGTCCCTATGTATGCTTATATCTTTAAAACTACGCGACGGATTTTGATGCGTTTTATTTAATAGATGATGGATGGGATCAAGAGGAAGGTTTAAATGTATAATACACCTGTGCGAAGCCGGGGCGGGTTTCTAGTTATATCTAAAGCTTTACCAGTCTGTCCATATTACAGTGCCCATCGACTTGGCATTTTTTCTATTTTAAATTCGGTTTCTAGCTATCTGGCAAACCGTTCGATGCAACTGAAGCAGTCTTGACATCTAACCATAGCCACTAGGCTGGCTTGGTAGGTTTCAGTTGATTTTTTTTTCTTTGGACGTCTTACACACAGCCTCTGAACCCAAACTAAGCAAAGCTTGTGATATGGCTGCCAGAGACTGATAAATAAGATGCATTAAACAACTCATTCTGCACGTCAGTGCAATATCTATTGCAGCTACATAGAGGAGAATAAGGGCGGTCTATGGATAACTGTTACACCAGCACGGGTAGCATAGCAAAGGGACTAATTGTCTTTCCACCATTATATGCC
Organism: Hypomecis atomaria; assembly: GCA_964007245.1. NCBI lineage: Eukaryota > Metazoa > Arthropoda > Insecta > Lepidoptera > Geometridae > Hypomecis > Hypomecis atomaria. The sequence goes on along the minus strand of OZ023300.1, from coordinate 17,088,189 downwards.
CTTGAAGAGGAAACAAAGTATGGATTGACATTGACAACTGACATTTAAAGTGAATAAATGGTTTTCTCCCTTTGCCGTGCTACCCGTGCAGATTTATATATATATCTATCAGTACAGTGTCTATTCTTAAGGGTGAGGATTTTGAGCTATCTTAAATGATCAAGTGTAAATATTTTGTTCGTAATGATAAACCAGGCAAACGAGATCAAATCCAAATATGATTTAAAAAACCTAAATTAATAAACCACCCAAGTTGGTATACTCCTCCGTAGCGCGATGCCATCGACGGAGTCTAATGAAACTTGCTCTTTGAATGGTATTAGTTCGGTACGAGTTATTGCCAGTGATTTATTGAGATTTAAGAGTTCCAAGGTTTGCGGAAAGTTAATAAATGGGTTAGGGAAGGTTCTGAGAGCAATTACTTGAAGTAACGTGCGCTTTATTGTAATGAAGTCGTACTGTTTTTTTTTTTTTTTTTTTTCTTTCTTCTCCGCCTATTCCCCTGGTGTATATATATTTCAGGGTCTTTTTATAATGATTGTTTAAATTTTTACTACAAACATTATGTCTCAGTGTTACAAATGGTCAAGTTACAATTTTCAGTCTAATTTTAATTTAATACATTAGTATTTTTATCTTAATTTTTAATAAAATAAAATATGTCAATAGTCGTAAAAGTCGTACTGTTACATCATTCTCAATAGTTCCATTAGATAAATAAATAACTATTAGGGGACATCTTACACACGGTCTCTGACACCAAACTAAGGTTAGATGAAGCCAAAAATTGCATATCCGCTAGGACAGACTGTTGATACTAAGAAAATTGTACTCACCACCATTCTACAATACATTTTACTTTTACTTTTACTAAGCAAAGCTTTTTAAGTCATATGGCTGCCAGATACTGATATACTACATTTACATATTTTTAAATACATACTAGTATAGATAATACGTAAATAACGCAAACAGAGCAAACACCTATGTTCATCACATAAATACTTGCCCTGGGTGGGGATCGAACCCACGCTGCTTTGATCCCGTAGTCAGGGTCACTAACCACTGACCCACCGAAGCAGTGAAAGATAGTTCCATCGGGATGTTTTTTATCACAGATGACTGTACAGCCTTTTTAATATTCCACTGAAGGACGTCGGCCCACGACCACGAAGGGTGATTGGACCATATACACCGCGCTGGCTCAGTGCGGGTTGCTGGATTTACATACGCCATCGAATTTCTTCTACGGACGTATGCAGGTTGTCTCACGTTGTTTTCCTTCACCGGAAAGCCAGTGGTATAAAATTCCGTACATAAGTTCCAAAGAACTCATTGGTACGGGACCGGGATTTGAACCTACGACCTCACGATTGTAAGGCGGATGTCACTACCTCTAGACCACCACAGCCAAATCTGCGTTTAAACACCAAATTGCCCGTGACAAGAGGTAGTTTATCACAATATCCTATCAATAAACTACATCCATACATAAAATCAAGTCCATTCGTCGTGACGACACAATATCATGCAGCAACGGGATTTTCGGGTTTATAAGCCACCGGCTACCAAACACAGTAAACTTTCCCTGCACGGGTAGCATGGCAAAGGGACAAATTGTCTTTCCACCATTATATCCCCTCGAAGCGGAAATAAAGTATGGATTGACAATGACAACTGACATTAAAAGTGGATAAAATTGTTTGTTCCCTTTGCCATGCCACCCCGTGCAGGTAGGAACAATTTGTATGGGAAAATTTAATTCATTTTTTGTAATATTTGTTAAATATTCTGAACGTTTAACCTTCCCTTAGCTTCCACAGATATATTAAGATCAAAATTAGCCACATCGGTTCAACTGTTCCCGAGTTTTAGAGAGACTTAAAAACCACGATTCATTTTTATATATAAGATAAGGATTATTCATATTTTATGTTATTTTCAAACATGTTAAATACTCGTATTGTGCATTTAAAACATTGCCATCAAACAAAATCCAAACCAAGATAAAATAGGAAAAATTTGCACAGCGTAAATGAACAATTGCCTACAAGTTCTAATAGTCCTAGCACTCGCAAAACTCATTGAAATACCTACACAAAGAATGCGCCATTTCCAATGTAAACAAGAAACAGAAAATAGACTATAAAATATTAATAAAATTCCAAATGACAAAGAGCAAATTGCTCCCAGCTCCCGTTTCTTTTCAAAAGGGCCGTAATGGGAAATCGCGGTTTCATTTATACCGTCTTTTTGAAACTGTGGATTGATTGCTTGTACTGGAACTTTATTTAATGGAACTTGCTGTAGAATCTTTAAATCTAGAGTAAACAACAACATTCTGGGTTTCACTTATAGGTCAGTAAAAATAGAATTTAACTTTGCACTAAATCTCCGATCTAATTTTTTTATAAGGTTTAGAATCACGTTCTGACCATAAAATCACAAAATGCGGACAGGTGCAGGTGGAGCTTCAAGCGCCATCTTGAAAATACGTTTGTGGTCGACATCTCGGAAACAATGCACTTTTTCTTTCAGAAAACGGACTATAACACTCACAACAAGACAAACTACGGTATATACGCTACTGTTTTCGAGCTCATATATGCTCAATAACGTCATAAACATCAACATCACAAAAATTTAACAATTATTAACTAATTGCCACCTTGAGGAATCTAAATTACAGCCCACGCAGCAAGGTTTCCCGTTGGACAGACTACGAGTAAAACATGCTTAGTAATATCAAAAGAATTGTTTGAAAGCGGCAAAATAGCCCATGACACTATCTGACCCTCAGAACAGTATTAGCTCTAGTTATTGTTCTGCGATCTGACCTCTAAACTCTATTTTTATGATACTGGTACAATCTTATTTTTGATTTGTATTGTTAAATTTTTTGTATACCTAATACTACTGATCTTGTGAATCTAAAAAGTGTGCTTATTTATATGAAAAAAATAATTAGGTAGAATTTTGAAAAAATGTTACCAGACTATTCCAAGTGCATGCATTATGTCTACGGAACAAAGAAATGTTGACTTTGACTATTCGTGCAAGAAGCAAGTCAATCCGTTTCTCCGTCGCTGCATGAAAGAGCATCAAATACACTAACGAACACTGTACTGTACGCCTATCCTTGAATAAAGGGGCTCACCAGAATACCAGCGTTGAGTGTTGGGTCCTCCCAGCACTCAGCATTTTATAGCTGAGGTGAGTCCCTTTCGGCACTTTTGTTTTTTCACTATTTTATAAGTTTTTTTTATTTATTTGTACTTGTGTCGAATAAAGATATTTAATTTCATTTCATTTTCATTTCATTTCATTTACTGTACCAATTTTTCATAGTCGACAGCTGAACATAGGGGCCTATCCACCTACAAACACTTTTGAATTAATAATAATAACAGTAAAGATTTCATTATTCACCAGAGATGCACAACCGCATAAAATTACGTCACAAAAATAGAACACAATTCCAGTCCCAGCTAAATCCTAATCTATTTACTAAACCATGATTCCGTTTATGTGTTGCCAGTCTAAATCCCCCAGTTGCTATAAAATGGAAACATTAAAATCACTATAGTCGAATCAATGGAGCTCTCTCGTGGGACGCCGTGTTATCTGTCAGTCTAGCTCACGTATTCATTTAGGTATTGTACGAAATAATACAGGAGTTTATGTGACTGGGATTTTATTATTATATCGTGTGTAAATTAAATCAAATAAAGTGTGAAAATTAGGTTTTCGAGGACAACTGACATAATCGTCTTTCAAGCTCTTCTCGGCGATTGCGGCTGGTGTCAGCATTTCTGGTCTGGTCGCTTTTGTGGTTCGTGTACTTCTAAGTTTTCTCTGAGTTCTAAGTATCACGAAAATAATTATATGAATTCGGTTGTTCCTTATTTGGTCAGATAGGATAATGAATAAAACTACAATATAACAATATAAACTACAATATAAGGACTGCAGTCCAATTCTTTTTCACCGGCTTCTAAAAAAGAGGAGGTTCCATGTCCGTCGGTGTGTTTTTTTTTTGTATGTTCACCGATAATTTCGCCAATAGTGAACCGAATCGAAAAATTATTTTTAGTTCCAAAGGGTATACCCCCGAGGTGATTCCATTTACATATTAAAGAAATCGGCTGAGCCGTTTTTGAAAACTCAACAATAATGTGAACAATTGGAGTGAAATATTCGAATTTTGCACACGATGGTTTTGGTTTTGTCATTATTTGCGAAAAATAATAATTATTGTTAATGAAAAGAAATAATTATTGTTAATGAAAAGAAGCCCACACAAGTAGGTGACTTAGTTTAATACAAAGCTGATATCTAATTAAAGTGTGTAGTATTTGTATTATGATTTGATTTGAGTCGCTTATACTGAAAATGTAGCAAAATTACAATTATCTTGCAGTATTTGTAACTGTAGTAGCGTTTATCCTAGTCCAACGTTAATTATAGCGTGAAATGGTTGCATAATTTCTGCAACCGAGTATTTCCCGCGCTAGTTGTGCTGTAAAATGAGGAAATCGGAGTAAACAAACATCATTCTCTTAATATATAGATAGGTCTTGGTTTGGTATAGATGGCAATACTGTTAGAGATTACTACATAGTAAACAAAGTCGCTTCCCGCTGTCAGTCCCCATGTATGCTTAGGATATCTTTAAAACTACGAAACGGATTTTAATGCAGATTTTTTTATTAGATAGAGTGATTCATGGGGAAGGTTTATTTGTATAATACACCTGTGCGAAGCCGGGGCGGGTCGCTAGTAATTTATATTACACTGTCGTTATTAAAGACCACAATCCTCCGCTACTAAAGAGTAAATATTTTCGTTGCCATAGTCGTCATGGTTATACAGGGTCATAGGTATTAAACGCAAAATCTTTAAAGGCGGGTCTAAAACATCCAGACAAACAACTTTTGTTCTAGGACTTTTGGAAAATCACGAAGAAAAAATCATACAAAAAGTTCGTCAACGCGCAACAAAATGTATGGAGAAGCGATTTTTTTTTTTGCGAATTTTTTAAAAGTCGTAGTACAAAAGTTGTTTGTCTAGATGTACTAGACCCGCCCTTAAATGGTTTTGCGTTTAATACCTATGACCCTGTACAGTAAATTGTCAAATGCGTGTCGAGACATGCGTATGATAGGCTTCCGTAGATGGTGACGATGATTATGCTGATGATAAATAAATAGATAGATACGAGTAGATCAATCTATCTATCATCATGATGATGATAAAAACCAATGTTATGATGTCATTAGATGACTAATTACTACTAGAAAAACGTAATTGAGAATGAAATATGTTTGTGAGGTCAGTGACCTCAGAGCTACGTGCATGTTTAAAAATTTCAAATTTCCTTTGTAACTCTAAAAGTTATGATCCCACAGTACTGTAATGAACTGTACTGTCCCAGCCTTTTAAATAGTCCACTGCAGGACGTAATCCTACCCACAAAGGGTGATCCCACAGTGCTCAAAGTAATTTTTAGGGAAAGTTTTTGATGTGGTCAATAAACTAAAAAAGATTGAACAATCTATCTTGCATACTTTAGAAATTAAGGGGTGGAGGGACACACTTTTTATTCAACTTTATCTACATATATGTATTTCACCAATGGTACATGTTGCAAAGAAATTGTTTAGGAAACCTTACATTCATTTTAGAAACTCTATTTAACGATAACGATACATGTGTGGGTGAGGTTAAAAAAATTTATGGGAGGGATATATACTTTATATGTATGGCAGCTACCCCTTAAATACACAGTTTTGATTTATTTATGTATTTAACACTGAGATCTATATTTAAACTATCATAATATCGAATTTCATGCAATTTGGTTGATAAACGTGGAAGTTATAAGGCTTTGTATTAATGGGACGGACGGACACAACGAAGTTATAATAAGGGTTCCTCGTTTTACTACGGAACCCTAAAAAAGCACAAAGTAATAAAACTATTTATTATTAATGTTTTGACATTCAGTGAGAATCTGTTATTATGTTTGAGAGAAAATTACTTTAAAATTCAAATTTACCTGCGACAAAAGTTTTTTTACTCCTGACTTGTTGTCAAAGGCCATCTTACCAAAAAAGTTTCACGCACTCTTTAGACAATGTTTAACAGTACAAAATGCACGGTTAAAAAGTGTTTAAAGCGTGTTTAAATCTTTTGTAGTAAGGCGGCTAGAGTCACATCTCATAAATGAAACGAAGGGTAATTAACCCTTAACCAGGCTATGGTATGAGCATTTCCCACATCGATTTTAGGAGTTTATTGCCAGGTTTTGGTAAAGAATCAACCACAAACTGTCAAAAAATGCCCATAAAAATATTATCTATGGTCTCAAAAAAAAATAGCTTGAAACGGAACGCAAATGTCACTTTGACAGCCATTTTTTTCCAAGGTCGGTCGTTTTTGTAAAATGTACGGTGTTTGTTATTCATAATGGCGAATCAGAGAGAGATAAATCGTATGATTTTTTGATATATTGTAGAATTTGAGTTTTTCTAATGATATGTGCATAAATTATTGATAAATACTTGAATTGTTTTGTGATATCACAAAATAAAACATGTGGGATACCGTACAGCCTTAGCCTATGAAGAGCCCAATTCTTGTGGGCGTCATATACCCGTAGCCCCGTAAATTGAAAAAAAATGTTTTGGATACCAATTTTTGGCGCGGGTTTTCTATCTGGTTTATTCATTATCATTTTACATTATAAGTTACGTAGACATTACGTTTTGTTTTATCGAAATATACATTGTGGTTGTGGTAAACTTCTCTCTCTTATGTATAAATAGATACAAAAGTCAACGTCTAGACAGGCAACGGAATTATGTTTTCCCACAAGTTTTTATCAGTTTTTCAGCTGCTTTTCTAAATATAACTGATAAAATCTCAAACTAGACGTAATTATTTATACAAATCTATAAAAATATTGCTATTACTGCTTGATTTGATCGAGGCCTGGTTAAGGGTTAAAACGATATTCTTGTACTTAAATCCATTCTTACAAGCTTTGTTATTGAAGGAAAACCGCACCTCGTAATTGACTAAGTGTTTTTTCCACTAATTCCGAGTTGGTTCAAAGATGTTCATATTTTTTATTTAAATAATCCCTTTTCGGCTTAGTACACTCTATTATTAAAGTGAAACTTGTAATACGACTTTTAACAAGGTTGCGTTAAACGTTTAACGCTACCATGGAGGGGGTATGAAAACACTGTTGCGTCGAAGTTTCACTTCTTCCGCGCGGAGGGACTCCGCTTCACGGTTTTCAAATACTACGGGACTAATTGCGCACTAAAATTATGAAAGAAATAAATACCTCATCATCCTAATGTTTCGACCGAGTTGCATCAATCGTGGTCTCGCGTAGACACAAGTCACCCGTGACGTGACGGGGTCAGTCTATCTCGTAAGTTTAGTGCGCGATTAGTCTCGTAGTATATAAAAATAATGTTAGTATATACTAATAATGTATATAACGCAGGGGCGGCTTTGTGGCGAGCCGTCGGTGAGTGGCGACACCGCGAACCCCCCTGGGGCTAAATGAGACCCCTGACTCCTCTCTTGCCTTAACCGGCCGGCTTGGAGTGGAAATCGCAAGAGCTAGGAACCTAAGCTCCAGGGTGGAAGTGTTAAAGGGCATAACGCCGCGAGTAGCGTCTAGTGAAAGTGCAGCACACCTCTCGACACCCTAAGCCGTCCACACCAATGTTGCCCCTCCGCCACCAATATACGGTAGCTATTACGGGGGGCCCATTTAGTGGATGGCAAGTCACCACCCGCCTGGATATTTGAAATGAGGCATTATTTGGCGGGTGCCGTACCTCATTCCATAGACCATCTTTTTAAGTCATCGATCACTATATCACAATAGCCCGATATCCTGTAAGTCACATCTAGCAATAGTTATTTATAATTATTTTCATTCTTCTTTTTGTACACAACATTTTATATGTTTTATAAAAAGTGATGTAAAAGGGCCTCTCAGTGTTGGCTTCGGCTCCACTGATGCCTACCAAAGGACGAAGCTTTGCTTGTGAGTTAATGAAAATGTATATAATAATAATATAATAATCGCGAAAGTTTAAAAACAACATTAGTACACTCTTTCGAAATAACCCTGTATACGATTCAATATTCCATTAAGGCTTGTATTCCATTGAAAATGCACGAAATATCTTTCTTCAAATAGAATATGCGAGCGATTCCTTTTATAACAAGGTTTTGTTTTCCATCATCGAATGCTCGTGCGTTCAGAAAATACGACGAAATTGAACTGTTTCGCTTCGGATATTGTGTTATCTTTGTTTTTTAACTTATTGGCATTACAATTGGAATTTCGATGAAGATTAAAGATGCTTCTATTTTTTCATTCACAATTAAAATAAAGGTGTGCCCGAAAACGAACCAGAGAAACTTGTTTTTAACTTGAGTCCTACTAGAGTGCATGGTAGGATCACGGGAAAAAAATTCCTGTCCGTGCTCCTACTAGTAGTACAACTGGTAGAACCACAGGCAAGAAACGGAAAAAAAACTTTTGGTATTTCTCTATTTCTGTGCATTATCTGTCTATTTGCGTGTAAGTGGAATTACGGACCCAAAAAAAAAGTGTGAAAAACCAAGCCGACGTTTGAAGTTGAATTCGAATTCGAAATGAATAATTTAATTATGAACACTTTACAATTCTACATATATTCATTTAGATTCATTCTGTATGTTGACTCTATATGTATATATAGAGGCTCTGTGTATGATCCATTTAATATTAGGGTTCCGTACCCAAAGAGTAAAAACGGGACCCTATTACTAAGGCTCCGATGTCCGTCTGCCCGTCCGTCCGTCTGTCTTTCACCAGGCTGTATGTCATGAACAGTGATAGCTAGACAGCTGAAATTTTCACAAATTATGCATTTCTGTTGCCGCTATAATAATAAATACTAAAAACAGAATATTAATAAATATTTAAGTGGGGCTCGCCTCCCATACAACAATTGTGATTTTATAGGAGTTTTTTGCTGGCTATTAATAACAGCAACAGGAATAAGGCTAAGGGGCTCCAACACAGTACAAAACACTCCGTGCGCGAGTCTGACTAACACTTGGCCGATTTCATTTTATTTAATAAGTAGGTAATAGGTTTTTAGGTATGTAGGTTTAATTTTATTTTGTTGTAGTCAATAAATCAAATCGTAGGTCTTAATTTAACTTCTATGGCTTCTTTAATTTTTCGTACAACAGGCCGCAGTTGTCCCTGCATTCTCAAAAAAGAAATTTTTTATTGTAAAAATATCAATGTTACTATAATGCTACAGTCTACTGCTAATACAAAATAACCATACCTAAAACCGTACATTACTATCTCTAGCACAAAATTGTATCTGCGACAGCTCCCCTTAAATCGCTTTAGCCACAAAAAACACGCCGAAAAGGCTTTCGCTTTTCACCCGGCGTTTTTTATAGAAATCAAAACGCCATCTCGCGACCGTATTTACAGGAGTTTTTACGTTAACCCTGAGAAATGATCTGTTCCCTGGCATTGATTAACGAGCTGGAGTCACACCAGGGTTGATTCGGGGACGACCGAGATTTTTGCTGTCACTGTTACTCTGTAGGTTCTTATATTATACCCATATAAACATTTCGTATTACATTATTTTGTTATCGAATTACTTCGAAACCCGATTATAAAAATGCGTATATTTACAACGTCTGAGAATGTTAAGGCTTATTTGTTCTTAGGCTGTTAAGGCAGCATACCTCTCGGTGATAAATTTATCGCTTTATATAATATGGCAAAACTGCGTTTTCCATGTCAGCTAGTGCAATATACAAATAAGAAACAAAGAGTTATCTTTGGCCTCCAAATCTGACGCAGTTTAGCTTACGCAATATTTAGACAATCAAAATGACAATTTTTGTATGTTCAGATAAGTCAATAAATGTGTAAGCGAGATAGCTACGCTCAAAACACTTAGGTTTCTTCTCTATTGTACCAAAATTAGCCACATAAAGCTACACTCGTCTGTGGCTGTCGTTCCGCGCTTTAGAATTAACGTTTTGATTGGTAGACAATTAATGGTTTGACTCTGAGGGAGAGACAAAGCTAGGCATATTCTATTTTGTACTGGATTGACAACACCACTCACTGACATTCATTCACTAAAATTGATTTTGTAATTTTCCGCCACCAAGACTATTTTTTAACCGACGAACCAAAGCGGAGGAGGTACTCTATTCGACGCGTATATTTTTCTTTTATCTGTAACCACGCATAACTTTTTTCGTAGTAGTTTGATTTCAATAATTCTTTTTTATTGGAAATAGTATACTTTTAATTTGGTCCCAGTAAATTTTTATTGAAATCAGCTGAGCCATTTTTGATAAATCAACAGTAATGTGAAAAATGGAACATCGATTCGTGCGAAATATTCGCGAATTCTGTACACGGGTGAAGTCGTTCAAGCTATTTTTTGCAAAAAATAATTATGTTTCTCTGCACCCTGTCTTTATTCACAAGCCAGACTTTATCCCTGGGACCTACGGGATCGTGATCCCGTATATTTAATATTATAAAAGTTAAAGGTGAAATATGTACATTAACTCGCACATACAGAAGCGTATCTCTAAATTATCGGTATTCCGAGCTATTGATGAAATGAAAATAAACATAGAAAGCTGTTAAAGTACGCGGCAATGGTACCCAGTTATTTTTTCGTGCCGGTTGCCGTGGAGACCATGGGCAGTTGGGGCGCTGAGGCCAAAATGTTAACCGCTGAAATAGGGCGCAGGATCTGGGAAAGAGGAGGTGACTCCCGTTTTACCTCGTTTCTGGTGCAAAGAATGTCCATAGCCATCCAACGCGGCAATGCAGCAAGTGTTATGGGCACCTTTGCACCGGGGACGATGAGGGGCGGGTTATTCGATTGATTTTCTAGCTAGGTATTTTATTTACAGTTATTGTTATTATTTATATTACTCTCTAAGTCTTGTATATATGTAAATAAACTTATTATGATTGATCCTTTAGTGAAAAAAAAACATAGAAAGAAATAATAAATACGGTTCACACTCGTAACCTCCTACTAGGATTCAGTGTCGGAGGACACGTACACAAAGGCATATAACATGTAACAGTAACAAGTACACCCAAAACAGATATTTAAATTCGTCCTTTAAATATAATTATATCTGCCATAGCATAATCGAACCCCCAAAAGAGAATTCCTCTAGGGAATGAGATCCCCTGAACAGTTACTTCCTATGGCGCCAAGAGAGTCGCCAATATTTAAACTTGTTATAATTCAGGCCGGAAGTTTAATTTAAGACTTAAAAGAAAATACACTTCGGTAAAAACTTCTACAATGTAAAATTCTAAGCGAAGATTTCAAATCATACACACATCACTGTTTTCTCACTGTAAAACTCAACAATTTTCTTAAGAAAAATTGATACTAAGTAAAACAAAATGATATGAAGTTTGGCTTGCGGCCAGCCGCGTGCAATTTGGCGCAAGTTGATCGTATCAGGACAAGCGCGGCGGGCTGCGAGAGATTGCGTTAGATTTAGACTATTTGGTAGCAAGAGAGCCTACTATCTATTGACTTACTTCTTATCTATATTATTGGCAGGAAACTCTCGTCCTTCCAATGTAGACCAAGCCCCGGACTTCACTTCACGGGAGTGCATAAATAGTCCGCCATCATAGACCCTCCGCCTTTTTGAATATAGGATGACGTCAGCTAAACATGCATCCGCCATCATAGACCCTCCGCCATTTTGAATGTAGGATGACGTTAGCTAACCACGCAAATGAATAATACATGCAAAATTTTACAATTTACCTAGGTAACTGATTAAATTATAGAAATGTAGCAATTTTTTTTCAATGTTGTTCAGAATTTATCTCAAGCACAAAGGTAATGTAAAAAATATACCTACGTCCTGTATGTTTTAGAATAAGAAGTTAATGATAACAAAGTAACTAAAAATGATATGATGTTTGGCATGCAATTAGACGCAAGTTGACCTTGCGTCAAGACGAACGCGGCAGACTACGAGATAATTATTTGGTAATAAGAGAACCAGACCACTATTTAACAAACAAAAGTTAATTCTTGCTGTATCATTAAAAGTCATTGGGATGGCATACAAGTATTTTTTTTTTATTCTGAATAGGTTTGCGTTTGACCACATACTGCCTGATGTTGAGCAGATAAGCGGTCTAGGTCTATTTAGTCCGCCATCTTGGCGCGTCTGACTTGGTATTTGCCATATTGTAATAACACATTTTTCATATTTCCAATATCTGAATCTAACAAGTACCTAAGTACACAATAAAATTCTTTCCTATCCCAATTCTGTTTTATGCCCGATCGGCCATCCACACTTTCTCCGCAAGGCCCTCGAGCGAGGCGACGCGGAGGAAGAGCGAAGCGAGACGAAGCGACACCAGCGCACCGTCCACACTCTCGTACTCGCGTTTTTTCGTGTCGCCTCGTAGAGAGTATGGCTGGGGCATTACCTACAAAGCATAGTCTATTATCCTACCGCTTAAATTAGTCCTCGCCTACGCGGGAGAGGGGCGCTGGGGGAGACAACAAAGGGGACTGAGACGGGCGCCGGGGACCCGCCGCCCGCACCTGTCTCAGTTCCCTTTGTCGTCTCCCGTCGTCTCTTTGGATTATAGTCTCCTAGCTCTTGCTCCTAGGTTGCGCTTCGTGCGGCCGCCGATAGCGAGTGATGTATGCGCTCGCAGTCAGTGCAGCGGATTTAGCGCTAATAACCTGGACTTGCTACAAATTACCGTAGGAAACCACTTTATATCGTTTATTTTTTGGTTCGCGTTTAGAACCAAATAATAGTAGGTAATGGTGTTTTAAACGAATTCTCAGGAAGAGTAGGGAAGATTTAGGACGTTTGCAAGAAGGTTTCTGTAATTTATAATTTGTCAATGATTTTGACATGTATGTGGCATTCTTAATAATACTATACAGAAAGTGGTTGTTGATGTGTTTGTTACTCTTTCACATAGCAACGGAGCGACGCCGATGGATCAATCTGTTTTTTTCACGTAGGTAATGGTATTTTTAAAGGAATTCGGGAAGAGTAGGTAAGGTTTAGAACGTTTGCATGAATAAATCAGAAAGTGTTTGTTACTCTTTCACGTAGTAATGAAGCGACGCGACGCCGATACAACCTGATTTTTTAACTAACTTCCAAAAAGGTTCTATGTTCATCTGTATGTTTTTTGTGTATGTTCATCGATAATTCCGCCAATTGTAAACCTAATCAAAAAATATTTTTTTAGTTGGAAAGGGTATACTCCCATTTAAATTTTACAGAAATCGGCTGAGTCGTTTTCGAAAAATCCACAATAATGTAACAATTTGAGCGAAATATTCGAATTTTGTACACAATGGTAGGCGCTTTCGCCATTTTTTGCGAAAAATAATGATTTAATTTAATTTTTCTGATTCACTTGGTTAGAGTCAAAAATATGGTCTAATCGCCTTTAGACCTACGTTTAAGAGTGGCCTATTAAAAAAGTCAGTACAAATATGTACATCTTAAAGTTTATTGCCCAGTATTCTGAGAAAATTCTCGGTTATTTAATTCCTGGAAGAAATCGCTTTAAGCGATAAGGCTGTCGATTGTTGCACTATTTTAATTTGATTGTACTCTTCTATTGTTATATTGTCGATTGTGTGAACAATAAAGCGTTTCTACTCTATTCTATTCTATAGGTACCTAAAACTAAAAACGCTCTAATAATTATAACGGTGGTTTGATTTGCTAACATTTTGCTTTGTTAGTCACAGGTAGGCCTCAGGCTCTGACCTTATCGTCTTGACTCTCGGCCCACGCACCGCTGCCAATTAGCGAGGACCAGAGGACACAGAGAAATCATTAAAACAGTACGACATGTTGAAAAGTCTCCACACAAGAAAAAACGCCTATATTGACTACATCCATCTAACCATGAGCCGTAAGACGTCCACTGCTGGCCTCCCCTATAGATTTCCAATGAGGCCGGTGGGAAGAGCGCGTTCTTGCTATCTTTATAATATCGCCTCAAATATGCGTATAAACCCACAAACACACACTTTATAATATTAGTAAGGAAGTAACCTGCACTGGGCAAGCGAGGTGGGTATGGCACAATCACCCTTCGTGGGTAGGCCTACGTCCTGAAGTGGACTAATAAAAAGGCTGGTACAGTACAGTACACTCGGATTAATACTATTTACAAGTATACTTATCTATTCTAATATAAAGTAATCCGCATATTTAAAATATTTCACGAAAAATTACAATAGCTGCCTGTTTATTAATAATAAGGTATTACCATCGCCACGGATTCTGATCTATTTGCAACTTTATTTGTGGAATTTGAAGTTTTGAAACACATTGCCTATACCTTATTTTCTACACTAATAACTTCAGGAAAACTATTTATTTGACTTTACCTGCTAAGATTCTCACACTGTGCCAGAAATAAGGGATTGACATATCCAAGACTGTGCCCAATTATGAGGGAGGCAAGTTGGGATTACTACCCTTTGTGCATTATTCAGATATCTTCCATACCTTGCCTACTTGTATACGTACGTGTTTGCGGCTCCCCGCTGCTTATAGTTGGCTTATTTAATATTTATACGCTCCTAGATGTTGGCTTGTTCTAGTAGATTGGGGAGTTGGGAGTTGGTGCCAAGATATTGGGCAGATCCTGAATAAAATAAAGTTTTTATATCACTGCCAGTAACAAATTGCTTTTAGCGATGTGGCCGCCAATTGTGACTGTTCTTGAGTTCTAATTTACATTCTAAGCAGCTGATCGATGTAGAATCTTTAAAACTCGATTTTAAAGTTTGACGATTTTGATTAGTTGGCTCGTTGGCTTGTTGGCATTGATCGACAAACACAAAAGACAAAATTTTGTATCCAATGTGCCGTGACATTGGATACAAAATTTTGTCATGTTCAGAGTATGAAGCTTTATGCTATCTCGATATAGCGTACAACGAAATTATTCGCAAATCCTAAGGGGGACGAAATTCCTTTGTAGAGTTTGTTCACCAAAATCAAACCTATATTTATAATTGGAGTCGCCCAAAAATAGAAATCCTTGCCCCAGCAGAGCTTTGAACCGTGCATTTATACGCATTTTTATTACTTGGGATGTAGCAAATGTACAAATAGTCGTGAATTGCCGAACTCGGTGATTGCCATAGCACTGGTAACACTGCGCGGAGTTTTGCTTGGCGAGCCAAGAAAAACTTGTTAGCGAGCCGCGAACCAGGCTCCTTGGTTCTTAAAACCGTGGTTTATGCAGTAATCGAGAGGCGAAGGTCTCAAGGACTAGGTCGACGAGCCGTAAAACCACGTTTTAAACCTCGTCGGCTCGCTCGTCGTTCAGCGGCGAGAAAAAGAATTTATTTGTCGATCTATTATACGAAGCGCCCCACAAATCGACGGATAAGAAGTTAACCGCAGATGACACTTCACCGTGATTCGCTAATTATTGCGCAAGTGTCCACAATTCCGACGCCACGTGTCGTAGTGGTGAGCACGGGCGTTGGGAGCGTGCGGGAGGCATAAGGTTGGCGGGCGGGTGTGCCCCGGTGGCGTCTCGTCTCTCTGACTTCCATGCATATGTATATTTCGGCTTTTGCGCAGCGTTCTGCGCATAAATTCTCATCCGCCGATTTATTTATGATCGCTAGAGCAGCCCCCCTAGCTTGGTAAAGGGACAAATTGTCTATCCGCCAATACAACCCCTTGGAGTGGAAACAAAGTATGAATTTACATTGACAACTGACATTAATAATAATCGGCCAAGTGCGAGCCGGACTCGCGCACGAAGGGTTCCGTACCGGTATGAAAGCAACCCTTAATATTTTTTTTTATTATTTACTTTTTTTTTTTTGAAGGGAGTTAACTTAAAATTCTGTGAATATTTCAAGCGTCTACCCATCACCGTTATTAATATCGAGCGAATAATGGCTCAAAATTCAGGTTTGTTGTATAGGAGCCCCACTTAAATATTTATTTTATTCTGGTTTTAGTATTTGTTGTTATAGCAGCAACAGATATACGTCATCTGTGAAAATTTCAGCGTTCTATCACGCTATTAGGTACGGTTCATGGGATAAAGCCTGGGGACAGACAGACAGACAGACGGACGGACAACGGAGTCTTAGTAATAGGTTCTTGTTTTTACCCTTTGGGTACGGAACTCTAAAAATGGATAAAATTGTTTTATCTCTTTGCTATGCTAAAGGTAGATAATAAAATATTTCAATAATACGAGATTAAAACTATGATCAACAGAAGACTATTAAATTTAATTTAAATTTTGTCATTTTATTTTCCAGAACAAATCTACACGCAATTTCAAAATACTGGTGTGTTACAGGAACCTTCAAAACTGACTAAAATATTAACACCAATTTAAACGCATACAATTTAACACGTAAAAGTTATATTTCATAACCATATCGACAAAATTCATTTCACTTCGAAATTCACGTACCGAAATAAAGCTAGAAACTGTTAAAAACGTTTTTAACCGATTCCGCCGCTTTTACCGTGACGAGGTGCGGCCAAAAGCATGCGGCAACTGCAATACGTCGATAAAGGTTAATTTCTACGTCGAGGGCCTGAATACACTTGTATCTTACTATTTGGGAACTGCCGACTAAAAATGTTCCTAAAACATCCTTACTCAGACCAAATAAAAAATGACAAGACGGAACGTCGTGAACAGACCAGTGAGGCTGGTTTTTAGGGGTCCGTACCCAAAGGGTAAAAATTTACTAAGACTCCGCTGTCCGTCTGTCTGTCACCAGGTTATATCTCATGAACCATTATAGCTAGAAAGATGGAATTTTCACAGATGATGTATTTCTGTTACCGCTATAACAACAAGTACTAAAAATAATACTAATTTCGTGCAGCAACAAATGAATGAATCGACTTGATTTTTCGTTAATAGTTTAAAAGTCAAAAAGTGACACGGGCTACTATTTATCCCGGAAAAATAAAATAGCCCTATGGGAAAGCATTAAACACCACGCGGAGAAAGCTGTGGGTAAAAGCTAGTAGCTAACATTTTGTTTACATCAGTTTTACAGCATAAAATATTTTTTCTTTAGCATTAGCAGTATTGTTAAGTTTCGATCCTAAACAACCAATATATTCGAGGAGTCGGTGTGCGCATATTAATGCCACTGGCTTATCAGTAAAAATAAACATCATGAAGTCATCGTGAGAAGAACATTTTTGATGGTGGCGTGAATCCATAAAACTAGGCCTGCCACCAAAGGGAAATCGTATCATGTATCCCACAGATTTAGTAAAATTTTCCTACAATAAACCAATTCAATTATATTTTTTTGGTACAAATCCAAATCTTCGTGCGCTCTGACCATCGTTGAATGTGAAATATTCATAGCGAATGAAAGAGCCAGTGTTAAAAATAAATGTAACTGGAATTTAAAAAAAAAAGAAAGAAAAGCAACTTGTGTGCTCCTCTAGATGAATTTTTGTATAATCATTTTTTATGGCACAAGAACTTCAGATGCGACGTGGAAAAACCTTGAATTGATTCAATTGATTCAGTAAAGTAGCAAGTCCAAAATAGGAAACCAAAAACAACAAAATAACATATCAGCCACAACAAGTATAGGAATAAGATCACACAGGCCAGAGCAAAAAAATATCATCATATTCAACTGTAGCACAGCGTATCATGACGTAGCATGGCGTAGCTCGACGTAGCACGGTGTATTATAGCGTAGCACCCCGTAGCATGGCGAAACATAGCGTAGCGTGACGTAGCGCAGCGTAGCATGGCGTAGCGTAGCGTAACGTAGCGTAGCATAGCGTAGCGTAGCGTATCATAGCGTGGCATGGCGTAGCATAGCGTAACACAGCGTAGAATTACGTAGTATGCCTATTTTCTTTTTTACGGGGCAATTTTCATACTAGGCGAAAGGCATAATATTTGGATATCATTGCATTTGTCTTTATAATTATCTCTTGGAAAAACAGCAAAATGAAATAAATCGCTCCGCACAATATTGCTATACCCTAATAGGGTCATATGTGTAACTCAAACTGAACATGTAAACATAACATATGTTGCAATAAACGATTGACTATTGACAAATCCACTTTTATTACGGGACCAACTCCTAAATTACGAAACAAAACCAATTATTCCAAATGAAACAAAACATACCGTTTTTCAACGTCAATAAAGTATTCGTGTGGACGAACTGATCTTAAGAAAATATTAGAAAGTTCTCTTCCATTTTTAATCAAATAAATGTCCCTTATCGAAAATCTATTCTAAAAATTGATAAGAGAAGTATTTATAAAACAGGGCTATCTATAGCGTGTTCTGGAAAAATCTAATTTTTGTGATAAGGCAACGGGAAAATTGGCTTCCGACCTTCTCGTGTCATTTTATATCTGACAACGGACTACTGCCCCTACTGTGGAAACTCGATGAAGTAATAAGTGTATTTTTCATTCGCTGCAATTTGACTGTAGCAAAACGGACATTAGATATGTTTACTGGGTATAAAAATCATTAATATAATAAGTCCGTTAGTTAGATTATTAAAAAATATTGAGCACATATTTTTTTACTTTTGTCAATCAAACAATAATGACATAAATAAACCTTGTCAAAGTTTGAGAGTGGGGGCTCGTGACTACACTAGCCGGTACATTAATTTGTAGTAGGTTAGTGATGTCACGCGGAATTTTAACGGGCTATATCTTCAAATTTTTTTATTAAGTTGACAAAAAACAAGTTTCTAATATTTTTTGAAAACATATCTATTTGACAGACTAATAACTTATCTAAACTATAGTAGTATAACCTATATATAAACTAAGAAAGTCATCAATCATTCTGATTTACTTTGTAGAACAGAACATGGTCAACCTTAAAAACTAAACACACAACCCATCTCCGACCGTACCCGGCGCAAAAGAGCCCAAAATGCTGGCCGCATTACCTCGCTGGATGGCGATGGCCATCCTTTGCGCCAAGTACGAGCCGGAGCGGGAGTCATTTATACAGACTAATTATATTTTTTAGTAAACAAGCCTATGAATGATCATCAAACAAATCATTCCACCATTAACTTCATTCAACCTGCTCTTTTGACACGTGAAAGCTGATTTAGTTATATTATATTTGATATGAGGTTCTGTAATTTAAGGGGACAAATCACTCTGATGTATGGATTAAAATAGTGGCCAGAAACCTTAATAGCACGGCTCCCGTGCTATATTTGCGTGAACCATTTTTTTTTGTTGTTGTCTTATTGGAGATCTTTAGGCGAGGCCTATGTCCAGCAGTGTCGTCTTATAACTGATGGATGGATGGATAGATAAATAAAATTCTTCACTCATGATTCAGTTTCTACAAGCTTTTCTCGATACCTTTACCTCATCGTTTTTATGTGCCAAATTGGAAATCGTTCAATCTCCGTTAGCTCTTTTCTATACTTTTATCAGTAAGGGCTAAGTTGAAGTTTTGCAAATCAAATCGAATTACTTTTATGTCGCGTTAACCGAGCGCGCCGAGCACACACGCGAGCACATTGACACACACGCTTGAGTTAGCCAATCACTGACGTTGCCGCGCTTGTGTTGGATCGGTTTGGCGCTCGTTACATTACCGTAAAAAATACTCATAATAAGCTAGTCAGTTTTCTGTACGCGACACAAGATGTCGCTGTGCCATTTCCATAGAAATCACATCGAACGTTAAGGCGATCGAGTTCGAGCAAGAAACTCCAACTTAGCCCTCAGATCTCGAATGAGAATCAAACCCATAGTACTGCCCTCGGACCCTTAGATTGGCGATTCTCTGCGCAGATTATGTCTACCTGTTACAGGGAAAAAAGGCAAATTGCCCGAATTTCGGGCGTGAGCAGCAAATAATTGTCTATTTGCCGTAAAAAATAATAATTTCCCTTTGTACCCCACTTAAGAGCGTAAATTATGAAAACGGTTAAATATTACATTTGAAATGCTGACATTTCTCTTGTTTTGCGAACAAACTGCCTGTCGTATACAATTTTGTGCTTTCGAAAATGTTAAGTTGAAATAAAAATATTTTAGAGCTGACTTCAATGCGAGGTCGATTGAATTTTTCTCTCGTTCATCTGAAAATATGAAATGTTTACATGATTACGTTTTAAATATTTTGAATTTCGAATGCCTGTTTTCGAATGCCTGTTTTTTCACATAATGCTGACGGTTAGTGTACGAAGAAATAAAACACGTACAAATTCGTACGCATTTATGTAGCTTACATCATCATTATCATCTTGTTCAGCCACTCCACTACTGAACTTTTGGCTTCCTATGGGCTTCACTTAGATATACTATAGATCTTCTTAGCTTATGGCAGGACAGTACAGAATCAAAAGTATGAATGAGATTTCTATAAGTCATAAGGCCGTCAGTTGTTGCCCTAGTTTATAAGTCTTATGTATTAACTGCAACAAAATACAAAAGTAAAACTACATACTTAAACTACTACTACGTAAAAACAGTTGAATCATTTACAGATAGCGTATTAAAAAAAGTCTCTTGTTATGTAGAAATTTAGGATAAGCTACGAACATGAACAAGAAAAAACTTGTCTGACATTATATTTCCACAAATTTCTTGCCGTTTACCTACTTTAATAAATTTAACCAATATTTAATATTTCAGTAAAAATCAAGGAAATAGGAAGAATGTTCACTCGAATTTCGACATTATTAAACACTTTAATTTAAATAGCATTAACTTGAGCCAAATTAAACATGTTGCCAAGCTAAGGATTAATTTAATTTCGATTCTATTGAAGGGAATTAGACTTGCGTGATATTTATCAATTTGACGAAGAAGAAAAACAACGTAAGAAATATTATAGAAGCGGGCATTTTTGTGGTGGAATATCGCGTCTTTTATAATTTACTAGCGACTCGCCCCGGCTTTGTACAGGTGTATTATACATATAAACCGTTTCTCTTGAATCACTCTATCTACTAAAAAAATGCATCAATAAAGGTGCGTAGTTTTAAAGATATAAGCATACATAGGGACAGACAGACTGGGAAGCGACTTTGTTTTATACTATGTAGTGATAGTGATAGTGAAGTAGATATTTGTAGGATCGTATAGTTTGGCTGATGGGTCTATAAAGTTCTCGAATGGGGACAAAATACCGGCAAGCGTAGCATAGGACGTCTACTCACAAGGTGGTTGGTTGACTTCATTAAGATTATCGCGGGGTTCCGCAGGATAAATGCCGATAGTGATCGGTCTTTTTCTCTACTGTGTCGACCTTTTAATGGACCACTCCTGAACACAGGCCTACCCTCGAAGTGCTATTAAGCCACTTTAGCCTAACGCGGGTTGCTAACACTAGACCACTTTCCTTTATTAGATGATTGTTCCCATTAAAAATCTGTTGAAGAGGTTTATAATCCAGCAGTAAACATTTTACAGCTGAAATGTTGGATATTATTTTCATTTGAAACCGACTGTACTGTACCAGCAATTTTAATAGTCCACTGCAGGACGAAGGCCTACCCACGAAGGGTGATTGGCCCATATTTGTGGTTGGTGGATTCACATACGCCATTGAATTTCTTCTGCGGACGTATGCAGGTTGCTTCACGATGTTTTCCTTCACCGAAAAGCCAGTGGTGTGAAATTCCGTACATAAATTCCGAAGAACTCATTGGTACGGGACCGGGATTTGAACCCACGACCTCACGATTGTAAGGCCAGTGTCATTACTACTAGACCACCACGGCTTTTAAAACCGAATAGTTGAAGGTATTTCTACATTACTAACCGAGACTAAAATACTAATTCCTTAGTCTGTCTGTACCTTTATCCAGGCTCAGATAGGTGTTGCTCATTCCCCAGCCCTGAGCACACCTCGTAACCTGTAGGTGTCTGTAGACTTGTAGTTAGCTTGGCTGCCGGCCAAAAGGTTGGTACGGGTATCTTGCCTCGATGTCGCTTAAAACTGTATCTCAGTGTGCCTGTTCACAATACCAGGGATGCATGTATGGCTGGAAATTAACAGAATTTCATTTACAATTACATGTTTTAACTAATAATAAAACTTAGAGGATTAGCTGGTGAAAACATCATAGAACCGGGCACGTAGTTTGAAATATGGATGGGCTGTAAAGTTCTAGAACAGAGATAATTATTTTTCGCAAAAAATAGCAAAACTGCACAAACTGTGTACAAAATTCGAATATTTCGCACGAATTGTCTACATTATTGTTGATTTATCAAAAACGGCTCAGCCGATTTCTGTAAAATTTAAATGGGACCACTTTGGGAGTAAAGACTTTCGAACTAAAATAGAATTTTTCGATTCGGTTCACAATTGGCGAAATTATCGATGATCATCTTGTACAAAATTCGGATATTTCTCTCGAGTTGCTTACATTATTGTACGTTTTTCAAAACCGGCTCAGCCGATTTCTGTACAATTTAAATGGGACCACCTCGGGAGTATACAAACTCAAACTCATTTCAGTCATTTATGCAGCATATGAAATTTACATGCGGTTCTTAATTAACATGTTTTGTATAGTTAAACATAAGACCCTACAAGGGTATGGCAATTTTATTTTTTGTATCGGAACGATTTATTATTATGTTTTCTTAATTATCGTTAAAAAATTCGTCTAATTCCTTTTCGAACTTAAAAAGAGTTTTTCGAATCGGTTCACAATTGGCGAAATTATCGATGAACACACACAAAAAAAATACGTACACACGAACATAGAACCTCCTCCTTTTTGGAAGTCGGTTAAAAAAGTAGCGACAAACGCAGCGTAGAGCATCCACTGATTAAGTAAGCGCGCTGGATGCAAGCCTCTTCCAATGGGGCTTATTGAAAAACTAAACGAGAGGCCTATATGTCCGGCATAGTTCGTTGAATGTATGATCAACTGGGCTGTTACATTCATGAATGGAGACCATGTGCGTACTGGCGATCATAAAGTTGTACATCTACCTACAACGCAACAGATGATCTAATAAAGACCACACCGATCGATCAAACAAACACTAACATAACATATTTTGTACCCTACACACTCCTGGCGACATCGTCTCTGCGAACCCTGACTCTCACGAGGACTTGAGTATCGCGGAGACGACTCAATTGAACATAGACATACACACACACATACACACACACGCTGCGTAATAAGTAAATCATGTAAAATACCTGCGTTAAGTCGTATATGTTGTAAAATTACTCGTGTACTTTATTAATTTATACTAAATTACTGTAATCTGTTTTGGCCTTATTTTTAATTACTGTAGTTGTATCTAAAGATTATATTGTAACGCTGTTGATTACATGAAATAAATAAAATAAAATAAAACACCACACACACACACAGAACCATAAATGCACGTCGCTTATACCTGTTGTTATTAAATATCTATAGGTCCCTATCCCTATGTCTTACAGTGCACGTGTTACGGCTCATAAAATATGAAGATAACTATAATGAGGAATATACCACTGTTCACTTTTTCACAATATTGACACTTACAAGTATCATGTTAAATAAAACCTTTTTTTTAAACAAGCACTTACTGAACAAGTACTCGGCGAATCAAACGAGCCGAAACTCGACATGGTTGCGTCGTTTCATTACAGAGTTCATATGACCACATTGCAGCTCCATCATCAGACCCTGATTACAATTGAAAGACAAACTACTCGCCAAGACAATTCAAATGAACCCAAACTAAATAAGGTTGTGTCGTTTTATTGCTAAGTTCCATTGACCACCTTCCAGCTCCATCATCAGATCAGCACCATGTTACCATAATATTGCATTGTCACGTGATTTACACATGTATGCAAAATTTTAGCTCAATCGGTAACCGGAAAGTGTAAAAAATTTAACTTGCAAGATTTGATTACAACGAACGAACGAACGACAGACAACGGGACAGGTGAAAGTAAATAAAAGCTTGTAAAAAGGACCCATTTTGTAAACCTAACTCCCATTTAAAACTGAACAGCTACGTATTTTAGCTATTTGGTCATTACTAGTTGTAACAAAAAAACTGTTTGCCGAGTCGCTCTCTCGTGCAGACATTCCACAGTTCTCAGTACAAGGTAGATATTGCTTTGTGTTGCGTACTTAACTGCAGCTTATATTCATTATTATGAAGAACTTTTTATTACGAACTAGCGACCTACCCCGGCTTCGCACAGGTGTTTATACATTTAAACCTTCCTCTTGAATCATACATTAAAAAAACGTATCAAAATCCGTTGCGTAGTTTTAAAGATATAAGCATACATAGGGACAGACAGCGGGAAGCGACTTTGTTTTATACTATGAAGTGAAAAGTCCGCGCTCGACCATCAACGTTCTTGATAATATGATGATTGTATCAAGCAGTAATCGTGGTATAAGCTGAATCATAGAAGTCAGCAGATGTGAAGTTAGCTTCAAGCCCAATCAACGCGCAGCTTTATGTGAGCTCCAGTCAGGATTGGATATTGCGCAGCTTATAGCTAACTTCACATCCGCCGAATTGCATGATTCGGCTTATAGAAGAGATTAAACACTACGCAGACTTAAAAGATTCACTTTGACTTTGAAAAGCTTCAGATTATGTCTCTTCAAAAACAGGAAAGACGGCAGTATTTTTCATTTCCTGGCCGTACGGATCAGGGCGTAAACAGAAAAGGCAATTTGTCTGTGGATCAGGGAATCTATTTTGAATTTCGAACGGATAGAAACTTCTATGGAACTTTGACATACTGTATTGAGAATCACTAGGGCGTATACTGAACTATTCAGATACTCCATACAAGTTCCGTATACGTCCTAGCCGTTCTGAAGTTAATAATAGAGCCCCAAAAACGTTGAGTCAAACTACTTTGTACATACGTACAAAGTAGTTTGACTCAGCGTCTACTAAATTGCCCTTTAGTGTTTGTAGCTACGTAATTTCCTAGTATTCCGCATTTAGATAAGTACTTCAGTAAATGTATACAAAATGCCTAACAACACCTTGTATACCCACATTATCCACGTACCCTAGGTGTGGCTAGGTGCCTGTAGGCAGCCTGGCTGGGAGCCAAAAGGTTTGCTGGTATCTCGCGTCCGCTCGCTTAAAATTGTATCTCCCCGTGTTCGGTGTTCGCCTGTCCACGGCGGCATGACTGCAAATTAACTAAATTACGCTGGAATATATTCAGTCTTGTCAGTCTAGCACCAACTTCTCACGCTTTTTCAACCGTCTTCCAAAATGGAGGAGGTTCTATGTTCGTTTGTATTTTTTTGTGTATGTCCATCGATATTTTCGTCTATTTTGAACCAAATCAAAAAAAAATTCATTAGTTCGAAAGAGTGTACTCCCGAGGTGGTCTTATTTAAATTTCATCGGAATCGGCTGAGCCATTTTCGAAAAATGAACAATAATGTAAAAATTGTATACATCAATTCGAGCAAACTACGTGAATTTTGTACACGATGGAAATCGATTTTGCCATTTTTTGGGAAAAATAATTATTGTGAAAAATAGTGGTTTCACTTGCTGCAAATATGTCAGAATGATGGTGCAAATGTATAATTTCAATAATTTATGAATCTAACAAAACCACACTACAGAATAAAATTTCAAATAGAAGAAACTATTTTGATATTGACTATAACGCTAGGAGTTCAGCCTTAAAAATGTAAAGATCTAACTGTACATTTTTTTTTAAGGTACTTAAAAGAAAAAAAAAACAGATCTTGATATAAATGTATTTCTTCAGTAATTATTTTTCAAACCAAAAAAGGTATGCTTTGTCATGTTTTCAAATGTGCAATTTTGCAACGTATGATAACTGATTCAATGAAAAAAAATCCAATTAATAAATAGGGTAAAGCTTTATATAATTCCATTCAACACTCCAATGATTAGAATACGCATTTCTTTTAAATTAGAAATTAATCTTTTCAAATATGAACGTCTGAAAACTACTTCAAAGCAAAAAATCTTGATGAAACAACCAAAACTTTCCAATACTTCCACTTTACATCAAAAACAACAAGAAAAACTTAATCAAAGTTTTCTTATTAGAGTATTATAGAGAAATAAACGCGGGAATTGAACCCGTGACCCTTGTGACCGATGCCGATACTATCGCCTGAGTTATAGCGTGTAAGCACGTAGAAAAACTTCGGTAGTTCGGAGTAAATGGAAGGGTTTATAAAAATTGGATGCAATTTATTCTCAACGTCTTGTGACGGTGGTACAGTCGGCGTCAATAATGCGTTTTAGAAGGAAAATAAATCGAGATGGATTATGTGCTTAGTACATAGGTACATATTGTTTTTTTTTTTAGACTCAGAGTAGGGCTGGAGTGGCGGCCAATTCGGCGGTAGTGGTTACATATTTGAGCCATTTGGAGTTAAGACGAGTTGGTGGTCAAACGCGGACTTATTTGCGTTAAAAAAAAAGACATTGGGTCCGTGGAGGCCAGGAGCTCATCTTGTTTTCAAAAGTCTTTCTGAGCATCTAGTGGACGCGACGCGTGACCAAAATGCTGGAGTTTATTTGGCTCAGCGTATAAGCATTGCCAATATTGCCATGCAGCGTGGCAATGCAGCCAGCATGCTGGACACGCTGCCAACTGGCAGTGGGCTTGAGCATTTGGATTATCCTAATACCTGCAAGGATCTGTGGATGATCCAATTGCTTTTTATGTAGTAGTAGTATATGTAGTTTTAGCATACATATTGTTATACCTACTTCACTTACTGGGGGGAAAATATGTAGGTATCCGGTGATACTTCTTACACAATCTTGTCGAACTAACAGTTTATCGCTGCCAGAAACCATAAATCTGCTGTCGTTAAAACGGTAATACTCAAACGATTTTCAAAACAAACAATCAACAAAGTGAATTATGAAAATATGAACTGTATTGCTAACCTTGTAGTAAACTGTTTTACAAAAAGTTCACATAGATGTAATTGCTTGCTATCTTTACCTACCTGGAAAATGTAGAAATATTTGTAAATCTGCAATCAAAATCTTACTTAAATAAATGCTCGGTCACACTTGATTATTGTAGATAACTTAAGTGATTTAAAGACAAGCAGTCATAGCTGTTGTCCCATTTTTTTGTACACAACATCACAGGTTAGAGCAAGAGGCAAATAGCACCTGAATGTAAAACAACTGTGAACGGAGTGTAGAGTGGTGCTTGAGGCACACCGCAAATATTTTTACACGTAACGTCAAAGTATTTGCCACACAGGATGCGTTCTGCGGTCTGCGGTTCAAATTGAACGCAGCCCTCATTAAGTATGAAAAACATTTTGGGTCTCTATATATTTTGTATAGATTTGCCATTTACCCGTCCGAGCACGCGGAAGGAACAGCATATGGATACGGGCAGGTATATAGAGCGGGCAGCGGGCAGCGTGCAGGGCAACGATTACGGTCAGTTTGACGCTAGTTACCCAACGGATTTACCATACCCGCAACGTCCGGACAGCTGACCGATTGCCCTAAACGACAATGTTGTTGATACATAATGCGGGCTGTGTCCAATTTAGCCTGACCGCAGCACGTATTCAACGTGAAAAATCCCTAACGTAGAAGAAAGAACAAACATTTGACGCTGACTGTACTTAGGTATTTTATATTGCTACTTTTATTGGAGCTCTTTAATCTATCGATTAAGGTGCTAAGCAGCACATGTGTTTTATAGTCAGTGTACCTCTTTCGTAATGCTGATCAGTTTATTCATTGCGAACTTGTTATATGTAAAATTTAAGCGTTTTATTAAGGTACCGTACCCAAAGGGTAAAAACGGGACCCTATTAATAAGACTCCGCTGTCCGTCTGTCTGTCACCAGGCTGTATCTCATGTACCGTTATAGCTAGAAAGCTGAAATTTTCACTGATGATGTATTTCTATTGCCGCTAGAACAACAATACTAAAAATAGAATAAGAATAATATTTAAGGGGGCTCCCATACAACAAACCTGAAGTTTTGACGTTTTTCGCTCGATATTAATAACGGTGACAGGTAGATGCTTGAAATATTCACAGAATATTTGGTTAAATATGCACGTTAAAAATAAATAAATAAATAAAAATAAAATAAACATTTAAGGGGGCCTCCCATACAAGTAACGTGAATTTTTTACTCGATATTGATAACGGCAATCAATTAAATAAAATATATTAAGGGGGCTTCCACATGGTGCGGAACCCTTTGTGCGCGAGTCCAACTCACACTTGGCCAATTATTTCATTTTGTGTGTTTCATGTTGAGTAGAGATTATGTAGACAGGGAGTTTATTGCATGATTGTTTATCGCTATCTAATCCCTATGGAATCCCTTCCTGAGTAATCAAAATATACCTAATATGTTATTATAATTTAAACGTAAAACGTATAATTAAGTCTTCTTAGCTCAGTGAGAGAAAGCTTTAGAATAGGCAAATCGTTGATTGAAATCCCCGTTTCGTGCCAACAATTTAATTTAAAAAATGTTGTAATTTTCACACAGTGGTACCAGTGGGTATTATTGGTGATCAAAAATATCGTGAAGAAATATACACATGCTCGTAAAAGAAATTTGATGACGAAGAAAATCCAGCAACCCGCATTAGGCCAACGTGATGGAAATGGCCCAATCGTCCTTCGTGATTTGGTGGTACAGAAATACCAAAATTGTTTCTCCAATCTTCACTATCCTTCAATTACTAAAGTATAGTTTATTCCATCTCTACATAAATAATATATACCTAAATTAAAAATTTAAAAAACCGCCGACACATTGACAACCATTTTGGGCACATTTGTAGAATTTTGGTTCTTCCATCCCCACTTTAACCCACCATAACTCTTAAACGGCTCAATCGATTTTTATAAACCATAGCTAAGAACACTCTCGATTAAGTCTCCTTTTATCCAAAAAAAACTAAACTGAAATCGGTTCAGTGGTTCGGGCGCTATGATGCCACAGACAGACAGACAGACACACAGACAGACACACAGACAAACAGACACGTCAAACTTATAACACCCCTCTTTTGCGTCGGGGGTTAAAAATGGTACCTACGTTCCGTTTTTCTCCCTCATAAAATAGTCCTTCAAAACTAGAATGAAGTTTCCTTCAAGTCATCTCATTCGTCTCATCTCATTCTCAAACTCGTGAACAAGTAGTATTCAGGAGAGGAAGTAGACGAGCGTTTTTTCAGGCGCCATCTTTACTTTACTTTGGGATCGTTCTTAATATAGGTATCGCCACACAAGTCGGCGGAAGAGAAGTTAGCTGCAGATGACACTTCGCCGTGATTCGCTAATTATTGCGCATGTGTGCACATTGCCGACGCCGCGTGGCGTAGGGAGCAAAGTCAAAGTTCAAAGTTCAAATATATTTATTTCAATTAAGTACCAAAGATACACTTTTGAAACGTCATGAATCTAAGCACCTTTAAAATCATTAAAAATAAAGTTAAAAACAAAAAATAATAAATAACAATAAATAACCTTAGATTAATGATTGGTCGCGCGACCATTCATCACAAACTAACCAATCATTAAAGAATACCATGGAAAATAAATAAACAATAACAAAATTAGTAAAAATTAACCTCATCTAAAAATAACAACACAATGTTGCCATATGTGAGTTATGGAAACCCACCAGCTGGTTTGGTTGGTTGGTTTACACCACTCAAATAATGACGATGAACTAAAATGAGATTAAATTTTAAGCGCGCGGGAGGCATGAGGTTGGCGGGCGGGTGTGCCCCGGCGCGAGTCGCTCTGGCTCCCGCGCATTTCTATATTTTGCCTGTTGCGCAGCGTTCTGCGCATTACTTCCCATCCACCGACTTGTGTTGTGCGGATTTTAATGCCCATTTTGTTTTGTTACTGACAATATTACGTCATGTCTGCAATTAAATTACAGTCAATTACAGTTTGTAAGGTTGAGCCCTGTATATCTCCATTCGTGGACACTTCAGTATAGACTGGGTCTAAGAGTAGGTGAGGATAGAGTGTGGAGACATGAGCCTAGAAAGCCTATGCCAAAAACAAGAAAACTTTAGGACATTTTATTAATGATAACAATAAACGGTTTGGATACATTCTTTCAAAATTCACCCGGAATAAATAAATAAATTACTAATTATATTATCTAAGACTAAACATTGGCCTTTCGTGCTAATAAATAAAGCCTGGCGCCCGTATTCACAGAATAAAATAACCAGATACCAGAAATTAAACTGGCTTTGACATCCTCAAAGACAAGCGATAGCAACTTATTATGCTCAAATTCTACTAAAGTGGAGCAAAGTGAAGTTAAATGCTGGCTCCTTCTCTGTATGATCTCTCTGATGTACAGAATATGCCCTTCAAGGGTGCTATATGATTACCAGTAACTCTGTATAGTACAATAGTAATGAAACAATGCACGAAAATTACTTCGTATTATTTTCACGCCCATCTGCAAGGTCCTAAACTCACGAATAAGTATTAGTCGTAATAGCGCGGAACTACAGAGAGAGTTGGCAAATCAATTGGGAAGTTGGCCTCACGGCCTATCCGCGTAAGGATAAAGAGCCACTAAGATTATATTATTATTTTATTTTATTTTATTCATTTACAGGCCAACAGCACAAAAATACAATTAAACTTAACTAATCAGGTACTTAATTATATAAATAGCCAATAACAGGCCTAATCCTAAAATTAATTATGAAAAGAAAAAACAAGTCGAGTCTACCACATCTAAGTACATACGTCTTAGTGTTTAAGTACAAATATCTATGAATATACTATAAAGCCACAATACATATTATAAATAACACTAAACAACTTAATAAATCGTCTATTAGAATAAATATTTATATAAGCAGAGAGAGAAGAATGCATAAGGAAAAAAAACATAAATAGATGAAAATACATATATGTACCTACTAGATATACAAGTTACTGAAAAGATTTAACAAACATCATAAAGTAGCTGCATGATCAATAAGACACAAAGGTGCAAGCAGGCATATACTAGAACTTCGAATAGCAGACCTCGTGGCACATTTTTTTAACTGAATTTTCGTTTGGCTAAATTCCGACTTGCTTTTGCTGATTTGGTACATACAACATTCGCATTTCGCAAAGCTTTTTTTGTTTTTTTTTTTCATTTAGTTACTTATTAGGCTTTTGATACTCAATGATCTAACTTAATATAGGCACCAAGTTTCGTCTAAATTTGTCGAAAAATCGACCTGTGGAGGACAATCAACATCAAGACTAAGAACAAAGCAAAATCGGCGACTTAAAACGGAGACCTTTCTCACTTCGTTTGCTTCGGTCAGCAAATAAAAGTTCGAGGTAAAATCAAACAATAACAATAGCCTTAGCTAGAACCAAAGAAGATTAAATTAAATAACAAGACCAGATCAGTTGATCACAGCACTATTTTGTTGTGCATAGCACCCTACATCGTTCTTGGCGTTTCGCCCCAAGGGCCAATGGGGACCTTCAAAAAAAAAACTTCAAAAAAAACGCCGCAGTATCCGGTACATTTAATTATTGTACTTGTATATAATCGGCCAAGTACGAGTCGGACTCGCGCACGGAGGGTTCCGTACTGTATGGTAGCCCCCCTTAAATATTTATTTTATTTTAATTTTATTATTAATTATTAAAGGGAATATAAAACTAAATATTCTGTAAAAATGTCAAGCATCTACCTGGTACCATTATTATTATAGAGCGAAAAACGTCTAAAAATTCAGGTTTGTTGTATGGGAGCCCCCTTAATTATAAATTTTATTCTGTTTTTAGTATTTGTTGTTATAGCGGCAACCGAAATACATCATCTGTGAAAATTTCAGCTGCCTAGCTATCATGGTTCATGAGATACAGCCCGGTGACAGACAGACAGACAGACAGACGGACATCGAAGTCTTAGTAATAGGGTCCCGTTTTTACCCTTTGGGTACGGAACCCTAAAAAAGTAGTGCTTTCTTTACTTATTAACAATTCAAAGTGTATATATACTTTAATGAGTGCCGTGTTCATCAGAAGGCAGATGCCTTCTGAATTTGATCTTTGACCCTGCCATCTAGAGAAAAGTGGCGTGGAGTTCAGCATGTTCAGAGGTGATGGTCGGTGGAGTACAGTCTTTAGAAAGAATGGTGACCACGTGATGGTTATGGTTTTCAAACGTAGCCCTGGAAGACCTGTGTAATGATGACACGAATCGAAGAGTGAACACCGTCCAGGTGTCAGCAGTCAATATTATTTTCAAAAAATATTTAACGTTTAAAGGAAAAGGATCCACCGTACAACTATAGGAAAACATAATGCTTTTTATGTAGTAGTAGGTAGTGCGGTTTTGTTGTAGTTAATAAAGGCATTTTTGCCCGATAAAAAAAACTAAAAAAAAACAGGAACCTACAAATAATAGGCTCATTGTCCGAGATATCTACCTTCGAAATTAACATTTGACCTTACAATATCTATAGAAGACCATGTAATATGTTGATCGAGGCTTTTCGATATGCAGCTCCATCGCTTCAGGCTATGGGCGTCAGGCAGAAACACCCCAGGATTTAAAAACCCACTGTGGGTACACCGACCAGCGGCGTGAATCCCACATAAACACCTTGCCTCACCCGGGGTAGGGTATGCCCTTAGGAAAAAAGACTTTTCGATATGAGGCCTTATGCGTTTTTACCTCCGCCAGGCAGAAAGTTGTCCTGCGCGTAATTCCGCGCTACTTGTTTGTTTGTTTACGACGTTGCGACAATCTGGCGTGATGGCCTGATTGGGGCATTGGGTTAAATTGGGGCCAGGCTATAACAGGATATCATCACAAATCAATATCATCTGTAAACATTGCCGATTTATTTTCCAAATTATGTTTTTTTACTAAAATTATACCTATTTACACCACGTTTAATTTTTTTGAAATTTAATAGGGCTACATTTGGCCGCCAAGTCGCATGATAGAAAGCGATGTTGTAGCCGAGGCCGAGTGCGTAGACCTGTAGGTCTGCACACTCTTTCCTTGTCTCGGTCTAGGAATCCATCCATCAGCCATAGGACGTCCACTGCTGGACATAGGCCTCCCCTATGAATCTCCAATAAGACCGGTTGGTTCCATTCCAGGAGCTTGAAGGCGTTTTCCAAAGTAGTCGTAAACAGTTTCAGAGAGATTACGTCTCCCTGTCTTACGCCTCTTTTTAAAGGGATCGCCTTGGAGCTCTCTTCCTGTTCTCGGACCGACATAGTGGCGTTATTATACAAACACTTCAACACTTCGATGTACCGATAGTCAACACGGCATCGTTGGAGAGACTCGAGCACAGCCCAAGTCTCGACCGAATCAAAGGCTTTCTCATAGTCCACAAACGCTAAGCAAAGCAAAGTGGCAAGTTATACTCTTCGGTCTTCTGTATAACCTGCCGCAGCGTATGAATGTGGTCCATGGTGCTAAAGCCCTTTTGGAAACTGCTTGTTCGGTCTAGGAATAGATATCCTTTAAGATACCTATTCTCTTTTGCCTTAAATGTCTACATCCAGATTGTAATTCTCAAGAAACAATAATGAAGGTAGATTTACTTCTCTTATGTATAAATCCATGTGGATTCTAGAAATAAACTTCCAAATCCGTGGAATATTCCATGGGGGAGATCTAGTTTTTTCCTATTCTGTAGGCCTAGGTCCGGCAGTGAAAGTCCTACAATTGAATAATGATGATGACTTAGAACCTCAGAATCTGCATGTAAACTACTAAGTACTTATGTTGCACATTCAACATCTAATCTAAACAGCTAGATATACTCGTATTTTAATTAAGATTTTTACTATTCTCTAGCCGGATATAATCAAATGTGAAATTTTTCAATGTAACAAAAAAATCCAAAAAAAGAGTTGAAAAAACAAAAATTTGCAATACCGAATTCCACCGTGTACAGAAATTCGAATAGTTTTTACGAATCGATGTGACATCTATGTACATTATTGTTGATTTATCAAAAACGGTTCAGCCGATTTCGATAAAAATTGTAATGGGACCACCTCGGGAGTATACCCTTTTGAAATAAAAAAGTTTTTTTTTTGATTTGGTTCAGAATTGGTGACAATGTCTATGAACATACGCAAAAAAATACATACAGACGAACATAAAACCTCCTCCGTTTTGGAAGTTGATTAAAAAAGTGTTAAAGAAACAAAAACTGACTATAAGATACAATTCTGTCATATGCCATCTCTAGATAACCTCTCTAGATCTCCAGAAACCATCGCTATCTGTAGATTACCTTATGATTGTAGATAACTACAAATACAATAAGTCATTCCGAGATTAATTGGTTTTACAATACCAGTCTGAATCCATGATCCCTATACGATCAAAGCGCTATCAAACATCAAAAACAGCTAAACAAATAATGAATTAACCAGTCGATAATTCCAGTATAAGGTGCAGCGGGGCAATCTCGACAGCGGGAAATTTCAACTAATCTTAATAACTTCTACATTTTACTTTATTTGAATAAGTGCCATCTATGACCGGATAGCTCAAAAGCAATTTCATAATTTCTACATAGATGGCACTGCTAGACCCAAAACTGTTTGATCGACACGGCCATTTTGTTTTCTTCTCTTTTTCTTGTTTGCACGTGCAAATTAGTGTCTCACATTTTTGCGAAAAAAAGTGGTAATTAATGTGTTTTTCGAAGATTTTCAAAGGTAAGATATTTAATTAAAGCCTATTTCATGTTTTTAGCTATTTTTTTCTGTTGTAACTTGCGTTTTAACAGCATTTTGGTGTGAGTTTGAATAACCCCACCTGGATTGTAATGGCGGCTAATTTCAACTTTTTTGCAGTTGAAATTGCCCCACCAGATTTTATATGGAAATGAACAAATACTAGTGATGTAGGTACATGTTTCGATATGTTTTGTCGATGTAAATACTTTACAAATGTTTAACTTGTAGCTATATTATTGTAATCTTTCTATTCGTAGGATCGCAACACGATTCAAATCGATGCATTTCGAGGGATTTTTTCAATTTCTTACTACTTTATTAATTTATTGCAGATGGTTCGCCACTATAGAAAAAAAACGGACAAGTCATACACAATGGCAGAATTGCAGCAAGCAGTAAAAGATGTCAAAAATAAAGTAATGACGAGTTACCAAGCTGAAGAAATATATGGCATTCCTAGATCAACCATTGTAACTAGAGTTTACAATAATCACATGAACGACAACGTTGGAAGACCTATAGCTCTCGGGGAAGATGTGGAGAGAAGAATTGCCCATAGCTTACATGTTATGGAAAAACATGGTTTCCCGTTAACTAGAAAAGAAGTAGCTGTTTTGGTATCTCAATATGTCCGCCAAAATGGAATCGACAATCCCTTCAAAACGTTTAAATAATATTATTAGAAGACTGGCGGTTGAAAAGTATATAAGGCGGTGCAAGCGTGTCGATCCAGTAGTCTTTCTCGAACCTTTGCACGGAGCGGACCTCTTGTCAGTTTGCGTTCTAATAGATTGTTATTATGTTGAAGTCCTGAATGTCGGTATTTTTGATTATTGTGTTAAATCATAAATTTGTAATAATTAAATAAGTTTAGGTTATTACCACGTGTATTCTTTTTTAAGTAAACCTGCTTCTGATAGCTAATATCAGAAGTGGGATAGAACACCGTGCTCACTTTAACGTTAGTTTTTGTATTTTGTGAATTTTAAAATCAAAATTCGGTTTGTTTACATTTTGTCCGAGTATTCGTGAAGTGCAAAGTTGCGATTAAGTACCCACTTTTGGGGTTTTTTGTGTTGCTGTGGAGATTTTGTTTGGATTTTGCCTCGTGTGTAATAAACAAGTGAGGAATGGGTCGATCCCGATCCCGTGAACGGCGTCATAGCTCTTACGCGCGATGCTCATGCAGCAAACGCTCCGAGTGCGTCAAGTTCCCGCAACCCGCAGGCCTCGCCGTCTGACCGGTGGGCATGCCGCCCGCAGCAGGCCTCGCACCTGTCCGGTGGTCATTGTCACCTGTCACCTTTGAGATGCCGGCTACTCAGCGGGAATCGCCACTGTCAGCAAGCCTCGTTGCGCTCAGCAGCACTAAGCACCAAAAGAGGCTGGTAAATGGTCTGTGGCAGACCACGTCACGGTAACAGACTGCATTGCTGATGACACTTCTTCAGAATATTGGTGAGAGCTATCCATTACTTTTACATTTTTCGTTTGTGCCCATGTTTACCAATGGAAAAATAGACCGTGTTAAGTACTTTAAGACTACCGACTTTTTACGAATCGGGTTTTGTTTTAATGATGATTCAGGCTTATGGGTAAACAAATGATGGAACAGTGATCGTACATGGGGTTATTTTATTGCAAACACGAGCTATTTTGTCTGCAGTAGCTAGACATCGCGATCGTTTTGTTCGGGGCTAGGAACACAGCTCGAACAAAACTACCCTACATGTAACATTTTTTGCTGTGTAGGTTTTGCATTAAACATTTTGTGAAAAATAATAACAGAAGCCAAGTATGTTGCCCATAAATAGTTGCTGTGAAGTTTAACTTATGAGACAGGCATTGTTTTTCGTGGTGAATTCGTCTGCCTTTCTGCGAAAGCCAACTGACATACTTGACACGCATTTAAATCCTAAACGTGCTTATAACCGGGATCCCAAAGTAAAACAAAGTGAACAAAGGTAACGCGTAACATAAGCAACCTTGAATTTCGTTGCAAAATGACCAGCGTCGCAATGCCTCGATTTGGTTTTGGAATTTCGTTGGCTTGTGAAATATGAAAACTTGTCAATTCTGTTAGTGAAGAAAAAGCTGGTTTCGATAGATTGTTTAGATTTTTAAAAATTATTTAGATACGGGGTGGGTCCCATCAGGTTTTTTCGGGGAGCTGTTAATTCTATTTTGTGTGATTTCGGAATGAAAAAAAAACTGAGCACTCTGGGTAAAATAAAAGTCAAGGTCAGGTGAGACCGAGCTCTGTTAATATCAAAGTTCAACTTATGTCATTTTAGTCGAAGACAACGTAGCGGGCATGCTAGGCAACCATCAAAACCGGCAGTTTGTGCGTTCTGTTGGGTATTATTTGAAAGTATGTACTCAGGGTTGCTTTCCTCAAAAGCCGTACCTGCTTAGCTGCCGTGACAAAGAAGAAAGAGAGAGTAAGCTCAACTCCTATTAAACGTTTCTTCTCTTGTGTCTTGGCGTGGCTGCTGCTGGCGCGATTGCCGTGCGGGAGCTGCACGCGGCTACCGCTTGCGCGGTTGGCGCTACGGCCACTGCAGGCGGGTGCCGCTGAAGAGGCTACCGCTGGTGCGGCTGCCGTGCGGGCGCTGCACGCGGCTGCCGCTTGCACGGTTGGCGCTGCGGCCACTGCAGGCGGATGCCGCTTGCGCGGTTGGCGCTGCAGCCACTGCAGACGGGTGCCGCTGAAGCGGCTACCGCAGGTGCAGCTGTCGTGCGGGCGCTGAACGCGGATGCCGCTTGCACGGTTGGCGCTGCGGCCACTGCAGGCGGATGCCGCTTGCGCGGTTGGCGCTGCAGCCACTGCAGGCGGGTGCCGCTGAAGAGGCTACCGCTGGTGCGGCTGCCGTGCGGGCGCTGCACGCGGCTGCTGCTTGCGCGGTTGGCGCTGCGGCCACTGCAGGCGGGTGCCGCTGAAGAGTCTACCGCTGGTGCAGCTGCCGTGCGGGCGCTGCACGCGGCTGCCGCTTGCGCGGTTGGCGCTGCGGCCACTGCAGGCGGGTGCCGCTGAAGAGGCTACCGCTGATGCGGCTGCCGTGCGCGCGCTGCACGCGGCTGCCGCTGGCGCGGTTGTCGCTGCGGGCGCTGCAGGCGGGTCCCGCTGAAGAGGCTACCGCTGGTGCGGCTGCCGTGCGCGCGCTGCACGCGGCTGCTGCTGGCGCAGTTATAGCCGCGGGCGCTGCAGGCGGTCGCCGTTGGCGTGGCTACCGCTGGCGCAGTTGCCGTGCGGGCGCTGCACGTACCTCTTACTCGGTGATACCACTTCACGTAGTGCCTCTATCCTGGTGGGCTTACACCAAGGTAGACAGTACCTAGTCACCTCGGATACTGCTTCACGTTGAGTATCTGTCCCTGGGAGCGAATAAAACATCAAGTCGCGCTGCTTACTTGCTCGGGAAAGGCTTCACACCGTGGCTCTGTCTCACTAGTTAAGTATACGTCTCTTGACAATTTGTGCTGTGATTTGGCTAAGTAACGACTTTTTTGGCCGAGTAATTGACAAGAAACGATTGTCAATGTGTCTCTTTTTAGTCATAGAACAGAATATACTTCACGCGTGCTTCTTTCCTGGTTCAGTTTAGTTTCTTGTAAAGTCAGTTATGGTTCACAAAGTGTCTCTGATTAATTTTTACCTTGTACCCTATTTCTTGACAGCCTTTGAGAGGCAAAACGAGAAATACTCATACAAAGGACGACCGAACGGTTGAAAAAGAATGAGGTTCATCAAGACGTTGTGGTAAATGAGAACCGTAGGCCTCCACGAGAATTCCAGAAACCACCTGTTCTTTGTTATTAAGTTCGCCACCAGTCCAAGGATGAACTGGATCCTAGTATGCACAGGCCCTATAAGGTGGTAAATGCTAGTGGTAATAATTCTTCCTAACTATCGGTACAAACTTAAACTACTTGTTGGGTCTTACGGGAAGACTACTTATGAAGCTGCTCAGTACATGATCCCTTGGATAGGTGAATGGACCCCTGAAACATGTGCGATGTTCCTTGAAGGTGCTTGTTCACCCTTTTAATACCTGTTTCAGATCAGTACCTTGGTTCGTTCGTGTTGAAAGCTTTTCGGTCTGCGAAGAGTCATCGGGGGAGTACAAGCGCCTCCGCCCTCGATGTGAAAGCTTTCCGTGTAACGGAGAGTCGTTGGGGGAGTACAAACTCCTTTTCCCTCAACGTGAAAGCTTTTCGCGTTGCGAAGAGTCATCGGGGGACTACAAACTCCTTCGCCCCCGATGTGAAAGCTTTCCGTGTTACAGAGAGTCGTTGGGGGAGTACAAACTCCTTTTCCCTCAACGTGAAAGCTTTTCGCGTTGCGAAGAGTCATCGGGGGACTACAAACTCCTTCGCCCCCGATGTTAAAGCTTTCTGTAATACGGAGAGTCACCGGGGGATTACATGCGCCTTGCCCCCGGTGTAGTGTTAATTTCCTCGGTAGGGGCCCATACCGAGGAACTGCTGAGTGGCTGGGCAGAGTTTTCTTAACCCTGCCTACGCCGTGTAAGAGCTCAGTACTTTAGTATGCATGCTATGCATTCTGAACTTTTGACTTGTGAGCAGCGTAATGATCACAAGTTAAATGATTCGGTCGATTTATTTTATTTTCCTATTTTGCTTGTTTGACATAACGATCACTAACAAACTAATTTTGTTTACTTATGATTATGGGACAAGAATAACTTGGTCTTTAATTTCAGAAATCAATGTTGATGTTGATGATCAGTGCTTGGATCCAGGCCCAGAAGTAAATTACTTCGACGAGGCTGGGCCATCTTTGGCACCCGAAAGAACCTCCGGCACCAGGAAGCTGATCTTCTGCCGCGAGTTGTTCCTAAGCCCTCAAAAGATGAGGAACACTTCGAAGCCGCTGTTGAAACGGCAGCCCTACCACTACGACCACTACCCTTTGGACGACTAACCTGTCGAGTCGCCAGGGTGTCAGGAGAAGCCGTATTAGAAGACTGGCGGTTGAAAAGTATATAAGGCGGTGCAAGCGTGTCGATCCAGTAGTCTTTCTCGAACCTTTGCACGGAGCGGACTTCTTGTCAGTTTGCGTTCTAATAGATTGTTATTATGTTGAAGTCCTGAATGTCGGTATTTTTGATTATTGTGTTAAATCATAAATTTGTAATAATTAAATAAGTTTAGGTTATTACCACGTGTATTCTTTTTTAAGTAAACCTGCTTCTGATAGCTAATAATATTATATTATTTTATTAGACGTTTATATGACCAATTGTAGATTTAGGACGAGGGGTGCTCTGGTTCTATTTTAAATACATATTCCTTTCTTAAAATGGAAGTTTTGATTTATGATTAGTGAGTTGATATAGTACCTTTAGTAGATAGCAGACCAAAATTATTTATTGGTGTATCTATCGACTTATTTTTTATTACGTTCCCATCACTATTAACTATGGCGAGCAGTCGAAATTACCCCGCCTAAACCTTTAACGTGTTTTTATTCAAAAATGAGCCTAGCTGCATATATGGCAAGATTCAATTTAGATTACCATCCCTATAAAAAAACTCTACAACTGACTAACATCAAGCTAAGCTTTCTAGAAGAGAAATTATAATTAATAGTTGAAATTGCCCCACGGAGGGGGAATTACAACTATTTTTGCTTTTTTTGACAAAAACACATTTTTAAGCTTATCTATTGAATATTATTCAATATGAGTTTGTAAAAATAATACACAGATAATGACTCTGGAGCGTCAATACATTACATTTTTAATAAAACTATATCATCTTATATTTTTATACCTTCAAAGTTGTGGTTTAGGTTTTACCAGTCGAGATTGCCCCGCTGCACCTTAATATACATTTGAAGCCTACAGGGAGGAAGTACAAACCGCAAATAAACAAATCAGGGGCTCGTAAATAAGTCGAATTGATCTGTTTGAACGGTAAACAATCATCGATGTATTAGTGGGTTGGGGCACGTGGGCGTACTTAGGGTGAGCTCGGGGCTTATCGATAAAAATAAAAGGAAAACGTGTAAGTATAATAATATATTTTAACAAAACGTAGTTAATTAAGTATTTTGTGTTTCTTTAAATAAAAAGAAATACACCTGAAAAATTATTTATCAGTACTTTTAATTTAATAGAAAAACAAATTACACAGTAGCCCAAGTAACAGTAGTTTTTTTTAAAGAAAAATTACAAATATTTGCAACCTAAAAAACTTGCAAATAAACAAATCAAGGGCTCGTAAATAAGTCTAATTGATCTGCTTGAACGGTATACAATAATTATTCGCACTCATAGAGAGCTCGGGGCGTGAAAAGTTGGTACTTACTAATAGAAAAATAGTGTGTAAAACACATTTTTTGCTTAGAAATAGGGTGCACATTTTAAAAATATCCATAGGCTAGTGTGTAAAACACATTTTTTGCTTAGAAATAGGGTGCACATTTTAAAAATATCCATAGGCTTTTGATACAAATTTATCCAATATTTTTTGCACTTACTTATACACGCACAAAAATCAAGAACGATTTTATTTCGATTGTGCGGATATTTTGTCAGACACTTCATCATGTACAAAAGAAAAGCAACGACTAATCATTGACTTTCTTCATTGTAATTTGTTTTCAATTATCAAAATAGTGCGTTGTAGTAAAATGGAAATCGAACATTAAAGTCCACTTCAAATGTGAATCAGAACTGTTAGTGAGCGCTAGTATCAACGCCTCGGTACACCCCTGCTTAGAAGCCCAGCTTGACAAGGCTTGAAAACCCGGTTAATTTTCAAACCGGTTAAGGCGTAAAGCACATTGTCCAGGCGTTAGGTTAAATAATAGTCGCCGACTACTAAATTCTCTAACGCCTGACGGAAAACCCAGAGCAATGCAGGTCGTAAATCTGTATTACTCTAGGTTGGTTGCGACTTGACAGTTTTCAGAGCGTTTAGCTACCTGCCAATGTGATACTGGCAGTTATCTAAACGCCTGATGAAACTGTTAAAGCACTAGAGCGTGAGCTCTGAGTACTGTAACAGTCAAACTGCAAGTTTCTAAGAGGGAGCCTATCAATCTGTAGTACCTAACATTACCTACAAGACCCTAAGATCTAGTATGACAATGTCAAACTAGTACCTATCGATAGATTCCCTAGATTTCCTACAGGACCCTATCCCTACTAGGTCCTAACTCAAGTCAATACTTACCGATTCCCTACGGTTTCCCTAAGCTAAGTTAGAGACCCCTACTCTCCTATACAAGGATACTCACCACTGGGTCCCTAGCTAACCTACCTACCTATCTATAATACCTAGCCCTAACTATAGAGCGATATATACATATATACAGATAGGTACGGGAAAACCTGTTGCCGGCGACCTAAGGCAACAAGCGGAATGGGGGAAGGAAATAGGGATACGCACGTCGTGCAATGTGCGCAGGGAATGATACTCCACTGCCGTTCACGCAGGCTCACGTGAACGATGCAGATGGCAACGGCTACAAGGTGTCTTATGCCGCAGTGGAGGGAAAGGGTTAGGTCCAGCGGGAGTGCTGGACGGTGCGCGGAGGCTTCTCTCAGTAGCGCTCGGCGTCAGGGCGGAGGTCGGCTCGTCGCGGGCGGACGTGACCTCGTGGCAGGCGGGCGGGCGGAGCAGCGCTCAGCGTAGGGCGGGCAGAAACCTCGTGGAGGGCGGGCGGTGGAGCCTCTGGTCACAGCCGGTTGGCTGGGCGGGCGGCGTCCCTCTGAGCTCTTCTTGCTGCTCCAGGTAGTTGGGTTCTTCTTGGCTGCTCCAGGTGGGGTCTTCTCGGAGGTGGTGAATCAAAACCAGTCTTCGGTAGTAATTAATTTTATTTTAAAACTAAACAACTTATATACTAAAACACTTACAATCTACATACAAAAAACCATATTTGTGTGCCGTATAGGTGTGAAGCACCGTCAGCACACGTGCGCTGGCCGCGGAGGTGTCGATGCCCGGCGTATCTGGGTCGCGGACGGTGTTTTCGGCATTTTGAAGGTTTTGCAATACATACATGTTCAATTATATTGAACATTCTGCCAACTCTCAGAGTAGAATGGCAACTTCAGGTTGTTCTAGAGTTGTGATGTCATTTTCTGGAGTGCTTCTGACGTCTTTCCTTATCGGTGCTGGAATGGCTGGTTAACCATGCATTATTTGTGTTGCATGGTCTTCGCCACTCCAGGAAAAGTAAAAGCAGCATTTTCTTTCTTTATGCAGCGGGCGGTCGGCACAGCGCTAGGCGTAAGGCAGGCGGAGTTGGTCTCGTCGCGGGCGGACGTAGAACTCGTGGAAAGCGCTCGGGCGGCGCTTGCGTAGGGTGGCGATGCTCTCGTCACGGGCGGACGTAGAACTCGTGGAAAGCGCTCGGGCGGCG
Source organism: Hypomecis atomaria (assembly GCA_964007245.1). Classification (NCBI taxonomy): domain Eukaryota; kingdom Metazoa; phylum Arthropoda; class Insecta; order Lepidoptera; family Geometridae; genus Hypomecis; species Hypomecis atomaria. Next base: position 17,044,939 of record OZ023300.1, on the reverse strand, counting down.
CTTGCGTAGGGCGGCGATGCTCTCGTCACGGGCGGACGTAGAACTCGTGGAAAGCGCTCGGGCGGCGCTTGCGTAGGGCGGCGATGCTCTCGTCACGGGCGGACGTAGAACTCGTGGAAAGCGCTCGGGCGGCGCTTGCGTAGGGCGGCGATGCTCTCGTCACGGGCGGACGTAGAACTCGTGGAAAGCGCTCGGGCGGCGCTTGCGTAGGGCGGCGATGTTCTCGTCACGGGCGGACGTAGAACTCGTGGAAAGCGCTCGGGCGGCGCTTGCGTAGGGCGGCGATGCTCTCGTCACGGGCGGACGTAGAACTCGTGGAAAGCGCTCGGGCGGCGCTTGCGTAGGGCGGCGATGCTCTCGTCACGGGCGGACGTAGAACTCGTGGAAAGCGCTCGGGCGGCGCTTGCGTAGGGCGGCGATGCTCTCGTCACGGGCGGACGTAGAACTCGTGGAAAGCGCTCGGGCGGCGCTTGCGTAGGGCGGCGATGCTCTCGTCACGGGCGGACGTAGAACTCGTGGAAAGCGCTCGGGCGGCGCTTGTGTAGGGCGAGGTTGGTCTCGTCACGGGCGGACGTAGACCTCGTGGAAAGCGCTCGGGCGGCGCTTGCGTAGGGCGAGGATGCTCTCGTCGCGGGCGGACGTAGAACTCGTGGAAAGCGCTCGGGCGGCGCTTGTGTAGGGCGAGGTTGGTCTCGTCACGGGCGGACGTAGACCTCGTGGAAAGCGCTCGGGCGGCGCTTGCGTAGGGCGAGGATGCTCTCGTCGCGGGCGGACGTAGAACTCGTGGAAAGCGCTCGGGCGGCGCTTATCTAGGGCGAGGTTGGTCTCGTCACGGGCGGACGTAGACCTCGTGGAAAGCGCTCGGGCGGCGCTTGCGTAGGGCGAGGATGCTCTCGTCGCGGGCGGACGTAGAACTCGTGGAAAGCGCTCGGGCGGCGCTTATCTAGGGCGAGGTTGGTCTCGTCACGGGCGGACGTAGACCTCGTGGAAAGCGCTCGGGCAGCGCTTGCGTAGGGCGAGGATGCTCTCGTCGCGGGCGGACGTAGAACTCGTGGAAGGCGCTCGGGCGGCGCTCTGCGTAGGGCAGGGTTGGTCTCGTCACGGGCGGACGTAGACCTCGAAGAAAGTGCTCGGTGTAGGGCGGGCGGAGCAGCGCTCAGCGTAGGGCGGGCAGAAACCTCGTGGAGGGCGGGCGGTGGAGCCTCTGGTCACAGCCGGTTGGCTGGGCGGGCGGCGTCCCTCTGAGCTCTTCTTGCTGCTCCAGGTAGTTGGGTTCTTCTTGGCTGCTCCAGGTGGGGTCTTCTCGGAGGTGGTGAATCAAAACCAGTCTTCGGTAGTAATTAATTTTATTTTAAAACTAAACAACTTATATACTAAAACACTTACAATCTACATACAAAAAACCATATTTGTGTGCCGTATAGGTGTGAAGCACCGTCAGCACACGTGCGCTGGCCTCGGAGGTGTCGATGCCCGGCGTATCTGGGTCGCGGACGGTGTTTTCGGCATTTTGAAGGTTTTGCAATACATACATGTTCAATTATATTGAACACACATGATAACTTTATTTTTCGGTTTCGTTATATATGAGGTTAATTTTAATGGTTTTGTTCAATAAAGTTCGCATATATATTGGCTGAACGGAATAAACTGGTTTAGAACAGTTCTTTCCACCCGCCCCTTCTTCACGCCTTCAATGGGCCACGTGACGCGAGAGTTAGGAAACAAGTACGCACGTACCTACCGCGACGCAGCGGGTCTCTCGCGGACTAAACCGGTTAATAAAGGTTTATAAAACACTCTTTTTACGGTTATACTCCAAACGACAAAACCCGAGAAACCAGATTTAACCGTGTTAATTTTGGTTAATTTTAAACCGGTTTCAAGCCTTGAACTTGGAGTTTGGACGGTTAGAAAAATAATAAAAATATTCAACGCTCTGAAACATATAAAGTTGGACAAACTACAATTTATTTCAAGAATAGGTACTTTAAAATTAATTTAAAAAAAACATAATAAAATACTGTACAGCGAGTGAACTGCAACGAATTTCTTTTAAGTTGTTAAATTTTATGCTTTAAAAAGTACAGAATCAGAGAATTTCACATTTTAGCAGGGCGCACAATACAAATTCAACGCGGAAATATACCAAACCAAAAATATTCACATAGATTAATTCAAAGAAATGAGGCAAAAAGCCCTTTTTCATTGGCATAAACAATAAATCGATCACATTGTACTTTACCAATAGTTTCACCCATATGAAATTGAATATGTCCCTGTCAGAGCTCGGACGAGAGAAACAAAGGGCATCTATATATGTTGTATCATTATTATGTTATTGCATAATTGGACGTATGTGAAGTCAAAGCAGAAAATATTACCTTTTGTTCACAAAATAAAACAATCTCTTGTACAGAACATATGTTTTTTGTTAGCCCAAATCATGGAAACATTTCGTTGGTATATATCTACCTTCGAGCAAATATCTATAGAGTTACAATAGTGCAAAAAAAGTGTCCGAAGCAAAACTCTGCCGAAGCTATGTAGTAGGGAGGCTTTTTAGTGGCGATTACAAGCAGACTACAACGCCGTGCGATGCTCAAGTGCTCGGTTACAAGCACTAATTAGGTGACATAACGTCGAGAATCAAAAAAGGGTCATTGTGTAATATTTAATGAAAATATGGTAAGTATGACGGCGCTCGGACATTTTTTACTACTTTCACTTAAGGACTGTGGCTCTGTGGATGTTTGCTCGAAGGTATCAACTCAGTGTTTTCAATACTTTGTTTATTTTTGTACTATTTCCTGTGGGAACAGTTTAAACTTAACGTGATTATAGAAAACTTGTCAATGTTATTTATTTTAAGCAGTTAATAAGTAAGATAAATAGGTAGTAATGTTATAAACATTTTTCCAGCAACTTTTTAAAGTAAATCCAAGTTTTTATATTAGCACATTTTAAAGTACTGCGGGGCAATTCTGTTAGCCGATCTCTTTACGGAAGTGATACGTTCTTGAACCTCTCTCGTTTTTCTGACAGTTCCGACAGCTCAAAACTGTCAGAAAAACGAGACAGGTTCAAGAACGTGTCACCTTGATAACGAGATCGGTTGTCAGAATTGCTCCGCTGTTTTTTCGCCGTGAAAGTATATTTTTCGATATACTCACTCATGACCCATGTCGTTTCCCACTCATATACCTACCAATTTGTATTCAATTGCATTCGCAGTGATGGTCTAGTGATATTGACTTTACAATCGTGAGGTCCTGGGTTTCAATTCCGGCCCCGTAATAGTGAGTTGTTTGAAACTTGTTCGCGGGCTTTCACGCTACTAGTTTTTTAGTGATGGAAAACATTGAGGTATGCAACCTCAATATTTTCCTTCAAGTACGCCCGTAAAGAATAATTGACCAAGTGCGAGTCAATCTCGCGCACGAAGGGTTTCGTGCCGTAGGTATAAAAGCCTCCCTTAACATATTTTATTTTAATTAAATATTTTTTTTGAAAGGAATTTACAACCTAATATTCTGATAATATTTCAAGCATCTTCCTGTTGACGTTATTAATATAGCAAAAAAATTATGTTTCTTGTATGGAAGCCCCCCTACTTATTTATTTTATTTTAATTATTTATTGAAGTGAATATTTACTTCAATATTATGTGAATATATCAAGATTTACTTTCTACCGTTATTAACGAGCAAAAAATGGCTAAAAAGTTGTAAAGCAGCCCCCTTTAGATATTTATTTATTTCTGTATTTACTATTAGTTATTATATCGGCAACAGAAATACTTCATCTGTGAAAATTTCAACGTTCTAGCTATCACCGTTCATGAGTTACAGCCTGGTGACAGACAGACGGACAGCGGAGTCTTAGTCCCGTTTTTACCCTTTGGGTACGGCACACTAAAAATCAATTACCTATGTGAATCCTTCAACCCGCACTGAGCTAGATATATGGTGCGTATATGGCCCAGTCACCCTTCCTGGATAGGCCTGCACTTAGTAGTGGACTATTAAACAAGATACGGCATGTTTCATTAAACCATCACAAATTCAGAAATTTAATTTCGACTATCCTGACTGAAGGAACCCTTATTTTCCGAGAGAACATAACGAACAATCTTACTCAAAACCTTTCAGCTAGCGTGGTTAGGCACAGATGCAAGTTATTGTATTTTAGGGTTCAGTACCCAAAGGGTAAAAACGGGACCCTATTACTAAGACTTCGATGTCCGTCTGTCTGTCACCGGGCTGTGTCTCATGAACCGTGATAGCTAGGCAGCTGAAATTTTCACAGATGATGTATTTCTGTTGCCGCTATAACAACATATACAAAAAATAGTATAAAATAAATATCCCATACAACAAACGTGATTATTAGGAGTTTTTTTGCTCGCTATTAATAACAGCAAGAGGAATGGGGCTCCCATACGGTACGGAACCCTTCGTGCGCAAGTCCAACCCGCACTTTGCCAATTTTTTTTTACTTCGCCAACCAATACTAAACCCTGAAACCTAAAATACCTATGTAACAAACTCACGTGTAAAATAGCTTTCTAGTGGGTTCTTTATCGAGCGCACTCAAAAGAGTCCAGTAGCTTTTCAACCGGCGCCTTTCGCTCGGAACCGTAGCAGCATAAAGGACCTAAAATTACTTCGCTGTAGACGGTCTCCTTTTTAATTTCACCCGCAGGCTTTTAAGAGATTTTCTTCTAAATATAAACTAGGTTTAAAACGATAATGCAACGTGATTTTCACTAGAAGGATAGATAATACAGAACAAGTAAAACATTAGCCAAAAAAAGATTATGCAGAACAGGTTGAATTTCTACAGTAAACAACGCCATAGTTGGCTTTTACTGCGAACGATAAACATTTGTTTTAAATATTAAACATTTACTTAGATAATAGTTTAAATATTAAAAATGGAAACTAAATTCGGTTCCATCCATCCAACCATCAATGGTACTACTGATAAAAAAAAATTCATACAATGTACAAAAAGTCACTAAAAAGTGCATAACGCCGCCAAATAAGTTTCCAATTCAAAAATGCCACTGATATTCAATAATATATGTTTTTTTTTATCTTAGTCTAATACAAAGGACCAGACTCCAACAAAGCGGAGTAAAGTATAGATAGACCATATTGGGCAGAACGTTTGATCCGTAAATCCATAGAGGAAATTATATTTTTACGTAGCAAAGAAAAAGACAAACTGCACTACGCCTTCAAATATTTTATATCTCGGCAAGCATGTGGTAAAGTTAAGAACACTCTGAAGACTCTCTAAATATGTTATTTTATAATGAACAGTACTTATTGTCTCAATAAACTCAAGAAATTAAACCTAAAAGATAAAGAGAAAGGCAAAGAGACTAACCCAGCAAAGGTTGGGACTTATGCTACAGAAAATATTTCAACCTCCAAATCCCGAAACCGCAACGGTAAACGAATTAAAAAACTCCATTGTGGCATTTCATCCCGTCGTTGTTTCTTTATTTCGATAAAATTTTTAACTTTTAATTTTCCGTTTCAAGTCAGACTCACTAATTAAAACTGTAGTAAACGCGGATGAAAATTCACATTAAGACATTATTGCGAAACTTTTGCATTTCGTGAGCATAATTTTAGACCATTTAAGTAGCCATAGATGAGATTCCATTTTCATTTGGAACTTAAAATTTTTGAAGACGGATTCCTTCGAAGAGAATTTGGAAAATGATTTTTATACAAATTTTGGGAGCAGATGAAGACTATATAGTCTCCACACATCAAAGTATCAAAACTTGTGCGAATTGTCCAACACTTTAGGAAATATTATGAGAGTATCATGTTGCATGTTCAGAGTGTTTTTCCCACGCTCTCTATACAAATCATCACTTATTATCAATTCATCATTACTGTACTGTATCAGCCTTTTAATAGTCCACTGCAGGATGTAGGCCTACTCATGAATGGTGATTGGGCCATATCCACCACGCTGGCCCAGTGCGGGTTAGTGGAATCACATACGCCATCGTATTTCTTCTACGGACATAATTATGCAGGTTGCCTAACGATGTTTTCCTTTACCGAAAAGTCAGTGGTGTTAAATTCCGTAAATAAATTCCAAAGAATTCATCGGTGTGGGACCACTAGACCACCACAGCCATAATTCCTGGTTTAATATAGGAGATATTTATAAATAGGACCGATTGGAAAAGGCCTGCATCCAACGCTGATCTACAGCCTTCAAGGTCGTCTATCCACCTTGTGTGTGGACGTTCTACGAGTATTTGCGCTTGCCAGTACGTGATCTCTACACGAGAGCTTTTCGATCCCATTGTTTATCACTCTTCCGTGCCTTATATTCAATCGTTTATTGCACCACAAATACATACATGTGTTATTAACTGTCGATGGCCTGTCCTATCAACAGGCAATGATGACTAAAAAAATATAGTTAGATCAGATAGATTATCAAAAAATATTAGACACGTATTTTTTCTTTTGTGAATTCATTAAAAATTGATGAAGAAATAGCCCGTTAAAGTTCCATGTTACGTCACGAGAAGGTCACGAGTGTCATTTAAATGTAGAGACGTCTTTCGTGAGAGACGTGACGTCACCTAAACTCCCAAAGTCCCAAAGAGCGCTACAATAGGGCAGTTAGCTGGCTTGAATTAGTTAAAAATGTTAAGATTAGTGAATTCTGCAATTAATTGTGATTCGTAAACTGAAAAAGTAATAAAAATGGGCTAATCAAGTTCAGAGATATGAGCTTGTAAAGATTTTGGTAGGGTTAAAGAAGGGATGCCCTGTCCCTTTCCCACAAAGCATAACTTAGTATGGCAAATGTATGACACTTACGGGCAGTGACGTCATAGTCTGCTATAGTGCGCTCTTTGTCTGGCATGAAAATAAATATGCTTGTAACTCCTTTATTTCACATTCTGTTACGTACCTACACTTCTTACATTTCAGTAAATTGCTAGAAAAACCAGCTTCTTACATTGAACTCGTTTTCATTACTAGGGTTACGTTACTTACTTTGTACTACAGTTTTATTATTTTACTCCTATCGACCGCGTTTAATAATAACCGCCCAGTTTATTGCGAAGCCGGCAACTACTGGCAATTAAGTGCTGAAACTAAATTACATCAACAACTTTGAAGAAAATACGCGGTCTCGGTGACCGAGTTCCGTAATTGGGCAAAAATATTGAAGGCTAACTTAAATTGATGCTAAGCTTGGCTTAAGTTTCTTAAAATACCCGTAAGTAAACTTGGGTGACGGATGCTTAAGAAACCAATAATGTACTTGTAACATCTTCGTACTGACACAGTTTAAAGCAATAAAAAAAGCTATAATGACAATGTGACAACATTTAAACTTAAAATTAAAATGCTATCTAAAGTCATATCTATAGAGTTAGTGCAAAAAGAGAAGCGTCGTATGTGAGGTCGCCCGTGTTCCATTTTTTTTGTTACGTTGACAGCACTGCTCTGTCATTGCTAGTACAACTAAAAGTGTTTGATACTTGGTAGACAACAATTCGGTTTTGATCAGTACTCGTCTACCAAGTATAGTCAGTACCTTGGCTGCTGATTAAAATCTTATTGTTAGTTAACCGTAACGCCACGACGGTTCTCTTTTTGCACATACTTTATAAGTATATGTATTTAAAAAATATGTTCTAAGAGTATAATAGTTTATGGCAGCTACATACATTACAAGTTTGCTTAATTTCGATTTAGAGAATGTGTCTAAGATGTCAAAAAAAATAAAGAGTTCCCGTACAATTATCTCAAAAAACATTACAATGTCCACTTTGCCAATGGTTGAAGTTTACATTACCTTAGTATTTTTTTTCTTCTAGTTTATACAACATACATCGTATTAACTATCACGTTTTTTTAAATCCAGAATCTCCGGCGTTTAGCCCTTTGAACCCAGAACACACTTAAAATAAAACAAAAGTAAAAACTCAATCAAGTATCCTTTTCATACAGAGATGTTAGTTAAACTCGGAGAGCAAATAGTTGTACGAAAAAGTCCCTAACTCCAAACTACTTCGCCGTCGTACGAATTCAATTCCCGGACAGGAATTAGCTCGGAACTTCCCGAGAGAGATGGACGACTAACCCAAAAAAGCAATCGAATAATCGGGACTATTCGAACGAATCATTCAATATTCGAATTGGAACGTGTTCTATCGTAGTTCCAACTGGTAGGTAAATGATTATTGCCATTTCAATTTCTTCATTTCCTCGACAAGTAACATTACAGTTTCCATCAATAAATTAAAACTACCACGTACTTACAAACATAAAATGTTATTTGTCATGATAATATAAACTAGGACCTACTTACTCGGTTTTTGATTCAATTCAATTCAATTATTTATTGATACATATTATGTAATTTTTACATGCGGTTCTTAGATTACATGTTATAATAATGTCGAATATATACCCTTAAAGGGTCATACCCTTTAAGAGTGTGGCAAATTATTATATACATTGGGACGGCTCATTACAAAATTAAAAATGAATTGTCACCCAGTTTGTGTGATTTAGCACCTCGACAACTAGATTTTACACATATCGCTATCATCATTTCAGTCGCAGAACGTTCTCTACCATAGTGTAACTCTTTGTTTTAAAGCGCAACGATAAATACAAAGTAAGTAAATTTGTATAAACCGGACAGTAAACCCTGATCTCACAGTTTTTAAGCCACCCAAAGGCCACTGACATGGCTAATCGCTTTAAAAACCGGGACCGTCAAGAAAATAACTTGTTAAGGGCCATAGGCTTGCCCTATATAGTTCCAATGACATCAATTGGAAACTGCTTTATAGAATAATTAAAATTAAGATCTATTCGAATAACATTTCAAACTAATATAAATAATTTCCCGTTTCCCAACTCTATTGTAATATCGGGACTGGGATTACGGATTTTTGATTTACTTTCCTGCGATTTTTCAACTCCGGTGTACGAGTATGTAGGAATGTACGTAGTCGGTAGTTCGCCAAACTTTGAACTAGTTCGTGGAGATTGAACTGAAAATATGAATCCGAGGTTTAGGGTTTGATTTGGTATGTCATGATTGAGATATCTGTAGTTAGGATAGGATATAGTAGATTTAAAATTGTAACTTTAAAATAGATCACTTTTTGGAGCATTACGAGTACACTTTTAAATCCTGACTTATATAAGACTTCAATAGTTGCCAATGATATGAGGCATTGGCGTTTGTGGTTGGGAGATACGGTAAATTGTAAATGAACGAATAAAACAACCGTAAGTATAAAAAACTCTAATAAAACTGGTGAAAACATTATTGTAATTTTTTAAATATTTTTTTCTCATTTAGTCATAAACTATTACGAGAAAATAAAACTTTCGTACTTTATTACTCACATTAAAAATTAAATTAATTTAGGAGGAATCTTTACAATAATGATTGATCAATTGATCACAATACATCCATTTGGCATTTTTTTGTTCATGGAAAATCCTTTATGAATACCACCACGCCTCGGGGGCAGGCATGGGTGATGATGTGGGAGTCCCGCCGACTGGTCGGTATACCCACCAAAAGCCCTTCGACAGAAAAAGTATTCGACACAGCGCTTGATGTTGGGGCTACGGGCACGTTTTCGCACAGACAGCGCCAGCCCCAGTAGGGCTCCACCTCGGTGCTTGCGCTCCACTCCGCGCCGTTGACGATGTGTCGGTACACCAGACACATCGTCATCCTCAACTCGGGACCGAACCAGCAAGTGGGCGTCAGATAGCACCCGTATCCGGATGCCCTGGTCCCAATGCAACGGGTCAGTTAAATTGGCCCCGCGCCTGCCACTTCGGCTGCAGAGGATAGGGAGAGCGGCACCACACAATACCGACACTCCTCCTCCCCCGCAGCCCCACCGCGTTCGCCATCGAAGTCAATCCCACGATCCCGTCAAGGCCTTGGAAGGTAGGAAAAGTGGCAGTACAAGTGGCAGCACTTACAGTCCTTTCCCGCCGCGGCCTCCAATCCTCAGCTGCAGTGCCTCCCATACGACACTGCAGCCCGCCTTATTTGCGGCGCCCCATTTAAAGACACCTAACCTTACTTCTACACGGGCTTGACGGCACAGCCCGGAGAAGCGGGTTCTAGGGTTACTGAGCCCCCCGCCACGTCAAGGGGGACATCCATTTGGCCTCACGCAATCTTTTCACCCATCTTTAATCAATCACTAAAACGCTTTTATTTATGCATTAAGGCGTAGATGGAGCAAGACCATTTAAGAGAGGGCTATAAGTTCTTCTATTTCTTCATAAAACTTTTTTCTGTGAAAATATATTATGTGGATACATCCATACATATGAAATACACACAAAATATGTATGGCTTCATACATACCTATTTTATTGACTTATCAGCTACCATTCAAATTCAATAAAATCTATTTATCTAAATTCCTAATTTTATAAATTCATATCTCGTTTAAAGCTTTCCCGTAGGTACTTTTACCTGATACTCACTTCCGTGCAACCGTTTCACACCCCAGTATTCGTGTTACATTTGAAAAGCAAAAATTCCACAAAACCCATTTGCGGTAAAACATTACGTCCGAACATTTGTCTTTGTTATATATTATTATTGTTCAATATAAGACGTCAAAGTTTCGCATACAGAGTGCCTCATTTCATAACACGACGGCAACTATTACGTCTGCTGTCCAAGTTGAGAAGGAAAGCGTTTTCAATGCAATTTTGAAGTAAAAAAGGTTAAACATGTTCGCATTGTGTATGAGAAACATCTTCCTATGGTCTTAATTTAAATAAAACAATATTTAAAAAAATATTGGGGGACATCTTACACACGGTCTCTGACCCCAAACTAAGCAAAACTTGTGAGCTTGCGGCCAGAGACTAATATACTACAAATACATATTTTAAATACACACTTATATAGATAGTACCTAAATAACACCCAGTCATAGACCAAACACCTATGTTCATCAACATAAATTTGATCGCGCTTCTTTGATCCAGAAGTCAGGTTCACCTGCCACTGAGCCACCGAGGCAATCAAATTTTACACAAACGTGTCTCATTTATACATTTAGCGTTGTAAGACTTTGAAAATCCATACAGAAGGCATATGTTCAGCTGCAGATGACGGCTAATAATAAAAATTGGCTAAGTGCGAGTCGGACTCGCGCATGAAGGGTTCCGCACCGCACAGAAGCCCCCCTGAATATTATTATTTTAATTTATTAATTATTTTTCAAAGAAATATACCACTTATTATTCCAAGCATATTCCTGTTGCCTTTATTAATATCGAGCAAAAAAAACACGTAACTTGTATCGGAGCCCCTCTTAAATACTTATTTTATTTTAATTATTTAATTTATTTTTAAAAAACATATTTAAACAAATATTCTATGAATGTTTTAAGCATGTAACTGTCACCATTATTAATACCGGCGAAAAATAACTAAAAATGCAGGTTTGTTGTATGGGAATATCCTTAAATATCTATTTTATTCTATTTTTAGTATTTGTTGTTATAGCGGGAACAGAAATACATCATCTGTGAAAGTTTCAACTTTCTAACTATCACGGTTCATGAGATACAGCCTGGTGACAGACGGACAGCGGAGTCTTAGTAATAGGGTCCCGTTTTTACCCTTTGGGTACGGAACCCTAATAATTAAATAATAAAAACTATTTATTGTAAGCACAGACCCATATCAAACTTAACCTAAATTAAAATTAGTAACCTTAAAGAGGTGTTTGTCTCAATAAAAACTATATATAATGCACACTGTAAAGGGGTGTAGTCAATATTACAAAAGAAACATGTATGAGGCACAATAGTGCCGGGTCATTTTCTGTTTCTGTCCATATGAACAGATATCCAATGACGAAACATCGGACTTCTAACATCGCCAGAGATAGCCACAAGAATCATGTTTCCGGAATAGTTCAAACGCTGCCAGAATGACACGACTTTTGTTCTAATGATAGCGAAGAAGTCAGATAATGATGATGCTGGTCTTCTGAACTTTACAACATATTACAATGTGATTTTTAAAAACTTTTTGAAATTTTTTTCCGAAAGGTTTACGTGTAGCTATAATTTATTCGTAACCAGGACAGAAACCGGAACGGACAGTTAGTTAGAAATGAGGCTGTATGCGGAATAGGTACTAATAAAATTTGGACTAAATTGAATTATTTAGGTATTATATAAAACATTCATTTTAATACGTTTATAACATTCATTATAAAACGTTGCAGTAGCAGATTTCGAAATATTTTTATGTACTGTACTGTACCAGCCTTTTTAATAATCCATTGTTGATCATAAGCCTACTCATAAAATGTGATTGGGACATACTCGTATCCACCACGCTGGCCTAATGCGGATTGGTGGATTCACACACGCCATCGAATTTCTTCTACTTAGGTGAACACTAGTACAGGTTGCCTCATAATGTTTTCGTTCACCGAAAAGCCAGTGCTGTGAAATTCCGTACGTAAGTTCCAAACAACCCATTAATACGGGACTGGGATTTGAAACCACGACCTCACGATTAAAAGACGGTGGTTACTATCACTAGACAGCTTCACGATTGTAGGCGGGTATTTAGGCGGGGAGGTATTTAGATAAAACATAAAATTTACATATTGGCAGATTTAATAGATTTCTGATTTTTCTTTATTTATAGTCTAAAAAAAGAATTTACCCCTTTACAATCACTATTTCACCCAATCCATATAAATCACTTCGGGTATTGTAAGGAATTTGACCCAAACAAATGCGATTTGGCACATTTGGCCGGCGGCCAGCCCGACGCTGCATTTCAATTGAACGAATTTCCACTTCCCTAATACTTTGACTGGTATAGTTTTGCACTGATGTAGCTATTAGGAATTGAGACTTTGAAAGCTATTTCCGTAGTATGCTAGACAGTGAGACCAGATTAAATTTTACAAAAATACCGAAGCTTCTTAAAAAAATACTGTATTTGTGCCAGCGCGGTGCCAGGTTTCACCAAAACTACCGTCGATTATCCAAATATCCTTATACTCAAAAAATACATATTGCCACAAATGTTATTAAACAAAATAAACTCATAAATACCGACCTGCGCAAATATACCTACCAAAATACTAATATACAAATAAGTCAATAAAATATACCGATAAACTTTTAAAATAAAACACGACGTGGGTGTCTTCAAATCCTGAGTAAATAGGTATCTTCTAGGTAAGCGTGTTACACCCTAGACCGCATATCTGCTCAACATCAGGCAGTATGTAGTCAAACGCAAACCTATACGGAATAAACAAAAAAAAAACTGATTCTGGTTACACTGATGCTAGACTCAGTTTATTTGTACGTAAATGCAAAATGGTTTAAGTACTTTGTAGCAAATGAACTGCGCATCGTGAAGTAACACGATACCATGTCGGTATATTACGATATCTGTACAGTGATTTTACGAGCATTGAATATATGTGTGAAAACTTTCTTGCTGTATTTGAATAAAATGCCCCATATCAAAACTTGACCGACACCCCTCCGATTTGAAAGACAGAAAAACTAATAGAGCACAGTACAAATAACTTTTTTGGCTCTTCACTAATTAGAGCGCAAGACAGATCAAACTCTACGCCGTAAGCGCGTGCTACGTCGTAGCCATCGACTTGGCATTTTTTCATCGTAGCACAGTGTATCGTAGTTTTTCGAAGTAAATAGACTAATTGAGGCCAACTATTCGATTTTTAACATCAAGTAAACACGGTCTAAGTCATAGCATGGCGTGCCATGATTTGTCGTAGTAGATGGGTTGATTGACACCATTTGTCCGTTTTTTCAGTCTAAAAGAAGTACAAGCTACGTTGTAGTGTCATAAACTAGTTGTTTTTCCGGAAAAAATAAGGTTTCTGTGAGATAGCCCAAACCAAAATATCACGAGGACAAAATCGGGAACAAAAGTTAGTTATTCACATATTTGCCTGGCTAGGAATCTAGACCTGCGCTTCGAACTGAAATGGTCGCAATTGTAGTTTCTACGGAAAAAAACCCAATTTCAAAACTTTACTGATGGCTACAACGAAGGAAATAAACAGTGTAATGAACTCTTAGTACATTATTTGATTGTCAGTACTTAATGAGCGGTGGAAACGGCCGATAGATTGATTGAGAGACCGAGATCGATCGGTCCCTTGTGCATTACACGTAATAATGGTGAACTAATTACAGTAAATTTAAAATAGGCATTCTCTAAGTTTGTGCAGAAACATCATTGTGAGTCATAGCCCACTGTACACATATGCCCATATACAGGGTTATTTCTAATCAATTAGCATCCTTTTATGGGCTTATTCTGTACATCAAAACTAACAACTTTTGTTCTGAAACTTTTGTCAAAACTCAAAAAAAAAACTGCTGTTCCATACATTTTGTCGCGGGTGAACGATATTTTTCTAAGGAATAACAAAAATTTTATTTTGAGTTTTGACAAAAGTCGCAAAACAAAAGTTGTTAGTTTGGATGCACAGAATAAACCCCTGAAAGGATGCTAATTGATTAGAAATAACCCTGTATATTTTGAATTTGCAACTGTATTTTGTACCTTTACACTACATATACACAAAATCATGTCGATCCATTTCTCTGTTGCTGCGTCAAAAAGTGACAAACAAACTTTTTTTTCTGGATATTAATATTAGAAAAGGTAAATTTAAATATAATTATGTTTTCGGTCTGGATGATAATTGTACTTGTCTATATGCAATGATTTCGTAAATACAAGACTTATATAATCTAAAACTACATTAACCACTACTACATTACAAGCAATTGTATAATTTCGATGTCTGTTAATGTTTCGGCGCATCCTCGACACAGGAAAACCTAGTAAAGAGATATGAATGTAAAACATTAATAATTATTTTTTGCAAAAATGGCATGACCGACTTTAACCGTGTACACAATTCTCGAATATTTCTCACGGATCGATGTAGCATTTTTCACATTATTGATGATTTATCAAAAATGGCTCAGCCGATTTCGGTAAAATTTGAATGAGAATACTATATCCAAAAAAAAGTACAGTCGAAATCAGACTACTATTTAAAAAGTTATGCGTGGTTATACATGAAAAAATATATATACGCGTCGAATTGAGTAACTCCTCCGTTTCGTCAGTCAAAAAAATCAAGTAGTCACTAATTAGAAAATGTTCTTTTGACTTATACTTTGCAGTTTTTGTTACTTAGTAATTTGACTAACCTATGGTTTAAAAGGTTTATTACTAATGTTAAGGATGCGCCTGATTTACCTTATTTTATTAGTGGTCGATCGTGGGCGTATTGTAAAGTCTGGTATAGCACCAATAACACTTTTAATTCAATCGTTAGCAAAAAGATACTAATGCGCGCCAATGCGCGTTCCTGTCTTAGTCTGTCGCGTCGCTAGTGTTGTGTCATCTCTTGGCGCGCGTTAGGGATGTGCCGATACCAATCGACTCGGAGAGTCGATTATGCGCCTAACACTCAATAGGATAATAGGAGTTATTCAGGATTATCAGTTACATTTTTATAATATTTAATGTATTAACATACACACGATACGAAATAAAATTTCTGATTAAACTAAAGAAGTCCCTCCTAAATTCCAAAGATCTCACAACGTCAACATAAGCGCTCCTCGAAATTCACAACATGACAACTTAAAAGCCTTCCACATTTCTATACTTAAAGTACCAAAGCATCAAGTTAAATAATCACCAGCATTCAACCTTTGATCCCTAAATAGGGGTAAAAGGGGGCAAAAGGTCGACAGATACCAAACTGTCGTCATCATAGATATTTACAGAGATGCCTTTTTTAACCCCCGACGCAAAAGAGGGGTGTTATAAGCTTGACGTGTCTGTTTGTCTGTCTGTGTGTCTGTCTGTCTGTCTGTGGCATCATAGCGCCCGAACCACTGAACCGATTTCAGTTTAGTTTTTTTGGATGAAAGGAGACTTAATCGAGAGTGTTCTTAGCTATGTTCTATAAAAATCGATTGAGCCGTTTAAGAGTTATGGTGGGTTAAAGTGGTGATGGAAGAACCAAAATTCTACAAATGTGCCCAAAATGGTTGTCAATGTGTCGGGGGTTTTTTAAATTTTTAATTTATATTATTTTAACTTGGTGTGAGATATTGACTGCCTCGGTGGCTCAGTGGTTAGTGACCCTGACTTCTGGATCAAAGAGGCGTAGGTTCGATCCCCACCCAGGGCAAACAGTAGTGTGATGAACATAGGTGTTTGCTCTGTGTCTGGGTGTTATTTAGGTACTATCTTTATAAGTATGTATTTAATGTATGTATATGTAGTATATCAGTCACTGGCAGCCATATCACAAGCTTTGCTTAGTTTGGGGTCAGACACCGTGTGTAAGATGTCCCCTAATATTTATATTTATATGTAGCAAATATGTACAGATCGCAAAATCTCACTTTACTTTTCGAGAAAATTTGGAACTTAGACGCTGATCTAACGATTTTGATGAAATTAGGTAATTACAGATTTTCTTTATTTATTTTATTTGAATCGGCTGTATTTCTGAGAAAACACGGACTTCGTTTTTAGGGTTCCGTACCCAAAGGGTAAAAACAGGAAGACTTCGATGTCCGTCTGTCTGTCTGTCACCGGGCTGTATCTCATGAACCATGATAGCTAGGCAGCTAAAGTTTTCACAGATGATGTCGTTCTGTAGCTGCTATAACAACAAATACTAAAAACAGAATAAAATAAATATTTTACGAGGGATCCCATACAAGAAGAGGAATGGGGCTCCCATAAGGTACGGAAACCTTCGTGTGCAAGTCCAACTCGCACTTGGCCGATTTATTGTTCAATTTTTTTTACCGAGCGGAGTTGGATCGATCTCCAGTTCATATTTACGAAACATACATAGCAGAATGCAGTATCATGTGAAGCACATTTTATAAATAAATATCATTTTGTGCTCTATAAGTGATAATTGTGTGATTATAAATATACAACTACTATAAACAATAATCAGTGGCGGTTTTACTAATAGACTGGAGCCTAGAGCGACATATATTAGGTGGCGGCAAATTTCTACCATTCAATTTATTATTGTTGACAGTAAAAAAGATTCATTTGTTCATTAAGATATACCTAATATGAAAAGATCTGAGATTAAAAAAAAAAAACAACATTTATGCTACGTTTTACCGCAAGTCTGAAATAATTTTTAATACCATTTGCTTAGTCGCTTATTAGAGCGGCAGATTTTAGGAGGGGGGGCGGCAAAAATTTAACAGCCTACTCGTGGCAAATACGTAAATTTGCCACTGACAATAATAATTAATCATTAGACTTACCTGTATCTAGTTGTGATTTTAAGTAGACTTTCCCCTTAGTTAGGTTCCCGTTAGATTGACAATAATAATTAATCATTAGACTTACCTGTATCTAGTTGTGATTTTAAGTAGACTTTCCCCTTAGTTAGGTTCTCGTTAGATTGAGACGACATGTCCTATCTTGGAAGATCTGTAACAGATACCTAACTGTCGTCGCCCTGTAGCCCAGGGCTGGATTTGCAAAGAGAAAATTCTGAATTCCGAATCCCAAATTTGTTATTCAAATTGGTTAACTTCGGTTCAATAATTACCGTATTCTTTTGCTAGGGACATTTTGGGAACCGTAATCAAGGTCTCTTGTGTAATTCTAGGTAGATCTAACATTTGAGGTAGATGCGAAAATACCTAAGTTACTGTACTGTACTGTATCAGCCTTTTTAATAGTCCACTGCAGGACGTAGGCCTACCCACTAAGGGTGATTGGGCCATATCCACCACGCTAGCCCAGTGCAGGTTGGTGGATTCACATTCGCCATCAAATTTCTTCTACTGACGTATGCAGGTTGCCTCACGATGTTTTCCTTCACCGAAAAGCCAGTGGTGTTAAATTCCGTACATAAATTCCGAAGAATTGATTGGTACGGGACCGGAATTAGAACCCACGACCTCACGATTGTAAGGCGGGTATCACCACCACTAGGCCACCACGGCTTTCTAATAGCTAAGTTGTTTGAATGGAATTTTTCATCGACTTAGCATTTTTGCATGCATTTTGCATGAGCGCTATGTAATGAACATGATAATGATTTTATTAAAATGTTGCCCAGAAAGCTTTTTTAGGGTTCCGTACCCAAAGGCTATTACTAAGACTTCGATGTCCGTCTGTCTGTCTGTCACCGGGCTGTATCTTATAAACCATGATAGCTAGGCAGCTGAATTTTTCACAGATGATGTATTTCTGTTGCCGCTATAACAACAAATACTAAAAATACAATTAAATAAATATTTGAGGAGGGCTCCCATACAACAAACGCGTTTTTTAGTAGTTTTTTGCTCGCTATTAATAACGGCAAGAAGAATGGGGCTCTCATACGGTACGGAACCCTTCGGGCGCGAGTCCGACTCGCACTTGGCCGATTATTTTAATTATTACCGGCGATTTCAATATCTTTAATTACATCTACATAGTGCGATAATATTCATCATCCGTAAGTCGTCCACTGCTGGACATAGGCTTCCCCTATGGATTTCTAATAAGCCTGCACTTGCTGGCAGGTGGTCTTATCAGCCACCCGTTCTTTGAACTATCTGCCCTACCTACTGCCATTTTTGCTTGCTAATCCACTGGATTATGTTAGTAGCCGTAGCAGTAAGCCGTGGTGGTCTAGTAGTCTACACCCACTTTACAATCGTGAGGTCGTTGGTTCAAATCCCGGTCCCGTACCACTGAGTTCTTCGGAATTTATGTACGGAAATTCACACCACTGGCTTTTCGGTGAAGGAAAAAATTGTGAGGCAACCTGCATACGTTCGTAGAAGAAAATCGATGGCGTAGATGAATCCACTAACCCGCACTGGGCCAGCGTGGTGGATATGGCCCAATCACCCTTCGCGGGTAGGCCTACGTCCTGCAGTGGACTATTACAATAAAAAGGCTAATACAGTACAGTACAGTATGTCAGTAGCTTCGGTTCGTCTTCAAATGTCGCGATGGCGTCATATTGACCCTATACGATTTTAGATATAGGCCGAATCACACAAGTCGGCGGATGTGAAGTTAGCTACAAGCTGCGCAATTTCCAATCCTGACTGAAGCTCACAATAAAGGCCGCTGCATACGTAACGAGATAATACCTCGGACGGGACGTGAACGGGAACGGGACGTGACTGCCTCGTTCGAGACGGGAACGTGTTCTTAATGCATACGTACAGTAACAGTGATTCGGATCTAACGTGCTAGTGTTGTGAAGAAGGAAAGATGCATTTTCGATGGATGAATCTGTTCTAAAGTTATAAATGCAATAAATGATTACCATCTCCAGTGAGTGATAATTCGACTGCAATTTTACGCCACAGATAATTCTTGTACTTGTCTAAATTCTATGAGTTAGCTAAATTATATAATGCTGGATGTGACCGTACACACTCGATTAGTTTTTCGTCGTCCATTTTCGACGGTGATGCAAACGTCCAACACTACTTTTCTCTCTGGAACGAACGGAGTGACTGTGCATACGGAAACAGGGACGGGGCGGGGCACGCACGGGGCGGGACGTGCTAAACATCGTTGGCGACGATGATTTTCCCGCCCCGTCAGTGTCACGTTCCCGTCCCGACCGTGTCTCCGTGCCATATGCGCTTCCGTATATATTTTGTATGAAACGATATTTCCAAAATTTCCCGTTCCGTCCCGTCCGTGAAAAAACCCGTCACGTATGCAGCGGCCTTAAAACTGCACGTTAATTGGGTTTCGCGCATAAAAAATGCCAAGTCGATGGATTTCGCACAGATTGTAGCTAACTTCAGACCCGCCAACTTGTATGATTCGTCCTATACGTCGCGTGACTCACGTGTCCAATCTTGTGACTTTTTTAACCACAATAGACGAAACAACCTGAATCTTTTCGAACATTTGAATAGTCGACGCCACAAACACAAAATTAAGGTACCATGTCGTGAGACTTCTTTGACCCGGTCAGAATATCTGTGCACCTCGCTGGAATGCGGCGCCTCTCTCGCTTCCCCTGTCACCTCTCCGCGCACTCCCCGGTGCGACAGTACGGTTAGCATCTTCGTTGCCGATACACGTCCCGATAATAATTTACGTCCGTACGGTATACTAGACGTCCGGTAATGTATATACGTCCCGATAATTCGATATGACGTCACGAAGTCAGGTGCACAGATATTGTGACCGGGTTGTACCTACTATGCATGGCTCCTCAACTGTATAACAATTTGCCAAAATTCATTATTGACACGAAACTCACTCATTTGTTTAAACATAAATTGAAATGTTTCCTACTGGACAAAGCATACTGTAATTGACTTTTGAATGACAAATTTTGATGACGTTTCGATTTTTTGACTAAACAAAAAAAACAACAACATTCTTACATGCTGACTGTGAAAATAGAATACTTTATTATAAGTTATTTAAGATCACAATAAAATTGTTAATCTATTTTGCAAGAAATAAATGAATATGAATATGACTAGAGGCACAATTTATTTTGATTAGCATTTAACTAAACGCAAAGTATCAGTTATTTTAAAACGGCCGACTCGACTCACATCCAGCCGACCTCCATTACGAAAACAATGCCAAAATTGCCTGAAAAACATTTAAAAAAATAAGGAAGAGCACGAAAACAATTATCAAAATTATATTTTTGATGAGTAGACTGTACCTGACAACAATGGAGCCTGCCGTAACGCAATACCGAGAAACATAATGATATTTGGTATTTGTTCCATTTCTTTTTTTACAAAATTAGAAAAAACGCTCACAAAGGATGTTATTCTTGTATTAATTTGGGCTCCGAGCTTATAATGGAACATTTTCTCATTTTAGATTAAAAAATTGTAGGTACCTAGTTATTATAATATACTACTAATATTATAAGCGCGAAAGGTTGTATGTATGGATGTTTGTTGCTCTTTCACGTAAAAACCACTGAACGGATTGGAATGAAACTTTGCAGTAGTAATACTTATACATCAGAATAACACAACCTATTATTTATAAAGATATTGCGTGAAACGAAGTTCGCCGGGTCAGCTACTTAGTACATCATATTTCGTCTACGAAATTGCGGAATCGAGAAGAAAGATCAGCTGTTCCATACATTTAGCGAACAGTCATTAATCATTTTGTATGAAACAGCAGTTTTTTTTTCTGATTTCCAAGTTGGTACCATTGTAAAAGTTTACTTTTCATGTGACGGTCTAACAATAAAATTAGAGTGAAATCACGAACGAAAAAAATACATGCTCATCCTTTCTGCAGGGCCCGACTTATCCCATACTCTAATAGAGATTTCATTTCCGTTTAAACGCTAAAAAGCAGGTAATTAGCCTGCTTTTTAGCGCCTTGTCTTCGTCAGCTGGATAATCCCCGAAGGTGGCCATCAGGCACAGGCTTACTTTACAGTACATTAGAACAGTAAGTCATGTTCATAAAATTGGTCGCTGTCGGTTTGAATGCGTGTGAATACCGAACGCCGTGTACATGTACGCACGCATTGACGCGCACACGTTAGCATAAACTACTCAGGTGACTGCAATTTGTATAATTGCATACGTTTAAGGTCCAATATTTAGATCAGCATGCATTTTTTTGTGTTTTTTTGTTATTCATTTGTAAATTATATCGGTTAGTATTTAGATGGGTGTCCGCGGGTGGCATTTTCCAACTGAACGCTACCGTGGCTCGGATGACACGTTACATTGTAGGTCCCGGTTGTTGTAACCGTTAAGTTATGTCAGAGGCTTTCAGGCGGCCTAAAACCTCTGCCACCAGGGCTAGCCACCCGGCCTATACGAACTTACTTTTATTTGTAAATGAAAGAAGAAGAAATATTTTATTTTTCGAGGTCGAGCACACTCACATTTGCACTCACTCAACTGTTTCTAATCTATCTCTGGTTATAGAAACTAGCGTAATTTTTGTACATTTAAACTAAATATATCAGTAAACTAACTATCAGGTAACTTTCTCTATCTATATGTCTGTATTAGTAAAACTTTTTCTATTTATTATGTAAATAAAATCCTAGTTTTGCTCCTAATATGCAAATTTAGCTAAAATAATAGTGACAACCTGCCAACCCTAAGCGTTAATTGACATAATTACATGAAGTACCTATAAATTATTACCAACATGCTCTCTGCTGAGGAGCTCAATATGGCTGCTGTTACTAGAGAAAAATAAAAAGAGCGTATTTATGTCTTTGCTCAAGAACAAGTGGAACAAAATAGGAAGAAGGTAAGTGTGGGATAACGTCAAATTCCATAGATACAAAAAGTTTTAGACGTGTCTTTGTATCTCTAAGCTCTATGCGTCAAACGGTCTAAGATGAACTACTGTTCTTGCAGTACTGTGCTTACGTGTTCTAAAGCTGAGTTAGGTATTTACTCGCTTGATAAGGCTCTCTTTAAAGTATTTACAGTCTTTAAATAGTTCACCATTTATTTTGCACAAAACTCTTTTGTAATTTATGTGTGTACTTTTTACGTCACAGTATTTTTAGTAACGGAAAACATCGCGAGGAAAACTTTACGTCCGTAAAAGAAATTCGATGGCGTATGTGAATCCACCAATCCGCACTGCGCTAACTTAAGGAATATAGCCCAATTGTTTTTTAGGGTTCCGTAGTAAAACGAGGAACCTTTGTAACTTCGTTGGGTCAGATATAAGCCAATGATAAAAATACTGATGTAATTATCTGTATCATTGGTGAGATAAAGTAGACAGCGAAGTTAAACAACGTTCAGCACGGTTAGTCTTCGGATGGGTGACCGCGGGTGGCATTTACAACTGAGCGCTACCTTGGCTCAGATGACACGTTAAATCGTAGGTCCCGTTTGTTTAACGGTTTAGCCATGACAGAGGCTTTCTTTTAAGTCCGATACAGTACAGCACAGGCACTTGAAGCATGATAGTCATAGCATAAAATGCCGTTTCCATGGGCTTGATGCATTTATCATGATTTCTGTTTTACCAAGTTTCATTCGGTAGATAGACAAGTTTTAGGTATTTTTAAAAAAAGGGCATGACCGACTTCAACCGTGTACAGCATTCGCGAATATTTCGCACGGATCAATGTAGCATTTTTCACATTTTTGTTGATTTATCAAAAATGGCTCTGCCGATTTTGATAATATTTAGACCAATGTCCCATAGGTATAAATTTTTCGAAGTGTATTCATTCCAACAAAAAAAATTATCGAAGAGTTATGCGTAATATAAAAAAATATACGCGTCGAATCGAGTACCTCCTCCGTTTCGTCGGTCAAAAATACAAAACTTTTCAAGACCTTTTCAATATCATAAACAATAAATTGTCAACTGATATTGTTATATTATAATAATGCAAGTTTACATGAAAGGAAACTTGAAGATCGTCCAACTTGAAGGTTCCTTAATTTTAAGGGCGTTGCTAGGAGTCCAAAATCTGAATACCGAATATTATTATTTTCGTCCCTAACTAAGAACTGTTGGTATCACGTTGGTATTGTGTCAGCGTTTTACTGTTTTCAGTGCTTAGGGTCAAATGTATTAAATATTTTTGTTTTATTTATCTTTAACCGGTTCAGAGTCGTATCAAAATTATCATAAAAGTTGCAAAGAATAATCAGTAAAATTAGCTTGATACAAAAATTTTAAAGTGTATATGAGAAAAACTGAAAACTTTTGTTTCCACAGTTTTAAATTGTTAGGTTAGAGTGACAACTTAAGTCACAAATGTCAAAATCATAAAAATGTACACAATGATATTTTTGGCCTTAGAATCCATCAACCAAGAAAAAATACTAACCACATCTCATTTTTTAAATCGTGGCAAAGCAAATCACTGTGACTTTTCAGGATATTCTATAGTAAGTAAGTAAGAATATTTCTATCTGCCAACATTATTAAGGGTGATTTATATTAGACCGGACATTGTCGTAACGGACGGTGGTAGGGCACGTTCCATACATTTTATGTAGTGGTAAGTAAGTAAGTTCGTATAGGCCGGGTGGCTAGCCCTGGTGTCAGAGTTTAAGGCCGCCTGAAGGCCTCTGACATGGCTAAACGGTTAAAACAACCGGGGCCTACAATTTAACGTGTCATCCGAGCCACGGTAGCGCTCAGTTGGAAAATGCCACCCGCGGTCACCCATCCAAGTACTGACCGTGTGGAACGTTGCTTAATTTCGGTGAACGCTGACAATCACCTAGTCAAACTACGCTACGAGCGCTACGCTATGTAGTGGTATCCGTTTCATACACATACAGAACGGACGGGACGGGACAGAGTAAATGTATCGAGCGAAATGGGTCGCTCGATACATTTTGTTTGTGATTTGCTTCGACACGATTTAAATAATTGGCCAAGTGCAATTCGGACTAATACTAAGACTAGTACTTTGTACAAGATTCAGTTGTTGTTATTATGACATCACTGACATCCTCGAAAACCCGCGGCCTGCGACTGCGGCTTCAAAATTTCAGTGATGTGAGTGGTCAAACTCTAGGCTGCACCGTCTGCTGCTCTGGGACACTTTATTAATGTACAATTTACTATTTATAACGTATTTGCTCGTAAAGTGGCTGTAATTACACCAATATTAATATCGTAATGTATTTCATTACGCACTTGTGCGCTATTGTAATGTAAAACGCAGTAGTGAACGATACTTTTTAAAATCTTAGCAAAGAGTTTTCATGTCAGAAAAGTGGTCAATATTTTATGAATAAAATTAACTTTGGGAGATAAAATATAATAAATGAAAATTTTAGGTATTTTACTATTGAACGTATCGTAATTAATTTAAGTAAACGAAAGAGATAGATTGGCTCACGCAAGGCTCACGTTTCTTACTTTTTCAATTTTTTTTTAACGCAAACAAGTCCGCGTTTGACCACCAACTCGTCTGACGGTAAGCGACGTTGTGGTCGAAGATAAAGCACGCAGACTTAGAAGACTACCTATTCACTCTGACCTTGAAAAGCTTTAGATTATACCTCTTAGGAAACAGGAAAGCAGGAAGACTTTTCCATTCCCTGGCGGTACGAATCATTATTTTTTCGTTAAAGATTTTAGTCTAAGAAAATGGTGTTATCACACTTTTTCCACCAGGATATCATGGTACATTTAATTTCCGTGACTCTGAGTCTTTCTAGCAACATTGCAACTGCCAACTAGGACGAATACGTCACCGGAGCCTGTTTTCGACATCTTTTCAAAGCCGGACTTGGCTTGAAATTCTCGAATTTCAAAAGAAACGATATGTCGCTCGACATGTCCTGCCAAAAACAATATCATTATTTCATTGAAATCGGAAACGCCATGGTATGTTTGTTCGCATTTCCGAAACAAATCGCTTTTCCAATTTGGCAGAGCTTTTAAAAGTACTGAGTGGTTGTGCCGTTGAAACGATGAATATAATTAGTGCTTGTTTACACTAGACCTATTGAATCTAGAAATTTACCCGACAAGATCAAATCTGGTATACCAGACTTGGCTAGCGTAGTACACAATGTATGGTATGATCTATTTTCGGAATGAGAAGATCATTAGAAGGCCGATGTCAGGTCAACGGAGCACATTTTAACATAAATGGCACCTTTGAAATTGAAATTGTTTATTTTCAAAAAATTATGAACTATGTACTTATTGGTAAAGAGCAAAATATACAAGTAAATATATTCTAGATAACGTACAATATGTAATGTGCACTGCAACCCACACTGGGGTGACCTGTGTCGTGGGCTGCAGGCTCTTTCACTTAAGAAAGTGAAAGATGAATTTTCTGATATATGCACTTTTAGTTAGATAACATAGTATTTTTTTACGTTTTATACAATTATAACTTACTACATTTTGGTGATCGAGCCAAATCCACTTGGTATTATACGTTTTGGACATTTTTAGGAAACCAATATTTTATTATGGCTCTCGGACAGAGTTACCATCGAGTGCCATCGACTAATCTGGTACATCATGGATACTCGTACTACATTTTTGCTATGATACCGTGTCGTACCACTGATGAGATGTATATACTAACTAGCATTTATATTTTAAATTTCAGCTGAAAAGTTTTATCATCATCGTCATTAGTTGCCGTCAGCCATGTTTCCAATAGTGCTATCCTAGATTAATACATGACGAAATTGGTGATAAATTTACAAAAAATATGAATAAAAAGAGATATTCCTATAATATGTTCTTTATACAATCATACAATATTAAATATGGCATAAAAACTTAACAAACATAAAATTGAAAAAAAAAACATCTAATTTTGGTACACCAATAACGCGCGGTCTACTATTGGTAGGCCCGCGTTTTTCGCGCCAAATTGCACAAATACGTGTATTCGTATACGTCATGAAGGTTAGGTACTAATCTATTGACAAATTTCAAGAAGGAGGCTTTTTTGGAATTCTAATTCTGTAACCTGTAAACCTTAAAAGATATAGCCAATAATATGACCCTGGTCTACTATAGTAGGTCACGCGTGAACTCCCGTGTTAAAAACAACTTTACTTAACTACATACAAAAATATAGTAGTGTCCACGTCTAAGACTAGCAAATTTTATTCTTTTGTTTCTCTTCGAAACAGCTAGTTCAGTTTTTACTTACATAATTACGCTCCCGGCCAAAATAATCCTCAAAAGGAAAGACAAATAGAGGAAATAACTCACAAAAGCTCAGAAACATTCATGCTCATTCGCCCCATAAGGGCACTCACTGGCCACCACGCGCCCCGCCCCGACTGCGCCTTGGATTTAGATGTGAATGTAATTATTCGAATAATAGTAATTTTATCACTCGATTATTTAGGAGAAAATGTAATCGAATCGTAAAGACTTACCCTACCGACTTACGTGACTTGCCGCCGCGACTTGGCGATGAATTGGTGGAAAAAAATGTTCTAATAATTAATTACCATTGCATTTTTTTGGACATCGTATATATTGTCTCGGACCCCAACCCAAGCATTATTCGATTAATGAGGAAACGTATTGATTAATCTATAATACTCATTCGGCTAATAAAGGCACTGATCCCGCCCCAATTACTACCTACTTAGTCTGAACAGGAAACTAATGATATTCGAATAATAGTAATATGGTATTAGCGTAATTCGACTGACTTATTTTTTAGCAATCTAGCTTATTGATTCCAGTTTACCTACATACCCCGATTACCTTATTAGAATATTTTTGTTTAATAACATTAGCGTTTACAATTTATGAGATTGTCTATACAATTCTAGTAAGAGCTTTTGGGAAACAGATTGCAAATAAAAGAATCGATTATTTGAATAACTACGTTCAAATAATTATGGTTCGAATAATTATTCGATTTATTTGGTTCATTCCTCAACAAAAGGCGCGATAACCGCAACCATCGCGCTACTATCAGATAATTGTTTCCGGTTTCCATGCCCCGGTTACCTTATTACAATATTTTTGTTTTATCGGTTACTTATACCTACTCGGAGCCGCTGGCTTGATTTATTACTATATTCGTCTTTATTACAGCTTGTAAGCTAGCATTTGTAAATTAAGTATTTATAGAGGTATCGTAAATTAGACACTGAGAGGTTATTTTAGTAATTTAGTATTTTTTCGAAGCGACTCGGTCATCTTTTATTACCAAACAACTTTTGATAAAACCACTTATAAAAGAAAGTAATTACTAATATTATAAACTAGCTGACCCGGCGAACTTCTTTTCACGCAATATCTTTATAAATTATAGCCTATGTGTTATTCTGATGTATAAGCATTATTATTGCAAAGTTTCATTTCAATCCTTTCAGTAGTTTTTGCGTGAAAGAGGAACAAACATCCATACATACAAATAGTGTACATGACAGACAGTTATATGTGTGTATAAGAGTAGGATCTGTTTTTTTTTTTTGTTTTCTTGGTTACTATTCAGGCTGCAATGGAGTTTTGTATGTGCTACGGGCAACGTTTTTTCGTAAGACCATGGGGGTAAATTTTACAAGTGCACTACGATAATACTTTAGAATGACAATTTGTGAAAATATAATTCAATATTTCCAGCAAAAAATAATTATACTTTTAGGTATTATTCTACAAATGCCGCAACGTTTCGCTGGCAACATCGAGTATTACGATTTCATAACAAGTACACCTAATTTAATATCGAAGATGCTTTCCGCGTCCTCCCACTAAATGTAAATAAGCTCTCACCCCCGCTCCTGCTAAGAATACAAATCCAAGAGCAGTTTAAAACAAAATTCCCATCGACTCAACTTCTGCTCCCAACGGTGGTCGGGACGTACTCAGGATGCTTTGAAATAGGGCAACAAGAAGGTAAAATGGGGGTAATCAGTTATGTCTCTAGTTCTGTCCCTAACAATTGTCAAACCTAAATAATAAAAATCCTTCCTATATTATAAATCCAAAAGTGTGTTTGTTGATTTATTGTTTTGTTCTTCATTCACGCAGCAACGGAGCTACGGATTGACTTGATTTTTCTTTAAACGACGGAAGCATAGCCTACTTTTATCCCAGAAAAAAAATATGCTCCGATGGGGTAGCACAAAAATAAAAATACCACGTTGGCGAATCCGCTGGCAAAAGCTAGTATAAAATAAATGAATCTAACATTTTTCTTCGCCTTCTTTTCTTCTCAGTTGTCTTTTGTTTTGTTTTGAGTCCTCCTAATAAGTATTTCTGTGCCACATGCAAGGTTGTAAGTTGTTCCTTCATTGTATTTGAATATTTGATATCGCTTTTTCTTCGATAATATATCCATATTCTTATTCGATGTAGGGGCGATAAGACCTGCACTGACTTCCCGCATGAGCTGTTTTGTGCATTTCCCCCTCCAGGGTCTACCCGAGCCAGCCCAGTTCCTTAAAATAAGAGAGCATGGCTCTTCTGGGCCGCTGGCATAACAGCTCCAGTGGCTTGGATGGTGTACTAGATAGCGATGAGGATGATGATGTCGATGCTGATGACAAAGCCATAGTAGCGTCATGCAACCCGCAAGCGATTATAGTTTCTGCCGTGGCCTTGCAATACCACAAAACATGCTCTAGTTTATACATGTGACTATTCAAGTTGCAATGACCAGTAATGAGCCCTACCATAAGTCGGAGGTCTTGCCGCTGCAACCTCAATAGATCTTTTGTAATGTTTTTGTTTAGGGCTAGGAAAGCAGCTTTGGCATGCCTGCAATCCTTCCTCTTGTCCCACATATAAAATATCCATAGTGTCCGAGCTTTTTAGTTGTCGTAAGGTGATTGCAAACCGACTACAACACCGCGCGCTGTCAAAGCAAAGAATATGTAATAATGCTTTCGAGCGTCAATCTCTTAGTGATACTAAGAATAAGTACTAAGTAGAAAATGGAAATCTGTCGCAGAGCTGGGTACACCTACTGGCCCTTCCCTGATTACGTAAGATCCTTACCTTTCAAACTTCTCTGTCCTATTCCGTACACTTTAATGATTATGTAGATTCGAATAGAATATGAAATGAAACGTGCAGTGAGAGCCGTAAATGGCTTTGATTTTACTCAGTATGGACAAGAATCTTATACATAACTGGAATTATTTGGTATAAGGTAGAAACCACATCAGTAGAGCCGTAGATTAGTTTGGTTCATGAACTGTAAACTTTCACACAACCCGAGCCTCTATTTGCAAAAAGTCAATGTAAAGAGTATTTCATACACCCACTATGGCTCCATTGAGCCAAATCACATAGGTAACATTTTTCTAACTTTATTAATGGCACTCCAAAAATTTGAAAAAAAAATTGGTTGCCTGTAAAGTCGGTATACGGGCGAAAGTTTTACGTGACAACGACTTTGAGACGAATGAGACGAATGAGAGCGCATAACGTGAGCGGAGCGTAACGCAGTTTCTTGAAGTGTCACCCGGCAAACCAATTTATAAGACGTTGTCACGTCAAAATCGGCCAAGTGCGAGTCGGATTCGCGCACGAAGGGTTCCGTACCGTATGGAAACCCCATTCCCCTTGCCGTTATAAATAGCGAGCAAAAAAACTCCTAAAAATCACGTTTGTTGTATGGGACCCCCCCTTAAATATTTATTTTATTCTGTTTTTAGTATTTGTTGTTTTAGCGGCAACAGAAATATATCATCTGTAAAAAATTCAGCTGCCTAGCTATCACGGTTTATGAGATACAGCCCGGTGACAGACAGACAGACAGACGGACAGACGGACATCGAAGTCTTATTAATAGGGTCCCGTTTTTACCCTTTGGGTACGGAACCCTAAAAATTTACATTGTTATTAATACGAGGATATCGAGCGTAGGCCATTAAATTAGTTGCTCTTTTTGTTATGGAAAATGAGTTTCCTATTATTTTCTTTCATAAAATCTTACTACATAGAATTTCATATTTTTGGATCTTATTATCTTTTGGCATTGCTTCAAGGAATTTCTAAACGATACGTAGTATATAAATTCCTTGCATTGCTTATAAAATATGGCGGCGTGATGGCGGCCTTGAACAAAAAACTAATTAGAAAATATGAAATCCGATTCATATTAAGCATTCAATGCGGTGTTTTTACTCTGCGCATTTATTTACCTTAATTTAATGGATTTTTGGATAGAAACAAAAAAAAATGGATTTTTGAGCTACTGTTAGTGTGGGCCCACTTTGCAAGATCCTTTTTTACACACAACAAGAATATCAGAAACACGAAAAAAAATTTGCTGAAATTTTTTTAGTACTTTTCTATACACCAATTACACATTCTAAGGCTGTACCTACAACTGACATTATTTATAACTCTATGTAAGAACGAGTGTAAAAACTTTAGCCTACAATTTTAAAAACAGCAGTTCAAAAATGAAATAGTGCCCAATGCAGACGTGAATCAAAATTACACTGTCGAACAAAACGTTTTTGTGTTAGGAGAATGAGTCGGCAAAAGATTTATGTTCAACCTATTGTCACTTTCGCTGCCATAAATATTAATATGATATTGATGTTTTGAAGAATTTAAAGGTTGAGGCAGATTATAGCGGCACCATAACTGCTCAGCTGTAGCTTGGCATCGTCGCCTCGAATTCAAGATAAGTACCAAGACTACTATGACGTACATATACGTCCTAGGAAGCTGTAAAATATCCTTTGTATTGAAAAGTGTAAGACCAAGCAAGATACCGTCCCTAACCAGCACCGAGTTTTGCCATCCACAGAGAGTTTCGCCACCGGAAAAACATATTTAATTAAGAAGGCTAATTATGAAGGCGTCATCGTAACTATAAAATCAATTAAGAATATTTCTGTTTCTTTTTCACTTTATGCATTTTATAGAAATGACACTTTTTACGTTGCTATAAAATTTTACGATGGCGCCTTTATAACTAAGCCTATTATTACTACATATCTAAAACAAACCCCCATTAAAAAGAAAAACAAAAAGCATTTCAGAAAGCCTAACAATTTGCCCCATAAGATATTTAATTTAAACTTGCAGTAAACAAAGAACTCTTCAATTCCAAGTAGAAGTGAAACTGCAAACTTAGTTCGAAGTTGCATTGCTTTTTCATACTGCGAGTATTATTACAAAAGGAATTAATTTCAGTAGTAGACTTGGCAGAAAGTTTGCAGACTTCTGTCTCGTTAGGACCAGCTTGTTGTTTGACTCGCTTTAATTCGATATTGTATTGAGTGACGAAACAACTGAAATGTTGAGCTGGACTGTTATGCTGTTAAATTAGTTTGTGTTGAGGTTGACATTAGACTCAATTTTAAGACGCCATCGTAAACTTAATAGTAAAGTAAAATAGTGTTCTCTGTATCAAATGCATCTACTCGTAGTAAAAAAGAAACAGGGCTACTCTAAATTGCTTTTATAATTACGATGACGCCTCTAAAATTGTTGTGTTGAACTGTATCCCACTTCTGATGCCCTAGCATTATTCGTAATAGAATCCCACTAGCCTCAAAATAATTTACAGGTTTTTGACATGAGCTAAGAACGCGGATAGTAAGAAGTCTTGTATACTTTGGAAATTGAAGGCAAGGAGACAATCTGTTTTTAACTTGTGACAATCTGTTTGTAACTGTGACTTGTAGCTTTAACTGATGCATTCTTTCGTGTATAAAACTACTTTAACGATACGCGGTAAATGTAAAAAAAAAAAAAAACTTCTGTCTCTTAAGACCGGCTTGTTGTTTGTCTCGCTTTAATTTGATATTGTATTGAGTAACGAATAGAGTAACGGTATAGAGTATACAGTTCCTCGTTTGCGGTAAAGGCTGTGAACCTTTGGAACGAACTGCCTCTTGATATTAAGCGGTGCACCTTCACTGGAAGCTTTCAAACGTCTTGTAAAAAGTCGTTATCTCTGTAAATAATTTGGTACTGTATCATATATTTCTTTCTGTTATTACATTATGTGCTTTATAATATTTTATGTATGTCAATCTATGTCTTGTCTATTTGTGTAGGTATTGTATGTAGTATTAGTTTTTAGGTCTATAGTGTATTTTTAGTATTTAGACGAGACGGGGAGTACCCGTCAAATATTTTTACCATATTCTTTTCCGTACATGGGTTGCCTGGAAAAGATCGCTTCCAGCGATAAGGCCGCCTATTGTTGCACTACCTTAAGAATTTCACCGATGTATTTCTTGTAAGTTTTATTTTGTGTGTACAATAAAGAGTTATTTGTTTGTTGTATAAGCTTCTGCACCTCTGCTATAGAAATAAATACTCATTTTCTTTGCTCTAACCACGCAATATCGAGATACTTGTACAGTAAACCATAAATAATAAATTGTTGCTAAGCTTTAACAATCTCTTTCGTCCTTGCAAGCTGTAAACCAATGCCCGCATTATTACAATTCCGTTACACAGTCTTGGCAACCCGATGAGACATAAGGTAAACGTACCAATGTACGGACGTTTTTGAACTTCGCTGACTTTGCAGTAATACTACGCTGAAACTAACAGACTTACAACAACAAAGTGAATATGACCATACAGGGCATTTATCTGAGTTTTATAATAATTAAATTTTATCTAATTTGTTTGTGCTGTAATGGGAATTAATACCCAAAATGTAAAAAAATACCCAAATGTACCAAACCGCGGACAATTTGTCCTAATGCGCGGAATGTCGTCCCAATTCCTGGACGCTATACGAAATTGAACTCTATTTGTTTTACATTAGAGTTTAAATAGCCTTTCTACCGTATTATTATTTGTATGAACTTTAAAATCGACCCAAATCTATTACAAATCGTCCTAATTCACGGACGCTATGTGAATTAGAACTCTATTTGCGTTACATTACAATTTAAATTGACTTTGTGTTGTATTATTTCTTACTATTATTAAAGAATATTTTAGTTAAAGCCATTCAAGGTGTTTTAAATAAAAGAAACAATGGTTTACATGCAATAAATTATATTTCAAACAAAAAAAAAATCACATTTTGAAAAAAAAATGCTGAAACGTTAGGTAGTTAGCACAATAGCATTGGTACAGGAACCGTATTTAGTCCGTGGCAAGATAATCGGCTTAAATGATCCCCAAGGTAACGTGTTCAGTCTTCCCATGCAAAATAAAATGCGTTCTTTTTTATAATTATATCCCACAGGTCCGTATAAGGCACCTTAGGTGACACATTTGTGTAATGATGATTTCACGGTAGTTAAATTGGATACCAGTCTCTAAGGCAACCTCAGTAGTATATTTACCTTTAGAGCACGGCGTACCTGGCTATCGTAGAAGTGGCGCAACATCTGGCGGTCGAAGAATTAATGCTTTCAGTACAAGAAAAAAAACAAGAAACTAAAATAGGGTGTGACTCAAACGCCCACTGTGTTGTCTGGGAATGTCCCAATACAAATGAGAGGAGAAATGCCGTACTTGACTTCATCTTCAGGCATTATTCAAATCTTGGCTCTGAGTATATTTTTTATATATATTATTCAAACCATGGCTCTGAGTATATTTTTGTAACGTCTTGGGAATCAATTATCGACATCATACTTGCTACGAGCAATATCTCTAAAACAATCAATGAGTGGCGCGTGGCAACTGATGAATACTCTGATTCCGAAGCACGAACCTGAAGCAGACCAATATAGCAACTTTTAGAAATAAACTCAAAATAGCTATAAACAGGAACCTTTTCAATAGCTAGAAAACAGCTCAAGAGAGAAAAGCATGAGCTAGTCATAAAGACCGATGTATCTGACGATATATTGCTATCTTGGAACATATACGCGGATAGTGCAAAAAACAAGCTTGGACTAAGAGACTCCCTTGCCCTGAGTAAAACAACATAAACTTTGCAAGCGGAAGCCACGGGCCTTTTGCTAGCCGCAAAAAAACAAAAACTTTTATATGAACTGAGCTTCTAACAGCTACTGGAAACAGTGAGGCCAAAGAAGTGATCATGTTCACAGTTGACAGTGCTGCTACTATTTATGAACTCAGAAGACCTGTAACAAGGTCAAAATTAATCGCTGCGCGTCATGCAACATTCCAAACTCTATCAAATAAACAGTGCGATGGAAAAAGAGTCACAGATCATGTTCAGGCAACAACATAGCAGACACGCTTTCTAAAGAGAGAAGATTCAGTTGTAACTTAGAAAATCAAATTGTTTTAAAATATTTTAATCTTAATCATATAATCTAAATCCCCATTTCTTAGTATTATAGTTGATTATTGTGTTGATATAATAATCAACTTTTACAAAAAAAAAATGGCTTAATCAAGAGACAGATTTTTACTCTGATACTAGGACTAGCTACGCGGCCCATACAAACGTCCTTATTTACTTTTTACTACCTATTTATGACAAATTAATGTTTATTATTTTCTATGAAACACCAAAAGTTTAGTATTTCATAAAAAATAAAAACAATATCAAAATCTGAGAACAATAAATCTTACTTAAGATAATCTTTTAAACACAATGTAATATTGTTTAAACTATATGTTGTAAATCGATCAAAAACAATTGTTTTTGTCATGCACAAAAAACAGTTTAAACAATACTAAAGCAAATTGGACACGACTGTTGTTTGAACCAGTCCAAAATAATTCTTAACTCCTTTGAATGAGACGCAACCGAATTATAATAATTGCTTTTTCACGGTTTTGAAAACGAAGTTCTTACATGCAAGGAAAAATGAGACTTATTTCAAGGCAGTAAGGTCGAGATCCAACCTTTGGTACAATGGGTTTAAAAGAACTGATGTGTGTCCCACTTCTCGGACGAAAAATGTGATTATTGTCCGTGCATTGGGACAAGTACGGGTTTTGTGAGTACCATTAGGCGGATACGCAAATATTATAAATAATCAACAAGATTATGTCTAGATTAGAGGTTATAATATTAGGTAATTTATCTAAGTATCGTAATAAAATAGCACACTTACCGTATCACATTACACAACTAAGAAATTATCTGAAGTTTATGACAGGGTAGACACCAAATTCAGCTACTGAATTAACAGATTAACGAAAATTTTACGACACCGCACTTTTGAGATCATTTGGTTTGGACACCATTACACTACGTGTACAGTTTTTCTTGTATAATACTTTGAAATATAACCAAGAATTTATTGTCATTCATAAGATTAAGTTAAACTTTCGTGGAAAATTACAAAAATTAAAAAACCGAGTAACGTCCGCGTTCTGGGACTCGTCCGCAATTACGTGCGTTTACCTTACGTACCAGACATGAAACAGACAAATGTACAGGGTTATTTCTAATCAATCAGCATTCTTTCAGGGGCTTGTTCTGTACATCAAAACAAACAACTTTTGTTCCACGACTTTTGTTAATTCTCAAAAAAAAAAGTTGTTGTTCCATAGAAAAATTTTGTTCACCCTCGACAAAATGTTTGGAACAGCTGATTTTGTTTGAGATTTAACAAAAGTCGTAGAAAAAAGTTGTTAGTTTTGATGTACAAAATAAGCTCCTAAGAGGATGCTAATTGATTAGAAATAACCCTGTATATGGTGATTTTATATTCAGTGCGTTTAAAGGCCGAACCAAAGTTCTTGGCGGGTGTGAAGCTACAAGCTCCGGATAACCCAATTCTGAGTCAAGCTCACTTAAAAGCTGCGCGAGGATTGGGTTATCCGCAGCTTATAGCTTACAGCCACAGCCGCCAAGATTTTTGATTCGGCCTATACATAATAAATTTGGCTCTTTCGTGGTTTCGCCCCGCAAGCTGTTCGGCCCGCGGGGCGAATCGACGAATACTCTTTTTGAAGGCCCTCTTTCGCATTGTTTGGAGCGGGGCGAAAAGGAGCATTCAAAAAGAGTCTTCGTCAATTCGCCCCGCGATCCACTTTTATATCTGTACATTTAATTAGAAAAGTAGTTAATGGAAAAAAATAAACAATTGCATTATATCAAGGGCATCATTCTATGAGTCCTATGGGGGTGTATGAACAAAAATGCTTATACTTTGTGTTATTCTTTTTGTAAACTGAAAGATTAACGGAAAGAGAATACTTACTCATATTTCACAAGCTTTTATAGATCACACTACCTGACATCAATCAAGAAGTAATGCAGACACCTACGACACAATATGAATTTCTCAGTACAGTTTCAACAGATTTTTTGTATTGTTGATTTATGTAAAAAATTATAGTTACAATAACTATTTTACTTAACTAGCAATATACCTATCTAATGTGTCTATGTTCGCTGGGGAGAAATCTTGGAACTCAATTTCGAAGCACAACGACAGAGTAGTGTCGCACACAAATATATTGAAAATACCTCAGTTGCTAGATAGGTACGTAGGAAATAAACGAGACTCATTGTCACCCTAGTAATAATATTACACTAAATTTCCGGAGGTGCGACCGCAGTTCTTGCACTGTTGATAATCATAGGTATGAATACCAGCTTTCTTTAATTGAAAGAAAGAAAGAAAAAGAAAGAAAATCATCTATTGACATAATATTACATTTACACATTCTCATATGAGGAAAAGGAGTATAAATGGTTCTATTATGGACTCGTCATTACTTACAGTAGTTCTATTGTTTTTCTAATCTACCTACATTACAAAAAAATAAAGTGTTATGTATATAAAATATTGTTTGCATGTCATCGAAATTGAAATGTTAAATGTCGGCGGTTGCCAAACATTCGCAGCATTAGCCTACGTACATAAATCCTATAGATTTAAACGAGTCAGCTGTAAAAGGGTATTGTCAAAAATATACCCAAAATTTAAATAATAGTAATACAATTGAATTATGTTATAATTAGTTAATATTAAAATAGAACTGTACATTATACATTTAAAAAAAGTAAATAGGCCTTGTCAAAAAAATTATAAGAAGAAGTACAATTTAATGCATTATTTTTTTTTTTTCTTTTCTATCATCATTATTTTAAAATAATTAATTTTACAATAATAAATATATATTTAAAATAATCAGATGTTAAATAAGCTAATCAAACAAAAACTTTATAGACTCAAAGTCATTCGAGAAAAAAAAAACAACAATATTGTCTTTTCATACTTATTAATATTTCCGGATCTAACTGTAAAAAAGTTTGTAATTTTTTAGTAGCGAAATGTGTTCTGAAATTATTAAGTTTCAATTAGCTGGATAGCTAGGCTAGCCTTGGTGTCAGAGTAGATAATTGCAATATTGATAGTATCATAAAAAGAAGAGAGAGAGAATAAAAATACATCCTTTTTAAAAGTTTGCTTAAAAGAATTCTCAATAGAGATATTTAGAAGGTATTTTATTCGCTTCGACGTTTGTATCCGGCACCGATGCTGCGAAGCCGTTTGATTTTTCTTGTTTACGAATTCAGCAGTATAGAGATGTAGTACTTTATTAGGGCGTTTACAGAAGAAGCGGTTTTTACCAACATTCCGCTTGTAATGTTTAATAATAACTGCGATTGTGGTTTAGAGCTTAAGAGGAGTGTGAGTTGTACTGTTTGCCGTCTTCTGTATAACATCAAGAGAATATTCAGTACATTTTTGATACAATTTACGTTCCGGCAGGAAACTCTTTTTACCCCTTAAATTTCAACAAAATTTTGTGTTTTTGATGTCAATCGCTTGAACAAAAAATATTGCACGTTCGTACGTCTTATTTTTTTTTCAGTAGAGTATTTTTTTCTGTATACTTTTCAGCCAAAGTTTTGCGTAAAAATATGACTTTTCAGAGGTTATCATTACTTATAGCGTTGTCATATTATGTCTCAGTAATAATAGTTGAATAGTACTAACATTTCCCCGCTCCCTCTAAAACCAGCCTGGCAAAACATTTGGTTTGATGCCAGATTATCTCGCGCGCACGCTCGAAAGATTTTAATCACTCAGCAGTGTTGCCAAGATGTCGCGCGCTCCCGCCAAGTTTCGCAGTTATTTTTTATTATGGTATCATTGGCTGTTTAGGTGACAAACTTGAAAAAGGAACGGTATGAAATAGACGCGGAAGTCTTTGTCTCAGAATTTGTTTACTATTTACTTCCTTATTTCTTTTGTTGAGTTTTCTTATGCTGATTCATGAAGTTTTGCGATGGTGGCGATGGTTGTCAAGAGTGTGATTTGCGGGGTTTTACATTGAGATGTATATTTAGAATTAGTGGTTAAAACTTTGATCATCATCATAATCTTAGCCATGTGCATTGCTGGACATGGACTATAATCAATCCTTACTACGAGTATAATATTATAAATCCGAAAGTGTGTTTGTTGGTTTGATCCTCTATAACGCGGCATGGGAGCAACGGATTGAATTGATTTTTCTTGTTATATTTCAAAGATCGGATAGTGACATAGGCTACTTTTCATCCCGATAAAATAAAAGGTTCCTAGGGTTAAAAGGCACAAAGTTAAAATTTCACGCAGGAGAAGTTATGGGCAAAATCTAGTCTTTAATAGCTACTAGCTTTATTCTTGGCTTCCCAAAGGTTCCATAAATAACATAATAATATATTTATATTCTGCATAAAATAGCTTATAACACTCTCTAACCTTTGAAATATACCCATGCCAAAAATCAAGCCGATCCATTGCTCTGTTACTGTGAAAGAGTAACAAACACACTTTCGAATTTATAAAATCAGCTGAGTGCCACCGTGGCTCGGATAACACGTTAAATTGTAGGCCCCGGTGAAATTAACCGTAAAGCGATGTCAGACGCCTTCTAGCGGTTTAAAAACTATGACACCAGGGCTAGCCACTCAGTCTATACGAGTACCTGCGAACCTACTTCAGTAAATATTAGCCTTCCGAAAATAAGTATTGTAAGAAAGAGTAAGTTCGTATAGGCCGGGTGGCTAGCCCTGGTGTCAGAGTTATTAAGCCTATTTTCTAAAAAATTATCATTCGTATTACAATCAGCGGATACCCAGACACAGACAAAAGGATGACTTTGCTAAATACTATCTACTAACGCGCAGACTCATCGTACTTAGCACTTACTTACTTAGAAATTTTTGACAGTTCATAAGCACGTATTTTAAAAGTAGCTACAACGTTTTACTAGTATTTCATACAACGCTCTCGGAATCCTGGCACGCCTCGCCGGATCAACCTCCGAACATTAACAATCTACACCGCATTCTGCCGCAAGCAATGTACTAAATTATCAACAGCATCACATATTCTAAAGTATAAAAGGAAAGGGAAAAGGAAGTACGTATTTTAGATACTGCTAAAACGAAATCGTTTCGACTTTCACGAAGAATCTTTTGAACTCAATGCTGTTGGAACAGAAATTGATTTTTCTAGTACGGATATCATGGACGTAGTACTGTTTGCCTGGACTAGCGCTTGACTGTCCCTTCATGTAGAATCTGTTCGTCCTCAAATCCAGGATAAACAAATACATGCAATGTAAGCGTGCTACACTTTAGACCACAGACGTTCCGTTGTACAGGAAGATTTCTCTTCCAAGTAACAAAATATACACTAATGTTTAATCTTTCTTTGAACTGGCTCACAATACAGTATCAAAATCTATGACAGGTCATTGCCATTTAGAGTTTTGAACTACTCCATCCCAAAACCCTGCCCGAACATCAGACCTGGCCATCAGTCGCGTGGAATGTGCTCTGCCCACTGCCATATCCATCCGCCGAAAATCCTTAAGTTAGGCCTAAATCCATAATTATAAATCCAGGATTACTTCTTCACCCACCAGTGGGTGTAGAAGTAATCCTTGTTTAGCCGTGCCGTGCACCCACTGCGTCAAAGTCGGAATTAAATAAAAATATCGATTTATTTTGTCGATAATTTTAAAATGAAAAATATTAAAATAAGTCAATTGTTTATTAAAACTAACTAATCTCTTACATATAATATAGACTTATTTATTTATAATATCTCAATTTGCCAATTTTTCATCAAGCTGATCGATCATATTTTTTATGCGTATTTGGTCACGAAGTCGCCTGATATATAGCGAAGTTGTAGCCGAAGATGGAGTATGTAGACCTAGAATATACCTATTCACTCTTGTATTAAAGATATCCAGATTGTAATTGATATGATTTTAATTTAGAGTGCTTTCCACACTAGATTTTATCTCAAAGAGTTATCTTTGTGATAAGCATTTCAAAAATCTGAAGCGAACGCAGGATTTGAACCTGCCCCTTCGGTTCGCTTCAGATTTTTGAAATGCTTATCACAAAGATAACTCTTTCAGATTGTAATTGTCAGGAAACAATGACGGAAGTATCTAGTGCATTCCAATTTCTGGCGGTCCGCATTATGAAGGATGAAGTGAATCGCTTAGTACGAGCATTAAGCTTAAGCTTAGCTACTGGGTGCATTCAGACACTGTTAACTCAGTAACTTCCCCACAAGTACGTGAAGGAAACTTTTCCATTTCAATACATAAAAACACTTCACGGTTTGTCGCGAAGTTGCCGCGGCCAAGTCCGAGATTTATTTGTTAAGGTTTATTCGTTAAGATTTATTCCTAAGGGCGTGAGCATACTTACGGAAAATGTTCTTTAAATAACATTTTATGTAACACAACTTTAGATGAAATTCGGCATGAAGGTAGCTTAGACTTTGGATTAACACATAATTAAATCATAAATTTATATTACACAATGAAATATGAATATAGTAGTTTATGCAACTGTCATATAATGAAGAATGTCACATAATAGTAACACTCGTTACTATTATGAAACTCGCTGCGCTCGTTTCATAAACCTCACTCGTGTTTTAATACCCGGGTTATATGCAGTTGCATACACTACTTTATCTTCACTAATAAAAACGTGTATTGTCACTGGCGCCGCTGCGCGCGCAGGGCGGCCAATCAGGAGCGAGCGCGCACTTGGCGCCGCTGCGCGCGCAGGGCGGCCAATCAGGAGCGAGCGCGCACTTGGCGCCGCTGCGCGCGCAGGGCGACCAATCAGGAGCGAGCGCGCACTTGGCGCCGCTGCGCGCGCAGGGCGACCAATCAGGAGCGAGCGCGCACTTGGCGCCGCTGCGCGCGCAGGGCGGCCAATCAGGAGCGAGCGCGCACTTGGCGCCGCTGTGCGCGCAGGGCGACCAATAAGGAGCGAGCGCGCACTTGGCGCCGCTGCGCGCGCAGGGCGGCCAATAAGGAGCGAGCGCGCACTTGGCGCCGCTGCGCGCGCAGGGCGGCCAATCAGGAGCGAGCGCGCACTTGGCGCCGCTGCGCGCGCAGGGCGGCCAATCAGGAGCGAGCGCGCACTTGGCGCCGCTGCGCGCGCAGGGCGGCCAATCAGGAGCGAGCGCGCACTTGGCGCCGCTGCGCGCGCAGGGCGACCAATCAGGAGCGAGCGCGCACTTGGCGCCGCTGCGCGCGCAGGGCGACCAATCAGGAGCGAGCGCGCACTTGGCGCCGCTGCGCGCGCAGGGCGACCAATCAGGAGCGAGCACGCACTTAGCGCCGCTGCGCGCGCAGGGCGGCCAATCAGGAGCGAGCGCGCACTTGGCGCCGCTGTGCGCGCAGGGCGACCAATCAGGAGCGAGCGCGCACTTAGCGCCGCTGCGCGCGCAGGGCGGCCAATCAGGAGCGAGCGCGCACTTGGCGCCGCTGCGCGCGCAGGGCGACCAATCAGGAGCGAGCGCGCGATGTTATAATGAGATTTTACGATATCGATGTGGATATTATAACATCATGTGAAATTGCTTAAATTGAGTGTTTTGTTGTCTGCGCTATAACAGTAGTCATTATAAGTCAAGTATTGGAAACATAAGTAGAATGTTACAACATTAGTGTAGATAAAGTTATTTATTTATTTTAATATACAAAATGTTCCTGCATGTAAAAGTTGTCATTTACTGTTGACAGAAATGGCGAGATAAAGTTCACCGGGTCAGCTAGTCATAAATAAAAGAATATCAAATTGAAAAAATAATCATTTTATCAAATAAACATTCCACTACCTATTTGTATTAAAATATCATGCGGATTTTGGTAGCTACGCGAGCGGCTTTGGTCTACATTTAACTTGTCGAATCCTACCTCTATAGGTAAGTTCTCTTTCATTGATGTTTTTCCTATTATGAAGGCCGAACATAGCCAGGAGTTGTATACTCGTAATTGAAGTAAACAAAATAACTTTTAGAGTCACATGCTATGCTTCCCATTTTCTACGCACAATTCTAAAAATTGGGCTCCAGGAACGCTTTATCACACTGATACTCGTATATTATGCTCACTTGCGTCTCCAATATAAAGAAAATATTTGCAGCCAGCATGCTGGGCACGCTGCCAACTGGCAGTGGGCTTGAAGGGTCTGTGGATGATCCAATGCTTGTTATATAGTAGTAGTTTATGTTGTTTTAGATTATATTAGTCTTGTATTTAGTGGTAGTAAATAAAGTCACTAACCCTTAAAAATATAAAGATATACATAATAATTATTATTTTTCTCAAATAATGGAACCAGCTAGGTACTTCCACCGTGTACTTAATTCGAATAGTTCACTCGAATCGATTTAGGTATATAATTTTTATATTATTGTTGATTTGTCAAAAACGCCTCAGCCAATTTCGATAAAATTTAAACCTCGGTCTACCTCGGGATTATACCCTTTTGATCTATTATATTTTTATTTAAAAAGCTTCATGAAGGATGGAGGTAGCACGGAACAGAAAGGAGTGGAAGGAATTGGGGGAGACCTTTGTCCAGCAGTGGGACAGTACAGGTTAAATAACACAAAAAATAGGTTCACAATTGACGAAAATACCGATGAGCATACAGAAAAATACATTCAGACGAGCCTATGTTCGTCTGTGTGTATTTTATGTCACCTCTTCTTTTTTGAAAGTCGATAAAGATTGACATATTTTTTAAAAAATCATTGAAAATTGGATCCCAATTTGTTATTGCATGGTCTGGATGCGTCCTAAAAATTTCTTCTTTAATTTTGACGCTCCCGTAAGGCGGGAGGAATAAATATCTTGTGATTTATTATTGCGAATTGAAATGAGAATCGGATATAAG
Source organism: Hypomecis atomaria (assembly GCA_964007245.1). NCBI lineage: Eukaryota > Metazoa > Arthropoda > Insecta > Lepidoptera > Geometridae > Hypomecis > Hypomecis atomaria. Next base: position 17,001,351 of record OZ023300.1, on the reverse strand, counting down.
GCATTGTTGTGTAAGATGTTCTATTTTGATATAGAGCGAGCGGAGGGCGCGACTAGGGCATAGGAACTGTGATCACGAACTTTTACTGGTCATATTTTTCTTCAATATAGAAACATTAGTAGGTAAGGACATATTAAAGGATACTTGTGTATTTTTTTGTAGCAAATCTTTCTCTTTATCAAATAAAAGTTCTAGTAAAACTAAATAAAATTAACAATATTATTAAAAATACGTACGGGCTAAAACTTAAAATTTCTTATCGAGAAGGCATATTACTCTATTGATGATTTTTGAAAGAAAGAAAATAATATTGTAACAACAATCATTTTGAGATATAATTTTTTTGTAATAATTTTAGTTTAATATTACCTACGTGACTATGTTTTTCATAACCAAATAGTTTTGGTATTTCTAATTGAATGAATTATGTATTAACAATATATTAAATTTTGCATACCATAATGGTTAGAACATGGCGATCTACGTATTTATTGACTACATCGTATGAAAATTGGAACAACTGGGTTTTGCGAAATAAAATTGAATTGAATAATATCAGAGGCATTCAGGCGAGGCTAGCCACCCGCCCTATATGAATTTACGTACAGGCACTAGGATTTAGGATCACCGCAATTTTGGCATGGAATAAGTAGGTATCGGGTAGGGATGCCGTGGTGGTCTAGAGGTAGTGACGCCCGCCTTACAATCGTGAGGTCGTGGGTTCAATCCCAGTCCCGTACCAATGAGTTCTTTGGAATTTATGTACGGAATTTCACACCACTGGCTTTTCGGTGAAGGAAAACATCGTGAGGCAACCTGCATATGTCCGTAGAAGAAATTCGATGGCGTATGTGAATCCACCAACCCGCACTGGGCCAGCGTGGTGGATATGGCCCAATCACCCTTCGTGGGTAGGCCTACGTCCTGCAGTGGACTATTAAAAAGGCTGATACAGTACAGTACAAGTAGGTATCGTAGCCGACAGATTTTGCGTGATTTTTAACCGACTTCCAAAAAGGAGGAGGTTCGTCTGTGTGTATCTTTTTTTGGGTATATTCATCGATAATTTCGCCAATTCTGAACCGAAACGAAAAATTCTTTTTTAGTTCGAAAAGGTATACTCCCGAGGTGGACTCATTTAAATTTTAAGTAAATCGGCTAAGCCAAAAATCAACAATAAAGTAGGTAAAGAATTTCTGCGAAATATTCGAATTTTGTACTCGAGGGAAAGCGGTTTTGTATTTTTTTTTTTTTATTATGTGATTTTGAATAGTATGCCTATTTATTTTCTAGTTACTCTAGATTGAGAGAAACCTTCTTTAGTAGAGTTACTGCACAGTTTTCGTTTAGTCAAAACAATTTGAGGTAGAGAATTCATTATTCCATGTATATGTTTGTTTAAAACTGTATACTTTGATTTTTTCAAACTTCCTACCCAAATGGTATTTTTTTATGTGCCTATGTATGTATCAATGAGAATTTTTACAAGCTTTTAATTAGTTTTACAGACAGACAACGGGTCCTGTCTGTCGGTCTGTAATCAAATATTGCAAGTTAATTTTGATTCACTTCCCGGTTACTGATTGAGCTGAAATTTTGTACACATGTGTAAATAGCGTGACATTGCAATATTATGATGACATGGTGCTGATCTGATGATGAAACTGGAAGGTGGCCAAAGGAACTTAGCAATGAAACGACACAACCTCATCGAGTTTGGGTACATTTGAATGATCTTGGCGAGTAGTTTGTCTTTTATTGGTAACCAGGGTCTGATGGTGGAACTGGGTACATTTGAATAATCTTGGCGAGTAGTTTGTCTTTCATTGGTAACCAGGGTCTGATGGTGGAACTGGAAGGTGGTCATAGGAACTCTGTAATGAAACGACGCAACCTTATCGACTTTCGCCTCATTTGATTCGTCTTGGCGAGTACTTGTTCAGTAAAAGCTTGTTTTAAAAAAGTGAAGTTTTTTTTTAAATCTAGTACTTGTTTACACCGTTTACAGACATAAAATACTCCTCGTTTGTCGACGGGGTTAAAAACGTTGGCCGAGACGTCGACACATAACGAGTAGAAAAGTCTGCTCGATAGCAATAGGTCAAATGCTTATTGTTGATTGTCCAATTCATTGTTGATATTTGTCGACCTTTCTGAGAATCTCCTTTGATTCGAGATAAGATTTTTGATTAGTTCTTTTGTTATTTTTGTTCGAGACGTTTAAGATCTATGCCTTTTCTTATTTGCGTTGTCTCATATTCTCTGCTCAATTGGAGAGGATTCGATTCATTCGTACTTCTCTAGATTTCAAATCGAATACTTTTCGCTCCGCATCCACTCTAATTTTCTATCTGTGATTTAATCTTCTATCTTCTTACGTGTATCTCTAGGAATTCATACACCCTAGCATATCAATTAACTCATAAATAAGTATTGAAAACATATATAGAAAACTAATTAATAAGCCCTTCTTTGTAAGTACATAGGGGAACAATAAAGTATATACTATTTCTCATGGTTATGGAATACTGTTACTATGGAACTAACACTAGAAATAGCGAAAGGAAACCAGCTGTTCCATAGAAAAAAATTGATGCAGTTGCTGTTTTTAATAATATACTACAATAATTACATCCATTGGCTAAAGGAACCATAAATGTATTCCATCAGCAACAAATATTTGATAGAGTAGTATTTATTGTTTAGCTGAAATAAAGTACTGTACTGTACAAGTATTTGAATAGTCCACAGCAGGACGTAGGCTTATCCACTAAGGATGATTGGGTCATATCCACCACGCTGGCTCAGTGCGGGTTGGTGAATTCACTTACGCCATCGAATGTCTTCTACGGACGTATGCAGGTTGCCTCACGATGCTATCCTTCACCGAAAAGCATGATTGTGAAATTCCGTACGTAAATTCGAAAGCAATGTACCCACAAAGTAATTAAATCTGTTTAAATGGTTCGACTTATTCAGTGATCGCTCGAGGGATACTCGTTCACGCGAGCGAATTACCACCATTTGATTTTACCTATTTTTTGTGTCATTAAGTCGCTCGCACTTACAAAGTACAGACATAAGAAAAAGTATTTAAACCAAATAAGTTGAATACCTACCTTACTAACAGCCGTGGCTATGACCACGTTGGCTGATTAAGTAGGAAGTTAAGTACTGACTATATATTTATTAACATTTCGATTCAGAGATGCAGAATGAAGGGAGTGATTCAGTGTTTTCTTTTATCACATGCGCACAAGCTCTTGCTGTTATAGCGCTATCTCTTTTTAATTTAAATAGCAAATCCGTGTATTGTTATTGTACTCGTATATTGTTAGTGACTCGGTATAGGCTGGGTCATAAATCATAGTAAAATAAGAGCAGTGAACATTTTGCTCGGGTACAACGCCAATATCGATAACGATGAGTTTATCGTAAAAGCATCGCATTGTAATCGTGTATAGTGAATTAGTGATCTGACGTAATCCAACGATTCCAATTTAGAATTTTCGTGCAATTTCGTGCAATTTTACGTTTAGTCTTCTAATATAAATAATTTTAAAAATCTTATTATAGTATAATGTAATGAAATATTGTTGGACTTCATGATTATTTTTCATTTCATAGTGTTGTTTGAATGTTATTTATTTTGTTATTAGAAAACTGCGTACAAATTTTTCATATAATATTAACCTAGATAAAATGCAAATAAATAAATTTGTGGCCGAGTGATTAAATAAAACATGTAAATTAAGAAACGTATGTAAATTTCATTGGTTGCAATAAATAATAAATAAATAAATAAATATATCTTTATTGTACACCAAAAATTACAGTAATATACAATAGAATTTACACAAAAAAAATGTTGTACAAGGGCGGCCTTATCGCCTTTGGCGATTTCTACCAGGCAACCTTTGGATGGACTGGACACGAAAAATAGAAATACGGTCGGTGGTGTATAAATACAGGGAAATTAATAATGAGAGAAATAAAATACTTAGATACAACAATAAAAATAAACAGATAAAGGTATATTTTATAAACATACATAATATACATATCTTATAACCTACATATATATATATACAAATACATAAATACCAATTTTAGCTAACATATGGAAAGATAATGCTGATAAACGAGACTTTTAAATATGGGGAGGGATTTAGCCTGTCTAATAACAACAGGCAGTTCATTCCACAGCAGGACAGCTCTCAAAGTAAAGGATTTGGTATAGGAAAGGTTTGAGTGGGTGGAGGATTTGAATTTTAGTTTCAGGGCACGAGAGGATCTCAAAGAATTTGAGTGACCCTGAATGAATTCAAAGCGTTCTTTAAGATAGACAGGAGTAGAAGGAACGAATAGGATTTTATAAAGAAGAAAAAGGATATGACTATTACGGCGAAAGCGGATGGTAAATGATTTGAGTTTGAGTATTTTTTTGTATTGTTATGTTTTTTTGGTATATTTATTAATATATTATTGATTTATTAATATAATTTACCTGAAGCTCTGTTTTCTTTTATTTCAAACACGAATTGTAAAAAAATATTGTAAATACAAATAAACTAGGTCATCATCATCCATAGTCTTCTCTATCCCACTGTTGGATATAGTGCCCTAATATAGTGCCATCTGACTTGATAAGTACCTATACAAAATTTACTAAAACGTTTTTGTAGCTGACTGTACATAAAATCGCCGTCAAGCGAGTTAACGACACAAAAAATAGGTAAAATCGAATGGCGGTAACTCGCTCGCGTGAGCGAGTATCCCTCGAGCGAATCACTGAATAAGTCAATTTTTCTATACCATTTCCACTAAGCTTTTTAAAGTCGCATTTAAATAAAACCTGCACATTAGCATTATTCACGTGTTTATAATTCGTTTTGTATTTTAATTGTGTGCTTCGAGTGAAATTCAAATTGTGGCAACCCTCGCCTTATAAATATGTATGGGGATGAACGTCGGGATGTGTAAATGATCATTCCTTTAGTATTAGACGGTGGTCAGAGGATTGTAGAATTTATTTTGCGATAGATTAGCTTAGAGTCAAAGTCTCAGTACAATAGATAATTAGATGATCAAACGTAACTTCCTGTAAGTGTAGTCGATCCTTAATTATACAGCCTTTCTTTCGAAAGGTATATTTAAAAACAATCATACCTTTTGTAAAATAAAAGATACACATCATTTGAATACCCGATACAAAAATAATCTTAGCTTACCATACTCAAGAATAAAAATGTTGAATGAAAGCCCCTACTATATGGCAATCAAAATTTACAATAAACTACCAATAGACATACGAAAAGAGCCGAAACCAACAACATTTAATTTAAAATTGAAACAATTTTTATCTTCGAACTGTTTTTATTCTTTAGAAGAATACTTTGAATTTAATAGCTTCAGGATCTTAGTATAGGTACTAACAAGAATGAGATGTATATTTATACAACGATCAGCTGCCCAATAGATTTACATAAGTACAAATTATTTCGAAACTTTATATAGCGCCCTAGTATGTAATTTGCAATGCCCGAAAAGGGCGACTAAGTTTGTAAGTGCAATTTTTTAATATATGACCTTTGTAACACTTAGTGGCAAATAAATGAATATGAACTTGTAGTGTTCGGGCAACGAACTAAGGTTAGCTGAAGTACTCCTGATTCCAAACACGAAAGAAACCAGATGGACTCTCTAACTACACTTGAATTAAATGCATTGTCAAAAATTGCGCTGACAAAAATAAGTAGGCAAGCTACTACATCGTATTAAAAGCTGTCATTTGGAATCAAATTTATCTGGCTCTCCAATGAGTGAAGGTATCGAAAAAAAAGACGAATATTAATTTAACTAACAAGTACTAATTAAATTAAAAATTTAAAAAACCCCCGACACAAAAACCTAACTAAAAAAAGTACGAAATACTGAACCCAATAGATCATGTTTAAAACGAACTTTATCTATCTCGTAAGCGAGAGGTACCAGATTCGTATAACCATTTTGGGCACATTTGTAGAATTTTGGTTCTTCCACCCCCACTTTAACCCACCATAACTCTTAAACGGCTCAATCGATTTTTATAAAACATAGCTAAGAACACTCTCGACTAAGTCTCCTTTCATCCAATAAAAACTAAACTGAAATCGGTTCAGTGGTTCGGGCGCTATGATGCCACAGACAGACAGACAGACAGACACACAGACAAACAGACACGTCAAACTTATAACACCCCTCTTTTGCGTCGGGGGTTAAAAATAGCTATGAACACTTTTCGATAGGCAAGCTATCATAGGCGTGTTCGGAAATAGATAACATTTGATAAAAAAAATGTCTCATCTGGTTGCCACGTGGGTGATAGTTGTTCTTCAACGTCTCTCCCCCTATTCAGAAAAACTCGTCGAGAGCGATACAAATTCTCTCAACAGTTTTAAGGCTTCGCTATTTGTGTGCGAAAGATTGCCAGACTTTTCTATGTACAAAAAATCTTAAATGTTCCTAAATATCTTCAAGGTTTCAGAGTCGAGTTTAGAATTGTTGGGACATGTCGTGAATCCTATTGGCAGCCTGTGTCAAACGAAACAGTGTTGTAACTATAACGGTTTGCATAGATTTTCAGGTGTATACGTACAGGATTATTCCTAATCAATTAGCATCATTCTAGGGGGCTTATTCTGTACATCCAAACTAACAACTTTTGTTCTGCAACTTTTGTCAAAACTCAAAAAAAAATTTTGTTCCGTAGAAAAATATCGTTCACCCTCGACAAAATGTGTGGAACAGCTGATTTTTTTTGAGTTTTGACTTAAGTAGCAGAACAAATGGTGTTAGTTTTGATGTACAGAATAAGCCCCTAAAAGGATGCTAATTGATTAGAAATAACCCTGTATACATCATAAATCACTTTTACTATAGAGGTTTACACGGAATTTATATTTGAATTGAGGAAAAAATCGGGTGTCCTATACAAAAGGTTTATTGACGGTACTTAACTAGATCTGTATATTTATAGCTTCTCTCTACAAAAGAGTTCTAACATGTACAGCATAGTCGCTCAGTACTTGTATGTATTTTAACTTGGCTTTTCTAAAATACGCAATCAATTTTCATAAACTGTCCATTATATTATCACTCGTATTAAAAAACTTTAAAAAGTCTTTATGGTCTCTCAAAAAGTTCTTTAACGCCAGAAAAATACTTCTCTACCGCAATACCATGGCAAATCAAAAATTATAATTAAAACAAAACAATGAAATCACTCCAAGATATTCCAGTTCCGCTATTATACAATTACAGATGCAAATGAAATGAAATTACGGATTGATTACAATATAATAACTTACAATAGGTACCTTGATTGTTTGACACTGGCATTTAACCCAATCCACCCCAATCTTATAAACAATTCATAATACTAACCTTACATTAGAGAAATACCTTTATGATGCCTGAATGACTTAATACTAATTTAATATTTCACACCAACTTAAGCTCTAGAGTCTTGTAGAGAAAGTTCAATATTGTGTGGACTCTCTCATTTAATGATGAGGTTCAATATGTGGACAGGTAATGACCGCGTTTCACGTATTGACAAACAAACTAGAGGGTAGTTTTGGAAAAGTTTCGGGTGCGGTAATAGATTGGACGTAACGGTATTGCTAGGAGTATTTTTGGAGGCGACTGAATATGGTGACGTCGATGGTGAGTTAATAATAAATATTTGCTTGCAAATATGTCATCACTATCATCATTATCATGTTAAGATTCTGTCGTAAGACTGCTTATTTGGCAGATAAGTACGTGACGTACTTACAGATAACCTATTTACCAACACGCATTAGGTCGGCGCGATTGTAAAGATTCGATCGCTTTTCGTGAGTAGGCCTATTTTAAACGAACTTTTAAAATACCACAGATATTATAATATAGCTATTGCACCCGATGTGAAGTGATTCTAATAGGGCCACATCTCGTTGCTATTGGTTTTGTAGTTTTACTTTGAGAATGAAAAATAAAAATCCAAAGAAATAGTCGTCTCTTCAAAAGATAGAAAATCACGTAGAGTATTGCATTTACAAATCAGATAAAAGAGACAACAGATATCATGTCTTAAAGGGAGGTCAAAATACTAGCAAAATAATAGACTACAAATACAGAGCTATTACAACCTGTGACTGCAAAGCATACCTAGAAATAAATCTACCTTACTTTTAGATGCAGTTGTAACTGTGGTAATGACCTATAATTACATTTATGCAAAGACATTAAATAATCGGCCAAATACGACTCGGACTCGCGCACGGAGGATTCCGTACTGTATGGGAGCCCCCCTTAAATACTCATTTTATTTTAATTTTATTATTTATTATTAAAGTGAATATACAACTAAATATTATGAAAAATATCAAGCATCTACATGTTACCATTAAAATATCTACCGAAAAACGCCTAAAAATCAGGTTTGTTGTATGGGAGCCCCCTTAAATATTAATTTTATTTTGTTTTAGTATATTTTGTTATAGCAGCAATAGAAATACATCATCTGTAAAAATTTCAGCTTTCTAGCTATAACGGTTCATGAGATACAGCCTGGTGACAGAGAGACGGACAGCGGAGTCTTAGTAATAGGGTCCCGTTTTTACCCTTTGGGTACAGAACCCTAAAAAAAGGCTAGTATAATTGACCGAGCGTTAGCGAGGTCTCTGAGTCTAATGGGACGAGCCGGCACTTGAGCTGTCAGATGTATGTTTGTATGTTTCTTTGTTCGACGATAACTCAAGTACCGCTCAGCTGATCTCCATGAAATTTAGCATACACGTAGTTTATATATATAGAATTGTTAAGTTCGAATATGAGCATCTTCTGTTCAGTGGTGTCGAAGATACCAGGACCGGTGGTAAAAAGAGGCAAAACGGCGCCACTTTCTGCGGGAGTTGCGGAGTAAAATTACTGCACGCTCGAGTATTTTATTTAAAATTGTAAGAATAACCGCTCATGTTCACGCAAAATTTATTAATTATTTTAAGAGTAATATTTTGTTTGTAATTGTTCAGGCAAATTTCATGATAATATTTAATTTGTAATAATATTTATGTAATATCAAGCCAATTTTGGACGCCTAGCGCCACCTAGTGCTATCAAAGTGTAAACTTCACTTAGCGGTTGTTAGTGTTGTGTTCCGTACCCAAAGGGAAAAACGGGACCCTATTACTAAGACTTCGATGTCCGTCTGTCCGTCTATCTGTCTGTCACCGGGCTGTATCTCATGAACCATGATAGCTAGGCAGCTGAAATTTTCACAGATGATGTATTTCTGTTGCCGCTATAACTATAATAAATACATAATAAATACTAAAAAGAGAATTAAATAAATATTTGAGGGTGCCATACAACAAACCTGAATTTTTAGACGTTTTTCGCTCTATATTAATAATAGTAACAGGTAGATGCTTGAAATTTTCACAGAATACTTAGTTTTATATTCACTTCAATAGTAAATAATAAAATTAAAATAAAATAAATATTTAAGGGGGGCTCCCATACAGTACGGAACCCTCCGTGCGCGAGTCCGACTCGTACTTGGCCGATTATTTCTGTAACTCTTTTCTCAGGTTAGGTGTCGCCACTTTGTATGAAATAAACTCATAGCTTGCTTTAGACCGATTCCGCGACTGTTCGGAATTAATTCATTCTCATCTCACGTCAGCACGGGTAGCATGGCAAAGGGAACAAACCATTTTTTCCACTTTTAATGTCAGTTGTCATTGTCAATCCATACTTTACTTCCGCTTTGAGGGGATATAATGGCGGAAAGACAATTTGTCCCTTTGTCATGCTACCCGTGCAGGAGCGTTCAGATAGAGTAGGAGTTGTCGCAAACATTTTTTTTATTTCTTTTATTTTATTTATTCATACACAAAAAAAATCACAATCGTTACAAAAGTTCAACTTAAATATAATTATATTATGATCTGGATTGTAATTCAAATATATGTGTACACAGAAAAAGTAATTGAATGAGTAGACATAGATTATTGTTCTATGAAGCCCGATATGCTACATTATGCGACTTCTGCGAGTGTTAGATTCCATTCAGTATGACCAGTGTAGCATAATTCAAACATTGTAGCAGAACAATAGCAATTTCAGGCAGAAACTTATATTTTAAATATTTCACCTAATGTAATCTATTTCATTCAAAATTGTTTAAATAATCGACCAAGTACGAGTACGACTCGCGCGCGAACGGTTCCGTACTGTACGAAACCCCCTCAATATTTACTTTATTTTAATTTAATTATTTATTGTTAAATTGAATATACAACTAAATATGCTGTGAACATTTCAAGCATTTACCAGTTACTATTATTAATATCGAGCGAGAAACGGCTAAAAATTCAGGTTTGTTGTATGGGAGCCCCCCTTAAATAAAAATTTTCAGCTTTCTAGCTATAACGGTTCATGAGATACAGCTTGGTGACAGACAGACGGCGGAGTTGTGGATATGTGGTGGTGCGTCGGCGGTAGGTTGCGTCGTCGAATAACAACTCACTATACGAATATTACGTATTTATTGTCTCACAGTATTTATGATATAAAATAGGAATAGCGCGAGGTCTAAGTCCGGGGCGGACTACTAGTAAAATCTTTTTAAAAACCTCTTTTGATGTTGGTCATTACCAACAAGGCTTTAAAAAGAATAATAAATTTTAATAGTATCTTTTTTGATTGTAGTTTTGTCACAAGGAATAGCTAAAAAAATTATATTGTGCATAGTTGTGCATAGTTGTTCCATTAAGAATACAATATGTTTCAGATGTCCAACTAGTTGTGCGAAAGCAGTTGGTTCATGAGGAACTCCTCGAATCAAAACTAACGTACATACGGTACCTACGGTATTGACATTTTCTCCTACAACATTTTCTCTCATGTAATCGAAAGAATTCTGAAGCATCAGTATGACATTTCATTTCTCTACCACCCAAACGACGTACGTGCCCAACCAAAGCCTCCTCCTACGGTATATTAAGTAGCCAAACGCGTTCACTCACGAACCATTCAGTTTTGATTCACGCGTGGCTTCCTAATAATAAGCCCCGAAATGCCTGATTGTCACACGCTCAACCCTCGACCCTCGTCCGTCCTAATCATGCTCTTTCCCAGTTATTCGCAGCAAAATCAAATTATTCAAATATTTAGACAACACTGCTCACCACTAATGAATTTAGATTAGTCTGCCCGGAATTAAGCCAGCTTCGGAATATGAATTGGCCGTTGATTGGCCGGCAGGATAGTGGACACTTTGCTCTGAGTTTAATGAGCCTCATTTGTTATAAGGGATGGAAGCGGTTTATAAATAAAGCTGGGAATATAAATAACTTTATTTGAGCAACAGTGTTTCTAAGCAAACGTTTTTTAGGAAACGCTCTTGAGCTGAAACTTACGAGAACAATTTTTTCGAGACAGCACACCACAACATCAAATTCTTTGTTTTTGTCTGTTTTAGCACTCGATCAGAGGTCACAAAGATATAGATTTCTTCTTCTTTTTTTCCTCTGTGGTAGTAAGTTGCTTCTTTTTTAGGTCTGGATAGTAAAGCAAGTCGGCTAATTTGTAACTCTGACTACAATTCTATCAGACACCACAGTTACAATGTCATTGAAAATTTAGTATAGAAAATGCAAGTCTCGCATCACAGGAATGGTTTTCTCCCGTAAAAAGTTTCAGGATCCAATACAAAAAAGGGAGAAAGGAAAAGGACAAAACGGAACTTACAAAAAAAAAACCTTTTGGTGATAGAACACTTTAAGCATAAACACATTGGTAGAGCTGCTCTTTCAGATCGTCGACGGCGTCGTCAGTGCACCTGCGAGCCTTGGAGCTGCAGCCAGAGAGGTGCTCGCAGGATTGCTCGTTGTGGCGGCGAGCATTTGTCAAGCTCAGATCCAGCTCGTATCCCAGGGTTACTGCTGCTCTGGACAAGTCTTTGATGCAGGTCTCTACGTCCGATCTGAGAAGTAAAATTACTATGCCACTTTTTTCTCGAAGCAACTGCACGCAACAAAATTCAGGTAAAATAAAGCTTGCTAATTAGCCCAGCAAATTGCGCAGGATCGCGCTGGCTGCAACCCACTTCCAACTGGTCTTATTAGAGATCCATAGGGAAGATCTATGTCCAGTGGACGTCTTATAGCTGATAGGTGGATGGAAAAGAACTAAGCTGCAGGTTTCCTTCCAATATTATGGGAAATCTATAATTAGAATGCTTATCTCTAGCAGTGGTCTTCTTTAAGCTGATAGCTAATGCTGTTGTACAACTTTTATATTAGAAAAATATGTACTAATACCGTTTCTCCTGCTGTAAGTCTACAAAGAAGTCTGAAAAGCCTAGAAAAGCACTATCTCAGTTCAATAGTGAATCGCCTATGACTAAAATAAAAATGAATTAGTCTTTCTACATGTTGCAATACGGTCACGTATTTTTAATACAGAATGGAACAAACTTCTGCATCGCGCGATGTGTCTTCCCAAACCCGAAGACTTTAGCCACGTCTTCGAGTGTGGACTGCATGTGGCTGCGCGTGATGCTGATCATCTCTTCGGCGTAATTTCCCATTTTGGCGATGGAGGACCTGGCTTCTTCCGTACACGCGTAGACAAGGGCTACGTGCTTGTTGGCCAAGGTACGTGCCCAGCGACGTTCTTCGTGGCACATTTCTGAAAGAGTACAAACGTAGATTCCCTTAGTTGGGTATTGTCTCGTCAACATTTTTGTGGCTGTTCAACTTTGACACTAAACTAGGTCTAGTAGCAAGGTCACAGCTATCTTATAAATGAAAGAAAGAAAAATATGCTGTCAAAAATAACAACTTAATAAATGAGGTATCTGCTAGAACACAACCAAAAATTGCCTAACTCAGCGTATCTGAAGTTATTTCAACGTAGCTTTTGCAGCATGGGATGTCCACTGTGAAGGTGGACTGACTGATGACCGAAGTTAAGGCGAAAAAATAGCGATGGATGCAAGCTTCTTAAGATTATTTTCATTGGAAATCTATAGAGGAGTCTATACAGGGTTATTTCTAATCAATTAGCATCCTTTAAGGGTTTTATTCTGTACTTCACAATTAACAACTTTTTTCTCAAAAAAAAAAATTGTTCCATAGAAAAATATTGTTCACCCTCGACAAAATGTATGGAACAGCTTATTTTTGAGTTTTGACAAAAGTCGCAGAACAAAAGTTGTTAGTTTTGATATACAGAGTAAGCCCCTAAAAGGATGCTAATTTATTAGAAATAACCCTGTACATAAAAAATGATTGTCCTGATTATGACGATATTGAGGTATTCAAATTACGAAACATTATTGCAAGATTAATGACATTGTAATGAGGTAAGTACATCATTACAATTAAAGAGTGTGAAGCTTAAGAGCATAGTTAAATTAAATCCTGTCTCATAATCGACATATTTGCCATGAAACCTCTTTCTCACCTGGCACCTTCAAGAAGTCAGCCAGCTCAGTGAGCTCCGTGTAAATCTTGTTCTTCTTCAGCACAGCGTTGTTGATCTCGTCCTTGATCCGTCGCAGAATCTTGCCGGTCAGCTGCTGGTACGAGTTCTGGATGTTTCGGTGGTACGTGTCGAGGAATGGGGCCAGTACTGTGTCCATGTAGCGGGAAACTTCGCTGGATATGGAATAAAGGAATTATAAACATTTACGCAACTATCATAGACCACCTCTATCGGACGGTTCTTAAATAATAATTTTTCGCAAAAAATGGCAAAACTGCCTTTCATCGTGTACAAAATTCGAATATTACGCTAGAATTGTTTACATTATTGTTGATTTTTCAAAAATGGCTCAGCCGATTTCTGGAAAATTTAAATGGGTCTATTTCGGGAAGATAATTTTTCGAACCAAAAAAGAATTTTTAGATTTGGTTCACAATTGGCACAATTATCGTTGTTAAACATAGACAGAAAAATATATTTACAGACGAACATAGAACCTTCTCCTTTTTTTAAGTCGCTTAAAAATATCCGATAGAGTTCTAAGACTAAACAACAAAATGAAATCTCTGACAGTAAGAATTTGATAGTATTTGGAACCCGTGCTTCAATCACGTACACAAGTTGTGTTTGTATAGGTTTAGGAAAATTTATTTTAGTCACCAGTGAAATTTTTAAATTAACATAATCATTATCAGCCTTAGGACGACCACTGGACATCGACCTCTCCCTTTTTTGACCTCAATTTCACAACAAGTTCAATTTCAAATCAGCGCCAAATTGGGATCACTTATTTTTTCCTTACCTATTCGCTAAATCAAGCTGCGGTCCTCTCAGCTGTCTCCTCGTGGCATTTGCCAGCCGATCTTTGAGCATCTCCAGGTGATTTTCGAGTTCCACAGGCTGGAGCTGCCATGGCGGTAGCTCGAAACACAGTTCGCCATCTTGGCGGAGGTGATTACTGCGGGACTAAATATTACTTGATCAGTAAACTTATCATCTAACTTATCATCAAACGCCGCGGCACGCAGTGCTATGCGAGACGAGCCCGCGTGCACTAGCACGTGGGCTCTACTAAATACTTGAAGTACTAACTTCAACCTCGAGAAAGATCGTCAAATGCGATCGAAACAATAGTAGCAGTTTTCTACTAAAATTAAGCGTGAGTAACGCCTGTGCTTTACTTAATTAAAACTTATCATAGTATAGGCCGAATCAAATTACTTAGCGGCAGTGTTCTTAGCTAGAAGCTGCGCAGAACCCAAACCTCTAAAGTATAATAAATCAGATTTAAAAAAAAAACCTGATTGAAGCTCACTTAAGAGCGTATCGTGCGTAGACGCGCTCCGTGAACAAAGTGTGATGGCGAGGGGACGAGGGGAGCGCGTCTTCGTATAATGAAATTAACGATTAGAATTCATATGAAATTATCAAGTTACTTTTCAACTGTTTTATGTGATTTGCCAATACTTTAGCTACTCGTACTACTCAATACATTAAAACTAATTTAAAAAAATACTACTTATAAAAACTCGTCAAGAAATAAGATCTTCATTCAAAACGAATGTAATTTTTTTTTTTTTTCGATCGAGCAAAGTTGTTTCTTGTACGTAACAGATATGGTTTGCCAAGAGAAGATATGCTCCAGAATAACTATTTTTTCTTTTATCCTAATATCTTGATTCAAGTTAGACATTTTATACTTGGGCTTCATGCAGCTTATATCTTCACAGCCGCCAAGAAGTTTGAATGGGCTTTTATCTCTTTGAGGATCTTTTTAATAGTCCCTGCGCAACGGATAACATGATATTTCATTTTATTTCATACCCTTATCATACTCACAGCCTCAGACCAAATAAAAAAATCAAGACAGAATGTTGTGAACAACAAGTGAGGCCGGCAAAACTATGCCTCGCCGTGTACAGACACAACACACACATGTACACGTTCAAAGAAACTATGCCTTTGCTCGTCAGTCGAACTATGGCGGGGCAACACCGACGCACTCACACATGTATAAAAAACCGGCCTCAATTGTCTGTTCATGACGTTCCGTCTTGATTTTTTTTTTAGTCTGAGGCCAATGAACACTTTAATTATGTAATGCTTATGAAAAAAATCAAACAAATCGGTTTAGTTATTACTAACGAAATTTTGAATTAACAAACAAATACAGCTGAACTGAAAACTGGCCCTATTTGCAAGTCGATAGAAAATAGAAACAAAGGGACAATTGTGTTTGTTCCCTACTAATAAGTTATTCAAAAGCCATTATATGGATTAACTCACTCTGCAATCAGCGATGGGTTCCGTAGCTCTGATAATACCGTAGCACGAGAACAGGAGAACTGTTTTTACTATCATTTTTATCAAATTAAAATTGAAAAATTAAACAACATTCAATTTCATGCTTGAAAAAATATTACAAATGGTTTTAATTAATTTCATTGCCAGTTAGCGTGGCAATTCTGCGGATGGCATAAATATGCTGCCCAGTAGCGTGGCGTGGAATAATTTAGACATAATCAAAGTCGCATCAGTGGGGCCCTTTTCTTTCGTTCCAAAGGTACCTAACAAAGCCCAACAAAACCCATCCTACCTAACAAATCCTTTTCACCAAACATATTTTTACGTAATATACATTTCTACTTCAATGTTTTTTAAGTTACAAAAAAAAAAAACGATTTCTATATACATTACAGGATGAAAAAAAATATAAATGCGCAACGGGAATATTAAAAAGCAAATCTATGTTTTATAATTAATTAATAATAAATAATTAAATTATATTAAATTATTTTTTTAAGGACTGCTCCTTTACAGTACGGAACCCTGCGTGCGCGAGTCTTACTCGTACTTGGCCGATTTTTTTTTATTTCGTATAGGTTTGTGTTTGACTACACACTGCCTGATGTTAAGCAGATATGCTGTCTAGGATGTAACACGCTTACCTAGAAGATATATTTACTCGGGATTTGAAGACACCTACATTGTACTTTAGCGGGAAGACAGACTCAGGCAAAGCGTTCCACATTCTGGCAGTTCGTATGAGGAATGTGGACTTGAAACGCTTGGATTGGACATCCCGTGTCCATTGTATTTCTATTGTATCTATATATTTGTAAATAAAAATTAAAGAGGGTTCGCGATGTCCTTTAAGCGTAAACTGTGGCCCACGCCTATCTACGCCATCAAAGCTTTTGAACAACAAAACGAGTATAATATATTGGAGAGCAATTTTTGTGACACAAATACGATACAAAAATATAATTTGCACTGCACAATTTATTTTTCTGAATTTAGGCATGTTTTCAGTTTATTTAAATTGACATGAAAATATTAACAGCATTAACTGCAGAACAATTATTGGTATCACTGAAACATGAAAACGTATGTTCAAATAACATGAATGCAAGTAAGATTGAGGATAGGCTTATACCATTTGACTTGAAATTGAAACCAAGTTTATGCAATTCTCTGTACAAAACACGAAAACAACGATACTTTTAATATCACTATTGTGACATTTGAACTGCTATTAAGTACTGTTCCAGGCAATTATATGTGATCCTAAGTATCCTATATAATTTTAGAAAAAAAAAGCTTGTCTAGCTTAGATAAAATAACTGCTACCAGAGATATTTTCAAGCATAAGTTTATCAAGTAGCCTTCCACCCTATCCTCTATCTTCCTTACAACCATAGTTTTTAGGGTTCCGTACCCAAAGAGTAAAAACGGGACCCTATTACTAAGACTCCGATGTCCATCTGTCCGTCCGTCTGTCCGTCCGTCTGTCCGTCTGTCACCAGGCTGTATCTCATGAACCGTGATAGCTAGACAGCTGAAATTTTCACAGATGATGGATTTCTGATATATAACATCTATATAACAACAAATACTAAAAATGTAATAAAATCAATATTTAAGGGGGGCTCCCATATTAAGGGGGGCTCCCATACAACAAACGTGATTTTTAGAAGTTTTTTTACTCGCTATCAATATTGGTAAGAAGAATGGGGCTAAGGGGGTTCCAACATGATACGGAACCCTTCATGCGCGAGTCCGATTCGCACTTGGCCGATTTTTATTAGTTACGAAAATCGAAGTTGGCTATTTTAGAAAAATCTTAGCTTCAAGTCGCGTGACCGTAAGACCTATCCCATATATTTTTTACATCCATGTTATGATCGAAAACCGCAATGATTATTTTGGTAATTAATTTCCGACGTTGAATTTATGTTTGTGAGTTTTGATATTCGAATCTCGCATGCGGTTATGTTTGGCTTAGATACTCGTATGATTAATTATGATTTATGGTTTGGCAAAAATTAACCAATAAAAATGGCATGGCTTGTGTGGCTAGCGATTAGTCGAATGAACAAAGCAAGATAACAACTGGTAAAACCTGGTACTATATTATTAAAATGTTTACATTTCCTGTATAGTATTAGCCTTTTTGTTCACTGCTGAACATAGGCCTATCCTTCTCATAGGCTGGCGAAATTGGAGAGGTCTGTATATATTGGTGGGCCCGCTAAATACAACCGAATACCCGTAGAAGTTCGGGATGCACCTTCCGCTGGGTCGTTTAGGAATAAATTAAAATGTTGGCTACATGAGCAACTATTCTATGACGAAAATGACTTTTTAAAATTACCTGAATTGTATTAAGATTTAGTGACTGATTTGAAAATTGTCAAGTTCTTCTATTTTTATTTTTATTTCGTGCTATATTGTATAGTGCCCTGTAATGTTTACTTTTTGACTTGTAACAGATGGTGTTATGAACAAATGACTATATAAGTATATATTCACAATTGGTGATTGGGCCATATCTACCACGCTGGCCCAGTGCGGGTTGGTTGGTTCACATGCGCCATCGAATTTCTCCTCACGATGTTTGCATTCACCGAAAAGCCAGAGGTGCGATAATCCATACATAGGTTCCATAGAAGTCATCGTTACTGGGATTTGAACCCACGACCTCACGATTGTAAGGAGAGTGTTACTACTACTAGAGTACCACAGCGTTTACATGTTATATTAATGATTTAAGACCGCAAGAACATGCTAGATGCGACCTACTGGTAAAAATCTGTAAGAGAGATCTACTATAATAATCGGCCAAGTGCTAGTCGGATTCGCGCACGAAGGGTTCCGTACCACATGGAAGCCCCCTTAATCTATTTTATTTTTATTTATTTATTTTGGAAGAGAAAAAACAACTTAATATTCTGTAAATGTTCATCATCATCAAAATCGTTGTGAAACTTGTTTGTAATGCTCTGAATCCCCTCCTTTCGGCTTAGTACACCAGCCATCTCGATAACCAAGCCAAGTATAGGAAATCTGGTCTCCATTCGAGAACTTTACGAACCCAACGGCCGTCCGTTCTCGGAACTATGTGCCCCACTGCCCACTGCCATTTTAACTTGATAATCCGCGGGGCTAGGGCAGTAACTTTGGTTCGTCTGCGGATTTGCGGATTTCCTCATTTCAAATTCGATCTCGCAGAGAGACACCGAGCATAGCCCTTTCCATAGCATTTTGGGCTATCTTGAGCTTATTCATCAGCCCCACAGTAAAAGACCATGTTTTAGTTCTTGCTTCGAGCAAATATCTACAGACCCACAGTCCCTAAGTGAAAGTAGTAAAAAAATGTCCGAGCGCCGTCATACATACTGACTTAGATATTTACATTAAATAATACAAAATGACCGGTTTTTTCGAATCTTAACGTTATGTCACCTAATTAGTGCATGTAACCGAGCACTTTGGCATCACGCTGCGATGCTTGTAGTCGGCTTGCAATCGCCTTACGACTTAAAAGCCTGCTCATTTTATAGCTTGAACAGAGTTTTGCCTCGGACACTTTTTTTGCACGATTGTGACTCTATCGAAATTTGCTCAAAGTTTATATGTCATCACTGGCAACACAAAACTATCGAAACCTCTCGTCTTGAGGCACTGAGGTAATTATCTGTATACAAACTTACTATTCTAGCATTAATATGGAACCAAAGTAATTAGACACGCCCTTGTTATTAAGTCTAACTCCACCTCCTTTGACAAGTTGCACAAGTTTTAACAAATTGGATTATCCCTCCCGAAGCGGGGAATATCTCAATATCAAAACATCCCCAGCGATAAATCGGCAACCCCTAATAAATAACGAACTAAACTATAATGGTTAATGCTTCTATACCGGGCCAATGATGTTTTGCTATAGGTCGATACGTTATTAGTAATTTAATAACTAGGCCAACCAAAGAAATTAATATTTATTAATTAAAAAAACAATAATATTACAAAAATGTATCCATTTTATAAGTTATCCATTTAAAAACATAATTTTGAAAAAAGTGAAAACAATAGTAAATTTCACTCTTATTTTCACTGTACTCTACTAAAAATATTGTAATAATCCGTTGAAAACTAAACAAATAAATGTTACAAAAGATTTAAAAAATAATATGACGGAATAGTGCAAATCACTTAATTAACAAATAACACACTGATTCTCACTGCACTACACTCTATTCGACAGGTGTTTCGCCTCTAAACGAAGCATCTTGTTGAAGTGTAAACGAGGACGTGTTGACTCTTCGAGCTCGCTCGCAAGAAAAGTTATTGGGTCATAATATAATTATACACTATGCTGGTTCTGGACAGATGACCTCATGAAGATGAACAAGACCGCAAGATTGCGCTGGATATGAGCTAATACCAACCGGTCTTATTGGAGATCCATAGGGGAGACCTATATCCACAATTAGGCGTCTTATGGCTGATGGATAGAATGACTGCCTCGATGGCTCAGTGGTTAGTGACCCTGACTCGTTGGTCAAAGAGGCGTGAGTTCGAATCCCACCCAGGGCAAATATTTATGTGACCAACATAGGTATTTGTTCTGTGTCTAGGTGTATTTAGGTATTATCTATATAAGTATGAATTTAAAAATATCTATATGTAGTATATCAGTCTCTGACAGCTATATCACAAGCTTTGCTTAGTTTGGGGTCAGAGACCGTGTGTAAGATAACCTGAAATATTATTTATATTTCAAAAAAATGATGAATGGACGGGTTTCATACCGCATGTAAAATAAACAACACGAAATTTCTTCTAATGACTCGTATGAAGGTTGCGTCACGATGTTTGCATCACCAAAAATCCAGTGCTGTGCCATATTTTACCACCAGTGTTTAATCCCATGACCTCACCAGACAAGCTTTCTCGCGACCGGTTTCATATAAAACGGCGTATCTTGGAGTAGTAGTAGTAATTTGATATTATTTTTAGACGTATCTATACATTAATCGTCATTGGTTAATGGCTCTATACCGGGCCGGAAGTGCGTGACAAAACAACAATTGGGGAGGAACTACCCTCAGGTACAAATTATGCAATCGGGCCCTGATATTGGCCTAGGGTGGGATTTAGTGGTTTTTTTCGTATTATCAAAGCA
This sequence comes from Hypomecis atomaria, assembly GCA_964007245.1. Taxonomy (NCBI): domain Eukaryota; kingdom Metazoa; phylum Arthropoda; class Insecta; order Lepidoptera; family Geometridae; genus Hypomecis; species Hypomecis atomaria. The sequence goes on along the minus strand of OZ023300.1, from coordinate 16,980,365 downwards.
TCTACCCACTTGAATAGGCCTAATTTAATTGTCAATATAGGACGTCCACTGCTAGAAATAGGCCTCTATAAAGACTGGGACTCAATTCTTCCATTGCTAGGTTGTCGGGTCATTACAACACTACATCAAAGAAAATTGATATTGACATATTTGGTGACAGCTTCCACCACTTTAAAACTGCTCCAAGGTCTCTGACTATCTGAACACGTAATAATTTCACAATTTTTAGTTTTTTCAATTCTTTTTTTTTACTTTGACATTATTATTATGATTTTAATCTTATGTTTCAAAGTCGTAATTACAATTTTTTTTTTAATTAAGTAATGTTTTTCGTTAAGTTATTTTTGCAAGTTGTCTTCGCCTGTAATTACTGCGACATTTGACTCTGTTTGTTTAATATGATAAGCTATTTTGTGAATGTGTTGATGTACATAGTGTAGGCGGACTATTTGATAAAATAAAATAAAATAAGACTGAATCACACATATCAGTGAAGGTTATTCCGACGGTACCGGCACAGCGTAAAATATTCTTTCATACATTCTCTTTTAAAGCATCTACACTTTTCAGTATTAGTGACGACACAATGCTCTCCGTGTCAGTGCCGACACCGGCAATCATTTACACAGGCAAGTGCCATGCGATCATGTAAGTATAATATAAGAGAATGTTTAGCAGGTGCCCCGGTTGTGGTCATTTTGGTTTTAAAATTATTACGTAAATGGTAATTAATAAACAATGTAACAACATAAATATTGTTTGTGTGAATCTCAAATCATAATTATTTTTCTTAAATATTATTTGAAAATTAAATTGATTAATTAATCGTTAAAATTCAAAGTGGCCACAAATGAAACTAAGGTGGCCACACCGGGGCACCTGCTCTATAAAATAGTATTTTTCACTGTGCCGGTCATGTGCCGATACAGTGCTGGTACTGTGACAGAACTGTGTCTGAAAGGGGCGGCGGCAGCTTGACTGATGTATATGAATCGACCTTAGACCTGTTAGAAGCAGGTTGTAGCTATCGTGATTCTGCCATTATAGAAAGGTCAATGTCCACCTTACGAAGTCCTACGCTTGCCGGTACCTAGTTTTCATTTAAGAATATTTTTGATTATTTCTCTTTTTCTCAACCAATTTTTCTCATTTTCAAACGAACGAACGAACGAACGAAGCACTCCATCACATGCAATATTTTCGCCTCGGCGCGGCGCTTAGAGCCAGCTCTTATTTTGTAAAACTTGGTTTATTCAAACATTTGACTGTAAAATCTCGCAGCAAGTTTATGAATACCAGTCCCCCGCTCTGATATGCTGCCGTGCTATTCACCTGTCTTCGCGGCCTTACAGGCACGTACTAAGGATGGAAATTGGGGCTGTTCGTTCTTATTAGAGCAGTTTCAGATTAGTGTGCGCGCATGCGGTCGTTTCGGCATACGCGCTTACACGCGTACTTCATTACGCGCTTCGAAAAACCGGACTCGCGTAAAAGGGCAAATTTCGGCATGTTCGCTTGGTAGTGGTGTCATGTCATTTTACGAGCTTAGAGCCGCGTCAACGCTTGTACGAGTTGCGTGTGTGCCACACCGAACGCCCCACACAAATGTCCTTAGTCCATCCCATACACTGCAGTACGTCATCCAAGGCTGGTACTGTATGTAACCAGCACATACTTAGTAAATACTCGTACACTCACTAGATATACCTGTGTTCCGCAGCTGCAGCGCATCTGAATTCCAATTAAATTGAGATTACTGTTACGAGTAACTCGTGCCCCTTATAAATATCCTTAGTCAATCCCGTACACGGCAGTACGTCGTCCAAGACTGGTGCTGTATGTAACCAACACGTATAGACACTCACTAGATACACCTGTGATCCGCAGCTGCAGCGCATCAGAGCTCCAACCAAATTGGAATTACTATCTATTCTCGCCCTACACAACCCTCCTCGGTCCATCCCGCAAACGGCAGTACGTCATCCAAGGCTGGTGCTGTATGTTACCGACACGTATAGACACTCACTTGATACAACTGTGATCCGCAGCTGCAGCGCATCAGAGCTCCAACCAAATTGGAATTACTATCTATTCTCGCCCCACACAACCCTCCTCAGTCCATCCCGCAAACGGCAGTACGTCATCCAAGGCTGGTCTGTATGTAACCAGCACGTATAGACACTCACTAGATACACCTGCGTTCCGCAGCTGCAGCGCATCTGAATTCAAATTTAATTAGTGGACACCTACTACTATTACAAGTAACTCACGCCCTTTACAAATATCCTTAGTCCATCTCGCACACGGCAGTACGTCATCCAAGGCTGGTGCTGTATGTAACCAGCACGTATAGACACTCACTAGATAGAACTGCGTTCCGCAGCTGCAGCACATCTGGGCTCCAATTAAATTGGGATTACTATTTTAGCTGGCAGGCTGTAATTTTGATGACGTCACGTTTGTGATTTCCTATTACGTTTGATGGGTAACTAGTAGGTTACCTATGTTATATCTTTTAACGAAGAGTCATGATTATATAAATTTGGTTAGGTTAGGTTTTAGGTTAAAATATCATTGTTGTGAAAAACAATTGCTTTCTACGTTTGAGCAATGACTTACATGTCATTATCATCATCATCTTAGACATATAGTTGGCGTTACAAAACGTAGGTACTTATCAAGGTAGATATAAAGCAAAACCAGACTTATATGTGTAGCACAGATATGTCATGGGTTTAATACAAGGCCAAAAGATTACTCTATAGGTATTTCTAATTGTTAGTACTTACAGGTAACTTAGTATCAGTATGTTATCTGTGGCAGATATAATTTAACCATGTTTTGTTCTAAATTCATTTCTGAAAATTGAATCCATTTCATTTCCTAACTCTTCCAAACCAATTTTAAAACACTGCAAAAACAGCCACAGCCACTTAAACACGTACTTACGATGTTCCTCGCGATGTTGCCAGTGGAAAAAATTTAATTAACCATGCAATTAATTCAGGTTACGTCGTCGCAAGCTGAAGATAGCTCTTGGGCTGTACCGTTTAAAAAATACATTATGAACGGTGCTTTAGAGCAGGAAGTGTTATTTTAGGAATAATGAACCGTCTTAGGACAATTATTGCTGTTGAAATGAGAAACATAGTAGGTATTTTTATAAATACAGGTTTATGCTTCGTAAAGCGGAGGGACTTACAGACGTGAATATGCTCATCATTAGATATAAAAACTTTTGGTGTGGGGCCTATTGTGACAATCAGCTGATTTATACAAAAAGCCTCAAAAAGCTAATTGATTTTTGACATAATTGGAACAGCTGATATTTGCTTTGCGATTTCGAAGTTGAGTGCGTCTCAGTAAGAGCGCGAAATTCAATTTTTTGTGTGTTTTTTTACCTTTCACTGATTAACTATTCATTATAAGTTTAAAACTCATTTAGCCATGAATAGGTTACGTTTATGCACGAGAGTGCATCAACTGATTTTCACCTTAGTTTTTAGTTAGTGGACTCTTGTGCATAAACTGGCCACTATTTTGGTTTTTATGTGTGCATACTTCGTTAACACTACATGGCTGCTAAACTTCGAGCAAATATCTACAGAGCCACAGTCTCTAACTGAAAGTAGTAAAAAAATTTTCGAGCGCCGTCATACATACATATGGACTTAGATAATTATTTACATTAAAAAATTCACAATGACCCGTTTTTTCGAATCTCGACGTTATGTCACCTAATTAGTGCTTGTACCGAGCACTTTGGTATCGCGCGACGTTGTAGTCGGCTTTCAATCGCCTTACGACTAACTGAAAAGCCTGCCCACTAGATATCTTGGGCAGAGTTTTGCCACGGACACTTTTTTTGCACGATTGTGACTATAGATATTTGCTTCAAGCCGCTAAATGAGTTTTTGTAAAGTTACAGTTTGCCTGTACCTAAATGCCAAAAATTTCAAAAAAAATTGAATGTCGCCCGCTGACCTAGTGAATTCACCTTAACTTCAGCTATTCATGATGATGAGCACAATTCACAAATATACTCATACACATCTGATAGTCACCTTTGCACTTATTCTTAGCTATTATTTGATACTAGACTAGACTAGATACACCTAGACATGTGTATCCTGCCTATCCTAATCTACAGGACTCAGTCATGGTATTTGACCAAATGCCAGAAGCTCAGACTGAAGGTTTACCAAAAGGCAATGGAACGCAGCATTCTGTTCTGGATATCCAAAGAATAGACCGACCCTATTAGCTCAAAAACTGGAATGGCCGATGTTGGGATTGAGACAGCCAAACTGAAATGGAACTGGGCAGGCCACGTGTTTCGCATGCAGACGAAGAGATGGGAGAAGATCGTCACTCAATAGGAGCCTGCGAATGGGCGGCGACCTCCAGGTCGACCCCGAATGAGGTGGTGTGACGAACTTCGCTCTTTTCAGTCTGACTGGACTTACTTGGCGAGGGACCGGGATGCGTGGAAGGAGGTGGTGGAAGCCTTTGCCCAACACTGGGACCAAATAGGCCGACAAAAAAGATATTTGACACTTATGAAGAGTGAACATTGCACCTTTGTCTTTGGTGTTGCAATTGTCATTTGCTAGGAGAGCAGCCGATGTTACTATGAATACATCATTACATAAATATAAATTATTAGATACTTTACATAAATTATAAATTTGCTTTCATAAATACACTATGAAGATACTTTGTTCAGCAGATTAACGTGATTTAACCTATATTTATTGAGCATAATGTTTTTTGCATTTTCGTGTATATTTGTTAAGCGAAACTAAAGTTGTTTTCCAGTAAATGTGTTAAACTAAATATTTTGCAGTTCTTAAATAAATACAGGAGTAATATTACTACAGGAAAATTGTGGGTTTTATACTCATTTAGCGAAAACAAATAACGAAAATATTACCATAAAAACTGTTTTATTTTGGGCATATTGATGGCATGACTGCCTCGGTGGCTCAGTGGTTAGTGACCCTGACTTCTGGGTCAAAGAGGCGTGGGATTCGATCCCCACCCAGGGCAAACATTTGTGTGATGAACATAGGTGTTTGCTCTGTGTCTGGGTGTTATTTAGGTACTATCTATATAAGTATGTATTTAAAATATGTATATATAGTATATCAATCTCTGGCAGCCATATCACAAGCTATGCTTAGTTTGGGGTCAGAGACCGTGTGTAAGATGTTCCCCTAATATTTATTTATTTAAATTATTTTCATCCCATTAATGAATGGCTTCGGTGAATCCGGCTGGTAAACTTATCTCTACCAAGCTATCCCCCTTGGTAGGGATACTTTTATTATAAGTGAACTTTTTGAAGATTTAGTTATATCAGTAGGGATAAGTGCACTGACCATTTGTGTAGTGCACTTATTAGTGTAGGGATGCCTAAAAAATAAAATATTATTTTGGGGTAGGTAACACAAAAGTCAAAAAACACTCTGTCGAACCAGCGGTAAAAGCTACTTAGAATCGCTTTAAATAAAGGTATTTTAAGGAAGAGTGGACATGGTGTTGCAGTTGTCATTTGCTGTTATTGAGAGCATACTTATACTTATATTAATGAAGCGTTTTCTAAGGAACAGCTGATTACTTTTTGACCTCATATAAGCAGCGTGACAGTTTACTGTCAGGGATATTGTTTGCTACTTTGTTGTAAAAAAATCTGAATTATAATCCGCTTTCCGCTCTTCGTACAACCACCTCAGCTCCAACCGTCATCTTCTCATTCATTCATTATCTCTCTAAATAAGTAATTTGCTGTATCATTGTTTTCTTTCGTTATGATCATTGCGTATATGATTATATGTATATTATTATGTATGTTTATATTATAGTAGTAGTATAATTGTGTGTTAGGTAGGTATAGTATGTAGTATTATTATTTATGTTTATAATATAGCTTTATTTCTTTTGAGTATCAATCACATTATTGTACTCCCGTGATATATTTTAAGATCATTCCGTTCCGTGCATGGGTTGCCTGGAAGAGATCGCTTCCAGCGATAAGGCCGCCTTGAGCTACACTAATAAGTTTTTCATGTATTACTGTTGTCTTATTTTTACTGTGTGCAATAAAGTGTTTTCTATTCTATTCTATTCTATTCTTCTCCAATAACAATCTGAGAAATTTCAAAATCCAAAAGTTTAAAATAAGAAAACGGCGCGCACCGAACGTACATAAAATTAAATATCCGGAAAGAATCAGGGCGTTATCTGTAATAGAAATCTCTGGATTTATCGGGTTTGCGGCTGTGGAATTGTACTGGCGCGGAATGAAATATAGGCTGAGCGGCGCGGCGGGCTGCTCGTTGCCGCTTTATTTTTTAAGACATGCTGTGTGGCTTTGCGGTACGGTGTTACCAGGTTTGGGAAGAAAAATTCTACCTGCAGGGGTTTTCTTTTTATAGCAGGGAGTGTGAAAATCGGAAATTGCCAGTTGTTAGTTAGGTAACGCATTACAGACAAACAAAAACTTTTTGTAGCACCTAAAATATTGTTTTTTATTTTCTTGTGAAGTTACGTACCTACCTACTGGGGCGGAATAAAATATAGGCTGAGCGGCGGGCTGCTCGTTGACGCTTTTTGAAGTGAAAACTTCTTTAGCGGCGTTGTGCACTTTTTGGGATGGGTAAAAAATGTAAAATACGCGTCAGGACACATTTCTTGATCGAAAATTCGTAAGACGGCGCAGGGCGCTTGCGCGAGTGTGCGTGTGTGATATTGTATTTTAGGTTCCACATAAATGATAGTACTTTATATGTTTAAGTTTTCACTTCTACAAAAAACAACTTGTTTTTTGAAGACATTCTGTGTGGCTTTTCATTTTAGTGTTGCCAGGTTTGGGAATTAAAACTCTACCGCAAGAGTTTATTTATTGTCTGCTTTAAATATACCCCTGCGGTGAATTGGCAGTGAATGGCAGTGTGTGAAAATCAGATATTGACAGTTGTTATTTAGATAACACATTACGGACAAGCATCCTTTTGTAACACGTAATATTTTGTTTGTTTGTTTGTTTTGCTGCCTCGGAGAGAAATACAGGCCACTTGCTGCCGCTTTATATGTCTTAAGACATGCTGTGTGGTTTTGCAGTGCAGTGTTGCCGGGATAGGAAAATACTAACTTTCGAAAACTCCGCTGAATCTGGTAACACCGGTCCCAATTTTCTTCGTGATATTTTTTGTGACGCCAATGTTGGAGTGCGCGTGATTGACTCTCTTTTGTAGCTGCGACGTGGTTTGCTTGTTCGGGTTTATTGATCCCTGGTTTTAACTGGATCGTTTGACAAAATACATAGGTATTACGAGTTAATTAGACTAATAAAGCTGAAATATCACCTTTACGTCTCACCTGTGCATTCTCATTACTGGTATATAATCGTTTTCCCATTTTTTCTCACTGTGTTACGTAACACAACAATACCTGTGATATAATAAAAACATCAAAACCAAAATAGAAACATTTTTTCTACCAAACAGATAATTTAAAGCGATGAGCTTGCACCGGACCGGTGTCCCACTATTATTCGCAATGTTTTTTGCAATGCCGATGTTGGAGTGCGCGTGATTTATTTCTTCCCCATGCTACATAATACACACTATACACACCTGTGACATAATAAAAACATCAAAATCATAAAATACAAATAGGTAGAGACATGTTTTCTACCAAATAGATAATTTAAAGCTACGAGCTGGTAACACTGGTCCCAGTTTTCTTCGTGATGTTTTTTGCGACACCGATGTTGGAGTGCGCGTGATTGATTTCCTTTTCTGGCTGCGACGTGGTTTGCTTGTTGCGGGTTTATTATTCCCTGATTGCAACACGTTCATGTGACGGAGTTAGTAATTGTTTTTTGGTGTTCGTTCTTATTAATAGCTGAAGAAACAGTATTGTTTCCTGTTTCTTAGTAATTTGTAAAACAGCATGAGGAGATCTATTGTTTTTTCGAAAATTTGACGGAAATCAATAAATTAATCACATAGAGCTACGATTAATCTGATTTTTTTTTCGGAAAAGAAATAATGCATAAAAATATCAAGCTTAGGCTTGGCTTAGGCCATTAGCTTGTACAGTATTCAATTATTTGCTTTATTTGTTTTGGAAAATCATTTTCCTATTATATTATTTCAAAACAATCGTCATACAAATGAAGTTCATATTTTTGGATCTTATTATCTTTTGACATTGTTTGTAAAATAAGGCAGCGTGACAGCGGCCTTGAACAAGAATAAAATTAGAAATTATGATATAAAAAATCTATTCAAATTAAACATTCAATGCGGTTGATTTACTCTGCGCATTTATTTACTATATTTAATTGGTTTTTTGAGCTACATTACACCAAGGAAGTTCCATACGAGAACTATGGAACTTCCTTGCAGTCTGGGGACCGTTTTTTTGAACGTCGAACGCCTATAGGTACGTATACGTAACTTTGACAGATTGTATGGAGAATCTCTATGTTATCTAAGATGTTATCTATAGAAGTTGCGAGTACCTACTCCATACGTACAAGTTCCGTATACGACCAAACAGTGCGAAGTTCAAACAACGCTCCCCTGGTCCCACTTTGCAAACAGATAAAATTAGGAAAAACCATAACTAAATACTAAAATTCTTCACCGAATTTCATACAATCAAACATTTACAAAGATTTAAACCGTGGCTCATAATTACGAACAAAAATCATGACTAGAGCAAAAATTCAGGTAATTTATGGAAAAAAACTTCATTGACCTTTGACAACACAGATATTTTTATCAGAGGTCAACAACCGTTTTCGTGCTTAAAATAAATATTCGATGATGATTAAGATTAGCTATTAGGATTTAGGTAGCCACTACTATTTAATTGAAATTCATTGAAGTAACTTCTACAATTGATCACAAATTGGCATGGAAATACATAGATAGAACATTTTTTGAAATGACACATACACCTGAGGCTTTAAATAGCAATATAATTTTGTTTACTTACAATTAAAACTAACTAGGCATTAGATACTAACTGTAGTAATTTAAGTTTAATGTCAGTACATTCACCAGTGTGAATACTTGAATATCTGTTCACACTGTCTGGTACAAGTAGTATAAAATTATGCCATGCCTTATTAAACATGGTGTACCTGTACATGTATTTATAGTATTACAACTAATTATTAGTCCTTGGTTTTAAGTACAGGAAGAGAGCTCCAAGGCGATCCCTTTAAAAAGAGGCGTAAGACAGGGAGACGTAATTTCTCCGAAACTGTTTACGGCTACTTTGGAGAACGCCTTCAAGCTCCTGGAATGGAAAGGATTCGGCATCAATGTCAATGGCGAATACCTCACTCACCTTCGGTTTGCCGACGATATAGTAGTCATGGCAAAATCGATGGAAGAGCTCAGCACGATGCTCGAAGGCCTCAACCGGGTTTCTCAACAGGTGGGTCTTAAGATGAACATGGACAAGACAAAAGTCATGTGTAATTCCCATGTTGTACCCACCCCGATCTCTGTTGGGAACTCGGTTCTTGAAGTCGTTGACTCGTACGTCTACCTAGGACAAGTAGTCCAGTTAGGTAGGTCCGACTTCAAGAAAGAGGCCAATCGCCGAATCCAACTCGGCTGGGCAGCGTTCGGAAAATTGCGTAGCGTCTTCTCGTCCGACATACCTCAGTGCCTCAAGTCGAAAGTTTTCGACCAGTGTGTGTTGCCAGTGATGACTTATGGCACAGAAACGTGGTCTCTCACTATGGGCCTTATTAGTAAGCTCCAAGTAGCCCAACGAGCTATGGGCTATGCTCGGAGTCTCTCTGCGAGATCGAATCAGAAATGAGGAGATCCGTAGAAGAACCAAAGTTACCGACATAGCCCAACGGATTGGCAAGTTGAAATGGCAATGGGCAGGGCACATAGCGCGGAGGACTGATGACCGATGGGGTCGGAAAGTTCTCGAGTGGAGACCACGTATCGGCAAGCGCAGCGTAGGACGTCCACCCACAAGGTGGACGGATGACCTCATTAAGACCGCAGGATCACGCTGGATGCAAGCCGCTTCCAACCGGTCTTATTGGAGATCCATAGGGGCGGCCTATGTCCAGCAGTGGACTTCTTATGGCTGATGGATGGATGGATGGATGGTTTTAAGTACGATTTTTGTTCTCATGTACATGTGTCTTGCATAAATAAATAACTTTAACTATAAGGAATAATAATGACCTCATCTCTGCTTGATACGAATACATAGTGAGCTTAAGTACAGATAAAGATATTACAACAAGACTAAATCAACGCGGGCTAAAAACAGAAGGAAAATATACGGATCTCCAACAACATAATCAATCTCCATCCAAAAAAGAACCAAAACATTCGAAGCAAAGAGAAATAATAATTCCTTTCCTATCGGGAATGTCCTTCAACAAGATTTTTCCATACGACGAAAGCAATTTATGTGATAACGCTCGGGGAAAATTGCCTTTTGCCCTTTCTTTTCCGTCTATTGAATTTATTGCTCGATTCAAAGTGAGTGATATATATTACACAACTATGGTGGATTTATCGGCCGCTCAAAACACGGTGCAGGTGAATTTCTAGTACAAATTATGGGAAAGTCTTAGAGCAAATATAATATAGAGGGACAATCGTGCAAAAAAAGTGTCTGAGCCAAAATTCTTCTCAAGCTACGTAGTGGGCAGGCTTTTTAGTTAGTCGTAAGGCGATTGCAAGCCGACTACAACGCCGCGCGATGCCAAAGTGCTCAGTTACAAGCACTAATTAGGTGATATAATGTCGAGATTCGAGAAAACGGGGCATTGGGAATTATTTAATGTAAATGTAAGTCGGTATGTACGACGGCACTCGCACATTTTTTTACTACTTTTACATAGGAACTGTGGCTTTGTAGATATTTGCTCGAAGGGTAAAGTGGTAAATATTATCGATGGCTAAAAATGTTGGCAACATTTGAACCCTACAAGGAAGGAAACTACACCTTGGCTCGTCAATCGAACTATGGCGGCGCAACACCGACGCCCTCACCACATATTTAAAAAACTGTCCTTACTTGTCTGTTCACGACGTTCCGTCTTGATTTTTTTATTTCTACAAAATATATCTAATGTAGCTAAGAGTATACTAACAAAACTACATCTTTCTTAAAATTTCAGCTAGAGGAGAGGACACACTCACAATAATGTAGGTACCTAAATGTAGTAACATGCACTCTCTCCGCTCTCGAGTGAATCTAAGCACCTACACGACTCGCCCCACTTCACCCATTTAGCTACATTAGTGCGACCGAATGTTTACCACCCCTGCACTGACACGAGCGTCTGGGGACGTATAGGAAAAGCCAACGTGCATTTCAAAATCACGTCCATTTCATTCAATATTTCAGTATATTCACCTTTGAGCAAATATGCTCGAAGATATTCACTTAGTCCGTTACTTAGTCGTGTGGCGAGAAATTTCGGGGTTATGAACAGCTTATTATATCTTTATGGTTAGAAATTTATCATAAAGTAACTTAATAATTAACTAAATTGTGCTTGATTCTTCTTTGACTACATCGTAGCTTACCATCAGGCGAGATATTTGCCAAAAACAGATTTATTCGTTTTAAAACTTCAAATACCTACGCATTTCAAGACGAAACCATTATGCTCCATGCTGATTCGTGTGTGAGTGTGACCAATTACAAACAAAATTCCTAATTCCTATGTAACACTTTTAACTATAGTTATTCTAAAGATATAGACTTATTTGCTGCTAGACAAAATATATTCAAAAACCTAATTCACTCAACTTTTATTCATCAATATTTATACTCTTGTTTGTGATCTCTTTCCGTTCAGTGGTTGCCTGGTAGAGATCGCTGTCAGCGATAAGGCCGCCATTTGTGGCACTAATTTAAGATAAGTTGTCTACTTTGTACAATAATAGTATTAGTGCACACAATAAAGAGTTATATCTATCTATCTATCTATTTTCTGTGATGACTTCAATCTCCTGTTATCTTAAGATTTTTATCTCTTTTCTTCATTTTCAGCGATCTAAATGTGTATAGCTTCCATGAAACACACATAGTACATATAACAGATATTACGTTGTGTATACTTATAACTTATCAGAAAAAAAAATTATTTTTAAATAATTCTTACGCGAAAATAGGAAGACGCATTTTTGTTCATTTTACTTTACTCTCATTAATACCAATTACACTGCTCGGTGTATTGTCAATTACTTCCAATTATATAATTAAATACGGTTTAATTACAAGAGGTTTAGTTAGGTACCTACTAATTTGATGTCAGAATTTATGCTTAATTTTCTTTTAATTTTGCTTCTGCTGTTAAATAATCGTACTCACAAGTTGCCTAGATTGAATTTAAATAGCTTTAGATGAAGTCAAAAGAAGTTTTCTCACATGTTTGTCGAAACCTTAATTCGGAAACCAGCAAATACTTCTTTTATTTATTTATTTTTAGAGTTAGTATTTTGTAGTTGTGTTTTTGTTCTTCAGTGGAGATTAAAAGATTAAGAAGTTGCCAACCAAATTCTATAACACAGGGCTCACAGAACAAGAGTGCGTATATAAGTATAGTCTATACCAATATAATAAAGAGGAAAGATTTGATTTTTTGTTTGTTTGTATTGAATAGGCTCCGAAACTACTGAACCGATTTGAAAAATTCTTTCACTGTTGGCAAGCTACACAATCCCCGGGTGTCATAGGCTACATTATGTTTAAAAAAAAATGGAGAGGCTGCTAGTATGATATATTATAGCATATTGCGTTTCATTTCAAGCAAATATTTTTCATCTTTTAATTTTAAAAATTACTTTAAAAGTTTTAATAATTAAAATTACAAAAAGCGTCATCTTTTAAAACAGGGGTCTGATTCTCTATCAACAAAACCTGACGCAGAAAGTTTTTTTTTTAATTTTAGTGAATTTTTGTTTGGAGATATGTTTGATAAATGTAAAATTACGTTAAAATAAATTATAAACCGAGTTTAAGTTATGTTATTTAAAAAAAAGAAATATTTCACCCGAATTCCTTAAAAACAAAGAGCGCGTTACCTACGTGCTTGTTTCCATAGAGAATCACCCAACTGTAACGATAATTGCTTATGTAAGTTTTGCAAGCATCGGTTCATCAGTTAAGAATTTTAAATGACTAATGCCTACTTCAAATAAAGCGGACAAAGTTGTAACAATGATAGAAGATCTACACAGAGAAAATGCACTTTCGCAAAGGTTGCGTTTCGTTTTACGTAGCGAGGGAGCGACGTGCTAGGATACTGCACCTTCTACAATTCTTTTCCGCCCCTATTTACGACTACTACTGTATACTGAGCCATAGAGACCTTAGAAAAAGTTTCTTCAACCTGCAGGGGTAGCACGGCAAAAGGGGAAAACCATTTTATTCACTTTTAATGTCAGTTGTCATTTTCAATCCAAACTTTATTTCCTCTTCGAAGGGATATTATGGTGGAAATACAATTTGTCCCTTTGCCAAGCTACCCATGCAGGTCAAAGAAACTTTGGGGCTTGTTTTTAAATTTCGAACGATTCAGACGTATACGGAACTGTGACAGATGGTACGGAGAATCCGTAACGTTTCGTATACGACGTATATGACCTAGCCATCTCCATAAAAGTTCCGTATTCGTCCGAGCCGTTGGAAAATCAAAAATAGAGCCACTGGCGCAGTCCGTGAAGGTGTAAAAATGACAGATAAAAATGATAACTGTTAGTTTAAAAAATAAAAGTCATCAAATAATTTGTATTTTTTGTCTTTTGTCAGTCGAACAAATAATAACAAAGATACGCGCATTAAAGTTTGACGTCACTTTTTACGTAAAAAGGGCATGTTAAAGTGACATTAGGCGGAACCTTAATTCATGAGTTGCACGGTCATAATTTTTCCTGTGATTGACAAAAAAGAACACCTACCTAACAAATATCATTTAATTACCTATTTCATTATCTTTGAAACTTTATACTAAAAATATTTTTTTTTTTGTATTACATTAATGCAATGTTTTCTATGACGTGTTAAAAAAATGACATTTTATCGTAAAGTAACTCTTTTTAACCGACTTCTAAAAAAGAGGAGTTTCTATGTTCGTGTGTATGTTTTTTTTTATGTTCATCAATAATTTCGCTAATTGTGAAACGAATGGAAAATGTTTTATTTTTTGTTCGAAAGGGTAGGTATACTCCCGAGGTGGCTCCATTTAAATACAGAAATTGCCTGAGCCATTTTTGAAAAATCAACAATAATGTAAACAATTCGAGCGAAATATTCGACTTTTGCACACGATGGCGGCTATGCCATTTTTGCGAAAAATAGTTAAACACTAATCTTTATTATGTCTACCGTACAATTTGTACATTTGTCACAAAAATGCATGATAACGTTGCACACATTGCAGAATGCATTGTGTGAGCGCTTACAAATAGACAGTCAGGAAGTGTTTAAGTAATAACCCTTCGTGGGTAGGCCTTCGTCTAGCAGTGGAGTATTAAACAGACTGGTACAGTAAGTAATAATTGTGTAATCACTGGCGTTAACGGGTAATTGTGATTTTAAAATTTGTAAAATGTAAAAATTTGCCGTCTTACCACAAAAGTTTTACGACAAACGTTTATTAGACAATGTTTATCAGTACAAATCGCACGGTTAAACAGTGTTTAAAGAGTGTTTAAATCATTCATAAGTAATTGTAACTTAAGTTTGCACTTGCTGCGCCCTCAATACAGGGTATATATGCCATATATTTAGTTAAACTAGTTTTAACTGAATTATGTATATATTTGCAATAAATGAATAAATGAATATTTGTTGTAAGGCCGAGGTCTTCGCTCTATCGAGAGTACATGACATATCTCTTCAGATCTGTGAATGGGCAATTCCATACCGGTATTTAAATACAAAGCACGCCACCTATAAACTTTTACAGCCAAGTGGCTTGGAAAATTTTGGAGATTTTCGTGCATTTTGTTAAGATTTCGCGTTTGCTTTTGAGGTTTAAATTTTTTTTGTGGTATAGTTACTCTTGTGAGCAAAGACACACCCCTGCTTGGCACGGCCACGAATTAAAATATTTTAATTCGTGGCCGTGCCAAGCATAAAGGTATAAGGTTTTTTTTTAGGTTTAAAGATATTTATTATCATAAAGACAAACAGTTTGTCACTTACATGATAACATAATTACAAAATATTTTAAAATTTTAGTCGTACCTATTATTATCAAAATAAATTAACTAATTGAACATATTATAACATAATACAGACTTACTTCACACTTCTTTTCTTTTAATTATAACAGTAACGATACATCTTCTATGATGTATTCGGCTAAGGTTTTTTTAAAGGCATGAAGTGAGTTAACATTTTTTATTTGTGAGGGTAGTGAGTTATAAAGTCTGGCACCTTCAGTTGTGAGCATTGTCTTGCCGTAATTTGTTCGATGTCTTGGAATGACGATATAGCTCGCCCGGCGAGGTATAAGTCGAATTAAACATCTTGACTGCTGTGATGTTAGCTACATGCTGCGCAAAGCACAATCTTAAGTGAACACACTTAGCAGCAGCGCTATAAATAAATAAATCAATAAATATTAGGGGACATCTTACACAGGGTGTCTCTGACCCCAAACTGAGCAAAGCTTGTGATATGGCTGCCAGAGACTGATATACTACATATACATATTTTAAATACACACTTATATAGATAGTACCTAAATAACACCCAGACACAGAGCAAACACCTATGTTCGTCACACAAATGTTTGCCCTGGGTGGGGATCGAACCCACGCCTCTTTGACCCAGAAGTCAGGGTCACTAACCACTGAGCCACCGAGACAGTCAATGATTGCCACTTCACAGCCACTAAGAAGTTACATCTATAGGGAGGGAGGCCTATGTCAAGCAGTGGTCGTCCTATAGTTGATAATGGCAATGAGTAGAAATTTATTATTTAGTACTGTTTAGAATTGTGAAACCTTTTTCTTTTCATTAATAAAAAATATGGTTGTTAAGTCAGAGAAAATGTTGGACATAAAGCTATATTTAGTTTTAAACAGGCACAGGTTTTTTAATACTAATAAAGCACACTTCTACATTTACTATTCTTGCAATGAAATAGAAACTACTTGCTATTCATGCAAAATTAAATAAAAATTACTACAGCAAAAAAAAAAAAATACCACGAAGGTACCCAAAGAATGTACAAAAGTAGGCACCTGTCTTATGCAAAATACGGCTTCAATTTCACGAAAAATATTCCACTTTATTACTTATAATTTCCTTTAAAAACATAAACAGTATCTCATTACGAAATTACAATTCCTCATAATTAACCGCCGATCTCGAAAAAATAACAACTCCACCTGGGCGGCTTCCAAAATTTCTCATCAACAATTTTTAGGGTTCTGTACCCAAAGGGTAAAAACGGGAACCCTATTACTAAGACTCCAATGTCCGCCTGTCCGTCTGTCTGTCTGTCACCAGGCTGTATCTCAAGAACCGTGATAGCCAGACAGCTGAAATTTTCACAGATGATGGTTTTCTGTTGCCGCTTTAACAACAAATACTAAAAACAGAAAAAAAAATATTTAAGGGGGCTCCCATACAATAAACGTGACTTTTTAGAAGTTTTTTGCTCGCTATCAATAACGGGGCTCAGAGGGCTCCAACGCTATACGGAACCCTTCGTGCTCGAGTCCGACTCGTACTTGGCCGTTTTTAAAAAAAGATGCCGTTAAATTAATTGGGGACAGAATGACTCATTACCTTAATAGGAGTGGGCCTTTGAAATAATTAATATACGAGTTTTAAAATTGCGCACAATTTGTACCTTAATTCCTCAGCAATAGAAGCGGGAATTAGGCTGTTTTTCTGGAAGGTTCCTCCCAATCTTTTCTTTCGAAACTGAGTAACTTCCGTTCCCAGATTTCTGACCGTTTTTTAAACGAAAGTCAACCATAAAAAGGGAAAGTACTACGTTGTACAATTTGAACGCAATTTATAAATTTTCTTGGCCATTGAAAGTTCGGTGCTTCGACGACGAAAGACGATTGTGATCTTATGGTATTTTCTAGAAAACAGGCTAACGATCTTGTTATAGGTGTAATGAGATATAATGAGTCAGACATGAACTCTATGCTTATGTTATATCCGAAAACGTCGCATAAAAGTAAAACTCGTTATTTCACAGCCCAGTCTGTTACCACAGAAGAGAGAAAGCTGCTGTTTTGCTGTAACACAGAAAAAAAATGCCAAGAATTTTAGATCTAGCGGAAACAGTGGTGTTCCTGATATGGCTTTGCTATATTATATGGCTTTTAGGCCCTTCGGGAAACTAAAATACGGCTTACGACTGCCTGTATAAAGCCGTATTTTATACAAATATTTTGAATCAAAATGAAAATTACGTATATTTAACAATACTGCCGTTTTATGGAATTTTCCCTTATTTTTCTTTTAAATACTTTTATTTAAATTGAAGGTTTAAATAAAGCCATCCTAAAATTGATTTGGAACAACATAGAGCGGAAACCTAATTAAGCACGAAAAGCTCTGCTCAAACACTCAACTTTGCGTGACACCAACATTGGGTATATGGGCACATACACACAAGCCTATTCACAATGAAAAGAAATCGTATTTGGCATAAACCGCTAGAAATCTTCAAAGTGTATAGAGAAGACATCTCCACCAAATGGCATTTGAAGATCACGTACCGACTAAAGCCTTTTCAGCCGCCAAACTTGAAAGACTGAACGCCGTCAACCGCGAAGGCAATTCGACCGTGAAAAAATAATTTCCGCAGTCTCCTCTTTAGTGGCAACTTCCCACTTGTGATGTGGGTTAGGTGGTAGTAAAGATTACTCTCTACAGATACCGTCTCGCGAGAACATGGTCTGACGATGACTTGGTCTGAGGATTGACAGATCAAAACGCTCCTATAGGTACCGAGTGTTTCTGTAGCCGATGAAAATATTCTAAAATAACTATAGACAAGATCCGTCATTATGATCATAAACTTTTACTGTGAATCCGACTTTGAGATCTCAAAAAGGTATAAACAACCGTTTCGTTCATTTTGTCGAGAGTCAAAGAACTTATTCAAGATTCAAGATTCAAGATTCAAGATACTTTATTTGTTAGAAACATGGTAGTGTAGACAACATACAAAGTCGCATACAGATTTTCGTAGTGTAGGTAGAGATCGCATGTTCTTGCCCATCGTGGCGTACAAATGTTAAAAGCATAATTATCAAAACAATACAAGCAAAATTTTAAATAATAATCTAAAAATAGAAATAAAGAATAGTACTGATTTATAAGATGTCAACATTGTCAAAATAGTTAGCATAATGTCAAGTAACCAGTCAAATAATGTCAAATCATAAAATAATGTCCAAAAAATAATTTAATTTAATAACTTTAACTAAATAAATGTCAAACAAGAATTAATCATGTCAAACATTTGTCAATTTTGTCATCCAAGAAGTCAGCAATACTATAATAACATTTGTCCATTAATAATTTTTTTAGTTTGTTTTTAAACATGCCGTCACTTAATTCCCTAATACATCTTGGTATTTTATTGTACACAATGGGTGCCATACAGAAGACACTTTTGAGCATCAACGTCGTTTTTACACGTGGTATACAAAGTCTAGTATTATCTCTTTTCCTACGGTCGTTCCTATCAGCCCATCGTTCAAATAAGTCCGGATTTGTTCTAACAAACATGGCTATTTCAAATATGTATAAGGACGGTAAGGTTAGAAGTTTATATTTTAAGAAATATGGTTTACAGCTATCAGTTTTTTTTAGATGAAACATACATCTTAAACACCTTTTTTGGGCTTTGAACACAATTTCCTTATCAGTAGAGTTCCCCCAGAATATTATGCCATATCGGAGTACTGACACAACTATCCCATAGTAGGCTGTTAATAGAGCATCTTGGTTTATTATAGATGACAATTTAAATAATGTGTATGCCGAAGAATTGACTTTTTTACTCAGCACATCAACCTGCATTTTCCAATTAAGCCTGCTATCAATCGTTAGACCTAGAAATTTGGTAGATTCTACTTCTTTTACATCAATTTCGTTATAGTGTATCCTGATTTTATCTGGTACTGTACGCTGCCTAAAATGCATTATATTTGTCTTATCCAAGTTAATTTTTAAATTATTATCATTTAACCACTCAATTATTGATACTAAGGTACTATTAATGTCATTTTCATATGTCATTTTGTTGTCACATGCAATTGTCACGGTACTATCATCTGCAAAGAGAATCGTCGGGTGTGAGATAGCTTTAGGGAAGTCATTTATATACAAAGTAAAGCATACAGGACCTGCTACACTACCTTGCGGAACACCAAATGTAGGAGATCGTTCTCGAGATCGATAAGTGACTTCTTGTTTCTTATTTATATCAATTTTTGTAATTTCTGTGAATTGTTTCCTATTAGTTAAGCAAGATTGTATTAATTCTAACGCTATTCCTCTGACGCCATATTTTTCCATTTTTTTAAAGAGTATGCTGTGCTGGACGTAGTCGAAAGCTTGCGTCATATCGCAGAATATGGAGCAAACTGGCTTGGTTTTATCTACGTTTGACATAACATTTAGTAAGAAATCATATATGGCCATATTTATGGTCCTTTTTTCTCTAAAGCCTTTCTGTTCATTACACAGGATATTGTTCTTCTCTAAGTAGCCGTAGAGTTGTGAACAAATATATTTCTCAAAGACCTTTGAAAAGATCGGGATCAGAGAAATCGGTCGATAATTATCAATGCATTCTCTATCATTTTTTGTATATTGTATGGAACAACTGATATTTTTCGTGATTAAATATGTAAAAACAATTTATTTTAAGATTTTTTCCAACTCTGTAGACTTTAGACGAAAAACTTTTTAAAACATTGCCGTTGAAGCCGAGCACAGGATTCTATTTCTGACTCAGCAGACATTTCACAGTTATAGTCATTTATTTACTGCATATATGGGTCGTTTCCGTAAGTTCTACTATTAGTCTACAAGTAGAACTATCGGTGCAAAATGGTCCCAGTAGTCCTACCGTAGAACTAAATGGACAAAATTGTCCCGGTAGTTCTACTGTACAACATTTCGCTTTCAGGGCTCATAAGATCGAAATTGCTAAAATCTTGAATTTTCATTCCGTTCAGTTTATGTAAACTGACCTTATTTAACGTAATTAACGTGTTTAACGTACGATAATGGCGATATTTTGTTACAAAATAACAAAATATCGCCATTATCGTGTCTTTCAAAATTTGGGTAATGAATTTAAATATTTGTTCTGGCTCTAGGTTATTAATTGTAATCGTTTGTGTTCGGTGACATCCCTGCCACAATGCATATTTCTGAGCTATGAGTGTAATTATGCATAGACGCAATCTGTTGGGAATAATCTGCGCGTAGTACTTAATCCTACGTACCGCGAGCGGGCCCCGCTAACGAGCTGAAACCAGGCGATTGGCTCAATATATGTTTAGTCACGTCTGAAAGTCGGAGTTAATCACATCCTGCCCTCGACATGCTAAGCGGTGCCGTGAAGGTGGAACTACTTTGACTCTTTTGGGATTGAGGCCAACATTGGACAGACACAACGATGTGATTACTCTAGTAGAGTGTTGCTCTAAACGACTGATATATTCTAGAACTAGATTTTCCCCGCGGCTTCGCCCACATGATATTTCGAGGCCCTACCTTGCCACTCTTAATAATGGAGGTGGAAAATAAAAAAACAAAAAAAAATTGACATTTGTTCGATTCGACAGTTCTGTTTTGACATTTCTTGGAGCGCACGCTAGAATAGCTCGCAGATGGCAGAATTTTCCTACTTACTTAACACTTATTGTTATAATATGGAAAATTCACGCAATAACATTATAATTTATAGCCTATGTGTTATTCTGATATATAAGCTATATATTTGCAAAGTTTCATCTCAATTCGTTAAGTAGTTTTTGCTCGAAACAGTACCAAACATCCATGCATCCATCCATCCATCCATCCTTACAAACTTTCACGTTTATAACATTAGTAGGAAGTAGGATATCATCACCAACTTATATCTACTAGAGGCTAACAAACCAGCCGATTGGCTATATATAGATATAGAGAATTAGAACCAATATTGGTGCAGACGAATCTTCTCGAATAAAACATGGCCACCGCCACAACATGGCGGATTACATTTTTTTTACACAACCCCCTCAATATAGGTATCAAATGAATGGGTTTTTTTATGTAGATCACAGTTTTTAGTAACAAAACAAAAACTAAAACCCAAAAATAAAATTGGTAAAAACCTTTTTAAATTACTTAAAGGGTTTTATGTACTAAAAAATAATAACTCAAAAATAAAATCGTGAGGCGTAACGTACATAATAAATCTTCCAGGCGAAGGCCCCACGACTTTTTTTGAGTTATTATTTTTTAGATTTTAGTACATTAAACCGTTTAATATAAAAAGTTTTTTACCAATTTTAATGCTAATGAGTTCTATGGAATTTATGTATGAATTTACACACCACTGATATTTCCGTGAATGAGGCAATCTGCATAGGTCCGTAGAAGTTGTTCGATGTCAGTAAATCCATCAAATAGTACTGGACCAGCGTGCTGAATATTACCCAGTCGGCCTTCCTGGATGAGCCTATGTTCAACAGAGCCGGTGCGGTGTCAAAGTAGTAGTATAATGGGTTGCCTGCCGGGCTAGGATGCGCACGAAGAAATATTTCTTTCGACGTGTTAGAACGAGACAGCGTTATGGCAAAGTATATAGAAGTCAGGGTCACTAACCACTGAGCCACCGACGCAGTCCTGCCTCGGTGGCTCAGTGGTTAGTGACCCTGACTTCTGAGTCAAAGAGGAGTGGGATCGATCCCCACCCAGGGCAAACATTTGTGTGATGAACATAGGTGTTTGCTCTGTGTCTGGGTGTTATTTAGGTACTATCTATATATATATGTATGAATTAAATAAATAAAATATATGTATGTATTTAAAATATGTATATGTAGTATATCAGTTTCTGACTGCCATATCACAAGCTATGCTTAATTTGGGGTCAGAGACCGTGTGTAAGATGTTCCCCTAATATTTTATTTAAAAAAAAAATATCTGTCACTTTTCTCTCACTCACTTGTTTTCTGTCACACTTTTCTTTGAAAAGAGTAAATTTCGGAGCTTTTCGTGGTCTCATGCTGGACTAGCTGGAAGAGATCACTTCCAGCGATTAGGCTGCCTAGAGTCACATTAAAATTTATTTGTTTTGTTGTTCGGTCTATATTTTTGTACACAAAATGTTATTTACCTACCTATCTAGATTCCTATCCTGGCGACTAAGTCGACTAAATCCAAATTACATTTCGAAAATCTAAAGGTCACAATAAATGATATTCATAAAGCTTGCGAATTCTCAGAGGGACATTTGAGGGGCATGTGAAAACATACCCCAAACAAGATTACCCCGAAATTAGCCGTTGACACAATTTGTTTCGAATTTATGTAAAATTTTATTCGGACTTACGGCACAAAGGGTTGTATTCCAGTCACGTCCTGGCCGGGACGGGTCCGGACAGTGAACCGTGAAATGTGTGCGGGAATGCCTTTTTGTGTACAAATGTGCTCTGACTCAGTTCAGCGTATTAGGAGGTGTGAATTTGATGCGTTTCGGGTTGATTCGTGAAGAAGTTTTTCTTGGAAGTCCACATTTTTAAATCAAATTTTGCGTGTAATTAACTACGTAGTCTTAGTTACGTACCTACGTAACTACTCTAAAAGCCTTCTAAAAAGTTTATATTATGTAAGTAAGTACACACCTGAGTAAAGCCAGCGCTAAAGGGTGCCGCGGAGGAGTGCGGTAGCGTGCCCGTAGCCCCGACACCAGACGAAGTGGTGGAACACCCAGGGGTTTTGGTGGGTATACCGTCCAGCAATGGGCAGGGACTCCCACATAACCACCCGCCTGTCCCGAGGTGCGGTGGTATCTTTAAGACTTCCCCAGGCTAAAATATAAATAAAAATAAGAAAAGGATGGTCAAGTCTCCTCCAACCTTCGGATAGGGAAAAACAAATTAAGTGAGCAGTTTACTTCATTTGGCTCATCCACAGACCCTAGTAAGTCTAAAGATAATCCAAATGCTCAAGCCCAATGCCAGTTGGCAGCGTGCCCAGCATGCTGGCAGCATTGATTGGTAAATGTTGATGTTGCTTAAAGTGCTGTTAGTAGGTACTTGGATTAAATTTACAGATTTCCGGAGTGGAAATAAAATATAAATCTTAAATCTCACACTAGGGTGGTCCTGTGTCGTGAGATTTAGTCTCTTCCGTAACGGAAGAGACTAAATCCGGAAGTTCCGTTTTTAAGTTAGGCATCTCATATTAGCTAATGTAATAAATAGTGTGACATAACAATAAGCCCAATTATGAAGGCACCATGGTAATTATAATAGCTAATTAGCATATTTCGGTTTGTTTTTCGAAAAAATTTGAAATTTAATTGCAATTTTTATTTAATTACGTAAACCAGGAATTTCCATTATTTGATTGCATAATGTGTTAGATCGAATGTGTGTGTAGGGTGCATGTTGGTGTGTGAGTGAATGTATGTTTGTGGGGGTGTCTGTACAGTGAGGGCTATGCTTGATTTTATACTTTGTAGGTGGCAGCTGACATGTTATTATTTTTTATTTTGATTTTAAGTTAATATTTTTTTTTTAAATGTAATGCAATGGTTTTTGTACCGCATATTATTATATTTTTTTTTTGTCATTAGATACACTAGCTACATACTCGTACAATTTACACCATCGTTCATCATTCATCCAAAATAAGTATTTTAAACATTTTTAATAAGTATTAAGTAAATTCGTATCGGCCGGGTGGCTAGCCCTGGTGTCAGAGTTTTTAAGCCGTTGAAGGCCTCTGACATGGCTAAACGGTTGAAACAACCGGAACCTTTAATTTAACGTGTCATCCGAGCCACGGTAGCGCTCAGTTGTAAATACCACCCGCGATCACCCATCCGAAGACTGACCGTGATGAACGTTGCTTAACTTCGATGATCGCTGACGAACATCTAGTCAAACTACGCTATGAGCGCTACATTTTAAATAATAGTATTTAATAGCAAACAACAGTATAAAAGTATTAGTCATCGTCATACAATCCTTACTTAATATTATAAATCCGAAAAGTTTGTTGGTTTGTTGGTTTGTTACTCTTGCACGCACCAACGGAGCAACGGATTGACTTGATTTTTGGCATGGACATAGTTTAAAAGGCGGAAGGAGCTTTAGGATACTTTTTATCCCGAAAAATTGCATAGTTCCTGTAGGACAGGACAAAAACCATCGAAAGCGAAACTGTCGCCACTATCACAAAGACGCTAAGTGATTAATTCCTCTATGACGCTAATATGGACTAACGAAACGTCACAGCCAAACGTAATTAGATGACAGGTGACATTGTCTGCAGACTTTTGGCAAGGTGACAAATTGTTTTTCCACCATTATATCCCCTTGAAGAGGAAATAAAGTATGGATTGAAAATGACAACTGACATTAAAATTGGATAAAATGTTATTTTCCCTCTGCATGCTACATGTTACTATGACGTTTAATACCAGGCCGTCATTTTGTCTGACATTAAAAATATTTTTAAATCTTCGATCATTAGAGGTTTAACATGTTTCTTTATTCTACCTTTATGGTATAGAATCATCATACTTTAATATTATCAATCCGAAAAGTTTGTTGGTTTGTTCCTCTTTGACGCCGCAACGGAGCCAAAAAATTGACCTGATTTTTGGTATGGATACCTATGGTTTAGAGGACAGAAAGTGATAATAGGATACTTTTTTATCTCGAGAAAATTCGTGATTCCCATGGGATAGGACAATAACTGTTTCTCAGCAATGGAGCAACGGATTGACTTGATATTTGGGGTGGGCATAGTTTGGAAGACGGAAAGTGACATAGGATACTTTCCATCCCGAAAAAATTGTGGTTCCCGTAGGACTTAACAATAAATTTTTCTCAGCAACGGAGCAACTTGCCTTGGCTTATTGCATGAATATAGTTTGAAAGACGAAAAGTGACAAAGGCTACTTTTTATCTCAAAAACTTTAACAGTTCCCGTAGGATAGGATAAAAACTAAGCGCCAGAAATAATCTGTCATGGCAAGTTTGGGACGTTCCTACATTTTTCGCACTCCTTCGCGGCACTCAGCACACAGCGCACACAGCGCTAGCCCAGACTCGGGCTCCATAACGGAGCTCGCGCTCTCGCCATAATGACAGAGTGTTTCGGAGCACAAGACACATCGTCATCCACCACTCGGGACTAACCAGTACTGAACGTCAGACAGCATTCCAACGCCCTGGTCCCAGTGCAGCGGGTCAGTCATAGTAGCCCAGCGCCTGCCTCTTCAACTGCAGAGGGCAGTGAGAACAGCCATCGCGATACCGACACCTCTCTTCCCCTGCAGCCCCACTGCGTCTGCCAACACGTTGACGGCCTAGCGGAAGGTAGGGTAGGTGGCGGCACCCACACCACCAGTTCCATTTATCCCACCGCGGCCCCTAATCTTCGGCTGTCATATCAGAGTCCAGGAAGCAGCCTTGCTTTATGAAACTAAGAAAGGTTATTCCCAGCAAGTAACTGGAGATAGAGAGACAGAAAAGAAGCCACACCCAGCGCAGCAGGAGGAGCTGGAGTTCATATGCCTGGCAGACGGAGCAGCACTAGAGCAAAATCTTAACCGAGAAATTAACATATTTACAGACGGCAGCAAAATTAAAGGGAAAGTTGGGGCGGCATTATCCATTTGGGATGATGCCGCTGAGATCAGTACCCGCAAGCTGAAATTGGCCGATTGGTGCTCCGTGCACCAGGCCGAGTTATTGGCACTTCTTGAGGCTACCGAAAAAGCAAAAATATTTTGTGACTCCAGGTCTACACTGGAAACGGTAGTTGGCGTATCTTCCCTCCATCCCTTAGCAGTAAATTCAAAGCTAACATAAAGTTACTACACGCACAAAATAAAATAGTGAAACTTTATTGGATTAAAGCGCACGCGGGGATGGAGGGAAATGAGAGAACGGACCAGCTAGCAAAGGAAGCAGCACTGCACTCGAAGTGCAGACCTATTTACGATAACTGCCCCTTTTCATTCGTCAAGCGAGAAATCCGAAAGGACTCTCTTACGAGTGGAACCGGCGGTATCAGGATGGACACACAGCGGCGGTAACCAGAACATATTTTCCAGATGCAAGGGCGGCATACAAGATCGTAAGAGAAATAGCACCAGTGGGAATCATAACTCAAGTGCTGACGGGGCATGGTGGGTTTCCCCAATACTTACATCGATTTAAGTTGAGGGAAAGCCCATCGTGCATCTGTGAACCCACAAAAGAGGAGACTCCACTGCACATAATCTTGGAATGCCCAGTTTATGGAAAGCAGAGATTTGATTTAGAACAAAAAATTGGAATTAATCTAACACGTAAAAACCTTAAAAACAATTTTATCGAATTTTTGCACAAATATTTGAAAAAAAGCAATAATTAGGAACAAGTAGGTATAAACTTTGCTGTACCATAGTAATGTTTATTATAACTGCAAACAGCCAAAAACATTGAAATATAGGTATAGTTTTTATTCATTTGTAATTCAGACCCCTGATCATGTCAGGGATATTTCGCGATATAATAAAAAAAATCCTCGGATGCCCGCAGCCCGCCTAAGTTGCGACACTCCTCATAAGGCATGCAACCTACTGGCCATCCTCTTAGAGGTTTCGCAGCCGACATAAACATAAGCCAAAATCAAAATATTACGCGGGCGAAGCCGCGGGTAAAAGCTAGTATTTATTATAAATATGAAAAATCGGGTTGCAAAAAGGGCGATTTTTAAATCCTTGATCAAAATTCATTATTATTCTACTAATTGTATTTCCTTAGTGAAGGCCGCTAAAAATGAAAACATAGGACATTTCTACTAACAGAAAAAGTCAATAACTTTTAATTCTAAACCAAACCAGCATTTCTGTCAAACCAAACCCCAAGCCGGGTCAGATTTAATAGAACATTCCATTTAAATAAGAGGCAATTACACCAATTACAGCCTGCACTAGAAACTTCGCCAAGACAGATTCTTGCTATTAATTCTGGCAGAGGTTAGGATTGGTCGAGGCCACAGATCTCTTGAGAAGGGTCATATCATGTCTATCTACTATTATTGTGTACGTGTTCTGACGTTAGGCTTCGCTTTATCTCCTGCGCGCGCCGGTTACTCGCGCTACGAGCGCGATCGGGAGTAAAAGCGAAGCCGAACGCCAGAACAATAAATGGGCCGGTTCTATTTAAGGTTCCGTACCCGAAGGGTAAAAACGGAACCCTATTATTAACACTTCGTTGTCCGTCTGTCCGTCTGTCTGTCACCAGGCTTTATGTCATGAACCGTGACAGCTAGAACGTTGAAATTTCCACATAATGTTTTTTCTTTTGCCGCTATAACAACAAATACTAAAAACAGAATAAAATAGATGTTTTACAACAAACCTGATTTTTTTAACCTTTTTTGCTTAATATTAAAATCGGTAACAAGTACACGCTTCAAATATTTACAGAATATTTAGTTGTATATTCACTTTAAAACTAAATAATTAAAACAAGATAAATATTTAAGGGTATTCATTCAAAAAATGTAATATTTTTTGCTCGATATTAATTACTGTAACCGGTAGATTCTCGAAATATTCATAGAATATTCCCTTCTAAAATAAATGATAAATAATTAATTTAAAATAAAACATATTAAGAGAGGTTCCCAAATGGTACTGAACTCTTCTTGCGCGAGTCAAACTCGCAGTTGGCCTCGCACTAGTTACAACGGGTTATCGTCTAGTCATATCTGCTGCCTAGTCAAATAGAAATGTAGTCGTGAAGCTCCTAACCCGTTACAACTACGCGTAACATCGATACTGACACAAGATTTGTTTTAGTTAATTCATTTGTATCTGTGTTTTGTGTATGTCTAATAAGCGATTGTCTATTGTCTAAGTGCCTCACGCACCGGAAAAGAAAAGGTCTCTCTAGAGCTCTGTGGATTGGGCCAAATCGAATTTCGTTCGGAAATTTCATTAACCACCCGCTTGATTTCGAAACTAAGTTACCAAGTTTCCAGTTTCACTCGAAAAATTACAGAGAACGTCTGAAAAAATTAGAGAGCTCGTTTTGTATCTTAATTACTTTTCGAACGGTGTTTTGTTAATTTTCTACTGCGGCGGAGAGTAGAAAAGTTCAGATTTAATGTTGCACAGATTGGAGAAAATCTCCAAAGCTGGACTTTTAATCTTATCTGAAACGCACTAACCATTGTTATACATAGGTACCTACTGTTTCCACGATTAGAGATACATAACTTTCAGGAAATTCAGACTTAAACAGTGATCTCCTCAATCCTCCTCCTTGTTGTTGGCGTATGTTAGTAAATTATTATAAAATGTGACTTTTTAAAAATACAAGCTTTTGAGATCTTTTGAGATTCGTGAAAGAAAGCATTTGACTATAGCGCTGCAGGCTCGGTTAAAGGTTTAGTAAGAGACCACGTTTCCGTGGCATACTTAAAGAAACACTGGTAAGAATTTCTACTTGACGCATTGAGGTAATTTCGGCCGAACAGACGTTACACAATTTTCAAGTACAACGAAGCTGAATATTAAAATGTAGAACTTTGAAGTGATCTTTTTTGTTTTGATATTAGTCAGCATACGAACTGACGATATTAGTCAGCGTTGCGAACTGACAAGTGTAACCTCCGTGAAAGGAAGGTTGTGACTGAACATTTGATTCCAGCTACAGGCTTGGTTAATGACTTGTACTAGACCACGTTTCTGTTGCATTAATTATCACTGGTATCACACACTTGTCAAACATTTTCGACTTCACGCACTAAGATATGTCGGCCGAGGAGACGTAACACAATTTTCTTAACTTCCCGGTACAACGAGGCTGAATATAAATGTAGAACCTCCAAGTAATATCTGGTCTAGATATTATCCAAAAAGAGCTGACAAATGTAAGGAAAATCGGACCTAAATATTTGATTATAGCACTGCAAATTAACTCGGGTAATGACTTGAAAGAGACCATATTTATGTGGCAACACTTTCACTGCTGAGGTACTTTTGTAAGGCTTTTTGCGAATCCTTAAACGCACACGCTAGGCGCGGACAGACGCCATCGTGTCGAGACACCACCAGTGGAGCAACGCGAGTACTTGCTAACACGCACGGTAAGATAACGCGCCAGGCGCTTATAGTCGCACTGGCCATATCACCGCCCGACGAGTAGCGCCAGTGCGACTTCTCACGCGCGGCGTGTTTACGCGCCTATTTCTATGCCTGCATGACACATTTGTGAAAATCTTAATATTTTCAGGACAACAATGCATGGTCAATGCTTTAATACCTAATAATAAAGTTTAATACTTTAGTAAATTAATATATTATTTTGCCAAAGTATAAATTAAAAATAACGAGATTGAAAATTTGCCAGCATGTCATATTTGATAGAGTAGCATAAAAACTATGTTATTTTCTACATTTTTTGTGTTTTTAAAAAAAATCGTCGCACACGCCTCGCACGTTTGCACGCATTGGCGTTACTTCTGATAAAACACACACGCGTGTGGGTTGTCGCACCGTCCTATGGAATTCGGTGCAACACGCCTGGCGCGTGTAGCCGCCCCTGGCTGTGAAAATCGAAAACACTGACGTGCGTGTTTTCAGCAGTGAAAGTGATCACTACTGGTATCAAACACTTGTCAAACATTTTCAACTTGACGCATTGAGGTGTGTCAGCCGAGAAGACGTTACACAATTTTCGAGTATAACAAGGCTGAATATACAAATGTAGAACTTCCAAGTAGGTACTCTCTGGTCTAGATATTACCCATACGAGCCGACAAGTGTAACCTCCATGTAAGGAAGGTTGGGCCTGAACATTTGATTACAGCGCTGCAGGCTCGGTTAATGACTTGTAAATAAGGGGGCAGTCATTAATAACCGCCGCTGTCTTCCACAGCTCCTTACAGCAATTACCCTACGAGTAGTGCCCGTGCAGTAAGACCTGTAAGACGTTACGTCTACTGTTATTTTTGATCGAGCGTAAGCGAAGTTCTACGTTTTAGACACGGAGATTTTGCTTTCGTCTGTCCAGATGTTGGTGTTCGTCTACAGGTCGCATTTTTCAACGAATCTCGATGATCTTGGTACACAGGTTTTTTTATATTATAGGATTTTTTTGTCACACACTTTCGGATTTATAATATTAGTAGATAAATGAATTATTTATTGTTAACACAAAGAAAATAAAACACAGATTGACGTACGCTACGCTTGCCATAATGTGGTTTCCACTCGAGAGCTTTTGGATCCCATCAGTCAACAGTCCTCCGTACTAGCCACTTCCAACCGGTCTTGTTGGAAGTAAATAGGGGAGGGCTATGTCCAGCAGTGGACGTCCTACGGTTTTAGCGGGACTACAGTGGAAGAGTAGCCCAAATTACCCTTAATAGATTCGATGCATGTTCATCGGTGGACTATGTTTATAGTCTGCTGCTATATGGTTGCTGCCGACTGCTGCCACTATAAGGCGTATATTTAGTTCTTTGCACTTTTTTTATTTCACCTGTACTGTCCTACTGCTGGCTAAAGGTCTCTCCCAATTCCTTTCTGTTCTCTGCTTCCTCCGTCCAATCCTTTTTCACTGGCCTCCAAAAAAGGAGGAGGTACTATGTTCGTCTATATGTATATTTTTTGTATATGTTCATCGATATTTTCGTCAATTATGAACCAATTTGAAAAATTCCTTTTTATTTCGAAAAAGTATACTTCTGAAGTGGTCCCATTTAAATTTTGTCGAAATCAGCTGATCCGTTTTTGATAAGTCAACAATAATGTACATGAATGTCACATCGTTTTGTGCAAACTATTCGAATTTTGTACACGGTGGAAGTCGGTGTTGATTTTGTTCGAAAGTAATGATTAAAATTATGAAAACTCTCAATTTCGTCGCGCTATCGTGTTGAAGGACGATCTCTGGGTCAACTGGACTGAGGCATCCACTCCGTTGAGACCTTTGCCCATCTGTCTGGATGCATACGACTCACGTGTCCCGCCCACTCCCATTTGAGCTTTGCAGCTTTTAGTGTCACATCGCTAACGCCTGTCATGGATCTACTC
This sequence comes from Hypomecis atomaria, assembly GCA_964007245.1. Classification (NCBI taxonomy): domain Eukaryota; kingdom Metazoa; phylum Arthropoda; class Insecta; order Lepidoptera; family Geometridae; genus Hypomecis; species Hypomecis atomaria. The sequence continues at coordinate 16,949,032 of OZ023300.1, read as the reverse complement.
TTTTAATACTTCACACTTATAGTCCTTAATTTGCTACTTAACCTTATAAACAAATAGGTAAACTAAACATTTCCGTGGTTAGAGCACGCGCGCACGTATTATCTATGTATTGTACAAATTGCGGAAATGATACACTGTATGGTTGAGACCGTACAATATAAATAAAATAAATATTTGGGGACATCTTACACACGGTATCTGACCCCAAACTAAGCAAAGCTTGTGATATGGCTGCCAGAGACTGATAAACTACACATACATATTTTTAGATACATACTTATATAGATAATACCTAAATAACACCCAGACACAGAGCAAACACCTATGTTCATCACATAAATACTTGCCCTGGGTGGTGATCGAACCCACGCCTCTTTGAACCAGAAGTTAGGGTTACTAACCACTGAGCCACCGAGGCAGTTAATATGGAATAATTATCTTATTGTGTCCAGTAAAAAAGTGTTCAATTTAAACCAGGTCTATCTGGACGCGTGACGTAACCATACTATTATAAAATAATTAAATTAAAAATTTAAAAAACCCCCGACACAAAACACTTCAACAAACATTTGTAGAATTTTGGTTCTTCCATCCCCACTTTAACCCACCATAACTTTTAAACGGCTCAATGGATTTTTATAAAACATAGCTAAGAACACTCTCAATTAAGTCTCCTTTCATCCAAAAAAACTAAACTGAAATCGGTTCAGTGGTTCGGGCGCTATGATGCCACAGACAGACAGACAGACAAACAGACACATTAAACTTATAACACCCCTCTTTTGCGTCGGGGGCTAATTATAAAAGTGATACTTGTGTATCCGAGTTTTCTTACACTGTGGCACCAGCAAGCACTTTGTTAACTCGGTACGAGTACGTGCGTCTTACTTATGCATACGTGAGTGATCATCGCTATATAGTGTAACAAATTGCTCCGTCTCGCTCGTCGGTGTATTGTTACAATCACGAACTTTAATTAATGGTATTGGAGTGTGGAAAGTGTTCGATGGCTTGGGAGTGTGACTTTTGGTAAAGAACAGTATCCGGAAGAGATTTTTGAATACACTTATTACCATAGGTATACTCTTCTTAAATGCTGAAATGAGTCCTTTTCATCAATTTCTATATACTCCTAACGAAAATATATTTTAAAAGAGATAATGCATAAATATATCGAGCTTGGGCCATTACCCTGTATAGTACGGTATGCAATTATTTGCTTTATTTGTTTTGGAAAATGTTTTTTTCCGTTCTATAAACTTTGTGCCCTACTCACTGCCATTAAATTTAATCTGCTAATCTTATGAGGAATGGCTGTAACTTTGGTTTGTCTGTTTATTTCTGTTACTCTGTGGTATCAAACGAATGGATCGAAATCAATACGGTTTTGTACACAGCTCTAAGCAATTTTTTGATAAAAATATAGTATGAATGGTAAGAAGTTTTGGATTTATTTTTATGAAACTGAAATAGCGCAAGCCAACCCGCCAACCCACACAATGGGCTTTTGGCCAGTACGATTTGATTGGCTCAATCTCCCTTCTAGTTAGGCCTATGTTCAGCAGTGAACTATTTGCAGCAGCAATATGCAGCAGTATACAGCTTTATCCAGAACTGGCGTACTAAAGTGAAAGGAGGTAATTCAGACTTTATTAGGAATAACATTTACAATATGGCCAACCCAGAATTCGAGAAAAAATCAGCTGTATCATACACTTTGCCGATTCCTTTCCGAAGCTTTTCAAGGTCAGCGTGAATAGGTATCTTCTAGGTCTGTTTGCTTCATCTTCGACCACAACATCGCTTACCATCAGGCGAGTTGGTGGACAAACGTGTATTTGCGTTAAAAAAATAATATAACCCCGGGTTTGCCCTATGGAAAGAGTTGTTCATAATGATCTTCGAGCAAATATTTACAGAGCCACACTCCCTAAGTGAAAGTAGTAAAAAAATGTCCGAGCGCTGTCATGCATACCTCCTTCTTCTTTTCGAGTCGATGTTTTGATTTTTTTTTCAGATAAAATATATTTTAAATAAAACGTTTTGTATTTATATTTTGTTTGACCAAAAAGAGGCCACTCCAATGGCCTTGTCCGTGGCCTACCTGTATCTTTACATACCTCCTTAGATACAATAAATAATTTACAATGACCCATTTTCTCGAAATTCGACGTTATGTCATGTAATTAGTGCTTGTAATGGAGCACTTAGGCATCACGCGGCGTTGTAGTCGGCTTGCAATCACCTTACGACTAACTAAAAAGCCTGTCCACTACGTCGCTTGGCCAAGGTTTTGGCTCGGACACTTTTTTTATACGATTGACTCTATAGATACTTGCTCGATGATAATGGTGGTTCAAACCACCCTCTTTCGGCTTAGTAAAAGACAGGGCAAGCAGATAACCTTACATGCCACAAACGAATCGTTTTCGCCCCACTTTTCTCTCTGTATCACTGAAGAAAAACGTCCACCGAAACCAATTGCTAATAGAGTGCCACCAGCACCGAGATACAAAGATACGGAAACAAAGAGATTTTAATTAAACGAGGACGTCTGGACGGCCTTTACATTTAAATTAGAGCGCAGAGGAAATTACTGCCTTGTTTATATCTACGGTCGCGTCACACGATATACGACTTAGGTTTCAGTGGATTTTTGACGCAATTATGATGCAAAATCTTATATGACTATACTATAACACTGTGTAGTTTCAAAAAGTTTCAGGAAACCTAACATTTATTTGAAAAATCCTATTCAATGATACCTCATACAGGGAGGTGGGTTAAAAAAAAGGTCACATGGTGCATAGGAGCTACCCCTGAAATGCATATTTTGAAAATTTTTAATTATTTAAATTGAGATCTATACCTACTAAAACTATGATAAAGTCAAATTCCATATAATACGGTTCAGAAATGTGGAAGTTTGGCTTAAAAAGCTTTGTAACATTAGTACGGACGGACACAAAATTCTTTCAAAATACAGAATAATACAGATACAATTTCCCTTAGATAAATCCGTAAAATTTGGAGAAAGCCAGAATATTAAATTGTTTTAGCTTCTTCGTAATTTTAGCCTAAATATTACGAAGAAGCTAAAAAATATACTTACGTCATTTTAATTGCTGCTTGTATTATTCTTATGAATTGCTTTTTTATGCAAAAGTAGTCTCTAAACTTAAAATCCTTGCCCAAAACTTGACCACGTAATAAACTTTCCAAAGAATAAAAATGCTGAAATAGTTGTTAAATCCCTAAAACTCTACTAAAACACAACACTTTAATGTTCTAAAAGATTCATTTAGATTTTTTCTTCTGAGTAACGATGAAAAGTTCCGACAAACAGGGAAACTTCGGGATTAATGGCTTGTAAATAAGGTTTTAGAAGTAAGACATGGGCTGGAATAAATATTAGAGCTTTAAGGCGTAGATTTTGGGACGAAATAAAAACATCTAACAGTTTTTCGTGTTCTTAGCAACACGTGAAGTATGGTTAAGCTGAAGTATGCTAGTAGGCCGTAATCATCAATATCATTTTCAACTTGTGCTGTGTAGGTACTGTACCACTTTTTAAATAGTTCACTGCAGGACGTAGGCCTGCCCTAACATATCTACCTACCAAAGGGTGGTCAGGCCATATCCACAATGCTGGCTCAATGCGGGTTGATGAATTTACATACGCCATGGAATTTCTTCTTATAATGGTTGGTGATTGCCTCTCAATGTTTTCCCTCACCTAAAATCCAGTGATATGGAATTCCGTTCATTAATTCCAAAGAACTCATTGGTACGGGACTGTGATTTGAACCCACGACCTCACGAATGTACGGTGAGTGTCGTAACCTCTAAACCACCACGACTTGGCCTGTACTGTGCTTTAAGACTGTAATTGCTTTTATTTTACGTCACTCGGCCTATTAACTAGGTATTACCCTATCTCTGTTGCAAAAAACTTTTCAAAAATTAATTAACTGCTTGCAGAGCTTTTTTTCGCTATGTTTTGGGTTTTCTCATAGTAAACAATCAAACATACCATGTTAAATTGTAGGCTCTTACTGTTATAATTATTTAGTCGTGCTAGAGGTTTTCATACTGATTAAATACTTATAGTCAAGGTAGCCCAACGCGCTATGGCGAGGGCTATGCTCGGAGTCTAGCTGCGAGATCGAATCAGGAATGAGGAGATTCACAGATGAACCAAGTTACGAATACCGACATAGCCCAACGGATTAGTAAGTTGAAATGTCGATGGGCAGGGCACATAGCTGGGAGAACTGATGGCCGATAAGGCAGTAAAGTTCTCGAATGTAGCCCACGCACCGGCAAGCGCAACGTAGGACGTCCGCCGACCAGGTAGACCGACAATATTATTAAGACCGCAGGAATGCGCTGGATGCAGGCCGCTTCCAACCGGACTTATTGGAAATCCATAGTGTACAGTAGTGGACGTCCTACGGCTGATAATGACGATGATACTGATACGAGGGCGAACTACCAGGTCTTTACATCTTTACAGGCGCCGCCAACGCTATAAGTTGGTTAAAATGATAAACACTTCACAAACATTCGTCGCGAGTCAGTATAGCGGGTTAGCTCAGTGGTCCAGAGACGCAAGGTTCGAATCCTGCATCCGCGACGAATTCTTGAAATGTTTATCATAAAAAAGTAACTCTTTGAGATAAACCTAGTGTGGGATGCACTATAAAAATAAAATCATTTCAGGTCTTTACATCCTTAAACAAGGTTATTCAGTACTGATTTACTAAGCTGAAAGGTAGTGATTCAGACCATCGTTATAACAACTTTTAGTACGGGGCCAACCCAAAATTAGAGAAAAAAAAGTAAGCTGTCTCATGTATTTGTCGATTAAGAGTTAAAATTTTGATTGGAACAGCAGATTTTTTTTCTCAAATTCTGCGTTGGCCTTATAGTTAAATTGCTCAAAATAATGAACTGAATCACCTCTGTTTGGCTTTGTATAGGGCAAGCAGATAGCTCTGTTACTACAGGCAAAAATATACCTAACTCTTTTTAATATTTTATATCACGGGAATGTACTCACGTTTAATTGTCATAGATATTACATAGTACGACTATACTTTCGTACATCATAGTACGACTATATTTTCGTACATCATAGTACGACTATACTTTCGTACATCATAGTACGACTATACTTTCGTACATCATAGTACGACTATACTTTCGTAGAGAAGCCGATCGAAAGATCGCATTCGGCAATCTTTCTCAAGTCAAGTGCTAGCACGCGGAACCCTCTCGCAATGCACTCGTATAGTCTTGCTATGAAATGACTAGGAAAAATGAACGTGATATAAAATATTAGAATGTGTGAAAACCACGTTTGTTTCCATAATAAAATACCTAACTCTATCATCATTTTCTTATCCCACTAGGTGCGGTCGGTACAACACGTCTATATACTAACTATACTTCTTAAAAACTAATAACAAGCAAACCTTTAAAACCAGCAAGCATTCTTGTTTTAAACAAGGCAAATAAAATGGGTAATAGTACCAAATCGCACTACCTCAGGATCTCCAGTACGAGTAACTATTGTCGAACCTGTGTTAACCCTTCCGCTTAGCACTTTAAAACAAAATTACTGCCGCTGTAAGCTGCTTTAAGCGGCGCATCTTAATTACTACTCTCGCGAATTACTCACTACTTAAACTGTTTCTCTATAGGGCCTTAACTCGATGAGTAGAAAATGTGGAGAGATACAACTACTTAGTCAAAACCAGTGGCGGATTCTTATTCAGTATTTGCCGTCAGTAGACTGTTGAATTTTTGCACCAGCTCCCAACCTCCCCAAATTTGCCGCTCCAAACGGTAATCACTACATAGTTTAAAGCAAAACCGTTATTTCTGTGTGTGTCTGTCTGTGTATCCGCTTATATCTTCCAAAATTTACAACAGATTTCAATGCGGTTTTCACTATACTTAGAAAAAAAAGTTATAGCCATAATTCATTCGTATCCAGGCGAAGCAGGGATGATAAATATTACAAACTTTTGATTCATAGCGGTAATACGAATTATACGTGGTTAGTTCTTCTGTACATTTAATAATTTTGAAGTATAAATAAAAAAAACTGACAATAACTTTGGACCGATTATTGCCGCCCCTAAAATCTGCCGCTCTTGTCTCTAGCCTACTCAGCCTGCTAAATCAACCACTGGTCAAACTAAGTTCAAAACTAACATTCACTGGTTTCTACTGAGATAGCTTTCTATTTTTAGTTTCCTATGTTTTGCATGTCATGTCTAGGTACAAGTAAATTAAAAACAGTAAAAAAATCCTTCAAGCAATGGTATACTCAAAATTATTCTCGACACAATAAAGATGAAAAATTAAAGAGTTGATAGAGTTAGCTGTGTGGAATGTATTACTGTCGCAAATAGTTACTATTAACCCTATCGTTATCATCATTATAGATTCTATGACATAGCAGTGCCAAAAACAATACCTTCTGCCTTCAAGATTAGGGATCCCAGATTCGAATCTCACTCAAGAGATGTCTGAATTTATTCAAATAGTGTCTTTTTATGTAGGTATTTTTGGTTCAGTGGCATCCCTATATAACAAGTCAGAGTGAGAACCTATGTTTAGAAAATTTAAAGATATGCATCCCAATTGTTTAAAAAAACTAATTTTTATGCGTTGATTGCTGTCATTATCAAGTGACAAAAAATTTATGATATGAGTTATGCTTAGTCGTGTCAAAAAGTTGTGGTTCTGAGACATTTTCTACTCCGAGACTTAAACAATAGTTTGTTCTCGCTTGAAGCGTTAATTAATTAGGAAATGCATGTTTTCTCTTTGTTAAGCCGTTTGGCGTGCAATTGTTGTCTTCATTGTTGAGAGTTTTGTTTAAGATTTGTTGCAGTGCGCAGGTTAATTTAGATCTTAATCGTTTGTGAGTTTGTGCACATTGTGGCTTCAGCCATTGTTTGTGCCTGCTTTATACATCAGTTCTGGATTAGAAGCTTGTCTAATTGAAAGAGTTTATACTTTCATTAATAACTAACCACTAACTACTCTGAAATTACATATGCCTATGAAACAATCTGGGATGTCCAAAATCAAAAACTATAGGAAGTATAGTCATAGTCATAGTCATTTATTGCGTAATTATTATTTACATGTCCATTTTTATAATATTATTCAAAATTAATAAGATAGAAAATCTAAAATCACAATCAAATAAAAATAATGAATATAAATAAATTATAGTACATTTCGTGTACAGCTATCATTAGGTACTCTTCCAGTTTAGGAATTCATTATGACTATACATAGAACGTCTGCTCGACAAGCCATCGTTTGAGACGACATTTGAAGCACGCGACACTTGGAGCGCTAGTGATGTTCTCCGGTAACTTGTTGTACTTATATTTGGGCTACCATGATAAACAGCTTAGGTATAAGCATAACGCGCATATGGCACATTATGGAGGGGCAATACACTTGCTAGGTTTTGATTTTGAACATTCTATATGTCATATAATTTTATAATAGCATGTCATCTTTAACGACGTCTAGGCATTCCGACAATAATCGGCCACGAAATCGCAATTCGGGAAACACAAAGTCTATCATTTGTCTGCCGACGTACTCCATTAGTTTGTGAAGTACATGACCTCGGAGCCGTGGTGGTCTAGTGGTGGTAGCATTCGCTTATCATTCGTGAGGTTGTGGGTTTAAATCCCGGCCCCGTACTAATGAGTTCATATGTAAGGACTTTCATATCACTGGCTTTTTGGTGAAGGAAAACATCGTAAGGCAATCTGCATACGTCCGTAGAAATAATTCGATGGCATTGTGAATCCAACCACCCCGCACTGTGCCACCATGGTGGATATATCCCAATCACTTTCCATGGGCAGGCCTGTTCAGTAGTGGACTATCAAAAATGCCGGTACAGAACATACATGACGGCACCGCTATGCTAGGAACTCAAAACTGAAGTTTATGCCCACTTCAAACGAATTTCCTGAAGCTTGTCTCCTACGTCCCGAACTCAGAACCTGCCACATAAGTGCTTGTTGTAAATGTTTTATTTATATTACAAGATACAACAAGAAAGCACATGGGACTCACGTGACATGTGATCTACATTGCAACAAGTTCTATCATAGCGGGAATATCCCTAGCCCAAAAAAGACTAACACAGAAAACTGCAGCTAAACCAGGCAGCGTGAGTAAAACCACCTGCCACAAGCACTATAATCTAAAATCGATATTCGATACTAACAAGATCAAGCAGAATCGAGAAGGCGTTTAAGTTAGCTCGTGACTCTCACATATGGTATAAACACATGACTCGTTACACATGAGATATTAATGAATAAATGAATGAACACTTTATTGTTAACACAAAATACAGAAAAAAAATACACAGAAAGGAAAAATAAAGTAACTTAAAACTAGTGCAACAAAGGGCGGCCTTATTGCTTACAGCAATCTCTTCCAGGCAACCCTTATTATATAAAGAGCGAAATCAAAGGCACTCGAAGCCCTCTGAAAGACGAATCTACGCGGAGAAATCCGCTTTTTTGCTGTGTTTCCTCTACCTCACATGGTTTTTCGCATCATGCATCATGTTCAGTTGGTTGGCGCTTATACCTTGGTTAACGACGTCTAGCCATCGCCGTTTTGATCGGTAATGGAGTTTGGATCCAAGGAGTTCAATGTCCACCATTTGTCTGCCTACTACTTTCTCTATTTGTTTGCGAAGTACATCCATTTCAGCACAGCATTTTTTAAGCGGCCCCATACTAGACTCAGAGTCAGAGTATTGTGGTTATTAATTAACAGCAAAGAAGATATAAGTTGGAGAGTTTCGTTCCAAGGAGTACAATGCCCGCCATTTGTCTGCTGACGTATTCTATTTGTTTGCAAAGTACGAGTACATGATCTATCCATGTTAGCACAGCAATTAAAAGCAAAGAAGATATAATGATACTACTTACTAAATGTTAAATGGCACTTAAAATATATGACTTACTCGTAGTCCAAAAAAAATAAAACAAAAATAATACAGAAACTGTACTTAAACCAGGCAGCGTGAGTAAAACCGCCTGCCACAAGCAGTATAATCTAAAATAGATATTCGATACTAACAAGATCGAGCAGAATCGAGAAGGCGTTTAAGTTAGCTCGTGACTCTATTCACACATGATATAAAGGGCGAAGTCAAAGGCGCCCGAAGCCCTCTGAAGGACGTATTTACGCGAGGAAAAGTATTGAATTGTTTGTCCCTTTGTCGGGCTGAAAGTGAAACTTTCTGAATGTTCGATGCCATTTTCTCAGAGGATATACATGTATTGTGATTTTGCTACGGAAAAAGCTGAAATTCGGGATGGTTTCACTTGATGGGTTTTCTAGAATGATGAAAAGGTTTCTGAAGATTGAAGGCAGAAATATGAAAATTGGTTGGAGTTTCAGCGGCTTCCAAGGTTCTATTATTATCCCAAGAAAATTTGTATCATTTATGTCACAAATTACAAGTGTCAATAATAGAATTTCTGTGTGGAATATTCAAAAAGTGGTTCATAGGACAAACGATGTTAGAAATCGGAATGAATTTCAGAAATTTTTGCCACAAAATTGCGTACATACTACTTTTTATAACAAAGTTTCATTTAAAAACAGAGTGTAAACAAACAATCTTTGTAAATAAGTTAGAATTGAGAATTTATGTTTGGATTTACACACCACTCTTTAGTGAAGAAAACCATCGTAAGGCAACCCGCATACAACGGCGTACGTAAATTCACCAATCCGCATTGGGTCAGCGTGGTAGTTACGGCTCAATCGCCCTTGTGCGTAGGCCTAAGTTCATCAGAAGACTATCAAATTCATCCATCCATCAGCCATAGGATGCTGGATACAAGCCGTTTCCAACCGGTTTTATTGGAGATCCATAGAGGAGGCCTATGTCTATCTATCTATCAGTGGACTATCAAATTTCCGGTACAATATAGAAGATGTTTTTGACTGCCTCGGTGGCTCAGTGGTTAAGTGACCCTGACTTCTGGGCCAAAGAGGCGTGGGTTCGATCCTCACCCAGGGCAAACATTAGTGTGATGAACATAGGAGTTTGCTCTGTGTCTGGGTGTTATTTAGGTACTATCTATATAAGTATATATTTAAAATATGTATATGTAGTATATCAGTTTCTGGCAGCCATATCACAATCTATGCTTAGTTTGGGGTCAGAGACCGTGTGTAAGATGTCCCCTAATATTTATTTATTATAATTTTAAATTCAATTGCGTACAATAAAACCGTCAGTGGGTACTTACGGATCAAAGCTTGCCTGCAATTTGTCTGCCACTACTCAAAATGTTTCCTTACCAAAGAAATGGGCCAAATGTGTCAGGGTGTCGCAGCGACATATTACCGACGTCTCATCGAGCCATCTGCCAGCCGGCGCGGCGTGACAAATACATTGTATATTCCATTTTGTGTGAAAAACTCGGATATTACCGAAATTGAACGAATCGAATATGATTGAAAATTATTATTTTTAACAGAAGGCAGATATTTTTGTCTGTGATAGGATCGATCGCGCAAAAACAGTAAGTTTTTAATTTAGGTTTTTTTAGTTTTTAACAGCCAAATCAAATACGTACAACAAAATAAACGGCACCAAAGAACGACACTAAAATTACTTTCTGTATTTTTTTTTTAAATTGGCTGTTAAAATATGTCACTTATTTTTTGTTATCTATTCGCTTTGGGCTAGTACATCCACGGTCGTGGGCACAGAGTCGTGGGCAAACTCGATACCTGTTTGGTAAATTCTTATCGTCGGATCAAATGACTGTATAACTTATCCATTAGCTTTCTAACATTCATGTAAAAACTGGGATATGATTAAAATTACACGAATTTTTGATCATTCGACGTCTATGTATTCAATCGGACGCGCGGTGTGCGCTTTTGTTTGATCTGATTTATTTCTGAAAATTATTTTTATTGAAGCAACAAGGAAACTGACTTTCAATGTGTGTCATAGACATATGAATACACATAATTATGTATATGTCTATGACACTTTATGTAATACAACGCAGATATAAAGTAACAACAAATTAAACATACAGAACCTCTTTTGGAAATCAGTTGAGAATTGACAAGTTTTCATATTTTATAAGGCTATGAAATTCCAAAACCATTTCGAGATATCGGGATGTTGATCATTATGCTTATTTTTCCAAATTTTTTAGTGCAGTAACTGCTAAGATATTAGATAAAAACCATCACCCAAGCCGTTTCGGGATTTATACTAAAAGTTCAGTTGCCTATGATGATAAAAAAACACTAGCAATATAAAATGACACTTAACACTGACTGTTGACACATAAAATGTAGTTTAAAAATAAAATGTCAGTGTCATTTTTAAATGACATATTTTGCTTTAGCCCGGGAGGTAAGCGCAAAAAATGCAAGTACTTTCCAAACGACGAATTTTTGGTATTAAGTTAGCAAAGTGGTGTACATCAATACCCGGAGTCAGTCAGCTGGGTTCCTTAGCATTTGGTGGAGGAATCCGTTTGAATTTTTAAAAGTTATTTGGTACTGCTTAATAAGTAGTAGTTATTCTTCTTCTTTAAAGTGGTGCTAATTTAAAGCATGTATGGCAGGCCCTGTTACATATTTCAGGTGATTGGCAATCGTTAAACTATTTTTTTTACTTTTTTTCCCATAGTGCACCAATTTTCAGCTTTTTCAGAGGAAGTTTCATGATATTTTTTTTTTTAAATTGGCACCCCCGCCAAACGCTAAGAAACCTCAGGAGTTCACTGACTCCGGGGTATTGTTGTACACCACCATGATAACGTAATACCAAAAATGCAGTTGTTAGAAAGTATTTGCATTTTTGCGCTGACCTCCCGGCCTATTTGTGTGAATTGTGAATGTTGTGATGGATTGATTGTCATTGACAGTGACATCAACGTTAGCTCTTATTTTTTTCCTAATGTGGCTTCAGTAAAATTGTTTATGATTCCTTAGTTTTGCAGTTACGTCCTTTTAGAATAAGCTACTTTTCAAAATTTAATTTTACGGAAAATATAAGTCGTATTGGAAAAATAAAAAATACGTATATGTTATTTTGCAATATTCTTTCAGAAAATAAATAAATAAAATTATGTTAAAAATTTGAAATGTTGTCAATTGTCTTTTAAAAGACGAATTCATTAAATTCGAATCTTGTACTTCTTGTAAGTTTTATTTTACATTGTAAGATATCCTTACAATTAAAAATTTGTAGCATGTTTGAATCTTTACATTATCCATCTTAAGTTATATATTCGGTACAAATACAGCATAATTATTGTATTCATAGTTAGGTAAGTATTTTTCAGTAGTAGACTTACTATGATTTCTAGCCAATATTCTAAGCTAACATGTCTCCAAAGCTTTCTCTTAGAGCTTAGGTTACTTCGCCGTAGCTAATGCTACGCCGTAGCGGCCACAGTTCTACGAGATTGCTACGACGACCTAAATTAACTTGAAGTGATTTATTGTTATTATAACGGGTAACGTTGGGTTTGAATTCAACTAAATTTCACATTGTGAATGTAGAGTAAAAACTAGGTAAAACTCCTAATTTTACCGAATTAAAGTAAATTATAAAATAGTAGAGCAATTTAAAATTTAATATACGAGTATTTATATAAAAACATTCTTAAAGGGTCAAATTCACCACACCAGTGTAATTATGGGATAGTAGATTAACATACCGTGAAGCCGTGGTGGTCTAGTGGTAATGATACCCGCCTTACAATCGTGAGGTCATGGGCTCAAATCCCGGTCCCGTACCATTGAATTCCTTGGAATTTATGTACGGAATTTCACACCACTGGCTTTTCGGTGAAGGAAAACATTGTGAGGCAACCTGCATACGTCCGTAGAAGAAATTCGATGGTGTGTGTGAATCCACCAACCCGCACTGGGCCAGCGATATGGTCCAAATCACTCGTCGTGGGTTGGCCTACGTCTTGCAGTGGACTATTAAAAAGGCTGGTACAGTAAAGTACTGATTAACATACCTCACTCAAATTCTTCTCCAGATGTAGACTTGTTTTTATTATAATGGAAAGGTAAACCAAAATCTCTTCTAGAAACGTATAATAACTAAGAAGTAATTTTTAAAGTATATTAATAAAGTAATCGTTCAGTAATATTTTTGGACAAAATTTAACAATCAACTTTTCATATGGAATAGCTGATTGTTTTTCTATTAACGAATTGGTCCCATAATAAACTTTGTTCATAATGATTGTTACAAAATATACCTACCTCAAAGTTTGCATTTGCAAGTCTGTATTTCAGGAAAACGTATCCTGGGTGTTTATTTTACGTGATAACGTCTTATAAATCGATGAACACCGGCTGCATGCACACACGAAAAAGTGATATGTTCTGGCTGAGCTGAGCGTGCAAGCGAGAGCACGGAACAAGCGATAGAGAGGCACGATCAGCGTAAGCGTTCAGATTGTTTCAGTTGTTGATTCAACAATGTTTTCACGTGACGTTATCACGTAAAACTATCGTCCGTAAACCGACTTTACAGACAATATTTTCTTTTTGCTTGCACTTGTTCTCGTTTCCCCTTAAATCTTTTAACCAACATGTTAACTATGATCGCAGCCAATAACACTCTCGATGGCAATAAACCGCGAACGAGGCGAATAAAAAAGAAATCCCGCGATACGCGGCATCGAGTCAATTATGCCAAGACGGGCCGTACAGACCTCATTACATACAATATATCTCGACTTGGGGCGGGGTCCCACTTCTAGCAAGTAGAAGGAGAGGCCAAAACGCTCATCTACACAGTCATCTCAAATCTATACCAGCTTTTGCTTACCATCAGGCGAGGTGGAGGTCAAGCGCGGAATTATTCGCGTTAAGAAAAATGCTTCGCATCATTGCCATTCTAACGAAAGTATAAGATACCTACCCAATTATGAACAACTTTTACTATGGAACTTACCCCAAAACCGCAAAAATAAATTAACTGTTCTATCTTTAGCATCATTTCAATCGTAAGTTAAAAATTATTCATACGCAAGTCACCATTCATCTTTCTCTTGACGGATCAGCAAATTAAAGTAGCAGTAGGCAGGGGACATAGTTTGAAGAACGGATGGCCGATGGGGCCGTAAAGTTCCCGAATGGAGACCACGGACCAGCACCCAGCAGCCCACCAACTAGGTGGACTGACGATATAATAAAGATCGCAAGAAAGCGCTAGATGCAGGCTGCTTCCAAACGGCCTTATTGGAAATCCATGGTGGAGGCCTACGTCCAGCAGTGGACGTCCTACGGGTGGATGAAATCACCACACGTTACCTATATTGTTGCGCAAGACCTAGCGATCTCTACGAACCTGAGCTTTTTTAAAGTGAAAATTCGTAAGACGGACGGAGAGTAGCCGGCGCGGCGTCGAAGATGAAGTAATTCTACCGCGTGGTGAAAATGTATGCCTGCTCCTGCTTTTTCATTGAATCGGCGCAGGGCGCTTGCTCGCGCAAGTGTGCGTGTGTGATATTGTATTTTATCTACACTAATGTTGTAACATTCTACTTATGTTTCCAATGCTTGACTTATAATGACTACTGTTATAGCGCAGACAACAAAACACTCAATTTAAGCAATTTCACATGATGTTATAATATCCACATCGATATCGTAAAATCTCATTATAACATCGCGCGCTCGCTCCTGATTGGCCCTGCGCGCGCAGCTGCACTCTCATTGGTTAGATTTTAATGGCGCCAAGTTCACTGTGACAATACACGTACGCGTGAATTTAATATTTCGCAATATGTTTATTTTTTTAATTTTTTTTTATTAGTGAAGATAAAGTAGTGTATGCAACTTGCATATAACACGGGTATTAAAACACTCGTTACTATTATGAAAATCGCTGCGCTCGTTTCATAAACTCACACTCGTGTTTTAATACCCTTCATTATATGACAGTTGCATAAACTACTATTACCACATAAATGATAGTACTTTTATACTAAACTTATAAATAAAGCAATATGGTCAGTAAATTGTAAACAAAATAAATAATAATTGGCAAAGTGTGAGTTAGACTCGCGCACGATGGGTTCCGTACCCTATGGGAACCCTCTTAGCCCAATTTCAAGCATCTACCTGTTGCCGTTATTAATATCGATTATAAACGTCAAAAAAATTACGTTTGTTGTATGCCTTTTAATATTTATTTTAATCTGTTTTTAGTATTTGTTGTTATAGCGGCAAAATAAATACATCATGTGTTAAACATTCAGCTGTCTAGCTATCACGGTTCATGAGATACGGCCTAGTGACAGACAGACGGACAGACGGAAGGACAGCGAAGTCTTAGTAATAGGTTCCCGTTTTTACCGTTTGGGTGAGGAACCCTGAAAAGATCTCTGGGCGTTACTAAAATTTAGACATTCGTAGAAACCTGCATTTAGTATACTGACGTGTGAATAAAACGTTCTCATTTATTTGCACGGAGTATGCGATATATGGTTAAATTCAAAATAACATATGCGAAAACTCCATTAACTTCCACAAAAATTATACAGTAATATTTATTTGAGTACTCGCCGATTATGGCACCACACACCAGCCAGAGCATCCCATTTCGCGCCGCGCACACTTTTAAAAGCTCGCACTTGACGTTTATTTCCTTTTTATTCTTTGTAATCTACGAATTTAATATAGCTGGCATAAAAATATAGCGCCAGAAAAAAATGACGCGCCTGTTTAATTTGAGCGCGGGAGGCAGGACGCTTATTCAAATTTCGAATGCTGAATTCTTTCGAAATTGGATATTCGAGATGTAGTCGTTGATTTTTTAATTACTGACCTGTGTAAAAGTTGTTACTGGGAAATGGCCAGTACATGTGAAGCCAAAATATGTGCTCTTTAAATCAGTGGTTAAAATTTTTTGACCCAATATTCTTTGTAATCCAGCGAGCTGTTGTTAAATAATCAGATGGAGAAAAAAAACCGTGATATCACACAAACTCTAAACAGTATTAAGACCACATTCAAAAATGTCTGCGAAAACCATTCAACCTAACTGTTTTAAAACGACTATAAAAATTCACTGATCAAAAGGAATTTCCATTCGTTACCGTCCAAATACCGATTTCGTCAAAATGCTCGCGCTTTAACACCCAAAAATGTATTTACCGGATTTCGTACTCTATGACGTGACGTTAAAATAAATTTTCGAAAGTGGCAACACGGGCTTTATCGTGTCATTCACTCTAGGTCAACTGTCAACCGACTGTCATCGTGGCCTGGCCAACGTAAGTTGAGCTCTCTGCGCTTTTACTATTTAAGCTTTGTATAGACAAATCGCAAGTATAAATTGTAATTTTTTGTTATTAACATTATATTCATCAATAAGTTTCAATCAATTTTAACTTAAAAATGTTCCAATAATCACTTCGCTAGTCATAGTAGGTAGGTACTCCGATTCGCCACTGCGAATTCATCAGCATTACTCTAGGATGTAAGTACGAGTTGTTATGTTCGTTGTTGCCATCAACTTTTGGCAGCAACAATTTACTATTGGACCAAACCTGAAATCACAACATAAATCATCTATGTTATGCATAATAATTATTTTTTTGCAAAAAATGGCATGACCGACTTCAACCGTGTGCAGAATTCGCGAATAGTTAGCACGAATTGATGTAGTTTTTTTTTCACATTATTGTTGATTTATCAAAAATGGCACAGTCGATTTCAACAAAATTTAAATGTGACCAATTTCGAAGTTTAGGTTCTCTTCCCGATAAAAATATATATCGAAATCGGACTACCATGTAAAAAGTTGTACAAAAAAAATATAATCGAATATAAATATATAGTCGAATTGAGTACCTCCTCAAAAAAATCAATCAAACCTCGATAAAACGTATCGAACAGCTGTTTATTTTTGCCATTTCGTAGATAGCCCCATCGTAATCGTTGATCTTAATTAGGAGAACAAGGAGTAGAGTAGAGAGAGTCCTAGAGTAAATTGTAATAAAATCGCAGTCACCTTATATAGGTAAACACAACTTACACAAGAAAATTTTGCTAAAATACTGTGCTAAAATCTCTTTTTTTTTCTCAATGCTCAATATTAATTTTCTTGCTTTTAATTTGTCATCCAAGTAGAGCCAGCTATGAAGAGGACTATTATCGGGGTCTCTCTGCTAAATCGAATCATAAATGAGGAGATCCGTAGAATAAGCCAGGTTTCCGACATTGCCTAGCTGATTGGTAAGTTGAAATGGCAGTGGGCAGGTCACACAGCACAGAGGACTGATGTCCGATGGAGTCCAAAAGTTTTTGAGTGGGGACCACGTAGAAACAAGGTGAACGGATGATCTTTAGCAAGACTGCAGGATACAAGGCGCTGTAAACGGTCTTGTTTGGAGATCAGTAGGGGAGGCCTATGTCCAGATATGTTCATCATATGGCTGAAAGATGAATTTGTCATACACACTCCAGAACATCTGTACAGTGCCTTACAGTAGCACGGGTCTCCATAAATTGGTGTTGTAGGATTATAATTTTTGATCCTGGGAGTGCAGTAAACCATATACGTGGCTCATTAGGTCTTGATCCCGGGGTAAACGAAGCGCGCCTAATTGCGGCGAACCCTGGCGCCCCCCACCCCTCCCCTCCCTCAAAAATGGCGGAGGACGTAACGGTAATTTCGAATTTATGTTTTCACACTCTTTTAAACTTTTTTATGTTTATCCGGAATCGCGGCTGGTAATCGTTTCCTGTAATATTGGGTACAATACAATACAATATATCTTTATTTTCACACCAGTATAACATAAAGCTTAGACTAGAAAATAATAAACGATCTGGTAGAATAATGGGCGGCCTTATCGCCTGCAGCGATTTCTTCCAGGCAACCTAAATGAAATAATTTTAAAGGTTGATGCGGTCGGGTACGTGCGGTACGTGCGGTATTTAGCTAATGTTTCATTTCGTACCAACGAATTTTTTTTAAAGTGTGTTGCATTATGCAGAAGCCGTGGTGGTCTAGTGGCTAGTGGTTTTAACGCTGGTCTGTCATTCTTGAGGTCGTGGTTTCAAATCCCGGTCCGGTACCAATGAGTTTATTTGGAACTTATGTACGGAATTTCACACCATTGGCTTTTCGGTGAAGGAAGACATCGTGAGGCAACCTGCATACGACCGGAGAAGAAATTCGATGGCGTATGTGGATCCACCAACTCGCACTGGGCCAGCGTGGTGGATATGCCCAATCACCCTTCGTGGGGAGGTCTACGTCCTGCAGTGGACTATTTAAAAGGCTGGTACAGTACAGTACGGTACAGTTGCATTAAAATTTTAATGTTTTGTATAGTGTCAGTATTATGTTTTATGCGAGTATAAATCACTATTTGTCAGGCGTTTACAAAAGCTGTACATGGAGAAGTAGAAAAAATATTATTGTTGCCCATGATTTTTAACCGACGCGCGACGTCCTAAAAGTATGAGGTTCTATGTTTGTCTGTATGTATTTTTTATGTATGTTCGTCGATATTTTCGCCAATTGTAAACCGAACCAAAAAATATTTTTTTGTTAGAGAGGGTACTTAATTATACTCCCGTGGTACCTAGTCCCTTTTAAATTTTGTCTAAGTCGTTTTTGAAAAAAATAACAATAAAGAAAATATAAATATACATTATCAATTCGAGCAAACTACTCGAATTTTGTACACGATGAAAGTCGGTTTTGCCATTTTTTGCGAAAAATTATTAGGTAATATAGTAGATGCAGCTGGTTTTCATCTTTGCCGTATTTATAAATTTGAGTGTTCCTAACTTTTGAAATAATATTTGATATAAGTAAAATTAACCTTGAACTAAGAAAAAAAGCTATTTCATACATTTTGTTGAAATCCAAGAACGTTTTGTGAGGAAAATCTTTCTTTGGATTGATCATCCTACGGTCACGAAATTTTTAAATAGTTTATCGCAAAGTCAAAGTAACTCTGTATACAAAGTTACACGCAACACACAGTTATACATATACGAGTATATACGGTTATACATATCGTACAACTAGGGTATTTTTTTCAGAATTGTACATTTATGCCCTAATCAACAATTTCATTTTTAGGGTTTCATACCCAAAGGGTAAAAGCGGGACCTTATTACAATCATCATGAACCGTTATATTGCTAGACAGTTGACATTTTCACAGATTATGTGTTTCTGTTTGCCACTATAACAACAAGTACTGAAAACGGAATAAAATAATTATTTAAAGGCGCTTCCATACAACAAATGTGTCGTTTTTATTTGCCGATATTAATAACGGCAACAGGTAAAATGCAGCTAAATGGCCCATACGCCACCCCATACGATACGGAACTCTTCAAGCGCGAGTCGGACTCGCACTTCGCCGATTTTTATTTAATCTGTTCGGGCTGTCATCCTCGTTATCCTTGGTACAGGTAAGAACAGATGAGACTTCGCATTAAACAACGTATTGCGTCTTGTCTCCTAACCCATTCGCATTCCCAAGACTAGATTAACACAAACAAACCTCGCCTAATCTAGTCTAGAGCACGTCTCTGCTATCTAGTATCAAAACACAGTAAGTAACTTTTGATATTTTCTAACAAGTTAAGGTGGGCATACACGATGCGATGATTTGATCAAATTTTCGCTTCATTCCAACTGGGAGCTCATTCAATTAATTCAAAGGTCCTCAATAACTACTAACCAGCTATAGTTAACTACCTATATTTGGCCTCCACTGAACTGATCTGATGAATTGATGCGATCATCGCGTTCTGTGCGCCCAGTTTCAGGTAGTAGTACAAATCGTTAACGACCAATTCCTACCTTTGAATTAACTGAATGAGCTCCCAGTTGGCATGAAGCGAAAATTTGATCAAATCATCGCATCGTGTATGCCCACTCTAACTAGATAACGTGTAGGGTACATGCACCGGTTGTGGATATCTTAGTGTCATTTTTGGCCACTTTGAATTTTAATAATTGTGTAGACTATTTTGATGTTGAAATAACATTTTTACATAAATTTTTGAAATAAGTTTGGATTTTTATTTAAAAAAAATATTTAAAGTAATTACTTTGTTTATAATATATCTACGCAATAACTTTGACATCAAATAGCCAAAACAGGGGCAGCGGCCATGAACATTTAAAAAAATATATTCAAAAATTAAAAATTTCAACATTAAAATTGTCTACACAATTAATAATAAATGATATTTATAGCTCAGGAGATCCGTGAAAAGACTAGGATTCCCTGTGTTGTTAATGTCACGGAATATGCACAAAAAACAAGTAAAATCAAAAAGGTTCTACACCTAATGTTAAAACTTTAGTTGTTAAGCCTTTTTACGTACTTTGTCAAAATTGATTCGAAGTGAACAATGAAAATAGAAACTTATTGTGTGGACACTGTACGTGCCGGCAAGCGCAGCAAACACGTCAAGTTTGCCCCCAAATAGAAAGATGACCTCATCAAGATCGCAGAATCGCTTGATATAAGGTGATCTTGTTTAATATTTGTAGAGCATGTCTGTTGTCTATATCCAGCGGTCGATGTCCTATAGGCTGCTGAAAAAATGATTAATGATGAAGAGTTGATCTGCATCTATACAGTGTTATTCCTAATCAATTAGCATCCTTTTAGGGACATATTCTGTACATCAAAACTAACAATTTTTGTTCCGCGACTTTTGAAAAAACTCAAAAAAAATTGTTTGTTCCATAGAAAAATACCGTTCACCCGCGCCCAAATGTATGGAACAGCTGTTTTTTTTTTTTTTTGAGTTTTGACAAAAGTCGCAGATCAAAAGTTGTTACTTTTGATGTACAGAATAAGTCCCTAAAAGGATGCTAATTGATTAGGAATAGCCCTGCATAGGAATAACACAGTAATAAGCCGCATTTTTTTTTTCAAAATTTCACTTACCTCGCTCGGAAGTCGAGCAGGCGACCTAGTTCTGGCCAGAATAGATTGTACTCGTATGCATGTTGCGCCAATACGATATAATCGGCTTTGAGTGCACTCACTTTGAGCTTCGTCAAAGCTCGTGCATTGTCTTGCCTTGTTTGATCTCCGCTCTGCTATCGGCCGATGCTGCGAACTGTCTTAAGACTTTGTACCTCCTAGGTTTTTTTTTTAACTCGTATATGTTTGCGTTTGACTACCTACTGCAAGATGTAAAGCAGATATTCGGTCTAGGGTGTAGCCAATGATGTTAATTCTTCAATGGGTGTAGCACGCTTACCTAGAAGATACCTATTTACTCGGAATTTGAAGACACCCCCGTTGTACTTTAGCGGGATGACAGACCAAGGCAAAGAATTCCACATTCTGGCTGTTCGTATGAGGAATGTGGATTCGAAACACTTGTATCAAACACAATTTAAATAAAAGTAAGTAAGTTCGTATAGACCGGGTGGCTAGCCCTGCTGTCAGAGCTTTTAGGCCACCTGAAGGCCTAAATGGAAAATTAAACTATATTATTAGTTTTTAGAGTTCCGTACCGGGAAAGGGTAAGGGTAAAAACGGGATCCTATTACTAAATTTCCGCTGTCCGTCTGTCTGTCTGTCTGTCTCCAGGCTGTATCTCATGAACCATTATAGCTAGAAAACTAAAATTTTCACAGATGATGTATTTCTGTTGTCGCTATTATTAAGGTTTTGTACCTCTCAGATTGCCAGTTTCAAAATATGCAATATAGAGGGTGTTTTTTATGATTTTGCATACCGAATTTTATTAATAGAAACGACATCCTGAGTATGGTTACTTAAGTACAAAAAGCTATGCGTGGTTATACATAAAAAAAAAACAAATGTACGCGTCAAATTGAGTACCTCCTCCGTTTCGTCGGTTAAAAATAATACCTACTTTTTGGCGTAAACTTACGATGTAAAATTAAGATTAAATTAGTTATTTTTTGACACAAACCTTTATACAATCGATCCAAACTCAAAAAGTAGAAGTAAGAACGGCCAAGGCAAGCTATGCTCCACAGCAAAACATATTTTATTTCAAACAGTTACTTCATGGACTAAGACTACAAATTACCTTTTCTAACAACAAAACAACTCCACACTCAAAAAGATCAACAAGCTAAGTACGTTCCCTTAAAAACAAAGGTGCAAACTAAAAACAAAGTTCCTTCGTCACGCGCTTCTCGACACTTCTCGAAACTTCTGGAACCAACTAACGCAGTCACAAGTGAAACCAAAACTAACAAACGACCACAGAGATCTAACTGACTCGTAGACAGAGAAGACAATAGACAGATTGATACACAGAGATAATTCCACGCTAATTCTCAACCGCAAAAATGAAAATGAAAAATTATTTGAGCTAAGATATACAAAGTGTTAGTAAATGCTTATTATTTAATGTTACTACTTATATATTTAGTACATTTATAAAACATTTACATTATTTAAGGAACCCTGAAACTCACACTAGGCCAAACTCATGTGCTGTGAGATTTCAGTGACTTCCGATTTACTATACTTATTATTTGTCTATGTGAACTTAAATATTTATATATAGCTGTATAATTAATATGTGGACAATCACTATCATTTGTTGTCACTGTATAAATATTGGAATTTGGCAAGAATTTGACACTATCGGGACAAAAACATGGCAACTATATACCTAGCCACTAAATCGAGATATTGTTCATGTCTCTTTCCAACTCATGCCATATTAGATCATACTAATAATAATTTCTCGATTGACCACATTATCCTTTGGTATTCCTGTGGATTGATAGCTTCTGTTGCATCTTCTCCGTCTACGAACTAACCAGAGAGATAGCGCTGTTGTCACTTCAAGCCATTCTCAACCACAAAAATACAGTGCCACCGACTTAGCTGTTCAGGTGAGCAAAATTGGAACTACATGTGCGTCAGTCGCCATTTTGAATTCGTGATTTGAATTTTGCGCCACTAGCGATGCCGTCAACTGTATAATTGAAAATCTTACCCAGAGCTGTCAAGACTGTCAAATATGATTTGGATTTGACAAGAATTTGAAACTATCCGGAGAAAAAACCCGGTAACAGCACTGAATCGAGATATTTTTCATGTTCTGTTCTAACTCATGCCATATTAAAGCAATGCATCTCTTTCAGATTTTCTCGATCGACCACATGATCCCTCTGGTATCTCTGTGCAAACGACAGACAAAGACAAAAAAAACAATTCTCTTTGTACAAGAAAAAGGACGTCTTTAGGTGATTCTTATTAATTTGTACTTTTGTCATTGTGGCAGAGCTTTAGAGATTACTTTTGTAAGACTTTGTTACTTTAGTTTGGGTGGGCAGTAAAAATAGTGTGACATTTTTAGTTAAGAAACTAAACTAATTTAAGAAAAAGTGCTGTTTTAAGTAGTGTTACTAGTGTACTTTGTTAACGGTGGAATGATATTATGAGGATTTTCTTACAAAGGCAAAATAATGAAGCTCTACTTTGTAGTGGGTTTATCGATAATTCATACACTTTGTGCTTCTTATTACCTTTAATAACACCATATATATTAATACTATGGGATTTTAGACAATTTTATTTTCTGTGTTTTTATCACCATGGTAATCTCGAAATAACAAACCTTTGTTTGTAGAACTGAGGTTAGCAAGAAGATTGGGTTTCTTTACACCTTTCAACTTATCACTTTTCCTTCTACTTTTTGCTTTTATCTCTTCTTCTTAATCTACTCGTATATAAATTACGCATCACGTTGTTTGTCTGCGTTGGATTCCCGATTTTAACCAAATTGTGCACACTATGAGCAATTTGATACAACTTGAGAGCGTCTATCCCCCGTGGCTCTACTGCTTGGCTCAACTAGTAGAGCCAAGGGAAATTTTACTTTCCCGTGACACTACTAGTAGTGCTACGGGTAAAAGTACATTTCCCATAACACTACTCTGTTTCCAGTAGTGTCACGGGCAATATTATTTCCTGTGACACAACTGGGATAGCCATTATGAAATTTCATTTGTTAACACGTCTGTCATACATATCAATCTTCTTGAATCAAAACTACTTGGAATAAGGAAGGTACTGGCATTTGAGAGAAAATTGATGGCTAGAAAATAAGAGCTCTACACATTTTACAGAATTACTCTTGAACGAAGTAATTGTACATAGAAGTCACTGTTCGCCGATTATCTGTTCATAGAAAAAATTTTTAGCCGATACTTTTTTTTACCGATAGCACGGTTCGCCGAAAGAATGTTTGATATATTAAATGTTTCACCGATGGCATGGTTCGCCGAAAGAACCTTTAATATTTTAAATGTTTCAAGCATACCACGATTTGCAAATGAGGGTTTTAACTTAAACCTTCACTGAAAACTTAAACACAGTTTCGTTACTAGTACGGACGCCAGCCAGTCATAGTACAAACAAGAATTTGTACTGTACTGTACTGTACTGTACTGTACCAGCCTTTTTGATAGTCCACTGCAGGACGTAGGCCTACCCACGAAGAGTGATTGGGTTATTATCCACCACGCTGGCCCAGTGCGGGTTGGTGGATGCACATACGCCATCGAATTTCATCCGCATTGAACGATGTTTTCCTTCACCGATAAAGCCAATGGTGTGAAATTCCGTACATAAATTCCAAGGAATTCATTGGTACGGGACCGGCATTTGAATCCACGACCTCACGATTGTAAGGCGAGTGTCATTACCAATAGACCACCACGGATAACACAAGAATTTGTAACGTGTCATGAATTTCTAAGCGTAAAAATATTTTCGTATTTTCAAATTATTGTATAGTTTGTAAACTTTTAGTTCAATAAAGCATTATTTATTATTACTGAGTGATGTATTTTATCGATAGGAAACATTGCAGAATGCACTAATTTTACTTGCATTTATTTGCTTTTGTGTTTTTTCTTCTTTTAATTACATAAAATAATTCTACATTATGATAGCACCTAAATGAATGATTGATTAAATGTTATTGAATAAAAAAAATGTATAAAGCATGAAAGAGAGATCAGATCTGATAACTTTTTGATAGTGCGAAGTGTAGTCTCGCCTTGGCCCCATTTTACATGAAAATGTTTTTGTTGGATCTATATTATAGGTATATGCAATATTTCCTATCGATAAAAAACACCACTCAGTGGAGGTTTAAGTGAAAACCCTCATCTGCAAATTGTGGTATCCTTGAAACATTTAAAATATTAAAGGTTCTTTCGGCGAACCATGCCATCGGTGAAACATTTAATATATCAAACATTCTTTCGGCGAACCGTGCTATCGGTAAAAAAAAGTATCGGCTAAAAATTTTTTCTATGAACAGATAATCGGCGAACAGTGACTTCTATGTACAATTACTTCGTTCAAGAGTAATTCTGTAAAATGTGTAGAGCTCCTCATCCATAGTTCCATACCTACAGAAATATTAAAATATTTTGAGAAAAAAATCAAAAACAAGACCCATTTTTAATGGAAGGAAAAGAAGGAGGGTTGTTTTTCCGACAGTATAAAGGTGCAACGGTAGTTTTGAATGGAGACTACCAGTACCACAAGATAAGAGTTTTCAAAAATGGTTCGTCCATATGGCGATGTTCTGCCTATAAAAAATGTAAATGTCCAGGGACAATTACAATTAAAGTAAGTGGATACGAGTATATAGTGCGATTCAAACTTAGTGGCATCTCACATCTGTGAACAAAAAAATGTGACTGTGAGCTCAGAGCAAATAAAAACATCCAGAGGGAACGTCGTTGAACAGTCAAGTGAAGCCGGTTTTTTATACATGTGTGAGTGCGTCGCTGTTGCGCCGCCATAGTTTGACTTGCAAGCCAAGGCGTAGTTTCATAGTTACCTGGATGTGTGCGTAATTGTCTGTACACGGCGAGGCGTAGTTTTGGTTGGCTTCACTTGTTTGTTCACAACATTCTCTCTTGATTTTTTTATTTGCTCTGAGACTGTGAGTTGATGCGTAGTAGCAAACTCGTATGTCAGTTCATCCCTATGAAGAGTGGGGTTTTGCGCAGATTGCAACTTCACAGACTCCATTAAGTTTGATGCGCCTTATGAATAAATTCCATTATTCTGTTAATTCCATCCTCGCCTACAAGAACCATAATAGGTATTCGCCGGCAGAATATTTCGAAGTACTTAGCCTCTAAAATAAAGTCTCATATTTGGAGCGATAATATTAAAAATATAGGAGGTTCAAAGTAAAGACATTGACGAAATCACAAGGACGATAGCATGTAATGAGATCTTTATGGATCTGGTGACGTGCGACTATGCATAAAAAAATACGCATACCTAGTACTAGTTTTGTATGAAGCTCTTTCTTTACACAGTAGGTAGAGCCTCGATTAACATTGAACTAATTCGTGTCGTTACGCATTTCGTCAACCGAACGAATGAAAAAAGCTCTTTTCTTATTATTTTAGCTAACTTACGACCAGTTGCTCCCTTTTTAAATGAATAAAATTAAATAATATTTTATCTCTACGCGAAAACACCACACTTTTATGCTTTGAAATTTTTAACTTCGAAGATTGCGTGGCGATACTGCGCTGCGGAATACATTGCAATTGAAACGATAACAATTCGCCAAGAATAGAAAAAGAGCTGGGCGCGAGCGGGTTACGTTACTTTTGACATGTCTGTCTATGTACACCTAGAGTCAATCAATTTGAAAAAATAATTTTCTTGATCGCGGGTTGTAGTCTCGACAATCGCAAATCCGTATAACTAAGGACCGGATAATAGAAGTTTCACTGTAACGTAACTAACTTTCAAGCAATGTAATGCCTTTGTTTCTGTTGTCCTACTCTAGTAATACGAGTGTATTTTACCTGTTTAATAATTATCTTCATGTTTGATTTAAGGATGATAAATTGGTCAAAACATCGCAGAGACTTCACACATGTGAACCTTTTCTAGGAAGAAACGTGGTTACTAGAGAAATTGAAAATTTAAAGACTCAAGTAATACAATCTGACAAACCTATCACTCAGTTATACGATGAGACCTATAATTCATTTCAAAATAAAGGTCTAAATTTTGTGGCATCTCTACCCACACTTTCAAGTGTGCAACATTGCTTGTATGACACAAGAAACAAAGCAATGGGTGTGTTAAAAACAGTATATTGCTGTTTTGAAGAAGTTCAAATACCTGCCAATTTTGCTGATTGCATTTTGGCCGACTACTATAATGAAGGGACTCGTATTATATTGTTCTGTTCGCCAGATTGTAGACAAACAACTGGTGAAATCAGGGAATTTTTTGGGGATGCGACATTTAAAAGTTGTCCTCTGCCGTTTGCTGAACTATACAGCATACATGGTGACATTGGCAGCTCGATAGACACTACAAATGTCATTCCCTTAATTTTTGCTTTGCTACCAAACAAGCAACAGAAAACTTATGAGACCTTATTCAGGTTAATAAAAGCAACGCTACCAAATTGGTCCCCTAATACATTCCACTGTGACTTTGAGTTAGCAGCCATTAATGCATTGATAGAGGTTTTCCCTGACGTTCAACTAAAAGGTTGCTTTTACCATTGGTCAAGAGCAGTATGGAAGAAAGCTAAAGCTCTCGGCTATACTAAAAGAAAAGGTCACAAACGCATTATCGGACTTACAGCAGTCCTGCCTTTGTTGCCGGCTGAAGAAATAGTACGGGGTTGGGAGTATATTAAAGAGGAAAGTAATGATTTGGGCATGCAAAAGTTCATACATTACATTCAACGTTTCTGGTTTAAGTCATCTTTTCCAAAAATGTTGAGTGTTTATGGTCTGCGTCATAGAACCAACAACGTTTTGGAAGGCTGGCACTCTAAAGTCAACAAGAGAGTGACGAAAGGTACAATAACGTTACCAAGACTGCTAAAACTATTGATGGAGTTTCAGAATACCAATATGTTGAAAAAAAGAACAAAAAACAACAAAGGTATAAAACGAAACCAAATTGATATCGATAACGATGACTATATACGAAATGTTCTCCTTCAATTCATCAGTGGAGTATTAACTGTTGGTCATACGTTAGACAAGTTGCGATAATAGGGGGAGAGACGTGAAAGAACGACCTTCACCCATCTGATAACCAGATAAGACACACTTTTTATGAAATTTTATTTACATACAAATAGGCCTAAGGTAGCTTGCCTATCGAAAAGCCTGATAGCCGATATATTGTTATTCCAACTAAGTAATAGTTTTTAATGTAGAGAAAATACCTTGGTAGGTTTGTCTACTTGATTTTGTTCATACTGCCTGGCAAGCAACTATGTACAAATATGTTAATTTAACTACGTAACCGATCTTACAACCAGTCCAAATTGGTATCATATTAATTTAATAAATTAAGATAATTTAATTACAAAATTATTCATACGAGTTTGTCTTTAAAAAATCATTCACGAAATGTTTTAAGTATAATAAAAAATAGCCATGAACATTTTCGGGCAGGCAAGCTATCATAGGCATGTTTATAAATAAATAATACTTCTCATCTGGTTATCACGTAGGTGAAAGTCGATTTTCGGCGGCTCTTAGGCCATAAATATGCCACCGGTTTGTTATGACATATTATCGCAACTTATTTCGGGTTCCGTAGTAAATATAGATATATTATGTAGTAAATTAGTTGTCGATTGATAAATTGTAGGAGAATGTTCAAGAGTTTCTGAACTCCTCTCTCACCTGTCTTGTCTGAGATACATTCGGTGATATATTAATTATATGACTGACCTGACTAAACGGTTCAAAAACCTGAGACCTACAATTTAATGTTTCATCCGAACCAAGGTAGAGCCCAAACGAACACCTAGTCATAATTTGCTGTGGAGATATAATAGATTTAGAGTTTGTGCAACAAGGAAAGCGTCGTAGGTAAGGTCGCCCGTGTGCCATTTTACTAATTTTGTTACGTTGACAATTGCTCTGTCATTGTTAGTACAGCTAAAAGTGTTTGATACTTGGTAGACACCAATTCGGTTTTCATCAGTACTCGCGTCTACCAAGTATAGTTGGTACCTTGTCTTATTGTTAGTTCACCGTAAAGCCACGACGGTTCTCGTTTTGCACATACTCCAGTAGGGATAATGTGTGGCATGCACCTACAATATAACTTTGTTTTTATTTCATTCGAGTGCATAAGTACCTAATTTGTTCACAGTTTTATTTACAAGAAGCATTGATTTTGTTAACATTTATTTTCGTCTACCAGCGAGATTAGGTAAGTAGTAGTCTTACTCGTACTTTATGATTATCTTAGTTAATAAAATACTGTTTAGTTTTTAAAATTATAGTTTTATTTTTCGATATCTATTAGATTCTTAGATTATTTGGCAAATTACTTTATTATGCCCATAGAATTTTGGCTAGAGCTGTGCAGAGCAAAGAGTAAGTTACGAGGATTTAATCTTATGTGAATTTAATCTAAAAGCTAGATCTAATTGATTAAATAAAAACCGACAGTTATAGAAATAATCCACTTTTTAGTTTAACAGCTGTCATCCAAAATGTAGATCTAGTTGAGCTCTATCACTTTTCTGAAGACAAAAGTAGCCTAAAATCGAAAGTAACGGAGATAATCTATTTTTTAGTTTGACAGCTGTCACTTTGACACCTGTCATGCAAGTCGTATGAATTCCAGAATATGACAGCTGTCACTTTTACACCTGCATGCAAATTTCGTATGAATTCTTGGATATGACAGCTGTCATTTTGACATCTGTCATTTTTTAAATTGCAAAATACAATATTCAGCGAGGCAACGCTGCCAACATTCTGGCCATGTTATTTTAAGTAGGTTAATTTTAATAGTTATAGTTTATAAAATGTTTTTTTAAGTTTTGTTAAAATATAATCTTTATATTTTAATAATATAGGTATTTCATATTATTATTTATTTTTTTAATAACATTTCAAGATACAAATAGTTATATCATATTTCTAAATTCAGTAGTGCCACGGGTAATGACCAAGATCACGGGTAATTCGATTGTATAGACTAAGCAGCCATAGAAAATTAATCGTGTCACGGGAAAGAAAAATTTCCCTTGGCTCTACTAGTTGAGCCAAGCAGTAGAGCCACGGGGGATAGACGCTTGAGAGATATCTTAGTTTATATAACTCAATTTATAATCGTATTTTGTTTATTATACTTATAAAATCTGTCCGCAATGGGGCCAAGCTGGGAAGGACGCCTAGTAATGTATTATATATTTTCAGAACAGGAATCGGAAAATTATAAAATGAAATAGACGTGAGCCTTAAGATTTCGACTTTTGGATTAAAATCCCATAGTTTTAAAGGCTGCAGTAATGACTTTCAAAATAAAACAACCCCATAAACACGAAGCATCCTCTTAACCCCTACAATGGTTTAAAGTACCCGTGTCTATAACTCAGCAGCTCTGCATCATGAGCCCTTTAATGGCCTTGCAACCGGCTACAGTCATCTCACTCACACACTTACATACTTGAGTATATAGGCATTAATTTCTAAAAACTCTTTGTATTCAATTAATTATTATTTATCAATCACTAGCTACCCGCCCCGGCTTTGCACAAGTGTATTATAATTATATATAAACCTTCCTCTTGAATCAATCTATCAAAATCCGTTGCGTAGTTTTAAAGATATATGTATACATAGTGACAGACAGACAGAGAAGCGACTGTGTTTTATACTATGTAGTGATAACACGTTGTGTGTTAAAGATGAGCAGGTTTCGAATTTTATCAACTCATATGTAGTATATCTGTCTCTGGCAGCCATATCACAAGCTTTGCTTAGTTTGGGGGCAGACACCGTGTGTAAGATGTCCCCTAATATTTATTTATATCTTTACTGTATGTAAAGATATGAAAATAAACTAAAAGTAAGTAAGTATGGGCCGGGTAGCTAGCCCTGGTGTCAGAGTTTTTAGGCCACCTGACTCTCTGAAAATTAACTGCTATTGTTATTGCTACTGCTTATTTTGAAAGACTCAAATTAATAACGAATTATTATTATTTTTTATCCAAAAATGGGATTTAACCGACTAATTTGAATAGTTCGCACGAATCGCTATGTTATCCAATTAAATGTAATTTTTACATTATGTTGATTTTCAAAAAACGGCTCAACCGATTTCGATATAATTTAAATGGGATTTTTCGGAAGTATGCCATTTTGAGAGTACATTCTTTTGAACTAAAAAGTTTTATTAATCGGTTCACAATTGGTGAAAAAATCGATGAACATACAAAATAATACAAACAGACGAACATAGTACCTCCTCAAAATAAAATCCTAAAAATACAAAACATGTCAACTTTTATGATGATCAAATGCTTTTTATTTTATTGTTTTAGCTGTTATTGTCCCACGGCAGGGCAAAGGCTTCTCTTTCCTTCCCTATCAAATTCTAAATTTAATTTTTGTAATTAATTATAAATATATAATGTGCTTATTTGTTCTGTTTTTAAACCGACTTCCAAAAAGGATGAAGGAGGTTCTATGTTCGTGTGTATGTATTTTTTTTTTGTGTATGTTCATTGATAATTTTGCCAACTGTGAACCGAATCGAAAAATTATTTTTTAGTTTGAAATAGTATACTCCCGAAGTGGTTTCTTCTAAATTTTACAGAAGTCGGCTGTGCCGTTTTTGATAAATCAACAATAATGTAAACAATTCGAGCGAAATATTTGAATATTGTACACTATGGAAGGCGGTTTTGCCATTTTTTGCGAAAAATAATTATTTATCACAATAAACATGAAATCGCGCGAGCGGGATGGAATTATTGGCGTATAAAATGTATTTCAGTAACCATGTCTATAACTCAGCCGCTCTGCACCGGGAGCCCTTTAATTTCTGCGAGAAACAGTGGATTAATGGCGTCGTCTTTAATTAAAACCCTAAATGAAAACCGCGGTTTTACGACAGACGTTTTTATTTGGGTTCCGTAGATGACGGAACGGGAACATTAAAATCATCACTTTACCGATTAATAGTTTAATGTACTAGCCTTTTGGTAGTCCGCTGTTGAATATAAATAAATATTAGAGGACATCGTACACACGGTCTCTGACCCGAAACTAAGCAAAGCTTGTGAAATGGCTGCCAGAGACTGATATACTACATATACATATTTTTGAATACCATACTTAAATAGATATAGTACCTAAATAACACCCAGACACAGAAAAAAACACCAATATTCATCACATAAATGCTTGCCCTGGGTGGGGATCGAACCCACGTCTCTTTGATCCAGGAGTCAGGTTCACTAACCACTGAGCCACCGAGGCAGTCAATATAGGGTTACCCATGAAAAGCGATTGCCTTTTTTTTTATTTAGCCCACCTGGCTAGCTATCTACTTTATTGTAATTAATATGATAGTGTTATTTGTATTGTTTGACATTGTTAAGTGCTCACATTGTGTTCCTATGACAAATAAATGAATTGAATTGAATATCACGTTAGCCAGGTGGAATCATATTCACCATCGAATTTCTACTCTTGATGTACTCGTATGCAGCTTTCCTCACTTTTTTTTCCTTCGCTAAGAGTCAATGTCGAATCCAAAAGTACTTATACGGGACCGAGGTTCGTGCCCCACGATATCAATCAATCGTTTATTGCATCATATGTAGCATAATTTACATGCAGGTCTTAAAAAACATGTTTAGTTTCCATAATAATAATATATAGTATACTCGTAGCAATATTGTGCGGAGCGATGTTTTTGCTTCAATTTGCTATTTTATGATCGTCTAATATACTCGTATATTCGTTTAATGTATAGTAGCATTTTGTGATAAGCAGGTTCTTCTATACTTTTGTAAATTCGATTTCGTCTTCAATTTTCTTAATTTCGACCGGAAGTTTATTAAATATTATAAATTGCTCTTCGAATTTCTAGAGTAGGCTTAAGGTCAGCAGTGGCCTATCAATGACTGATTGGTCGATTTTTTAATCATAACACTCATACCTTTTCTACTTTCTCGTTCTTATCGTTATTACTTTCTCTAGCTATTTATTAATTTTATTTTGACGTGATAACGTCTTATAAATCGATGAACGCCGGCTGCGTGCACGAAAAAACATGACTCATTCTCCCGTTCCGCTGGAGCCTAGCGTGCAAGCGAGAGCGCTGAACGAGCTAACGAGCTAGCTTTTTTTTTAATTAGAGTGAACTGAAGAACTACATAACCCATATAAGATACTACAGAACCCTTCACAAAAAAGCTTCACGATTTTTTCTCTTCAGTGGTTATAAGCAGGACGGGTTAGGAGGGTTCTTAGGAATTTTCAATTATGTAGGTCTATTTGTTTCATTTGAGTTACGCACCTGACTTCCGGACTTCCGGGCTTTTATTCGGGCCCGAATTAAGTATCGGGACCGCGGTACCTGACTTAACGGGACGTTAAAAAAATACTGTGTTTTTATAGTCCCTTTCTTTTGTGTAGATTTAGTGACCAGCTGTGAGAGTACTGCTTTAAAAGCTTAGGTGCTTGGCCTACGATCGTGCTATTTTAGTTGGGAGTTTGTGATGCAATACGTTTGAAAACTAGCAAGGTTTTACGATCTAAAAACAGAGTATGTGTACACTTGTACAGTGTGGAGAGGTTTTATTATAGGGCCAACCCGGAACTCGAGAAAAAAATCAGCAGTTTCATACATTTTGTGGATTCTGAGTTGCAATTTTGTATAATATAACAGCTGATTTTTTTCTCGGATTCCGATTTGGTTCATAGTAAAAGTTGTTCTTATATGATGGTCTAAATATGTGCTCACCACACTTTATATTTTTACTATATTTTGACTTTATATTTTTTTCACTGGCTCAAGTAGCGCTGTAGTTTGACTAGGTTTGTAACCGACTTCCAAGAAGGAGGAGGTTCAATGTTCCGTATGCATTATTTTTGTGTGTTCATCGATAATTTCGCTAATTGTGAGCCGAATCGAAAAATTATTTTTTTGTTTGAAAGGGTATACTCCCGAAGTAGACCCATTTAAATTTCAAAGAAATCGGCTGAGCAGATTTTAAAAATCAACAGCGAAAAATAATTATTGACTGCAATTACCGAAGTTAAGCAACGTTCCGTTCGGCCAGTCCTCGGATGGGTGACCGCGAGTATCATTTCAAACTGTGCGTTTATATTATTATATTATTATTACTACAGCATATACATACTATATACAGGATTATTTCTAATCAATTAGCATCCTTTCAGGGGCTTATTCTGTACATCAAAACTAACAGCTTTTGTTCTATGACTTTAGACTTAATTCTCAAAAAAAAAGTTGTTGCTCCATAGAAAAATGTCGTTCACCCTCGACAAAATGTATGGAACAGCTGTTTTTTTTTTAGTTTTAACAAAGGTCGTAGAACAAAAGTTGTTAGTTTTGATGTACAGAATAAGCCCCTAAGAGCATGCAAATTGATTAGAAATAACCCTGTATACATACTATTATCATTATCATGTAAACATTTTTCGAGCTAGGAAGTTGAATGAGCTGACTTATATTTTCACTTAGTTTCTTTGGATTTTAAGTACGGATTTTCATACCACTTTGGTAATTTCTACATCGTACAAAAATTTGATGGCGTTTTTGAATCCACCAACCTGCTTTGGCCCAGACGACACATCTTCCTTTTTGGTGGATCATTGGATACAATAGAAAATAGGTACATCTTCAATACTCTCAAAGCTTTTAGCGTAGCTTGACCAAGTGTTTTTATCGATCACCTAAAAAGTGGCAATAGCATTTACAATTCACTACTGCCATGCCCCGGATGACACATTAAATTGAAGGCTTCGGTAGCTTGAAAGCTTTTGACACTACCATAGATTTTGGATTTTACTAGTAAGTTCGTATAGGCCGGGTGGCTAGCCCTGGTAAAGAGTTTTTACGCCGCCTGAAGGCCTCTGACTTGGCTAAACGGTTAAAATTACCGAGACCTACAATTTAACGTATCATCCGAGCCACGGTAACGCTTAGTTGGAAAATGCCACCCGCGGTCACCGATCCAAATACTGACCGTGCGGAACGTTGCTTAATTTCGGTGATCGCTGACAATCGGTGTGGTGGTCGCCTATATCTTTCAAAAGATCTCTTTGATTCGAGACCGGAATTCGAACCCACAAAATAACTATTCTTATGCGAGCGGTCTCCCACTACTCACTACGTCTTGTTTTACCACGGCTCACGCTAAAGTAGTTGCTCAATCATCCAAAGTGTTGCCCGTATGCAAAATAAAACCTGCATTGTACGTGAAGCTGGCGTTCTATCGAAGTTTCAGCTCTGGCTTAGCACAATCTTCCGTGAGATTAGGCTCGCAACCAGTAGGTACAGTTTGAAAACAGTAACACATAAAGTGTTTCAATATCAACTAGGTTTTCAGCTTTAAGATACACAGGTTAACAACTTCGTGATGAATGATTTGATTTATATTTTTAAAACCTAACAAAAAAGAGGGTGTTAAGGATTTGATTTCTGTAAGTAGTTAATAGAACTAGTTCAATTGCATTTATTCGTCTTTCTACACAGAGTCATAGGTATAAAACGCAAAACCTTTTAAGGGTGGGTCTAGTACATCTAGAAAAACAGCTTGTGTTCTAGGATATTTTTGGAAAATCACGAAGAAAAAATCAGCTTTTTCATACAAAAAGTTCGTCAACGTGCGGCAATATGTATGGTGAAGCGATTTTTTCCTAACAATTTTCAAAAGTCGTAGTTTAAAAATTATTTGTCTAAATGTACTAGACCCGCCCTTAAAAGGCTTTGCGTTTAATACCTATGTCCCTGTATAATCCATGGTCAAGTGCGCGATATGTTGCCACTAAGGTATTAAGATCTTGAATCTCAATTTTATAGTCAGACAACAGTCGCCCCGAAATTTCCCTAAAAATTTAATCCAACACATAGGTAATGCATGTATGTCCAATTCTCCACTACTGCTTGGTGGTGGAATAACTGGCAAAGGTGTGCTACTTCCCCAGACGGGCTCTGCAAAAACTGTTTGATATGAAATAGTTATAAAACTCAAAAAACATTTTTTCAAAAATTGTGTAACTGTAAGTACTGACTACAGGAAACAAAACTCGGTCTAGGTTACCCACAACCAACGGGCCGTTTGTTTCTATGGAGTTAACGTTTTGTTTCTATGGAGGCGTCCGTTGTTTACGACGAATGTGATATACCGCCCTGCGTCAAACTGTTTACGGCCCTTGTGCTTTACAGCAACTCAGTGAGAATTGTAGCATTCTGGCAACTAAATCAATGTGCTTTATAACAACACAGTAAGACTTGTAGCATTCTGTCAAAGTACAGACTATAGGAAACAAAACTTGGTCTAGTGCAGTCGCAACCCATGTGCTTTATAGCCACACAGTGAGAATTGTAGCAATCTGGCAAGTTAATAAATGTGTGTTACTGTGAGTACCTACAGATGATAGGAACTCGCAACCAGTTCTAAATAGTTTTTTATGGAGGCGTCTGTTGTTTATAGCGCGCGAATTTGATAAACCGTCCAGCATCAAACTGTTTACGGCCCATGTGCTTTATAGCAACACAGTTAGACTTGTAGTATTCTGGCAACTAAATCAACGTGCCATGTGCTTTATAGTAATACAGTGAGACCTGTGGCCTGTGACACTCCGTCAGTAATATCAATGTGAGTTGCTGAGAGTACTGACTACAGGAAACAAAACTCAATCTAGTTTAGCCGCAACAGGCCGTTTGTTTCTATGGAGTTAACGTTTTGTTTCTATGGAGGCGTCCGTTGTTTACGACGAATGTGATATACCGCCCTGCGTCAAACTGTTTACGGCCCTTGTGCTTTACAGCAACTCAGTGAGAATTGTAGCATTCTGGCAACTAAATCAATGTGCTTTATAACAACACAGTAAGACTTGTAGCATTCTGTCAAAGTACAGACTATAGGAAACAAAACTTGGTCTAGTGCAGTCGCAACCCATGTGCTTTATAGCAACACAGTGAGAATTGTAGCAATCTGGCAAGTTAATAAATGTGTGCTACTGTGAGTACCTACAGATGATAGGAAATCGCAACCGGTCCTAAATAGTTTTCTATGGAGGCGTCCGTTGTTTATAGCGCGCGAATTTGATAAACCGCCCAGCATCAAACTGTTGACGGCCCATGTGCTTTATAGCAACACAGTTTTCGACTTGTAGCATTCTGGCAACTAAATCAACGTGCCATGTGCTTTACAGTAATACAGTGAGACCTGTGGCCTGTGACACTCCGTCAGTAATTCAATGTGAGTTGCTGAGAGTACTGACTACAGGAAACAAAACTCAATCTAGTTTACTGCCCGCTAATGTGATATACCGCCCTGCGTCACACTGTTTACAGCCCATGTGCTTTATAGCAACACAGTGAACTTTGTAGCACACAGTCAGCAAAATCATTACATGTTACTGAAAGTACAGACTATAGAAAACAGAACTCAGAACTCAGTCTAGTTCTGCCGCAACCGGTCCTAAATTGTTTCTATGGAGGCGCCAGTTGTTTACGGCACCTGAATGGAATAAAACCACGTAAAACTATTTACGGTCCATGTTCTTTATAGCAACCCAGTGAGACTTGACACTCCACTAGTAATATCAATTTGAGTTACTGAGAGTACTGACTATAGGAAAAAACTCAGTATAGTGCAGCCGCAACCGGGCCTAAATGGTTTTTATGGAGGCATTCGTTCTTAACTGCCCACGAATTTGATATACCACCCTAAGTCACACTGTTTACGGCCCACGTGCTTTATAGCAACACAGTACTTGTCAACTATATCAATGTGAAAGTAGTCGCGAATGCAGGACTCGAACCTCTGAAGACGCAAGTTCGATTCCTGCATTCGCGACGGATTTTTTGAAATGTTTATCACAATAATAACTCTTTGAGATAAACCTAGTGTGGGATGCACTATAAAATTAAAATCATTTTATATCAATGTGTGTTACTGAGAGTACAGACTATAGGAAGTAAAACGTGATATAGTGCAGCCGCAACTGGTCTTAAATGCCGCAAATGTGATATTCCGCCCTGCGTCACACCGTTTACGGCTAATGTACCTTGTGTTGCCAATACAGTGAGAACAGGCATGATGACTAAAAAACTATAATTAGTCCGTTAGATAAATTATCAAAAAATATGAGACACATATTTATTCTTTTGTCAATTAAACAAAAATTGATGAAGATTATAGTCCGTCAAAATTCTGCAATGTCACAAGTGCCATACAATAATGATTTTTAAGCAGTCATCATGCTTATTGTAGCGTTCTGTCAATAAATCAATACGTTTTTTTCACAGAGCTATCACAACTAGAGAGATAGCGCTGTTGTCGCTTAAGGCAATTCTCGTCGAATATACAACTAAATATTCTGTGAATGTTTCAAGCATCTTCCTGTTGCCTTTATTAATATCGATAGAATAAATTACATTTCTGTATGGGAGCCCCCTTTAAATATTTATTTTATTTTTATTTAATAATTAATTTTTAAAGTAAATATTTAACTGAATACTCTGTGAATATTTCAAGCATCTACCTGTCACCGTTATTAAAATCGAGTGTAAAACTGCTAAAAATTCATATTTGTTGTATCGGAGCCCTCCTTAAATATTTATTTTTTCGGTTTTTAGTATTTTTTGTTATAGCGGCAACAGAAACACAAGTATGTGGTCAAACGCAAACCTATTCAGAATAAAAAAAAAAAAAAAAAAAAACACGTCATCTGTGTAAATTTCAACGTTCTAGCTATTATGGTTCATGAGATACAGCCTGGTGACAGACAGACGGACAGACGGACAGCGGAGTTTTAGTAATAGGTAGTAGCGCTCAGTTGGAAAATGCCATCCGTGGTTATCCAAATACTAGAAACGTTGCTTAATTTCGGTGATCGCAGACAAACACCTAGTCATACTTCGCTACGAGCGCTACATTCAATTAGGTATAAGGTACAGACGGTGGAAATGTTTTACTCTACCGGAATGAGTTCTGAGAAGTTATTTTGACTTCATATGTTAAGCTCTCAGGTGTGTTCAAGGGACTCATTA
Source organism: Hypomecis atomaria (assembly GCA_964007245.1). NCBI lineage: Eukaryota > Metazoa > Arthropoda > Insecta > Lepidoptera > Geometridae > Hypomecis > Hypomecis atomaria. Next base: position 16,909,878 of record OZ023300.1, on the reverse strand, counting down.
GGGTTGCATCAGACTAGAGATCTTGAGTGGTGCCCCAGCTGTCTCATCAGTGCATTCACAAGTCTGTGTACACATACATGCATGGAATATACAAATACCTAGTGCATATTTTTAATAAGATCAAACTGTCTTGATGAAGTTTTTGGTGAGATATTTGTTATTTATTCGAAAGGTGCTGGTGATCAGACTTAGTGTAGTTACCGCGCCAACTGCATGTAGTTCAAGGAATAAATTGGACCTTGAGTATTTAATTTTTTTTTAATTTTGCAGAACTACTTATACTGGTAATAAAACCATTAAATGCTAAGTAAAAATTTAGCTTATCTAATCACGAGGATATAAATAAATTTAACGACACTTTGCACATCAAATCCCTAAAGAAAATTGTACTTAGGTACTACATAGGCACTAAAATATTTCTTCAAACAATTATTGTGAAGAGATAAGAGTTTCTTGCATTTAAGTACAACACATTCAAAGATAAAAAAAACCTAGACACCGCTCAAAATAGTTCAATATTCCAAGTTCAGCACCCCCATCAGAGTTACACGAAATATTCACATTCACATGTTTCAAAAGCCATACTCACCATTCAGTTATACCTAAAGATATACCTAAAGGCTTGTGAAGTTACATCTAAGTACCTTGTTACAGTTCATAAAACTCAGCTTACCTACTTTTATCAGCTTACTTACAGGTACATTAAAGGCATAAACTACTTAAAAGACATTCTCATAACGTCTTTCAAACAGTTCGACCCCAGGTTCAGCGCCCTTATTACAGCCATTCGAAATGTTCACCGCTAAGTGAATCGTGTGTAAATTATCATTTTCCCACATTTGTCCATCTTGTTATGTCCATATGCATCCTTTAAAAATAGAGCGGATACTTTTAGCTTTTACCAAAAACGCTACCGCAACATAGGTAAAACATGTGCGAAAATTTTCTCCCAGGTAAGGTAGACTCTCTCACTTGGAATTAGTACGTAAGTTACACTTACGCACGGGTGTGCGTAAGTGTAAGTGTAAGTGCATCTGTAGTACTACAATGCACAAAACTCACTGTGCTAATATCAGTAATTTTCCGCAAACTGTAACCTAGGGTAGCATGTTTTGAGCTTGAAATAAAATTCAGTCTATTTTAGCAGCTATATAAAAATACCTTACTTTCCAAAAAAAAAACCTAGACACTCTCAACGTCTTTCAAGTTCAGCGCTCCCGTTAGAGCCGTTCGAAACATTCACGGCGCTTACGTGAATCGTAAGTAAATTAACATTTTTACAGATTGCTCGTCTCATTACTCTCGCGTTGGTATAACGAACCAATTTACATGAGTAGCTTTTATTCCAATTTCATACCTTTTACTTTGCACATATTGTACGTCATATTCTTGGAGACAGTACTGTAACTTCCATCACTACCGCACTGTTGCGAATTTCAATCTGCCTCGCAAATTGACTGCCTCGGTGGCTCAGTGGTTAGTGACCCTGACTACTGGATCAATGAGGCGTAGGTTCGATTCCACCCAGGGAAAATATTTATGTCTTTGCTCTGTGTCTGGTTGTTATCGGTAATTATCTATACAAGTATGTATTTTAAAATATGTAGTATATCAGTAAGTATGTATCTGACAGCCATATGACAAGCTTAGTTTAGTTTAGGTTCAGAGACCGTGTGTAAGAAGTCCCCTAATATATTTTGATCAGTCTCTTTAGATCGATAGACTAGCTAGAGCGTTTTATGACTGAAATTATGATGGTGAGAGATAATTGACTGCATCGGTGGCTCAGTGGTTAGTGACCCTGACTTCTGGATCAAAGAGGCGTGGGTTCGATCCCCACCCTGGGCAAGCATTTATGTGATGAACATAGGTGTTTGCTCTGTGTCTGGGTGTTTTTTAGGTACCATCTATATAAGTGTGTATTTAAAAATATTTATATGTAGTATATCAGTCTCTGGCAGCCATACCACAAGCTTTGCTTAGTTTGGGGTCAGAAACCGTGTACAAAAATGTCCCCTAATATTTATTTATTTATTTAAATACAGAAATTTGTCAAAAACTGAAACTATCAAAACACAGACACTCAGTAATTCGGATTTACGCATTCCTTTAAAGGTTGCGTATTTTAATTCGATTATTTTTTAAACTTATATTATTTTTTACTTTAGAATAAAATTAAGGTATTTAAAAGAATTTTAAATGTAAATTCTTGGAAGAAAACATTTGAATATAATTAGGACCCATAATAACAAAACTCGGTGTCTGTCAGACTCACGTGCAAGACGGATAGTTTTAAGTTTCGAAACAATGAATTTAGTAGAGAACTACACAAAAAATGACTAGCAAAAATAGGAACTAAACATGTAGTATATCAGTAAGTATGTATCTGACAGCCATATGACAAGCTTAGTTTAGTTTAGGTTCAGAGACCGTGTGTAAGAAGTCCCCTAATATATTTTGATCAGTCTCTTTAGATCGATAGACTAGCTAGAGCGTTTTATGACTGAAATTATGATGGTGAGAGATAATTGACTGCATCGGTGGCTCAGTGGTTAGTGACCCTGACTTCTGGATCAAAGGGGCGTGGGTTCGATCCCCACCCTGGGCAAGCATTTATGTGATGAACATAGGTGTTTGCTCTGTGTCTGGGTGTTTTTTAGGTACCATCTATATAAGTGTGTATTTAAAAATATTTATATGTAGTATATCAGTCTCTGGCAGCCATACCACAAGCTTTGCTTAGTTTGGGGTCAGAAACCGTGTACAAAAATGTCCCCTAATATTTATTTATTTATTTAAATACAGAAATTTGTCAAAAACTGAAACTATCAAAACACAGACACTCAGTAATTCGGATTTACGCATTCCTTTAAAGGTTGCGTATTTTAATTCGATTATTTTTTAAACTTATATTATTTTTTACTTTAGAATAAAATTAAGGTATTTAAAAGAATTTTAAATGTAAATTCTTGGAAGAAAACATTTGAATATAATTAGGACCCATAATAACAAAACTCGGTGTCTGTCAGACTCACGTGCAAGACGGATAGTTTTAAGTTTCGAAACAATGAATTTAGTAGAGAACTACACAAAAAATGACTAGCAAAAATAGGAACTAAACATAATTATAGCATCATAGGATGCATAAATTATGGTAGTGTACGCAAGATTACATACAATACAAACGATTGTCTTCATAGAGAAACAATAAGCTCGACTAGGTTGGTCTCAATAAAATCAATGTACCTATGTTAAGTACCTACGTTTTCATGTTGTCATAGCTCAGCTACTGTTCTCCACTGTCACATTACTTTGCACATCCACTGAACGCTGCCATAGCTCTTGCAATAAGCTTTATTATTTAACACTGGTGTTGCCATACTATATACTTTTACGAGTATTTTTATGATTATTCGCGTATTAATGCATCCGAATCTAAATTAGAGTATTACGAGCACCTGCTTCGGTATATTCGGTACGTAGAATATCAAATAATAATATGAGAGGAAAAGAAGTAGAAGACTTCCTCTTATACCTACGTCTGTGAAACAAATTAATTTGACACTCTAAAGTATTTTAAGTTATTTGTAGCTATGACGTATAGTTGTAAAATAGCTTTTTCACATAAATGTAAATAAGACAAAAAATTAAAGGTGACTTTTTCGACGACATCGCATTTTCTCATTACTTCATAAAAAAATGTTTTCCTGATTTAAAATAGTGTGTAAAATAAAAGATACAGGTATACCTTACAGGTATGCCTTATATTACTATTTCTAACTTAGAAAAAAATATTAAAAAAACAATAACTCTTTTAAATCATTTAAAAAGACATTGATTTTAAATATCACATTTTGAAATAGTCGCAACAGATCCACGCAACATTAATAACAAAAGCTGAATTAAAACTACATCCAAAGTCCCGAAACTAACGGAACTTATTCCGTAAGTCGTCTATCATAATATTATTCGCTTTTGTCTAAAACAGATGGAGACAAAGTTTGTTAATTTTGAGTTATTTTAGGGCAGAAAGATGAACGGCTCTGCCCTTGACTAAAGGGATTTCCATTAGAATAAAGTTATTATTAGCTAGTGTCCACTGAGATGTAAAATGTCTATTTATAGCTATAATGTATTTTGGTTTAGCCAGGACGTAGTTTTAGACCGTCCGAAAGGAAGATATTTTTGGAAGCATACTTTTACTATGGCACCAACTTTGAAATCACGAAATAACATCTAAATCGAACTAAGAAAACCTAATCTAAGACATTCAGTTTCAGAAAGGAGAGCGCTTTGGAAAACCACGATTAATTCAAAACCAAAAACACCCACGTTGTTGGTAGATGCGTTAATCGTTGGTATTTACACAATAAAATGCAATGGAACCAATTAGCATCCTTTTAAGAGCATATTCTGTACATCAAAACGAACCTCTTTTGTTCTATGAGTTAGAAGTTAGAGTTAAAATTGTAGTTATTTTCTTCCATACAAAATGAAAAAAATTATTTCACCTGTCTAAACAAAATTAACTCTATGTAAAAAGCGCGCGTGAACACATGCTGATACCACTTATTAGCACATATTTATTTAACTTTCTAAATCTTAAGATAAAATATAAAATACGTTTATTGCTTCGAACTGTGTACATAGAGGTGGTACAAAAAATTTTAGACACTACAGTTTGTCCTAACAGACATGCAATTTGTTATATTAGAGACTTGACTAATCTCAAAATTTTGAAAAGCTATAACATTTTAGGAGACACTAACCAGGCTAACATTTATACAGTTTTATACATATACATAGTGATAGTAGTGTCGACACAATTTTTCACTACACTAATAACATGAATGTACATATATATAGAACTAAGATAGGTAGAAGATACTATAAGATACTTTTGTTCTATAGTAAGATATAATCTTAACAAAAGTTGTTAGTTTTGATGTACAGAACAAGCCCCTAAGAGGATGCTAATTGATTAGAAATAACCCTGTATATGTATCATACCTAGCACACTAAATACTTTGCTACTAAACTAAATACTCCTGTTAACTAGAAACGTAACATAAGTACAAACCGCGATCGATCTAGACTATTCTAGACAACAAAACTTTGTTTACTTAATAACAATATGTATTAATAGAATTGTCCGCGAAACTTAAGTCCTACAAAACAGCTTAGCTTACAACTTAGAACTTAAGTTAACAACTTAGAGGAGTGTGAGCTTAGCCGTTCAGACCACTTCTAAGAACGAGTGGCTAAACGTTGTCATCTGGCTAAACACCTAAATTTATGAGTAATTAGTACGTAGACTTTATTGTAGAAATAAAGTAGTTTTAAAATATGTTAATAATCAATATCTACTAATAATACAGACATCTTTTCAATAAATATTTTTCATTTGCATCACATTAGCGTCACACTTTTCTTACTTTGTTATAAAACATGAACATTTCGATGAAACTGCATCAAAATCCGTTTCCTTAGTTTAAACCTATATAAGCGTACAGACGGTGAGAAGCAATTATGTTCTTGACTTAGAAGCTTTTCAAAGATAACTTACGAGATACAAGAAAATATACAACCCTTTGCGTTAAAGAGCTATGTCCAAACCCCAATATGAATGATTTTTTAGTAACACTTCCTAAAAACATTATGCTTCTTGGAAAAATAAATTTCATTTTGTATTCAAAGGAAACTTACAAGTTTACCACGAAGATATACTCGTAATAGACGTTAGACTACATCGACGAAGCACACGTGTCAAGCGCGCAATTCAAAGGAAATTATTAGGTACTCCTAGGCGCAAATGTGCGCTTGCAATCAACATTAACATATAATATTTAGAGTCATACGAGTAGGTATTAAACGCAAGACCTTTTAAAGACAGGTCTAGTACAACTAGACAAACAACTTTTGTTCTAGGACTTTAGGAAAATAATCAGCTTTTTCATACAAAACGTTCGTCAACGCGCGGCAAAATGTATGGAGAAGCGAATTTCTTCTTTGCGAATGTTCAAAGTCGTAGTACAAAAGTTGACTGTCGAGATGGACTAGACCCGCTCTTAAAAGGTTTGCGTTTAATTTAACCTATGACCCTGTATAATGTTGTGTTACTAAATGCAGCCAACTTTATTTTGAATTGCTTTGTTTATTGATGAAAACAACATCAATAAGTTACTTTTTTTTTTAAACTGGATATTTATACATTACTATAACTATGTTTGGTAGGTACATCTTAAAAACGTTGTCTTATACTTTTTAAAGTATAAGTTAGTAAAACTTACGAGCTCCAAGAAAATATATACCTACAACCCATTACGTAAAAGAGCTAAAGGCCCATTTTCTCTTGAAACGCTTTATCTATTTATGAAAACTGCATTAAAATCTGTAGGGTGGTTTAAAATATCTAAACAAAAATATCTATTGACTTATACTATGCACAGAAGCTTTCCAAATAAGACTTTCAAGCAGCAAAAAAATATACAATCCATTACGTAAAAGAGCTAAAGACAACGCGTCAAGCACGCAAATGTGCGCTCGTAATCAACGTAATACCGTGTTCCCATTTGCGGCCTGCTTTTTCTTGAATTGCTTTATCTATTGATGAAAACTGTATTAAAATCTGTTGAGTAGGTAGTTCAAAAGATCTAAGCGTAAAGACTGCGGCAAGAGACTTTTGTTTTATAGCTACTATTTCATCTCCACGTAGCAAAAAACAGACACTTCTTTTCATGATTTTCTTGATAGGTCATGTTTAATCTGTTTTAAAGAAAACTCATTGTAGTACATAACTAACATAGCTATGTTTTGTCACATATTCAAAACGTTAGTCGTCTTTAGAATACATTTTAAAAGGAAACTTACGAGTGCCAATAAAATATACAACCCATTACGTAAAAGAGCTAAAGACTATCGACGAAGCACGTGTCAAGCACGCAAATGCGCGTTCGCAATCAACGTAATGCCGTGTTACCAGGTGCTGCCGGCTCCCGCGAACCCGGGAAATACTCCGGAATTATACACGGCTACACTGACAGGCTGATTTATTCAGGGGCCGCTTTCGTGGTATTTCCAATTGTGGAATTGTGAGTTGAGATATGCAGACGCACGTGTGGTAATACGCTGTTCGGGCACTTTTCATGTTTTATTTGTTTAGTGATGTTGCATTGTGTTTTTGGTTCTGGCAACTATTTTGGGGAAGCGTGTTCCGCGCCTTTCTTTGCAATGTTTGGGGATTATTCTGTACATCAAAACTAACAACTTCTGTTCTACGACTTATATTAATTCTCAAAAAAAAAGTTGTTGTTCCATAGAAAAATATCCTTCACCCTCGACAAAATGTATGGAACAGCTGTTTTTTGAGTTTTGGCAAAAGTCGCAGAACAGAAGTTGTTACTTTTGATGTACAGAATAAAGGATGCTGATTGATTATAAATAACCCGGTATTTAAAAGCAACGTAAAATATTGTTCTCTCGATCAAATGCTAGTACAAAATAAACAGCAATATTTTAAGTTGCTATTAAATTTACGATGGCGCCTTCAAAATTGGCCAGTGTAATCTTTTTACCGACTTCCAAAAAGGAGGAAGTACTACGTTCGTCTGTATTTTTTTTTTTGTGTAGGTATGTTCATCGATAATTTCGTCTATTGTGAACCGATTTGTAAAATTGTTTTTTATTTCGTCCCATTTAAATTTTATAGAAATCAGCTGAGCCGCTTTTGATAAATCAACAATTGTTGTTGTACATGGATGTCACATCGATTCGTGCAAACTGTTCGAATTCTATATGTAAGGTACACGGTGGAAGTTGGTGATGCCACTGTTGGCGCAAAATAATTATAATCTTACTAAAGTATCGTACATGTTGCAAAGTTTTCTTTTAAACTCTACACTGCATATTATAAATGAAAGTTGCCTTTTTATGTCTGTCATATCATATGTGTGTATCTTGTTTAAGCTATAAAATGGATTGCGATGCGGTTTTCTCAAATTATTCACATAGACATTTTGCGCCTTCACTAGGTATCTCATGGATTATTATTTCCGAAAGATTTATTGTTTTAACTCATTAGTAGCCAGGTGACACTGGAAGGGACAACTAGTTTGATATAAATAAAAATGTATATATTTTGTGTGCTTCCCTATCTTTTTTCCTTTTTAGTTTTTTTTTTACTAGTAGCAACCTTAAGTTCAACATGAGAAAGTAAGCTTTCACTGCAGTTGGTTCTACCTTTTTCTACGTGTTGAAATCAAGTCTTTATCAAGCTGTGACACCTGCGATGCTAATTGAAGTCAGTCCAAAGCCCAGTTTTGCGTCTTACCGCGCCAGTGAAGAACTGGCGACGAACCCGCGACCCACCGCACCACTATTTTACGTCTTAAGAGGGACGTACTCTAGTATTTCATCAAAGGGATATTACATATAAAAAGTTTTAATCTAATAAATAATGAGTGACTGCAAAGAGAAGGTATGCAACGCACTGACCTGGTTAATTTTCCTATAATACCCCGTCCAAACCGCGCAATCCTACATCGCCGCTAAGCTCAATATCTTACGATATGCTTGCCAGTGCATGCATATCAGTTCTATGCGTAATGTGCCCTGCCTAGTGCCTCTTCAATTTGCCATTTTTCAACATTTTCTTTGCTTTATCCATCTTCTCCGAAGCTCGCTTACTCATATCAACTTAACAAATAAAACAAAGCATGATGTCATTACACAGTGACCAAAAAGTGATTTCGTGAAATGCGTTGTGTAGGTATTAGATCTTTTTAATTTTGAAGCAGTATACTTACTATCACTGAATTGCTGCACACATATTACTCAGTCACTAGTTTTGCCTTGCCTCTAAGCAGTACATAATTTATATGCAACCTAAGTACGTCCCCGACTAGAGCACTGTTTATAATGGCATACGGAGCCCAAGTTTCTCGCTTTAGCTCGCAACGCGCTTTGTCCCACCGTAATGAGTCAAAAGTTTTCCCAGTTTAAAGTACAGACACCCAAACTTACCACAAAACTCTGCCGAGGCGACACCATCGAGTATTTGAAGAAAGGTAGCAGCAGCACGCAGAGGATTTTAGTATCAGGATTTAGGCACCGCTTAATGTTAGATGGTAGAGCAGTACATTGGTTCACGCTCGGTTTCGTGAGTGAAGTACTGAGGTATGTTTCCGAGGTGGAACGGCCTGTGCTCACAGGTAGTACTTACTTACATTTCGTTGTAGTAACTAGGTTAAATATAAGGTTTGTTTGGAGCTTTTGTTTCAGTGCAGTTGCTTGACACTGATGTTAATAAATCTGTTTGTGTTCTGTGTACGATGTTATGAAGTTAACGCTGGACATGTACGGATTGCTTTTTAATCGACTTCAAAAAAGGAGGAGGTTATATGTTCGTCAATATGTATTTTTTTTGTGTATCGATAATTTCGATAATCGATAATTTCGCCAATTTGGAACCGAATCTAAATATATGCTCTCGAGGTGGTCCTTTTTAACTTTTACAGAAATCGGCTGAGCCGTTTTTTGAAAAATCAACAATAATGTAAAAAAATCGATCGAAATACTCGAATTTTGTACACGATGGAAGGAATGAATACAAACTTGCCTGTTCAAGGCGACGAAAGTTACTGGCAGCTCTATTTATTATTATCAAATCGAATTTATGTCTAAAATTATGTTTAAATTGATTACAATGTCAAGATTACTTAGTTGGTCAATTACAATGTCAAGGATTAGTGTCAATATTATGTTAGTAGATTACATGAATAATTAATATTAATTAATTGTATGAAAAAAATCAACTGTTCCATAAAAACTCGGAATCGGCAAAATGTATGAAACAGCTACCTAATTTTTTTTCTCGAACCCCGGGTTGTCCCCATAGTAAAAGTTGTTCATAATGATGTTTTTGAATCACCTCCTTTCGTGCTCCTTGTTTTGCAAGTACAAACAAACCAAGAAGTCGCTATACAATACAAAAATGTGCATTTGCGTTAGTGTGTGTGTGTGTGAGTGTGTGTACACGCGCACATTAGTGTGTGTGAGTGTATGTGCGTGTGTGATGGTATGCGAGTGCGTGTGCATATACTTACGCGCGGTTAATATGAAACACTGAAATACTCAAGATCTCTTAAGAGTCTCTTTCTCTCTTGAGAGATCTCTTTGCTAGATTCTAGTTTTTGTGTCATGCTTCAAAAATTAAATCAATACTCGCAAAAACCATAAAATTATTTCTCTGTCAGCAGATGCACCCAAACTCAAATATCTGAGCTATCAAAATAGTTGAAGCTTTATTATTAAATCCTAGAGAATCGTCCATTATTTGCCAGTAAAGTTTTACGTGCCGGCAACTGGGTTGCCATCGTCTGTTTAGATTAAAATTTCAGCGTGTGTTATACAAACTTACTTTAAACATACTGACAGTGGATTTTACTGCGGGATTTAAGCCTTTATTTTAGTTTTGGAGCGAATAACTTTTTTATTTGTGGGCGCTTTTTGCAACTAAGTTATAGTTATGTTTAGATAAAACGAGCATATTACATTAATATACAGTCAAACCTGGCTAACTGAGAACTGGATAAGTGAGAAGAAACCTCTATAAGTGAGAGTGATTGCCAGGTCCCTTCATTTTACCCCTCAAATACCTCTATAAGTGAGAGACAAAAACTTCTATAAGAGATAGTCGTTTTTCCCTCATGGACCTCTATAACTGAGAGTACTACTTGTCTGAACCTCTATAAGCGAGAGTTGAGGGTAATGAAACATCTGCACTTTATGATCCATTCTTAAATTTCGTGGAACTAGCTACCGTTGCTTTCGGATCGTGTTCTATTCAAACATTTTTTTTGTATTCGTTGCTCTCGGATCGGGCCCTATGTGCGTCTATACTATCCTATTTGTTGAAACAGTGTTCTATTTAAAATTATTTTGTGGTGTTCTTCAATCTACCTAACATCATTTTTGTATCACATTCTTTTGGAATAGTCAAACGTGCTTTTACACTATCTTATTGGTCAAACTTACTCCAGTTGATAAACAAGTATCAATTGAGGAGAAAAGTTTGGTGTTAATAAATAAAGCTTTAGGAATAAACAAATAAGTCGTTAAGCGATAAGCTTAAGATAGGTATTGTATGAAATACGCAATGAATTTTGACTTATCAGGATGACTTTTATAAAATTATAAAATCAAAAGATATACGGTCCCTATAAGGTCTCAGTGCTCTACAGGGCATGGAAATATTTAAAAAAGTATTTTTTTTTATTTTCCCAATATTTAAATGTATCTTTTAGAATGAATAAATAAACAATCATCATCTATGTTCAAATCTAATCAACACAACCCGAACAATGAGTACCTATATATGTACTATTTATAGACATATTTATCATTCTTCACACATGTAATACAAGTTACGTACAAATTAGACGTATTTTTTAACCTCTATAAGAGAGAGTAGCCACTTCCAAAACTGGATAAGTGAGAAACCTGGATAAGTAAAAAACCTCTATAAGCGAGAATCAGATGGCAGTCCCTTCAACGCTCTCTTATCCAGGTTTGACTGTATCTCGTTATTATTAGGTACTACAACGTTCCCATTACTTCCCAAATCTAGGTAAGTACCACTCAAACCTACGTATGTATCTGGCAAGATCTACCAAATAGCTTACTTTGATTGGGAAAGCGTCAAATACTCGTATACCACATAGTTTACCCAGCAGGCAGTGAATATCCTGCTGGTGATAACAATTATAATAAGTTTTTGGATTAAAATACAAATGAAATATTTTGTGTTCGTATTTTCCATACCCACAAGTTGTTGTTGTAGGTACTCACTGTACTCATAGTTTAATTTGACAAGGTGTATGTCAGCGATCACCGAAATTAAGCAAAGTCCCGCATAGTTAGTCTTTGGAGGGGTGAGCGCGGGTGGCATTTACAACTGAGCGCTACCGCAGTTCGGATAACACGTTAAATTGTAGGTCCCTGTGTTTAAACTATTTAGTCACGTCAGAGGCTATTAGGCAACTTAAAAACTTAGACACCAGACCGGCCTATACGAACTTACTAACATTTTTATTTTAGGGTACCGCTTCGCTTTTGCGGGGCGAAACGCCGCAATACTACTTTTTGGTAAGGTGTTACTTTGAAAACTGCAGACAACAACATTTAATATGAAATCAACTTTGAAATCTGGACTTTGCCATACAACACCTTGTGTTATGTAACAATGTATGTACCCGGTCGTGCCATCTTGGCCTAATGAAAGCGTATGCAAAGTTCGGAGTCACCGCGCGCCGGCTGGCTCGCGCCAAATTAACCAATATTGACGACGCAGCCAGCCTGTGAGACGTGCCATACGATCATGTGGAGCTACGAACTGGTGTAGTGCCTGTAACAGCGTTTGTATACATCCGATTTTTTTCACCGGATAGCGGACAGTCAATAATAGTACATTGTACACCGAGGGGAGAAAACGATCTATTTCTGTTCGAGAGTAGGAAACTCGAGAACAGAAATAGAACTTTCTCCCGAGTGATACATAGTGCTTTATACAACACCTACGAGGAAAATAAAATACATTATTTCTTTAAGTAAAGTTTATATTAAAATTGAAAAACAAAAAGAAATCCGCCTCTTTTCTCTAATTATTTGATATAAAAAACCTTTTTGAGATTTGAGGTTTGTATGTTTCCCGCCTCTTTTTCTAATTATTTCATTTGAGGTTTGTATGTTTCCCGCCTCTTTTTCTAATTATTTCATACAAAACCTTTTTGAAGTTTGACGTTTAGTATTTTTTTATGTTCGCTGCTAAAAAACAAAAGAAAGCTAGCCGGGCAGAAATGGATTTTCATACAATATTCCTGCCCTGCTTCGGAGGGCAGTAATGAAATTCCATATAACTTTACCCGCCGCACATTTTTAAGGGAAAAATTACGAACTTTGTAACCCGTTTATGAACGAGTAATAAGACACCGAGTGGGTGTGGTATAAACGGATTATTTGATTTGTTCGCTGGACCGATGTCCGGTGCATCTACACACATTCATCGTAAACTATACAACAATCCAATACAACAACACTTTATTGACACCAACACATCGGAAAACATAACAGAAGAAAAAAAGAAAGAAAAGGCACAAAAATTCGGTCTTATCGCTAAAAGCTATTTCTTCCAGACAAAGCCGCGAATCCGGTGAAAAACTGTCTAATTGACAGAAGACAGATGAACGGAAATGGCTACATTTTACATTGCTGGATGGAGAAGTAGCAATGGGAGTACGTAGTGTTAATTTTCATGCCGTTGCCACTGCACTGCAATTTCTGCTGCTCATTTGGTAGAATTATTGAAAATTTGAGCGGGAATACTTGCGTCGTTATAGTCGTAGAAGAAGGTACGAGTACTTAGTACTTTCGGCAGCGGTTGGGGTTAAGGCTGCGCCTAATGCTATAAAAAAATCAGAAGTCACCCGCGCTTCTTGCATTGCCCGCTATCATCTATCCGGCTTTGTGTAGAGTCGAAAATCGCATGACACAGTTTATGATGATGTTGGCTTCGAGCTCCAGCTTATATTTTTAGGTGGGATTTTATTTATTTATTCAAAATTAAAGCATGTAATAAAAAAAAAACTAATTGATTACACAGCTAGAACATTAGCCTAGCTACGTAATTTGTCAAAAATAATGTGGCGTTGTCGCTGATAACTTCGAGCATTTGAAATAAACTGTTTATTTTTTATAATGCGAAGTTTTAATTTTTTTTGCTAAAGGAATCATATTATTTTCCAATATTAAAATGGATGTTTATGTTCCCCTTACACCACGTCTTTAAAAGTACACCTTGAAAATAATTGCAAAGTTTGCAGTCTGTGGTGTGAACAGTGTCACAGAACAGGCGGTGAAACATAATGATGATCCTATAGAATAACTACAATTTTCTGTTCAATTCAGCGATCTTTTGTTGAATTAAAAGTGATGCCATATCCATATAATCCACTTCGTATATGTACCTCGAAACTAAACAGGGCAAAACCAGGCAAACTTTAGTGCTGCGTTACCGTAACTTGTACCGATGCATATCTCTCCATTAAATTGCCTGAGCGACGTCGATATTAATATGCCTCATACTGTACAGACCTACATTGGTATGGTAACGGCTTCTAGGATTTGAAATCAGAATGCGTAGCTTCCCGTAAATGGCGTAGATATTCCTTACGCACTAATTTTGACTCCAGTAACACGGGTAATTTATTATTGCTGTTCTAAAACCTTTAACTGCAGTAGTAACAACGGTAATTCATATACCGTTCTTACTACTGGTAGTAAGATTGGTAGTAACACTGGTAATAAACCCACATTTCTATTACAAACTGCAAGGATTTAAAACTCTTTTCCTAGGATTGTCTTACCATCAAAGTAATCAGGGAGTCTCCTACAGATAAACTCTGTGGAGTCCTCAAATCAAGAGCAATTAGGTACCTAGCTACCTTCTAGGCAAGCACATTGCATCCTATACCGCGATCAGGCAAAATATGCTCAAACATGAACCTATTTGAAATGAAATAATAATTGGCCGAGTACGAGTTGGACTCGCGCACGAAGGATTCCGTGCCCTATGGGAACCCCCTTAGCCCCATTACAAGCGTGTACCTGTTGCCGTTATTGGAGCAAAAACTGGCAAAAAAATTACGTTCGTTGTATGGGAGCCCCCTTGAATATTTATTTTGTTTTGTTTTTAGTATTTGTTGTTATAGCGGCAACAGAAATACATCATCAGTGAAAATTTCAGCAGCCTAGCTATCACGGTTCATGAGATACAGCCTGGTGACAGACAGACAGACGGACGGACAGCGGAGTCTCAGTAATAGGGCCCCGTTTTTACCCTTTGTGTACGGAACCCTAAAATGATGATGAGAAATGAAAAGAATAAATAAAAGAAAAACACACGCACATGCTTCAACATAATAATCCACATCCTGTCTGCAGTTTACAGTAAGGATCTTATGTTTTGAACCCAAAAGATACAGTAGGTACAAAGTCCAATACAAAGTCGTAAGTAGGTATATTTTTCGCATTCCGACCACCGCTATCGAAGGTTCTGTGCTTACAATTTTAATGTTATTCAGATTTATTAATTCAGTATCGATAGCTGGTTTAATATACCTGATGCATCGCTCAGACCTACATTTGTATCGATGAGGTGAAAGCTCTACCGTTCTAAATCAGGTCAACTATGCGCAGAAACGCGCTTTATGCTGAGTTACATACTGCTTTACTATTCCACATTAGTAAGAGAATTTACTAGGTATGTCGAACAGCAAACCTCACGGTAAATCTCTTCTGTAACTGAATCTTAATAAGTCTATATACCGATTCGCTCTCGACCGATTTGGTTCAAATTCGCAAATCATGTAGGCCCCACTGATCATCACGCCAAATGGATGACATCTAAATGAATGTGGCTAGTGTTGCCAATTTAGTGTATTTAAGTTTAGACTTCATTTTATGTATTTTGTAGATATAGGTAACCAGAAATACTAAATACATAAAGATAAATCCACAGATGATTTAGTTTGCAGGTAATCAGATAAGTTGCACCTTTTTTGACGCTAAAGCGCTCGCTATACCAATGAAAAGGCGCCATTTCTAACGAAAGGCTAAAGTCGCAAACTCGTAACATCGAATGGATGTCATCCATTTGGCGTGATTGTCAGTGGGGCCTATTAGAATTTAGATACTTAACGATATTGCCAGATCTAGACTGATAGCGACACCTACCTTACCTGCGCGACAGAAAAAGTTCCCCTTTTCTGAGGATAATACCACCCAATGAAAAATCGCCGACGATAAAAAATCACATTAGTGTGTTAAACCTGCATACCAAGTTTCGTCCAGATAGGTTGAAAATTGCGACCTGTAGGTGAGAATCAACATACGCACAGACAAAAGCAAAATCGTCGAGCTAAAAAGGAGACCTCTAGAACACTTTGTTTGATTTTTTTGAACAGTTGAAGTTGATTATTTTGTTGCGATTTCGGGTTTAGTTCCATAGTTAAATTTGTTCATTTAACGTCCTATCAGTTTAACCTCTGAATAGTTGTTATGTTTAATATAAGTGGGCGACTGACAACGCCGTATAGCGCACTTAGTTAATAAAACGCACAGTAGACACTTTTTACAATCACTTATACCTCTATACACAGAAGAATAATGATGAGTAGGTACATATTTGTACAGATAGCGCGCGAGTTGAATGCAGTCGGGGCCTGAGGTAAAGAGCGGGAGCATCTCCCCCCGCTATCCGCACGCTCCACCTCACGCGCCTGGGCGGGTTGGGCGTGCGGATAGCGGGGGGAGACATTCGCATTCCTAAGCTCTGCATTCAACTCGCGCGCCGACTGTATACACTTATTTTAATCCCTACACTTTGCAAAACTACTCCTTGTGAAGTAAGTACTGTAAACAATATAGGTAGGTATAAGATAAACTCGAAAAGATTTATCAAGAGAGACAATTATTAGAAAATATTATTTCAAATTAGACCGTGTGCAGGCAAAATATCCCATGCTATACGACTATTTTCTAAGCTATCTCTACGCTACAAACAAAGCAGCCGTATTACTTTGGAATAGAGCATAAAGTCAGGCGGCGATCGCGATATTGTCGCCGTACATTACTTTAGTAGCTCCCGGACTATTGTCACTAAATACTGAGAATACAGAAGTCAAGTTTTTATATTTATTCATGAAGTACACATAATTAATATATCTCCTCTTTCTGGCAGCAGAGTTCATAACCCTATCCGGGTGAGGTCGTATAAGCAGACAGGTATAGTAAGTATTTTTTTAAAGTTTTTTTTAGAGTCTTGATAGCGCTCATTTGTAAAAGCCAGTCTTCGGTCTCAGACCAAATAAAAAATTCAAACAAGAATGTTGTGAACGATCAAGTAAGGCCGGCAAAACTACGCCTCGCCGTGAACAGACACAATTACACACACAAACACGTACAACGAAACTACGCCTTGGCTCGTCAGTCGAACTATGGCGGCGCAATACCGACGCACTCACCACATGTATAAAAAACTGGCCTCACTTGTCTGTTCACGACGTTCTGTCTTGATTTTTTTATGTGGTCTGAGCCTTCGGTATCGTATATTGTCTATCGTTAAACGTTATTTATGTTCTATAAACGCTAAGATAACATAACATATAACATTTAGCTACTTCATAACCCATTTTTACGCGAAACCGTTGCAAACCCATATCGTGTCTAATAGGTAAGTATACCTACATCACGAAACACTCTGAACCAGCTTCGTGCAGCTTAGCTATCGATCCCTGTCGTGTCTGTGAGCGATATATTTACTTGTGTGCGTTCTTTGAGCGCGCAATAAATGAAGCTTAGCTTCTGTACGGTCGGTGTTTTGTGCCATTGTGTAGGATATACGAGTGCACCTATGTTTATATTAAACGCGGCCGGTTAGCCGAAAGTTATGTGTCTGAATGCGGACAGGCTGCGATAGTCTGTTTTGTTTATTCAGAGAACTCCTTCGTAATTACTTCCAAGTGCATAATATAGGAGGTAACGTACAATATATATTGTACAACTGCTAGTCATTTTGAACATAGGAACATTTTAGAGGCAATTTTCATAGTTTGAGTGAGTGCAAGCACAGATCGAGGGATGATTTAAATTAGACCGGGCCGTGTCCGTCTGGGTCCGGAAGGTAACAGTGGAACTAATTAATGGTACTGCCAAAGAAGATATAATAATATGGTACTACTGATAGAAAGCCGAAATGAATTGCGAGTCTTTCGTAGAGATAGTTTCTACGTGTAGCTCGTAGACCGTACTACGATGCTACGCGCGCTACGCCCGACCGACGCCGCCGCCCCCCGTCAGAGTTTCTAGTTTCTACATGGTTTCCTTCTCTTTTTTTGGATTTCCCATGTCTAATTATTGTTAGCTTCAAAACCTATTCAAAATTTCCTTTTGCAACCTAGCTTCTCCAAGCACCATCATGCAAAGTCCAAGTTGAGCCGCGTCGCTTTTTTTTTGAAAGAAAAAAGAATTTCTGAAAGAATTCCAACCTCAACCTCGTTTTCTTGCCTAGCCTAATGCAAAAACTTCATGCTGCAATCCTGTTTTGTCTTCTTTAGTTTTGCATTCTCTTTGGTCTTCTTGTCTGATGTTTTGCCAAACTGGGGTTTAATTTGTGTTTATTTTGGTAACGTGATCATTTCTATTTTCTCTTAGATTAACTTCGTTAATTCTATGGATAATAATGCGGCAGGAGAAAAACTAAGTTTCAAACTATGTTATAATGGACTTGCTCGTGAAAATTTTGAGATTAGAGTGGTGGGTGTACATTATAGCGGTGGTTGCGTTCTTCTCTGTTGCCCTTATTCTGAACTATGTTGTTAAGAAAATAAATGGTAATATAATAGTAAGAATATAAGTATGTTATGATTATGTTGTAGTATTCAGTTTTCATTCAGTTAGACAAACCTCCTGGCTTTACTGCTGATAGTACAATACCTAAAGATGAGCTCCATACATTTTACAGAATTACCCTTGAACGAAGAAATTGTACATAGAAGTCACTGTTCGCCGATTATTATTATCCGTTCAAAGAAGTAGTGTTGATGAAGGGTCTCTGGTTTCATTCTCGACACTACCTATTTATTTGCGTGATAAAAAAAATATCTGCTCTAAATCAGTAAACCAGCGCGGTGGATTTATGCCCCAATAGCCCTTCGTGGGCAGGCCTATGTTCATATATCAGTCGACTAAAATGCTGGTACAGTACCTACTGACAGGTCAGAGTTTCGGTTGTCCTACTGCATTGCACCTGCCTATCGAAATACCTGACTTGACTGCCTCGGTGGGTCAGTGGTTAGTGACCCTGACTTCTGGATCAAAGAGGCGTGGGTTCGATCCCTACCCAGGGCAAACATTTGTGTGATGAACATAGGTGTTTGCTCTGTGTCTGGGTGTTATTTAGGTACTATCTATATAAGTATGTATTTAAAATATGTAGTAAATCAGTCTTTGGCAGTCATATCACAAGCTATGCTTAGTTTGGGGTCAGAGACCGTGTGTACGATGTCCCCTAATAAATATTTATTTACCTACCTAAATTACTTTTTATTGATTTTAGAAGCCCGACTCGAAGAAAGACTCATCGCTATCCAGAACAGAGCATCTAACAATCAGGCTATTCAAGTCCAAAGACGCGCAGAATCGCGGTTGTTGTCAAAAACTCCACTAGATATCGTTCTAGAACAATCTAACCCGCCCACAGTAGTACGGGGTAACTCCTTGGTATTCGATAAAGATGACAATAATAAAAATCAAATTGATATCAAGAACTTTCCTGTTACAAAATGTCTCACAACAGCAGCCGTGACAGATACACCCCAAAAAGACGTAACACAGAAGGTATCTGACAACGAATTGGTGCCTCCATCTTTTCTAGGAAAAATCTATGAAGAGCTATGTATGGTCGAAAGAAGCAAGAGCATGTCGAATGCTGAAAAAAGTGATGTGAAAGATGAAATGGCTAGATTGGATTTCAAAAATCAGGAAAGTAAATCAGCGCCTAGCGTAAAGAAGGCACTGGATAGCCAAACTATAGAAGAATTCAAAGAACGGCCACTAAAATAAGTTGGGGACACCTAAATCACATTGGGAATTAGGTACCTAATTTGTTTCCAATTCAACTGATAGTATTTTTTAATTTCCTCGAATAAAATAATATTGCGATTATTAGGTACCAATTATTTTTTAATTTCACTGGCCTATAAATTATATACTTACCTACCTATATAACCTACTTATATTCTTTCTACAAATACTTACAGCTTGAAAGAGTTATCCTCACTTACAGGGACGCCATAAATAAATAATAAAGAAAATGTAAACTATTATTCGCTCTCCCACATCCACCACTCCCATTATAAGAACAGATTTTCAATGCTCGCTCCCGCTCCCACTCGGCCACGTGACCATTTGCAAAAAGTTATATAAGATCTGAATTAAAATCTCGTTTTATTATTTGTTTTTTCTATGTTCTGCCCGGTTCTGCCAGTCGAAATAGTCGAATGATTCTCCTGGACAATACGAACACCAAGGCGGATTCAACTTCCTTGACGAACACAGAAGAGAGAAAGAAATTATGCTGTTCTGTGCATACGAAAGCGTAATAGTAAGTAGTTTATGCAACTGTCATAATATAATGAAGGGTATTAAAACACGAGTGTGAGTTTATGAAACGAGCGCAGCGAGTTTCATAATAGTAACGAGTGTTTTAATACCCGTGTTAAATGCAGTTGCAAACACTACTTTATCTTCACTAATAAAAAAAAAAAAAAAAAAAAAAAACATACCTATTGCGAAACTTTAAATTCACGCGTACGTGTATTGTCACAGTGAACTTGGCGCCATTAAAATCTAACCAATGAGAGCGCAGCTGCTCGCGCAGGGCCAATCAGGAGCGAGCGCGCGATGTTATAATGGGATTTTACGATATCGATGTGGATATTATAACATCATGTGAAATTGCTTAAATGTTGTCTGCGCTATAACAGTAGTCATTATAAGTCAAGTATTGGAAACATAAGTAGAATGTTACAACATTAGTGTAGATAAAAATAATAAAAACAGGTACTTAGGTATGTCGATAAGTTTAATGATGCTTACAAAAACTACTGCTTATGCTGTTGAAACTGATTACCTACTTTATAACAACTAATTAGATGCACACGGCTTAACAATATCTTATTCTAGTGTGCTCGAAGTCCTAGTGTTATTATTTGTTTGTTTAGTTAGGACTTAGGTTATTATTATTCTGGTAATAAATTGCAAATCTATTTCAACGGCAACGCCAAAAATAAAAAAATAAAAATTGCAAGTGTTGCTGTCAAATCTAAAACTGATTTGTTTGGCTGTCAAATATTGTTCTGTGGTCAATGTCAGCCGATATTTACAACGAAATTGTTCGGCGCCTAAATGAAAATAAATTATTGAATTGAATAATTTTCATCACTGTACATGATTAAATTAGTTCTGAATAAATTTTAACGTCTCCTTGCCTGTCACATTAAAATATAGGGGTGCTGTAATTTGGCAGGTCCAGCTCCTATATTGCACCGGTAGACGATGACGTCCATCATCAAAGTGCACTGCCTTTCGGGCGCTGGAGACGAAAGCCCCCCATGTTATGTGCTCCAAGTAGACGAGTTCAAGTTCCTCCTAGACTGCGGATGGGATGAGAAGTTCGATATGGACTTCATAAAAGAGCTGAAAAGGTAACATTTTGAGGTTATGTTTTGATGCAGAACACTATAAACAATTGCTATCAAATTGGTTGAATAAGTTACTGCAGACACTGTAACTGCAATTTAACATCCTACTAGTTCATTTATAAGATTGGCTACTATCATATTAAATTCAGGGCTCTTCTAGTTCATTATTTTAGGCATAGTTATTTTCTTTACACTCACAAGATGGGCAGATGATGTGGTAAAAACGGCTGGCTCAAGATGGTTACAAACTGCTCAGGACAGAGAACGCTGGAGTTCCTTGGAGGAGGCCTTCACCCGCAGAGCGTTTTTTACTAATATTGAAAACTAGGATTAAATAATATTACCTCATGTAATCTTTGTAGTAAGAAATAAAAAGGCTTTTTATTTTTATTTATTTATTTTTGTACATACCTATGTAAAATGGTATATTCTGTGAAATCTTTGTCATTTTTATTTATTTTTTTCAGCTCTGTGGATTAGATATTTCCTGTGTTCAATCAATCATCACCAACCACAGACCCAAGAGATTAATGCACTAATGCAATGTATTAATTTGTCTTTTCCAGGCATGTAAACTCGATAGACGCAGTATTACTATCTCACTCCGACCCACTGCATCTCGGAGCCCTGCCATATGCTGTGGGGAAGCTTGGACTGAACTGCCCGATCTATGCAACCTTACCCGTGTACAAAATGGGACAAATGTTCATGTATGACTTGTTCCAGTCACATAAAAACATGTCAGAGTTTGATTTGTTTTCACTTGATGATGTAGACATGGCCTTTGATAGGATTACTCAGCTCAAGTATAACCAGAGTATTGATATGAAAGGTAAGTTCTTCAAATTGATGATATGTTCATGATTGTCTATGTGAATATTCATGCTAGAAATATGGAGTTCTTTTCCTAGTTCCTGGGAACAGGTATTCGGCTCTTCTTTTACTTTCTTATTATGGTGAGTTATTGTAATATCTTGAATTCTTGCCTTATTGTTATTTACCTGATTGTAGTTTATTTAACATAATATTGTGCAACATAAAATACTTGAAGAGCTAGCGTTCAAAGGTGGATATGTCCAAAGTGGGTCTTTTTTTGCATTTTCAGGTTCTTAGTGTACCCGTCAATAAATTCCTGAAGAAAGTGGCGATCTAAATTGGTTCTAAAACATACAAATTAAACATCTAAAACTGCATTTTCAAGCAAAAACAGACCTAAAAAAAATTTTAAAATACCTATTATGGGCTCCAATTTAAACTGAAAACGGGAATATGATTTTAAATTGATGCAGAATGCATATAGGTATAAAAAATCAAATCAATCACTAGGTAATTGAAAAAAATTGAACTCTAGCTTTCCCTCTCATTTACCTCTCCTGTAAAAAATGATTAATGGGTCATGTCCACTTTTGTTCGCCAGCTATAATTGATCCTTACAATTTTGATCCTTAATTTATCCTTGTTTATTTAAGATCCTCCCATTTAACCACATAGATCTGTTGAAATCTGATAATAATCTAATATAACAATATAAAAATAATATTCATTGTACTAGACAGCCCAAGACAACTCTCAGTAAAAATCAGATTTTAATATGAATAAGGGTTAATATTAAAATGTTAGATAAATAAAGAATGCATCTTATTCTTTGTTATTTAGATACGTAACTTGTTCTATAACTTCTTGCTCATATTAAAAGTTACTGATTTCTTGGCTAAAAATTTTTACAAAGCTCTATATAATACACTAAAAAAAATTATTAAATACATATTTTTTCATTTCTTAAATAAACTAAAATTATAGTAGTAGTAGATATAGCCCGTCAAAGTTCCGCATGAGGTCACCAGGTAAATACAAATGTATAGACTTCTCATAGTTCATTTATTAGACAAATGGGTCAGAGACACACTTTTGAATAGTCAACAATCTACATAATGGCAAAAACTAAGCAAGAAACTAAATACTTACGAAAAATATTAATTGCAGCTAAACAATCAATAATTACTTTAAACTTAACTCTCATCAATTAAATCACAATAATAATCAATTAAAACCTGTTCTGTCAGAGAAGTGGCATCACAAGCCCCACTTCCAAACTTTGACAAAGTTTGTCTTTTTCATTTGTTGTATGATTGACAAAAGAAAAATTACGTGGTTTATATTTTTTGATAATCTAACTCAATATTATAATAGTGATATTTTTACCCAGTCAACATGCCTATTGTTATCCTAGATTAGTCGAGGCCTCCAGTGAATGAATAAAAACCAGTGACTGTAAACACATTATTTCCCAATTCCAGGTAAAGGACTCGGGCTCAAAATCACCCCGCTCCCAGCTGGTCACACCCTCGGCGGCACCGTGTGGCGTATCGCGGCTCCCGGCGAAGAAGACATAGTGTACGCTCCTGACTTCAACCACAAGAAGGAGAGGCATCTGAACGGCTGCGAGATTGAACGGCTTATGAGGCCATCGTTGATGCTGCTTGGAGCCATGAATGCTGATTATGTGCAGCAAAGAAGAAGACTGAGAGACGAGAAGCTTATGAGTAATAAACTTGTATTTATTTTGACCGTCATGCCTTGAATTTTTGCTTCACATTATGGAGCCCAGTTTTTGTCATAGACATTGTTTTCAGCACTTCCAGGCTGATAAAGTATGGTAACTTTGGTAATCAAAAGGTTAGGTTAGGTTAGGTCATTTTCTCGGATCCCGACGATGTCACCTATTAGTGCTTGTAACCGAGCACTTGGACATCGCGTGGCATTATAGTCGGCTTGCAATCACCTAACTGAAAAGTCTGCCCGCTACGTACCTTGGGCAAGGTTTTGGCTCTGACACTTTATTTGCATGATTGTGACTATAGATACTTGCTCGATGAAATTGGTTCATAATTGACGGTGTAATTGCATTACATACATACAAAAAAAAACACAAATTATGAGCCTCGTTTTTTGAAGTCTGCTAAAAATAGCAATTATGTTTTTAATAATTAGTAAATGTTTACATTTTCTCACCTTTTTATCAACGCTGATTTAGTCTCTCAATGCCCTGGACATATACTTCTAAAATACACCGGGTTTGCCTTGTTTAAAGGGAAAAAAAAGAAAAATGTCATGGTTATTCAACCTGTACTGGACTTGACAGTCCAGTACAGAGCAAAGACAATTGAACTGTATCCATTACAAGCCCACCCGTGTCATTTTTTCAGTTTTGTGTGATGTGTGTAATTTTTCCAGGACAAAAAGTAGTCTATGTCACGTCAGACCTTCAAACTACATTCTTTCCAAAAATCAAGTCAATCCGTTAGACTCTTAACGGATGGAGCAACCAATTTAATTTAAAAAAACAACGGGTTGCACTCCGGGAGTGCCGACAGAAGTGAAAACTTGAACATCGTCTTACGAATTTTCGATCAGGTCACGTGTCCTGACGCGAGTTTAACATTTTTTACCCATCCCATAAAGTGCACGACGCCGCTAAAGACGTTTTCACTTCAAAAATTCAAAACGTTTGATCCGTGACTAGGGTTTTGTCTCTATGTAATAGTAATTAAATGAAATAAACAAATGCATATGTCCATTCCAGCCACAATCCTGACAACACTCCGTGGCGGAGGCTGCGTATTAGTGTGCTCCGACACGGCCGGTCGAGTCCTCGAGCTGGCGCACATGTTAGATCAACTTTGGAGGAACAAGGACTCGGGGTTGGTCGCGTACTCGCTGCTGCTGCTGTCTAACGTCAGCTACAATGTGGTGGAATTCGCCAAGTCACAGGTGAGAATAAGAATGTGTCCATTTCAGCCACAGTCCTGAGAACGCCTCGCCGCCCCTTTCTTCTGTTGTACGGCTAGACCATCGAGCATAATAAATGCTCGATGGGCTAGACAGACGCGACCAAAGCACCACCATTTATGTTGGACGTTCCGCGCGTTAGATTCAAGCGTTTCGAATTCTCATTCCTTACACGAACACTCAAAATGTGGAACGCTTTACCTGAGTCTGTCTTTCCGCTAAAGTACAACATAGGTGTCTTCAAATCTCGTGTATACCTTACTAAGCGCCTCACAAATCGGTGGATTAAAAGTTAGCCGCAGATGACACTTCGCCGTGATTCGCTAATTATTGCGCATGTGTGCATAATTCCGCGAGCAGGAGGCATGAGGTTGGCGGGCGGGTGTGCCCCGACGTCTCGTCTCTCTGGCTCTCGCGCCTACCTATATTTCGGCTTTTGCGCAGCGTTCTGCGCATAACTTCCCATCCGAAGATTTGTGTTGCGCTTAGTATAAATAGGTATCTTGTAGATAAGCGTACTACACCCTAGACTGCTATCTGCTTAAAATCAAGCGGTATGAAGTCAACGGAAACCTATTTAAAATAAGAAAGAAGTAAAAAGAAATAAACGCTCCGCGGCGGAGGCTGCGTGCTAGTGTGCTCCGACTCGGTCGGTCGAATTCTCGAGCCGGCGCATATTCTGAACCAGCTCTGGAGAGACAAGGACTGGGGGCTCGTCGCATATTCACTGCTGCTGCTTTCTAATGTCAGCTACAATGTGTTCGAGTTCGGCAAGTCACAGGTAAAAATAAGAATGTCAACTTGTCAAAAATCAACTTTTTAAAATGAAAACACTATGTTGTTAATTCTAATTATTTCAAAATCGTTTTTAGGGTTCCGTACCCAAAGGGTAAAAACGGGACCCTATTACTAAGACTCCGATGTCCGTCTGTCCGTCTGTCTGTCTGTCTGTCCGTCTGTCACCGGGCTGTATCTCATGAACCATGATAGCTAGGCAGCTGAAATTTTCACAGATGATGCATTTCTGTTGCCGCTATAACAACAAATACTAAAAATATAATAAAATTAATATTTAAGGGGGGCTCCCATACAACAAACCTGATTTTTTAGACGTTTTTCGCTCTATATTAATAATGGTAACAGGTAGATGCTTGAAATTTTCACAGAATATTTAGTTTTATATTCACTTCAATAATAAATATTAAAATTAAAATAAAATAAATATTTAAGGGGTATCCCATACAGTTCGGAACCCTCCGTGCGCGAGTCCGACTCGTACTTGGCCGATTATTATGGTTATTTTTTTCGATAACAGCGTGTATGTTGCCGAATAACGGTTGAACTATATGGATTTTAAGTGTACTTAGCCAGATGTATGTGTTCTTGTAAGTAAATATGTTTTATACTACACCTGCTCGGAAAGTACCTTGATACTTTATCAAATTTACGGTAGAAAGTACATCATTGCATATCGAACAAGTATGCGGGGAGAAAACGCATCTGAGCGGGAGAGAAAAGTGTATGAAAATCCATTTCTTACGTGGTTTTTCTTTTTTAATTTTGGGTAAGACTATGCGCTGGTAACCTAAATATCAAAAGCCAAAAAGTTTTTACAGTGAGTTTTTATCTCCAAGTTCGCAAAATGACACTGGCCACTAGCTGTGTATTGGATGGTGTCAAACAATTTGAAAAAAGAACATGTGAAAATTGCAGACGCCATTGGCGCCATTTTCAAGTGTTACATTAAGCTTCACTAACTGCAACAATTTCAATATAAATTTCAATTAGTAAAGATTTAGTTTTTTATTTTCCTCGTAGGTGTAGTATAAAGCACTATGTATCACTCGAGAGAAAGTGCGATTCCCGATCTCGGGTGTTTTAAAGCCCTCGCCTACGGCTCGGGCTTCAAACGACACCCTCGACGGTAATCGGTCACTTTCTCCTCTCGGTGAACAATGTACTATTGCATGCCGAAAGGCAGATCATGGTGTGGTGGTTATTGTACAACACCTAAACCATAACCGTAACCCATAACCCATAAACGCAACGAGTATATAAATGAATTATGAATGATGTGTCCATTCCAGCCGCAATCTTAACTATCCGTTGCGTGTTAGTCCGACACAGCCGGCCGTGTTATAAAACTGGTACACATGCCAACAAAACACAGAACACAGTACCAGCTGAACCAGAGGAACAAGGACTTTGGGCTTATTTAATAACACTATTCATCTACACCCTACATGAGGGGTTACTGTGAAAAAAAATCATTTCCACTTTTTAAGTATGAAAGCTTCTTGTATTCTACTATAAATAAATAAATAAACAAATAAATATTAGGGGACATCTTACACACGGTCTCTGACCGCAAACTAAGCAAACCTTGTCATATGGCTGCCAGAGACTGATATACTACTTATACAAATTTTAAATACATACTTATATAGATAGTACCTAAATAACACCCAGACACAGAGCAAACACCTATGTTCATCACACAAATATTTGCCCTGGGTGGGGATCGAACCCACGCCTCTTTGACTCAGAAGTCAGGGTCACTAACCACTGAGCCACCGAGGCAGTCAGACTATGGTACCCTAAGAAGTACCTACCCACATATTGCATTTATTAAATCTTTAAAACATTATGTTTACAGATAGAATGGATGAGCGACAAACTAACGCGAGCGTTCGAAGGCGCTCGAAGCAACCCATTCGCCCTCCGGCACCTGCACCTCTGTCACTCGGTGGCCGAAGTAACCCGGACCCCCGGGCCCAAAGTGGTGCTCGCCTCCTTCCCGGACCTCGAGACTGGGTTCGCTAGAGACCTGTTCTTACTCTGGGCACCTCATCCGCAGAATTCCATCGTTTTGACAGCCAGGTAAACAACCTATTACCTCATCTCTCAAGCAAAAACCATGCAATGGCAAGCACAGCGTAAGATGACTACCAAAATGGTGGACACATGATTAAAACCACAGGAATTCACTGGATAAAAGTTGCAACCAGTCTTGTTACGACATGTATTCCTTGAAGGAAAATAATATGCGCGATAGCAGACGCCATAAATTCCTCTTACAGCCTACACCATCACAACCCAACACTGCACACCACATCCTCTGCAATAGAGTTGTCTACAATTAGAATAGGTTGCCTGAGGATTTAATCTCCCCCCCCCGAGTGGGTTCCCGCCTTGTCGTGGCGGGGGGGCTTAGTAGCCAGGTCTCGCCAGCCTGGTGAACGAAGAGGAACCCGAGGTGGGGCCGGCCTCTCCGGGTCTTGGGCCCAGACAAGCCCGTGCGGAGGCTGACCAGTAGGTCGGCTTGCCGACTGAGGTGGACTGCGGTGTCGCGCTTGTCGCGATGCCGCGGCCGAGCCCATCGAGGCGGGGGCGGCGACGGGATGGACGGGCGGCGAGAAGGCCGCTGCCTATCCGTCCTGCCAGCGGCCCTAACGGGTGCCGCCAACGTGTTGGCGGAGGCGGTGGGGCTGCAGGGGAAGAGGAGTGTCGGTATCGCGACGGCCGTTCTCCCTATCCTCTGCAGCCGTAGTGGCTGGCGCGGGGCCACTTTAATTGACCCGTTGCATCGGGACCAGGGCTGTCGGATACGGGCGCTGTCTGACGCCCAGTGCTGGTTGGTCCCAGGTGGTGGGTGGCGATGTGTCTGGTGTTCGACACATCGTCATTCTGGCGGGAGCCGAAGCTCCGTGGTGGGGCCCAAGTTGGGCCAGCGCTGTCGGGTGCCGCGGAGGAGTGCGCAAGCGTGCCCGTAGCCCCGACACATAGCGCAGTGGCGGAACACCCAGGGGTTTTGGTGGGTATACTGCCCAGTCGGCAGGACTCCCACATAACCACCCGCCTGCCCTCGAGGTGCGGTGGTATCTATAAAAGATTTCCCCTGGTAAAAAAAAAAAAAAAAGGATTTAATCTCAGCAAGAACTATAATAGTAGTTTATGCAACTGTCATAAAATGAAGGGTATTAAAACACGAGTGTGAGTTTATGAAACGAGCGCAGCGAGTTTCATAATAGTAACGAGTGTTTTAATACCCGTGTTATATGCAGTTGCGTACACTACTTTATCTTCACTAATAAAAAAAAAAAAAAACATATTGCGACGGGACGGGACGGAACGGAACGGGACGGAACAGAACAGAACGGGACGGAACGGAACGGAACGGAACGGAACGGGACGGAACGGGACGGGGCGGAACGGGACGGGACGGGACGGGACGGGACGGGACGGGACGGGACGGGACGGAACGAGACGGGACTGGACGGGACAGGACGGGACGGGACGGGACGGGACGGGACAAGACGGAACAAGACGGGACGGGACGGTACGGGATGGGATGGGATGGGACGGGACGGGGCGGGACGGGACGGTTTTTGGGTTCTTATTCTTAGGATTCACGCGTACGTGTATTGTCACAGTGAACTTGGCGCCATTAAAATCTAACCAATGAGAGCGCAGCTGCGCGCGCAGGGCCAATCAGGAGCGAGCGCGCGATGTTATAATGAGATTTTACGATATCGATGTGGATATTATAACATCATGTGAAATTGCTTAAATTGAGTGTTTTGTTGTCTGCGCTATAAGAGTAGTCATTATAAGTCAAGTATTGGAAACATAAGTAGAATGTTACAACATTAGTGTAGATAAAATACATTTAAGAATAGACTAAACCTAAATAAATCTATAGGGGAATTTTTATGACCAGCATTGGGCGTTATATGAATGATGATGAAAACCGAATGTAGCATTCACTCAGTTATCATTGCTACTAATAAATAGGTCATATTTTTTGTCATCTCACAAAAAAAAACACAATAGGAATAGGCCGATTTAAACATAATTGCATCTGTAAAGATGCCATTAAGTTTACAGTTTTGATTGCTACAAGTTGTGCAAATCTCTACTCCTCATGTCGCTAACATATGAATCTGCTATTGCGTATCGAGTCACCTCGTATTCATAATTTCTAAAAATTAGATTGGGCATATAATATAGTTATTTACAAAAATAATCGGCCAAGTGCGAGTCGGGCTCGCGCACCAAGGGTTCCGTACCGTTTGGAAGCCCCTTTATTATACGAGTATTTATTTCAATGAATTTCACAGCAACTTAATATTCTGTGGATATTTCAAGCATCTACCTGTCATTTTTATTAACATGGAGCGAAAAACGGCCAAAAATTCAGGTTTGTTGTACCTTAAATATTTGTTTTTTTTTTCTGTTTTTAGTATTTGTTGTTATAGCGGCAGCAGAAATACGCTACCTTTGAAAATTTCAACGTTCTAGATGTCACCATTCATGAGATACAGCCCAGACAGACAGACAGACGGACAGCGAAGTCTTAGTAATAGGGTCCCGTTTTTACCCTTCGGGAACGAAACCCTAAAAATTATAGTCAAAATATTTATTTGTGGGTACATATACAAAAGATCTTGAAAATATACAAACATATACCCATCCAATAATAACCATAACAGATGTGTAAAATTAACTGTACCCCTTGTAACCCACAGAACGTCCCCCGGCACACTAGCCAGAGATCTGATAGAAAAAGGCGGCAACCGCACCATCGAGCTCACCGTCAACAAACGGGTCAGGCTCGAGGGACAAGAACTGGAGCAGATGATGCAACAACAGCTGTTGTATATGAACAACCCACCCAAGTAAGTACTACAAACGTTGTAACCTACAGAACATAGGCCGGCACAGTAGCCAGATACCTGATAGATAGATAGATAGATATTATTTATTGTTAACACAAAGAGCACAAGTAACACAGATAACAAAAACATTATAACTATAGCGTGTGACAAGATGCGGCCTTATCGCTAAAAGCGATCTCTG
Organism: Hypomecis atomaria; assembly: GCA_964007245.1. Lineage (NCBI taxonomy): Eukaryota > Metazoa > Arthropoda > Insecta > Lepidoptera > Geometridae > Hypomecis > Hypomecis atomaria. The sequence continues at coordinate 16,878,913 of OZ023300.1, read as the reverse complement.
TCAGGCAACCTTTGGATGGAATAGGAATATAGAACAAGTAAAGACGAGGGTGTGCGTTAACAAAAATAGTTCGTACTTATAAAACATACACATACATACTAATAAATACTTACGTACATACACATAAAGTACATAAAATTACCTACCATACTTATCTAAATATACTTATAATAACAAAAAATAATCGGTCAAGTACGAGTCGGACTCGCGCACGGAGGGTTCCGTACGGTATGGGAAATATTTATTTTATTTTAATTTTATTATTTATTTTTGAAGTTAATATAAAACTAAATATTCTGTGAAAATTTTAAAGCATCTACCTGTTATCATGATTAAAATAGAGCAAAAAACGTCTAAAAAATCAGGTTTGTTGTATGGGAGCCCCCCTTAAATATTTATTTTATTTTCTTTTTAGTATTTGTTGTTATAGCGGCAACAGAAATACATCATCTGTGAAAATTTCAGCAGCCTAGCTATCATGGTTCATGAGATACAGCACGGTGACAGACGGACAGACAGACGGACATCTAAGTCTTAGTAATAGGGTCCCGTTTTTACCCTTTGGGTACGGAACCCTAAAAAGTATTAATAAAATTATAGAACTGATAGAGAAAGGCGGCAACCGCAACATCAAGCTCACCATCAAGAAACATGTTAGGCTCGTGGGACAAGTACTGGAGCAGATGATGCAACAACAAATCACTACATAGTATAACATAAAGCAAAACCGCTATCTTTGTGTGTCTGTCTGTGTATCCGCTTAAATCTTCCAAACTAGAGACAACAGATTGTGTGGCGGTGCATGTTATTGCCGATCTCTTACACACTTAAGCCCTGCGCTCTTATACGCCGCCACAGTTGGTCCATTACCTCCGCTCTATGTACTCGCGTGTTGTACAATAAATCAGATCATGTAATTTTAAATATACCGGGAGTGCCGGCAGCAGTGAAAACTTGCTCCTTCCGTCTTACGAATTTTCGATCAGGTCACGTGTCCTGACGCGAGCCTAACATTTATCACCCATACCAAAAAGTGCACAACGCCGCTAAAGAAGGTTTCACTTCAAAAAGATTTAGCGAAATAGGTTAGGCAATAGAATACGGCATCGGTATCCCCCGCCTGTAGTAAGAGCCTACTAAAAGATGACCCCTGGGCTCGTGGGTGGTCAGAGTTGGGGCTCTGGTCATCCACTCAAGCGGGCCCGAGGAGGACGGCAGCGTGGCAACGCTTTCGTAGAGGACCGCACAAGCCTGGTTCTACTACCGGGCGAGTAGTCACACAAAGTGCTGGGAGCACCGGTGTGTTCCTTTTGGAGATCCCGGAGCTCCCAAGAAGACACAAAGGCTGGCCACCGACGGGGGTTTTAGTGGGTACAAACCCACATAACGGCCAAACCCAAAGCGGTCGGGCATCTTTCGAATATTTATTTGATATTTAAAAAAAAATTACGAGGGGGAAATATTCGAAAGACGCGTCACGCATGAAAATCACGCGTTCATGCGTGATGCCGTGTCCAAGGAAAATAAAGGTTATTTTTTTTATATACTCATGTAGATTTTGGTGCAACAAATATGATACGAACAAGGAATAACATCGATCGAAAAAAAATCCCAAGTCACAGCCTATGTTTCCAACAAATATCTTGTTACTTAGCGTGATGTTATAAACAGTATTTTTTTTAAATATGTTTATCGTGTAAGGTAGTAACAAAAAAATAGCATTACAAAAAAAAATCTCCGACGACGTGCGTTTAGAATGCGGTCGATATGCTCATAATATTTTGTGCTGTCTCATTTGGCGTTGCTATTTGATACTGTCGGAACAAAATCATGGTATGTATGTACCAGCACGGCACGAAAGCTAAAAGATTCTCACTACTCACGACGACAAAGACTCTTTGCAGTTATATTAAAACTACTCACTAATTTCGATTAACATTTCCCAATTTCAATTTACAGGGAAGAAGTGGCAGGCATATCGTCAGACTCTGATTCGGACGGCGAGCTAGAGATGTGGGTAGTGACGGGGCGGCACGACATCCCGGTGCGACACGACGTGCGCGCCGGCGGCTGCTTCAAGAGCAACAAGCGGCACCACGCCATGTACCCGGCGCACGACGAGCGCACGCGACACGACGACTACGGCGAGTTCATCAAGGTAACTGTCGGGTGGGTAGTGACGGTGCGGCACGACGACTACGGCGAGTTCATCAAGGTAACTGTCGGGTGGGTAGTGACGGTGCGACACGACGTCTACGGCGAGTTCATCAAGGTAACTGTCGGGTGGGTAGTGACGACGCGGCACGACGTCTACGGCGAGTTCATCAAGGTAACTGTCGGGTGGGTAGTGACGGTGCGGCACGACGACTACGGCGAGTTCATCAAGGTAACTGTCGGGTGGGTAGTGACGGTGCGGCACGACGACTACGGCGAGTTCATCAAGGTAACTGTCGGGTGGGTAGTGACGGTGCGACACGACGTCTACGGCGAGTTCATCAAGGTAACTGTCGGGTGGGTAGTGACGACGCGGCACGACGACTACGGCGAGTTCATCAAGGTAACTGTCGGGTGGGTAGTGACGGTGCGACACGACGTCTACGGCGAGTTCATCAAGGTAACTGTCGGGTGGGTAGTGACGACGCGGCACGACGACTACGGCGAGTTCATCAAGGTAACTGTCGGGTGGGTAGTGACGGTGCGACACGACGTCTACGGCGAGTTCATCAAGGTAACTGTCGGGTGGGTAGTGACGACGCGGCACGACGACTACGGCGAGTTCATCAAGGTAACTGTCGGGTGGGTAGTGACGGTGCGACACGACGTCTACGGCGAGTTCATCAAGGTAACTGTCGGGTGGGTAGTGACGACGCGGCACGACGACTACGGCGAGTTCATCAAGGTAACTGTCGGGTGGGTAGTGACGGTGCGACACGACGTCTACGGCGAGTTCATCAAGGTAACTGTCGGGTGGGTAGTGACGACGCGGCACGACGACTACGGCGAGTTCATCAAGGTAACTGTCGGGTGGGTAGTGACGACGCGGCACGACGACTACGGCGAGTTCATCAAGGTAACTGTCGGGTGGGTAGTGACGGTGCGACACTACGACTACGGCGAGTTCATCAAGGTAACTGTCGGGTGGGTAGTGACGGGGCGACACGACGACTACGGCTAATTCATCAAGGTAACTGTCGGGTGGGCAGTGACGGGGCGACACGACGACTACGGCGAGTTCATCAAGGTAACTGTCGGGTGGGTAGTGACGGGGCGACACGACGACTACGGCTAGTTCATCAAGGTAACTGTCGGGTGGGTAGTGACGGGGCGACACGACGACTACGGCTAGTTCATCAAGGTAACTGTCGGGTGGGTAGTGACGGGGCGACACGACGACTACGGCTAGTTCATCAAGGTAACTGTCGGGTGGGTAGTGACGGGGCGACACGATGACTACGGCTAATTCATCAAGGTAACTGTCGGGTGGGTAGTGACGGGGCGACACGACGACTACGGCTAATTCATCAAGGTAACTGTCGGGTGGGACACCGCGGGAGCCAATAATGTACGACCCAGTAATTCACGACATGATAATGTACAGCCTGATATTGTACAGCACGATAATTTGTGTCACTGGCCATGGAATATCAGTCAGTGCAATATTGGGCTGTGAAATACAGGCCGTACATTATCGACCTGTGTCAATAATGTCCGGCACAGTATTGCACAGCCCGATATTGTACGGCCTGATATTTTGTGTCCCTGGAACTTGGTTATTTTATGGCAAGGTATGAGTTCTCTAAGATAATTCGACTCTGTTGGTTAGGTTAGGTTTGAACAGTGACAACAATGCGCGAGCCGAGCGAGCGAAGCGAGCGTGCCGCGGCAGCGGCCGGCGAAGCGCCAGAAACAACCTGTCCTTATTACGAGTTAAGGATATTTTAAAGGTATGCGCGGGAGCCAGAGAAACGAGACGTCAGGGCACACCCGCTCACCAACCTCATGCCCCCCGCGTGCTCCCTGCACCCGTGCTCACCACTACGCCACGCGGTGTCGGCATTGTGCATAATTAGCGAATCACGGCAAATTGTCATCTGTGGCTAACTTCTCATCCGCCGACCTCTGTGGATCTGACAGAAGTCAAAGACAAACCAATCCTTCAGGCCAATAATGTACAGCCCGTATTTTGCGACACAATAATGTACAGCATGATATTTTGTGTCCTTTTCTTCGGGACACGTTTTATCATGCTGTACATTATTGGGTCGCAAAATACGTGCTGTACATTATTTGCACGAGGTGATAATGTCCGGCCAGTATTGTACGACACGTATTGTACAGCCTGATAATTGGTGGCATGGGACATGAAATACGGGCCGTGCTTTCCTGCCCGTACAATTTGGTGTCATCAAATAAGTGCTGTACATTATAGGGACTCGACACCGCGACACGATTGTTTCTAGATGGGTTTCTTAGATAACCAAATAAAATGCCTATTATTCACTCATTTCACTTTATTGCACACAATCACTTCAAAAACACACGACACAATTTATTCGCACGTCTCTTCTAATAGTGATTGTACTTTTTTCCAGCCGGAAGACTACAGACTGGCGGAAATAGTGGACGCAGAAGGAGAAATTAAGGATGTGGCGCCGACGCCCGTCGCCAAACAAGAACCCGACGGTAAGTAGACTTGGCTTTTAACCGTGGAACCCAAAAATAGTGCAATGAAGTTCATTACAATCTTTTAAAATTCGAATATTTTGCGCAAATTAAAATTTTTAAATTTAAAATTTGGGGACATCACACACGGTCTCTGACCCCAAACTAAGCAAAGCTTGTGATATGGTTGCCAGAGACTAATATACTACATATACATATTTTTAAATACATACTTATATAGATAGTAACTAAATAACACCCAAACACAGAGCAAACACCTATGTTCATCACATAAATATTTGCCCTGGGTGGGGATCGAAACCACGCCTCTTTGACCCAGAAGTTAGGGTCACTAACCACTGAGCCACCGAGGCAGTCATTGATGTATGCCATTTATAGATCAGACAGACAGATAGCTAAAATAATGAAATGAAAAAAAGTTTATTTGACATTACAGATGAAATATGACTAAGAATAGTAAACATAGAAATGTCGAAAAGGGCTCACCTCAGCATTAATGCTGAGTGCTGGTTGACACCGAGCACCCAGCGCTGGTTTTCAGGTGAACCCTTTTGTTAGAGGGTACAGTATGACATAAAAATATATAATAATATATAGAAGTAAAAAGTGCTTCAAAAACAATGCTAAAGCCAGGCAAAAATAAAGTAGATGAGACACTGATCTACTTTATTTTTGCCACATGAAATCTGATAGCTAACCGTGGTTAGGGTATAAGATTGGGATGTGCATCGCACATGGTACGCACATTTACATTATTTATTACATTACATTTACGACGTGGGTGTCTTCAAATCCCGAGTAAATAGGAGACCGCATATCTGCTCAACATCAGGCAGTATGTAGTCAAACGCAAACCTATATAGAATAAAAAAAAAAAAAACAATTCACTTTAGAATATGATGTAAAAGTCATAAATATATAAAATTTTATATCCAAATGACTGGCTTATTCTTCGGCCGGCGCCTCTGTAAATCTAAAGGATTCATAATCTACGGTAATTTCAAAGATTTATACACTACCCTTTTTCGGTTCCAGTGGAAATGACAGAGATCCCGACAAAGTGCGTGTCATCAGTGCGGCAAGTGGCCATAAAGGCGAACGTCCAGTACATAGAGTTGGAAGGGCGATGCGACGGCGAGTCGCTGCTGCGTGTAGTGGCGCACGCTAAACCCAGGGCTGTGGTCGGCCTGCGCGCCGGCACGGCTGCGTTACAAACGCTTAAGTAAGTATTACTGTACACGAGCTACAAACGCCGACATAAGCTCCAAACGCCAATACAAACCTTAAACGCCGACACAAACCCCAAACGCTGACACAAACCCCAAACGCCAAAACAAATCCCAAACGCCGACACAAACCCCAAATGCCGACACAAACCCCAAACGCCGACACAAACTTCTAACACCGATACAAACCTGAAACGCCGACACAAGCCCCCAAACGCTGACACAAATCCCAAACGCCGAAACAAACTTCAAACACCGATACAAACCTGAAACGCCGACACAAACCCCAAACGCCGACACAAACCCCAAACGCCGACACAAACCCCAAACGCCGACACAAACTTCAAACACCGATACAAACCTGAAACGCCGACACAAACCCCAAACGCTGACATAAACCCCAAACGCTGACACAAATCCCAAACGCCGACAAAAACCTCAAACGCCGACACAAACCAGAAACGCTGACACTAGTTGCAAACCCACAAACGCTGACACAAAACAAAACGGCACTTACTAACACACACAAACAAATCACAAATCGTGAAAAACCCGATCATAATATAATTGACTAAAATATTTTTCAAACCAAATCAAATTTTAAAGGTCAATAAGCACATCGGGTTTCAAAGTGAAATTTTAGTCACCCAATTTTCAAAGTCAAAGAACATTTATTGTTTCGGTTTGATTATTTTCGGTTAAGACACTGAATAAACTTATTTTTTGTGACAATCTAAATACACGTAATATTTCACTGCATATTTTAAAGCATTGAAAATTACTTAATTCCAGGAAACACTGCGAAAGCGAAGGTATTGAGAAGATATACATTCCACAAAAGGGAGACACGATAGATGCAACCACGGAGTCCTACATCTATCAGGTCAGTTAAAACTTAAATACCGAATACCAAATAATATTCTATAAATTATCACTGCTCTTTTATACCAATATAAGCTCATGTGAAAACGTGTGGCCTGAAAGATCATCACTTATTAGAGTCTGGAGAGTCTGGCTAGTAAAAGCTGATACCGAATAAGCGCGGCAAATTTAAAAAATACAGCATGCAGCCCTAAACTGAGATAGGAATACTTTTTCTCACTCGTACGACGTAGTATTGTTACCATTACCGCGATTCTGATTCTTCCAAATATTTGGGGATTCGCCAAAATTATTTTTTACATTTCAAGCTTTTATTTGCCGAGTAGGTTTTTAATCACGTTAAATAATTTCTGTATTTTGATTACGTGATTATTATACTAAACTGAGGTTTTTGTGCATTGATTATTAACGCTTACCTACTTATCAGCTACTTCAATACTATGAAGATTATTGAAGAGCATTCTAGGATTATACTATGAATCATTTTGTAGATTTTAGTACATGACGTATATTTATAAAAAATGTTTTTATTACAATGTCGCTTAGGTACTTTCCGCTATAAATACACAAATTTAAGGGTAAATCCGCGATATTGGTATCACCGAGTGTTGTCATATAAAACATTTGCCAAAAGTTCTAGTATCAACTTTCGCTAGCCAGACTCTATCACTGACATATAAGTATATGGACGGGGACTATTTTTTTTTTTATTCATTTATTAAGGCTTCACATTAATAACTACATTATTGCATATGTTATAAACACTTACAATCTAGTTTAACTTAATGTGCTATTTTTTTAAGGAAGCACAGCATGCATTTTACCTTACAATACAAATAAAGAATATTACTAAAAATAAAATAAAAACTATATGTACATCATTAACTAATTATTAATAATGTACTATACTATTAACAATTAATAATGCACCATACTACCAGTATTTCATAATCTTCAGATAGTTTACTAGACTAAACTAATCTAAAAATGAATTAAATTAAAATTTTACAATCTATTTGGCCATTTCGGCCTGAATAGAATTCAAATTAATTTTGAATTTAGACAAACTGTCTCCATAGATATCCAAATTACGATTATGTTGATATTCGTTAACGAGCCTACTTATTCTGGGAACTGGAGAGTTTGCACCTAACACTGTTCTACGGAAGATAGGAGCGAATGGAGTTATGGGTTCGCGCGGGTATCTAAATGGAACTCTGAATTTAAATTTGGCTAGAAGAATCCGACTGTTAACGCTGTTGTGCAGTAATTTATGAATGAAAATTAAATCCAATTTTTTTCGACGGTCTTCCAAAGTTTGAATTTTGAAAAAAGCTAATCGTTTGTTGTACGAACTTAATACTTTTACTTTTCTTGCTGCGAAGGCCAGGTGCCATAAGAATCTTTTTTGTATCCTTTCTAGCCGTAATGAATGGACAGAATAATGCGGCCTCCAGACCGGACTGCAATACTCTAGCACGCTACGAACCAAACAGTTATACAATAATATTTTGGTACTAGGCTTGTGGAATTCTTTGCTGTTACGAATGAGAAATCCCAACATTTTTGAAGACTTTTTCATAATATTGTCAATATGAGGAATGAAAGTTAGTTTTTCATCAAATACCACGCCTAGGTCTCCAATGGTTTTGACTTTTTTTAATATAGTTGTTCCTATTTTGTAATTTGTGCTGATGTTGCGCATTTTCCTACTGAATGAAATTTGGCAGCATTTATCTGCGTTCAACACCATTCCGTTTAACTCGCACCATTTATTTAAATTGCTCAGATCATTTTGTAGTTTTGCGACATCTTCAGCTGATTCGATTACTTTTAAGATTTTGAGATCATCAGCAAACATGAATGGAGTGCAACTGGTCAGACAGTCTGGGAGATCGTTTATGTGGTAGTTGAAGAAAAGAGGAGCGAAATGTGATCCCTGAGGAACTCCAGAATTTACTGTTGTTCGTGTTGTAGACGCAAAACCTGCTGCTACAACGTAAACTAGAACGTAGACTACGCAGACGATCGTTAAATTCAATATTCGCTTAATTCGCGACATATCAAATCCTTAGTTTGTCAAATCAGAGACTGACCAGTCTCTAGTTAGTCGTCTAGTTACTCTATAACTAAGGATTAGGACCTACGAGTATGTTTGTCAAATACTCAATTACTGATGATGAGACTTCGCACCGGACATATTCCATCGAATAAGTTCAAACATCTAATGGGAATATCAGATTCTCCCAACTGTGAAGTAGTAGAAGATGTGCAGCATGTGTTGATGGAATGTGTCCGGAACGAGGCACAGAGACAGGACGTAATGTACTCTATTGATAAGCTTAATGTAGGCTTGTGCAACAGCATTTCAGCTTCCCCAACATCTGAGAAAGCGAAATTGCTGTATAAGCGAGTGCTATAGTTAAGTCGCAACATCTGATCTGTATGTCATTACGGGGGTGACATAGTCACTGCGTGACTAAACCCTTAACCATTAATAAAGATAGCACAGCCGTCACAGCCCGCCCCGTTGTAATTTAAATAATCCCTTGACGTGTTGTTCTGTCCGCAGGTGAAGCTAACAGACAGCCTGATGTCAGGTGTGGCGTGGCGCAGCGCGGGCTCGGCCGAGCTGGCGTGGCTCTCGGCGCAGGTCTCCAGCCGGCACCAGCGACTCACTGGAGGTCGGTAATTCCTAGCGTGCACTGTTTTTAACCGACTTCCAAAAAGGAGGAGGTTCTATGTTCGTCGGTATGTTTTTGAAGTGAAATTTAGATAGATAGATAGATAAACACTTTATTGCACACCAAGAAATAAACAAAGATACATAAACAGTGTAACAATGGGCGGCCTTATCGCTGATAGCGATCTCTGCCAGGCAGGAAACTTCTAATGCGACTTCCAACAAGGTTGCGTTAAACGTTTAACGCTACCATGGAGGGGGTATGAAAGCACTGTTGCGTCGAAGTTTCACTTCTTCCGCGCGGAGGGACTACACATCACGGTTTTTTTTTTGTGTATGTTCATCGATCATTTCGTCAATTGTGAAACGAATCGAAAAAATATTTTTATTTCGTAAATATACTCCCGAGGTGGTCCCATTTAAATTTTACAGAAATCGGCTGAGCCGATTTTGAAAAATTAACAATAATGTAAACAATCCGGGCGAAACATTCGAATTGTGTACACGACGGAAGGCTGTTTTGCCATTTTTTTTTTTTTTTGCGAAAAATAATTATCGAATGAGCCTTTCATTAATAGGCATGATTGACTGGGTCATAAAATCATTATTATATTTAGATTATCAAAAAATACTGGATCGTTTTTCGTTTAGGTGGACTAAGGATATAATTATTTATATGTTACAGTTATAACACGATTTTAGAGAGCACTTGATTTTCCTAATTAGAACTATTATTTCGGCTTAGACGCAGTAATATAATGTAATAAATGAAGTAATATGAATGGCTAATTCTAAAAATGCTCAATTCTCAAAATGGCACCTGGTGGCAAATGGTTTGAACCTCCCTCACCTCAACCCTACCCCCGCATCGTGCGATACGGACAATTGCAGTTCAGAGCGATTTATACCTACAAAAATCTTGGCGAGACAACGTTTCGTATTATGCTGTTTTCTTCTTCAAAAAATAAATCAAACAAAGTATTTTCATATCATAATTCAAAAAATATTTGTTCATGACTCTGTCATTTTATCACTACATAGTATAAAATAAAGTCGCTATTTGTCTGTTTGTTTGTCTGTATGCTTAAATCTTTAAAACTACGCAACGGATTTTGATGCGGTTTTTTTAATGGATAGAGTTATTCAAGAGGAAGGTTTATATGTATAATACACCTGTGCGAAGCCGGGCCGGGTCGCTAGTATTTAATAATTCTCTTCTCTCTAAAGACGTCGGTAAAATAGGTGTTTTTTTTTGTGATTTTGAAGGGTCATATTTTGCCTGATAATAAATTTAGAGACAAAGAAAAGACAGGGTAGTCTAAACAGCTAAATTTAATTTTATGGCAAAAAATTGTAACTCTATAAGCATTTTCCAGGAAGAAAACAGCGTAATACGTTTGTATGAAAAATTACAGACCACCTGGGCTCTTAAATATTAATTTTATTCTGTTTTTAGTTTTGTTGTTATAGCGGCAACAGAAATACATCGTCTGTGAAAATTTCAGCTTTCTAGCTATAACGGTTCATGAAATACAGCCTGGAGACAGACGGACAGCGGAGTCTTAGTAATAGGGTCCCGTTTTTACCCTTTGGGTACGGAACCCTAAAAAATAACTTGTGTTTATTTTATCCCCAGACGAGGCCGAAGCAGACGTGATGATGTCGCTGGAAGAGGCTCCGGGCACGGCTCATGCTGCCAAGTTCATCAACTCGGTGCGGCTCTCGGAACTACGCGCGGCCATCGCCAAGATCGGGCTGGCCGCTGAATTCGCGGGCGGAGCTCTCGAGTGCTGTAATGGTACCTTGGCTATACGACGGGTGAGTTACCTATCTTAATACTCGTAATTCTCTGTCTTAATCACTACATCTGTATATATAAAAGAAAGTCGCGTTAGTTACTCTATTTATAACTCAAGAACGGCTGAACCGATTTGGCTGAAAATTGGTGGGGAGATAGCTTAGAACCAGGAAAAGGACATAGGATAATTTTTATCCCGTTGGTTTTTTATTTTTTCTGTATGTATAAAAGAAAGTCGCGTTAGTTACACTATTTATAACTCAAGAACGGCTGAACCGATTTGGCTGAAAATTGGTGGGAGATAGCTTAGAACCAGGAAAAGGACATAGGAATATTTTTATTCCGTTGGTTTTTTATTTTTACTTTTTATGTGCCAAAGCAATCCGTACATTTATTAACTTTCGCGGTACGAAGTTCGCCGGGTCCACTAGTAATAGTATAAAATAAAGTCGTTAAGTCGTTTCCCGCTGTCAGTCCCCATGTATGCTTATTTATTTTCGGATTTTGATGCGGTTTTTTTTAATAGACAGAGTGATTCAAGAGGAAGGTTTATATGCATAATACACCTGTGCGAAGCCGGGGCGGGTCGCTAGTTAATTATAATAATATGTCGCGTTATTAACTCAGTGGTCTAAGAACGGCCATCGCCATGATCGGGCTGGCTGCTGAGTTCGCGTGAGCTCTCGAGTGCTGTAATGTGACCTGGTCATCATAATACAGGGTTAATCAGCACTAGTATACGAAACAGAAAGGGGGTGGTTCAGATCACATTTATAAACAACTTTTACTATGGACCAACCTAGATTCGAGAAAAAAGTCAGCTGTCATTTTTTCTATTCCGAGGTGCAATTTTTTATGGAACAGCTGTTTTTTTTCTCAAAGTTCGGGTTGGTCTGATAGTAAAATTCGTTCATAATGATTGTATAGAAAATTTGGTTTTCACTATCACTACATAGTATAAAACAAAGTCGCTTCCCGCTGTCTGTCCCCATGTATGCTTATATATTTAAAGCTACGTAACGAATTTTGGTGCGGTTTTTTTTAATAGAGAGAGTAATTCAAGAGTAAGGTTTATAAGTATAATACATCTGTGCGAAGCCGGGGCGGGTTGCTAGTGTAAATAAAATAGGATACGTCTTCCTTTTCTCATTTTACAACTCTGTAGATGCTTTTTCGGACACTTCAACATAAATGTGAAAAACATCCGCACCCTAAACTTACCACGGTTAGGTACATATCGGCTTGTCGACCACTTTCATTACACAAAGATTTCTTAACATTTTCAACCGCCTACCAAAAATGAAGAGGTTCTCAATTTATCTGTATGTTTTTTACGCGACACGGCGCAAAAACGAATGTAATGTATTTAGGGCTCATGTATGTCATGTATACAGGGTTATTCAGAAATGGTGTACTAAATCGAAAAGAGGTGATTCATACATACATTCATACATACATTTTGTTTTTCTGCTGCTGATTTTTCTTCTCGAATTTTAGGTTGGCCACATAGTAAAAGTTGTACATGATTATTGGTCTTAACCACACCCTTTCGGCTTAGTACAGGGCAAGCAGATAACCCTGTATGTATGCAATTTTCTTTATTTTTGACCGACGAAACAGAGTAGGCGCGTATTATAAATATATATAAGAGTAATTCGACGCGTATTTTTTTTTATGTAACCACGCATAACTTTTTACACAGTATGCCAAATTCAATAATTCGTTTTCTATTGGAAAGGGTATATACTTGATCCCATTTAAATTTTATTGAAATCGACTGAGCCATTTTTGATAAATCAATAATAATGTGAATAATGCTACATCGATCCGTGCGAAATATTAATGGCGAATTTGTACAGAGTTCGCTTGGTGGAAGTCGGTCATGCCATTTTTGCAAAAAATGATTACATATATTCAAACCGTTCGTTTTTGTTTCAGTTGGACAACGGGCGTGTAGCATTGGAAGGCGTATTATCTGAAGAGTATTACAAAGTGCGAGAGCTGCTCTACGAACAGTTTGCCATCGTGTAACTGACTGATAGTTTTAGTGATTACGTAATAGGTAGAATAAGTTTGACCTCTATGAATTGGATGTGTAAATAAATAATTGTAAGAATCTATTTGAAGTTGCTTTATTAATTGTGTGTTATTTTTTTATACGCCGATAAATACTGGAGATAACTTGGGCGTAACCAGGCTATACATGCGACCACGAAAAGCGACGAAAAGAACTCATTTCGACGTGTGAAAAAGTGACAGTTATATACTTTGCTATAACGCTGTCTCGTTCTGACAACGAACGAAATAATTCGTGGCGCGCATACTAGCCCGGCTGGGAGGGGCTAAAGACTTCTTCGTTAATTTTGTTTAAACGTGGTCCGGTCAACTGTACTACCCAACTGCACCAAGGAAGACAAGTGCAAATAATCGGCCAAGTACGAGTCTGACTCGCGCACGGAGGGTTCCGTACTGTATGGGAGCCCCCCTTAAATATTTATTTTATTTTAATTTTATTATTTATTATTGAAGGGAATATAAAACTAAATAATCTGTGAAAATTTCAAGCATCTACCTGGTACCATAATTAATATAGAGCGAAAAACGTCTAAAAATTCAGGTTTGTTGTATGAGAGATCCCCTTAAATATTTATTTTATTTTGTTTTTGGTATTTGTTGTTATAGCGGCAACCAAAATACATCATCTGTGAAAATTTCAGCTCCCTAGCTATCATGGTTCATGAGATACAGCCCGGTGACAGACAGTCAGACATCGAAGTCTTAGTAATAGGGTCCCGTTTTTCCCTTTGGGTACGGAACCCTAAAAACTTGTAAGTTGGGACATTCGTCGATGCAGTACTGTAATTCTCTATCATTCGTCATGCCGGAGCACACATTGGACGGTGATTGCGTCCAAGCTAGTCTACGAAATGAATAGAATCAGAGTCAATTATTAGTATTCGGTTTGCGTCTGAGATCGACACACACATTGGAGTGGTTCTAACACTCCAGACTACAGTCAAAGAATATATAATAATACTAACAGTGTTTAGCCAAGATGACCAATGTGTGGATCCGGCTTCATGTTGAATTAATGCCCAATTTTATTTATTTCAATTAACACGATTTACTCCTTATGACAGATTGACAGTTATTCCATACCTTAACTTTACCTTATACTTTTTAGGGTTCCTTACCCAAAGGGTAAAAACGGGACCCTATTACTAAGACTCCGATGTCCGTCTCCACGCTGTATCTCATGAACCGTGATAGCTAGACATGTGAAATTTTCACAGATGATGTATTTGTTGCCGCCATAACAATAAATACTAAAAACTGAATAAAATAAATATTTAAGGGGGACGTGATTTTAGGAGTTTTTTTTTGCTCGCTATTAATAATGGCAATACACTCAGAGGAATAGGGTTCAGGGGGCTCCAACACGGTACGGAACCCTTTGTGCGCGAGTCCGACTCGCACTTGACCGATTTTTATTTTGGTATATCCTTTTTCCTAAACTTGCTATGTCTAGACAGTTAATTATTACCTCACGATTTATCTCCTGGCGCTACTTTCAAACAAACGGGTAGTATTTCGGTCATTCTCCAATTTGTCGATTTTTGCCTAATTACCGTAGGTACCATTTTATTTATTTTTCGTTGATTTCACTCAAACTGAAAATTGTAATTTGAAATGTTACGGATTATGCAAGTCCGGGACTGGTTGTTAATTTCAAGCAATAAAAAGTAGTAAAGGGCACGGTAAACTAAGCGCCACACAAGTCGGCGGATGAGAAGTTAGCCGCAGATGACACTTCGCAGATACAGAATACAGAATTTTTTATTTGCAACAAAAATAAGAGGTACAATACATAACGACAAAACAAATGATAAAACACAAAAAACAACAGTATTTTACCTAGTATTTCTGTCACAAAACTGGTCCCAACTCAGCGGAATGCTGGTTGCGCTTACGAGCAACCAGCGCAGATATTCTGTTGGAACCAGCAAGTGACATTACGACCGATAAAAATGCGCGGACAGAAACAAAAGATGTGTGCACAATGCCGACGTCGCATGACGTAGTGTTGAGCACGGGCGTAGGGAGCGCGCGGGAGGCGTCTCGTCGCTGTGGCTCCCGCGCATACCCATGTTTCGGCTTTTGCGGAGCGTTCTGCGCGTAACTTCCCATCCGCCGACTGGTGTGGCGCTTAGTATAACTAGGCGAAAAGTGCAAAATCGGAGAATCGCTGAATCTACTGTATGTTCAATAGTTTTACTGAGTTTCTGCGACTATTCGGATAGGGTGTTAAATGAAAGTACATATAAATTTCATTTTTTAAATATTCATTTATTCCGGGACCGGTTCACATTAATAACATTATGTAAAGAAAAAATAAGGTACAATTCGTTAAATACAAAAGTAAGACACGGGTTTCTAATGTTCTCTCTATAAAAACTTGATCTGAGATTACACTAATATTCATTCTACAACTCCACCTTACTTTTACATCAAAAAGTAGTCATTTATTCTAATTTAGGTACAAATAGTTTACATTTCGGGACAGAGTCCTAATATAAAATTTCACACTGGGGTCGGTAGAAGGTGAAAGCCTTGTTTTTTTATGAGATCTCTCGCACTCCACTCGATAGTGTGTGCGAATAGCATGAGATGAGCGACCAAAACCGTTGAAATAATCATAATAATTACGTAATAATCGCGTATTTACAACAATAAATAATGTTCATAATTTAACCGACCGCAGGCCGTAACTATTCGAATGCTAAAAAATGTAACCGTCAAAAAATGAGCATTGAAATATGTCACTGCGTATTCAGTTTTCATTTATGGTGAGGGTGTTCGTCCTATAAGAACAGCTTTGCTAGCTTTTGGCCTTCTGTACTGTACCAGCCTTTTTAATAGTCCACTGCAGGACGTAGACCTACCCACGAAGGGTGATTGGGCCATGTCCACCACGCTGGCCCAGTGCGGGTTGGTGGATTCACATTACGCCATCGAATTTCTTCTACGAACACATGCAGGTTGCCTCACGATGTTTTCCTTCACCGAAAAGCCAGTGGTGTTAAATTCCGTACATAAATTCCAAAGAACTCATTGGTACGGGACCGGGATTTGAAC
The DNA here is from genome assembly GCA_964007245.1 of Hypomecis atomaria. Classification (NCBI taxonomy): domain Eukaryota; kingdom Metazoa; phylum Arthropoda; class Insecta; order Lepidoptera; family Geometridae; genus Hypomecis; species Hypomecis atomaria. Next base: position 16,862,505 of record OZ023300.1, on the reverse strand, counting down.
CCACGACCTCACGATTGCAAGGAGGGTGTCACTACCTTTAGGCCACCACGGCTTGCCTTCGCAAGTGACTTATGATTGGTTGATTGTTCGCCATGTTTGTGTAAATTGTTGAAGTTAACATTTTTTTTAATATTTAGATAAAAAATGCGTCTTTTGATGTCACACCAAAATGACATCAAAAGTTTTATGACATTACAATACAGGTGTTTTGTAATTCAAATTGCTGCTATACATCCTTACATAGTATAAAATAAAGTCGCTATTTTCGTTTGTTTGTTTGTTTGTTTGTCTGTATGCTTAAATCTTTAAAACTACGCAACGGATTTTGATGCGGTTTTTTTAATGGATAGAGTGATTCAAGAGGAAGGTTTATATGTATAAAAATTCCCGAAATTCCCACGGGAACGGGCACAACGCGGGTAAAACCGCGGGGCGCTGCTAGTATGCAATAAAACGTTCATATTTCAATGATTTTTCGATTCTGTTACAATTTTTAGCGAATTAACTTCCAAAAGTAAATAAGCTTCAGTAATCGCAGATCAATAACATTTTAAAACTTAATAACTATGAAATAATCTGGCACATCGCACGCATCCCTCAGACTACCACCGCACATCTTACAAAATAATCATAAAAACTATTAAATAAAGTAAATATTCTTAACATAAGAATAACTAACAGAAATCTTTCATTACAACAGCTCAACAAAAAATGGAATCAAATTGTGATGAATTTCGTATTTTTCCATTAAAATTCAATTGGTGTGCCCATACTCATAATATATCTAGTCCAAAATGTGTTTAAAACTCTAATTTTGAACTCTTTCTAAGACGGCTTAAGTTTCATTTTACTGTATGAGTAAGTAATAAACCCCTTTTTACTTTTATTAGAACCTTTAAGAGCCCATACTTCGTATGCTTCTGTATTGCTCGCTTATTTTAAGACAAAATTTGTTATTTATAAAATGTTTAAAGTAACAAAACACCACTACTTACGTTTAGTAATTTTTGCTGAATTCAAACGAGTTTTCAGACAAAAAAGGAATTAATTTATAGAAGAAACACTTCAATAACTTTTTATTAAAGTAAATTAGTACAAATGAAATATGATTTGTTTGTTCTGTTGTTTATGTATTGTACCTCTTATTTTTGATGCAAATAAATTGCTGTATTTCTGTATAAATAATAACACACGGTTTGTGTGCTACATTCTATACACATAGCTTTGACTATTGATATAACTACATACAAATCTTTTTTTTAATTAGCGAGCAGCACAGAGCATATACTCTTAAATTGCGTCCATATTAGGAAATGTCACTTTCACCTTAACTATTTGTTTACAACCTTTTCATTTGTTCTCATGATTTAGTTCTAGCAAAAGCAGATAATATAATAAAATATGTAATAGCAAAAACAACGCTACGATATGAAAATAAAAAGCTTATTCAAATACGGCGGTTCTGAAGTTAAAAACTCACTTTATTTATTACAATTGTTTCAACTTTATATAGGCCGCACCACACAAGTTGGCGGATGTGAAGTTAGCTACAAGCTGCGCAATATCCGATCCTGATCCTGACTGAAGCTCACATAAAGTCGCACGTTGATTAGCTATTGCGCAGCTTGTAGCTTAATTCACATCCGCCAACTTGTGTGGCGCGGCCTATACTTACTAAACAAAATTAAATAAATTTTAATATCCCTGTCAATCTTTAAAAGGTTCATTGAACATTCACAAAAATGCATTGAAAGGAAAAATGCTATCGACTATTTTTATTCTTTAATATTATGTGGCCAAAGTTTCAACAAATATGGCACATTTCTGAATAAGCCTTTTTATATTTTGCATAAAACCCATAATTAGTACTGTGCTATACAAACTTATACATTGTGTGGTTGGTAACAGGCTTGAGGTATTCGATATTATAATTTATAATACTGTTCCACTTCAAACATACATCTAAGTCGATTTATATACAATAGGTTTTATATACTCAAGGTTAAGGTACACAATCGCTTAACAGTACACCATTCAATGGCAATCCAAAATATCACTATTCTACATTCAGATATAAGGTATAATTTTATTATTTCTCGCGTTAGTGGAACAGCGGTCTAAAATACATAATATTAAAATTGTAGGTACATTTAAAAATAAATTCTAATGCAAATCGTATAACTGTTCAGTAGTAAAACAAAAAAGCATGGCACCGTCGCAAAATAAATCAAAACAGTTTTAAAAATAGATTTTTACACATAGCAATAGACTTGCTAATATTTGTACCATTTAGCGCACAAAGTGTAGTTATACATTTAGCGTGTACAACCAATCCATATTGTTGAAGAATATATGTATCTGTCTGCAAATTAAGTTACAGTTGCATATTTCAACATTTTAATTAACAGGTTTAGTGATAAATGTGAATCAACTGCATTGTATCAGCAGATGTGAGCATATTTAGGAATAAACATAAACCGCCTTACCACAAAAGATTTAAACACGCTTTGAATACTGTTTAACCGTGCAATTTGTAGTGTTAAACATTGTCTAAAGCGTGCGTAAAACTTTTGTGGTAAGACGGAAATATACGTGGTTTTCACACATTTTAAACGATATAAAACGGGACTCACTCACGTGTTCGTATAGTCATAACACGACTATAGTTTCGGTCGCGTTCGGCGACCTTTCTCAAGTTGGCGAGTGCTAGCACGCGGAGCCGTCTCGCAATGGCCATAGTGCATGAGTGAACACGTGAGTGATTCCCGTTTTATATCGTTTAAATAGACGGAAATAGTCCGGAATAATGCAATCCCAAAGATCGCAAAGATCCCAAAGATATGCGGGTCGCCGGTTTGCTCGCGGCATTCACGCAATGCACTGAAACTACTAACTTAGACTAAGATTTAAACTAACCTCTCTCTATAGTACAGTCGAATTCTAATGTAACTACTCAACAAAGGGCACAGACCCTGGAGTCTGTGGGTCAATAATTTAAATTATAAAAAAAAATCCCAAAGATCGAATGAATAGCCCGAGTCATACTTCTTGGCGACAGTGGATACGATGCGAGTGTTTACGCAGTGGCAGTATATTCATATGTTAGCGACGCAAGACACGGGATGTGCGTAGCTTGTAACTAACTTCACACCCGCCAAAAAGTTTGATTCGCCCTTTAAAACGTGAGTCATTGTACACGAGAGCAAAGAAGAGAGATACGTATTACTTTCTCCTTTGCTTTTGTTCATTCCGCCGCATAGTATCCATACGAACCATGTGTCTAAAGCTCTAGAATAGGCATGATCACTAAAAAGATATAATTAGTCCGTCAGATAGACTTTAAAAAAATAATGGACACGTATTTTTTGTTTTGTCAATTTAAACAAAAATTGATGAAGATATAGCTCGCTAAAGTTTCGTGTGACGTCACAAGTACCATACAAATGTATAGAGTTCTGTAAGAGAGGTGACGTCACGACCCCTACTCCCAAACTTTGTCATTTGTTGTTTGAATAACAAAAGAAAAAATACGTTTTCAATATTTTTTGATAATCTAACTCACGGTATAATTATGATAATGATTTTTTTACCCATTCATCATGCCTATTGCATTAATTAAAAAAAAATCAATACGAACATTTGATGTGTCAAAATGATTGCTAAAAGTTTCAAATACAATTGGTTACTTTGCCTGCTTACATTTTGCGAACAGTGCCACTAAAACAAAGCAAAAATAAAAGGTACTTTAAAGATAAATGCCGAATACGGCCTCCGCATTTACCCCTCTCTCTTACAGTCGGGGAAACAATACCTGAACAAATAGTTATATTATACGCTTTCGCTTAAAAAAGATTCCCCATAATAAGCGCTGTCTTGCTCTCACTCGTTTCATTTTTGTACTTTTCTTATCGAAAAAGAAGTGCCAGCGAGACAGATATACATACATGAGGACCGGTATAATCAAAATGATTAAAATTTCAAACTAAATCAGCTGCGCCAGTCTCAATTCCGCGTATTCTTCAATATAAAAGTAAAACGCGATTTATTTTTGTATGTATTTTATTGCGTTTTCGCGCTAACTACGTCAAGGGGCGACCGCGCTGCGACGTATATTTGATGCAACTGCATATTCATTTGATGCAAACATGTATGACTAAATGCAAGATAAATTGTGATATAATTATATGACACGAAAATATAAATAACCTTCAATTCGCAAAAATCCATACGCTTTTCTTTATATCGACATAAATCCTGGATAACGGGGCTGATACAATATAACTTATTAAAGTAAAACCAATCAATCAATTAGATCTACACAATAAGATGTATTATCAAGTCAGAGAAAAAGATCCAATAACATTGGTCCTGCCAGCTTGATTAACTACGTAATGGGCCTACAAAATCAATGCTGATGTTGCTAAAAGGTACAAAAAACACAACGACATTGCATTGCACGCTCGCGCTTTTAGAAAAAGACGTTGGATATATCAGTTTTAATGTAAAGTTTGATATCAATTATGCTTTATACAGTGCATCAAAATGATACGAAGCGACGCGCTCGCAAAAAGGATCATTTCCTCGACCGTCCATAATCCTGACACCTCACCGTTTAAAAACTAGAATATATTTTATTAATATACAAAATAGTAACAAGTTTTGTACTAGATCCGTTCATTTGTACATTGTTGGCGCGTGGACACGATGATGGGACCAATTGACAGCTAGTCCACAGGTCTATTCATAATGTGTCGGAAACGTAATGTAAGATTATAAGATATGATGATGATGCTATAAGGTCACGTTTTAAATTTCACTTTGAAACAGTCTGCCATTTTAAGAAGATGCGTCTGAGATTTGGGGAGTACTTCAAATGTCACAACAGCGTCAGTTTTTTGTTTTCTTTTCGTTGTTACCGAAACCGACGCCATTTTAGAAAAAATCTTGGCTTCAGGTCACGTGACTTTATAACCTATCCTCATCTTTAATATCTATAGTCGGAAAGAAATAAATCATTTTCTTTGTCGAATTCCCAAGTACGTTCACCGGTTGAGTACTAAACAGGTGTTAATCATTTTCCGCCGTATCTTATAGAAACAACAGACGTAATAGTTTATATTCTCTTTGATAATAAAATTGTCAAAGTGCACTGAACCTGGTGTCCGTGAAACAGACAGACAAATAAAAAAAGACAATTTTAGACGGGAATAATCTTTTAATAATTCTTTGTTTCTCTTTCGTTTAACAAAATCACAAGGATTTCGTTTCTTTCTATTTTTATTTTTCCTTTATTCTGGATTTGTTAGTTTCCAACACATTAAATAAAGCTGCGGAAAATTACCGAGCTGATTTCACTCACAGCCATGGGTTCTACTCTAACTCTATGTACAAGATTTTAAATGCAAACTAAACCGTCGCCCGTGATATGTTTTGTGATGGAGGCGTCTAACAGAGAAGGGCGATTGTGAAACACAAAAACTATTCGATTTTCATTTCTACTAACTTTCTCGAACATTTTCTAATTAAATCTTCAGCTATGGCATTCTTGAAATCAGATAGTAATTTTTCAATGAACCAAATAACGTCATTTTAACAATAACAGGTGATTCTGTAAGAATACGTGTTACGTGTTCAAAGTTTTTTAATAGCGTGAAATAAACATTCAGTAATATAGATTTTACTCGGTTTGTATTTAAATTCAACGCGATATTTGATTTAAAAAAATCCAAACTAATTGACGAAAATAAAAAAAATATTTGCCACGTTACGATATGTCCATAAAGAATCAAGACACTGATGACGCCATTTGTTTATTGATAAATGACTATCAAAATTCGGGTACACCACTGAAGATTCCATTATACATATTGATTTGAAGAGATACAAACAATCACGCATTCGAAAAGATTTAACTACCCTCATAAAATTTACTACCAACTCATAAAAGTTGCAACTTTTTTCTCCATCGATGAATCGAATTCAAAATTCGGTATCGATATAAAATAAATCGAATGGAATTCACAACCGCCCGTCTCGACACCGCGGCCGCGCGCCTCACAGAACTGAAGAAGCGTGAAAAGCCTTACGAGCCCACAGGGTATCTACCACCCAGCTATACTTTCCCATACAAACTTTACCCCTCTGTTGAAAGCTGAATCAAAATTCTTAACGTAACCCAATCCTAGCGCAGCTCTTAAGTGAGCTTTAGTCAGGATTGGGTTTTACGCAGCTTTTGACTAAGTTTGATTCAGCCTATACACAGAATCTTTGATATCAGCACCCGTAGCATGGCAAAGGGATTAAACTATTTTATCCACTTTTAATGTCAGTTGTCAATGTCAATCTATACTTTGTTTCCTCTTAAAAGGTGGAACGACAATTTGTCTATACCAATAGGAGTGCACTCTCAACTCTCTATATGTTACAGCTTGTGCCAAATAATTAAAACCAAAATAGCGCAATCTATAGTTGTACTATAGATGGGCAAATAGCGGGTAGGATTGCAGTCGCATTTGCACAGTATTGTTTCTACCCTACCTCCAATAAGACCCAAAAATCAACTTCCGCGCAGGTTTCAGTTATACGGCGCGAGCTGTACAAGTGTACAATCCTCTTTGCCACACAAAAAACTGAGGTACATTTTACTCTATGTCAAACAATCTGTGAAACAGTCACTTTTACCAAACTTTTTCTTCTTATTTAGAGAAAAACAGAGATTTTTCTTCACAAAGACCCAAGATACCCGAAAGTCTGTTACAAGCTTTTTCACATAAAGTCACTCATAGGTTTTGTTACACAAAGGTGCTTAAATATATCTGTAACACAAAAACACGTCTGTCACAATTTTGCTACCTCGAAATCTGTCAAACATCAATCTTTAAAATCCGTCGCGGAGCGATCCGTTGCCAGTCTTTGTTCACTTCCAAGTTCTGACCAGACTTTTCGGGATAATACCCTTCCTCAACACAGTCACTCAAGGATAAAACTTTACCTCAAGGTAGAACTCATCACTTGAATAAAACACGATACCTTAAGGTATACTAGTCTTTCGGGGATAAAACCATCTGGGACTTTTTAAGGTAAAGGGGTCTTAACAAACACTTGGGGTCTTAACAAACATTTACCTTAAGGTACACGTACTTTCACCCTAGGGTAAAACCCAATACCTCAAGGTACTCGAGCAAACACTGAGGTACAACTGAGTCCGTGGGAACTACTCCATTGCCTGCGATATCGAGCGGGGTGAGTCCACCGCAGTCAGGCCTCGAGCATCTCGACGAAGAAGGATAAACCTTTACCTTAAGGTACACGTCCTTCACCCGGGTCTAAAACCCTATACTCGAGGTAACACTGAGGTACAACCGAGTCCGTGGGAAAGGCTCCAGTTCCTGCGATATCGATCGGGGTGAGTCTACCGCAGCGAAGCTTCTAGCATCTCGACGAAGAGTTTATTCATGGGGGCGCGGCGGTCGCGGTGCACGCCCGACCAGAAGCGGCGCACCGCCACGTCCGCGTGCCGCAGGGCGGGCAACACTAGGAGGAGCTGCTGGAGGGCCGCGTTCGCGTTGTATGGCCTGGGGAGATACATTGCCATATTGAAAAAAACTCCAACCAACTCCAACTTCCAAAAAAAGTCCAACTTCTTGGACTGACCGACGATTAAGGCATAATATATTTTATATATGAATGCTTAACATGCTGGATGCAAGTGTAGAAATATCACACTCAAATGTATCACATCATAATAACAGTATCAGTCTTTAATAGTTCCCTGTAGAACATAGGAGTACCTTCGAAAGGTCAATTACCTTTCGAAGGTACTCCTATGTTCAACAAGGGACTATTCCATCGCGCTGTCCTTACTATGTATTGGTGGATTCACGTGAATATGCCATCAATTTATGTTTCGTACAATGGAAGGTTTTCTTTTGATTGATCTTCTTCGCCGAAACGATAGTTATTGACCACATCTTTCAGAATATAACACTTCTCGTCAATAGTATTCACCTCAGAGCAGAGACGGCGTCAATCAGAGCAGCCACTATGGAGTCACGGAAGCGCCTGAGGGTCGCGCGCTCATCCACCCTGGCTTCAAAGATGTCTAAATCCTCACAGACGCATTCTAAATCCTATCAGACATTTTCCTTAACCCTTAAAGGTAAGGTATTGTATTCACCTCAGAGCAGAGACGGCGTCATTTAGAGCAGCCAGGATTGAGTCACGGTAGCGCCTGAGGGCCGCGTGCTTGTCGATCCTGCCTTCAGAGTTGGCGAGCGCGAGCGCCTTAAGAATATAGAACTCCTTGTTTACCCTTGAAGGTAAGGTATTATATTCACCTCAGAGCAGAGACGGCATCATTCAGAGCAGCCAGTATGGAGTCACGGAAGCGCCTGAGAGCCGCGTGTTCGTCGATCCTGGCTTCAGAGTTGGCGAGCGCAAGCGCCTTAAGAAGATAGCACTCTTCGCGGATCGCGGCCGCGCGCTCTAGGCGCTTAGTTATGCCTGCGATCTGAAATATGTATAACGAAGATTGTACGGGGCATTTCTTCAAATAATTCTAAAATACTCATCATTATGGCCAACTTTTATTCCATCCATCCATTAGCCAAATGACGTCTACTGCTGGATATAGGATCCTCCTCTATGGATCTTCAATAAGACAGGCTGGAAGAGCGGCTTGCATCCAGCGTAATCCTGCGGTCTTGATGAGATTATCTGTCCACCTCGTAGGTGGACGTCCTACACTGCGCTTGTCGGTACGTCCTTAACTTGAGACAAAATGATACCACAAATTTTGTTTAAAGTGTTACATGCTCTACGAATAAAATATCTAAATCGTCAATCTGAAAATATGACTTGTTTATGTGCAAGCAAAAAAATATATAAATCATTAAAAATCCTTTTTTTAGGATCTAAAACTAAATAAACAGTTGACAAAAAACAAAAGTTCATTTCAATATTTCTTTGTTCAAATGCTATTCAGCGAAATTCCTAGATCACAATCTTCTCTTAGTGAAATTAAACTTGACTGCAAGAAACAACATTTTAATATTCAGCAGCATAAGAAACAACATATGAAACTATTTTATTCGTAAAGCACTAAGACGCCTAGGACGGACCCGAGAATCAGTTAATGAAGATTTAAACCTTACTGTAGTCATCACAAAAAAATGTTTATCGCAAAAAGAACTAAACTTTTTTCAAAGAAATCATACCGACCTGTAAGAATAAATCATGCGCGCCGATCTCTCTGGCCTGCTGCTCATCGATGGTAAGATCTGTGGCGTACCGCAGCCGCAAGGCTCCACCGTTCCCCATCGAGCGGTAGGCCACCATCAGGCTTAACATCTCAGCCCATGTGCTTTGTAGCAGACGCATCTGAGGATGGAATAGGCGCAGTGATATTACAGAGTAACGAGTAAACGTGTATGCGTATGTGTGTGTGTGTTTGTGTGTGTGTGTGTGTGTGTGTGTGTGTGTGTGTGTGTGTGTGTGTGTGACGTTTATGAGGCTATCTTCAATTGAATCGTCTCTGCGATACACAAGTTTTCGTAAGAGTCAAGATTCGCAAAGACGATGTCAGGAGTGTGTAGGATACAAATGTTATGTTGGTATTTTTTATTGAGAGAGAAGAGAGTTTGTTGCAAATATAGAAAATATCTAATTTAGAGTATTATAAATTACTCTAAATTATTTTTAAAGCAAAAGAAGCTTACAAACCTGATCATTAAGCTGTAGCTCTGTGAAGCCTGGTATCTGTTTGGCCCAGCCGATGATCTCCACCAGCTCCCTGTCGTACAGATCAGCTAGAAATGCGAGGGTCTTCGCTGCCGGCTCGGTGACTCCGGCGGGAGGCGCCTGACAGGAGAACATCTCTGGCTCGTACGACGACAGCACTTCTAGTACCTGGCGACATGGAAATGGGACATTGTTAACCGACTTCCAAGAACGAGGAGGACTGTGACTATGGACTATGTTCGTCTGTGTGTTTTTTTTTTGTCTATCTTCATCGATATTTTCGCCAGTTAAGAACCAATTTTAATGATTCTTTTTTTGTTTTGTAGATTACACACCAGAGGTCTGTCAGAATTAATTAGAAGTATTAAGATTAGTGAATTCTGCAATTAATTATGATTCATGAACTGAAAAAAAATTGGCTTGTCAAGTTCAGAGATATAAGCTTGTAAAGATTTTGGTAGGGATAAGGAGGGGATGCCATGCCTTGTCCGTTTCCTATAAAGCATAACATAGTATGGCGAATGTATGACACTTACGGGCAGTGACGTCATAATAGCCTGCCATAGTGCGCTCTTTGTCTAGCAAGAAAATAAATATGCTTGTAACTTCTTTATTTCTAAGTTATTTTTATTTTTGTTTTTGTTAATCGGCTCTATTTATGGCTAGCTGTTACAAGAGAATACTCTCAACTAGCCTATTGTGGAAACATTTGACGTTGAAGGTTGTGTAACATTATTTTATTTTACGAAACTTTTGCGTCATGGTGTTTTTCTTAGACTGTGCTGTGTTTTTAATTTCTGAACATAAGTAGTTCACAAAATTTATTTTAGAGCCAACGTTACGTAAAAATGTTACTTTGACGTCATCGATGAGTGTTCGAGGCTACAGTTTGACAGTAGATTCTGTGTCAGCCTTTTTACACTTACACATCAGATTTAGTACGATGTCGTCGTGATACGGACGACTGCAGGGTGGCACTTCTATGTCTCAGACCAAATTAAAAAAATCAAGACAGAATGTAACTAAGAACTATGGCGGCGCAACACCGACGCACTCGCCACATGTATAAAAAACCAGCCTAACTTGTCTGTTCACGACGTTCTGTCTTGATTTTTTATTTGGTCTGAGCTATATGTACGGCAATATTGGTACAAAATTACTTTGATATCGTCAAGGTGCATGCCGACGACGGTACTTCTGCCTGCCGCCCCCCCCCCCCCCCTCTCACTCGATCCAGCCGCACCCCCTCCCGCAGCATGTTAGTCCGCAGACACTTGCGGAACCTACTGTAGAATATAGTCTTTGAACTTCAGATATAAATACCTTGATATCGTCAAGATGCGGACGCGGCTGCAACACCGCGGGCGCGTCGGGTGCACGACGGTACTTCTGCCTCCCCCCCCTCACTCGATCCAGCCGCACCCCCTCCCGCAGCATCCCAGTCCGCAGACACTTGCGGAAGCGGCAGGCCTGGCACGCCTTGCGCCGCCGTTTGTTGATCTCGCACTCGTTGGACGCGGGACACGTGTACTCGATGTTGCCCTGGTGACGAGCGTTCTGGGAGTTATTAGAAAAGCCTAAAGGGTTACTAGTTTTGGTGTATGAAAAAGTTAGATAGAAATACGAGATACTGATATAAACCTTTACAAAATTAAGGTTATTTAGGAAAGAATACAGGGCAGCCGTAAACAGGTGTAGTTGGGATACATTTGGTAAAGAAACTGATATAATATTCCAGCAGGTTGTCAAAATTTTCTTACTAAGAAGTAGCGATCCGCTCATACGAGATTGATACAAGTTTCATATACATATTTATGTAATGTTGATACCAGAATTTATCCGGAAAATAAGTATACACAAATATTAGCCTGTGTGTATTATACTAATGTTGATACAAATAAGCAAGGATTTTAGCTATTCAGAACTATTTTAGGCACAGAAACTTTGAGCAAATATCTATAGAGTCAAAGTCATGCCAAAAAAAGTGTCCGAGCCAAAACCCTGCCCAAGCTAAAGAGTGGGCAGGCTTTTTAGTTAGTCGTAAGGCGATTGCAAGCCGACTACAACGCCGCGCGATACCAAAGTGCTCAGTTAAAAGCACTAACTAGGTGACATGACGTCGAAATTCGAGAAAACGAGTCACTTTGAATTATCCAATGTATTTTATATTTTTTTACTACTTTCACTGAGGGACTGTGGCTCTGTAGATATTTGCTCGAAGCACAGCAATAATACATCCAATCAAATTTCAATACGAATGACAGTAAAAACATATTACGTACAGGCCGAATCAAACATCTTGGCGGCTGTAAAACTAGCTACAGGCCGCACGAAACCCAATCCTCGCAGAGCTGTTAAGTGAGCTTCAGTCAGGGCTATCCGCAGTTTGCAGCTAATATCACAGCCGCAAGTTTGATTCGGCATATAGCAACATTCTCAGCGAAATCGAATCAGAAATGAGGAGATCCGTAGAAGAACCAAAGTTACCGACATAGCCCAACGGATTGGCAAGTTGAAATGGCAATGCGCAGGGCACATAGCGCGGAGGATTGATGACCGAAGGGGTCGAAAAGTTCTCGAGTGGAGACCACGTACCGGCAAGCGCAGGGTAGGACGTCCACTTAGAAGGTGGACGGGTGACCTCATTAAGACCGCAGGATCGCGCTGGATGCAAGCCGCTACCAACCGGTCTTATTGGAGATCCATAGGGGAGGCCTATGTCCAGCAGTGGACTTCTTATGGCTAATGGATGGATAGCAACATTTATCATGATCCAAAAACAAAACGAATGAATTAAGCATACAAAATCATCATCAGTGAACCAACCTGTATAGTCCGTTTAAAGAACGCCTTGCAAGCCTCGCAGCTGGCCACTCCGTAGTGGAAGCCTGAAGCGGTGTCTCCACACACGAGGCAGGCGCGTCGCTGCGGCTCGTCGTCGCGCGCGCCGCTCGCAGCCGCGGCGGTGGTCGACGAGCAGTGCTGCTGCTCCGGGCTTGTGTTGCCGACGATTGACTGCGCTCCAGGGGACACGCAGAACTTCACTTCTTCTTTAGGTTCGAGGTCCAGCTGTGGATAGATATGGAATCGTGTCAACCCATAGTTACATTTCCACCGGTGCCCTATATAGATAACTATAGCAGAACTGTAAGGCGAGGTCGACGAGCAGTGCTGCTGCTCTGGGCTGATGTTGCCAACGATTGACTGCGAGCCAGGGGACACGCAGAACTTCACTTCTTCTTTAGGTTCGAGGTCCAGCTGTGGATAAATATGGAATCGTGTCAACCCATAGTTACATTTCTACCGGTGCCCTATATAGATAACTATAGCAGAACTGTAAGGCGAGGTCGACGAGCAGTGCTGCTGCTCTGGGCTGATGTTGCCAACGATTGACTGCGAGCCAGGGGACACGCAGAACTTCACTTCTTCTTTAGGTTCGAGGTCCAGCTGTGGATAGATATGGAATCGTGTCAACCCATAGTTACATTTCCACCGGTGCCCTATATAGATAACTATAGCAGAACTGTAAGGCGAGGTCGACGAGCAGTGCTGCTGCTCTGGGCTGATGTTGCCAACGATTGACTGCGAGCCAGGGGACACGCAGAACTTCACTTCTTCTTTAGGTTCGAGGTCCAGCTGTGGATATAAATAGAATCTAGTCAACCCAATTTTTCAGCATTCGCCAACATTGGACCCATTCAAGATTTGTGTTGCCTAAGACTGCCATTGGGAACACGCAGAACTTCACTTCTTCTTTCGTTTCGAGGTCGCTGTGGATGGATGTGAAATCTTGTCAACCCATGGCTACTACTACTATAAATAATTGTAGCAGAACTTTTAGACGGACAGTAAAGGTCTCGAATGGAGACCACGCACCGGCAAGCGCAGACACGCAGAGCTTTACTTCTTTTTTTGGTTCTAGCCACCTGTGGATAGATGTAGGATCTAGTCCTACTTGTGGTCAGTAGCTAATTTTAGACAGCTGCAATTACAGCAACATTATTCGAGCCTTGCTATCCCTCAATGTGAAGTAAATGTACCTACCTATATTAGTAAAAAGACTTGGGTGAAAAGGGTTTTTTAATTCTGTTCAAGGCTTACACAGTAAGCAAGTTAGTTTGCAAATCTATAAAAATATCAACATGGTGCACTTGACCCAATTTAACATTTTTCATAATACATAAGTGCTAAAGGTAAAAAATAATATTTCAACAAAATACACATCAAAATTAACATTTTATAACCTTGAAAATCTTTTAGCCTAGTTACAATAAAATCTTTATGCAAAACGCTATCTGTGCCAAACCTTGAATTTAATGCATTTATAATCATTTATCCTGATAGACGGACGCAATTAAACCTAGAGATAAGACAAGAAAACAATTAGGTAGGTATAAATAACCGTCACAACGAAAGAAAACAATCATAATTAAAATATAGGACAAGAGATTACTAGATATATAGAGTTATATCTGTAAGATCGCAAAGTATATGTTTTGTGTAAAACACTGGTTTCTCAGACTTTGTATTAATAGGTTTATCATTCTTTGTTGTCTAGTTACGTTTAAGTATGATTATATCAAGGTTTGGTGCAAACCTGTGTAACGCCGCCGGCACGTGTAAGTGGCTGTATGTTTTAAGCTGACGCAGTAGGTACCTAAGCCTTAAATTTTCATAACGACTGAAAATGGAGTACCGTAAGCAATTTGGGTTAATATTCATTTATTTCAGTATGGAAACTTTCTGGTTTAGTATGATTGATACTCAATTGATAGATTTTGTAGAATTGCCTGTACCTATCACTACATCACTGATCCCGCTTCCGCTGTCCCCATGTCCCCATGTATGCTTATATCTTATATCTTTAAAACTATACAACGGATTTTAATGCGGTGTTTTTTTAAAAGATAGAGATTCAAGAGGAAGGTTTACATATATAATAAACCTGTGCGAAGCCAGGGCGGGTCGCTAGTAGTTATATATAAGTAAAACTTACCACCTTTGCAATACCTACAATCGAGCCTTACTTATCCTAACCTATCAAAGTCGTTCGATTCCACATTTCTCTAAGGCGCAACCATAACATGCACTTTCTAGGAAATAATTGAGGTTAACTCTCCCTCAAGACAGAAACGGATGGCGCGATCTATACCCAGCAATAGCAGCTAATATAAGCTTAAAAAATAGATAAGCTGTAGTTCTTTGGGCATATCTCCCGGAATGAGAACTCTATGGCGAGACATGTGGTGTAGAGCCAAGTGGAAGGCAGATGAAGTCCAGGTCGGTCACCAACTCGCTGGACCGATCCATAAAATAGCCACACCGTCCACCGTGGTACAGTGTGCTCGTGATGCGACTGATTGGCTCAGGTGGAGGAACATCGGGAGACGTGCGGCAACACTGGTAAGAGACGATAACGACGAGGAGCCACCGTGAATCTACGCAGACACGACCACTCTGACAAGAGTTTACGATTAAGAAGAAATAGTAAAGGTAGCCATGGTGGTCTAGAGGTAGTGACACCCGCCTTACAATCGTGAGGTCGTGGTTTCAAATCCCGATCCCATATCAATGAGTTCCTTGTAAATTATGTACGGAATTTCACACCACTGGCTTTTCGGTGGAGGAAAACATCGTGAGGCAACCTGCATACGTCCGTAGAAGAAATTCGATGGCGTACGTAAATCCACCAACCCGCACTGGGCCAGCGTGGTGGAAATGGCCCAATCACCCTTCATGGGTAGGCCTACGTCCTGCAGTGGACTATTTAAAAAGGCCGTTGCAGTACAGGTAAAGGTAAATCTGCTCTATCCTAGTCAGTATAACTTATCACGTACCAGTCAGGACTAGGGCAGCATAAGTAATAAGAGATATTTACCATTTTAACCTCAGGCGGTTGCATCATAGGCATCTGCCGTGTGTGTAGAGGCTGCGCATGCGGCGGCGGCGGCTCGGGCGGGGAGTACTGAGGCGAGGGGTCAGTTTCCTGCTTCACTCGACGTAGCATGGGCTCGCCAGACACCGCTGACATCATCTGCACCTGAGGAGTGAAGAGAATGGGCATTTGAACCTGGGGACAAATTAACCACTGTCATAAATTAAAGGAAATTAGCTTTATTTAACATTACACACCCAAAAAAGAAATATTAAAAAAATAAAAAACCACAAGGATAGAATTATAGATCATAAAAGTGGAAATGGCCCATCTCAGCATTACTACTGAGTGCAGGTAGATAAGCAGGCAAGCAGGCAGGTGCTGACAACACCCAGCGCTGGTTTTCCGGTGTCAAAAACGTTACCCGCCTTCTGGGTAGTTGGGTGGTTGTGAAACGGCCTTTCATCTAAGTGTGGTGGCAATACTATACGAGTATGTCTTCATAAAACACCTTGTTGGCAAAAACAAGATGTTATACAACCAGTGCCACCCCGCTTACCTAATAAGGATACTCATACTCAATCATTTATTGCATCATAAGTAATATAATGAATATTTACATGCGGTTCTTAATTAAAATGTTTTGCATATTATACATATGACCCTATAAAGGTTTGGCAATATTATTGTTCGTTTTGGAACGATTTATTATTAGATATGTTTTCTAGATTTTCGTTAATAAAAAATGTGTGATAGCATTTGGATAATACGATAATTTTTAGCTGTTTAATAAACAGTCATTCAAACAGAATCCACGATATTATTTAAATTCGCGTATTATTTTCACTTAGACCATAACAGCTCATGGGGGCTTATCTTTTCGAAAGATGGATAGGCCATGGGTTCATTATCGTAAACATACGGTTGAAAGCTTTAGAACCAGAAGGTATTCATACTTAAGCAAAAGCAAGTTAGTACCTAAGTATCTATCTAAAGGTAGGATATCTGAAACTTTTACGGATAACGAAGTGGTTATTGTTGAGGAACAAACAAGCAAATTATAAACTGCAGTAAGTATCAACAACTCCAAGTCCGAGAATAAAAATCACATGTCGCTTCACGTTTTCAGCTGCATAAAAGATTATCGATAGCAAAGTTTTTATCACGTGTCTCTACTGGAGAAATTATCACAAGTCCAGCGAGGACGTTACCAAATCAACTTTTGAAGCTAAAGGTAAGTAGGCATTTGTTGATTTTATAATTAGAGATATAAACACCTACATCAGTATCAGGTACCGATTTGGGCAGTCATGGTGTGACTTCAACGCCACCCGTCGCCATTTCGATCCACCCAAAAAATTGGAAAAAATCAATTCATCTTTAATTTCCATGAAAACAAGCGAAACAAGTTTTTAAATACATCCGTTGAAATGTGAAACGATGCCAAGCCGAAACGATGCACAGATACACGAGCAGGTATTACGTACCTACGAACGAATTTTATTTACAAAAAAAACGAAAACGAACAACATTCTCTATCGCGATTATTCAGAGAGCGAAGCGTTGCAAAACATATTTATCTACGATAACTAAAAAAAATTCAAGGATGAGATAATGAGTTCAATGTCCCCGTGACATTGTCGGTGTTATGTATGTTAATATCATGATGCAAAGCGAGTGCAAGTGTAACCGAGCACCTACTATCTACGACTACGTATGTATGTAATTATGCATCACTAATTGCGCTCCGTCTGTTTTATAATGTGGAACGGCGAATAGTAAAAGAAATTGATGACAATACGATTGTATGGAAATTTCCAAAATTTATTGTGAAGCCATTTTAGAAAAATAAGACGTTTTCTTTCTTGCATAATAATTATGCTATAGAGGACTTAGTCTTACAAAACATTGAATAGGTAAAAATAGGATCATTTTATTGGTATCATCCTCAAAAATAATATAGATAAATATACTTGATCCTATTATAGAATAGAATAATCCGCTCAATTAGCTTTTCACTCAAACCATTTCAGCTCTTGACATTTACCTACGTAGAGTTCAGGCCTAAGAAAAGAAATAAATCAAGTAGGTATATCCTTTCCTAACCCAATTTCTCCTTATCCGACATCTTTATTTGAATCTCCAAAAGCAAATCAAAATGTAAGTCTTTCGTAATATCCAAGATGAAAGAAAAGAAAGAAATGGAACACTCCAGACATTGGATTTTCAGTTGCGGTAGGTCATTGGGACAACGCCACCCGCCACCGGCGCCGCCGACACCTATAGAATATTAGATTTACGTAGAAACGACGTTTGTATCTTTTAGGTAGCCCCTTGGAAAGATTTATTTCTTATAGTCGCACAGACTCCCATAATAATAAAAGCAATAACTCAGAATTTTATTACGGAGTATTGAAGCAGACTCAAGCAATTACGTTAACTATAATTCTATGAATCACTCTTTTGCGTAGGCATACCTAAGTACAGATGATACGCTCGAGTTATATCAGTTTTGTTTCTAGAAATAGGTAAACTTTCAAAAAAGCCAAAGAAGTCAGAGATATTTTTTCTAATCCTGCGTGGAACTTTCATCAGACACAAGCACTTAATAAACGCGAGCTTTTACGCGATAAAAAAAACTTAAGCAAGTAGGTACTTAAGTATAGAGGTAGTCAGTACCAAAAATAGATTTGTAGCAATTCTACTGAGTTTACTTTTTTTATCGCTTCGCTTCACTGACTTGACCTAACCCCGTATCGATAGCTCGGTAATCAAAGAATAAGTACATACCCCAACAAAGCATGTCTAACTTAATCTGTCCGCCGTAAAATGTGATAGGTAAAAAGTTGTTTACACGTGTAAGATTGTAGACGTCAATGCTCAGTACCTACTTACACATGAATATATTCAATTTATTACAGTATAATAGTGTTGTGCCCGCCCGATGGGCCAGGATCGTCACGGAGTGGGTGCCTGACGGACGACGCAGCCAGGGAAAGCCCAAGAAGCGCTGGCGTGACGATCTTGACTTATTCGAGAGGAGTTGGCAAGAATTTGCGATGGATCGCGACTTATGGAAGGGAATGGGGCAGATCTTTGCCTAGGAGTGGGACAGTGGGTATAGGTTTAAAAAAAGTGTTGTAGCGTTTTTTCCACATTACAATACCTACACAAAAACTTTTGCAGTGCACACAGATTAAACACTAGTAAGACTTCGTAACAATAGTTAATTTTATTAGTCATTGATAGACGTAAGTAATTTTACCGAATTTAACAGAAGGAAAACATCGTATATACCAAACCACCCTGGGATAGCGTGGTATGGATATGACCCAGTGGCTCGTCGTGAATTTACCAATAGTAGGCAGAGAAGGCTGAAACCTATTAGCTGAAATTAGTTAGTGACTATACATATACAAACTATTTGACTCAAACTATTAGATGGCCTATATCAATAGTGTACCTACAAATCATAAAATTGCCACTTTTTGACTAAAATTGAACCTAATATTATATGAGGGTAGAGGCACCTAGCAGCTAAACATATTCCAAAATATCAAAAAACAAGCAAAAGGTGGAAAATGTATAAATCTGCCACTGGGTTATGTTCAAAATGGACTATTAAAAGGCCAGTACAGAACAGGCAGAAGTAATGAAGTTAAATTCGCTAATGGCGCTACGAATACGACCTACGACAAGCATTTTCTTGTAGACTACGACAGCGTCTACGGCTGTAGACAGTGTAGGTCGTTACGTGACAAAAGAAAATGCTTATCGTAGCATGATGCGATAACTTTTGCTCGCTTTATATATCCGTCTTTTGTTCTCAATACTAATGTATCGGTACACTCATGCATTCGCACTATTATAGAAATAATATTTTAGAGCGTTTTAAAATAACTTATCAAATCTACAAGTTTTTAGAACTTCTAAGCCAAATTTAGTACTTTTATAAAATATATTGAAACTAGCAGTATAGGCAGTAATACGAGTAACTGAAAAAATGTAAGAGTATTTAAGCAATTATGGAAAGGTTAATAAAATCAGACACTCTTTTCTTTTATTTCAATAACCTCAAGCTTTAATTCAAATTCAACGAAATTCTAATTGAATACTGCTAGGTATACTGTGAAGATGCATCATCCTAATACTTTTCAAAATAAATGCATCAACCCATTATTCCAAACAAACTCGACATTAATCATGTGTAAAAACGATCGCCCCCAAAATCAAACATTAAATTATAAGATCTCAAAACAAGTCTCGCAATAAATAAAAAGACAAAAACATCAAGTAGTAGGTAAATAGAATGATTCCTGACTGCGGCGCGACACTATTTGTGTGCAAAATAGGTTTATAGGTAGTTATATACGCGGTCGAGTTCACCGACCGTGCGTCCGCGGTCTCACCTTCGTAGATAAACGTCATTTGGAATAGCCGAAACTGCCGAGAACGAACCGCGCCAGCGCGACGAGGCGGTAACTACGCCGCTGTTGGGGCAGGCCTTGAGGTAGGCTCACTCGCTCGCACACATATTTTAGCGAGTCCTGTTCTAACCTTTTTGAAATCGGAATACTTGATCTTTGAAATCGGAATACTTGATCTTGATAAGTTTGGTTTCACAATGGCAAAAACGTGTTCTAATAAATGAGATTGTGTTGGGGAAGGTGTGGAACCACCGCGACCTTGAGGTAGGCGCACTCGCTCGCACACACATTTTAGGGAATCCTGTTCTAACCTTTTTGAAATCGGAATACTTATAACATCTTGATAAGTTTGGTTTGGCAATGGCTAAAATGTGTTTGAAAAAAGGGGATCGTGTTGGGTTGTTGGGGTAGGCGCAGAACCACCGCAAGCCTTTGAGAACGGCTCACTCGCTCGCACAGACATTTTTATATGTCTTGTTAGAATCTTTTCTAGATTGATATTCTTATGAGCTCACTCTACAATTGGTTTCATAACAGCAAAAATATGTTTTAAAAATGTAGGTTACAAAAAAAAGCAAAGCAGGCCTCACCAGCGCAGTAGAAACGCTGTTGGGGAAGGCTCACAGCACCGCAGGCCTTGGGGTAGGCTCGCGCACACATTATAATAATATTCTAACAGAGTGTCTTGCTCGAACATTTTGAAAATGGGGGTATTTTTATGAATCTTGTTGTGGTTGGTTTGATTCGACTTGTTTTGTGAATTGCATGCTTGTACCGACCTATTTTTAGGTGCGCTACGAATGTTCTAAACTGTTTAGCTCAACGTGAGGTGCCACGTGCGTGTGATTCGAAACTAGACTCATAAAATAAAGAAAACCTTAGAGTTCATTATTATTATTTTTTATAACAACCAGTAGCCAATAAAACCCCACCAAAAATAAAACTGCAAAAAATAAAGCAACGTGATAGCAATGTGTAAACATAGGAGGTATATCTAATCTATCATAGCAGTGACGTAACAATGCAAATCTAAAACAGGCGGCAGCATTACTAACAGATTTGCGTATTCAATGTAGAGAACCCAGACCTACGGCAACATGCCTTTGCCTACAAATCACTTGTCACGTCACTTGGTACTTTTCCACGCCGTATCATATCTCAATGTTTTAAAACATTGATAAATCCCAAGCTCATACCTTTTTATACTGTAATACTGTAACGGCCACATAACACCAACCAAGTCTGTGCAAAGTATTTGCACAATACAAGTGGTACCGTTTACACAGATGGATTTCAGCTTGACTCATCGAAAGTATTTGTAATGCTTGTAGAGACTACCATTTT